>JAPYXD010000161.1:1346005-2692010 GCA_030998225.1 Diplolepis rosae
TGAACTAATATCTTTCCTACCGATCAAATACGCTACTACTAATCTCCGTATATAGTTGAATCCCATGTTCAAGATTCATGTCGTGTAACGTTAATCTCCCAAAAGATTTGTCTAAAACTTCAGCAAACTTGCTTAATTCAAGCGTCTGCCCAAGGCTTAATCGATCAATAAATAAGCGTGATCTCTATTAAGATATTATTCTAATTACATATAAATCTATAACTACAAAATTTGAAACATGAATAAAAATTCACAAGGCTATTATTTTACTTTGTTGAATATTTCTTCCAAGTATATGACCTATTCTAAAAAGTATGTCAGGAAAATAATGAGAGGATTATGTCACTTTTTTCCTCTCGCTCTTTTGCGAAAATGACAGGAAAACGGCAGTTGATAACAAGTAGAATGATAAACTGAGAAAAAAATACTCTTGAATCAATGAAATAGTAGTTTGAAGCATCAAACGGTACTTTCCCACGCTCGGTCAAATGCGGATATTATGATTTCAAACGAATATTCTATCAACTCTTACATTATTGCTCAAACTGAATTTATTGTTGGAGCATTGAAGAAAATATTGTTTCAAATAAGACAATGTTAAATCCGGAAATATATTTTGCTGATACAATAAGTTACTTTATAAATTCATTAATAAATAGTAACATTTGTACAGTATTTTTATTGTATTGATTGTGTAAATGGATGATCCAATGATAGAATTCGTTTGATTCAATAGGAAAGGTACGCCAGCCTATGGCATATTTTAATTAATCAATGTTATATCCTATTCATTTAATAACGAAACGTTATTGATTTAAAATTTGGTACCATGAATTTTATTTGGGATAAAGTATTATAGATCTGAACGTCTATGAAGTTGAATGAAAACAATTTTCTTATGGTTGCGAGAATTCTTATATTTGATTCTAAAGCATGACACTATGATTTCAAAGTAACAAATATGCAACCTATAATACGTTGCTTTGACGTTTAAGTCTCTATCTTCAAATGAAATGAAAGTTAGATATTGTACCAAATAGATATTTAAACTATTCAAAAGATAAAATATGAAAACATAACAGTAAAAATTTTGTATTCGCATACCCTTCGACTCGACATATACAATATATTATTTTCGCCAAATAAATTAGATGTTGGAATTAATTTTTAAATTGATAAGCTTTTCTAATCTTCTCACATTTAACTTTCAATTTCATGTAATTTCTAAAGTTAGATTAAAATTAAGAAAGAACAAAATACAATTTATGGAATTATGTGAACGATATAATTGAAGGCTAAGGAATGGGTTTTAAACAAATTTTGTCTACGATTTTCAAGTAACTGGGAAAACGAAGAAAAAATTCAACGTACAAAAAATTAAATCTGTAAAATATAATTTAAAAGTTCCATATTTTTATTAATTTAAAATTTTACACAACGAATGCATTCATTTATGAGAAACCAATTTCATTTCTTATAGGCTTTTAAAAATTCAAATGAATTTTCGAATATTGCTGGTGATCTGTAAATATTTTACACAGTAAAAAAATGAGGAGCATGTAAAATATCCTACAGAAGAAAAGAGGTAAGTCCCATAGAAACCGAGGGTGAATCTTTTTTCTCTAAATAACATTCTGATGCTAATAATCAGATCATTTATTTTTTGGATTTAAACTTACATTCAGTCCCAGTTTGAGAATTAAGAGGTAAATATATGTCTGTGAAGTTGTCTCCACGCTATCAACATTTTTTAAATTTTGTGAGAGTTCTGACTTCATTTCCAATAGTTCTAGAGTTCCTAAAAGGTTTTAAAAATAGTTCTGGCCTTTTAATGCTTAAAAAATGCGATTTTCGAAATACAGAGCTAACTTCACGCATCTTCACACTGTCGGAAAAACACATTTTTCCCTAAGTTCTGGGAAGATTTAGCATAGTTTTACACAGAAAATTTTTTTTTTCCGAGAGTCAACTATCACCCATAGTTAAGTCTAACCTAGTTGAAATAACACGGATTCCAGTTTAAGAGAATCACGTACATACAGTTAAACATACCAATATAAACCTTGTTACAGAGAAATAAAGAATTCTAGTTCTATTAACAATTAAATTGAATTAATATTGCTATGCTGTTATTAGAAAACTCCGCTGTAAAAAGAATATCTTCTGTATTTATTACTTTTTCACTGTGCAAACAAAAATTAATTTTTGCCAATAATTCTTTAAGACCCACTTTTATCAATATAAATTTTGCTCCAGTACATCATAAACGGAAAGTTGTTTTTTGGTTATGTTTAATATATGCGCCTGAAAGGATCTGTCAGTCAAATTAACTTGCTTTCTTTTTTTTTTCTTACTAAACTTGAACTTTATCATTTCAACTAGGATTGCAAAGTACGCGCCTCTCCTAACTAGGAAAAATAGTTGATTCCTTGTACACGGGTACAAGGAATTTTTTTCGGTGTAGAGTTCCTGACAGTTTTTAGAAATGGTTCCGGTAAATTGCGGAAAATATGGCTACTCAAAATTTTCACAAATTTTTTGAAAATCTCATTTTTGAGAGTTCCCAGAGTTCTGGATTCTACTCAAAAATTCCTACAAATAAGTCCAGATACACTTTGTTCTAAAATCAAAATTCAAAAAAATATAGCACCAAACTTTTCAAGAAAATTTGAAAATCTCATTTTAGAGAGTTCACGGAGTTCTGTTTAGAGTTCTGGATTCTACTCAAATATTCCTACAAATAAGTCCAGATATACGTTGTTCTAAAATCAAAATTCAAAAAACTATAGCACTTTAAAGTTTTCAAATAATTTTTGAAAATCTGATTTTTGAGGGTTCACGGAGTTCTGTTTAGAGTTCTGTATTCTACTCAAATAGTTCTACAAATAAGTCCAGATACACTTTGTTCGAAAATAAAAATTCAAATAAATGTAGCATTCCAAAGTTTTCAAATAATAATTTCGAGACATGTTTGTAATTTTTTGCCCTTTTACGAAAAATCTGTTTCCTTCCGGGTTCGTGTGTTGTGATTCTGTGAAGTGCATACTTCTCGTGGGTGTTGTGAGCCCCGTGTGGATGGTGATGTTTTTTTGTCTGCAGGATCTGTGGTTATTTTGTAGGAGATATCAGTGTCCATAGGTGGTTCTTGTGTGTACCTTTGAGGAGGGGCGGTTTTACGGATTCACTCTTCGCGAATCTGGCAGATAGGAGTTCTCACAAGTTTTTTGAGGGCTGTGTTTTGGAGCGGTCTTGTTCCTAGACGCCTTGGAGCTTGCCATCTTGCCTTCTCACATAAGTTTTTCATGTTTTATAAAATATCATTAAAAAAGAACAAAAAAAAAAACAAAAAAATCTAATGTTAGTGTTAATAACTCTTTTTTGCACGTTTACAGCTTAGACACTAAGTACATTAAATTTATTGGCACTGAAGAAGGCCCCCATTTGTGGCCGAAACGTTTGCCTTTTTCATCCCTATAATATATTTTCTGCCTCTCAAAATCTTTGATATGTTTCCTTCAACATTGATTTTTAATGAAAAATTATGACCCAATGCCATTATAAATAAGCTACATTGAATTTTCAAATAATCTTTGAAAATCTCATTTTAGAGAGTTCACGGAGTTCTGTTTAGAGTTCTGGATTCTACTCAAATATTCCTACAAATAAGTCCAGATATACGTTGTTCTAAAATCAAAATTCAAAA
The DNA here is from genome assembly GCA_030998225.1 of Diplolepis rosae. NCBI lineage: Eukaryota > Metazoa > Arthropoda > Insecta > Hymenoptera > Diplolepididae > Diplolepis > Diplolepis rosae. Next base: position 1,349,709 of record JAPYXD010000161.1, read on the forward strand.
AAATATAGCACTCCAAAGTTTTCAAATAATTTTTGAGAGTTCCAAGAGTTCTGTTTAGAGCTCTGAATTCTACTCAAATAGTCCTGCAAACATGTCCAAATGCACTTTGTTCTAAAATCAAAATTCAAAAAACTATAGCACTTCAAAGTTTTAAAGAAAACTTTTTTATCAAGACAATGCACCCGCTCACACAGCTCAAAAAACCATCACTAAAATAACCGAATCAAAGTACGAATTGTTGCAGCATCCACCTTATTCGCCTGATTTAGCTCCCTCTGACTTCTGGCTGTTCCCACACCTCAAGAAATTCCTTCGTGGGAAGCATTTTTCATCAAACGAAGAGGTTATAGCCGTCGTAGAGGAGTATTTTGCAGGCTTTGCAGAAAGTCACTTCCATGATGGGATAAACAAGTTGGAAGACCGTTGGACCAAATGTATTGATCTTATGGGAGATTATACTGAGCAATAAAAGTGATTTCACGAAAAAAAAACGTATTTTCATTTCCGCTTTCAAAACTTTTTGAACAACCTAGTATGTTGAAAAATGTCAGACATCTTATTAAAATCGGCTGATTGTATCGTTTTATTTGCAGCGCACATAGATTTTAATGTTTTGATGTGACTGGTGACATCTTTTATATAATTTACGATTACTGTAAGAAGTGACCGGTGCACAGATGGGTTAGCATATCATTTTGCTACGAAAAGCACCACACTTTTACTCATTTCTGCAGCAAACTGCATTGACATTAAAGTTGAAACTTCTCTTTGTGCACTGGAAATATTAGGGGGAGTATTAACAATATCGATCGAACACAGGAGAAAGAAAGATGCACCCATGCCGAGAGCACGCAATTCAACAGAGTTGCAACATCATTTTTGCCAATTCGCTTTCTTTATTTATATCTATTCTGTAAAAATTAGTTAGAAACACCCTAGACGAATGGAAAGAAATGATATACCAGGTCTAGAAGTATGAAACCGGAATTTCCCTATTGATGGTGCTTGCCATCAGTTTGGGGACCGTACCACCGTTTCTGCAGCGCCATCTTCTTTTCAGTAGACAACAACCCAAGTTCGATATACCAGTGTATTTACTACAAGCATCAACATGTTGAGTTTTGTGCCTACGAACTACGATTTGCGAACAGCACTTTCTTCACTTGAAGAAAACTGCTGCCGAATCGCATCGTACGCTTGTCGAAGCTTACGGTGAACATGCTCTTGGTAAAACACAGTGTTTCGAGTGGTTTAAAAAATTCAAAAGTGGTAATTTTGATGTGAGAAACAAAGATCGTGGAAAACCACCGAAAAAGTGCGTTTGGTGGGATCAGAAGGGTGTCATTTATTATGAGCTGTTAAAACCTGGTGAAACTGTCAACACGAATCGCTACCAATAGCAAATGATTGATTTAAATCGAGAATTACAAGAAAAACGACCGGATTATCGAAGAAGGCATCACAAAGTCATTTCTCTTCACGATAATGCCCCATCACACACAGCGAAACGGGTCAAGGAAACGATCGAGACGTTGAGTTGGGAAATACTGGCGCATGCCGCTTATTCTCCAGACTTGGCTCCGTCGGATCACCACAGGGCAGGTCGACCTCTAATGTATTGGGTGTCCCCGTAGGATAGTTCATGTGCGGTGGTGTACGCGGCGCTAGTTGTCGGAAGCGGGCGGAGTGCGGCAAAGAGAACGGCTTCGTATGAGTTCCGCCATTGTTGTATACATGTATCAACAATTCGTACGCGATCGCGCTTTATAATCATTTAAAATGAATTCGAAGTACGAAATTCAGTGTGCTGTGAGTGGGTGTACCTCCAAAAGGGGTCGGAAGAAGAATGTGTCAATTCATCGGTTTCCGAAGAAAGAAAATGCCGGACAACGATGGATAGAAGCATGCTCAAATCCCTACTTGTCGAGGTTAGGATACCTCGAAGTACTAGAAAGACAATTTTTTATTTGTCATCGACATTTTTCCGTCGTTAAATTTACCGTCGTGTAGTGATGTGTCGAGTGGAAGTGATGTGAACATTAAACCGGCGAGTGTTTCTTCCCCATCAGACTTCGAAATTTTTATTCCCGAAGTAGAAAAACCTGCAGAAGGCACACGAGACTTTGAAGAAAGTAGCGTGCAGTTTGCACACGTAAGTAACAATATTTTTAATTTCATACGATATTGTATATAATTTCAAACTTTTCGACTCTGATCAGAGTCCTCATTAGTGATCTTTATTTCTAAAATTTTAAGTGCAATAAATAAAATATTACATATATGAGCCCTATTTCGAAGTAAACTTCGAAAATGTGAAAAAATGTAAAAATCGTAAGAAAATTTACATAAAATAGTACAAGAAACTTCGATGAAGTATCTAAAACTTCCTTAGGAATGACAATAAAATTCTAGCACGTAATTTTGAGATACCAAACTAAGAAAGTAGTATATACACTACCGGTCAAAATTATTTATTCACCTGCTGTGTTAGCTATTCTTAAAGTGTCTTAATTTTTATAATTATTTAAATTTTGCATCTAGTGAGCCCAAGTTGAAGGCAAAATGATAATTTTATAAGAATATATTGCAAAAAACGTCAAATTTAGATCTTTTTGAATAAATATTAATAACACTGAAATTAATTAAGACCTTTAAACGTTTCTGGTCTCATTTTGAAGGTTACTCTTCATAGTATTTTGTTAACTTATCAAGATATTTTTAGAATTTTTCTTTTGGATTCTACCCTGGGGTCAAACATGGTACAAACATGTCGAAAATTTTCAAATGAAGACAGTAATCTATAAATTTTATTAAAATATGATACACATTGGTTTTTAAAAATTTCTTGTAAGTAGCTACACATTTTTAAAATTTTATGACCTTTTTGTATCATTTTTGACGCCGGGTAGAATCCAGGAAAAAAAATCTGAAAATATCTTGATTAGTTAGCAAAATACTATGAAAACCTACTATTTAAATGAGACAAAAAACTTTTAAAAATCTTAATTAATTTCAGAGTTGTTAATATTTTTCAGAATGATTGAAATTTCAAGTTTTCTGAAATATTTTTTTATAAAATTAACATTTTGTTATTTTTCTGATTTTTCTAAATCATTTCAGTCGATTATGTCGATCATTAGAAGAGTGTATCACTGTACGTGACAACGGAACTCTACTATATCGACCTTATCAACCTCTGATTTAGAATTAATCCAACGTTATTTAAAACTAGATGGTATTTTCCAATATAAATTGAAGAAATTTTTCTGTGAAAAAAAAAATTTCTTCAATTTTGTTATTTAGTTTATTTTATTATTTTTTATTTTGTTTTATTTGTTATTTGCAAAATTTTATTAACTTTTATTTTATGATAGAGAAAAAAATTTCAACTTGTTATTATAAAAATTAAGACACTTTAGGAATAGCTGAAACAACACGTGAACAAATAATTTCGACCGGCAGTGTACTTCTGTCTGAATGTTACTGAAGATATAGATGCAAGTACATATATAGTATAAAATTACAAAGGATTATTTATGAAAAAATAGCTGAGAATTGCCAATACAAATTCCACAATGTCAGAAATTCCCACCACAATTTCGCGAAACATATGACTGGAGTTTTATTTTATAAAATTTATTTTTATTTATTTTATAAAATACCTACGAAATAAATTTCAAATATTCATATAAATTAAATGCTTTTAATCTATATTCCAGAAAAAAGAATCAGAAGATATCCCAGAAGCAGGAAGCAGCAAGGATGTATTTGGAGAAGACTTTCACACAACACCGAAGAGAGCTATCTCGACCCCACAAAGTGTTCGATTATCTTGTAGTACAAAAATCAACGCAAAATGTGCTAAGCAACTATATTTTCTGAAAATAAAAATACAAATTACAGATATTTTTGATTTTTATTTATGACGAGAAAACCATGATTTAAGGCAAAATTGTGTAAATGTAATTAAAGAGTGAGTTGATATCAACATAACTTCTCAATCTTGAATTAAATTTTCACAATTTTGCGCTAAATCTTCAATTTCCTTTTAATTTTATTTGAATATATTCTTTGTAACACATTTAAAGAACCTACGTATGCATGTATATGCACTAACACGTGCACACATAATGGTAGTTCATGCGCAGTGCTGTACGCGGCGCTAGTTGCTAACGGTCCACCACCTTTCCATTAGGTTTGCACGGCCTGGATCACCATCTGTTCGCATCACTGCAGACCGTGAAAACCTAATGGAAAGGTGGTGGACAGCTAGCAACTAGCGCCGCTTATATCACTACACATGAACTACCATTATGTGTGCACGTGTTAGTGCATATACATGCATACGTAGGTTCTTTAAATGCGTTACAGAGAATATATTCAAATATAATTAAAAGGAAATTGAAGATTTAACGCAAAATTGTGAATTGTAATTCAAGCGTGAGAAGTTAATAACAACTCACTCTTGAATTACATTTTCACAATTTTGCCTTAAATCTTGGTTTTTTCGTAATAAGTAAAAATTAAAAATATCTGTAATTTGTATTTTTATTGATTTTAATTTTCAGAAAATATATAGAAAATATACAAAATATACTAATAATAAAAAATGTTATGAAAAATGATAATACTGCTGACTTCAACGGAAATCGGAGAGACAAAAAATATTAATTTTACAGCTTATGCAAGGCTTCAATAAACATAATCATATAATTAAAAAACTCCTGGGTTTTATCGACCTGAGTACTCGTGAGTCGAAAAATGGCGGCTAATCTATCTCCTATTGAAAACTCCGACGCTGGAAACGACATTGGGAACGTTATCGTAAGCGATATCGTAAACGATGTAGGATTTTGGGACCATATCCGATATCGTTTACGATGTCGTAAATGATACCGATTACGACCTTTTTTTACATTCTCATCATGGATAAGAAGGTATTGGTTTTATGTGAAAAATGACTTTAGAAATTTTCATCAAATCTTTACGTTTTGAGACCCCCTGAGTTAGAAAAAACGGTTTTTACGAAAGTGTCTGTCTGTCCGTCTGTCTGTCTGTCTGTCTACCTGTAGTAGGTCGTGTGCGGCATAACTCTCGATGGAATTATCAGATTGAATTGAGCTTTGGCACACTTTATCGGAGCCGAAAAAGTAAGCACAAATTCGTTAATTAGCCACATCCAATCAAAATTGAGGGATTGAGAACTACTTTTGTGTTTTTGAAAATAACTTTTTGAGAAAATAAAAAATTTCAATACTGGTTTTTCATAGTGCTCATAAATCTCTACAAATTATCCTGATAACATTTTTTGATTAAATTAAAATTAGAAATGTTACAGCATATTCAAATTCGAAAAAGTCAATATTGAAATTCCATTTTCCAGTTAAATTATACGAGATACGAAAAAACGTTATGATACAATATTATTTTCTACATAAAGACCTACAAATTTGAATTGTAACATTTTTTTATCCGATGCATATTTTTCTTTTTAATTTAAAAAAAACTATTGAAAATCCAAAATTCAATTTTTTAACAGTAATATGTGAAATACGAAAAAAACGTAAGAATACAAAGTTGTTCGTTTCAAAAAGATCTACAAATTTTGTCTCACACAGTTTCTGATAAAACATATATTTTTCATTTCAATTCCAAAAAATACGATTAAAATTCAAAAATTCCACTTTTTAGACAAAATATGTGTAATACAAAAGAAACGTTTAGATGGAAAATTGTTTGCCTTAATGAGGTCTACAAATTCTCATTAAGACATTTCGGGACAGGATGTATATTTTATGTTTTGATTTTTAATATTAAAAAAATTCGATTTTTTTCACCAAAATATGTAAGATACGAAATAAGCGTTGTTCTGCAAAATCGTTTCCTTAAATGAAGTCTACGATTGTTTTTTCTTTTTGAGAGATTTGGAAGAAAATAAATAAATTTCATGATGCCGAAAGATCATAAATAAAAATATGTTTATAGATAAACCAATATGTTAATAACAGTTTCCATCGTTTTTATATTCCTTCCATACAGTTAAATAGATTTAAATTTCAACAATAATAAAATATTTTGTCTTATTTAATTCTGAAACGGTTTCACTAATGGCATGTAGCTTAATGTAGCTTAGAAAGAGTATACAACAATGGCGGAACTCATACGAAGCCGTTCCCCTTGCATCAATCCATCCACTTCCGACAACTAGCGCCGCGTATATCCCTGCACCTGAACTACCCTACGGGGACACCCAATACATTAGAGGTTGACCTGCCCTGCATCACTGGGCCACGCTCTCGCTCAACAACGCTTCACTTCGTACGAAAATGTACGAGAATGGCTGGATAACTGGTTTGATTTAAAAGATGAACAGTTTTATTGGCGTGGCATTCATCACCTTCCGGAGAGGTGGGAAAAATGTGTAAATAGCAATGGAAATCACTTATAATAAAATATTTTTGATCATTTTCATCAGACAGACGTGTAACTTTTGCAGAAAAATTCCGGTTTCATACTTTTAGACCAGTAATATAACAAAATGCATTAGAGAACTCAAAAACGCACTATGTTCAGAGTTCTAGGAACACTTCTGCTTACGCCGGTTCGGAATATAATTTCTGGAGAAATATTCTGAAGCTATTCTGTGTTTTTATTCTTTTTAAGTCAATTCATGATTCACCTTTGAAGAGAAAACATGTAATTTATCGCGAACAGCGGTAAGTTATTGCATTAAATAAGTTAACAAATTGTCAAAAATTTATTACTGTGGTCGTGAAAATGGCCCAAAAAACAAATCCTGAAGTTGGAAGGAAAAGATCAAAGGTCCGTGCAACTAGCACCTCTTCAGCGGAATTTTGAAGTTTTTATTATTCCAGAATTTACGGCCTTTTTATGGCTATTTTTAGGCGCAAATTAAAAATGTACACTACCGGTCAGAATTGTGGGACCACCTGTTTTTCGATGATTGCTTAAATTATTTTAATTTCAATTCTGTGAGTGATGAATTTTGTACTCTTCATAAAGTGAAAGTCATCAAAATTATCTTTAAAATTAGTCTGGAATAAAGTCGTTTCGTTAAATTTTGAAAAAGTTATTGCAAAAAAAGTCATAATTTCAATGTTTTCTTACATTTTAAATAACTTTCGAAACAATGAATATTTTTTAATGCTCTTAGGCTCATTTTAAAGCTAGGATTCTACAAAATCGCAGTAAATTGTCATTATAAATCCATAATTTTTTTCTTGCATAATGCAAAGAGTTGAACTTGTAATAAAAAAGTAGGGAAATTTCGAAAAAAATGTCATCTGTAGGTAAATAATAATAAAGATCATATGTATATATATTTTAAGGGAATTCGATACAAAATTCATGATTATATGTTTTCATTATTTTATAAAAATGTTTTTCTCAGCAAAAGCAATATTGGAATTTTTCAAACTTTTTTATTTGAGCTTTAACCTTAAGCAGTATGTAAGAACAAGGTTACACATTAATTCCAAGATATTTGTTCAATTTTGTAAAAATTTAGCTTTAAAATTAGTACAAGAACATTACAAAATGTTGATTATTTCGAAATTTGTTTAAAATTTATGAAAGCATTGAAATTTTGACTTTTTCTGCAATAACTTCTTCAAAAATTAACAAAACGAATTCATGCTGGGCTCATTTTATGAAGAATTTTTATAGCTTTGAATTTAATTGAGGGAACAAATTTTTCCACTCACATAATTCAAATTAGAATAATTTAAGCGATTATCGAAAAACAGGTGGCCCCACAATTCTGACCGGTACTGTACGGCTCTTCAAGTTCCGGTGGAATAGGTACAGGAAGAATGTCACTATGAGGCAAGGGACGTTGTGCTGAGTTCAGATCAGGAAAGTCAACCTTTCTTTGTTGCTGCGATTAATGCCTGAAGGCACCTTTGCCAAACAGAGCTGGCAATCATCTTCATGATGTTGTTTTACCTTCCTAATCATAGGAAATGCAAATTTCAATGATATTGGAGCACCTTTCAACCAGCCTAACCGATATCGCAAACAATATGAGCAACAGTAGTTTGGTACGTAATTTTTATTCAATTTAGCAACTTCACGATTGAAGTATAATCCATATGCTTTTTTCATCGTAGATGTTATGATTTTCTCTTGTCCTTTCAGCATAAACAAAACCCATACATAGCAGAAGCAGTTTGAACGATTCACGCATTTCCGGGGCAATGTGGTCACATACAAAACACGAATCAAATGAATAGAATATAAACCAAATAGATGGATGATCTTGACAAATTTATTCAGTAAATTATCATATTATAACTCGAGAGAGTGAATCAAACGACGTAATGATAATTGCGTAAATGCTTCTATAAAACCAATAACCTGAGAACAACTGAACGTCAGAACCATTGAGAGTGGGAACAAATGAGTATTAGCCAATAGAACTTGACCGAAGAAGTCAAACAGTATTGGAATTTGCAAGGCCAGAATATGTGAACGCTTTCTTGGAGCAAGTGAGCATCGGTAACCACACTCCACAGACAAAATTTAATAGTGCTAATATAGTTTTTGTTTTTTTCTTCGAATGGGCAAAAAGAAAGCTTTCATTTCATCCAACTCAGAAGGTTCTATTGGCTCGCCTTACATTTTTATACGTCTTAAAAAAAGCCCAAAAACACGTTTTTATAGGACTTTTGACCCCGTTTCTATCAAAAACTAGAGCCAATTCTCTACTTCCGTCTTCGAATTAAGATTCTACGGGAAAAAGCCTATTAAAATCAGTTATCATTGGTCAAATGCCAAACAATAGTTCGAAAATTTTGGACAGTGTTATCTCCCAAGTAACACGAGATCACCTATTAGACGTCTAAAACAGCTTTTTGGAAAACACGGGAAGACGTTCTAGTAGACAATACGATTTTCCGCCGGAAGTGCTATTAAACATCTAGTAGAGCTCAAATTGGCCGCTAATTCAACTATTTTTGGCGTCTAGAAGACGATCGAAAAAAAGCATCTGCAAAACGTCCTTATGTCGTCTTTTAGAGCAGTGTCATTCGATGAGTTTTAGATTGTTTGATGAGATCTATTAGAGCTTCTTAAAAACGTATTCCAATCCTCTTTAATTGAGGTCTCTGTTAGAGGTTGTTAAAAACTTGTCAAAGTTTGCGATAATCTATTCTACAAGACATTACGAAAATTGTCTTTTAGATAACAATTAAAAACTCTGCTAGAACAGGTAAGTACATAATTCCTAGAGCTCTAGGTTAAGAGCTCTAGAAGAAGTTTGAAAAATTGTATTTTAGATATTAAGAAATGGGCTAAAAGTGATATTTTTACTGTTTGTTAAATTTGAGAATGAGATTTTCTAAAAATAAAAGCCGGAAAATTTAGTACAGATATTTCTCTTGAGACCGATATCTAAAAAAACAGTAAAAATATCACTTTAAGCCCATTTTTTAATATCTACAATAAAATTTTCCATACCTCTTCTAGAGCTGTTAACTCCCTTGTATTAAAAAAAATGTTCTTTGAAACAAATAAATATTTCAATCTGATAATAGAATATACAGATGACTCAACATGTATTTTTCTTCGTTTCTATCACAAATGCTGTAGATTTTACAGTATATGCTTTCGACTATTTTCGAAAGCACCATTAATTGTATCAGCAGTGAATACTATCAAATCGAAAGTATCTTTGTTTAGCGGGAATCATTTTCTGTATAAATTAAAATTTTACTTCGTTGATTCAAAAGTACATATGTTCATCACTTTAAATAAAAGTTTGTGATAAAATATAGATACATTTATTTTTCTTAACTTTATCAAAGCGTAAGACGAAAATTTGTCACAAAAACTATTCTGTTTATCTCATGAATACGTTTACGCGCGTAATGTTCACCTATTCATAAACGATGTAAATCTTTCTACTTCTGTACATATGTGTAGTATAAGAAATTTTACAGAGAACTAAAATTTTCTGCGCAAATTTAAACAATTTTTAAAATTTTATCAAGTGATTACAGACTATTATTAAAAAATTGATTACTTAAAATTGAAAAGGTCACAATAATATTCTTTATGTTTGCTTATTGCTGTTATTTAAAACCATATTTGAACTTGTATTACTTCAGTTAACGTCATTGACCAAAGATATATATTAGTTTATTATACCTGAATAGGACACCAGCAGAAGGCGAAAACTCCAACAACGACAAGGACCAGCCTAGTCACCCTTTTTCTTCCACGCCGACTTTCTGCACTGATACGAGATCCTTTCCACAGTCTTATTAGCATACTTACATAAAGACCACATATTAGGCTCAGAGGCACAACGAAGCTGGATAGGAAAAAAGACACCTGGAACACTGGTCGGTTCCACTGAGAGAGTATCCGACATAGCGTTAGATTTTCTGATGTCGAGGTGTCCACGTCCTGCAAAGCAGAATAACGCAGCATATGTGATACATTTTCATCGCATCACTGAAAAAGTGAATTTGAAGATTGAAATAAGTTACACCTTAGAATTTATTTAAATTGATAAATTAAACTGGTTTACGAATTTCCACTTCTGTTTGGAATTAAAAGTACTCAGTCATTTTCGTAATATTTTATGAATATTTTCAATTTTCTGTAATATTGTGGATTTTGTATTTTAAAATTCATGTTCCTAAAAAATTTTAAACAGCAGTTGCGAAAATCACCCAGTTTAAATGTTTACTGCAATTTCATGAAGTCGAGTCTAATGTTTCGACATTACTCAGATGCATACATGAATTCGGCATAGATTTGCATGTAAATCCGAACTAGCGTAATACACGGCTGTAATACTGTAACTGCACTGTACCAGCATCAAAACTCCAGCACCGGCTATCCAGGATTGGTCCTATATTTACCCTGTGCACTAATACTAAATATTTCAACATTAGTATCTCAAACGCATGCCTACTTTCAGACCAATACTGGGATGATATTGGCGAAATACTGACTTCTAAGAATGACATACAATGGTATGACAGCTTTTGGCTGCATCTATCTACCCAACTTATTTCTAAGTTTCTTATAGCACCACATTTCGAAAGCCTCTATCCTTCTTCTTTCACCTTTATCTACAGTTCATGCTTTACAATCATAGAGTGCCACGCTCGATTCAAATGTTTTCAGCAGTTTCTTTTTAACTTATTGATCTATATTTGAAACCAATAATTGTAATAACTCAGCAAAGGCTTTCTTAGCTTGCTCTATTCTAGAACGAATATCTGCATTGAGTAACAACATTTGCTAATCTCCCCTATCTTTTCAGTGCATATTCCAATGTTCAAGCGCTTCTTTCCTGATTTCGTTCTACACACGATAGCTTTGGGTTTTCCTATATTTATAGGCTCTGCGTACACTAAAAAAGAGAAGCAAGAAAAAGGGCGCCAGCTAGGGTGGTTGGATTTGGGAGCACCGGATCAGCTTTTTGAAGGTTCGGACAGCTTGGCCTAAGACTTCAGAGTGCTGTGAAAAATAAATCTTATCATCACAAATCTAATGATCATGTCTACTGTTCTACGTAAAAGATACGATAAGAAAATCAAATGTACAGGATGGCCACGAATGGGTTGCACAATAGGGCCATGAGTGTGAGTATGACAGCAATATGCTTTCACATAAGTTTATCCTTCTCGCACTCATAGTCAATTTTGCAACCCACTCGTGGCCACCCCGTATATGAAATAAATATGATACAAATACTGAAAGGTGTTGTGGAAATACCATATTTATTCTGAATAATGTACAGGTTGTGTTCAAGATCTCAAAAGAAAATGTTATATGGGTTACACTTTTCCAATATGCGTCATTGGCATGCAGCCTACATTTTTAATATGGCTAGTATTCATGAACGTAATTTCAAATTACCCACCGAATAAGTACTATATTCATACATATTATTAATATACCATGTTCGCAGTCCACCGTGTCGTAAATGGACACCCTCAATTCCACTCTACAGACATTTGAAACACTTATTAGGACGTATTTTGCAAAAAATATCATGTGTACTACGGAGCTCGGCCATTTTGGTACTCGACTAATTTATTCAATCCCTGTCTTCACCTTGTGCGCGCTCGATTACTTGGTTATACTATTTAGCATCTGTGCAAACATGTCTGCACTTCTAAAGTTGGCCCAGCAAGGCAGAATTTGAAACAGAGATTCTACGAATATTAAGGATCACTAAACAAAGATGCAGACTCACAAAAGAAGTTGATACCTGTTTCTTCTACGCCACAATTAGATGAAACTGCTGTTTCCAATAAAATTTCGACTGAAATATAACGGTAAAAGGACTAAGCATTTTCATAATAGCAAATATATCGAACGCCGAATAGGACGATATTTCCCAATTGATGGACGACGAACTCAATTAATTTAGAATTTGATGCGTTTCTATTGGAGAACTTTCTGCGTTTTCATTCAATTGTTACGTCCCATCGAATTGGACGTGTAGTTAAACAAATTAGTAAATATTGAATAGATTCAGATCAGAAGAAAATGTATCACCCGGTAAATGTGGGAAAACGCCCTATAAAATGGACCCTGTCCCCTAACGAACAGACTGAGCACTTGAGATAAGAGTGCAACTGCTGGCCCAAGGTGCGATATCCTGTGCATATCCTGGTTGACTCAACCTACCTTTAAATTATTCCAATATGATTTTATTATATTTTCTTTTCTTTTCTTTTTTTAAATGCTTAATTCAAATTGCCGCAAGGTGTGATAACTTCACATCATTCAAGATCGAGATACAATTCCTATTAGACATTTTTTTAAATATATAATTGCAATAATAAGGAAACATGTAATTATATACCAATCCACAAAATTATATTATGACTTACAAGGAAAATGTATGAGAGTGCGAATAAGCCTTTCAGCAATTAGTGAAGAATATATCTGTATCTGTTTTCCCATAAATAAAAATATGTGTAACAATAGATAGGTATACGTTTAAATAGTTTAAACAAAGAAGTATTATAATACATATAGCGTGGGTTTTCCTATAGCGTTCAGTTTTCTCGGATTCTTACGGTATAAAAATCTTACCTTTTTATATTCTGAATATAAATATTTTTAATTTCTATCTAGGCATACAAATATAAAACTTTCACACATGAATAACAATTTTCCTTAAGGGGTCTCCTCATCAGTCAGCTTAAAAAAATCGATTTCTTTGTTGTTGCTTCAATCGTTAGAATTACTATCTGAGAATATTCTTGTACGGATCGGGTATACTATAGCTACTTAAAATCTCATGCCTGTAACTTTCCTTTAATTTGATTTTTTTCCTTCGAAAAACTTTAAAGCCGATTTTATGAAAACCATGTTTTTTGAAATTCCGTGCACGATGACAAAAAAAACTATAAAAGCTATGTATACAAGTAAAATACTGTTTTTTAGATAATTCAATTGTGCACAGACTGAGTTAAAAAAATGTATTAAAAATCTCTTTTTACAATGTTATTAACGCACCTACTGCTAAAAAAGGCCGAAAAATCGAGTACTATATTAAAAAATGACTAAAATATTCAAATTTCAACTTTCAATCACCATAATAGACTATACTGTGCAGAAAAGCCTTCCGAATAAGGAAGTATTTTAATTTTTTGTTTCCGGTAAAAATTACGGGCTGAATTTTTCACGGAGTTTGAGTTGTCCGTGGCGAGCTGCTGCGCGAGATTGTTTATAAATCCGCCATTTTTATTTATTTTGACATTGAAAAAACTTTTTATTGTTGAATAAATATATGTTCAATGATACGCAAAAGATCATTTGTTTCTCTTGCTGTTTTCATGTTTAAAAAAATCCTAAAAAACCACCTTTTTTATGAGCCACTGATGAGGAGACCCCCTTAAGGTAGTACTGTCGTAAATGGAAATACAGTTCAGATATTGATAAAATTGAAATCACTGGTGAACATTAAGCCAGAAATGACTCAGTCAAATTTTTGAGGACCCAGGGTACACTGGAGGGGAGTAATTAGTAATTGCATTTTGAGACAATTAAATACGTAATCTTATGAGAAACCGAGTTTATTTACAAATCCTGCTATAACTACAGTTCAGATTTCAATAAAAATGACTGGTGCATTGATTGATAATATAAGCATCATTTTGCAAGTTAAAACATCTCAATTGGATACGTGTAAGCGTAGCAAAATCCAAGTATGTAAGAAAAAATATAATTTTTCTCCAGTAACCGACGGCGATTAAATAGATGTGTCAACGTCACAGAGTAAGTGAAAGCACGCGCCATTGATGTATCAAAAGAAGTCATCTGCTATACACACATCTATAGTCGCTTTCTTATGCAACGTTGACAAATTTAGATACTACGTGAAACAAATGAGAAAAAGTACTCATTTGATTAGCTACGTACCGACAGTATTACCTTAGCATAACAGAGTAAGTTTATATACAGAAAATAACAAATGTAAGATTTGAATAACAGATTCATGTAAAAGGCAAGGAGAATATGAGGACACTCGGTATAATCCTTATCTACACTCTTGCTCTCCTTGTCTTACACATAGCCCTTATGGGGGTTAAGGCATATAAATACGAGCCCAAATTTTAACGGGTGCCAGTCTTCGAACAGATCTAGCTCTGAGGTTTTTACCTCATCTAGTTTCTACAAATAAGTACTGGTTCAACTGTGTGGCGTTCGACTTCAAATTTGTACCAACTTCAATTTCAAAAAATATTACAAGTATGAAAATAACGTTTTTTTCCAATTTCTTTTCTAAAATTGAAATCCATTTGTTATCCCAACTCTCAATTTTCTAAGTTCATGTTTATTTTCACAATTTTCCCAATTTCAATTATTTAATAATAAGGACCTAGTATATTAATACTTGTTGATATTTTGTTAATAAAAAAGGAGCAAACCATATCAATTATTGCACATGGGCAACTTAAGGATATCTCGTAGTTTAGCAAGAAGCGACGAAGAACTTAGAAGGGAAGTAGAAGTATTTGACCCCTTTACTCACATTAGATTGATACCACGCGGTGATTCAGTCGAAGACATAAAATCGAGAACTTACTCTGAATTGAAACTTAAAAAGTTTGATATAGACAAAACCATGACTGCTCCAAGTGCAAGTGGTAATGGGATAGCTGCAGCGGTGCAGGCAATACCCTTAAAAGATGCTTTGGTGGTTGTACCCGAATATAATGGCGAAAATATTCCCTTAAGCGTATTCCTGAAAGGTTGTGATGAAGCGAAGGAGATGATCACGCATAAAAATGAAGCGAACTTGACTAAATCAGTAAGATCGAAAGTAACAGGGGTGGCGCGAAAGGCCATTTACGGGAAAAATTTTGGGACTATCGATGACTTAAAATATTTCATCAAAAAAATGTAAGCACGTTCTAAAACCGTACACCAGCTACTCGGTGAAATGGGGAGTGAATACCAAAGGGATCACGAGACGGTTATTTCATTTGCGAACCGTATTCGAGACTTAGGTAGGCGTATACTAGAGACCCAAAGGGTTAATACTGGAAGTATCGATAACGCGTTTAGAACGTCAATCGAAAATAATTGTATAGAATGCTCCAAGCACGGTTTGAAGCTTGAGGCGGAACAGAGATTAGAAAATGCATTGGACATGGAACACATAGTCCAAAATGCCATTAAGGTAGAAAGATTAGTAGAGGCCAGAAGAGCATTGAGGAGCGAAAATAAAAACAACTTTAGAACTATGCCTCAAACGAGGGAACTCAGGAAGAATACATACTTATCCCAAATCTATACTTCAGGGGAAAATAAGGATGGGATACGATGCGCCTTTAGCCCCCAATTAGTAGTCACCTGTCAATTTTGCAATAAAATCGGACATTTATCAGATAAATGTCGGAATAGAATGACTAGAATGAATCACATTTAAGTAGTTTTTCAGTTGTGTAATAGAGATGGCTACTCTGCGAGCCATTGTAAGAATTCAATAAAATGTCAAATATGCGAGAAAATGGGACATTATGCAAGGCAATGTCGGTTGCAAACTGCTGGCATAAGTACTTGCCAGATCTGTAACAAAGTTGGACACGTTGCGAATCGGTGTTATCAATCTAAAACAGCAAAAGATAGGTTGAACTCACAAATAGAGTCTAGGTCACTTTTAACAAATCTGCGGTAAAACAGGGCATACGGCTGCCACCTGTCGGGTAAAAACCGATAAGAATTGTGCGTACTGTCAAACCTTAGGGCACACAATTGAAGAATGTCGCAAACATCAGTACAATGAAAGGATGAGGTCGGGAAACGGACAAGGTTTCCCGAACACGAGCGCAAATACGGAAACTCCTCAACGACAGACGCACTCAACGAATTTCCATCAAATGGAAGACCAAACTTGCGAACTCTTGCCATTAGATTAAACAAATTTTGCGATATAATTCCGTTTGTTTCCTTTAAATATCCATGTAATGAACAAAGGATATACCTTATGATAGATTCCGGTTCACGGAGAAATATAATTAAAATTAACGTACTACCACGTAATATTAAAATAAATTACTCAAAAAGGATTTGGATTAAAGGAATTCCTGACGTACCTTTCTGTACATTAGAAAGTGCACCACTTGAAATCTTTAACCAGATGATTAATTTTCACGTAATACAGGATCTACTACATATTCTATACGGCGGTATATGGGGAATAGATTTTCTTTATGGAAACGAAGTAGCTATGGATTTTAATCATAAGAATTTACACGTCGGTAACTATACAATACCTTTTAAATAAAATAAGAGTCAGAATGAGAGCAATGAGGTTGATAGAATATTCAACGTCAACCAACTTTATCAGACGCAAACCCTACCACTCATCGATGTTTTAAACCGAGAACATACATACGTAAGGCAGTTTTTATTAGATACTGGATCTGAAGGGAAACTAATTAAAATAAGTTCTATACTATCTGATCGCGAAATAGATATTAATAAAATTGTATATTTAAAAAGGATTAGTGGAGAGGTTGTTTCTACGTTGGGTTCCGCCAAAATTATAATTTTTGGTCACCTATCTAAGTTTCAAGTAGTACCGGAGGATTTCCCAATTCCTTGCGAAGTGTTATTAGGATCCGAATACTTTGAGATTTCTCACGCCTTGCTGGATTTTGAGCGTAAATTTATGCGAATTGGCGAAAAATTTTCGGCATTTAAAGGAAGAAAGCCATTGGAACACACAAGAGAAGAAGCAGAACAAAACAATACAGGCACATCCAAGACCGAAGGAGACGATACATCGGCTCAAGAAATATAAAAAATCGATCATCAATCTGATGAATTTGAAGACAACATTTATGACATATGGGATGATAAGATCAGTCTAGGAGAACGTCATCATTTTCAGAGTGTTAATCAAGATACTGTAGAAGATTTAGGCATTCCTGAGATAAAACGGAATGTGAATTTGGGCTGTTTAGAAGCATCTTCAATATGTGATTCAGAGAATATAACGAAACATTTCGGGAGTTCAAACAAGAACAATTTTGATCACGAAAGTCGTCTTGACAAATTGAAGGAAATTCTGGAATTGGACCAGTTAAATATTGAAGAACGAAAACAGGTGTATAGATTATTAGAAAAACACGCGGATAGATTTCAACTAGAAGGGGACGAATTGTATTGCACAAATATAACTAAACATCGAATTCTCACAGTAGACGAATATCCAGATAATACGAGACAATATCGATTGCCTCACAATTTGAGAACGGAAGTTGATAAGCAAGTAAATGAATTATTGGAAAAAATAATCATAAGACCTTCGAAGTCTCCCTACAATACAAGCCTATGGGTAGTTCCTAAAAAACCTGATGAAAGTGGTAAACCAAGATGGCGGGTAGTATTATATTTTCGACCACTTAATGAGAAAACAATTCCTATGGCATACCTCCCCCCCCCCCCACATAACTGATATTTTTACAGACCTCCAGGTGTTGCCTCGTTGTATAGACCAATATGTCTATTGAATACGATGGGGAAGCTTCTGAAGGAGTTGATTCTACAACGGCTTCAAGCTCTCTTGGTCGGGGAGAACAGTCTCTCAGAAAACCAGTTTGGATTCAGGAAAGGCAGGTCCATTGTGGACGCTATCCAAGCTGTGGTTAACATCGCCACAAATGCAAGAAAAGAAACTGGTAAGCGTAAGGGATTCTGCGCGTTGATCAGCATTGACATACGCAATGCGTTCAATTCCGCGAAGTGGAATATCTGCATCGAGGCGATGATGCGGAAAAAGGTTCCAGACTACCTGCTGCGAATGATAGATGACTATCTGAGCGACAGGTGGGTGATATACGAGGGCGACAAATGGTCTCTCAAAGAAGAGATGACATGTGGCGCCCCTCAAGGGTCGCGGGTGGGTCCACTCGTTTGGAAAGTCATGTACGACGACTTCCTGCGCATGGACCTACCTGCTGGAACGAGCATCGTCGGCTTCGCGGATGACGCACTTGTCGTTTGCGCCGCTGACGACGTCGGAATCCTAGAGCTAAGGATAAATGAAAGTCTGGGGCCAGCGAAGCGCTGGTTGGATAGCAGGGGCCTGAAAATGGCCCCTGAGAAAACCGAGGCTTTACTCGTTACGGACAGAAGATCTTTCCAATACCCGAGGATCGTTCTCGGAGAGCATGAGGTCGAGCGGAAAACAAACATTAAGTACCTGAGGTTGCAGCTGGATTGTAGGGTTAATTTCTGGCGAACACCTAAAGATCGCCGCTGACAAAGCCATCCAATGTGCAGAAAACTTGGCTCAGCTCATGTCAAACATTAATGGACCCAGGGAAGGGAAAAGAAGACTGGTGGCGAGCGTGGTCCATTCGAAGCTGCTCTATGCAGCTCCAGTCTGGGCTAATGCCCTGCAAAACCATGCTATCCTGAGGAGGCTGTTCTCGGCGTCACACTTGTGATAAAAACGAGAGAGTTTGATGGGCGTCGAGAGCGTAACAACGTAGAGGGCCAGTAGAAATCGCATCGGGGCCTGCACCCGCGGACCTGCGTCTCGGGCAGACTTGGCTATCCGCGGCGTTCGGGGGAGGACTCCTTTCATTCCTCCCCTGGCTGGCGCTGCTAGTCTATTTGCCTAACGGTCGTGTGGCCACGGATGAAAGTCCCGGGCGAACGGATGACGGAAGAGTCGTACGCGACTTCAAGCCATTTGGACTTAAAAATGCAGCCCCAGAATATCAGAGGGCTATGAACATGACATTCGACGGAATGATAGGAAAGGGTGTATTTGTGCATATAGATGATATTGCAATCTACGCAAAAACTTTAGAGGAACATGAAGAATTATTCAACGAGGTAATAGCTCGATTAAGGAAAGCAAGTTGGAAGCTAGAGCCGGAGAAATGCGAGTTACTGCGACGGGAGGTCACATACCTGGGTCACATTATTAGTGCTGAAGGGCTCAATCCTGATCCCAAAAAGGTTAAACTTGTTAAGGACTTCCCTAAACTCAAGAATGTTAAGGTTGTTAGACAATTTTTAGGATTGGGGGAGTATTATAAACGATTCATTAAAGATTTTTCTAGAATCGCTAAACCACTAATAAAGCTGTTACAAAATAATGAGACATTTCATTGGTCAGATGATGAAGAAAAGGCATTTGTAAAACTAAAGGAATTATTGTGCACAACACAATTATTGCAACCAGCCGATATGAGCAAGCTATTTATTATAACAACAGATGCATATGGTTATGCTGTCGGTGGAATTTTATCACAAGGTAAAATTAGGAGTGATTTACCTGTTGCCTATACTTCTGGGGTACTTAGAGGACCCGAACTGAATTATGACACATACGAAAAGGAAGCTTTAGCAGTGATACACGCTGTTAGAACATTTCGACCTTACGTATTTGGAAGGAAATTCACCATAGTCACAGATCATCAATCTCTGATATGGTTTAAGACAGCTGATCTGAACACGAGAGTTCAATATGACTATGAAATCATACATAAGCCTGGGCGGCAGAATGCTAATACAGACGCACTGTCAAGGAACCCAGTAGAATACAAACGAATGAGTGTCTTAACTCGAAGAAAAACCATATTATATTTGTGTGGTGTCAGGCCTTTAATAGAGCTTAATACAATTTATGTTTTTATGACTTCATCAACTCTCGAATTTAACATTTGTGTGGTGTCAGGCCTTTAATAGAGCTTAATACAATTTATGTTTTTATGACTTCATCAACTCTCGAATTTAACATTTGTGTGGTGTCAGGCCTTTAATAGAGCTTCAAACAATGTATGTTTTTATGACTTCATCAATTCTCGAATCTTATTTTTGTGTGGTGTCAGGCCTTTAATAGAGCGCAACACAATTTATATTTTTATGACTTCATAAATTCTCGAATTTTATATTTGTGTGGTATCAGGCCTTTAATAGAGCTTAACACAATTAATTTTTTATGACCTCGTCATTTCTCGTAATTTTTATTAGTGCAGTGTCAAGCCTTTAATAGAGCTTAGCACGATCTAAGTTTTCTATGATTTTACCAAATTTTGTATTTTATGTGGTGTCAGGCCTTTAATAGAGCTTAACACAGTTGATGTTTTCTTATGATTTTACCAATTTCTCGTATTAGTACAGTGGCAGGCCTTTATTAGAGCTTAGCACAAATATATTTCTCTCAGATTTATCTTATTGCCAAAGTGTTAAATGGAATGTGGTGCCAGGCCTATAATAAAGCTTAGCACATATTCAAATTTTCCATATTTTGCCAATTATCGTATTTTACATTAAATGTGGTACCAGGCCCCAATTGTGCTAACCTCCACTTGTCGTCCATTATACCAGAAGTGATGTTTGGCACATATAAATTGTCCATCAATTCACCAAACTATCAACGTTTTAAATCATAACATTTATATTTGTTAGGAATTTCATCGTAATTAAGGATTCTGGGGTTTAAACCTTAATATTATCTCGACCGAGGAATTAATTATTAGTACCGGTCCGTAATCATCTTGTGGCTGAAGTTTGCTAACAACCTATTCTACCTTAAGCGTTCCCTAGGCTATATCACGTGGGTGTTGGCCTAAAGGATAATCAACAACATTTGTTGATTTTAAATTTGTGCGTTTTCGGATGTAACACAATACTACTCCACAACGTATTTACGTACAATATTTTCCAAAGTTTTATGTAGAATTACAGAACTTGGAAAAAAATAAAATCGTAGTTCTGCTACCCGTAATAATTTTAAGAGACATAAATTATATTTCTGAAATGCTCCGCATGTATAGAATACAAAAATGAGATTTAAAAAATATTATTTATATGCCCCCGGCGCATTAACGCGTTTTTATGCTACAGATGAGAGTAGCGAATTACGATACAGATGAAGATAATGTAAAAATTGAACTGCGCATGCGCCTATTGCGATATAGTGGAGCATAATGCGTCTTTTACAATACGGTGACAGTTTGCGACATACGAACGAAAATCGTGATAAAAATTTTTTTCGGTCATTCACAAAACCTAAAATATCGTTTTGTAGGATTCGCCATGACGCATTTTTTATCTTAATACAATTTTTATGCAACCTTAACAATTTTTTAGGTAAAAATGAAAAACACTCAATTTTTAGTCTTAAAAAATTATCGAAAATCAGTGTTTTTCAAAACATAAATTGCTATTACTTGGTCAATTTTTGACGAAATCGTTTCTTTTTTCATCATTAGATGTGGAATACTTTGGCGGAACCAATGTATTAAATGAAATATGTTCAAAATTTTTCTTTAACCAGTTAACTGTGATTAACGAGTATACTCGTCATAAATACATGGAACTTGCCATAGTCGCCACAGTTAACTGGTTAAATTATATTTTAATGTAAATAAAAAACCATGTTTTTGTGATTGTTCCAGTAGAAAGTCTCTAATAAATTTTCGATTTCGGAAAACTTCCAGCGACAAAGTTGTTCCCTACCGTTGGAGGAAGTTTCCTGGAAATTTTTATAAAT
This sequence comes from Diplolepis rosae, assembly GCA_030998225.1. Classification (NCBI taxonomy): domain Eukaryota; kingdom Metazoa; phylum Arthropoda; class Insecta; order Hymenoptera; family Diplolepididae; genus Diplolepis; species Diplolepis rosae. Next base: position 1,371,727 of record JAPYXD010000161.1, read on the forward strand.
ATTTGTTTATTATTACGGATTTGATAGCGATGTATTTTGCAAGTCGCTCTGCCGCCTTACGCATTTTTAGCTGTCTCGTGTCAATTGCGTAATTTTCTATTACCGAAGATTCGTTTGGAAGATTCTGCGTATACTAGATTGGATTCGAGTGTACGCAGAAAAACTTGTAAATGCACCAAAGTCACATAAAATAGTATATGCGCCAATGCACACAATTCGGGTAATTACGAGACTCACTTAAAATGCTCGCAGGACTAATCTCGCCTCGGCTTCGATATCCTGCGAGCATCATCGCTCCTCGTGTAATAACCCTCATTATGTGCCTTGGCGCATAATATACTATTAAAAAGTTCATCCGTGACAGATCATGACTCCGTATCTTATATCGTTAAATGTCTTTAATTTCAAGGAATTTTATCGATAACTGTTCATTATTGAATTTACAAAAACTGGAATGCTGTGGTAGTTATTTCTGTAGTTTCTTTTTTTTCAATAATTAATAAGGTTTCCGCACTTAAACTTGAATATTACGGCTCTTCGTTTGTGAAAGGAATCAATTGTGTAATAAAAGTGCCATTTAAATTTGAAAATAAACTTTAATATCCTTAGGCCTTTAGGGATGATCTCAATTTTCATATAATTTACGGCTTGGAAAGCAGAATCGACGGATTGCTTGGCCACTAGGCGGGAGAGGGGATAATACGTAGTGAACGAGGCGACGAATTAATCATGCCGTTCAAATGTTAATTTATTTGAAGATAAACGATAAATAAGCTTTACGTTGGAAAATTTAAATGTTAATGCAAAAATTGATCAAAACTAAATATATCAAGTGTTTGGATAATAAGTAAAAGTCGGTTATAAATAAACATTTCAATCGCATTAATATATTCGTAAGAAGCGCTCAAGTCTGGAGAATATTTATACGCAAAAATCAATTCTATTCGATAATTATCTACTGAAAAATAACGAGTTGATTGTTGCATTGTAAATTAATCCGTTACCTCGTTCACTACGTGTTATCCCTTCTCCTGCCTACTGGCCAAGCGCTCCAACGGTTCAGCATGGAGAGAAGTTTGGTGTACCCGCTCGCCCAACACGTAGAATTGTTGCGCGAAACACAGGAAGAACAGTACGACCTTCGTCTAGTCAAACGGCTCTGCCAATTTGGGAGAACCATTACCCCAAACTAGGCGAGCCGTTACGCGGAACGCTTGTGCCCGCCGTTCTTTCGCAAGTTTTGTCGTCAGTTTGGGGCAATCAGTCCTCCAGTCTTGGAGTAGAAGTCATACTAAACCAAAGAAGAGCGGCTCTCCCACTACTAGTATTATGGTTCGACTAAACTTCTCTCCGTGTGCTTTCCAAACCTTCAATTATAACATAAAGAAAATCTGCCTTTTGGGCACATTCTTATCGTGCGCTTCGCGCTTGGTCCTATATTTCCTATGTGCATGCACAATCAAAATGATTTCACGTAGAGAAGTGATGCAGATAATATATAAAATGAATAAAATAATTTTTTTGAATTTTTAAGCACTGCCATCGCTGATAGTAAAAACTATACCTACATTTTGGGATTATCACATCACTTTTGCATAATAAGTGTGGTTTACTCTTCAAGATGGTACTTCTTCCTAAATGATGTTATACTTTTAAACATTAAATTTCTTTCTGTTCATCAATGTTTCATTACTGCGCTTGGACTAACTTTTATTTGATCGAAAACGCGAATCAAGGACGTATGATATTTAAGAAAGTAAACAATTTCATAGATTTAAGGGTCCTATAAATTCATGTTTAAAACGATTAAAACCATTCATTAAATTTGTAAAGAGAAAAGGCACATAGAAAAAAATATGGAGGGACTATGTTTTGTCCGAAAAAAAAATACATGGCAGAGAAGTTGTCTCTCATGGGGGTGAAAGTCAATACTTCAGACTGGCAACACAAAATCGGAAAACTAGCACCGCTACCTTACGGTGGTCGTCTGGTGAGTTATTCCGGCCAAGCTCAAAACGCGCGGGATATTTGAATCACTTAAATATTTTGAATATTCTGTTTGATTTGGAAAACCCGAAAAGGCAAAAGAAATAAAAGTATTTCGTAAAAATGTATTATTGAAATATCTGTATTCACATTAGGCAACATCTCGCAATATTATCAGGATATACATCTATATTGTACGTTTTTAGCGAAATAACCTCATTACTTTTCTTTGAAATGCAATTTCAAAATACAAATTATTGATATTATAAAAGAATTAAATTGCCCACAAAAAGTTAATTTGATTTCTTATGATTTAAATATACGTATCGCGACGTATTTGAATGTATTTAATACACACAGGCTGGATTAAGTAGAAATCTATGAGAAAATCAATAAAGGGGAATAAGGATTAGGGGAAGTAGGGAGCAGTTGAGGTTGATTTAATAAAAGATAGGAAATTAGAAGTAGAGGATAGAGAGAGACAGCATGCCTGCAAAAAAGGTACAATACCTAAAGCTACAATACGTAGCATAGATGTAATTTCGAGACCGCGTGAGAGAGACAGGAAAAGTGAGGACATACCACACAGGCATAACGAGAAGACAGAAATAATAAACAGCATCCACAAAGGCATGTTGTCTCCAAACACAGAAAATACATTAGGATATTGGTGAATATTAGAGGAAGAAGAAAGCTTAGATTTAGATAGAGTAGAATTACACAGAATAGAATTAAATTACTTAAAGAGGGAACGCGAAACAAGAAAAATAGAAATGGAAAAACTAGAGAAAGAAAGGCTGGAAATCGAAAAAATAATTATAGAAAAATTAGAGAGATAAATTAGGGCAAGACATATATATAGAGAAACCCAGAAAGAGAAAAAGGATAAAACATTCGAAGTAGACTCTTTTATAGAATTAAAAAATGAATTTTGGAAAGAAGCAGAAGTATTAATCGAAAACGAGGAAAAAAAAAGGATAGATTAAAAATAAAATAACTAACCCTAGAGAAAAATTCATTAATAGAAACAGTTGAACAAATCTTAAACATCACACATAATGAGAAATCACAGATCAATCACAGAATGAGAAAGCGAACAAAATCAAAATAATTTCAAAGGGCCAAAACCAGTTCCACGAAAATTTATAAGAAGTGCGACAATAACGAACCCAGAAAGTAAACAAGATAGCACAGAGGTTTGAGGGCGAAATAACCAAGGTAGGGAAAATTATAAGTTAAAAGAAGAAATTATACTTGGTGACGAATTCCAAACGATCCAAGCGTCATTGTTTCGATTTGGAATGTTCCAAACAGCTTTCCAAATCATGGTAAATTGGCCGGTTAGATTTAGAAATAATATTGATGATAGCCCAACACATTTCTTAGATGATTTACTCTGATTCAAAAGAGGCTGTAGAATTAACGAAAAGGACATTTTGGAGAACTTAGATGCGGTCCTAGTAGAAGAAGCTAAGAGTTAGTATCAGGTGAATAGAAGAAATTGGGACAACCTACAAGAATTTATAAAAGAATTTAAGGAAATTTATATTAACGAACGGTACCTAGAAACAATCCATAATAGAATAAAGTATTGTAATCAAAAGAATTACCAAGAAATTCATAATTTTATTACAGAAATGAAACAATTATTTGAGGAATTAAAACCACTACCTTTGGAATGATAATTAAGAAAAGTTTACGAAAACTTAAGACTTGAATATAAAATTTACATCACAAGAAATTCATTTACAATCTTCGCAGAATCGGAAATATTAGGACGAGAATGGGGAACAGAAATCGCAAATTCCAGAATGAAAGGTCAACAGATCAAAATAGTAGAATATGAAGTAAATAACAGATATTATGGAAACAAGGCAAATCATGAAACAAAATACAGAGACAACTTCGAAATCCATGGAAAATGAGACGAGAAACAACAACAAAGACGAAACCAGGACGATAGCCATGAAAAAAAAATAATTTTAGACGCGAATTACAAAATTCTCGGAATGGACCGCAAGTACAACAAAGATACACTAATGGCCATACAAAATACTTTTACAAAAACCGGAGAATCCTAAACACATATCCACAGACTCGAAGTAACAAAGGATTCCAGAATAATCCAAGACTAAATTATAACCAAAATATCAAATACGCAAATCCAAGCAACTGGTTTTGGAAAATAGCAAAGCCACCGTGAAAAAACGATAACAGAAAACCAATAGAAGGCAACTTAAAATAAGCAGAGCTAACATACAACGTGGAAGACGATAACCAAAGAAGAGAACTCAAAAAAAAGAAGTAAAACAAACAAGGAATAAGTGAAAATGATAAAGAATTATATCAAAAAAGAAGAGGAGAAAATATAAAAGATATAAAATATAAAACAGCAAGCAATAAAATATCATAATTGCGGAGGCAAAGGTCATATGCGACGTGAGTGTAGTCAAGTGTAGCGAATAGTATTCAACGTGAATACGAAACCAAACAACTGGTTTTGGAAAACAGCAAAGCCACCGCGAAAAAACGATAACAGAAAACCAATAGAAGGCAACTTAAAATAAGCAGAGCTAACATACAACGTGGAAGACGATAACCAAAGAAGAGAACTCAAAAAAAGAAGTAAAACAAACAAGGAATATGTGAAAATGATAAAGAATAATATCAAAAAAGAAGAGGAGAAAATATAAAAGATATAAAATATAAAACAGTAAGCAATAAAATATCTTAATTGCGGAGGCAAAGGTCATATGCGACGTGAGTGTAGTCAAGTGTAGCGAATAGTATTCAACGTGAATACGAAACCATATCGCTCAAATACATAAATAATGACATCCCGGATGAGACGAGATTACACATAGTAATAAAACTAAAGGACACAAAGTACAAAATGTTAGTTGACACAGGTGCAACTCACTCTTATATTTGTAAACAATTCTTCGAACGAATAAAGATACTGAATTACGAAATCAAAAAATTAATTAACGATAAATTAATAGTAGCAAACGGGCAAGCATTGAAAATAATAGGACGGGTATTAATCCCATAGAAGTCGGGCATGTGGAAAAACGTTTGCTATTCAGATTGGTACCAGGATTAAGATCCATGGGAATTTTAGGGACGGATATGATAAAAATATTGGGGTTAAAATTAGACTTCGAAAAGAAAATTTAATGGCTACCGGAAAAATCACAATTTAAATATGAAATAGAACCGAACCCAAATGAAAACTGAGTGAAATGGAAGGAGGAGAAAAAGGAAATAAAACCAAAAGAGAATAGCCAAGAAGAGAGAATGAGAGTAGGAAATGAAAAGAAACTGCGAAATAAAGCAGAAAACCCAGTAAAAAATCGACAATCGGGAGAAATACCCACTATCAGCCCAACCAACAATACCCTACAAAAAATCGGTGAGATAACCGACACAAAATGGTCCAAAGCACCAGTGGGACAGAGAAGTCTAAGTCCACGAGAAAATAAGGAACAGAGGCAGGAAGCCCCTAGTTCGAGTCCCTTAGAAAAAGACAAGGCAGTACAAGTAGCTGTCAGCGCAAAAGCCAAGCGTGCTGACAAACAAATCGAAAATGAAATATTGGACGAATCTGAAAAGGAAAAACAGAATAAATTAAAACTGAAAAGAGAAGAAAACGAAGAAATCGGAAAAATTATCGGTGACAGAGCTAGAAAAAACAAAACAAACAAAGTGGAAAGAATTCAGAAACAACGTAAGGATAAAAGAGAATAATAGGGAAGTGTAAATAAGTAAAGAAACAGAAAACAAAACGGAAAACAAAACGTGCGAAGGAATAATGGAATTGCATGAATCCTAAACACAATTGAAAGACTTAATCGAAAGAGAAGTAAAAAGAACGGGAACAGAATAGATAAAATGTTAGAAGAAGACGTGAGCGAATCCTCAAACAGGGATTTGTCGAACCCAGAAGTCATGATCAAAAAACCAAATGGAAAATACAGATTCTCTTTAGATTTCAGAAAAGTAAAAAAATATCAAAAATAGAATTTATACCCAATATCAATTATGGCAGGAATTCTGAAAGCATTGAAGTCAGCAAGATACGTATCGAAAATCGATCTCCGTTCGGCATACCACCAGATGTCATTAGAAGAAAGATCAAGGCAAATAACAGCATTCACAGTACCAAGAAAAGGAATTTACCAATTTAAAAGAATGCGAATTTGGATTCTCGGAACTAAAATATCTGGGATTCGTAGTCAATGAGAAAGGATTACTAATGGACAAGGAAAAAATAAAACCCATACTTGAATTACCAACACCAAACAATGTAAAACTACAAAGAATTATAGGAATGGCATCGTGGTACAAGAGATTCATACCAAAATTTTCGGAAATAATGGAACCCCTACACACATTATTGAAAAAAGGAGCAGAATGGAAATGGGGCGCAAAACAAGAACAGGCGTTAATAAAAATAAAAATATTGTTAACGGCAGGACCAATACTGGCATGTCCCAACTTTGACGACCCATTTCAACTCGAAACCGATACAAGCGACAGAGGATTAGGAGCTGTTTTGACACAAGACATAGATAACAGTAATCACGTGATAGCATTCACAAGTAGAAGCCTCATGGAGGCAGAGAGAAAATATCCAAATTCAGAGAATGAAAAACCTAGCAGTAGTGTGGGCAATACCATATTGCCTTAAAATGGTTACATAATTTGAAAAACCTAACTGGACGATTGGCAAGATGGGCACTAGAGTTCCTAGAATATAACTACGACATCATATACACGAAGGGCTCTTTGAATTACGCACCAGACGCTTTATCAAGAGCAAGCGAAAAGTTAGACTCTGGAGCAAGTACGTTGCTAATGTCAACGGAAAAAAAAACACAAGGAAATCAAGGACGAATGGTATAAACATAAACTAATGCAAGTAACAAATAAACCATCGGAAAACCCAAACTGGCGAATAAGAGATGACCAACTATATTTTTTCAGACCAAACCCATTGAAATCAAGCTTAAGCTTAGATAATAACCCTTGGAAGCTAACAATTCCGACGGATATAAGAGAGCAAGTATTGAGAGAAAACCACGATAGTAAACAAGCAGGACACATAGGCATGGAAAACACATATGCAAGGATATAGATTAGCGATTAGCCATTTCCGGAAATATCGTAAATAGCTTAGGCTAATGGTCAAAAGGGCCCGCGCTTGTACCACGCTCAAGTAAATACAAACAAAGTATATTGTATTCACTCCGCTTAGAAAATAGAATAGGCTATATATAATAGATAATAAAAATTCTTAATAAGAATGTTAAAATATTAAGAATCTAGTTTTAAATTAATATTATTGATTTTTATATTATTCAGTATGCTATGAATATTAAAATATACTATTATATTAGCTAATAATAGGAACAGTAATTTTAATCTAAGTTTTATGTGAAATAATGTTTCAAACCTATTTGAATGCAACTAAAAGCCAATAGCAATTTATTTAGAAATCTACTTTACCAATGTAATAATTTACGAGAAGTTATTTATGAAAGTAAAATACCAGTCTATAAATTACTAAAAATTATTCATACATTTTCATTATATATTGAATTAATTCTAAGAAATTCAAACATCAATTTATTTGATAATTGAATATATTTCATATTTATTTTCAATAGTAATTTAACAAACCTAACTACTTTACCTTCACAAAAATATAAAATTATTCTTTATAAACATATTTCAACTTCGTAAAACTTTAAATCAATCTGTCAAAAAGATTTTAAACTAACTTGTAATTAATATTCAGAAATAAAATTGTATTAGAAAATTAATAATCCAATTAAACCAATGTTATTCAGGATTTAAAATAATAGAAATGTTCTGTTTTACTGACAATATTTCATATTCGGATATGTATTTTATAATTAGAAGGGTATAATAGTAAAACAGTCACTCAAAGCCAAAAAGAAGGGGACTCAATTATTCCAGTGATCCTTTATTAAAATTCAAGAGCGCCAAGCTTTCGACCTTCACATTAGGTCCTCTTCAGGGCACAATAAATGCTAATACAAAATGAATTTTATATTTTATAATGTACGTAAAAATTACAGAAAATTAATATTTAAAATAAGAAAATGAGTAAATAAAACTTACAATAATGAAGTCGCAATAGTCGAAGCTATCCAAGCTGGATTTTGTCATAAATATATATGTATGAAAAGACGAAGTCAAGAATTCACTGCTTGTATCTATAGTGTAGTTAAAAGACAAATGGTATAAGGAAGAGTTGCTACAAGTAAGAAACAGCTGAGAAGGCAGAAGAGAAGAGTGGGGTAAATAGTATAATAATAAATATGGAAAGAAACAAGAAACCGAAATTTAAATGTATTTTAAAATTTTATCATAGATAGAATTTAAACGAATCGTGTCATTTTGTTTGTTAATGCAATTCTTATTAGATTTGATATGTAGCATTTCCGCTATGTTTCTTTTGAAATAATTCGCTTCCTTCTTTAAGATCCTATAATCCTTCCACCCAAAATCATGACCTGAATCAATTCTGTGGTCGGTTATGACAGAATTAGTGGCAGAGACCAATCCAATGTTATTTTCGTGTTCTTTGATTCGTGTGTTAATTCGTCTCTTGGTCTCACCCACGTAAACTGCATCACAATCGTTGCAATTAAGTTCGTAAACAACGCCCTTAATCTTTTCTTTTGGGAGTATGTCTTTGCCTCTTTATGATTCGTGAGTTTAATTTGTTATTCATCTTATAAACTGTTTTTATTCCTGCCTTATGTAATGTTTTACCTAAATTCTGTGATAGTTTGTCAACAAAGGGGAGAGAAATGCGGTGTTCGACTTTATTTTCGTTACAATTGTTTCTGGGTTTATTATTCAAGTAAATTAACCGTTTATGGATATGTTTGTTGATAAATTTCAAAGGAAAATTGTTTTCCAAAAAGAGAATGCGAATTTTGTTAATATTTATATCTAGAAATTCCTTATCGGAAATGTAAAACGCTTTATCAATCAAACAAATTATAGAAGCGATTTTTTGTGATAAAGGGTGATGAGAAGCAAAATCAATAAATCGTCCCGATGCGGTTGGTTTAATAAACCAATCAAATTAAAAAGAAGTGTTGTATCTAATTATTGTTGTTTCCAAAAAATTGATGCGATTATTGTTCTCCATTTCATGAGTAAACTTTAATCTCGGATAGAAGGAATTAAAAACCCCAATAATGTAGTCAATCTTGTCTATGGGGACCAAAGTAAGAATGTCATCAACATAGCGAGAAAACACAGGGATATCAAATTTAATATTTTTTAAGCAATAAGTTTCTAAATCCTGCATAACAATGTCAGCTAAAATGGGAGAGATAGGGGAACCCATTGGGGTACCATAAACTTGTTCATAAAGTTTGTTATTAAAGGTCAAATACGTAGAATTTAAAAGAAATTTGACACAAGCAATGAATTCAATTTCTGAAATATTTGTGTTTACAACAACTTGATGGAACCGTTTTTTTAAACGTTCTACGACAAGTTCATGCGGAACATTTGTGAAGAGCGAGGAAATATCAAGAGAAATCAAAACGTAATTAATAGGGATGAAAATCTTTGACAACCTGTTTTTTAGATCAATACTGTCCTTTACATAACTGAACGGTTTAGTGAGAGATTTAGAAAGGATATTGGAAATAAATTTAGCCAGAAAATACGTTGGACTATCAATAGATGAAATAATAATCCTAAGGGGATAGTTAGCTTTATGTATCTTTGGCAATCCGTAAGCTCGAGGTAAATTTCCGTCAGTATTCAAAAGAGAGAAAGAAGTTGTTTCATTAATATAACCAGATTTTTTCCATCTTTTTAAGAAATCATTACATTTATCTGTGGTTTTTCTAAGAGGGTTTCTGTTGATCTCTCTGTACGTCTCGTCATCCTTCAAAATTTCATTCATCCCAACATTTAACGAAATCTGTAAACATAATTATTTAAACAATTAATTTTTAACACATTTTATTTTAAGAATATACATGTAGCGCCATCTCTTGGGAAATCGATGAGCTTGAAAAATTTTGGCAACTCCTACAAGGCCCAACCCAATGGGTCAGCCCTTAGAATTTTCGCCTACTATTGCGGGGGCGTAACTAGTCACAATAGCTATTCAACCAATCATAAAACAAAACCTAGTATTCTCAAATCCCCTAAAAGATTTTCAAGTAGAAAGGGAAAAGAGGAAAATACATAAAAGCTATGTATTTTCATTTTCTGTTCAGTTCTTTCCTACATCAAATTTATTAGACAAGTTCATTCTTATACCAAATTTTCGCCGAGTTCTCTTCTCTAAAAAAAAAAAATTCTTTCTACACAAAATCGGCCACAATTTTTAAAAAACCTCAAAAGTTTAACGGAGTTTTCAGAGTTTTCGCGAAGTCAAACATCTTCACTGGGTCTACACGAAAATCATACAACTTCTCCAAGTTCACTCGATATCACAGGACTCTTTACAAGGAATTACTCAACTGAAAATAAAAAGAAAGTGTCAATTAAATCACTGTGTCTTTCTAACTTTCTACCTTGTCTTTATATATTTTAATTTAATATTTCTATCACAAATGTTTGGGTGCTGGTAATCATTCCAGTACCAACATTTGTATATTTGTTACCTACCAACCCAAATCCTAGAATTAAGGACAAAGTGGCGTGTTCCCTTTTATGGGAATAGTACGACTTTGTCCGAAATACGCCATGTTCTTTCAAATTTTATATTTCATTTAATGTTTAGGTTCTATTTTGTTTGAGAAAAATTATTAACGAACAGTAGTCCCGGGTTATTGGAATTAATTTTCCAGACCCGAAACCTCTAAAATTATTATATTCTCTTCCAGAATATAATAATATAATTATAAAAAAAATCTTTTCTCTTATGTGTCTTCGCACGTCACAGTACTTCGAAACATTAAAATATGTGGAAGAATGCGACATATGCCAAAATGGAAAAAGAAAACATACAACGAAGAAAGATGAGGGAAGACGAGTAAGAAAACAAAAGGAAGATAAAGGAAAGAATCGAGAAGGGGGAAAACGCGGATCGTGGGACGGAAACAGACAATGATACAGACACAGACACAGACGATTTGACACAGACGGCGATATAATTATATTTTGTAGACAAAAAACAAAACTTCCTATAATATAATTTCTTTCTGTGTAAGGTGGAAGATGAAAATAAAATACTAAATACAAAATAAAATAAAGGAAATTCATTGAAAAGTAGACAAACAAAATTTTTTTTATTGGTAATTTTTTCTTTTTTTTATTGATACTTAGAAATAGGCAGATTTCATTTGATTTCAGGTACAAGAATGGAGAGCATCAAAATGTAAGAATGCAGATGCAAAAACCAAGGTGAATTTTTAACTTAAACTTCGTGGGCTAGCCGATTCGGGCAAACTCTTTTATTTTAATGTTGGTCCTACTGTTACTGACATCTGTGCGAAATTTCCTGTCAGTGTGTTACGCGTGTGTTTTCTAAACGACTAAAAGTGATTTTGTTGATTTTTACAATGTCTGAATTTTTTGAGCAAAGAAGTCATTAAATTTTGTTTGCGGAATGAAATTTCAGTTGTGGAAACGTTCAGAATGTTGCAGAAGGCCTTCGGTGATTTGACCATGTCGCAGAAAAGTGTTTATAAGTGGTACAAAGACTTCGAAAAAGGCAGAGAACGTGTTGATGACTTGGAACGCCCCGGACGACCATCAACATCAACTGAAGAGCAACACGTCAATTAAATCAAAGAATTAGTACACAAAAATCGTCGATTGACTGTAAGAGACCCTACTGATATGGTTGGAATATCAGGATTAGTGAAAATCATTTTTAAAGACTATTTGGGCCTGAAAAGAGTCAAATCTCGATTGGCTACAAAAACACTCAATTTTTTGGGAAAAATGCGTAGCGTTGAAGTCTATGAAACAATGCTTTCTGATTATCAGGACAAAATGAAATGTGAGACAAAAGGTGAGACAAGGCCGAAAAGTTCACGCCAAAGTCGCTAAAAAATGAATGTCATGTTGATAGTTTTCTTCGGTTATCGTGGTGTGGTGCATTATGAATTCGTTTCACCCGGCCAAGCTGTCAACAAGGAATGTTATTCGAGCGTTATGCGTCGTTTGCGTGAAGCTATTCGGCTCAAGAGGCCGGATTTGTGGAAAGACAACTCTTGGTTTTTGCACCACGATAATGCGCCGTCTCACACTGCACTCGTTCTTCGTGACTATTTTGCCAAAAACTCAACGCATGTCGTTCTACAACCATCATATTCGCCTGATTTAGCTCCGTGTGACACGATTGAAGAGATACAAGCCGAATCGAAAAAGGCTTTGAGGGCAATTCCGGAAATCGAATTTAACAAGTGTTATATCGGGAGGAGATTACTTTGAAGGGGATGAAATTGATTTGGATAAATAAATAAAAAAATTTCATTTTATAACAAAATTCACCTTAGTTTTTTCCCACAGTAGTATTTCACGACACGCTTTGCGACGAAACAACAAATAGAACTAGAAACAGTTACACGATACCGAATAGCACAAGAACCAGATATATTACAGGCAAATGGGGTGAAATGAATAAAAGACTGAAAAAAATTATAAATATCAGTTTTATAAAAGACGAAAGAACAGAGTCATTAAAGGAGGACGACCAAATCGGAAAAGACACTTGCATTACGCTTGACATTAAGGCGGATCCGAGTTGGTCAGAATTCGAAAGGGAAATCAAAACTATAAAGGGCGCGAAGAAGGGTGAGTAAACCCCAACCCGATTGGGGGGAGAGGGGTTGTAACGAATTTACATTAGAGCCCGATAGAGGCACAGCCCTGCGGACTGGTATTTTCCTGTAAACCCCTTTTTTTCGTTTTATTTTTTTGAAATTATCTCGGGTACTATAAGATATCGAAAAAAAACGATCGATGGATTCTGACTTAAAAAACGCATCAGAATCATGTATTGCTTTCTATTTGAAAAAATTTTCACACCCTTTTATCATACGATTTGTAATTTTCGAAAAATAAGTCAACTTAAAAAACCTCAAAAACCTGACGTCCTCAGTTAAAACAGAGGCCAGATTTGGGTTTAGCACAGAAAACAACTTTGGAAATGATACATCTCATTCCATGAACACATAGGTCATATTTTGTTGACCAGTGTAATCTAGACTATTTTTTGTTTTAATATCATGTTTTTCAGTTTCTCACTAATTTTTATACAACAATTTTAATCATTTTCATCGTAAAATTGTTGGAACTGAACATAGTTTATATAAAGCTGCTTTTTTCTAACATACCGCATGCCCTTAATGGGTTCAAAAGACAAATAAAACTAAAAGTATAGGAAAATATAGCACAAGGAAAAAAGCTAGGAGTTACTGTTTTTTACCAATAAAAGTTCTATGAAAATGATCAAAGGTAACCATCTGCTACTCCATGTTCTTTTTCAAAATAAGCTTTTGTTTCTAGAATTTAAAAATAAAGACGAAGATTGGTAACAATGCAACAAAGTTTTCAATAAATAAAATGAAATTATTATTAACCATTCACTGCATAGCTTTTTCAATCATAGTGTTTAATAATTTGGACTTAAGAACGCTCCAGTTGCGATACTGCGAACAATTTAAGTAAGCCCGCTCTCGATACTGAGAATACTTTAGGGGCTCCCACTCCTCTGACTATTTACTATGTTCAAATCTGTGTGAACGATGCATGTAACACGTGGAGAAATAAGTCCTGGGACTGACACATAGATGGCGTTGCCAACAAAAGTTCTGTATGATTTTTCATGAGTACCAGCCTTCAAAAGATACCTGTCAAAATTTCTTGACATTCTGATGTTTGGTCCACGAGTTACAGTGATTTACGTGACGCTAGTCTTGATATTCTCAAAACAAAGGATTCGAAACAATTTCATGTGTTGATTTACCATTGCTTTTTGATGAAAAAAAAACACAGTGCAAGCTCAGCAATGGCTTGAAAAGTGCTACGGGGACTCTGCTCCATCAAAAACAACCGGCTCTGGCCGGCCAAATGAGGTAGTTACACCGGAAACCATAAAAAAAAGTCCACCAAATCGTTTTCGAAAACCGTAAATTAAAATTGCGTGAGATAGTTGACACCTTAAAGATATCATACGGCACTGTGTACGCTATTTTGCATGAACATTTGTCTATGAGGAAGCTGTTTTGAAAGTGAGTGCCGCGTTTGCTCACAGTGGATCAAGAACGACAACGTGTCGTTGATTCCGAGCGCTGTTTGGAGTTGTTTCGCCGAAATAAACCGAATTTTTTACGTCGGTATGTGACAATGGACGAAACCTGGATCTATCACTACACTCCGGAGTGAAAGCGGTCGTCAGCCGAGTGGACTGCAGCCGGTAATAAGCGTACAAAGCGGCCAAAAACGCAAATGTGGGCCGGTAAGGTTATAGCCTCAGTATTTTGGGATGCTCATGGAGTTTTGTTCATCATCTACCTTGCAAAAGGTAAGACGATCAATAGCGAACGTTAAATTGGCCAATTGATGCGTTTGAAGAACGAAATCGGTGAAAAACGGCTCCAAATGAAGAAAAAAAATTGCTCTTTCATCAAGACAATGTGCCGTGTCACAAGTCGCTCGCTACCATGGCGAAATTGAATGAATTGAGCTTTGAATTGCTTCCGCACCCACCATATTCACCGGATCTGGTCGCTAATCAAGATTGTAAGCGCAAACATAGATCGCGTGCGGGTCGACAAGCAAGAGAAAAATTTGACCAGAGGTCGGATAAAGTGAAAGTGACTCCTCGTGATTCTGGGGAACCTCTTAGCAGCACAACACCCGAGGCTCCAACCCAAACTTTCAACCCGCAGGAATTAGAAATCAGAGAAATAAATAATTTCGACGAATTTTCATTCTTTTTTGAAAATCTACTCAACAAGGCGGAAATTAACTTGAGGAAATTCCAGCAGGCAAGACAAGAGTCTCAAGGAGCGTCCACTTCCAAATAATAAACTTGTTTAGCTCTCTATTCTTGACACACGTATATTACACATTTCTTCCGACCCATTTAGTAAACTCTACCATTAATCTTAGCCCAACAATAAATATTTTTTGTTAGGATTTCCAAATTTTTCTTAAAAAAAAAAAAATTATTTTTTTTTTAGTACCGGCGGAAGGAGAATAATATAACGGAGTTTCGATTGAACTATTAATTCAATCAAAATCCTAGTGGTTCTCTCGCTCTGAAGTACGTACGTTGAGTCACTGACTCTGTTGTCACCGTTGAGCGATTGAATTGATTATTCACCTTTTTCCATAAAATAGGGAGAGGAAAATTCAAACTAGAAATTTCTGATTTGAATTTTCTTAGAATTTCGTCCCCTCTGTGGTACGTACGTTGAGTCATAGACTCTGTTGGCCACGTCGAGAGTTCGAATACTCCATATTTTATGTCCCATTAGATGAAAATTCTATTCGACCAAAATCTAACAGACCTCTACACTGATAATAGTTTTGTTCAATTTTTTTTTATTATTATTCATTTTTTGTTATACAAAGACAATTAATAATAGTTTCATCCCAATTGTACTTCTTTTTCTCTCTCAAGAGCTCTATATCTAAACACAGTGTTTGAAGGTTACATACCGGCGGAAGGGGAATAATATAACAGAGTTTCGATTGAATCATTAATTCAATCAAAATCCTAGTGGTTCTCTCGCTCTGAAGTACGTACGTTGAGTCACTGACTCTGTTGTCACCGTTGAGCGATTGAATTGATTATTCACCTTTTTCCATAAAATAGGGAGAGGAAAATTCAAACTAGAAATTTCTGATTTGAATTTTCTTAGAATTTCGTCCCCTCTGTGGTACGTACGTTGAGTCATAGACTCTGTTGGCCACGTCGAGAGTTCGAATACTCCTTGTTCTATGTCCTGTCAAAAGAATCCTACTCTTCTGGAACCACCCAAGAAGAACAAGCGTTCCGGGAGAAAACGCCTTGACACACTCACCCAATCAACAATTTATCGAAGCCTGATATTCCCTGTTAAGAGAAATATTCCTGTGTGTGTAGGTTTACCCGTTCAACGGATTGAAGTGCCAGCACCGGAAAACGTGATAAGAATCCCTCAGGCCACAATAATAGATCTGGAAATCGGTGAGGCTCTTGAGCAAAGAAGACAAGCTTATAGAGAAGAGAATCATCCCTCACGCGAAATCAACCAAATTCCTATTGGAAGGGCCCTAAATGGGGATATTTCCGAGAACGAAATTTCTGACACTGAAATTATCGTATTGGACTCAGAATCAGAAACAGGACAAATTTCAGAATAATTCAATTTCGGCACCGTCGAAATCTGATACGTCAGCGAAAGTTCGATTTCACTCCTTTTTGTTATCACTAGATAATTCCTAGTAAGTTCGACACCTTGAGTCTCTTAAATTGCTCCAGCTGGGATAATCAAGACGACATTTTCCTATTGTGAGCCTAAAAATTTCCAGATTTAATAATAGGCCACTATCAAGTACATTTTTTTCTCTTTCTCTCTTTCTCTTTCACCTGTATATTGTTTTTTTTATTTGTGTGCATAAGTGTCCGTGTATATATATTCTATTATAGGCATACCACTATACTCATAAGTTGTCCACCCATAGGAACACAAAAACCTATTTAAAAATAAACGTTTACAACCCTTCAAAATTTACGTCGAATTTTCCGGATTCTCAGCACATTTTAAAATGTCGAACGACAATCGAACCCGTAATCTTAGGGAGCCAATCGGTAACGACCCTGACGAATCAAGTACTGAAGCATACCCGAATATCACTAATTCATTATCCGGGCCCAACCCAAATATCGCGCCCCCTAATCAAACAATGAATTTAGATACTAGTGTGGCTATGGCCTCGGTATTAGAATGCATAACTCTCCAACAAAACACCTATCACATACCACAATTTGACGGTAAAAATCCTCCACTGAAGGAATTTTTACAGGACATCGCGAAAGGCGCAGTAAACATTACGGAATCCACATAACCTGGTTTCATAAAAGTTTTTTTAAGTATGCTCAAGGGTGTCGCGCGAGAAAGCGTTAGGGACAAAAGATTTAATCGGGTAAACGACTTAATGGCACATCTAGAAAAACGTTTCGCCCCTTCGAAGAAATATCAACGGTACTTCGAGTCCATCGTGAACCTACGGATGAAACAAACGGAAACCGTAAGCGACTATTACGACCGAGTACAGGGTTTGCTGAGTGGGGCAAAACATGCAATCGAGGATAAGTATGCGCAGGTTCATTATGCCGCTACTCCTCATGAAATAAGTGAGAGTACCATCATGATGAAACCAGTGGTGGATTGTGCACTAGACGCCTTCATTAAGGGTCTCCCGGACGAAATGTCTACCTTTGTAGACACCAGACATCCGAAGGACCTCGGTGAGGCCCTCGAACATGCCCTTCACATGGAAGAAAGACTAAGGCAAACGGAAAGAGTAAGGCCCTTCGCGTCATCTTACCATATCATGCGACAAAACGAGAAAATTCCGGAACGCGCGCGATCACCTAGCCCTTATACAAGACAAATGGTTAAACCAGATAAGGCAGAAAGGGCAAAAGGCGAGGTTGCACCAGAAGTCCCCAACCCACGCAATCCAACACCTCCACATCAACCATTTCATCAATACCCGCCACAGTACCCTTCATACCCACCACAGTTCCCCTACTCTTATCCCCCACCATACCCTCCAACCTACCAATACCCCTACTCATACCCACCCCTTCCACCTATGCCGCAATACCCTTCTGAACCCCTGAATAGAAACGGACCCGGGAGTAATCAACCATGGCGCGGGTATAGTAGGCAGCCAGGAGCAATGACACCTCCTAGATCAACTTCACCAGGGCCTCCGGAGAATTTAAACTCCCAGCAGGTTCGTCGCTCGGACGTGGCAACGAATCAAACTCACCGAGAGCGTCCGAAGACAGTCCACTTCCAAGACAGCTCAGTAGGATCTTTCGAACAAGATCCAAAACCGAAGACTCACCCGTTGTTGAGTTGAGTGCCCCTGAGTTCCGCAACAGCAAAGCTAGTTTTCTTGTCGACCCAGGTTCGGACGTTAATTTAATTAAACTGAGCGCCTTGCGTCAAGAACTAATTCTTGATCCGAAAGGATCAGTCCCGATCACCGGTATAACAAACCACCCCGTAATCACGATAGGCACCATCAACCTTTCGATACTAAACACCCTAGTGGAATTCCATGCCGTGGAAAATATTATTCCTATTTCACCAGATGGAATTCTAGGGAGACCCTATTTAAGGCAAGAACAGGCTCAAATTTCCTTCCGGCACAAAGCATTAGTGACTGCTTCTAACCCAATCACACCGATTCCATTTATCGATCGAGAATCACAGGAAGCCAGAAAATCACTTAAAACTGAAATCAAACCTTTTTTTAGAATATTAAAAATCAGGGCTGGAACGAGGCAACCTATTGCTATAAGCGTTACAAACCCAGAGGTTGCAGAAGGCTACCTGCCTAAGCTGAACACTCCTGAAGAGCTCTACCTTGGGGAGGCAGCAGTCTCGACACACAATTGCGTCTGTCACGCAATTGCCATCAATACCACTGAAGACGATATAGATATAGAAATTGCCCCCCAGGAGGTCATACCGTTCGATTTTTGTACCTTTCCTGGTGAAGTAACCTCTGACTCAGAACTCGAGTACTCTACCCTAGACATACAGGAACATCCGAGCTCTTATGCAGAGCGTGCCGAAAGAGTAAAAAGGAACCTGCGCCTTTCTCATTTAAATGATGAAGAGAAGGATTACGTCCTTAGATGGGCAGATGACTACGCTGATATTTTTCATCTAAATGGCGAGAGACTTAGCAGCACTCATCTGATCCAACACCGAATTCCAACACTGGACAATGAGGTGATTGCAAAGAAGCAATATAGATACCCTCAAGATGCGACAGACCAAGTCATTCTGCAGACCGAGAGGCAATACAATAGCGGAATTATTGGTGACTCTAAATCCCCTTACAATTCTCCACTTTGGATTGTTCCAAAAAAGCTCGACGCCTCGGGAGAAAAGAAGTGGAGAGTTGTTATTGATTTCAGAGCCCTTAACGAAGCAGTAATTGGGGATGCCTACCCCTTGCCCAACATCACAGATATTTTGGACCACTTGGGGAATGCACAGTACTTTTCTGTATTTGATCTGGCCAGTGGCTTCCATCAAGTAGAAACACATCCCGACGATCGATTGAATACGGCGTTCTCGACACCCCGTGGACACTTTGAGTATCTGCGGATGCCAATGGGGATTAAAAATGCTCCGGCTACCTTCCAACGCCTCATGGACATCGTTTTAAAGGGCATGCATGGGACCGAAGTTTTTGTCTGTCTTGATGACATTGTTATTCATTCAGAAACCTTAGAAGAACACGACATAAAAGCCAGAAGACTGTTCAATAGACTAAGAGAAGCGCATCTAAAGCTTCAACCGGACAAGTGCGAATTCTTACGAACCGAGGTAGCTTATCTGGGCCATATAATCGGCCGTGATGAGGTGAAACCCAACCCCGCTAAGATAGCCGCTATTAGAAAATTTCCAAAACCGAGGACAGTCCGGGCTATTCGACAATTCCTAGGCCTCTCAGGATACTATAGGAGATTTATAAAAGACTACGCGAAGCTAGCAAAACCCTTGTCTAATCTCCTAAAGAAGGACACAAAATGGGAATCGGGACGCTCGCAACGAAAAAGCTTCCGAAAAATACGCAAATACCTCTGCAACGAACCTGTGCTCCAATACCCCGACTTTAACAAGACCTTTAAGCTAACCACAGATGCCTCTGAACATGCTGTCGGGGCTATGTTAACTCAAGAAAAGGATGGAGTAGATATGCCCATCGCCTACTTTTCCATGGTGATGAATTCCTGCGAACAAAACTACTCGAAAGCAGAAAAGGAATGCCTGGCGGTATTATATGCTGTTACGAACTTTCGCCCATATTTGTACGGAAGGGAGTTCGTGCTGGCCTGCGACTACGAACCAGTTCACTGGATGACCTATATTAATAATCCAGGAGCAAGGTTGCTGCGATGGCGACTTAGACTCCAGCATTATCAATATAAGTTTGAATATAAACAAGGGAAACTGAATAGGGGGGTTGAAGCCTTGTCAGGAAACCCTGTGGCTAACGAACAATACTCAGAATCTACTGACTCTACGGACTCCGACGATTCTGACAACCCTGATCAATCGTACGAATCCTCTTCACTCTCAAAACCTTCTGAAAACATCCAGAATTCCGTGGAAAATCCCTATAACACCGGAAAAGTGTTGGTTATAATGCGCTCTGGAGCATCACGAGGAGAACCTAGTAGAGGTGAATCCCCCTCCACCAGTCAGGAGCCTACAGGTCCCACCGAACGCACAACTCGAACGAGGAAACCCATTCAAACAAGGAACCAACCCACTTCTGGATCCGGTGTAAAATTCGCAAACAAAGGGAAACCTTCTGTACCCCGATCCACCTCCTTCAACGCAGTAAGGACTAAACCCACAGTTTCTCCACAACCGTCCACCTCAGCCGGAGCAATGCCTAAACGACGGGGAAGGCCAAGAAAGGATTCGGCTCCCGAAAATCCCCAAGAAGCTCACAAACCCCAAAGTGAACCAAAAGCAACCAACCTTGACGAAAGTTGCATTGGTAAAAGGCTCTCGAAACGAAGAGGAATTAATGAGGCCCCAGTGTTAAACGAAAACTTTTCCAGTGATCCATCGTGAGATGACGAGGATAGTGACGACTCCGACCTCCCAATGTTTCGCGAATCCCGTAGTGTTTTGCCGAACTTAAACCCAACCCTTATAGCGAAAACGGACAACACTGCCCCTAAAAGTGCACCCCCTAGACTTCCGGGTCCAAGCCCTTGGTCAGCCCCATTACAGGAAACTTACGTAGATGTTTACGTTGATGGAGCGTGCAGCTACAATGGACGTGGGGAGCCAAGGGCAGGAATAGGAGTCTGGTTTGGACCCAACCATCCACTAAATGTTTCACGCCCCTCCCAGGGACGTCAAACGAACAACTCAGCTGAAATTGAGGCAGCAACAGTAGCGGCTCAACAGGCTCAAGAGGCTGGTATCAAGAAGCTGAGGATGAAGACTGATTCCACGTTTCTAGTAAACAGTGCCACAGAATGGATTCCAAGATTGGAGGCAAACGAGTGGAAAACGTACGAGAATAAACCAGTTAGGAATCGATCCGAGTTTGAAAAGATGAAAACAGCCCTGGAACCGTTGGACGTAATTTGGGAACATGTTCCAAGCCACAAAGGAATCCCAGGAAACGAAATGGCCGATAAGCTAGCCAGAGAGGGTATCGAAGCCTTACCGTCTATCTACAACAACGGAGAAGAGTCACCTCCTGAACAAATGATCGTTGATGTCCTCCCACAACCACTGGACAGCGAAAGCAGCAACGAAACCGATGAGGATATCCCCAGCCAATGCCAACCACAGAACAAATTAAGAGAAGATCTGCAGAAATCTTTTTCAAAGCTAGATAAATCGATGGAAAACCGAGGGCTCGACAGCTCCAACATCGTTCATGAGTCTCTATGGTGGGATCATGAAAATATGCAGGACGATCATCGACCTCAGTGCACCTACGTCTCCGAAGGCGAAGAAGACCAAGAGCTCCTGGAAAACTTAGAAGCTCTCGATCCCTGCGGAGAATATGACGACGTGGAGTTCTCCAACAGAGTGCAGAACTCTTTGGAAAAATACGAAAAGGAAATACGCAAGGAAGCACGCGCACCACGAAATTGGGAACCCACACCCAGCTCCCCTACAAGCCAGGCAAAAACCTCAGGCGAACCTGGAGCCACTGGATGAGTAATCAAGTCAACGGAATTTTCTGACCAACATTCCGGGGTGGCGAGAAAAAGCATGGTCCGATTTAAGGATGCTCCTGAGGAAATCGAGTTTTCATCAGAGTCCCCAATAATTGGAAAACAGCCCCCTCGAAGATCCTTGCTTGCAACGCCAGCAGCCCCTGCAACGCCAGGAGCCAGATCAACACCCTTCACAAGGTCATTCTTCGACCCAGATGACAGTAGGAAGGACTCAATAGGAAGAGGAGCAGGAATGAAACCAAGAAGACTGGAACAAACAAAACCATTTCATGAACCTGTCGAAGGTCCCATATTCCATCCTAGCTCCATCATTGACGTTAAGATGCCGTATGTGGACGATGCACCTACCTCTATCGGACCCTACAAGAATCTCCCAAATACAGACCAAAAACCAATTAGCATCTGCACAGATGAACCTAATGTCATCCACCAATGGACAGAACCTTTAACTTTCAGACACGACAATTATGCTCACTTTATATCCGAAGATTGCGAGCCTACGAACCCCATAGCGAAACTTCTTGTGGCTACCGAGCGTCTTGACCTACAAGACCTCTGGGGATGCCGCCCTAAAAAGGGACAAGTCCTCGTCACTCCGCATGGTCGACATAAGACATATTCCGTGGTCCTAAAAAGACGACATGTTGACAATGTCGACTGGAAGGATGTGGCGTAAGGACCAATGAACCTTCGAACTGCCTTAGTAAAGGACAACCAGACCACCTGCCGTATGGCAAATTCAGGAGATTTGCTAGGATCGTTACCGCAAAATAAAATGACGGAACTCGTGGCAGAAATATTTCGGGGTAGCAACATTACTATTACTCTCTGCCACGGAAAAATCGAAGTTCCGCCCGTAGAAATCCGATCCAATATTATCGCCGAATATCATGGCAGCCTTATAGGTGGCCATACGGGCATTACAAAAACCTACCGCCGCATCAGAGAGCGATACACCTGGCCTGGCTTACGAGACGAAATCAGCGAGTTCATTCGAGGATGCAGGAGCTGCCTTGAACAGAAACTCATCCGAGCTCGTACCCGCGAGCCAGTGCTCATCACTGATACCCCTGCCGAGCCATTCGAGAAGGTATCACTCGATACTGTCGGAAAATTGCCCACAACACCAAACGGGAACAGACACATCTTGACAATGCAGGATAATTTTAGTAATTACTGTATTGCAGTTCCCATACCAGACTTGAAAACGACTACCATTGCCCACGCAGTTGCAAACAACACTCTTCTCCCAATATGGCGCGCCTAGATATATCCTAACAGACAGGAGAGGGAGTTTTATTAGCAAATTGATGAAACACCTAGAAAGATTATTTAACGTGAAGCAACTCACCACTTCCGGATACCGACCACAGACTAACGGATCACTTGAGAGAAGCCATATTGTATTGACGGATTACATAAAGCATTATGCTGACGATTATGACGACTGGGATCGATTGCTCCCTTTCGCCATGTTCGCATATAACACGTCGGTACATGAGGCTACGAATTTTACACCCTACGAGTTAGTTTTTGGCCGAGTCGCAAGGACACCCAGCTCGTTTCCTCAGGGTACGGACCTCGAAACCTATGGATCCTACCTACGCGACCTAATAGTAAGAATAAGCGAAATCCAGAAAATTGCCCATAAGAACCTCATCAAAGCAAAATCTCGCTCGAAGGAGTAATATGACAAGAAAACTCGGCCACTAAACGCGAAAATCGGAGATACGGTTTACGCCTTTAAAGAAATTAGGGACGGAAAATTCGACAGTCGAGCCACAGGACCGTACGCCGTCGCCGGTTTTACAGAAAATAATAATGTTATTCTGGAAACAGAGGACGGCGAACGGATCATGAAGCACAAAGACAAGCTCCTGCTTGCGCACTGCTAGAAACCCTGCGATTAAGGGGAAGAAAAACCCGAGTAAGAATATGCATTATTTAAATCCCAGGAGGTTCCAACATAATAATTTTCTATACGGTAAAGCAAATAGAGCTCCGGCATTCTAAAAGTATGAAATGCATATCCTTTCTCGAAGTGGTGCTATGCCAGCTATGAAGAGACAATCTAATGCTCCTCCTTTCCAGATTCCGAATTTCAATGACAAAGATGGGATGTCGATGGGTTGCCTTT
Organism: Diplolepis rosae; assembly: GCA_030998225.1. Taxonomy (NCBI): domain Eukaryota; kingdom Metazoa; phylum Arthropoda; class Insecta; order Hymenoptera; family Diplolepididae; genus Diplolepis; species Diplolepis rosae. The sequence goes on from JAPYXD010000161.1 coordinate 1,395,825, forward strand.
CTGTTGCCTCTTGTCACCATCAGCCAAGGGAACCACGAAGACACATTCCGGGTTACCCCACTCAAGAGTAGTACAGGAGTGTACTATGAATACCTGGGGACCATAAGGTGGACAACCAGTACCTGGAGAATCACCATCTTCATGGACATCAATAAAATCCAGAACCCACTGTCATCCTATAAACACAATATGAACAGCTTAGCTGCACATTGCCAACCAGGATACGAGGAACACTGCCACCAAGTCATCGCCAATCATGCCCTTGCATCCAAGCTTAATCTGGCCGAAGGGCTCCAAGGAGAACTTATGAGGGAAACAAAAATGATGGAGCAACGAGCCGAAAAGCTCCTTCCCTCTCACCTGCCAAAAGCAATGCGAAGACGACGAGCGACTCCACTACTAGGTTTCTTGTTTCTAGGTTGGGTTTCATTGGACCTGTAGCCGGGCTCCTGACCTACGACGATGGTCAGATGATCGAGGCAAAAATCGAAGAATTGAATGAAGCACAGATCAACATTTCGCACCTGGTAGGGCAACAGACCCACTTGGTCAGGTCCCAACTAGAAAGGATGCACAAACAAGCTCAACAGCATCAGGAGAAGCTTGAATTACTCAAGAACGAACTCACCAATCTTAATCGGGAACTTGGGCAGGATACCAGGAAGATCACTGAGCTGAAATATACCGAATCCCTAACCCGAGTCCTGCGAACAAACGAAGCAGCTGTAGAAGAATATATAAGAGCAATCGGAAAAATTTTGAATGTCCTTCACGCCGCCAGACAAAGGCAGATGCATCCAGGACTATTGACTTCAAGGCAACTGGAATTAATCTACCGCGACATCCAGGATCATCGCCCAGAGATGGTCTTCCCAGTATCCGAACCTGCTGTAGACATCGAGGAACTGACCAGCATATCCACCGTCACCCCCATATACAGAAGAGGAGTCCTTAAAATATTGCTGGATATACCGGTGTTGGGAAGAGCTAACTACCTGATGTATCAACTACATCCACTTCCAGTGCCCCAAGCCATCTTAGGAAACAACTCTGGGAAGGTATATGTGCTACCAAAATTCTCCCATATCGCTGTAGAAGAATCACAGAGGACCTACGTCCTAATGAACCATCGAGATGTTGCGGCTTGTACGGAACTATCGCCTTGCAGAATTTGCAAAAGAAACCTACCTATCAATGAGAATGGGAAGTTTAGAACTTGTGAGGCTGAGCTTCTGTTAAGTCCCTCATTATCCACCTTCCGAATTTGCGACGTTCAAATAACATACAAAGACCAACTCGACTGGAAATTATTAAGCACCCTGGGCGGATGGTTATACTCTCTCCAAGAACCAATTACTGCTACAATAGTTTGCCTTCACCAGAGCAGCAACCAGACCGAACTAAGAGGAATAGGCATAGTTCAACTGGCTCCAGGATGCGACCTCCGAATAAAAGGGAGAATGCTGACAGGCACGATAAATCAGAAAGGGCAAACCGAAATCATCTATACTCCGCCGGTTCACCTAAACCTCTCCGTATTGTCATCAACTGTGCAGGAAATTCAAGGATACACACCTGTAGGGAAATCAATGCCTGATCAGACGAAGGAAATCACGCCCGAAGATAGAGCCTTTGAAGCCAGCGACAAGTCCTTGGAATACCTAGAACAACAGCTGTATGAGCTCAGCTTGGCCCGACGAGCAGGAAATAATCAAACAAAACTAATCCACGGGTCTTACCTCGGCCTAGGAATCATATCCACCGGACTGCTGGTATACCTTGTCTATACCAGGACACTGAAAAGGATTATTGCCTGCCATCCACGACTCTCACCAAGGATGAGAACTGATCAGTATGTCAACTCAAATACTAGTAGCACCACGGGAAAGCAGCAGGCAGGGGCCGTAACAACGAAAGACAACCAAACAACCAGCTCCATCCTTGTGTTCGCCAATGAGGAACTGCAGGAGATCAAATCCAGAGATTCGCTTACACCGGCATCTACGAGTGCAATTGACCTTACTCGTGTCAACACATCTCCAGTGACACCGAAGGAGAAATATTCAGCAACAGGGGTGATTCAGCTACCACTCCAAAGACTCCAGCCAGCTTAACTAGTATTAATTCACGAGTAGCAGTCGAATTTTAGATTACTAAGGATTACCGCCAGAACCGTGTTAAGCAATAAAGCGATAAGTACCGAACAACTACGATAGTTATATATGATTAAGTGACGTCATCGCACGCAAATAATATGGTAATGTTGAATATTTAACTATATCTTATTCTTTCTCAAGCTTAAATGCAACTCCTTATGTGAAGCGGTCTGAAAATTTATCGTTGCGTGCGCTCATGAAAGATTTCCAAAAGCATTGACTGAACATAATCTGATTTACATACGGTAACGATAATGATGATTGACCTATTCTATGTTTCGTGAAATATATCTTGATATGATTCCAAGGTACGATGAGATTTCTCAATTACGATAAAAATATCAATGCGAGCAACTGTTGGTTGTGACGGTATAAGGAAATAAAGGTAGTGGACTCCTTGGAATCTACGGAAGTGTCTCCGCTTAACATGGAATAGGTAGAGTGTCCGTTTGACATCTTCATAGGTCTTTACAAAAACATCTCACGTATTGAAATAACTTTATAAAACCAGCTTAAATTTTATACAAGATACATATATATATTTCCTTGGTTCACACTTTCAATGTAACATGTCGAGGATACTCTGACGTAACCTCGTAACTCGATTTTTGGGGGTTTTGAGTTGAAACCGGATAAATCACTAAAATATGATCTAGTATAAGTGCATAAAATTTTAAACAAAAATGATGACCCGTTAATTGTTTATAAAACAAAGGGACAAATAGTTAGAAACTGTTAGGTGGTCTTCGAGTAAAATGTTTTTTTTTGTTTTGTCTCTCCTGTAAAGCAGTTTTCTTTTCTTCTCTCATACGAGGTTGCATCAGAGTGCCCTCGATGTCCTACGGAATGTAATATATGTCCCAAGAATGACACTTGAAAAATGAATTGGCTCGGAGGGCAGGGGTCGGCGGCCGGTTGCCCCATCGCGATCACACCCAGTCTTCACGATGCTGCTTCAGATCTACGGTGTAGCGCTGAAAATCATTAAATAGTTAGGATTCTCCCCTGTGATGTCATTCAAAACTTTTAAAAGGGGGGGGGGGGGGGGGTTAAAAACGAATACTCACCAGCTCCCAATTATGTGAAATACGAGGCTCATTGTAGCCCACAAAAAAGTGTCTTTCGACCCAAAGTAGGGTATAGGCCCGATTCCGCGGCTGATACCCGGTGTATGGAGGAATCTTGGGAAGATCCTTAAACGCACTGCAACAAAAACGAGAATATATATGTATATATATTGTAAACTAATAGCGGTACTCGAATGCGCATGAATAGGAATATATCAATGTAAGAAAGTCCACTAACCAGGTCGAAAGCAGGGAATAAGGGCCCGCCCCCTGCCACATCTCCATGTCACGCACCTCCGAGTCCACCACCATAGGATGGCGATAGGGATACTGAAAAAAAACGGATAATGAAGCACTACGAGCTTACGAGTTTTTATCCGGATACAATAATAACTGTCAAAAAAACGTAAGGTTTTGATAACCATAATACAAAAATGGAGGGAGGGGGGCGGTCAGGTACCCACCTTGGCTTAGTAGCCCCTACAATAGTAGGCACCTTCTAACTCCCGCCAGATGTATTCTTGAATCCAGCGTGATCTAAAAAAGGCTTTTGAGGAGCCCTTTCTCGAAGCCGAAAATCATATTCCCAGGGCTCAAGGGGAAGATGGCGCTTCGGTGCCAATGACCAGGAACCAAAGGAAACTATAAACCTGAAAACGAATACATGGTTACCTGAAACCTCGAATTTAAGGCCAATCTAGGAAGGTATGTTAAATATTGATTGCTCCTCGCGGACTCCCCACAACGATCAGACAAATAAAACGAGATTTCCTAATATTCAGAATAGTAAAAGCACCAATTACTGTATAATTTAAAGGTTATGTAAAATTTCAACACAGATTTTTTTTTTGAATTAAAATTGGGTAAAAATAATTGACAATCTTATTTATGTTTGAAATTACGAAATATTACAAGAAAGTAATTACTTAGTGACAAAGAACGTTAAGTTAGTACAGAAAATTCTCTTGTAACGTATTTTATGGCGGAAAATATATATTTCTATAATTTAGGAAATATTACCTCATGCAGCTAAAAATATGTATACATATGTTCATAAGACAATATTGACATATGATAGAATCTTACAAAGAGTATTCGGGTTATAAAACATGTCACTTCTAATTTATTGGTCAACGGAGAAATTTTTAGTTTTCTACTGTTATTATCTGCATTGTTCTTAAAGAAAGCGAGAATCAACATTAACTACAGAAATAAAAATTGTGAACGATCAAAATCTATACTTTAGGTAGACAAAATCAAGGTTAACAAATTGTATTGACTCCATTTTCAAATTGGTGAAATTTTGATTGCTTTACGAAATTTAAAATTTCGAAAAAAAAAACACAAAAAAAATCCGAGAAGAGCGACCTCCCTAACCATGTGAATTATAAAGGGGAGAGATACGAGACTTACCCGTCTCCTTCCTTCTCCGATTCCTCTTCCAGGGCGGAGGCCTTTTCATGAGCCCGAACAAGCGGTAGAAGATCCAAGGGGGATGGTCTCCGGAGCCGTCGCATCTCATTCTCCCGCGTCCACTCAGCCTTTCCTGAAAGGCTATGCAATAGCGCGAATCTTGACGCCATGTCCTGTTTTTTTTTTGTGTGGGTAATCACGTATTCAAAAAAAATTTTGCACAATTCACACCACACTAATAATCCTGTCGGCACTTTACTCAGTCGGAACCACTGCTGCGACACGCGAACGACCCGAGTCAATTAAAAAAGCAGAATGAGACAAATGACGAAGAGTGGGTGGCCGGAGGCAGCTAGCCAGCATCCACCCCTCCTTCTTCTCTTTCTTGTTACCAATGTAATACGAAATACCTTATGGGACTTCAGTCCTTCCTACGACTATAGGAAGGGGGACCGCTGCCCACTCCTGCATTCCGCCCGTATCATTCTGGGAAGTATAATGCGATAAGAAAATAAAAGGGGTAATGCACGAGAAATAATTTATGCTTCTCGTCGCACCACAAATAGGAGATATATATATGTATATAATAAACACAAAACAATCAATTATGTGTACAATTAATCTGCGTTACCACCTGAAAACATAAATGAGTCCGCTCGCATTCGACTCGAACCACCCTAGTTTGTCGGGGACGAAAACATACAAAATTCCGGTGTGGTTTGTTACGTGCGAATCAATTAAATAAAATCTTTTCCCTGAATTAATGTCGGTATAAAATATTATTTCTAATGCTGACATTAGTTCATGAGTTACAATGAAGCAAGTCTACACTTGAATCGCTCGTAACCTGAGCCTTCCTGATAACCACCGCGACTCAACATTTCTGGGGTGGCGAGTTGGTTCGAGGCGAATGCGAGTGAAGAATGAGAGAGCGCAAAAGTGTAAGAATGAGAGAGCGTAGAATTATAAGAATGAAAGAGCGCGGGAAGGTAGAAGTGGATCGAGATGCTATGTAACACGCTCGTCCCACCGCTACGAATAAGAGTAAGGAGAAGCGATTAAATATAATGTACGACTCGAAAGAAATTTTTCAAGAGCGTCAAAATCCCAATTTATAAATTTCAGGACGATTAGTTATCCTCATTCAAAACCCATGTAGCCATGTACGAAAGGCTTTTCGATATGGGTTCTGAATGGGATAACTTTTGCGAATCAAACTATGTTGCACGCATTGAAATTAATGTGACATGCACGTGTGTATATATGTACATATATATACATATATATATGTGTACTGCATGCCTACCACACGAAAATCATCTCACAAATAAAAGAGAATGAACAAATAGGGAAGATGAAGGAAATGGAAAAGAGATGTAAGGAATAGAATAGGAAAAAGAGAACGAAAGAGAGGGAGAGAGAGAGCTATCTCCCTGCAGCTCAAGCTAGCATCTCGCGTTAAAACCACCTTTCTGCTTTTGCTTCTTCCATCTTTCGTCCGCCCAGGCGCGCACTAAAGAAAGCAAATATACGCAGATATTTTATCTGATTCTATGACTGCCACGATTCGGCTCTGCAGCTCAGCACAGGGACCAGCATATACCTATCCCTTTCACTTCCCCGCACCCATCCGAGTCTAGATGCTTTGCCGACTGACCTACCATAACAAAAGCCACGCGCTTTTAAGACATCAAATAAAACTTGTCTGAACAGTGGAATTGTTTCAATAACAATTTCATTAATACAATCATCATAAATAACAATTAAAATTCAGACAAGCTATAATATTTCAACCAAAACTGAAATGAGAGAAACAAAAAAATCGTTTCTAAAATTCTTGATGAATATGCATCAAATGATAGTTGCAAGCCACTTCCTTTTGCCATAATGGCAAGGATGAAGGTATCCAATGGTACCTAATGGTCAGCATGAAGTCGGATTACAAAATCAGCATTTATATGGTTTCCCACGCACCCTCACCACTTTTATTTCGTCCAATCCTAATCTTCCATGATAGGCAAAAATCCCTACCGTGCTCACCTGGTGAAGAGTTTATGAACCGAGTCGAGAACATCCAAAATTTGCAGTCTTCTAAGTGTCTTGACCGGGTTCAGACCTCAGAATAGTAAAGAAATATAATTTTCTTTCATCGTGCCCGTCCACGGTTCGGAACAATCGCGTCTTATCACCTGACCAGTTGATTTAATTCGTAAAATATCTGGGTCAGGGCTTCAAATTGGGGATCGCGTTTGGGCGGACGTAAAAGATAGAAGTCTTCATCTGAACGGAAGCAGTAGAATAAAATAATTAACTATATTTTTAACATAGTTTATTAATCTTCGGCGGGCTAATTTAAAGCCCAAAATTTATTGGAAAGAACGGCAAAAAGCAAGTGGCGAAACGGTACTTTTTTTTTGTGTGCGCATATTGTGCGCGACTGACCAATAAGACTCAAATTGTGTTTTGAGCAACAATAGGAAACCTCTCCGCCCAGTCTAGGACGAATAAGGAGCCCAGGGGTAAACTTCTCTCTCTCTCTCCCTCCTAGTACTGGTAGAATTAAGAAGAACTCAATGTAAGGTATCGTTCCAATTATATATGTATTTATATGTGTGTACCTCATTTTACTTACACCTGTGTGGAAAAATAAAATTGGTAATTTTTGAGCTTATCCTTTCATTCAGTTTCATTTTCAAGAAAAAGGGGTTTTCTTGTGCAAAGGATATAGCCTCCTCAGTCAGAGGAGAGGGCAAATACGATCCCAGATTAAAAACAAATTTTGATTTATTAAATTTAAAATTTCCTAAATTTAAAATTTGGCAGTTTGGAGCCTCAAGCGGGCGAGTAATCGGATTTAATATTTTATTATATTAAGTTTAATTATTCGTACGTAACAGGGCTTACGGCATCGTTCTTAATATCGGAAGTTCGCAGTATACCGACTCAAGTGTAATAGAAACCAATTAGAAACATACAAAATACAATTACAGTTTATTTTAGTAGGGCGTAATTAATTTGATCCCAATATATTGAAGTTAACACGCATGCACAGAAAATATTAGCTGCCAAAACTTTCTTTAATTGTCATCGACTTTTGGATATGACTAATCAGTGAGAATTTTGACAACTTTTCTAGAAGCTTTCATTGAAAGGTGTACGGAATTGTTGAATTCGTCAATGAATTTTTTAAATGTTTAGTCTGAGGATCCTCTAGAGAAGGATGCGCTGAACCCCGTGCCTAATACGGATTAGTCGAGCGGAGTTTGCTGGAGAGTTCTGGTTAAGTGTTAAGCGGTTATGTTTTTGTTTAGTAACTTATAACAAATGTGAGTATATTCAATAAGTATCTAATTATGATATATGTATCATGACTGATACATTGTGATGCATATTATATACGAAAAAGTGTATTATCTCCTAAAACTAACCTCAAAACGTGAGCCGTTCGTTGTTGTTTTAGGCGATCAAGAATGCGTATGGCGTCACTTCCGATCCAATCGTTATGGCGGAGGGCTCAGTGGAGAGGGGACATTGGCGCATCCTTCCCTAGAGGATCCTTAGTTTAGTCCTATCCAAAAGCCGATGATAAGTGACTACAATAAGAATTTTTATTCCCATTCCAGCTGAATCTTTCATTATTTTTAAGGTATAAAGACTAGGGTAAGTGTGCCAATTACTGCGGATCGAAAATCAAGACGGCTTTTAAAGTTAAAAAAAAAGATTTTGAGATAAAAAAGTCGTCACGAATTAATTTTTAAAGCAGTATTTGGTATTAAGTAAGTAGCATGCAGTCCTTAAACCCTGAAAAGAAACCAGATTTACTTAGAAAATGCGAATCTAAAAAAAATGTTCCATGTAGGTATTACTGCGGGTTTGCATGAATTACTGCGCACTAATTACTGCGGAAACCCCAATTTCTGCGCGCGTAATACTGCGATATTATTTTGAGTGAACTTACAATTAATTTAGGAGCGTTTTAAAATTTTATTTAATCTCAATTATAAAAAGTAAACACGACGAAGCATTCGTAACAAATTAAGATTAATAATTTTATTAATTTTATTTAATTTAACTTAAAATTATATCACTTGAGTTCCTCTTGCATCTTTAGCAACGATTAAGGAGTGTTGAACATTTTATTATTAAACTAAATTATAAAAAGTGAACATAAAGCATTTTTAACAAATTAAGATTAAATAATATTATAACTCTTATTTAATTTACCTTAAAATTATATTACTTGACTTCCTCTTGCCTCATTAGCAACGATTTTGGAATTTTCAACATTTTGTTTAATCTCAATTATAAAAAGCATTTGTAATAGATTGAAAGGTTATGCAGTGCCGCCTGACAGATCGCAGTAATTCATACACCTATGAAAATCATGTACCAAATACTGTTTTGGTAAAAAAATGATTAAAAAACGTATTTTTTGTTATTTTGCATAAATATTTAGACAAATAAAATATTTACTGGGCAGAAAGTAATATCACAATAAATATTTTATTTTCAGAAAACGGAATTATAACAAGTTTTTCAGAACGTGTTCATGGCCTGTCAACAAATCTAAGCATTAAAACTATGGGAATCGGGAATATGAGAGTTTCAAATTGAAATCAATTAGCTACAAATATCGTAACTATTGATAATTCGTTGATACTTATTATGCTTGGATTAGAAATTGATTGTTTTTAGTTGTTCTGTAGCGTTATATATCTTTAAAACATTGTATATCATTAGTTTTATTTGAAAGCGCAGTAACTGGGGCATCCACAGTAATACCCACACTTACCCTATAGTCAATTTAGTGAAAAAAGTAATTTTCCATAGCAACTCTTTTGATAATCGAATTCTCAAATGAGTTGCTATGGAAAATAATATGCATAACTCGAAAAAAACACAACGGATCCAAAAAGTATGAATGCAGTTCTCGCTTCGCTCAGGCAGCAAACTCCGTACTCGTTGAAAATGCTGTGTTTTATCCCTTCTAATGCAATATTCTATTTCTCATCTAACACTTTTGTGACAAATCCTCCTTTAGTCACAGTTCATATAATTTATTCAAAGGGTTCACATAATCTAGTTATATAGATTCTTTAAGTTTAATAAATTCTTGATTCATAATTTTTTTTATTCATTTCTAATTACTTCTTAATTTTCACTTGAGTTTTTTAAATTAAATTGATTTAAAAAAAATTTAAACAGCAAAAGTCTTGATAATTATACGACATAAAATATGAAAAATCTACATACACATAAATTTATTAGGCATACACATAAATACATATTACATATTACATACACATAAAGTTATACAACAGGAAATAAAAGAATTTTTTTATATATCTAGCAAGGACGAATCTTGACTTGGGTCAGGCCGACTACTTTTGTTGCTTAATAGTGCGGACGTGCTGCCTTGCTAACTGCAGGAATTACCTGGATGGCTAAAGGCAGAAGTACCTAGACAAAATGTTAAATATAAGAAAAAATCACGAGAGAAAGTCTAAGGTGTACTGTAGATAAATTTACAATTTTAGGAATGGAATACTAAATTCGGAAATCGGCTTCGACCACTCTGAGTAATATTACACTTCTAAACAGTATAAAATATTATGTTGAAATCATAGGTCGCCACATACACCCCCCTGCCAGTGATCGAGTCGATGTGAATATAGAAGTAAGAATACGTAGATCACGATACATTAGTTATACATATTTTTATGTGCCACCGGCGCGCAAACTCGTTTTTTCGCTACAGTTAACAGTAGCGCAATGTAGTACATTGCGTTACAAAGGAATGAAATGTAAAAATTGAACTGCGCATGCGCCCATAGCCATGAAACGAAGCTCAATCCTTCTTCTTATTCTTCTTCGTACAGCGTTAGCATCTTACTGGCAAAGCCTTGTACATTTGAACTGCGCATGTGTCTACTAAAATCCATTACTACTACACAAGATCGATAAAATCAAAATGGCCGGGACTAGTCGTGACATATCAAGTGTAATGACTAGCGCCGCAAACAACTACAATACTAGATTAGATTCAAGTGTACACATAAAAACTCGTATACGCACCGGAGTCACATAAAATAGAATATGTGCCAATGCACACAATTCGGGAAGTTACGAGACTCGCGACAATGCTCGCAGGACTGATCGCGCCCTCAGCTTCGTCTCGGCTCCGATCTCCTGCGAGCATTGTCGCTCGTCACGCAATAACCCTCATTGTGCGCCCAGGCACGTAATATACTATTACAACAAGGAGAAAAGAAATGATTTCATGGAATGAGGCGGTTAAAACAATATTATGAATACATAAGTGCGAAGAAAAGAGGGAAAAAAACAATAGAGCAGATTAAATTATGCAATTGTGACGTGCCACGAGAAAAGGGAACTAACGCGGAAAACTAGAATTTTACAGGGCGAGCGATAGAAGTGGAGCCCTTTTCTCAGTGAAAGGCGTCTCCTAAAAACCTGCCCCTCTACTTACAACTACACTCTCACTAGTCGTGTCCCAGTATCCGTGTTTCTCGCTTCTGTTCCCGCAAGAAAACCACGCGATTCTGAAATCAAACAGACTCTACCGTATGTAGTAGTAGTGAGTGGTGGGAGGTGTTCTCGTTGGTCCGTAGTCTAGCTCAGAAATTCTACATTTACGGCCCTCTAATAAGCTATTTTATAGGTATAAATAATGTTTAAACAAATTTTCTGATTTTTTTGCTAGATAGAGCAACTCCGAAACTATCGATAGAGACCAAAAACAGATTTGCGTTATTTTCCGCGTTAGTTCCCTTTTCTCGTGGCACGTCACAATTACATATTTTTATGTGAAACCCCTTGAAGTCGCTCTGGAAATCTTACTTTCCTTCCAGATCGTGTTCTTAGAGCTACTGGACTTTCCTTATTTTCGTCTTTTGAAGGCTATTGATTATGATTCATTTCTGAATGGTTAAATGGTACTGTGTCCTCTTCCGCGATGATATAAGTTGGTTTTAGGCGGTCGATCTACAATGTGACATTTTTTCATTGATGAGAGCAGTAAATGTCTTGTCAGATCGACTGACAACTGGATATGGTCCATAGTAAGGCATTTGAAGAGTTCCCTTTATTCCATCGTGGCGCACTAGAACGTCGTCGCACGTACGAAGGTCTTTGAAGACGAAGGCCCGTCTGCTTGTGTGACAGGTGCCAGGAATTGGTATATAATGGGAAGAGTTTCTGTCCAATTTTCATCAGCGTGGCATTTAATAGCTGCTTTGAGTTGCCGGTGAAAACGTTCGACCATGCTATTGGAAGCGGGGTGGTACGTAGTTGTATGGTCATGCTGGATTCCGAGTAACGCGTTTAATTCTTTAAATAAATGCGACTCAAATTGCTTACCCTGGTCAGTCGTGATTTGCAGAAGAACTCCAAACCTGGCGATCCAGCCAGTGAAGAGAGTTTTGGTGACGGTATCAGCGAGAGTGTTCTGCACAGAATAAGCTTCAGGCCAGCGCGAGAAACGATCGACGATGGTAAGTAGATGCTGGTAGTTATTTGATGAGGGTAAGGGACCCACGAGATCGAGGTGTAAGTTTTCGAATCTTTTGGAGGGTGATACGAAGTTTCCCACCGGCGACGAGACGTGGCGAAAAATTTTCGCTCGTTGACATTGCAAACAGGCGCGTGCCCATCTTCTGCAATCGGCCTTGATAGGTGGCCACACATATCGCTCAGACGCAAGTCTCGCTGTAGCTTTTATCCCAGGGTGTGATAGCTGGTGTAAAGAGTTGAAGATTGCTCGACGAAAGAGTTCTGTGATGAACGGTCAAGCTGTTGTGGTGGAAACGTCACAGTACATGTGGTTACACCTGTTTCTGGAAGTGCCACTCGTATCATTGTAAGAGCTGTCCCTGGTTGTAGAAATTTTTGTAGCTCTGGGTCGTTTTCCTGTGATTGAGAGAGAGAGATGTGAAGTCGATTCCATTTGTGATTCCTTCGATCCTGGAGAGTGTATCAGCCACGACATTTTCACTTCCAGAAATGTGCCTAATGTCGGTGGTGAATTGACCAATGAAATCTCAGTGGCGAAATTGACGAAAAGAACATTTATCCGACTTCTTAATAAATGCAAACGTGAGAGGCTTGTGGCCCGTGTAGATGGTAAAATCTCTTTCTTCGACCATGTGACGAAAATATTTGACAGCTTTGTAGATGGCCAGCAATTCTCGATTGTAGGCTCCATAGTTGCGTTCCGAGTTAGAGAGCTTTTTCGAAAAGAAACCTAAGGATTTCCACTCTTTTCCAACCGCTGCTGAAGGGCTGCGCCGACTACAATATCCGATTCGGCGGTGAAGATGGCTAACGAAACTCCTGGTGCTGGGTAGGCAAGCAGAACGGCTTCTGGAATACTTTTTTCAGTCTTCGAAAGCTGTGCGAGTTTCTGAAACCCAAGAAATAAGTGTTTTTCCCCGGATGTTTTCTCGCAGGAGTTCGTTTAAAAGTGCTTGTTTATCCGCTGCATTGGGAATCGCGAGCCTGTGAAAATTAATTGTCCCTAAGAAACGTCTAAGAGTCTAAGACTCTTTGAGTCGTTGAAGGACTTGACGAGAAGATGCTCCTTGTGTTCTTATTCTGACTGTGATGCTATTAAAATGTTGTCTACATAAACGTAAAGAAAATATAAATTTCTAAGTACCTCGTCCATGAATCTCTGACAAGTCTGCGCTGCGTTGCGAAGACCGAACGACATGAATGGAAACTCATAAAGTCCGAACGGTGTCGTGATTGCGGTTGTCGGGATGTCCTCCTCGAATACTGGTATCTAGTTATAAGCCCTAACTAAGTCGATTGTTGAGAAGATTTTTTTACCATGGAGAGCATGAGTGAAGTCCTGGAGATGAGGTACCGGATATTTGTCGGGAATAGTCCGAGAATTTAATTTCCTATAATCACCACATGGTCTTCATTTACCTCCTTTCTTAGGTACCATATGTAGAGGTGATTCCCAGCTAATTTTTGAAGGTCTTACCAAGTTCATTTGCAGCATATCCTGGAATTCTTTCCTGTTTTGCTGAAGTCGATCTGGAGCAACACGCCGAGGCTTCTCTGTGACGGGTAGACTGGGTGTTGTATGGATCGAGTGCTTCGTTGAGTGCTTGTTTCCGATACCAGTGCCTGCTGGACGTGTTATCTCCGGGTATTGGTCTAAAAGTTCGTGCCAGGAAGAGGATTGCTGGACTGCGCGGATTCCCAACCAATCTTCTTTGCACGGAGAAGCCTGACCTGTTACGGAGAGGGTAGTGCGACTGTCTGCGAGGCGCTGATTCCTGATGTCAACCATGAGTCCATAATGATCCAGGAATTCAACTTCGATAATGGGTCTGCTAACATCTGCGATGACAAAACGCCAGTTTAATTCTCGTCTGAGTCCAAAATTGAGACAGAACGTTTCGAACCCGTACGTCACGATGACAAGCTGATAAGCTTGCGCGGGAAAACCCAGAGGTCGGCTCCTGTGTCGACCAAAAATTGCGTTTTTGTTGCCTTGTCTGTGACGAAGAGGCGGCGGGACATCGGGCATGGGTCGCTAACCTCCGACAGCGCCGGCCCGTCTAGTTTCCCGACGAGTATGTGCACGGGGAAGTGCACTTTATGGCATCCCCACCAAAGTTGGTATGATACCAACATATGCCGTCTCAAGGTTGGACACGTGAGGAACTACGGCTACGATTATGATAGTCAATGTGAATACCCATACGGTTGTTCAGATAAATGTCAAAACTTGATATGGCCGTATCTTTGTGAAAAAAAATCGCTCGTGACTGTTCAATAGCTCATTTTGAAGGGAAAGAGTAGTTCTAAATGATGACATTTGAAAAAAAACCAAAAAAATTTCTTGCGCCCTGTAAATAACCTCAAAAGTAGCGAAAACCCCTATTTTTCGAGCACTTAACCTCAAATATCTCAAAATCCTGACGTGATAGGCTGATTCTGATTCCGGATTCGGATTCTACGTCAAAAATTACCCTGGAAACGACCCATAGCTTTTCAACAACAAAACCTTGCAGACCGAGCCAGAGAGATCGTAGGGCATCAGCCCGCTAAACCTCGAAGATGTCGCAAGAATTGTCAAAGTTCAAGATAAGGACGCTCCCCTAGTCTCAACGCACTGCACTTAAAGTAAACTCCAGATTTATAACAGATTTTAACAGATTTTCTTCAAAATAATATTTTGTTAATTTTCTTTTATTTGAACTACCTTACCTATAAAACCACGCAAAATCTAAATAACTTCAAATTATATGTTCAAGGATGTGAGAAAATTTTACTTTAGTTCTTCAAGTTTAGATTAAGGGTAAAAAAATAATGTATAAAAAAAGAGTTCACATCAAATATAGAGCACCTGTCTTGAATTTTGCATGCAGAAAATATGAAACATAAAATCAACAATAAATAAGCAAATAGTATCGTTAAATAATAAGTTAAATTTATAAGTACAAAATCAAACGAGAAAGGGGTGAAATTTACGAATGCGAATAAATTAAATTAGCAACACATGTTAAACTTAAATGAAATTTATCGGATAGGACTTAAAATATAAGAAAATCTAAGAAATTAGGCTTATTTTTAAAGAATTTTGTAAAAGGCAAAGCTAATATGAGGACACCCGGTATAAACCAAAACAGCCCTCATGCTCTCTTTGTCTTACTCATAGAACATATGGGAACCAAACCATATAAATACTGCGACAATTTTCATGTAAAATGAGTTCAACTTGGGCTTTAGTCCCATATCAAGCTTTTTCAAAGCTCTAATCCAGACATTTCTAAAATTTGTGCTACTAAGACCTCATTGACCAGAATAAAAATTCGTATCAGAACTTCTAATTTAGAAAATAAATCCAAGTAAGTCAAAATTTGTTTATTTCTTTAAACTCGATTTCAAACAATTTTTCTATTTTTAATTTCAATATTTCAAGTCGTTTAACGCACTGAATTTCAATCAAATATTTACTTAAAGATTTCTCGAATTTATTAAACATTGAGCAACCAATGAGTGCAGTGATGGTGTGTTTAATTTGTTTATATCAATTATCAATTTAAACATTGAGCAATTTACTTAGTTCAGTGTTAGTGTATTTAAATTGTTTATTTCAACTATTAATTAAACATTGAGCAGAATAACTAGTTCAGTGTTAGTGCGTTTAATTTGTTTATTTAATTATTTTTTAAAAATCTGATATATATATATATAGAAATAAGAAAATATATATTGTAACCTTAATTTTAATTTTCAAGATAGACTAATGATTCAAGGAGGTTAAGGTTAGGTAAGGCTATTCTTTTTTTTTGAATAAAAATGAAGTATTGGCCCGAATCACTATTCGAATTTTAACATATTTATTAATCATGACTGTATATACAACATTTTGGGTAATCTACTTGACCCCGGGCAACCTAGCCCTATTACAAACCAATCCCGAACGCGACATTAAATACGGCTAATACTATTAAGTTGAGCGCCAGGTTATTTTCTTTAAAATAACCAAAATTTAATCTTTAAATACTGCGTAATATTAATCCAGCGAATTTACCAGCCCGCTTATGACGGGTCACCCTGTACATTCATAACCGAAGCTACAGGGACCACTGAAATACCGCGGAGAGCGCGGGGTAAGGAGTAGCGTCACTGCTCGCGATCACGGACACTTAATGGTTCGACAATGAAATTTATTGTTCGTGGGCGAATGAACCGTGCCCTTAAATGAACTTGCAGGATCAATTCAACTATTTGCGCGGACACTGACTCTAATTTAACATTAACTAATGAGGCTGATCCAGAGTCTGCCGCCTCGGAATCTTAGTGGCGAGGTGTTTGCGTCGCACACCACCCAAATTTTACAGTTCACTTGAGTTGACGATAATTGAAATTTTTCAACAAGAGAAATAGGTCAAAAGCTACCTGATATCCTTCGGCGACCCCGACAGCATGCTCGACTTGTCATCCTTGCACTTTAAAGTAAAAAGGTAGACCTCAAAAGCGCTATTTTCTACTTGGCACACTTGCTACTTCGAACGACGAACAGAGAATGAACAAATATGGCGAGATCCGCTGGCGTGCTCGCGAAACCGGAAGACGGTGGCGCTTACAAATCTTGCGACATTACCGATATTTACGTCGAGTTCTAAGTCGCGAGCGACAGGTGGCACACACACAGGTTAGTATGTTGACAACCTGTCAACAAAGCGACGGCGAACTCCTCTCCTTGGTGTTCTTGAGCAGGCGGGACTCACATCCGCCTGACGCACCAAGGATCCTCTTCGTGGTGTGCTGAAGTGTCGTGGTGCCGTGTAGAAGCATTTCCTTCATCGCTCGTGGTGAAGACTCCGCCGTGGCGCGAGTATTTATTGCCATCGACGGGACGGTGATCTCGTGGTGCTCGCGTGTGTTTGAAAAGAAAAATAAAAGAAATAAAGATAAAAGTCAGTGTAGTGCGTAGTTGAAACCCTTGGCCTGGCAGATAGGAATAGGTTCCCCCGCGAGTCTAACCTCTCCCCTCAGGTAACCTGTCATTAGGATTTATAACAATAAAAAGAACATAAATACAAGTCAAAGTTAGGAGCCTCCTGTGCACATTACGCTCGACCCCTGACTTTCGACTGTCACAGACAGCCTCGGGCATGATTCTCTGCTCGAGGTTTGCAACAATTAAAGACTTTCAAAACAATCATTGTGCGTGGACAAGTACCACGTCACAATATATACATATATATATATACATATATATATATATATATATATATATAAATAAAGAAGAAAAAAGACTCGAGTTAAATTTATTCGGAAACATTAATATTAAGAATGTAGAGAGATAGATAAAGTCGATTTAGGTTTGTCATAGCAGAACATAGGATAGGCAAAATCATTATTCATTAAAGATTTTTTTTTTTTGAACGAAGAAAATGCGAGAAATATTAACATAGTTTTGTATCACTGTTATAATTCATATTAATATTAACCTACTTAAGCTATAGAATTATTATTCGTGTCGCCCTTACTGTACTAGTAAATACGCTTATCAACAGGAAATATAGACCTAAGTTAGTACAATAATAGTTGATTAAAAAGTTATTGTAGCAGGATCAGAGAGCGAACCGCTGACCTGCCGCTCTCGGTAGAGTCACATAGTCGAATGACGTGATTGGCTCGAATTTTAGGGAGGGGGCAACCCTTAGCTCATCAGGGATTGGGGCGCGCAATCCATGAATAAGTTACGTGAAGACAGCGCCACTACCGAAGTCGCTGATTAGGTTCACGCTCTAACACCGATAATAGATATATACCGCTCCAACGCACGTCTCATGTTACTTGGTCTTATACTCTCGAGACTGCACCACGTCCATAGAAGATTCTCATCCGGAGGAGATACACGAAGCCGAGCCAACCGACCTCCACTCTCTGATCCTGCTAGGAAAAAGGTTAAATATATCAAGCTTCACGAAGAAGCCACCACGTTTACTCGGAAGTCCGTCCGAGAGATACTGCCTCCGCCCGCACCCTTATCCTACCACGAGGCGAAGAAACTACACGTCGTCAAGTTCCTGAGGGATTCAAGCCAGTATTTTGGGGCAGCCACGTCCACGCCCGCACTAAGAAGGAGAAGAGTAAAGCCTCCCTTCCGGGAACCTTTGAACAGAGAATTAGCCCGAAACGCTTGGTGTTCGAGTCGGGCTATCTCCCAGAAGACCCTACGGAGAGCGACTCCAACGACGCGCCTTATCACATCGAGCATAATAATTAGTTCAGTGTTTAATTTGTTTATGTCATTCATCTATTAAGACATTGAGCAGAATAACTAGTTCCGTGTTGGTGCGTTTAATTTGTTTATTTAAAGCAGTCACATAGTTCAGTGTTCGGATATTTAGGTTGTGTATTTAGTAGTTTTCAAACAAACATTGGGCATTAGTTCGTTCAGTGTTAGTTTGAATATATTCGGTTGATTTCAAGTTCCTTAATTAAACATTGAGCAAGGGTTTCGTTCAGTGTTAGTTTACATCATTGGTTTAATTCCAAATTCTTTAATTGGATTTTAAATTTGAAATCGGCGACTCAAAAAACTATTGTGCACTAATTTTTGTTCGAATCCGAACCTTTTTTGAGTTTTTACCAGCTTTTGGGGCGTTCCAGGCCATTGTACGTTCGTGTGTTCGGCCCCTTTCACCAAGAAAAATATACTGACTACACTCATTCACTCAGACACAGCGGTTACAGTTTTGATTGATTTTTATAGATTTCGCAAGTAAGTGAGGATAGTTTTGAAACATTTATTTAATAAGGGCAGAAATAAGAATTCAACTATTTATGTAATTTATAAAAACACATGTATCTTTTATTCTAGTAATTTTCACAGAAGCATGTGATAGTAACTAATACAGTATGATGTGAAATCATTATAATTGCCATCAATAACTATTATTTAATGAGTAAACTTGAACGCAATTTATTATTAATGATAAAATCGAGACATGAAGAACGGAAAAATAGCTTTTCTCAAGCACGTGGTGTAGTTGGTGCATCTCTTTCTAATGCCTGAATCGTTCCGGACTTCGACCGTCTCACGGATACGGTGAGAGCGATGTGTGTGCATCAAGAGAGAGAATCAACCGGCAGCACAAACGGAGAATTTCAAACACGTTACATGCAAAATATTCAAGAAAAATTATTTCTGCTACAGATAATTAAAGAGCAGGCTTTAATTAATCTATAACAATCATAATCCAGAAATCGAATTTTGGAAGTTTAAGGTCTTTTTCTCGAAGCACGTCACATATATGTATTCATGTGATATTTTCAAAGAGAAATAAGAAATTCAGAAGTCATTATGAATGCTGAACAGCTTCAAAGGAAAGATCAATTACATAGAAATTATGAAATATATTTTACATGATTAGAATTTAGGTTTTCTTCAAATTATTAAAAAATATTAAAAATATTGAAGTAATAAGAACTTGAAATTCACCCCATTTAGAAGATAAATTATAATTGGATTCTGTGAATAATTCCGAAATAATTTTTACTTGTTTCTTTACCTTTAGAAAAATCTTCCAGATATATTTCAATGTTAAGTTCTAAGAAAAACAGATTGAATGTAACTTAAGTATTAACTTCGTGGGTCATTAATGTCAGAATCAGGAAGTACTGACAAAGCCTTGTACATTTGAACTGTGCATGCTCTATTACAATACGCTAGTACTACACGAGATCGAGAAAATCAAAATGGCTGGAACTAGTCACGAAATATCAAGTACAATGGATGAAAATCATGATGAATACTAGATTAGATTCGAGTGTAATACGCACCGAAGTCATATAAAATACAGGGTGCGCCATTTAGACCTTCGGTACTTCAACATTGAATAACTATGACACTTTTCAGCCGATTTTGGCAAATGAGAAAAATTTGTTTAGAATATACTTTACCATTTATTTCAAATCAGTTTTAGAACACAACGTCGATTAAATGACCACCTCCGTTCGATACACAAACAGCGACCCTTTTTCACGCATTCTGCATAACATATGCGCCTAGGCACATAATATACTATTACATTCTCATGACATGAAAAGGTATTGGTTTTATGTGGAAAACCACTTTCGGAATTTTGATACAATCTTTGCGTTTTAAGACCTCCTGAGTTAGAAAAACGGCAAACAATGAAACATTTTTCATTCACTCTTCCTATTTTTTACAATGTGATAAAATTAAACACTTTCAGGGTTTTTTGTGCAACGAATAAAAAATTCTTCAGCTTTTTCATAATTTCTTTATGAATTTCTGAGAGTATTTATCCGAATATATGTTACAATTGAAGAAGAGAAATTGTCTATTTCCGTATAAACAAACTTTAAATGTTTTCTCTTCATCTGTTATATTTATCAGTGCAAGTTTTTTTTTATTTAAGATGGAATATTATAATCATGTGATGATTCAACATGCTCTTAAAACGAGTATTTTGATCAATCTAGAGACTCCAGATACCAGTTAAAGGTATGTGATATTTTAGAAAGTAGCAAGTTCATTTGAACAATTTAGTGCTGTTTCTACATGTTTGTTCCAGAGCACATAAAATTTTTTTTTCAAAATTTGCGAAATGGCAGAGAAGATAAAAATGTACGCAGATAAACTACTCCTGGTTTTGATAACGAAACAAAATTTCGATACATTTTCCTCAAATTTAACTTTTTTTCATTTTTGAAGCCAAAAGTAGTCTATTTACGTTCGTTTTCATCTTTTCTACCATTTTCTAAATTTTCAAAACAAAATTTGATGTACATTGTAAACAAACATGTATAGACATGAAATCAATAAAATTTTCTTATCAAGCATAACTAATATTTTGCGAAAGTGTAACTCACCTCCCCATGAATAATGAGAACTGGAATGGATACTGTTAGGATGACAGTCCATAAGATGCAGATTGCAGTGAAGGCATGTGCCTCGGTCCTCACGGACATAGAAGCTATTGGATGTACCACTGCTAAATATCTGTTACATAAATATAATTTATTGTCAGAACTATTACTCAAGAGCGCTCATAATCAAGGAATATAACAACTACTATTTATACTTAAAGGCAAACTTTACGATTTGAAACTGGCTGTTTAGGTCACTTACCTTGATGAAAAAGTGCCTTTTCAATAAATTACAATAAACCATAATCATGTCACAGTTTCAATTTTCGTGGACATTTTCAAATTTATGATTAGTTGTGAAACTTCGTAAAATTGTTTGAATTCCAACAATGTTATATTTTCACATTGAGTATTTTCTCTGAAATAATCCATACATGTTAATGAAATTGTAATAAATAGTGATTGAAAAGTAGTTTTATACACTATACACTACCGGTCAAAATTGTGGGACCACCTACAAAAATTGTATTAAAAACATGCTCGTTTTTGAAAGCGGCTATCTCCGTGAAAAATTAAGTTAGACATATTTTTGAAAAGGAGTTTGAAAGATTATAAAATTTTGCGTCGAATGAGCTCTATTTGAAGTATTTTCATAGAATAGAAGCCGAGATAGCGTGTGAGAAAGGCCGACGTAATTTCCGATTTTGACAAATTTTCACTTTTAAACTTCAGCTGCCTGCATACTTTGGGGAAGTGATAGGAAAAATTTGAAACTTTGCTAGAATAACGCCTCAAGCCTCAGCTATAAATTGAGCCCAAAAACATTCAAAACAATTTATTAGTTTCCGAGATATGACTTTATTTGTTGAGCGATGCTCGAAAGATTTTTGAAGCAGCGTTTCAGCTGGTCGCTCGACTCACGAGACACTGTCAGGGCACAATAGGCGGTAGGCGCCAAACGGGGCACCACGATTCGAAGAATATTTATTCTTTTTTTTTAATCTCTTGTCACTTAAATACATTTTAATTGTTTTCGTAATTAGAATTTTTTTCACATAGTTAATATCTCATTTCTTTATTTAAGAACTCTTTACTTAGAAATAAAATATTTGTATAAACCTCTGCGAAAAATTGTAGGTATCACCAAGAAATATAGTTAAAACATTTTAATTAATTAACTTTTTTTGATCAATTTACACACAAAAAAACAGCATAATTTGTGTGTTGAGAATGAAAAATTTGTAACAATCAGAGGATAATTTTCAAACAATTAAATTTGTTTTTCATAAAATATTATATTTTATTTCGAGCATCGCTCAACAAATAAAGTCATATCTCGGAAACTAATAAATTGTTTTGAATGTTTTTGGGCTCAATTTATAGCTGAGGCTTGAGGCGTTATTCTAGCAAAGTTTCAAATTTTTCCTATCACTTCCCCAAAGTATGCAGGCAGCTGAAGTTTAAAAGTGAAAATTTGTCAAAATCGGAAATTACGTCGGCCTTTCTCACACGCTATCTCGGCTTCTATTCTATGAAAATACTTCGAATAGAGCTCATTCGACGCAAAATTTTATAATCTTTCAAACTCCTTTTCAAAAATATGTCTAACTTAATTTTTCACGGAGATAGCCGCTTTCAAAAACGAGCATGTTTTTAATACAATTTTTGTAGGTGGTCCCACAATTTTGACCGGTAGTGTAAATTATTTAAATTTTTAACAGATTTTATGGAAAATTACTGGAATTTGTGAAAAATTACGAACATTCCCAAAAAATAAAAAAGATCTAAAAAATTTTTAATGTATACATTATTAAAGTTTATTGTATTTTATTCTGAAAATACATTTTTATCAAAGTATACTAAATTTAATGTCAGGTTTTGATTGTTTCTAATGTTATTGATATGAATTTTTGAATAACGCAAATGAAATTCTGTTATCCTCTTAAGCTTTTTAGAATCAAATGTTAAAATTGGCGACTTTCGGAGCGCTTTGGCATGAGTTTGGGCGCACGCTTCTTTTGATTCTACAATAAGATCTCCATTCTGCCGTTTAAGTCCCTTTCTTCGAAGCGCGTCACATATTTTTGCCCAATAGAATATTACATCTGGCTTTTTATATTCTCAATGTATATGACGAAATATTGGTTATTTGTAAAAATCGACATTTTAAAGAGCGTAGCAAGAAAAGCATGCATGTGCTGCTCCCGATCGAGTCTGGTTGAAATGTTTCCCATAAATTGGCATTGACGTATGAATAAATTTCCAAAAAGATTATATATAAGGCATAATTCTTATGGGAGTTATGGAGGTTAGAATAACAAAATTAGTTTTTTTTTGGATAACGGCTAGACCGATTTCGATGAACATAAAATATGTTCTGGGCCTCAATAGTAGAATTTCAGAAAAAAATTATGAAATAATTTTCGCAAATAGAACAGTTAAATAATTCTTTTTTGGATTGTTGAGAATTTTTTTATAGGGTGTGCTTGGTGTGCCGCCACCACTTTTCACTAAAAAAAACTTCAATTCATCTTGCATAACATGAATAAAATGAATAAAATTTGCTGATTTCCGAAGTATTGCATGCCCTTAATCGGTTCTGCTGTAAAATTCTCCATTTGGATCTGAGGTCCCTTTTTCAGAAAGCGACACACATACATACATATATATATAAAGGGTTTCCCAATAAGGGTGATATGTTTTGAAATTGAAAAAAAACACTGAATATTCATTCGGAATTGATCGAAATCTTTTTTATTATATTGGATATTCTATGCCATTTATGATTTAAACAATATATCGGCGAAATGTCCCCCGAGACTTGAGCCAAAAATGCGCCTCATCAGAAAAGATGATTTTTTGATGAAAATTGGGATGATTTTCAATTGATTCCAGAGCCCAATCCGCGAACTCCCGACGCAAACGATGGTCATTAGGCTTCAGTTCTTGGGCCAGAATCATCTTATAGGGATGCAGGCCAAGATCCAATCGCAAAATACGCCAGGTAGTCATCCTGGACAGGCCCAATTCCTGAGATCGGCGTGGCACGGACAATTCACGGTTTTCCTCGATACTGGCCTGTACGGCGGCTATATTCTGTGTAGAACGTGCGGTACGCATACGATTTTTAGGCTTAGTATCCAATAGAGTAAATTCACTCTCCAACTTATCGATTATTCGACGAATTGAGAGCGCGGATGGAGCAGAATGACGACCATATTTTGCACGATATGCTCTTTGAACACCGACAAAACTTCTCGAATTTTGATAAAATAATTGGACAATTTCCAAACGTTGTGGAAGCGTGAAACTACTCATGATTAAATGGCAAACCTTACTGATGACAACTGACAGCAGACGTCAAAAATTTCAGTTCAAATGAGCCCGATAGGGACATTCAAAATCATATCACCCCTATTGGGAAACCCTTTATATATATACTCAATAGTATATCAAGGTAACTATGCAGGGTATAATCTGTGTATGGAGCTAAGATTCATTATCCAACTAGGAGTAAATTTATTAAATAAATGGAGATATAGAGGATATGATGTTCTGAAGCTGTGGCCATATCTAGCTATAGGATGAGTTCTTAGGGATGCTGAAGAAGCATTAAAATTTCACAATATATTATAAGATGTCCTTCCTACACGGAAAAAAATTTGACTAGGCGACCGAGCGAATCAAGAATTTAATGAACTTAAAGAATCTATATGTAAAGGGTTTTCCAATAGGGACATAACAATTTTATCTATAAATAAAACACAGAAATATTTGAGATATTGAGTTCAAATTTATTGTGGGTGTAGTGCAAGCATTACATTTTATGAATGAAATTCGATATCGGTCATATGACCACCACGAGCCCGTTTACAGTAGTCGATTCTTTGGACCCAATTTTCCACCAGTCTGGCACACATTTCGACCAGAACGTTGACAATTTGGCGTGGGATGTTGTCTTTGAGGTTGTGTGAAATTGCTGACTTGTTGGCATAGACCAGTGACTTGATATGGCCCCATGAACAAAAATTAAATGGCGTTAGATCGCATGAACGAGGCGGCTATTCGACCGGACCATTTCTCGAGATAACACGTTCACCGAATTTGCCTTTCAATAAATCGGTTGTGACGCGTGCTGTATGGCTAGTGGCAGCGTCTTGTTGAAAGCACATATCGTTGATGTCAAGTTCATCCAATTCTGGCCACAAATAATATTCCAACATAGCACGATAGCGCTCTCCATTGACGGTAATATGACGGTCGTTTTCATCCACGAAAAAATACGGCCCAATCACACCTCCAGCATGAAAACCGCACCAAACAGTCACTTTTTTGCGGATGCAACGGTGTCTCAAGAAGCATATTTGGGTTTGTTGCTGACCAATAACACATATTTTGCTTATTAACAAAGCAATTGAGTCAGAAATGAGCATCACTGAAGATGATTTTTCGATGAAATTCTTCATTTTCTTCAAGCTTTGCCAGAGCCCAATTGGAGAAGTTTCGGCGTTTCAAACGATCAAGTGTCTTTAGTTCTTGAGTCAATTTAATCTTGAAAGCATGTAGGCCAAGATCTTTTCGCATAATACGCCACAGCGTCGTTTGAGCTCATTTTGAAACGATGCACTTACGGCTGCGATTATTTCTTCGCTTCGCGGAATACGACGTGTTTTTGGGACCGGAACGTCCAGTAGTGTAAGTTTGGTCTCGAATTTATCCACTATAGCACGCACAGCCTGTCGGGTGGGACGATTATTACGGCCGAAAATCGGAGCAAGCGTTCGTAAAGTTGCGACCACCGACTCATAATTTCGGTCGTAATTTTTAATAATTTCCAAACGTTGCTGGTTCGTAAGCTTTACTATGATGAAAATGTTGATTTTAACTCACGTTTTGACATTGACAGTTCATTAAAAAAGTTTAAGGGTGCGTTCATATAAAGATACGATATTGTTATGTCCCTATTGGAAAAACCTTTATAACCAGATGAATTGAAATTTTTAGTTACATTGTATAAAATGAATATCGCTGTTCTAACTAAATTAAATTTAGAAGTCACATTTGTTGCTTATCTACTATTCCTCATTATTTGGACATAGATATATTTTTGCCCGAACTATTTCCAATGTATTGTTAAATGAATATTCTTAGATTCACTTCTTCGTTTCCAGCTAAATGTTTAGTTGTAACAAGGATTAATTTCCCTGTCACAGCTGCACTTTTTTCCGTGTATACAATAAATGATGCTTTTGTACAAAATGTATCAAGGATTTCACATATTCACTATCGTGTCCACATAAAAACTTGACCTAACAGGTATTCTGAAAATAAATATAAAGCGGGTAACTCCGTCATTGCCGGTCCCAAACCCGGATGAGAAAGGAGGGGTTACACGAACGCCAACATGACACGACACATTGACAGCTACACGGAACACAACACACCCAGGACCTGAGAGAGCGTTTTGCGGGCGTGCAGGGTCTCGCTGAGAAGAATGCATGAGGCCAAGCACGGAGTAGACGCGTCCTGCAGCCCACCAACGGTAGTAGCCGCAAGGACTCTGCCAGCAGTAGGGCTGTTGCCGTCAGGATGGCCGCCAAGGGAGCCTTATAGACAGGCTTTTCCCTAGTGATGGACCTGCCAGGCGCACTCATCACGACGGTCGCTCTGCAACCTTCAAGCGCGTGAGGACGCGGTGTGGAGCGAAAGCATCAAGGGACCTTGAACAGGTTTCCTGATGCCGCACGAACGAACACGGAGTGAATGCGGGGGGCCCCTTAATCGGGGTATCGCTCCAAATGAGCATGCAGCGACGACGCTGTACTTCCCGCGTGCGCTCTTGTAGTCACACCACAATCACATGCACGTCAGTACCTCACCTCTGTGGAAGTAATATGGGTATCCGTACGTCCCTCCGGTGTTTCGGCCGCGAAAGGCAAAGATCCCGTGAAACCACATGTTAAACTGGGAAAATCGCTCACGATCCTACTGTCTGGAGCCAATTTCGGGGTTGAAATCATGGATGTCCGGGCGCAGGAAGGAAGGATTACCTGGTCAGTATTTCCTTGTATTCGACGCTGCGTAGGATAAATCGCACACCGTCTAGCCTGAAGTCCGGGTCAGGTGTCGGGCGGATTTGGCACCACTCGGTCGATAGGGGTGACGTTAAACCTTTTGCATCATTATGGCGCGTGCCTATCCCGTAACCTTTTTATTAGCTTCCTCAAATGTGCCGATAGGATCGACCATCCGATAAGCCGCTTCTCAGTTTCGGTACACACAATCAGGGATTTAAACAGGCGGGGATAGTAGCCCTACTGCGGTAGGGCTCCCATGATGGGTGAACCGTCTTAAAACTACTACGTTTAATATGAAGGCGAAAGACAAAGAAAAGGATAAGGAGAATGAGCATGCACTGAACACGCCGACACCTGCTGCTGTTTTAGCGTCCACATCGGACACTACAGCAGCAAGCAAGGACTTGGATGCTTCCCCAGAAGCTGAGGGATGGAAGGACGTCCTTCAGCTCCTGAGGGAGCAAAACAAAAAAATGGAGAAATTGGCCAGGGCTCTCAGCGTCATCCAGCAGGGTATGCTGCGAAATAACCCTGGACATCTTAAGGAAAGCGTGAAGAGGGGTGGATTTACAGGAGAGGCTGGGACCCCACCCTGCCTCGAAAAGGATGGGTATCTTTCGGAGACCGTGCTCTGCGTCTCTGGGAGATACGCCAAAAAAGCTGACAAAGGGGGAGAAGAGGGTTGCTCCTTCTGCTCCCAAAGATCGGATTCCCAAAAAAGGGAAGGGCAGCTCATCGCCCACATACGCTGCGGCCACCAGAGGGCAGACCCCACAGAAGGATGGGGAATAGCAGCTGGTGGAAAAAAAGAAAAAAAAGAAGGAAGAAAAGGTTTCTGTGCCCTCTGCACAGGAACCTAGAGTCAAGGCAAAGTTGCCGAGGCGCACTCCGGCTGCTAGGTCGGGCGACGTTGTCAGGGTATCTGCGAAGGATGGTCAGTCCTACGCTGAGATCCTAAAAGCAATGTATCGCGCGGCTGCACGCTTCCAGGCAAGAAGGATGCCTGCTGAAGGTGTGGAAGCGCGTTGCACGTGGCCAAGGAGTGCAAGGCTCCCCCTGGGTGCCTGACCTGCGCTGATAGGGGCGAAAAAGATGTTGCCCATGCTTCGGGGAGTGGTTCTTGCCCAATATTTAAGGCAGAGTTCCGGAGGTTGAGAGGCAGAAATTGAAGTTCCTGCAGCTCAACCTCGGGAGAGGAAAGGAAGCCCAGAACCTTCTGATGCAGACTGCCAGGTAGAGGAGGGCCGATGTGTTGCTCATTAGTGAGCAACACAAATGGTCCGAAAACTCTTCTTGGTACCAGGATGCATCAAGGAGGGCTGGGATCCTTGTTTGCAGCCCTGATTTGAGCATCGGGGATTTTCTGGAGACCGACACGGGGTTCGTTTGGGTGGAGGTGGCGGGGGTACGTGTGTACAGCTGCTACTTCTATATATATATATAGCGGGTAATCCTATAAAGATGTGACCGACTGTACACGACTGTACATTCAGTGACGTTCTCCACCACCAGCATACTGACCTACGCGCGCAACAGCGTCGTCCACTATTCTTCGCCTTCTCTCACCATGCGCGGACGGGTATAAAGGGAAGGCTCGAGAACCAAGTAAGGGCAGTTCGCCCGGGGCTGTGAACCGGGTCACACTGGAGCGTCGCACTGGGTGGAAGGCTCGGAGATGCCTTTCCTGATGGGTACTTCCACAGGAGGGTATCTCCAGTACCCACCGACTTTCATACCTGGTGGAGCCGGACCGAGCGCTGGCGAATGGGCGCTCCCATGGCCAGCTCTCGGTGTGAGCCGGCGCCTAGCCTCAGGTGCCTCTGATTGACCCTGGCCCCGACATCCCTGGGCGAAGACGTCACCACCCCGACCGGACTAATTCCCAGGAGATGCCGCGTTGAACAGCGACGAATGGGTGCTCCCATGGTCGGCCTTCAACATGGGCTAGGAATCAGCTTCAGGTGCCCCTGATTGACCCTGACCCTGACATCCCTGGGCGAAGACATCACCACCACGACTGGACCATTCCCCAGAGGATGCTGCGTTGAACGCCGACGAATAGATGCTCCCATGGTCGGCCTCCAACATGGGCTGGGACTCAGCTACCAGTGCTGTAACATTCATTTATAGTTGAACGATTATCATTAATGACGAATACATTAATGTTCTAACCATGTCGGTTAGTCCCTTTAGTCCTCTGGGTACACAAAAGGATAGCCCCCAAGCAATTAGAAAGCTCAAAAGATCCATAAAAATAGAAATTAAATTGATTAGTGGTATAATCATAACTAGTTGAAACCTCTCTAAGCTGGCGAGTCTAAGACACCAAAGTTCTAAACCTAATTACATCAATTATAAATGTTAATGTATTGTGAAACTGGAATAAATGACCAGGTTTAGTCGTGCAATAAATTAATGGTAGACTTATTTCTCAATGAAAGATCAATACAACTCCCAAGTAATAGGAAATTTTCATCACCACGATCCTGAGAGCAAAAATTTAAACATAAAGGGTTTATAAGACTTGCTCGTGAACATATGGTAAATGGTCTAAGAGCGGATCCTCGTCAACGAGTGTTGTGCTTACCTTTTTTAGAAAAGACTACGTGGGTTGAAAAGAAATAAGAGATTGTATGAGCGAGGGATGCATACCCTGTGAATAGAGAGTTATGGTCGCTGTGTCAATGAAAAGAGAACTCAAGTATTCGAAAGCTAGAATTTGTGGAAAAATGACACCCGAGATGAGAGTATATCAAACATCTACAGAGAAAAATATAGCAGAAAAAGTCTAATGATCTTAACTAAGAGGCAACAATTGGTAACAATTCTTTAAAATTAATGGAGGCGTGGATGAAACGGTCGCGTCGGTTACCGAGCTCCAGCGCGACACGCACCCAGTGGCACAGCAGGTCTACAGGGGCAGCAACTATGGCAATCACCGCTAGGCTCGCAACCCGAGCCTGCTGGCTGCAGGCTCTAAACCGCTAGGCCATAACCAGACGTGCACAGCCATCAGCAGTATCTCGAGCAAGCCTCAGGATTTCAACTTTCGACGGGCAGCCCCCACCGGGCCACTTCCCAATGACGTTAAAATCCCGAGGCTTGGTGGGAACTCAGTGGAAAGGTAGCGCGGTGGGGGCAAGCCTCGGGATTTAGACTCGAGGGGCAGCCCTCATTGCGCCACCTTCGCACTGAAAAAATTGAAAAATAATTTAATTTGTCTGGGCCGAAAAACAGGCATTTAATAAAGCACCTCCTCAATCATAAACTGCTACTTGAAATTGGGCAAAATCATCATTTATCCGAATTCTGCTTAATGGATCTCTAAATTCGAAGCAATATAATAGTATATTACGTGCCTAGGCGCACAATGAGGGTTATTGCGTGACGAGCGACAATGCTCGTAGGAGATCGAAGCCAAGGCGTAGTCGAGGCGTAGGTGAGGCGTAGTCGAGGTATAGCCGATGCGTAGTCGAGGCGTAGCTGAGACGTAGCTGAGGCAAAGCCGAGACGAAGCCGAGGCGCAATCAGTCCTGCGAGCATTGTCGCAAGTCTCGTAATTTCTCGAATTGTGTGCATTGGCACGTATTCTATTTTATGTGACTTCGGTGCGGATACGAGTTTTTATGCGTACACTCGAATCTAATCTAGTATTGTAGTTGTTTGCGGCGTTAGTCATTACACTTGATATTTCGCGACTAGTCCCAGCCATTTTGATTTTATCGATCTTGTGTAGTAGTAGCTTGTTGTAATAGAGCATGCGGAGTTAAAATGTACAAGGCTTTGTCAGTAGGGTGCTAACGCTGTACGAAGAAGAAGAAGAATAAGAAGAAGATGCTGCCCCGCTGTGGCTATATGCGCATGCGCAGTTCAATTTTTACATTATATTCCTCCGTAACGGAATTCACAACATTCCGTTACTCTCAGCTGTAACGGAAAAACGAGTTTCCGCGCCGGAGGCACATAAACTACCTTTCTCTGTTAAATGTAAAGTTCAATAAAAAGACAGGTACAGAAATTACTGAATATAAATTTTAAACCTCAGATTCAGCAAAAGAATCACAGCAATTTCTAATGGATCCTCGTGATTCCCATAAAATAGCTTTTATCTCAGCTTAAAGTGATTACGAATACGTAAGAATGACTTTTCGATTGAGGAATGCCATACCCATTTTTCAGCGATTGGTGATGAAAAATTTAAAGATTTTTAGGGAAAAATCCTGTAAACTTTCATTGATTATATTGTAGTATCCACGGATAAATTAGAAGAACATGGAGAAATAGTTACAGATCTTTCAATAGCCTACTGATCACAGATTTTGAGAGGTCCAGAATTGTCATACGAAGTCTACGAAAAAGAAGCACTAGCAATGATTCATGCAGTGCAAACTTTTGAATCTTAAATTTATGGTAAGAAAGTAAAATTAATACTGGACCATCGACGTTTAATATAGTTTTAGACGTCCGAATTAAATACAGGAGTAAAGAAATTGCGATTTAAGTTGTCTGAGTTCGATAATGGGGTAATTTATAAACCGAGAAAATTAAACGCAAACGCAGATACACTCTCGAAAAATCCTATTGAACCAATATCGGATAAAGTTTTCAATGTGATTAATAGACATAAAAAAAAGGAGAATTAAATAAACTAAATATTGTAAGAGATTCCTCAAAAATTGAAGAGGGTTTGAAAAGTAAAATTCTAAAAAAGAACTTCCTATGGATAAAACAGAGACTAAAAGAAAACCCAAAAAGTCATTTTATATATACATCATGACTTCGAGCGAAATCAGATGAATGTTTATCTCCTGCTTACTGGGAAAAATGATGTTGCAACTCTGTCGAATTGCGTGCTCTCGGCAAGGGTGCATCTTTCTTTCTCCTGTGTTCGATCGATATAGCTCGCGACGGTATCGGTGCGCTCAAGCGCAGTTAAATAAATCCCCATCCTAACCGCAATTTTGGATTAAAAAATCTCGAAATGTATTAGAAAACTGACTAAAAGCCTGCTGAACAACTTTCTCGCTGAAAGTCTTCTCAACTTTAAACTTCCTCGCATACTTTTTTTCTTTGAAGATGAAAAATGAGAATTTTGCCAGCCGCAACTCTTATGATAAAAATTATTAATAAATTGAGAATTTTGTTATGTTTAAGTCTTTTAAAAAATTTCAGACTTTTACGGACAAATTTGTATGAAAAACAGCGAGTTGATTGTAAAAAATCGATTGATTTCGTACATTGAACAAATATACGGTTTTCTTCGATTATGAAAAAAACTAGAGTTCTGACACAAAAATTTATGGGAGAAAAAATATGTGGAATGACATTTAACTTATACTGCCACGTTTTTTTAATCATTTTTCCAAATTTTTTATATAAATTAAAAAAAAAGTTCGCGCATTGCGGTCTCCTCTCTTTTGCCTACTAGACCACGCGCTCCGTCGGTTATGGAATGCGGTGCCTCAATTGCAATTGGACCTATTATATCTGGAGCTCGGCTACCGCGCCGCGAGCCGCTATACAGTGTAAGTGAGCACTTCGTAGGTCTTATTGTGTATTGTGTCTATTAATATTATTATAATATAACTATAGCTATTGTAAAATTTTTAAACATTTTTAAAAAATATTTTACATGCATTTTTCAAATTTTTTATTGTTTAAAATTCTTTTTTACTTATCTATTTTTAAATTATTCAATGCAGAATATGGGTTTCAAATTCAATTAATTTGGGGTGCTTTTGGTGTGAGTCCCCTCGCCTCTTACATCAATGATCAAGCAAAATGCTTTTTTCATTAGAAGTACACTTCTTTTTCTGTTTTGTCGTATAGTTTTTTTTAGAAAAACGTCAAATCACGAAGACAATGAATATTTTCTCAGTCTTAGACTTGAATCAGGAGAGGTCACGAAAAAGTGGTACTTTTATGTTCTAGGCACCGTTTTTGCTTATGCAAATCTACTTTGAAGTTCTGCACTAGCTATTTCGTGATTTTCTGTATGACTATAAAATTCTGAGGTTTCACCTAGATTTCTTTTCACCCACTGAAAAAGGGCATCTGCAGTTAAAATTGGATCTCTTGATAATGCCTGAAGACTAGCATATTAATAAACACAATATACAATAACACCTACGAAGTGCTTACTTACACTGTATAGCGACTTATTTTAAAAATTTTGAAAAAAATTTAAGGGGTTGCATTTTGAAAGAAACCCAAAAATATTTATAATGGGTATGTTGACAACCAGTCATACTAGAGCTGTCTCCTTTGGGGGATTGAAAGAGGTCCACTAGGACTACAATTCAGTGAGGTTTCAACAAGATTAAAGACAAAAATTTTCTAGGCGGGTACACTTGGCAAATTTTGCCTCACATCACTTGTAGCATTACACAGCTCTTTTCACGAGGAGCTCAATATCCGCAAAACTCGTTGAGAAATGTTGAGTTTTCTAAAACATTATTACTTTAACGACTGGTATTCACACTAGGGAGTATGGCAGACCTATTTCTCAAGTAGATTCGCGCTTTAGTGTATTAAGGGTGTCTTTTTCCCGATTCATTGTTACTACTGTGAATTATTTTGTTAACAATTAGAATTTTGTATTATTTGAAACTAAAGGGTTTTCCAATAGGGACATAACAATTTCGTATCTTTATATGAACGCACCCTTAAACTTTTTTAATGAACTGTCAATGTCAAAACGTTAGTTAAAGTCAACATTTTCATCATGGTAAAGTTCACGAACCAGCAACGTTTGGGAATTATTAAAACTTACTACCGAAATTCTGAGTCGGTGGTCGCAACTTTAATAGCGCTTACTCCAATTTTCGGCCGTAATAATCGTCCCACCCGACAGGCTGTGTGTGCTATAGTGCATAAATTCGAGACCAAATTTACACTATTGGACGTTCCGGTGCAAAAAGACGTCGTATTGCTCGAAGCAAAGAAATAATCGCAGCCGTACGTGTATCGATTCAAAATGAGCCAAAGTAGTCGATTCCACGTCGTTCTCAAGAATTGGGCATCGCTCAAACGACACTGTGGCGTATTATGCGAAAAGATCTTGGCCTACATGCTTTCAAGATTAAATTGACTCAAGAACTAAGGCCACTTGATCATTTTAAACGCCGAAAAATCGATTTATTGAAAGGGAATTTCGGTGAACGTGTTATCTCGAGAAATGGTCCGGTCGAATGGCCGCCTCGTTCTTGCGATCTAACGCCATTGGATTTCTTTTTATGGGGCCATATCAAGTCACTGGTCTATGCCAACAAGCCAGCAACTTTAGACAACCTCAAAGACAACATCCAACGCGAAATTGCCAACGTTCCGGTCGAAATGGGTGCCAGAGTTGGCGAAAATTGGGTCTAAAGAATCGACTGCTGTAAACGTGTTCGTGGTGGTCATATGACCGATATCGAATTTCATTCATAAAATGTAATGCTCGCACTACACCCACAATAAATTTGAACTCAATATCTCAAATATTTCTGTGTTTTATTCATAGATGAAATTGTAATGTCACTATTGGAAAACCCTTTATATGATTGAAGTGTTTGAATATGATTTTTCAGATTTAATTTTTTTGTGTTCATATAAAAAGTGGATAATTATAAATAGTATGCTACCTCAAAATTTTATGGAAGTAGACAAATATAGATTTTTATTCATCATAATATAATATTGTTGAATAGAATGTATAGTGATTCAGAAAATTTAAATTAAAATATAGCCGAAATTTCCACTCGTTAGCCTGTCACTAAACATAAATTTACAAATTAAAATTGATAAATTATAACTGAAGGATTTGATAAACAGTCGATGCTTATATAACTCATTTCAATTGAGTTGATAAAAGTAAAAATAATAAAGATTAATACTTTTAATTGGAAGGCATTTAAATTTATATTAATTTTAATGAACTTTAAAAATACCTGCTCTTATAAAAAAAAAAAAACAACAAGAAACAAATGAAGACCGCAAGAGACATTTGCGATAATTATAAAATCGCATTAAATGGTCAAGTCGTTAAAGTTATCTTCTTAACCAACTGAAATCGCGTACAGGCTAGAACGATCACCAAAAACTGATGGAGCTTGCTGAGTGGATAGACGCACGTAAAAGAGTCAAAAACGGGAAACAAATGAGCATCATACAATGAGATGGGGCATGAATCAAAATTACGAACAAAAACAAATGAAGACCGCAGAGTGGAATAACGCATGAACGAGTATTGAGTCAAAATTTCAGTAACGGATCACCCAAATGGAATCAAAATTCACTTTTGAACGTAAATACATTTTTTCAATAGTATCTTACACTGCTTACGCAAATCCGAATGGATTTTGTAAAAAAAAAAATTTTTATCAATAATATCAACATTCACAGTTTATAGGCGATTCATATAGGCGATCACATTTCTGTTGATTATTTATGTATTTGTTTATAACAATTTGGAAAAATTGTCGTCTTCACCAGCTCTCGACTCGAATTAAAAACCATACATACTTTATTCGTTTCTTAATGATATGCACTTGAGAAAAAAAATTGCCCACAGGTCGAAAAAAGTTATCCGCACTTTTGACATTAGTCGCGCGAACCTCGCGACCCAACTCGGACTTGTCGCGCTCGCCTCGTTTGAACTCACTCGCGGCTTATGACTTGCTCTCGCTTTTCAACTATACATTTTTATTCCTGCAGAAGTCTCGTTTTTGCTTATTTTCTATTTCACCCATTCTGCGTGCAACCATCAAACTAAAAGATACGAAAATGAATCAAACCCACAAAGTGACACTTTTTGAATTTTCTGATCTTTTCTCTCGAATAGAAAAACCCTCTCAAAATGAAAAATATTTGTGTTGTTGCAAACATTAAATTAGTTATTAGAGATTGGGATGTGTTTCGAAATGTAATCGAAAAGTATATCTTGTACGCTGTACACACTAACGTTACACCTCTGTAGTTACTTGTTTTTGCTTTCTTTCCTTTCTTATATTGGATCTATAAGTTAATTCATGCGGTTTGCTAAGAGATGGCGTAATTTGTTTATTATTTCGTCGTTCCAATATTCCGAACCTGCGTTGGAAAGCTACTGTATTGTGCGTCTTTTTCAGTATATGTCATTCATTTGAAGTCATCGTATTTTGGTGGAAGTTTATGGTGAACATGTTCTAGCTGAGCGAACGTGCCAAAAGTGGTTTGGACGATTTAAAAGTGTTGATTTTGGCTTGGAAGACGAAGAACGTCCTGGGTAAACAAAAAAGTTTGAAGATAAAGAACTAGAAGCATTATTCGATGAAGATTGTTGCCAAACACAAGAAAAGCTCGTAGAATCTTTGGGAGTCACTCAAGCAGTCATTTCAAAACGTTTAAAAGCAGCCGGATACATTCAAAAGCAAGGAAATTGGGTTCCACACGAACTCAAGCCGAAAGACGTTGAAATGCTAAAACCGGGTGAAACCATCAATGGAGAACGCTACCGAACACAATTAATTCGTTTGAAGAGAGCAATAGCCGAAAAACGCCCGAAATATGCGACCCGACACGAGGCAATAATTTTCCATCATGACAACGCTCGGCCCCATGTTGCTATTTCGGTTAAGAACTAGTTGGAAAACAGTGGATGGGAAGTTTTACCCCACCCGCCTTATAGCCCAGACCTTGCCTCTTCTGACTACCATTTGTTCCGGTCGATACAGAACGCCCTCACTGGAATACGGTTCACATCAGAACAGTGTATAAAAAATTGGCTTGATTCATTCTTGGCCGCCATGCCGGCGCAGTTATTTTGGAATGGAATCCACAAATTGCCAGAAAGATGGGAAAAAGTCATAGCTTCAGATGGGCAATACTTTGAATAATACTATTGTACATATTTTTCTTGAATAAACGTTCAAATTTTGAAAAAAAAAACGGTACGAATTAAGTTATAGATCCAATATATTTAGCATATTATGCTTCCCTTCCAATCCTCCGACCATTCTTTAACTTGTCATCTATCTTCCCATCTATCTTCACTTTTTTCCACTTTTTTTTCTTATATAATTCCATATTTCTGTTTCATCTTTTATGTTCATTATTTTTTCCATTTCGTTCTTCCCTTGTTTTTCCTTGCTTTCTTTACGTATCTTCTTGTGTCTTTTCTTTTTCTTTGCAAACTCTTACCTATCTATCTTTCCCGCTTCTATGATTTCTATCCCTTTTCTCATTCTTGCTATCATTCCTCCCATGTTTCTTCCCTTGATTTTATTCCTTCTCGCGTGTTGAACATTCCATGAGTATTCTTTTGGCAATTTTCCTTCGATTACTTCCCAACCTTTTTTATCTGGCCATGTTTCCTGAAACCCTTCAATATCGAATTCCTCTATGTATTTCCAGAAATCTTCATTCTTATTTTTCAGTGCTGCGATGTTCCATGAAAGTATTTTCACTCTTTTCTTTTCTTCCTCCTCTTGTACCTTTGTGTTTTTTATTTCCTTTCTCCTTTCTTTATCCCCTTTCTTCTATCACTCTTCTCTTTGTAATGTTATTGGACTTATCTGTCTCCATTCTGAAAAATCATCCTTTCCTCTTTTAGGGTTCTTTCTCTTTTGTTCCATCTATACCATATTCCATCCACTTCTATCCTCTTTCAATCTCTTGGCATATGGCACAATTTCCCTTTGAATATCTCTGTCTCCCCTTGTCCTATCATGTTAAATGTAAATCGGTTCCTGTCGAAGTCTTTTTCCGTCGGTCCGTCCCATTATATTTTCCTTGTCTTCTAAAGTTCCAAATATCACCCAATTAACTTTTCTCTCCTGCCCCAGAGGCCTGCCTGTTGCATATTCACTTCCGTTTCCAGCTTCGTCTTGAAAAACTTCCATTTCTTTCTCTAATCCTCTTCTATCGTTTTGCAGTCCTCTGATTACTATGCATTTTCTTTTTTCTTCTGCTTCCAGCTTTTCGCATTTTTTCGCATTATCCTTATTTTTTTCTCTACCTTCGATTCTTTTCCGTTTTCCTTCCTCATCTATCTTGTTGCCTCCTGCCGTTGCTCTTTCTTTTGAAAAATGCATCCCGATATTTTGCCTCCTGATAGTTTGCGCACTTTTCAAAGTCAAGCCCGAGAACCGAGTTGAAACGACGTGCTGTCAGAATTTGGTTTGTCGGATTTGAAAAACAGATTTTATTGTGGTTGATTACATGGGGCGGGGGGGGGGGGGGATAACGGGGTATTTTAAATAATGTAGAGAGAAGAGTTATATTATAATTATGAGAATTAATTACATTGATTAACTTGATATTATTCGCTACTTTCAAGTTATGAATATTTTGATTATTTAAAATACTTGAAAATATTCAAAATGTTTTGAGTATTTGTATAGATGAATTAGTCACCTAATTTCACGTTATATTCACGCAAATTCCAGTTACAACACTGTATTTATTTTTTTAATGATTACTTTTTGCATAATTTAATATGTTTAGGCCAAGTTATGTGTAAGGACATATAAAATTCGCGATTTTATTATTGTTATCATTTTTCAGACACCTAAAAATGTACTGCGCTACGTTTTCATTCCTCAGTAGCCTCAACGCAAAAACCGAGTGGAATCTACTCAAAACCGGGCTTGCCGCAAGTCGGTAGCGTCGAGTCGGAAACCGAATAGAATCTACTCGGAAAGCGGGCTTGGCTCAAGTCGGGTCCGCCTATCCGTAGAAACAGGTTGCGTTAGCTTGCTGCTTACGCGGATGCTACAGGTTATCACAACGTGCTGTCCGAGTACGGTTAAACCAAAAACGAGTATTGTTAATTCGGCCTTTTTTCCCGTGTACTCATGCACTGAACAAACTCTAAATTGTCTAGGAACCAAAATGCCTGATGCGCACTCAAGCTTAACATGGTACCCTACCTTAGAGAGCGAACAATATGTGTTAGGAATTCAGAATTTTTTTGTTCATAATCCATCACAGATCGCAATTCTCAACAGATTTGAATATTTTTCATATTATTTTTTATCTTTAGAAATAATTTGTTTGAAATAATTATCAGTCAGACATAATGTATTGTATATACATATATCCAATAAGCAAAAATATAATTAGTCGCATGGTGAGTATAATTTTTATCAACAAATTTTATAAACAATTACTTTACTATGTTTCTTAACTCATAAGAAATGTTAATTTGGTAACTACAATTGCTCAAATTTACAATTATAGATCATAATAAAAAATTATAAACATCCAACTGGAACACTGTAAAAAACTCAATTTTAAACTGGTGGATTGTGAACAGAAAATTCTGAATTCCTAACACTGGTGACCCCCCCTCCATCACTCGAACGCGGTGGCGCCACGGTGAATTTTCGTTGCTTGAACCCACAGTACGTCCACTACCATGTATTTCAGGAGGGTACTTAAAAAAGTGAAAATGAGTATCAGTGCCACCAAGTAATGATAGCAAGAACTAATATCAATGCAAACGAAACCCCCGTACCCCGCAACCCAATGCCAGTATGATGGTGGGCATTGAATAGTATTAAAAGTTCAAAATCTGGGAAGAAACGGAATCGAGAATGAAAGTTTTGAAATCCTTTTAATGCCTAAGAATTAAAATGCATTCAAAAGTTTCATTCTCGATTCCAATTCTTTTCAAATTTTGACATTTAAATGTCATCCAATGCCCACTTTCTCACTAGGTATATTCTAAAGAGCAGAAAATTGTTAAACATAAATCAATGATTTATACCATCATGGTGCATTAATACCTCTGTCTGCCTGACCGGTGCGGACAGCAAATACATAAGAGTAAAGGAGACAGACAGTGTAAAATTGGACAAAAAGAAAACGTCTGTCTTTTTTGCTGTTATGTATTTTCTGTCCGCACCGGTCAGGCAGACAGAGGTATAAATGCACCATCAGATTTTATCAAAAGAATATCAAAATATAGTTGCTATGGTTACAACAGCTTAAAAAAAAACATCCGTACCGACAATAGCGCCACCATTTGTTGATAGCAAACACTATAATTCATTCCCTTTTTCTCCTATATGAGTGGACCCACTGTGCTTGAATCTGCGTATGAGCCAAGGCTAGTGAGACACTTTTTCCTTTCCTTCTGCTCATAAATTCGAACGCAACAGGCCAGCAGAGTTCTGGTTGTTCTGGACTGGCGTGAGAATTTGGTGACTATTTCTTACCCCCTCACTTTCTCCCTGCGCTCGAATCCGACGGTCCTACGACGAATTTTTGCAGTTCGAACCGGTTTAAAGGCCAGAGGTCAGTTGGATACCCATTATCCCCAATATTTTTTTCTCGTAAATTCCAGCATTGAACGCTTCGCACCAGCTGCGCGTACGCACTGCCCCTTGTCACCTATCACATCCTTTTCTAACCTTTGTCAAGTCTATTTCCACCAAGACGGAACGTAGAAATTTAAGACAGAAAAAAATCTAATTATTGGACCATCGAGCGTACAGCCCAGATTTATCGCCAAATGCCGTTTTCGCGTTCCCGAAAATCTAACATAAAATATGCTATCAACGATTTTCGTCACCTGAAGAGGCAGTTACAGAATACAAAACACAAATTTTGAGCACACCATATTCCTAGTGGAATAAGTACTTTACTGATTGGTCTGAACGAATGGGAAAGTATATAGAATGAAAGGGTAAATATTTTGAAAAACAATAAAATAGTTTGATTGTGGCTAGAAAGCCCTCGCAAAACTGAATTAATAACCACTTTACAAACTGTTATTTATTTCATATTCTAAAGGAAAAATATTCGCTCTACCCAGGTGCGAATTTAGGTCGGCAGCCAGATTTTTTTTTAGCCCAGCTAAATATGAATCAAAATAAGTAAGCTTATTGCACCCAACCGCCGTTCCAAATGGGGGCCGACCGTCGGATGAACTCTGGTACATTCTTTTAAACGGTCGTAATATACGGTCGGCCCAACTGTGGACGAAGGTTGGCCTGATCATCGCCTAAACATTGATAGAAATAAGTAAAGTTATTGCACCCAACCGCTGGCTCAATTCTGGCCAAAATGCGGGTCGAGCGTTGGATGAACTTTGATACATTATTTCAAACGACAAATGATAAATTTGAATGAAAATTTAGTATAATATTGTTTTAAAATGGGGAAAGCCGAGGTTTTATTGCACTTACTCATATTATGGCACCGAAATTCAATATAGTCATAACAGTCATTAAGAAATGTAGAAGATAAATTAGTATTATAAATCACCAATCGAAACTTAAAAGCACAACAAAATTATATTATGATTACTGAGTTATCTAAAAATAATTCTAATGAGCCGAACAATAAATATTATAACCTGGAAAGCGCATATTTGAGAAATTCATACTATGAATATGAACTTTCTAGAAACTTGGAGACGCGCATCAAAAATCGAAACATTCATTTTCCATTTTTGATATAATTCGTTTCAGAATGTCGTTAGAGTGCTTCCGTCATTTTCCGATTAGCTTCGAAGACTCGATCCAAGTGTGTCTAACTCTGTAATAGCTTATAGCCGAAAGCCTCTAGGCGTTAGGAATGCGTTTAATTATCTAGATATGGTTAGGTTAGAGGGTTCGAATCCAAAAGCAATTATGAAATTTTTAATCCAAGCGTGGGATTAAAAATAATGTATATTCCATTTAATCAAACGAAAATATTAACTTTGCCGATTGAAAACCATTATATTAATTTCTGATACGTGAACCTTGTTTACCTCATTTTGAAACAATTTCAACAATTCATTTTTATGATTTATAACAACGAAAAGTTTCTCAGTATACGGTCAGCCCGACTGTGGTCAATGGTTGGCCCGATTGTCGGCTAAATATTAGCTAGTGTATGCAAAGTTCTCACACTGTTTTGACGAACTAACTATTGACATTATACCTAATCCTGTTGCTCTTTGAAACCAGCAGTCAACAAGGGTAAACCTTTATTGATTTTCTGCCAAAAT
This sequence comes from Diplolepis rosae, assembly GCA_030998225.1. Classification (NCBI taxonomy): domain Eukaryota; kingdom Metazoa; phylum Arthropoda; class Insecta; order Hymenoptera; family Diplolepididae; genus Diplolepis; species Diplolepis rosae. The sequence continues at coordinate 1,437,895 of JAPYXD010000161.1, forward strand.
GAAGTCCTCGACAAATGTGAGTTTACAAAAATACAACTTTGAAAACCAAGGTTGGACAAACTTTGTTCTCCGTGGTTGTCGCGACGATGGAAGAAGACGCGCCGGCCAGTGTTATCATTACACTGGTTGGACCAGCTATTGCTTCCCAAGGTTCAACCAACGCTTTTTGACAATGTTGGTCTAATTTCTATAACCAAGGTTGATCCAATACTGTTGCCCAAGGTTAGACAAACTTCGTTCTCCATGGTCGTTCCAACGGTGAAAAAGACGCTAGTCACTGTTATCATTACTCTAGTTGGCCTGGCCATTGGCTTACAAAGTTGGGCCAACCTTTCGAAGGTTGGCCTGATGGAAAATTCGTACTTAATCTATTTGAAACCCAATTTCGTAAACAAACGGTTTTAAGAATCGCAGATTTTCATTCTCTGCTCATATAACTTCAAAATTTATAATGTTAGGTCTAATATGAGAATCACATAATTTTTTTCATCTTTTTATTCGGACCAATCTGCCATTTGTAAATTGAACGACCTTAGATACAATCATAAACCATGTTTTATAGTAATTGAAAGATTTTAAAAATACTATTCAACTTTTTCATTCTTTGGCCTGTGACAACTTCAATATTGAATGCAAAATTTTGATTTTTCAGTTTTAAATCTAAATTATTGTTTCTTCCAATTTGAAAAATGTTAATTATCTTCATTTTTGATTCCTGAATTGTTCAAATTTAAGCATAACATTTCTATAACTTACTATAATATTCTTTCTTTTCTTTTAAAATTGCATAAATTTTAATTTTTTGGAATTTCACTGGAAAAAATACGTCAATTTTGTATTCATAATAAAATTAATAAATACTTAATGAATAATAAAATAATTATAATAATTGATATTTGTTCATTGTACTTAATTATATTGACGATTCCTTTCAATTTGTATCATTTTTCATTTAGTTCCGTAAAATTTATCTTGTTTAAATGCTTATCGTCTAAAAATGAGATATGATGGAAAAAATAGTTTTCTTACCTGCTACATGCCGAGAAAAAAAACTAGTAAATTAATCAGTTGACTTGTTGGCTAGTGGGATTACTAACTATTTATGGTTAAGTTATTCGAAAATCTAGTTGATTTCACCAGTTTTTTAGTGGATTTGATTACTTATCAAATAATTTTTTTAAAATTTAAGTAATGATCGCAGCTTTATTTTGAGTACATAATATAATTAATGAATTTTGCCTTAAAGTCATCTCCTAAACACATGCACTTGATAATATACTAATAAAATGTTTGTTTGGGTGGTAGTTTTTTTAATCATCTTATATTAAGAAATAATTATTCAGTTTGTTGAAATAACAATTCGAGTAGGTACACTGAGAGAAATCCTATTAGTTGTGCTGAATAAAAGGTCACAACTATATTCTTTTAGTAAGCAGTACCAAAAATTTTGTAAATGCTACTAATTTTTTTTTGTAAAATTGATCAAATTCATTTATTTTGAGAAATGTAAATATTTTATTTCCGTATGCAATATTTTGTGTGTAAACATGACTTGCAATTCTATGGTAATAGTAAACTTTAAGAAATTATTGTTCAGACGAATTAGATTTTACCCGCTTATCAACTGTTTTGAATCGTTTTGAAATCGTAACATATAGGGTAAGTGTGGGTATTACTGTGGATGCCCCAGTTACTGCGGTTTCTAATAAAACTAATGATATACAATGTTTTAAAGATATATAACGCTACAGAACAATTAAAAACAATTAATTTCTAATCCAAGCATAATAAGTATCAACGAATTATCAATAGTTACGATATTTGTAGCTAATTGATTGCAATTTGAAACTCTCATGTTCCCGATTCCCATAGTTTTAATGCTTAGATTTGTTCACAGGCCATGAACACGTTCTGAAAAACTTGTTATAATTCCGTTTCTGAAAATAAAATATTTATTGTGATATTATTTTTTGCAAAGTAAATATCTTATTTTTCTAAATATTTATGCAAAATAACAAAAAATACGTTTTTTAATCATTTTTTTACCAAAACAGTATTTGGTACATGATTTTCATAGGTGTATGAATTACTGCGATCTGTCAGGCGGCACTGCATAACCTTTCAATTTATTACAAATGCTTCGTTATGCTTACTTTTTATAATTGAGATTAAATGAAATGTTCAACACTTCTAAATTAATTGTAAGTTCACTCAAAATAATATCGCAGTATTACGCGCGCAGAAATTTGGGTTTCCGCAGTAGTTGGAGCACAGTAATTGGGGATTCCGCAGTAATTGGTGCGCAGTAATTCATGCAAACCCGCAGTAATACCTACATGGAACATTTTTTTTAGATTCGCATTTTTTAAGTAAATCTGGTTTCTTTTCAGGGTTTAAGGACTGCATGCTACTTACTTAATACCAAATACTGCTTTAAAAATTAATTCGCGACGACTTTTTCATCTCAAAATCTTTTTTTTAACTTTAAAAGCCGTCTTGATTTTCGATCCGCAGTAATTGGCACATTTACCCTATTGATTTCTTAAAATTTTGCTTTCGTTCTTCATCAAAATGAGAAGAATTAAATCATGGTAATTTTAAAGTATAACTGTAAACTGTTGTGTAGTTTTTGATGAAAAACCTCTCAAAAATTATCATCCTTTGTTAAATTTTGAAAAACAGTAATTAAAAAAGTTTTTCTCCTAAACAATTCTAACCTAAGAAAGTTCCCATCAACATTAACAAAAATAAAATAGATAGAATGGTAAATTTAACATTTTTTTTCAATTTTGCAATTACTATTTTAATCATGTACGGATGAAAAAAAATAATCAGTTTCTAATTACGATATTGGAATAGTTTTTGGTACAACTTTTCTCCGTTATGTCGAAAAAATATATATTTTTGCAATAACTACACTGGATAAATAGTAAGAGCAATTAACGCAATTATGTAAGTTTTACAAAAGCGTATTGGTAACACCTATTATAAGCTCGATACTATGTGGGAATGCATGAAAATAGTCGCGGCTACAAAACGGACCGACTAATCGGATTTTGTAAGTTTTACTAAAAATTTTAATTATTGCTACTCAGTTAATATTGCTGTAAGAACTAAGGTGCTTAGATGATACAGACTAAAAAACATACTTATGACCCTTTTTTACAAAAAAAATAGGTAACCACGACTAATACTTTCTCTCAGTGTACATCAAGTAATAAAACATTTGATGGATTTCAAGATAAGATCTCTTCAATTCCGATGGGATTTAGAAGACTATAAAAGAAATCCGATTTTAGATTTCAAACATTTAAAAAAAATGTGGAACGCCGTAAAAGATTTCAAGGTATTTAAAAATATATCTAGAATATTTGAAAAAGTTTTTTAATTTACAAATGATTTTAAAAACTTTAAGACAAATTCAGATGATTTTCGGTAGCAATCAGAGAATATTCGAAAAATGTATAAGTTTTTCAGATGTGATTTTAAGAGATGAATTTAGACATTTTTTAGCAAAGATTATCATCTATTTTATGACATGGAAATCTTATGTTTTCAGCCTTTGAATCGCGTAAATGATATATTTCAGACTTTTTCATGGAAGATTTGAAGAATAAAAAACTATATGAGAATCACGTTCAAAATGTAGAAAGTTATAAAATAATACGAAAAATTTTAATTTCATACATTCTTATGAACATGAATAAATTCAAATTTTGTAAACCTTGAAAGGTATAAACGATTGGAAATTGATAACTTTGATAATTGAGACATTTAATGATTTCTTATAATTTAATACTGAAGCTCAAAACAATTTTATAATATTAAAGATGATGTGAATTACACATTTTCTCAAAGTCACTCTATTTCTTTTTGAATTTAAGTGAAACAGGAGGTTTAATTTACTTAAGGCTCTATCGGCCTTAAGGTACACATTCTCATCATGACACTCGCACTTCGCGCTCGATTTTCTGTATACATTGAAGTAACTTTTTAATAAATTACATGATTAAAATAATTTATTTTCTTCCAAATATCTAAAAAAGTAAAAACAATCGTAGACTCTATTTAATGAAACGATTTTGCAGAACAACGCTTATTTCGTATCTCACATATTTTGGTGAAAAAACTCGAATATTTTCAATATTAAAAATCAAAACATAAAATATACATCCTGTCGAGAAATTTCTTGATAAGAATGTGTAGATCTCATTTAGGCGAATAATTTTTCATCTAAACGTTTTTTATGTATCTCATATATTTTGCTTCATGCAAAATATTTTTCTTTGTTTGTCTTTTTACGAAAAAAACGTAAGAATACAAAGTTGTTTAGATGATGAAATTATTTGCCTAAATGAGGTCTACACATTTTTATCAAGAAATTTCTCGACAGGATGTATATTTTATGTTTTGATTTTTAATATTGAAAAAATTCGATTTTTTTCACCAAAATATGTGAGATACGAAATAAGCGTTGTTCTGCAAAATCGTTTCCTTAAATAGAGTCTACGATTGTTTTTCCTTTTTGAGATATTTGGAAGAAAATAAATTTATCAATAATCATGTAATTTATTAAAAAGTTACAAAAATGCATACAGAAAATCGAGCGCGAAGCGCGAGTGTCATGATGAGAATGTGTTCCTTAAGGCCGATAGAGCCTTAAGTAAATTGAATTTCCTGTTTCACTTAAACTGAAAAAGAAACTTAGTGAATTTGAGAAAATGACTAATGTACATCATCGTTAATATCATTAAATTGGTTTGAGCTTCAGTATTAAATTATAAGAAATAAACTTAAATGTATGCGAAAAGCACAAGACCGAGCGCGAAGCGCGAGGTCCAGAAAGAACGGAGCGCGAAGCGCGACGATCGAATCGCGCGCCCCAGGCGCGCTCAAACTTGCGAGCGAAGCGAGCTACGCGCGAAGCGCGTGATGAGAATGTGCCCGCGAAGCGGGCAGATTTTTTCCTATAAAATAGCAAAATTTCAGAAAGGCATTTTTTTTTTTTTTCCGAGCAATCGTGCGATGAATAACCTGATACTCCGCCGGAGATGAGGCCGCGCGACCGTTCTTTAATGTCTTCACCCCGGGGAATAACCCGTAGAACACTCTCAAGCTAAATTTTTACATTACATAATATCATTTTGATTTAATCAAAAAATGTTATCCGGATAATTTGTAGTGATTTATGAGCACTATCAAAAACCAGTATTGAAGCTTTTGATTTTTTCAAAAAGTTTTTTTCAAAAACACAAAAGTAGTGCTCAATCCCTCAATTTTGATTGGATGTGGCTGGTTAACGAACTTGTCCTTACTTTTTCGGCTCCGATAAAGTGTGCCAAAGCTCAATTCAATCTGATAATTCTATCGAGAGTTATGCCGCACACGACCTACTACAGACAGACAGACAGACAGACACTTTCGTAAAAACCCTTTTTTCTGACTCAGGGGGTCTCAAAAGGTAAAGATTTGATGAAAATTTCGAAAGTCATTTTTCACATAAAACCAATACCTTCTCATCCATGATGAGAATGTAAAAAAATAATTATATGCGAGCACGTGTGTGTATGTGTGTGTATCTGAATGTGTCGAGGTAGTAACAATAACTAAACATGAGGTTCAATTAACATGGAGTGAATAGTAAAATCAATTATAGCTTTCATAGTAAACATAAGCAGTAGAAGTTACTACATAAGAGTAGTTAGAAAAACAAACTGATGATAAATAAATAAGTGTACTATTTTTTATTAATAGTACTTCATTAGTTGGAATTTCTTATTGCGAAATTGAATGCCTAATTTCGTTATGAGATCATTTTCTTGATTCAAAAGTTTCATATTTTTGGAATTGAAAAAAATCAAATTTTTTAGATTCTGAACATACGTTGATTTTACTCTTGAAAACAAAAATTAAAGGAATCATAACCTGTATAAAGTGTCACTAATATACAAGAATAAAAATTAATACCTCTAAAATTTATATAATTCTTTTTATTATGTAATGTTCTTTAATCCAAAAATTTGATCTCTTTCTTTCAAAAATATTTTATTTTATAGAAAATCGATTCAATAATTAAAGAATAATTTTTAATACTGCCTAACGAACGTTTGCCTTTTTGAAATGTACTAAGAATATTCATTGATTCAACTACTGCTTTTATTATATTTACCTATGTTTCTGCAATTCACTTAATTTCAAAAATGATACTTGAGGCCTTTACGAATTACGGAAAGTAAGAGAAAAAGTAGACAAACCTACTGAGATTTTGTTTCGGTGTACGTGTAATGAAAGGTACTGTCAATTTACTCACAAAAAATTCCCTAGCTTGAAAACAGATTTTGTACTGTGAAAACAGTAAACTTAACCTTCCAAGCGAATTTCCTTCCGTTGCCGTTAAAAACGGTAAATATTAGTCTTAACTCGAATTTCCCCTGTACTTTTTCTATCAGTGTGAAAAATCGTTTTTATTTATTATTTTCTCAGTGAGATACCTGAACAAAATTGGTCACGCGACTCTGCTGATATATGCCCTTAAATTTAATGCGGAGGTCCAATAGGGCCCTAATGGTGTCCTTTTTTGTAGGTGGGGTAGTGTAAGGGCTGGCCTCAATAAAACCCCTACTAGAAAGTCTAGTGGGTCCCACCTCGACAAAAGCGTTACGTTACCAACGGGACCCTGACTAGTTGCCCACGCGAGATGCCGACTAGAAATAGGACAAACTCTTCAGGGCCCCACTAGGCCCCTATCGAAATTTTTACACGGTATCCTATTTCAGTATGAGTTCTCTTACAACCGAGATGTTAGACCATGCCTACTTTCGAACGTAGCACCTCACGTGTTGTCTCGGTTGTAAGAGAACTCATACTGAAAAAGGATGAGTTTCTTACAACCATAGTTAGGCGAAAACATTGCTCTGACAGCATATGAATCATGCCCCATATGTGCAATGAAAATTTGTGTTGTGATTTTATTGAATTTGGAAGATTTTTTCCTCATGTCAAGTATACATTAACGTTTGCTACTTATAATCTGGATGAAATTATTCTTTCAAAGTGGTCCTTGCACGTATAGGTGCCCAGGCGGAAAAATCGGTGTACTGCCAATCCTTACAACCGGCGCGGTACCGTTCCGGTTGTAACCCGTGAGTAATGCCAGTGCTGCCGATCAGCACTGTGCCAAGCGTTGGCACATCACTGGGGCGGCACTGGCTAAACACCGGCGCAGTACTGCTTTTCAGTGCTGACAAACAACCAACATTTGTGTATTGCCAGGCATCGGTGCAGCACTGAATCAGCACCGGCGCAGTACCAACATTCAATGTTGGCAAACAACCAACTTTTGAGTAATGCCAAGCGTCGGTGCAGCACCGGCGTGGTACCGCTTTTCAGTATTGGCATCAACCAATATCTCGTAATGTCAAGTATCGGCGCAGCACTGGATCAGCACCGGCGCAGCACTGGATCAGCACCGGCGCAGTGCCACCGTTCAGTGTTAGCAAACAACCAACTTTTGAGTAATGCCAAGCCTTTCTGTCGCCTTTCATTGCCGACAAACATGTTAGTAATGCTATGAGCAGTACTCTAAAAAAAAATCAATTACATTCTACACATTCGATTGTGTGCCCGCATTGGTGTGATGGTAAGTAAAATTTCGCTGATCGAAAAACATTTTTATTGAAGTAAACCAAAGTTTATTGCTTGTATTAGTTAAACTTTCCATCGATTGGTTTTATGATTGTACCAAAGTATGCTGCAGTTCCAAAGTTTCATCATATTTTTGAAATTGAAAAAACTCCAAATTTTCAGATTCTGAACATACGTTGATTTTACTCTTGAAAACAAAAATTAAAGGAATCATAACCTGTATAAATTATCACTAATATACAATAATAAAAGTTAATAATTCTAAAATGCATATAAATCTGTTTATTATGTAATGTTCTTTAATTAAAAAATTTGATCGCTTTCTTTCAAAAATATTTTATTTTATAGAAAATCGGTTTGATAATTAAAAATCTTAAAAATTTTAATCAGAATCATAAATTGGGATAAAATCTAAAAATTCCCGATTACACGGGGCCTATACACTTCTTACACGGCCCTGCAGTAGTTGAAAGTTATAAGCGCTATTTTCTTTCTTGTATTCCAGGCGTGCGCAGCCGAGAGGCTTAGTCGTTAGGTTAGTAATGCGTTAATTGTAAGTAGAGAGGGTTCGAACCCGCAGCGTTTAGGAATAATTTTTAATACTACCTATACGAGCGTATGTGTAGTGTAGAGGGGGGAATGTGTGTTTCTAGGTAAGTTTGTATATAAAAATAGTAAGTTTAGAGTCTGCTTGAAAGTAAATAAAGTTTTGAAATGTACTAAGAATATTCATCGATTCAATTACTGTTCTTATTTGATTTACCTATGTTCCTGCAGTTCACTTAACTTCAAAAATTACACTGGGGACTTTACGAACTACGGAAAGTAAGTTAAAAAGTAGTCACAAATCTACTGAGATTTTTTTTCTGTGACATTTTGTACTAGTGCCAGCACCGCACCAGCACTGAAGGCCAGCGCTAGCGCAGTACCGCTGGTCAGCAATATGCCGTTGTTAACTATCGGAGTTCCGCCAGCACCACGCCAGCACTGAAGGTCAGCGCTAACGCAGCACTGCTGGTCAGCACTATGCCGGTGTTACGTTTCGAAGCTTTGCCAGCACCGCGACAGACTTCATGAGGATCTACTGCCAGCACTATGCCAGCGCTGGAAGTCCGCTGGCAGTGCTGGCGCGGTGCTGCGCCGGTTGTAAATTTCCGCCTGGGTGTATAAACTACACGTAATTGTCACTAAAGTACATGAACCACAAATTTAAAATTCATAATAAGTCAAAAATAATTGAAATTCTTGTATAATGTTGAAAACGGTTGAACATATCTTTGTTTGGATAAAATTTGAAAAAAACCCAATAAAAATAACTTACGTTTGAAATTATACATATATATAAAATATATAGATATATATATAGAAATTATATATATATATAGAAATTATATATATATATATATAGAAATTATATATATATAGAAATTATATATATATATATATATATACATTATTATCGTTATGAAATCAAGAGCTTTAATTAGGGGGAGATGGGGTCATACTAAAAATATATAACCCTATTAATTAATTTAATTTCTCTATTTAGATTACATGGACAAACGAATATAATATAAAATATGAATATGATAAAATTATTACCCTTTCCATGGAAAGTAAATATTATAATTGAAATTAAGTTATGTAAACTTTAATTTAAATTTTTTCGAATATTTTTGCTCACCGAATTTATAAAACATTTTTAATTAATTGCGTTTTTAAATCTCGAAAAGTTTAGAATAGTCATTTACATAAAATTGATGTATACACTGAGAAAAAAGATTTGATTGAATGAAAGAAAATAATTTGTTTGAAAGGCTTTTTTTGATATAAACAAAAAATTTATTTGAATTAAATAACATTTGTGTAATTAAAAAAAAATATCTTTGCGCCAAATAAATATTTATTTAAATCAAATAAATGTTTCTTCAAAACAAAGAAATAATTGCATTGATATACACGGAAAAAATATGTCCAGTAAAAAGTGTAGAATTAGTCCAGGAGTTTTGGACGGGTAGCAAAATGTTGGAGATCTTGAATGACTTTTAATAAAATATTTCAAACTTTTCAGTACTAAATGCAAATGAGTCTTGAAAATTTTCAATAAGAGTCTAGGAAAAATAGTTTTGTATTTACTACACAAAATTTAAGTAAGAAGCCAAATTCAGTTCACGACGAATTGTAAAAAAGTTGTGAATGTTTCTAATTCGGTTCGAAAGAATATGAAAAGTTCCTAAAGTAAAAAATAGCGAGCTGGTATTACAAAAAGTTCTGGACAGTCTAGGAAAATAATCTGCGCCTCGATATGCGCAGTTGACCACCAGCGCATCAGCCGGTAGTGCGAAGTAAAGTGAATAAGTGATCTTATTTTATATAAAGGAGATAAAGGATAAAGGATTAGAAGTGTATTTCGTAAGTACCAACTTTTGTACTAAAATAGTTACCTAACACCTTCATTTTACATTAAATTTTAGTGAGTTTCAAAACTTAATCTATTAACATCAACCTATTTCTTTATTTTACATGTTTGTGAAGAAAGTATTAATGTAATTAATATCTCACTAAGAGAGGTTAGTTTATCTCTATTTCATAAAAAATGTCATAAAAAATTTCTCTATTTCATCAAAAATTTTTAGATACCCGGCACTGGACGTTTCTCACAAGCGTTGAGAATTTGACTAGCTACTATATAAGGACCATTTCGACCGATATACTCAGCGTGCGATATTCTGCGTGTTACCGTGTTAGTGAATTGCGTTGTATGTATTATGTATTAAGTTAGGTTATAGAATAAGATTTGTGTGTATTAGATAAGTGAAGAATACGTTTCTCGTGTATTAGTAGTGTGAACTTGTAAAAAAAAGACTACAAATCTGATGTCTGCTTCGCTTTCTTTATTTTGCTTTAGAACCCTTCATATTTTCCCATACTGTCTTGGAAATTGTACACGCTGCCTCTACACTTTTTCCCAGACTGTCTTAGACATTTTACAGACTCCAAATTGTTTTTGCTTTATCGAAATTTCCTAGATAGTCTAGGACTTTATGTAGTTCTTTCTTGCACTTAGTATTGAAATATCTTGTAAATATTCAAAGAAGGAGGTTTTCAATTTTTACAACATTTTGGTACCCGTCCAAGATTCCCAGACTAAGTTCTACACTTTTTACTGGACATATTTTTTCCGTGTAGGGTCAAAGATATAATTTGTTTAATTTAAGGCATAAATTTATTTGATTTGAATACATTTTTATTTGTTTCAAAGATACTTTGCTTGAATTAAACAAATTTTATACAATTCAAATAAATCATTTTTTCAAATCAAAGAAAGTCTTCCAAACGTTATTACGATTATAATATTCCGTAAATGCGTGAAAGTAGTATTTCAACCTATGGAATGTCTTATAAGGGCATAGCCGGGTTTCCATGTGAAATCGGCCTTAAAACCAAATCAAATTTCGCATTAACCATATGGAAGGGGTTGGGCAAGAGATTATTTTGTCAAATTTTCAGATCATTATCTGCCATTTTAAATGAGTAATGGCGGATTTTACCATTTTCGTTTTTTTCTTTTTTTAGCTAAACTAATCATAGGAAAATTTTGAAAAAATTCAGGGTTGTTTTTTCTAATAGAAGACACATTTGTAAATTTTTGCAGATTTTTTTATGCATAATTCGCGATGCAAAAAATTATGAAAATTTTTGCACGCAATTTTGTTCATGTTTGAATTGCGCGACCACTCTTTTGAATTATTCTATTCATTAGTTACAAATCGATGATTAAAACAGAATTTTTGCAGATTTCTGCAGGGTGTGGACGGGGGTAAAAAAAAAAACCATCAAAATACGCATTCTTCCAACATCTTACTGTTAAAGCACATTTTATAATAACAGTAGACAAATGAAAAATACAATTTTATTTGGTAATCAATCTCTAACACGGTTTACTGCTGAAATTTTTGCAAAAATTTTGCAAAATATTTTGCGAATTTTTTTTGTTGCGAAAAATCGAAATTTTTTGCATGCATTGTGAACAAGTGGTTGATTGTCGTTATTCGCAAGTCAAAAGAGTGTTGCGAAAATTTAGTCCGTTCAAAAAGTTTCCGTTTTATATATAAGTGGTATACAAAAAGTAAAATTGGTTTTCCTACAAACTTACAGTTTTAAACGAAGACAGCGATGATGACTTATTTATAATTGAAAAAAAATGTTATGCTTGGCAAATGCTCAGCCACTTATGGAGTATGTGCTATGAAAGTACAATCAACCGTCTATATTTGTAAAAACTCGATGGTAGAAAAATATATTTTTGTAGGAAAACCAATTTTACATTTTGTATACCACTTTTATTTAAAACGGACAGTTTTTGAACGGACTAAATTTTTTAACGGGCAAAACTTTATAAAAAAATGTAACGAGGATGTAAGTATTGCAATGCAAAATAAATGCTACAAATTTTTTGTTACCCAGAAATCCAAGTTAATTATTTATTTAATTTACTAGCTTTTCTTATTATTTGTGCTCATTAAAATTTCAAAAAGTAAAGTAAATGGAGGACGATTTGAGGGTATTTTCGATGTCATGTATGGTAAATTGAGTATGTTATTTTTAAAAAAGAGAAATTAATTTAACCTGTATATTCGAAAATTATTTAAGATTAAGAAAAGATATTTTGAGCAGCACTATTTCGACTTGCGAATAACGACAGTCAGCCATTTGTTCACAATGCATGTAAAAATTTCGATTTTTCGCAAGAAAAAAAATTCGCAAAATATTTTGCAAAATTTTTGCAAAAATTTCAAAAGTAAACCGAGTTAGAGGTTGATTACCAAATAAAATTGTATTTTTCATTTGTCTACTGTTATTATAAAATGTGCATTAATAGTAAGATGTTGGAAGATTTGATTTGGTTTTAAGGCCGATTTCACATGGAAACCCGGCTATGCCCTTTAAACGCAAAAGTTATGCATACACATCGTTAAAGGTATATTTTGTCCAAAAAAAAGTTGACACCTGAATTTTTAATTTTTACCATCATTCTTGATGATATTTCCTGAAAAGTGTTATATTATGTAGCATATTTTTGAAACTAACTGAGAGAAATTCCTATTGTTTCTGGTTTGCCGTAAAAAATGGTACTTCATCCATCAAATTTCTATCCGTGTATGTTATTAGTAAAACTAATACACTGGTTTTGTTAAATCAAACATACTCGATTAAAAAATGCACATAATCTGATTTCATGCAATTTTAAACTGATTTTTGCAGTGAATTTAAGTTGTGAATATAACAGGATTTTTTCTTTTAAATAATTACGAATTTCTTATTAAATTATCAATAATATCCAAGTATTTTAAAAATCAGTTAGCTTAACGTATCAGTGCTAATACACGTCATGAGTTTTCATATTCAGAGAAATTTGAAATTGATATTTAATATATTATATACCGGTTTTACTGATTTACGAGTTACCAAAGAATCTAAAAGCGACACTGACGTCAATTAAATATCATAATTGCATGCATTTAATGTTATACACAGTATGTGTAAATGACTTCATATTCTATGTTAAATTTAATGCAAAAACTTCTAAGAGTGTAATTTTATTAACCTAGTTGGTTTAATTTTCCAGACTACTTTCACTGCATATTACATATTACCTAGCTTTTGTTATATGTATATAAGTAATAACAATATCTAAAAAGTGAAAATATATAATTTCACCTGTCTAAACTCATCAGGACTAGAGTGTAAACACTAGCGCAGGCGGTGACGATAATCAGGTACTGTACAACTTTACACCAAACGTTTCCGAATGGCCAAAACAGCAAAACGAAGTCCGCTCCCGTAAAGGGAATACAGAATAACACAAATAGTAAATCTGCTATCGCGAGATTGATAATTAAAATGTTCGTGGTTGATCTCATTCCCGGGTTGGCAGCAACCACAAGCACCACTAATGAATTACCAGCCAATCCCAAAAAGAATATCAATCCAAAAAACAGGGGCACCACCACGTTTACAATTTTCTGAACCAGGTCGCGATCAAACCCAAATTCCGCTTCATCACAGTTTTCTGGATCGATCGTAGCGTTGCAGATCACTGGCGAGACATTCATCGCATTTGATGAGTACGAAGAATTCCACAAATCCTCCATTTTAAACGCGACAACAACTCATAAAATCAGTAATTACGAGATTTTTCTAAACTGGTTAAAATTTTAACAACATTTTTTCCAAACATTGGTGAGTAATTTAAAGTTCCAAATGTAAAATTAATAAAACTCTCAAACTCATATGTCATATATTTTCTTCAATTTCACTTTTTTTTCTTCCATTTTGCTAGGATTTTCACTTTTTTTGCTAAATCTGAACGTTCGAAAAACATCAAATTTATTTGTTCCGAAAATTGTGCATTTTCTCGAAATCCCGGTTCCATGCCCGCACTATTTTCATTACTTGCAGGTATTCTGGTAATGAATTCTTATGACATAATGTAGTAACCGGTTTCCGTTTACGCTTTACATAATTAATTGAATCCCTCTAAGGAAAATATGACGCATGAGGATAATAATGAAGACATATTTCTCAAAGAGGATTTAATTGCTTTAAAAAAAAATGATACAACTCATATTTCAAAGAAAATAAATAATACAATAAACAATAAAAAATTATTCTGAGTATAAAGAATCGATTTGTGATTGAGAAATTCGCTTCAAGAATCAATTATTTTAAACTTTTAGAAACAAAATTTTTTCAAACTGGTGTCAATGAGAGGAAATTCTCAATAGAAATGTAAAAAATATTTGAATCGTATTTCTCTGAGTGAATATCACATTTATGTAAATTCTTCTGAAAGGGTGTACAATGCTTTGACTTTATTACTACCAAAGCTTTTGTCTAATAAAATGTTAACTGGACAGGATAACAATAATTTCAAAAACTGTTTTCTGTTATTAAAATTTGGCATGTCAAATTAATTAATACACCTGTGAACTAATCTCTTATTTATTTTTTTGAAATATTATTTTATTTTTTAAACTACTGAAATGAAAAAGAATTAGAGTTATTGTGGCAAATATTTTGTTTATAAATCTATAGAGGCAATTTTATGTACATGATTCAAAATCGAATATCGCGCTACACAGCATGATAATTTAATTACCAATTGTCTGGGTGAATGTTATCATCGTTGTCTTAATTCATTATATAATAAATTCGCATTTTTATACTCAGAACTACACACACTCTGATTGAATTAATTACTTTATCGTTGAGCAATGATAAATTTCCATTTATCAGTCGTGTCTGTGAATTGTAAAACGTTTTCTCATTCATAAAATAACACTCTACCCCTATATATTTTTACAGTGATAATTATCGATCATGAAACGTGGGTGAAAGTATCTCTATGGGACTCATTATCAGTCAGATATTTAGTACAATTCAAATTAATGGTTAAATATCAGACATATGAAAAAATGTAATTAATGTTTAAATGATCTACAAATTTAATCTTTTGGTTAATTTAATATTAAGAAACAAATAATTGATTTAATTTTCCTCAGCATAATTTTATCTTTTGTAACTAAAGATAAATGAAAAGAAACAAGAATTGTCTGTAAAAATGTATTTATTGTTTTGCGTGATTGATAAAATTTTGTGGTTCTTAAAAGAATCAGATATACAAAAATAATAAGAAAGGAGATTCAATTAGAATGATTTATTTGAAATAAATAAAAAAAATTAAAATTTGGAAATTAATAATTTATTGTTATTTTCTCGGTACAATTTTATTTTTCGAAATTAAAGATAAATAAAAAGTAACTTCGGATTCTTAAAAATGTATATAAATGATATTTTCCGTGGTTGACGAAAGTTTGTGGATCTAAAAGAATAAAATAATGAAAATATGGTGAAGGAAAGGAAATGAACTTGAAATTACACGAGATCACTTTTGATTGATCACTTCCAATTTCTGAATTACTTTAATTTATATTCAAATGTCTTCTAGAGTTTTATAAATAAAAATGATTTTATCTGATTAGAAAATGAAACTTGGACAGGATTAGGAGACGAAAAATATCCGAAAGAAAATCGAAGTATCACGAGTTGATTCCGCCGTCGACGACGGATGAGACACGACTACGCTTGCAAACGTTAGTTGAACCTGGTCAAAGCTGCTGTGCGGCGAAATCAAATTTCGCTCCACTTTCCGAGCGCTCTTAACACACCTCGTGTCATTTTCCACAACTACTTTTCTCTTTCAATTTAAAGTATCACTTTATGTCAATTTCGACTGACAATAAATTTCAAGTTTTAAATTGATTCTCAGGAAAACCCTAAGTGAACACATTTTTAAATCTCGAAATGATATTTTGGAATTCTATGTGCAGAAGAAATCATTAAAGTATCGATTAACTTTAATTTCAAACATGACAGAATTTGGCATTACTTTCCTGATTATGAATTAATATTATTCATTAGTTATGTTTTCAATTAAATTTATTTCAAGTAACTCGAAAATTCTATGATACCCCTGTTAGCTGGCAGCCAAGAAAACAGCAAAGAATTGTAAATAGAATTATCAATTTTCTCTACTTCTAAATAAACTCATTTGATAATATTTAGTTTCGCCAATTTCACTCGTGGAAACCAACCATTACAGTAGATGATCACAAATTTTAGTGTTAGAGAGAATGGAAGTATTTTTATCTGTGTTACCAACTCAGGGTATTTGGCGCAAAAATCTGTTTTATCGACACCTGTGAAAAACGAATTACCTTCGTACCTGTTGTTAAAGTGTAAAAAAAAATTATTTATTCCACATAATGATTTGTTATATTTGTGTTTTTTCATTTTTTTATTGTATTACTATTAAATGAAAAAATCATTAATTATTGTAAAATTGTAACTACTGAAGAATAAGTTCTGTAATTGTATTTTAAAATTTTCTCAATTTCACAAATATCAAATAGAAGGTTAAAAAAATTGTTATTCAACAAAGGTGTCAAATTCATTATTTCTTCTAGAAATCACGCTTTTAGTACTTACTTGTTATTCATTCACAACGTTCAGTTATTTATCAGAACGGGTATATACTTGTATAGGTTATCGGTAATGTTCCATGATAGCGTCGGCCTTTTACTTTTTCCACATTTGAACTTAAAAGAAACCCCACAATATTATATTTGAATTCCTAATTTTCAAGAACAAAAAATAATGATCTTCCGAGTTTTAAAACTAACCGGCTTTTCAAACTTACTCTCTAAATCTGAATTAGTCAAAATCTACTGATTATCAGTGAAATTTGACTGATTCAATCAGCTTAAAAGAGGCTACTGCGAATCAGTCAAATTTCACTGATTACTTCAGTGAAAAGTAACTGTTTTAACAGTGGAAAATATTGTTTTCACTAATTGAACACAGAAAATTAACTGATTTAACAGTGAAAAATATTGTCTTCACTAATTGAACAGTGAAAATTAACTGATTTAACAGTGAAAAATATTGTTTCCACAGATAATTCAGTGAAAAGGCAAATCACTGATTCAATCAGTGAAAATTTGACTGATTCAGATTTAGAGAGTAAATAGATAAAATATCATTTACCTATAGGTAATTTGAAATAACTTTATCATCAGAAGGATTTACAACATAAGAATCTATTTTTTAAGTTACTCTTTTGTATTTGAAGCAGTAAGTTGATGTATGCATTTTAAGGACGTAATCTACATGTAGAAAACCATTTAATATGCGTAATGTATTGTACATACCCACCCAAGTGCGAATTGCCGGAACTGAAAACACGGACCAGTACTGGACCAATCTTAGCAGCCATAAGTTGGCCAATGTTACTGGACCAATATCAGCGTTCAAATCGGCCCAGTGTTGTCCCAGTACTGGCACGGTACGTTGGAAATCAAAATTTTCCATGCTTGCGCCGAAGCTTGGCCCAGCAATGGCACTTTCTGGGCTGAAAGTCGGCATTACTCCGGTAAACTGTGTTGTATGTCAAAAAGTCAGTGTCCGGCCCAGCAATGGCACTTTACTGGTTACAAAGTCGGCATTACTCCGGCAAACCGTGTTGTATGTCAAAAAGCCAGTGTCCGGCCCACTAACGGCCCATCACAGGTCCGAAAGTCGGCATTACTCCGGCAAACTATGCTGGATGTCAAAAACTCAGAGTCTGGCCCAGTAATGGCAATTTACTGGGTTGAAAGTCGGCATTACTTTGGAAATCCATGTTATTAATTTATTATACTGGGCCAAAAGTCATCGTTACTTCAACAAACCATCTTTTACGTAGAAGAGCCAGAGTTAACAATTTTTGTATCAAAGTTCGGTAGAGAACAGTTAACTAAATCTAGTCTTCAAATTCGAGTACACAAGTGCAGCCCTTAGATATCATTTCGGTAATGGGCCATTAACATATGCCGATTTCGAGCCAATACTGGCAGTCAGTGACGGGCAAGTGAAGGCGGCCAAGTGCAGCCCTTAGATATCATTTCGGTAATGGCGCAGCACTGGCGGCCAAGTCTCGGCAACATATTTGCCACTACTGGGCCAAAGTTGGGCCGTTTATGATTTCGCACTTGGGCATCTCTGGTTCCGATCGATGTATCATTCCGAAATCCAGTGCAATTCAGTGCAATTGAAAATAAAAATATTTTTTGATAAAAACATATTTGTATTTTATATAATTTACACAGAGAAGACAAATTACTTGAACCAAAGAAATGTGGTACACTGGATAAGCCCAATCAAATATGCTTATACAATCCAAAAAAATTTTGCTTGCTTCAAGAAATAGTACTTTTCAGATGAAAGAATCATTTTTGTTTCAAGAAAAAGTTCTTTTGATATAGGGCTGAAGTTTCTGACGCATATTCTGACAAACATATTTTTTTTCTCTTTATCGACTTATTATCTCTAAACTTTAATAACAATAGGTGTGTGTACATGCCTTTTTCTCTTGACCTAAATAAAGAAAAAAAATAATTTAAAGAATATTTTGTTTCAAATAAAACAAATATGGACAAACAAAGAATAATAAAAACAAGAATTTGTTTTTGCTTTCAAACAAAATATTTTTTTATATCAAGCAAATTTGTTTAAACAAACATTTTCATATTTGAGCATTCAAATTTTCTAAAATTCAATTTTTAAATATTCAAGGCATTTGAATGAAGAAATAAGTTCATTTGTAAGATTTTTTAAATGTATTTGTTTGTCTACTATTCCTAATTGAGGCTTCGGATTCCATAACCGACGGAGCGCGTGGTCTAGTATAGGCAAAAGAGGGGATACCGCAATGCGCAAACTTTTTTTTTTATTTAAATAAAAAATTCGGAAAAATGATTTTAAAAACGTGGCAGTATATGTTAAATGTCATTCCACATATTTTTTTTTTCATACATTTTTGTGTCAGAACTCTAGTCTTTTTTATAATCGAAGAAAACCGTATTTTTTTTAATGTTTCGTTTTCTTTATTTATATCTATTTTGTAAAAATTATTTAGAAACACTTTACACGAATGGGAAGAAATGATATATATACACGTTATATTGGCAATAATATAACAAAGTTTGATCATTTATTGTTAAATATACGTTAAAATAATCGTTATTACAGGTTTGGTAGTTACATATTGAACATTAGTTTAAAATTCGTCGAATTTTTGAGGACTAATATATTTCGTAAGATAAATAGCCGAAATGTTCTTGAAAGTGGAAGACAAGCAACCTTATTAAAAACATAGAATATTTATTTGTTTTTTATTTTGGCATAGGGTCAGACTCTTTTTATTTTCACATTACCATTTTTATCAATGGCAGATATAATAAAACAAACGTAAAAAGTAAGGCAAAAGTTTCGGCCACATATGGGGGCCCTCTTCAGTGCCATAAATTATAAAATTCGTTTAAAATTTCCTTAAAATATTACAATATAGAAAATTATTAAAATAAGGAAAGGCATAAAAACAAAACTTATCTCATAGCTTGCAACTCAAAATGAAGCAGTCCGGTATGCAAAACACGCATTCAAAACATATTAAAAAATTCGAGACGCTTATGGTGATCTTTAAGAGCATAGGGAAGCGTGTATTTTAAATGAAAATGTTTAGTATATCTGCTTTACGGACAAACTATTTTATATTGAATTTGCAAGCAAGACTTTACAGAAAATAAGTTACTATCATATCTATATATTTTAATTTACTCAATATTCTTCGAGTACTTATTGTAATGAAAAAGGAACAACATTTATATAATTTATAAATTTTAAATTTATTCTTAGAATTTTGAAATTTATTAGTTCTGAAAATATTCAGAACCTTGAAAAAACCGCGAAAATACTGAAGGAATTAAAGATGCCATTTTACATTATATGATGTGACATGTTTTAGAACACCACATGTCCCGAGTCGGTTTTCAAAACAGTTCAACTCGATCTTCGAGAGACTCCGGTAACAGAGTCCTCAAAAAAAGTAAAAATTCTCAAATTGATAAGTGCTCGGGTCGTCAAGATTATCAATTTCACATTTTATATATTATAATAAAAAAAAAGTTCTTTTCCGGTCGGTTCTTTTCGCAAAATTAAAAAATTCTTCGTTTGTTATTGTTACCAGGCCAGATGATGACCTCCTTCCCCCAGGTTTAGTTACCCATATATGTAGAGGTTGATGACCTCCCCCTCCTAGGTTTAGCTGTCTATATATGTAGAGGTTCAGGCAGGCCTCGTCAGTTCTTCTCTAACATCTCTCACGAATAAAAACATACAAAGTGACATCAGTTTGATGTCACTACCTTTAAAAATTAGAAAGTTTAGTTTTCACTATAACATTTTGGCGATCCTGCCACGATCCGCTTAAGTTCTCGGTTTTTAATTTCTACGAAAATCCACATAGAACGCGGACCTGTGCGAGACTTGGAATCCACGGACCCAAGAAGCTAAAGAAACTTTACGAAGTTTTAAAAATAAGAAGAACTCCGGACTTCACTACGGTAAGCCCGAAAACAGGAATAAGTAGCTGATAATAAAAATTAGTTGGTGAATTTAGTAGCCACTATACCACGTAAATTATCAGTGAAAGATTCCATTAAAATTGAACGAGGCCCGCAATCAGGCGGAAGACGCATCTGCGTAAGTAAGTAGCCAACGCCCAGCCAGGCAACCGGTTCTCAACAGTAAGCTGACTCATCTCTTCGACACGTCAAGGAAGGCAGGCGGTCTACGGATCCCACATCAGGCCAAGAGTAGCACAGTAAGCATTACTTCTAGAAAGTGAAAGTATTGTAAACATTTCTCAATCGATCTTGGGCCTTAGAGTATAAATCCTCTTTACGTACGTTGCACGGCGACTGTACTACGGTACAGGTGAGGTAAAGTTAAGGCAAGATCGGGTTGGCTATACTCTGTGTGTTCACAAGCACTGGCCACCCTTAACAAATTAAGTATCACTACCTCAAAATCAGTAGCAGTTTGTAGCAACTTATACTGCATTTTGTTGTATTAAAAAATAAACATTTAAAATTTTATCGCGACATTCTACACCCGAGTCACAAACAATAGATAAGTAGGTACACTGGCGTTTGATAAACACCGAGATAGCACGCTCTATCAAACTGACTCATCCTACGATACGGACTCATCCTCTTTAAATTTCCCAATCACAACCACTCTCATGTCTCGAGCACAATCTCCCGTCAGGGCCCAGTCCCCCTCTTACACCACTGACGAATTACTAGTAAGGGTTCTCAGCCAAATGGAAACTCTGACTATCTCATTCAACGCCCTGAAAAAAGAAAACGAAAATAGGATAGATGAAATTTCAAGATTATCAAAGAAATTAGGAGGAGCAGGGACAGTAGAAACAGATAGTGAATTCCAGCAACGACCAGAAGCGACAGACGACCATTCTTCGGTCGAAGAAAAAACATTCCAAAGAAAAGAAACATTTAGACCAAGGCAGGAAAATATTTACGGTCAATCACAATTTTTCCCAACAACTGTCTCAACAGCACCACACGAAGAACGGAAAATGGGAGCCAAGTTAGCAATTGAAACGATAAAGCCAATTAACGGTCAGGACGACATGGGAGTAGAAGATTTTATAAAAACGGTAAAGAGAGCTAGAATAAGATGCGAAGAACCAGAAATTCTTCTAGATTTAATTTTAGCAAAGAAAATTACACACGCGGCAGAAAAAGCCACTAGGTATATGCAAATAAACTCCTATGAAGATTTATACGCGGCACTCAGACAAAATTTGAGACAAACCAGCTCATTAATTTCATTAAAATCTAAATTAGAAAGCTGCAAGCAAGGCTTAACAGAAACGGTTCAGAACTTCACGACGAGGTTTCGACAAATAACAAATGAAATAAATTACCTAGTCCAATCCCAACACGTAAACCCCACTAAACGAAGACTTAAAATAGAATTGGAAGAAGAAGAAGCCGTTAACCGTTACTTATTAAATTTAAAAAGAGAAATTGGAATGCAGGTACGTCTGTTAAAACCGAACACAGTAAACGAGGCTCAAGCATTAGCCATCGAAACTGAAACATGGTTAAAAGACAGCCAGCCTGTCAGACAAATTATCAAACCACCAGTAAAAATATGGGCCAAATCACCCGGACCACCTCGACTCAGTGCAAATACTACACCTAGAGCACAGAATAGTACCATACCACTGAGTGACAGATTTAAAATGAATTGCTTCAAGTGCGGCAAAATAGGTCATATATCTTCACAGTGCCAAGTGAAGCAGGGTTTTCCCCCAGGCCATGGTTTCAAGCGACCACCTCCGGTAAGAGCAATCCAAGAGGAAGAAACAGAAGCGGAAAACATGACAGAGGAAGAAATAACGGAGCAACTGATCTTCGAGGAATCAGCCGAATTTCTTCCATATGCGGAAGATTACGAATAATCGATGCCAGAAGAAAAACTGGAAGATACAGATTATTAGTAGACTCAGGAGCTGCTATAAACATAATCAAAGAAAAAATATTGGATGATAAAGACGAAAGGAAATCTACCCACAAAACATTCCTAATGGGTAACGATCGCCATATCTCTAAACATTCTACAAAATTAAACTTTTTTGGACAAGAACACGTTTTCTACATAGTACCCAACGATTTTCCCTTACCAGAAGGAGGTATAATTGGAATTAAATTCTTTGAAAAATATCCAAGATACGCGATCACGAACAGTCACCTCGTGCTAAATAAGGTAAAGCTACCTTTGCACCTAAGCAATGATTTCATACCAGGAAAATCCGAAAAGATATGTACCATTTCTACTGACGCAGAAGATCAAGATATTATCATTATAGATGATAAGGAAATCCCCGACGGACTCTACACTATACGAAACGGACAAATAAAAATCCCATTGAAAAATAGTGAGGATTACCCTAAAGAAGTAAATCTCCAGATTAGCTACAAACCTATATTAAAAATAATCACAAATGAAAGTAATGGACCTCAAATGACCTTTAGACTGAATGAGTTATTGAAAGCTTCAAGATTAGATCATTTGGAAAAAGACCAGAGAGAATTCATTAAAAAAGTAATAGCCAGATACTCGGAAGTTTTCACATTGGAATCAGACCCACTTCCATGTACTAACCTTACTGAACATCAAATAATACTCAAAAATGGAAAAATAATTAATCTAAGATCCCACAAATTACCCGAAAAACACCGACAATTTGCCCTAGAAGAAACAGAAAGGTTATTAAAAAAGGGAATTATAAGAGAAAGTCAATCACCATACAATTCACCTTTATGGATAGTACCGAAAAAAGAAAATAAATTAAGAATGGTAATTGACTACAGAAAGATTAACGAAGACACGGATCAAGATGATTACCCATTACCAATGATCGACGATATATTAGACCACTTAGGAAAAGCCAAGTTCTTTTCTGCCTTTGACCTCTCAGCTGGATTCCACCAAATCCCGATGAAGGAAGAAGACAAAAAGTACACTGCGTTTTCTACAACTCAAGGACATTTCGAATACAATCGCATGCCTTTCGGTTTAAAGAACGCACCAGCCACTTTCCAAAGAATGATGGATAATGCATTCAGAGGATTAATCGGAACAAAATGCTTTGCGTACATAGATGACATTGTGATATTCGGAAGCTCAATTCAGGAACATAATGAGAACTTAGTAGCAGTCATGGAAAGAATCTACCAGTTAGGACTAAGATTAGAACCGAAAAAATGTGAATACCTTAAACCAGAACTAGAATACCTTGGACACATAATAACCAAAGAAGCAGTCAAACCCAACCCTGAAAAAATAAACTGCATAAAAGAATTCAGACCATTGAAAACTGTAAAAGATGTGCAATCATTTTTAGGACTTGCAGGTTACTATAGGAAATTCATCAAGAATTTCTCTACTATAGCGAGACCCTTAACAAAGCTAACTCAGAAAGAGACAAAATTCGATTGGACCCCAGACTGCGAAAAAGCATTTTACGATTTGAAGAACGCATTGGTAACCGCACCAGTTTTAAAATTCCCTGATTTTTCCAAACAATTTATACTGACTACGGACGCATCCAACTGTGGATTAGGAGCAGTATTGAGCCAAGACGGGCACCCTTGTCTTTTTATATCAAGAACATTGAACAAAGCCGACGAAAAATACACCACCTCTGAAAAAGAACTTTTAGCAATTGTATGGGCTATGAAACGCCTCAGACAATATCTTCTTGGAAAGAAATTCAAAATTCAAACAGACCACCGTGCTTTAATTTGGCTACACAATGTGAAAGAACCTAGCTCAAGAGTTTTACGATGGAGACTTCGTATGGAAGAATACGAATACGAAATAGAATATGTAAAAGGAAAAGAAAATAAAGTAGCGGATTGTCTATCCAGACTTTTTCCCATCACTAAGGACACATTACAAGAAGCAATGGAAAAAACCGGAATTAGTACTGAAGAAGAAGAACCAAGCTTGGAAGACCAGTCACCGGAAATAGAAACATTCGACAAGCCGCGAATAACAAAAGACGAAATATTAAAAGAAAAAATCAAATTAACCGCAAGGCGAATGATAGAACCATCAGAAAATGAAACCACAGAAACGGAAGAAGAAATCACGGAAACACCAGGAGACAATACTAATTTATATACGGATTTTATAAATTGGAAACTACAACCAGTCAAAGGCAAAATTAAAACAAAGCCTAACGCTATCGGCAAACTTTGGAAAGAAGTAACTAAGGATGAAATGCCTATGTACAACGAAGAAGATTGGCTGTATAAATTAAGTTGGTTTATCGAAGAATTCGTTAACAGGAAACTCTCAATTGTTAGATTATCCTTTGGAGATCCTCTATTTACATTTCTGGAGCGAGAAGTAATTCAAGAAATAATTGAATTCCTATCAAACTATTATCCAGATAAGAATTTCCACATTTGTTTCTCTACAACCCGAGAATTAACTAAGGAAGAACGAAAACAAATTATTAAAGAAGCTCATAGGGATCACACCGGAGAACAAAATACTATCGAAAAAGCCAAGAGAATCGGAATTTGGACCAAGATGGACCAAGACATTAAGGACTATGTCAAAAAATGCCCTATATGCCAACTACAAAAGACCACGCGAATTAAGAATCAATCAGAAAGTATAATACCCGACATACCACTCAATCCAAATGATAAAATAGCACTAGATATTTTTGGACCATTACCCACTACACATAGAGGTAACAAATACATACTTAGTATTCAGGATAGATTGACCAGATACACCACTTTAATACCGTTAGAAAGTGAAACCTCAACAGCAATAGTAGAAGCTCTGATAGAACAATATATTTACATTTATGGATCCCCTAAAACTATTCTCACTGATCAAGGGTCTAACTTTCTATCTGAGTTAATGGACCAATTTGAGAAAGCTTTGAAAATCAAACATATTAAAACTACAGCATTCCATCCACAATCCAACGGAAACATTGAAAGAATGCACTCAACCCTGAATAATCTGATCAAAACTAGCATGGCAGAAAATCAGAATAACTGGGACGAAAATCTGAAATATGTAACATTCGCAATAAATTGAACAGTAAATCAAACCGCGGGATTCACACCCTTTGAACTCACGTTTGGAAGATTACCAAATATACCATCTCAAATTGAAAACTCACCCAATTTAACCCATCAAAATCTGATTAGAAAATGGAGGCAAAAACACGAGGAAAACATCAGAAAAGCTAAAGAAAGAATCCAAGTGGAATGAGAAAAAACTAAGAAAAGATTGGATGAAGGAATAACAAGAACGCATCCTTTATACAAGCCAGGGAACCTAGTTAAAATCTTAAATAACACCAAACAAAACAAATTAGAACAATCCTGGAAAGGTCCTTACGAAGTTATAGATTACCTAGATAATAATAATCTACGCATTAGGAATAAAGATAAAATACTGAGAGTACACATAGATCAGTATATGCCTTATTTTTCAGATGAGGACCCTAGTACTTCTAATAGCGGCAATAGCCAACTGTAAAGCCAACTACACCTTACAACCGTCAGAATTCCCATTATAGAACATGAAGAGGGTACCATCAAACATATTATACCTATCCCTTATCCTATCCAAAACCTATATTTTGCAGTAATTCCCGACCATGACTATTTAATAAAATTTAGAGACTCATATGTAATTACTGACAAGGAAACAATAAATAAATGTACAACGATAAGCGAATATAAAATTTGCGAAAGAAACCAACCAAACCTTAGGTTGACTGACAGTGAAACATGCGAAGCTACGATATACTCAGAGAACAAATGTAAAACTTCACCTTTTGCTTTACACAAAGAAACCTTCATACCCGTACTAAACGGATACATAATAGTACTAATGAACGAGGTAGATTTAGATATTAGCTGCGAAACAGGAATAGAACACCTAAAGATTAAACAACTCTCACTACTGACGGGCTCAAATTGTAAAATCTATAATGGAATGGACGCACTGTACCTTAGCAAAAATCTAAAGGGACAATTTTACAACGAATTCAATGTGACCTACAACATTAGTTACTCTAACGACGATCTAAAAACCTTAGAAAGTAAATTAATACGTCTCCCTAAAATTATAGATAACAATGAATTACGACAAGCCAAATTAAGCCTAGACGATGCAGAAAATATGTTAAAATCAATAGCCACTAACAGAAGACTAAGAACATGGAGAGAAACAACTATAGATTGGTTAAGCTATTTAGGTTACGCAGCGCTAGGATTAGGATCAGCCTATGTTCTGTACAGATTAGGAATACTCGAATTCATACAAAAGTGTATGCCCAAAAAACTCTGTATATTCTGTGTAAAAACAAAGGTAACAACGCCGACGAACGTTGTCACGTACAATTCTAGCTTGCAACCCTTGGTAACCACCGAAATACCAAAAGAAAGGAGGGTAAGAATTTAGTAAATTGAGAGACTAATTCATGTCTAAAACAGACGGGTAAAATCTAGAAATTAAAGGGTTAATTTATGTCTAAAAAGGGGGGTGTTACCAGGCCTGATGATGACCTCCTTCCCCCAGGTTTAGTTACCCATATATGTAGAGGTTGATGACCTCCCCCTGCTAGGCTTAGCTGTCTGTATATGTAGAGGTTCAGGCAGGCCTCGTCAGTTCTTCTCTAACATCTCTCACGTATAAAAACATACAAAGTGACATCAGTTTGATGTCACTACCTTTAAAAATTAGAAAGTTTAGTTTTCACTATAACATTATATCGGGTTGTTTATATACAGTGAATTTTTTAATATGTTTTCAATGCGTGTTTTGCATACCGGACTGCTTCATTTTGAGGTGCAAGCTATGAGATAAGTTTTGTTTTTATGCCTTTCCTTATTTTAATAATTTTCTATATTGTGATATTTTAAGGAAATTTTAAACGAATTTTATAATTTATGGCACTGAAGAGGGCCCCCATATGTGGCCGAAACTTTTGCCTTACTTTTTACGTTTGTTTTATTATATCTGCCATTGATAAAAATGGTAATGTGAAAATAAAAAGAGTCTGACCCTATGCCAAAATAAAAAAAAAATAAATATTCTATGTTTTTAATAAGGTTGCTTGTCTTCCGTTTTCAAGAAAATTTCGGCTATTTATCATACAAACTGTATTAGTCCTCAATAATTCGACAAATTTCGAGCTCATGTTCAATATGTAACTACCAAACCTGTAATAACGATTATTTTGACGTATATTTAACAATAAATGATCAAACTTTGTTATATTATTGCCAATATAAAGTGTATATATATCATTTCTTCCCATTCGGCTAAAGTGTTTCTAAATAATTTTTACAGAATAGATATAAATAATGAGAACGAATTGGCAAAAATAATGTTGCAACTCTGTCGAATCGCGTCCTCTTGGCATGGGTGCATCTCTTTTTCTCTGCGTTCTTTTTTTCTTTGAAGATGAAAAATGAGAATTTTACCAGCCGCAACTGTTATGATAAAAATAATTAATAAATTGAGAATTCTGTTATGTTGGACATAACCATCTGAAGCTCTAGGGTTTTTTAAGTCTGTTGATAAAATTTCAAACTTTTCCGGACAAATTTGTGTGAAAAACAGCGAGTTGATTGTAAAAAATCGATTGATTTCGTACATTCAAAAAAATACGGTTTTCTTCGAATATAAAAAAGACTAGAGTTCTGACACAAAAATTTATGGAAAAAAAAAATATGTGGAATGACATTTAACATATACTGCTACGTTTTTTAAATCATTTTTCCGAATTTTTTATTTAAATTAAAAAAAAAGTTCGCGCATTGCGATGTCCTCTCTTTTGCCTACTAGACCACGCGCTCCGTCGGTTATGGAATCCGAAGCCTCAATTGTAAATATTTCTATTATATTATTGATATTGTATTAATATATCAGTTCCAATCCATTAAAGCCTATGAATAAACCACTGGAGATAGTTAAATTGCCAATATTGGGATTAATTGACTCATACTATATTAGATTTTCTGCATCTCTTATTTTCCAATACATATTTTTCACATGAATAGTCATTTATGACAAAATATTTTCATCCCAATATCAACATTTCTTCTATCTCTAATGGCTTAGCTATGAGCTTTAATGGATTAAAAATATAATTTTGGTATAAAAAAAACCAGTGATTCTGGAAAGTCAACTGTATAAAGAATAGATGTAGTGTGCTGCACAAATTTAATTTCTGCAGAGAGGTTCATACATTAGATTTATTGTCGTGAAAAGAAGAGACTCTTGAATCCACTGGCCATTGAAAATAAATGTTCAAACATACTTATTTTTTAGGGTCTTTACAGAAAAAAATAAGAGATTAAAATGAACTGCAGCAAGTTCAAAAGGAAACGCGTCCGGATTCAAAGAAATCGGATTTAGGCTCAAAATGAAGCTAAGAGGTTCCTTTTAAGCTTGTTGCAGTTCATTTCGAATCTTTTTTTTTTCGAGTTCTTCTTTTTATTCATCTCTTTATTAATATTGAGTAATAAAGATATAAAAGACATAATTTTCAACAAGATGTTCAAAAAACAATGATTTATGAATTTGGAACTCTAACATTTTCTACAATATATATACCAGTCAAAACTGAATTTTGTATTGGTATATTTTTAATTACGCATTGTTTTTCGTAGATACTTGGATGGATTCTTTGAGAAAAAGAATTCAGTACCTACCTTTCTGAGCAGCTTTGTATTGCTTTTCGACAGAAGTAGAAGGTGAAATTTATTTAAAACTATTTATTTGCTCTTTATTCACAATTTCATTGTACATATTTTTATATAGGATATAATCGTAATTTTAAGCTTCAAATACCAACATCGCGTACTTTCAACCACCAAATTTACGTACATTCGGTATTTTAACTACGGTAACTACGGTATATTACTATTCGTTGTGCCGGTTAACCTACTAGCTTGGAATAAAACTTCAATCGTCATTTCTAGACCTCTTTTCCAGTCAATTTATGCCTGTTCTTTTGTCACTCTAATCAATTGTCGTACTACGTGTCGGGAATTTTCCTATGGCAAATCGATTTACAACTTCGAGAGTTTTGTTTCACTTTCTAAGCTTGTAAACTATTTTGGTGCCACAGGTAATATCTACTTCTAAATTAAACGATTTCGTGAGCAGTTTTCTGCTTCTTTAAATTTATTTCTCATGTAAAAGCAAGCAAACAAACAACCGTTTCCTTTAACAAATTAAAAATCCATCCAATCTACCCAATGACTTTTAAATTAATGAATTTAATGAATCTATACAACACTTTTATGAAATGTGCTACTTTTTGCGCATGTGAAAATGATCAATTATAACTTTCCGGTACTGCTGCACAAGCGTGCTGCAACGAATAACTTTCTAGCGCTGTTGCGCATTTTGAGTAGACTATTTCATTCCTCAACCTTCCAAAACAACTTTAAATGGAGAACGCACGTAACTGGTGTTAACGTAAATTATTAAAGTTAATTAATTTATTTTTAATTTATTATTCTATTTATCTCACAACTTTGTTGAGACTGGACACCAGTTTATCTAACTCTTGTTTCGTCCGTTTTACACACACACATTAGAAGTAGTACCATGTGCTATTACAATATTCTCGTAATAAAGAAAATTTTCTAATAAAATATTGTCTGGGCGAATATAGGGGAGAAGCGGCGAAATTGGCGCGTCGTCTAAATTGGCGCACCCTATTTTTCAGAAAATGATAACATAACAAAAAATAAAAATAGTTCTATCGTGTGCATTCTTGTATGATATGTATATGATAGAAAACATTAAAAAAATCTAATTGCTTAATACAGTTTTATTGCGATTAATCGTTTTTTGGCATAATGGTTATGTTCGAAGCCATTGAGTTAAATCGTTAAATAATAGTAATTCAAGGTGAATTAGATTAATGCAACGATTTTATAATCTTTGATATTTAATCTTACGATTAGGATAGAATATTTGTATGAAAAAATAAGCATTTTACGTAAAAAGTATTTAATTAATGAACGATACACTTGCGGCAAAATTGGCGCATACGAGATTCAAATCAGAGGCGAAGTTGGCACACGTGTTGTGTTTCTGGAAACCGGTGACTGAAGTCAAGTGCTCGGATGTTTATGATTGAAAATATAAAGAAGATAGTAAGTACACAATTATATTTATTTGAACAATCAGTGGTTAATTTTTTTTTTAAGTTTGAGGTATTAAGGCATTTTAAAAGCGATTTTTAATAATTAATTTGCAGTCTGACAGTGTTTTGAAAGTTTTCTCGATTTTAAGATGTGAAAGCAATGTAAGTAAAAAATTTGTATTTTTGATTGATTGTTTCTATTATTTATAAGTCTTCTAAAGTTAATAATTGTATATACTTCTGATTACAAATTCAAATAATTCTCTATAAAAATGATTTCAATTTGAATATTCACTTAAATATCCACACTTGCCAGTATTTTATTGTACAAATATAAAATATATTTTAACTTTGTCTGGTTTATGTGAATAAAGGTATAAAAAACTTCACATATCTTGATATACTATCTCAAATTTAGTTTCAAATTATAACTACCTCTTTTCATCAACCTTTGCTTTAATAATTTTCAATGCAATCTTTATCCATTGGAAAGTATAGAAAAGGTATCCAGCTATTAAATAAATATTTTTTCATAATTTTTAGTCATATACTTTCTTTTTAAACTCGCACTTTCTATTAGGTGCGCCAATTTCGCCGCTTCTCCCCTATTATTAATAGAGTGAAAAAAGTGGTCAGTTGATCCAACTATTTCTGTTTGTTAAATATGCCGCTACTACTTTATTAGTTGGCACAGCTACTTTATCGTTTATCTTTATCGTTGATGTTACCTATTTATTAATAAGCTAAGGAACTATTTTCAAAAAATTTCCACACAAAGCTACGAAAAATTTAAAGTTCTGCTGGATGGATGAAACCAATCGAAACCATTCTTTATACCATGATCGTTCCATTCTTATACATCAAAATGGGTAGGTCTGGTTATAAAGGATTGAATTTATGGTCAATGACGATAGCCAAGTAATGTCCTCTTCGCTTCTTTATTGCAGTCCTAACTACCAGGAGCTGAAAGAGGAAGTGATGGTGGAAAAGGACTGATGTGAACTTCCTGAACAGGGAGCGGGGGTAGGCAAACCTGAAACGAGGGTGATAGTAAACCGCGTCTCTTGCAATAGGTACTCTATGATTCGAACAAGCAATCGAATTCATTCGCGTTTCGATATCCGTTCCCAACTCGACTAATTCAAGTTCTTTCGTGCGAAAGGGATTTTTCCTCTCGGAAAAATTCCAATAATTCACTTTACGTATACCATTCTGAAATTGATTTACATTTGAAGAATATTAAATATTTGAAGTCTCTTGTCTCTTAATTTGAATCAGTATATTTTATCAATTACTAGCTCATTTAAGGCTTTTAAATGACTTTTTAAATTCAAATTCACTGATAAACCAGTCGAAATTAACCGACTGGGGTACTAGAAGTGATTCACTGAATAAATTAGTAAATGGAAACTACTAAATAAAAAAAAGGAAGTTAGATATTAAGGTGGCAGCAATATTTACAGATACAATGTATCTTAACACATTACGTTTTTCTTAGTTTACCTATATTAAGATTTGCAGCGTTCTATTTTTTCGAGTATGGATACAATGCACGTACATGAAATCAGTTTTAAATAGAAAATAAGGTAGATGACCCAATAATCGTCAGTGCACCAGTAATTGTCTTTTTACTCCTAAAATTTGGCAAAGTATATGAATAATAACATCTACAGGGTGCGCCATCTAGACCTTCGGTATTTCAACATTGAATAACTCTGTTGTTTTTCAGCCGATTTTGACAAATGAGCACGGTTCTGAAACGTCATTCAGTACCATTTTAACCATGAGTCAATACACACCGAAAGAACGCGCTGAAATGGTAGCGTTTTACATTTTAAACAATCTTTCAATTATGAAAACTGTTCCCGGGGCACGTTGTGTCGAAAAATGGCCATTTGGAGTGGCCTCCTCGTTCTCCGGATTTAACTGTACCTGACTTTTTTCTTTGGGCTTATTTAAAAAGCAAAGTTTATGCCAGCAAGCCAAAGACAATTGACGAACTTAAATGTAACATACGAGCCAAAATAGCTGCTATAACGCCCGAAATGCTGGCCAATGTTATGCAGAATGCGCGAAAAAGAGGTGCTTTTTGTGTATCGAATGGAGGTGGTCATTTAATCGACGTTGTGTTCTAAAACTGATTTGAAATAAATGGTAAAGTATATCCTAAACAAATCTTGCTCATTTGCCGAAATCGGCTGGAAAGTGTCATAGTTATTCAATGTTGAAATACCGAAGGTCTAAATGGCGCACCCTGTATAAAAATAAATAGAATTCCATGATAAATATCATATTGCAGAATGTGTAATAATAGCAATTATATTGTAATTTCTTCGCGAAAACTTGAAAGTATGAACAGCAAACTTCATCGTTGTGAAAACCTACAATTGATGCAAAATTGTCTCTGTCGAATCTTTTGACTGACATTTTTCGTGTGTATCCCAAAAAGGAGATTTTCTTCCGGCTTATCAGGCGAAAAAAGTGGTCATTTCTGTGCATGCATGAGAAAAAATAAAGTATGTTACAAGGGAGGGAGAGGATGATTCTCAACCGTGTTTTTGCGCCCTCGCTTCGCTCGTGCGCAACTTCACACTCGTCAGAATCATCCTCTTCCTCCCCTGTAATATAAATATCTATTATTGTATTACACCATTGTCAAAAGAATATCAATATTTTAAAAGTTTAAAATATCTGAAAATTCTGGGCGTAAAAAATTGACAACATAAAGCCATCATATGTTATATATTATGAAAAATATTGACCGTCGTGTAAATGTGCACATTAGAAATTATTTCTAGACCCTGAAATTGTATTATTTCTTTTTCTCTTAAACGAATACTACATTGTTAAGCAAGTAAGGGATCTAGGAATACCGCGAAGGGGAATGCGATTTTAGGACCTGATGCAAAACAGCGAAAGTGATCGGTTCCACGACCGACTAATGCAACCACTAGTGTGGAAAAGTAAGTTTTATCACATGGACTCATCATTATGATTGTGGAATCGATCATTTTTGCTGTTTCGCGCCAATACCCCGAAACCACATTTCCCGGATGGGTATCAAAGAAAATTTTTTCTCGCATTCAATTTACTGTTGTAGAACGAGAACATTCTATTAAGAAGCTTAAGTTTTACCAGTAACTTTATCGATGATTGCTTGAGTAACTAATTGCTTTGCTAAGTTTTTAGCAAACTGCTGTATTTTGTTGCCAATGCTAGGTTTCGGAGTAACCGGGATATTATCAGCATATCCACCTTGAGAATAGCTTCCTTGTGGATAACCACCCTGAGGATAACCACCTTGCGCAGGCCCACCATTATATCCTCTCTGAGGATAATTGTTAGAATACCCTCCTTGAGGAAAACCACCAACATACCCACCACTTGGATAACCATCTGCTTGATTAGGATATTGGCTTGGATAACCTCCACCTTGGTTGGAACTTGTTAATGGGTAATTAGAACTTGGATTTCCAGCATTAACAGAATTGGCACTAGTTTTTCTCATTGTACCGTCAGGATAACCTGATCCGGAGGGATATCCAGACCCTGCAGAGTATCCAGAGGAACCTGTTGGAGGATAACTGGATTCAGAAGGATATCCAGAGGAGCCTGTTCTGGAATTGCCAGATGCAGAAGGATATCCAGATCCTGATGGATAACCAGAACTTGCTTTAGAGTTTCCAGAGTTCATTAAACTAGCGCTGGATTTGCTCATGGTATCTTCAGGATAACCGGATCCAGAAGGATATCCAGACGAACCTGTTTGAGGATAACCAGATTCAGAAGGGTAACCTGACCCTGCAGGATATCCAGAGGAGCCTGTTCTGGAATTGCCAGATGCAGAAGGATATCCAGATCCTGATGGATAACCAGAACTTGCTTTAGAGT
The DNA here is from genome assembly GCA_030998225.1 of Diplolepis rosae. Taxonomy (NCBI): domain Eukaryota; kingdom Metazoa; phylum Arthropoda; class Insecta; order Hymenoptera; family Diplolepididae; genus Diplolepis; species Diplolepis rosae. Next base: position 1,472,612 of record JAPYXD010000161.1, read on the forward strand.
TTCCAGAGTTCATTAAACTAGCGCTGGATTTGCTCATGGTATCGTCAGGATAACCAGATCCGGAAGGATATCCAGAGGAACCTCTTCGAGGATAACCAGATTCAGAAGGGTACCCCGACGCTGATGGATAACCAGATACTGTTTTCGAAGGACTATTCCTAGAATTATTACTTGTTGTCGAATCTTCACCAGGATATCCAGATGAACTAGGGTACCCAGAATGAGAGGGTCTTTTTATCGAAGAATCCGAAGGAGAATCAGGATATCCTGATCCAACCGGATATCCATTATTTCTATTACTCGTGTCTTTAAGCTCTGATTTAATTCCTTCTCTATATCCAGAGCTTACTGTATCTAAATCCGAATTTGAATTACCACTGCTAGCAGTGTCTCTTCTTATCCTAGATAGAAAGTCAGATCCAACAGGAGATACTTCTCTGGCAAAATTCCCATAAACGTCTGCAGGAACACCATTTCTTAGGTCGTTGAACTCTGAAATCGAGTTTCCCTCGAGGATTTCTGACCCAATGTTGTTGTCAATGTCCCAAGGAACCTCTTCCGATTCGTCCCAATTGGTATCTGCAAAAATGTTGTAGACTGTCTTCTTAGTGGATAAAAAATATCCATACCCTTTCAATATTATACCAACATACCATGCTGATTTTACCATAAAAATGGTCTGTAGACCATTTATAGAAAAAAGATACCATGATGAATGGATATTATTAAGTGACGCAAAACAACGCCAAATGAACACTGATGTTATATACAAATTATGATGGCTCTGCCCTGATTATATTATTCACTTCAGTAATCTCATTTTTCCATGAAAAGTTGGGTAAAAACTGATTCTTTTTTTATATGAAAAAATTCATTAATATTTATAAAAGATTATTTTATGCCAAATGCGAAAAGCTTTTAATACATATATTGCACTGGAAATTTAACATCCAAAAATGTTAATATGTTAAATAAAATAAAATAGTCTATTAAAACTGCATGCATCTTCAGGTCGTGCAATCTTCAGATCTCCTCTAAAACTAATTTATTTTCTTTCATCCTTTTTATTTACTATAATCGATACAAATAACTGGATTGAAAATTTATTATTTACAAGTGTATGTACTGTTTGATATTATTTTTAAATTGTATCATTTATCAATTTAATACTACAAAAATCTTTAGAGTATATTGAGTATAAAGATAAGTACTTTGTCAAAAGAGACACTTTCTTACAGTTATGGCACTGGTTATGAGTATTAAAAGATCAAAATTATAAAAATGTTATCATCCTTTTTCAAAATGTGTTTATACAATAAAACATAAAACATTGCAATAAACCGCTACAATATGATCATTGTAATTTTTTGTAGAAATTAGTGTTAAAAAAGTGTAATTTATTCTAATTTTCTGAATTTTCTAGAAAAATGTGCAAAGCTCTGTAAGAAATTTTATAAATCGTAGAAAGCTACAACAAACTTTAGAAAAAAAAACACTTCCATTTTGTTACAAGAATTTGAACAATATTGAAACTATTTAAAAAGTATTTACAAATTTCTATAAACATTTACAGTTGTCGCATTAATGTTGTTTATCATATTTTATTGTAAAACCATACTATCACAAGGAAGATGTAAAAATCTAGAATTCCACTTTACAGGGGTAGTTAAGTGTATTGGGCCCAAAAAATTGACAATTTCTAAATTCGAGTTTTGAAAGTAATTGCGTGTAGAATGTTTTGTTTCAGATGATCTGGAGGACTAAAATTACCTGTGTCAAAGACATGCCTTTTTAGGAGCATACTTTCAACATTTTAAAAAGCGGTATAAAAAATTAATCTGTTTTCATAAAAAAATTCGTTCAGATTCTTCCACAATAGTATTTTTTTAAACAAAGAAGCTTTTGCAGTTCGATGGTGTCATTTTAAAAAATAAATTATGGATACTACTCCCATTTTGTGCCCGTCACACCAGACTACCCTGTTAAGATCCCATAGTATAAAAATATAAAATTAAGATTGGTAAAAAATTACAACTAAAATAAAAAATAGAGTTGGATATTATTGGGCTTGCAACTAAGGCCCTTTTTAAGCACCTCGGCGGTTTCTGGAGAATGTCCAGAGTCTGTTTCCCTGGGAATCAGTATTTACATGTGTGTTGTAGTTGTTACTTCCTCCAGGGTAAAAACTACCCTGTGAGTTTCTCCCGGAACTTCTATAATCAGAATTGTCTCTAGAACCACCTCCAAAAATGCTTTTCCACCAGGATTTATTTCCAGTTCCAATTGAATTTCCGGGATAAACCGGATACCGATTCGAAGAAGTGCGAGGTGGTAGAGTTGGTGGAGTTCGTGTTGTTGGTAGAGTTGGAGTCATTGTTGGATGCCTCAGAATTCCTCTGTTTCGATTATCACCTGGTGGCCTTCGAGCTGCTGGCGCTGTTGATTTTACAGGTTTTTATTTATATTCAATTTCAATTTATTTATAGAAAACTAGTCTTTAGATAAATATTTGTATAAAATACTGTTGGAAACCATAAAAAAAATTTTAATAAAATTACGAACCTCGGCAATCTATAACATTATTGAGCAATAGATAATAACTTTAATTGCTTAGTAACTTTGGTTTTATCATAATCCATTAATGCATAATTTAATATGTAGAATAGTTATTATGAAATGCTTGGTGTCAGAGTTGAATTTGATAACGACTGAAGATATGACGCAGAGAGATATTTACGAAAAATATTGACATGACTTTGGAAAAATACAGAACTACGATTTAATGAAATATCATGGATCGCAAAAAATAAAGGCTCTGGTGTTTTGTATTAAGTTTTAGTTTATTACATCTAATACAAAAATTTTCTTACAAATTTATAGAACTTTCAACAATCTATAAAAGCCGTAGTTTATCGAATGTTCTCTATGCAATCGAAAAAATATTTGGTTAATCCAATCAAAATTTAGTGGTATCTACCAAAAAATTCGATTATTATACGCCGTTGACCAAAAATTTGGTTGATTCAACCAAAAAATTTGTTTTACGTAACCCAAGATAGTTTGTTTCGATACGATTTAGTTAAGTTAAACAAGTATTTTAGGTGACTCAAACTAAATTTTGTTTAACTTTATCGTAGATCTTGGTCCATTTAACAAAATAAAGTAGTTTTTGGAGTAGTAATTTTTTTCTGGTTGTGGAAAAGGAGCGCTATTTGAGACTGAGATTTATTCTTGAAATAACAAAGGTCGATAAAAATACCATTTTTTTATTTAACCCAGAGTCCTGAGTAACTGCGCCTGAAGGGTTTTGAAGCATTGATAAATCCAAATTTGGTACTCAAATTGCTTCATCATATTATATTTTTGATATACCCCAAACTAAAAATGTAAGGATAGTAATTGTTTGACCATTTTAGGTTAAAATAGCTCTTAAGAGAAAAGCGATAGGCTAATGAGGTACAACTGTACCCGCCTATAAATTTATTGTCTTCAATTTTTTCGAAACTCCACTGAATTGTAGTCCTAATGGACCTCTTTTAATCACCACGCGCGTCATTATTCAATCAATCATAACTTCGGCTAACGTTGATCAATTTAATTTTGATATGAGTGTTTTTTATGAGCTTTCCGACAGAAATAATTATTTTGTAATAAAAATAATACTTCATGCTCATTTTCCCATTTTAAACATATTTTTAAGCTTTTTTTCAAATGCGAGGCCTTAAAGTTTTTTCAAAATTTTTTAAATAAAAAGCTTCATTCTTTCCCTTCAAAATCATCCAAGGTATAAAGTGGGACGAAAATTGCTATTGGACTTATAAGAGGATTCTTGGGCTCAGCTGCCACATCGCAAGCCGCTGTACACTGGAGTTTCAAAAAGATTGAAGACAAAACATTTTTAAGCGAGTACATTTAGCAAATTTTGCCTCATATTCTAACTCAGCTTCATAAAAGCTATTAAATTCAGTCTTAATATTTGAATTTTGTTCAGAGGTTCTCTTCAAAATCTTTATTGAATGAAGAGTGTGAGTACCAATTAAATAAGCCTATAAATCTGCCTTGGAGATTGTTATTTCAACCTTTAGTAGATGAAATGTGCATGGAAAATAATGGAAATTAGAAGAATATTAACGATTACTAGAAATTAGGAATGATTAGTAAAAAAGAGAAGAGAGTGTTTGAGAGCACAAGACTGATTCCCAAACTGCGTGGCACTCTCTTCTGTCATTTAGTAATTGTTCCTATTTTCCAGTAATCACCAATATTCTTCAGATCTCAATTTTTCTCCGTGTGGAATTTAAAACAGAATTCGAATTTATATCACTACGAATTCAAAATAATCTCAACGTTCAAGCAAAACTATAATTCAAAATTTCAAGTAATTCGAAACAATTTGAATTCTTAAATTCCCAAAACGAAAAAATGTATAGCAAATTTTGAATTGGAGTGTGGATATCGCAAATTTGAATCTAAAAGGGGCACAAAATTATGTTAGTCAGTGTAATTAATTGAACTATTCAGCTTTTAAGACATTTTTTTGGTTTTTGAGTACCATAGTTTTCAAATTTTTTATATAATTTTCATTCTCCATATTTCATTAATTTAAATTCGTATAAATTATTAATACGTAAAAATAATCTTTGTTAGATAATGAATCACTACAAAGTTAATATTTTAATACTATACGCTTCGCAACCATCGTCAAAATTCGACGTGTAGCCACCTAGTTATCGCGACAAGCAACTTTAGGCCGTTCGATTAAAAAAGCTGTACTCATAACACGTGAGAAGTTGCACAAGCCCGTATTTTGCAAGTCTATTATGAGCGAAAAAACGCATTTTGGCAAGTTGAAAAATGAATATAATTATCTCAAGCAGTTTTCAACCGGTGAACACCGATATTTTTCGGAAGAAAAGTTTGAGAAAAGGAAAAAAGTTGGTTGAAGGTTTCCACGTTAGTGAGGCAACAGAAGAAGTTTACAATTTGCAATAAAAAATTTATGCGAGTGTTTTACGAGAAACTCCTGGAGCTCATAGTACTAGAAAAAAGGAAAATGTTAACAAACCAATCATAGAAGTAATTAAAAGATTTGAGTAATCATTTAAATAAAATCATTCAAGTAAGAAAAAAATCTCAGTTTTATAAACATAATACATGCTCAAAACCGGACATGCCAATGATTTGGAACAGACCTCCCCAATCTCAGTTGGATATGTACCACAAAGGTGGCCTACTGGACGACATATTCAACGTTTTACCAGAAAACCGTGCAGACTGCAGTGTACGTCCTTTCGAGAATGTTGTTAACGTGACAAGTGCACATACGCAGGAAAACTCTGGTTTCTGTGATATGTTCAATGCCGAAGTTAAATGAAGCGAAGAAGTACAAATTCGTGTAATTGAAAAAGAAAATTTTGAACGCGAACTTTTAGAGGTCCTAAAAATATTGTAGGCTGTGCAAATGAAAAAAAAACAGTTATTTTTGTTACATATATGATACTGATGACGATGGAAGTAAATGTCAATTTGAAAAACTGCAGTGTCCAATCAAATATGAGAAGCAGTACAAAAACATAGAAGTGGACGAAAAAAAATGGACTGACATTTGCTTCCTTTCAGTTAATCAAAGCGAAACGTCCTTATGGTTCAATGAAAGGCATACAATGATCACGTGCAGTACAAAAGCACATCGGATAAAAACAAGGCAGACAAATTTTGAAAATTTAGCCAAACAGTTTTTTAATGAGAAATATAAATCTACACTGACCCCCGCTATGTGGCATTGATAAAGAGTCAGAGGCAAGAACACTATTTCAGGAACAATTAAAATTGAAAGTGCATCAAGTCGGTTTGATTGTTTGTAAAGATCAGCCATTCCTTGCGTGCCACGAATGTGGCAATATTCGATTAAAAAATAATGATAAATATTTTACACAAATTCAAGTCTCAATGTATGTCATTGGATCCACCAAGTGTCACTTCTACGTATATTCTCAGTGTGATCAAGTACATCTTGAAATTAATCGCGACGAGGAATTTTTGGGTGCGTTGATACCAAAAATCGAATGGTTTTTTTTCAGTACTTTATTGGTCACTTTTAAACACATCTGTGTATACACACTGAAAAAAAAATTTATCCAACAAAACTTTTCTTGTTGTCCTGACAAAATATTTTGTTGTCCCAACAAAACATTTTGTTTAAGTAACAAAATTTGATTGATATAGCAAAATGTTTTGTTGGCACAACAAAAGAATTTTGTTAGCTAAATACTAACAAAATATTTTTGTTGATTTGACAAAACTGTTTTCTCAGTGCATATAAGAAAAAATTTATTATAAAAGTTATTTTCTTTTTATAATTGGAGGTTTATTATTTGCTAGTACCGCAACAACGCGCATAACTTTATCGATATGAGGATATAATTCATGTGGTATATGATATAGGATTCTAAATGTTTTCAATCTCTGAATTGCGCGTTCCACATGAATCCGAACCGCAGCAATGGAATATCCCTCTAAAACTTCTTCCCGAGTGAATTGAGGGTTGAATGCGAATGGCGGCATAATCAACAAACTTTGACGTTTTATTAATTCAGATTTTATTTGCGGAAACCCTTCGTCGGCCATAATCTCGTCACCAGGTTCTATTAAATTTAGAAAGCCCCAAGAATTTGTGACAATCCCGTCAGATGTTCTACCACCAAAACCTTTTGAAACAAATGTAATAAATCCCGAAGGAGCAACAGCAATTAAATATTTGATAGTAAAGCCTGATTTGTACGAAGAATACATCACTGCTCGTTGCTCAACGGTTTGAGGCGTGTCACAATACAGTTCAGTGCAATCAATAATTGCTTGACAGTTTGGGTAATTTTTGAAGCAAGAAGGCATAGTTTCTTTGATAGCATCTTTAGAGGACAAAAATATCCAACTTTTTGCATTTTTGAATATAACATTTAAAGTGTGATAAAAAATAGTTGAAGCTGTTGTTCTTGAGATCCTAAAAATGGAACTCAAAGCTGAGAAATGAAGCCCAAGTTTCATTTTCATCAAAAAAAGAAGTAAACGATTTTCATTATTCATTTTTCTAATGAAATTTGGTCTGTCTTCTTTATTCATTGTAATACACTGAAAGGGGATCAGAAAAAACGAGATTGTCACGCCCCCCAATTGTTTCATAATAGCATCGTCGTTAATATCTCTAAAACCAGTGAATCCGAAACTTGACATTTCAGCATCTGTGTTAACAGCTGTAGATTTACAAGATATTGATGCAGGAACAATCACCATCTTCGATAACAAAGGATTTTTCATAACGATGATTGTTTGCGTAGAGGCTTCATTTTGGGTTACTTGTCAGCAAAATAAAATTGTTTGAGGCTCTTCGTCAGATGTATTCCATTCACAGTCCGTCTGCACTTCTATTTCACGAGTAACAACTGTGGATACTGGTGGCAGCAAATTTTCCATTTCGAAAGCTTCACCGACAATTGCTATGAGCTTATCTATAAAGACAAAAATTGAAGTTGCACTTTCATCCGTTGCATTTTAATTATTTTTTTATGAAACAAGTATAACACTGTCATTTTCTATTTTTAATTGTCCGATGAAAACTTTTCGATTGTGAAATTCTCAAGCCTCCTTTTGTGTCTCTCAGCTTGATGAACAGCTGATATAATTTTTTTTGTCCATGGAAATATTGTTGGGTTAGAAGCCTCATTCCCACAATTTTCTGATTTTTTTCCATCGACAAAATTCAAACTGCAAACCCTTGCTGATTTTCCCATCACCACTGTGCAATTAAATTTTAAACGATTTTTGGAGTTTAACTGACATTACTCTTTTTTTTCACGGATTGCTTCAATTTCAATACTCATGATTGTCGACGAATAGCAGTTATCCATTGCTTTTTTCGTGCCACTTCATAATCACGGCCAGGAAACGAATAAAAATGAAGCGCGGGATTTTTCACTTCCGCGCTTGAACAGCCCGGCACACAACAATAACGACTTTTATAATTTTTAATCATTTCTACATCACATTTGCGAAACACCGACGGCCTGATATTGTCTCTACGCGCCACTTGGCGGCGCGTCGGTCAATGGTTGCGAAGCCTATACCTATAGTGTTAATTCAGCTGCTGAAACCAATAATTATTTTAATATGGAAACATTAATTTAAATAGTCCAGAAAATTAGCTCAATTTCTTTATTTTTTTAAATCTAAAAATATAGTAAAACAACTTGAAAAAATATAAATTATCAAGCAGTCAAAAAATACTGTAATTCTTAAAATTCGTAGTATTAATTATATAATATGTAAATTAAAATTAACTAGACGCAAACACTCAGAAAAAATATTTGATTGAATCAAGCAAATTATTTGTTTGAAACACTTTCTTTGATGTAAAAAAATGTTTTATTTAAATGAAACAAAATATCTTTGGACCAAATAAATATTTGTTCGAATCAAATAAATTTCTGCCTTAAATCAAACAAATGATATATTTGACCATATATCAATGCATTAAATTTCTTTGTTTTGAAGAAAAATTGATTTGATTCAAACAAATATTTATTTGGTACAAAGATATTTTGTTTGAATCAAACAAATTTTATTTCATTTAACCAAACCATTTCTTTAAATCAAAGAAAGTCGTTCAAACAAATAATTTTCTTTGATTCAATCAAATCTTTTTTCTTAGTGAATGATAAAACCTCATGAAAGGTATACTGAAATCAACTTAAGATCTATATATTACAATATTGTCCTATCAACTTGCATCCATTTTTTATTTCATAAACAGTCATTATTTTATAAGAAATCATGTATTTCATTTTAAATTTTGGAAAAGTGTCATAAAAGTATTATTTATATTTTTTACTTTTTCCATAAAGTATAATCAATAATCCTACGCATATATCTATACCTATAGTCTAATGTAATTAAGGACAGGTGTGAAATAAATAATTCTTTTGCTAGACAAAATAACTTATGTACACAACACTAACATTTCGGACGGCACACAAATATCGATCTGATCTTTATCTAGATTATCTTTTTTCTTATCCATCAATGGACAGAGCTATTATCCTGAAAAGTTAAAGGAGAGAAGTAGACAATGAATTTTCATTAGCTAATCGATCAAAGACAGGCTTAAGAAATTTCAAAAGGCACATCATTTTTAATGGAAGAGGTGATTGTAAGTTAGTAACTCCGTACAATTTTCTTTCATTTGCCTTTTCATAAGGTAAACAATTCATAGATAACAGTTGCTAAAACAAGTAACCAAACTCGCTGCAGAAATTTTTTAATAATAATGATATAATATCAATAATTTTCATTTGATTTTTAAAAAGGTTTAAAATTTATAAGAAAAGTCTTTGCAGTTCTGAGGAAAAAAAAAATGATTTGATTAAGTTCCATAACTGATTTGTTTAAAACTTTTTTTAGTTTATAGATATTTTGTTATCTTTTTGTATATGCTGATAAAATCGTTAAACTCGGTATAAAATTACAACAATTATATGTTGTTTCTACATGTTTATTATACATTTTTTCTTTCCGCCCCTAAGTCGTTTTAAAATTTTACCAACTTTATTAATTGTTTTAATGCAATTCAAAGCATAATTACAGCATATTTCCGCAATAAAAACCCGTTGTATAAATCGAGTTTAATCTCAAATCATGGAAACACCATGATAATATTTATAATTAATGAGGATCAATATTAATCAGTAATGTTATTAATATTATAGGGATACTCAATCGCAGGTACTACTCAGACGTTTTGACCCAATCAGGGTGACTGTTCTCATCGGATTGTCTTCAGAAAAATTATAAGTGGTAAAAAAATTTACTTAATGAAAAAAGACGACTCATAGAATCACGATTCTGATCTTGCTCTAGAAAATGTATAAAGAGCAAGAAAAGCGCTCGTGATCAATGTCATCGAAGAAGTAACAAGATGTGATCCAGAATTTCGTCGAAAACCAAAATTGCGATTCCCGGAACTGGATTGAGAAGGGTAATTCTGAGAAGGGTAATTATTCTGGTATCCTGGGTACTGTGCTGGATATCTCTGTCCATTTGTTGGTTGTTGTGGATAACCAGGAGGTGGATACATGGGGTATTGACCATTTTGACCATAGCCGTATGGATATCCTGATTGGCCTGGAATTGGCATTCTATTGTTGGTTGGGTATGGCGGGTAACCATCATTCCGTCCTGGCTGATTGTTTCCATGATTAGTTGGATATGGAGGATATTCGTTGTTATTTCCACTTGGATTAGAGTTTCCAGATCCAGAATTACTTGGGTAAGCAGGATATAAGAAACCCGAATTGGAGCTCGAATCAACTGGATGAAAAGGTTTTGCTGGTGGACCAAAAACATCTTCAGCTGGTGGTGCATTGGCATTTGCGTAGGGATTAGAATTGGAGTTGTGAGATCCGTGACTTTGGGAATCGGTCTCCTGACCATTTATAGAAGAAACACCTGCAGAATCGTATCCTGGAAAATTTCGGAATTGGCGAGGTTCTTCATTTATCCAAAACTTACGATTAAAGTCCAACCAGAGAATTAACTTTTAATAATTCAATATACTTGTTAATCACAGAAATATTAAAAATTGAAAAGTAAATAAATAGCTTTGTGTCTTTTATGAATTCGACCCTTTATGAAAAGAAACATACTCGAAATCGAGTAATCGAATGGTTAATAAATAAGTTCGGAAGATTTTTCATTAGCAATTAAGGATATTTCAAAAAAATTCAATCAGCTCTGAACTTCATAGCTATTTTCCTTAATTCAAACCAACAAAATCTTAAAAAATTGTCTTTCATCGATGTTTTAATGAAGAATTTAATTTTATCTATTTTTCATGATTTCAATTAAAAGTTGATGTTATGTAGCATTATATTATTTTTTTTCTGGATCTTTCATGAATAAAAGATTTAATGTTCTTTTTTATCGCAGAATTCTTTGGTTGGCCTTTTATCGATTGAACAATCTAATATAGCGAGTTGAATAAATCACATAAAAGCAATTGATGGACATTGTTTCAAATCAGCTTTTTACACACCACCACCGGAAAAAGTGCTTGCATCGAGAAAAACGAGTGCTTAGTACTTTCAAGCGTGCGCCATACAAGTGTGAAGTCATTCAATTTTTAGAAAGCGATGCTTAAATGCTGAATAAACTAAAATAAAAAATATTCCTTCTTCCACTCTATACACCAACTTCAGAATAATTGCCTTAAAACGATGCAAGAAAGTCATTTACCTACCAACAACTATAAGAGGAAAAGCACAGACAGCGCATATAAAAAAAGTATCAGCAGACTGACTGGATTTCAAAAAAGTGAATATGATATCGATGAATTATATTGTAAGGTAGTTGTGCTAAAAATCGGGTCTCTGGGGGAAAAGTTTTTTTATGATTTCAAGACTAGAAATGATATTATCAGTCCTATCTTATAAAAGGAGAATCATTATTTTTCATCAAAAAATTCAAAATTTACGAAAAATAATATTTTTAATAATATTTTTTGTAAAATTGGTAACACTGATAGAAATGGTTCAAGAGTTTTAGCCATTCGGTTGTAGGTTGGGAATTTATAATTGTATTTATAATATAATATGTCTCTCTGAACAATGCAACAGGTTAAACACAGCAATCGAAATATTGTAAGTGAAACTAGTGGAATCAGAAATATAATATAGGAAGGCGAACAATAAATATTGCTATAGCAACCAATAATATGGTTGATTCTTTCATATTTATTCATTTATAATCGGATGGTCAAAATACACATCCCATATTGCTGTATCTATGCCAGCAATAAAGTAAGGTTAAATTAATCATAAATATGGCTGTAACGGCCATTCCTTTCTATCAGTGAAGAAGCGATAGTCAGGAAAAATTCTATTGCAAAAAACATTATTAAAAGTTTTATTTTTCCAAATTTTAAATTTTTTATCAGAAAATAATGTTCTTTCTTTTATAAGACACGACTGATAATATCATTTTAATTCTTAAAATAATAGAAAAACTTAATTTTTCTACTCTGATCCTTAATGGTTTCACCAGCCAGTTTACTATACATCAATACTAGAAAACATTTCAAACACGCAACATTGACATGCAATTCGATTGTCGCCATTATTTGGTTGCCAGCTATATTATTTGTTTTACACTAAAGCGCAGGAAATAAAGCATCAATCCCATTGTCCCAAATTTGGTCTTATTTCATTGGAAAAATATAGGATCGATATTTTAATTCTAGGTATAATTTTATTATATACAGGGTATCTAGAAGAGGTGGGTACCCCAAAATTATTTAGTAGGATTGAGTTTATAGAAACAACTTTAAAGAACTTACATATATGGATCCGAGGCCTGGTTTAGGCTCAGTTTGATCAAAGTTTATTTTTCTAAGGGTATCCATACTGTTACTTTGGTTCTTTAAAAAAAATGAGCTTGACTCAAAATAGACCTAATTAGGCTTCCAAACAAACACGTAATAATTATGTTTGGATAGGCAACATTAACTTGTATGTGAATCTGGAATAAGAATAAGGGTTTCCGTTTCGAAAAATAGGGCCCCAAACCGAGACTCGAATCTGTAAAATGAGTTCGTCAGTAAATAAAATTGTAAAATTTGATCAAGTTTCGTATCAGAAGTTTCTTCCAAAAACTCAATTCTTTAGAATTCTTTTGGTCTACCTACTTATTTTAGACACCCTATACAATATTGTGATACGTGATCTATGATACAAACCAATAATAAATATTTTCTTCAATTTTTAAATATATCGCTTGATACTAAGTTTTCAGTTCGTTCTGTATCCACCGTGTATCTTAAAAATTAATTTTATATAAACTTAAAAGAATTCCAAAAAAATCTTATTTTTAAAACACCATATAAAAATTTCATACAGCCAAATTTATATCATTTTCAGTTACTATTTTTTCAAAGCTTTGATTTTTTTACGCTTCTTGAATGTATAACTTTTGAATTGTTAATACCTTTCATATTCTTCAAACTAACGAATACTTTCAAAATTTATATTTCCCAATCACAAAAAATCATATGCATAAAAAATCTATTAATTCTAATATTTTTTAAAATCAAAATATGCCTGTGAAGCTGTACCCACACTATTGGAAAAACAAATTTTTTTAAAGAGTTCTGAGCTCTTTACGAATAGTTCTAGAGTTCCTGATAGTTTTTAAAAATAGTTCCAGGGTTAAAATGCCTCAAAAATCAGTTTTTTAAAGTGGGTGGGCTAAGTTCACGACCCCCCCCCCCCACTTTCGGAAAAATTGAATTTTTTTCAGAGTCTTGGAAAGATTTAACATAGTTCTAGAGTTCCTGACACTTTTCGAAAATAGTTCCATGAATTTCTGGGCTCAGTTAAGTATCAAAAAAAAATTTTCAGAACCAGCATAGTTCTGCAAAAAAGCCTTATAACATTTATCGCTGCGATGAAAATCCAAAAAGCTATGGCATTTGAAAGTTGACCAAAAATTTATAAAACCAAATTTTGAAAAGTCCCAAGAGTTCTGATCAGAGTTAATAAGAAGAATAATCCTGCAAAAAAGGGAACTAAACTTAGTAGTTTCTTGCCCGATTTTATACATGCTCTTAAGGGCGTGTCTTCGACGTGACTTATTTATCCAATACTTTTCGCTCTTACCATTCTCAAATTATAACTCAAATGTATTTTCCATAACATATAAATGTACCTGGATCTATCTTTTACGTTTATTTCGTATATTCATCTATGAAAGAAGTAGCGAAAATAATTAACGTGCTAGCCCTTTGTCCTTAACTACCTTTTTTTTAATTTTGAATGTAAGACAATGTTTCAAAGGATTATTTCGAGCCGGAAATGAGCCTAAAATTCTGTAAAATGGGTAATTTTAAGTAAACATTTTTGTTTCGTTTCTTCGAGTGACACTGCTGGCTTGAAGTAACAAACAGCATACATATTTCTAAAAAAGTGATGAGCCGAAAATTCGGCAATAGGACATTAAATGAGCCTTTTATTATATGAAACAAGAGACATTATGACTTGATGTTATAGTGCTGTCAACGTTACTTAGCTCTTGAAGCAATGTGTCCTTGGGTACAAATGCATAATTTCTTTTTCCCTGATCTATTTCGATTCATTCCGATATTTATATCCAAGCTCGGGTTGATTCGGATTGAAAACTTGGTTTCTGATTCATTCGGTTAGTTGCTTCGGATTAAATCGGATTAGGTCGGATCGATTTTTTTACAGGTTTATTAAGCTGGCACAACACACTTGTCATATGAAGTTTTAAACTATGTCACAATTTAGGGCTCATTTAAGTCTAATCTAATGCCCTATTCCGCAATTTAATGCTCACACATTTTTTATAAAAAACACTTTAAAAAAATGATTGAGCCAATTCATGTATATACCATAATTTAAGGCTTATTTAAGGCTCTCGAAATACCATAAACAATTTGAAATAAACTTTTTTTATATTTATAAAATAATTTTCAAAAATTTAGTATTTAAACTAATTTCCAAGTTCATGAAAGTGGACTGATTTTGAAAAAGATTTGTTATAATATAATAAATATTGCTCAGCACAACTCAGTACAACTTTGACTTTTCCGAAATTCACATATTTGAAAATTATATGTTCATACAAATTCCCAAGTTCATAAAAATGAACCTATTTTGGAAAATAAACATCCGAGACAAAATCGTTCAGGGAGACATTTATTGTGCTCGCCTAGCACAACTCAGCACAACATTTAATTTTTCCAAATTTACATTTTTCAAAATTTTATTTTTCTCAAAAACGGTTTGTGATATCGAAATTTAGTTTACGGCACGTTCTTTCATATGTTAATGGCTACCTGGCACAACTATTTTATCTCAAAAAAAAAAAAAAAATGGGGCGTTAGTAAGAAAATCGCTTTTTGGATATTTCAGCTCTAGTTTTTATTTTATTTTAAAATCTTTTCTGGCACAATGTAGTACAATGTAGCACTAATTCAGCATAATTTAGCAAAACTTTTATTTGTTTTTAAATTAAAAATGGCGTTGCCAACGTTTCTGACATCAAAATTTTAGGCTTTTTTTGGGCTCCAATACTCTCTCCAGAAAAATCAAATTTCGTGTGGAGGTTCTAGCTGATCGGACATCCTTAGATTATGCTATGAGAATGTATTGCCTTAATCAGTTTGTTCTATTGATTTTCGAATATTTCATAATTTAAGATAGCACAACACATATCTTAAAAAAATGTTACGACTTCCGGTTTATCGTATTTCGAGAGCCTAAAATGAGCCTTAAATTATACTATGAGAATGGATTGGTTTAATCATTTCTTTCTATTGATTTTCGAATATTTCATAACGTTAAGCTAGCACACAAATATGTAGAAAAAAAATGTTACGACTTCCGGTCAATGATACTTCGAGAGCCTTAAATAAGCCTTAAATTATGGTACATAAATGAATTGGCTCAATCATTTTATTAACATGTTTCATGGTGTGTAGTGCCAGCTTAACGTTAAGCTTATATTTTTTCATAAACAATGTGTAAATTTTGTTTTGTTCATAAAACAAAAATACCCGAGATTCTTTAAATTTTTTTAAAGTAGCTTGTTTTATATCTGTGATGATCACAGTTTCTTTAAGGAAAAGGTATTAATTAATGAAACAGGATGATTTTTTGGAACAAGGGTTACTTTGGAAAAACTGAATTAGGTGCCATATCAGAGAACTTGGTTTTTTAAATTTTTGGTCAACTTTCAAATGCCATAGCTTTTTGGATATTGATCGCAGCGAAAAATGTTATAAGGCTTTTTTGCAGAACTATGCTGTGTGTGTGTGTGTGTGTGTGGGGGGGGGGGGGACTCTGATCAGAACTCTTGGAACTTTTCAAAATTTGGTTCTGAAATTTTTTTCTTCTGATACTTAACTGCGCCCAGAAATTCACGGAACTATTTTCGAAAAGTGTCAGGAACTCTAGAACTATTTGTAAAGAGCTCAGAACTAGTGATTCATTCGAGCGACACGATCCGAGAAACGATCGAAATATTTTTGTTTATCGTCTCATTGAAACGAACTTCTCGTCAAATCGATCTATCAGACCGAGCAACCGAGAAGCTCGTTTTCAAAATTAAAAATATTTTTATAGCTAAAAATAATGCAAAAAATGTTGAAAAGCCTTATTTTGAGTATAGTAACAACTTTATGTTTTGAATTAAGAAAATTTAAAAAGAATTCGAAGTTTCAATATTTTCTAGAATTTATTTTATCTACAAAATTGCTCCTATGGTGAAGTATCACATACCCTTAAAAGGTAAAGGTAAATGTAAAAGAAAAAATAAACAGATTTAGAAATGAAGATTATTTTTGTATAAGTTTAAACAATAAAACAAAACTCAAATTTATTATTCACATCGTAGATTTTCTTTTGCTCGTGTTCACTTCTCCCGCCATGTTTTCGTTCTGATTGCGTTGTCTTAGTTACCAGGAGTAGAGCTATCATGTGAGAACTGTCACAAGTGACGCTATTCGAGGATCTCGCTCGATCTCGTTCGAAAAATTAGACGATACGACTCGAAATTTAACAAAAGAATACCCGATATGATCGTTTGAAAAAAGGAGCCGATAACGAACGACTTCGAGCGAAACATTTGAATTTCTCGTATCGACGTGAATCACTACTCAGAACTCCTAAAAAAAATTTGTTTTTCCACTAGTGCGGGTACAGCTTCACAGGCATAATCAAAATACGTAAAATTTCCAATATTTCTTATACTCGAATCCTTTAGTTTGGAATATTACCAATTTATAAAAATTTAAACAATACAAAGAACGGCACTGAAAAGGGGCATTTTTCACCTGTTTTCCAGTTCTCGATTTTTAATTGAGTAACATGCAAAATGGATAGAACACGATAAAACATTAATCAGAGAAAATTTTTACGTTGAGCATATGACTGGTTTCAGAGATATATACGGTTAAAGTAGTCGGCATTCGTAAAGAAACTGACACTACGACACTTTGTAGCACGAAATTTTGTTAAATTTTTTTTTGAAAACTCATTGCCTTCGGTCTCCTTGAGTTGCTGATTATGTACTTAATGTCAGTTGTAAACAATTCAAAATGATGGATACGAATACTGGAAGAATCATTCTCTCTTATGAAAACTGTTATGTCGTGGTTTCTTCGGTTCGCTGAGTACGAAATTTCTATTAGTTTTTGAGAGAAATCAATGGCAATTTTTGAGTGCGAAAAGCATTCTTTTGATTACTTTTTCATAAAAATAAAAAACTCAAATTGAATAGACAACCTTGAATATTGCCTTTAATAATTGAATAACCTTTTGATCTTGTCTATATGGTCGGGATAACTTTTAATTTTTCCTTCGCTGACTGCCCTATTGAAAAACTTGACGTAAAAAATGACGTAAAAAACGACGTCAAAAATGGCGTATAAAACAACGTCAAAAATGACGTAAAAAACGACGTCAAAAATGGCGTAAAAAACGACGTCAAGAATTGGGATAGTTTTTTACGTCATTTTTTACGTCGAGAATCTGTTGTCTTGACAAGTGATATTGAAAAAGTGTGCGTGCATGTTGTAAATAATGGCACTGAGTATTTGTGTGTGGTACCTAATTTATACTCTTATTAGAAAAATATAGTCGATTCATTATATTTAATTGAATAGACTCTTATAGAATCAGTAAACTAAAGTTAACCATAAAATATTGTACTATTTATTTGCCTCTTACATTTTTATGTCACTCCTTTACGGAATGCCCATTCCACTTTGAAATAAATTATTACATTATATAATAGTTCTTTTACTGATGGGCATTTCTTAATTACAATATCCAGTAGGCGATTAAATATAAATTGTTAAGGCTTCTTAAAGAAAAACTTGACGTAAAAAATGACGTAAAAAACTATCCTTGACGTCGTTTTTTACGCCATTTTTGACGTCGTTTTTTACGTCATTTTTTACGTCGTTTTTTATGCCATTTTTGACGTCGTTTTTTACGTCATTTTTTACGTCAAGTTTTTCAATAGGGTGGATAATCTTTCGATCTTGCCTTAAACCCGTGTAGAAATTGCCCTATCTTTCCTTATTTCAAGTTGGGTTCTAGTGGGGCCCGGACTAGAATTTCCTCATCTAGAAAAAACTGGTAGGGGCCCTGTTAGCACCCGATTAGTATTTCTAGTCCAGAAAAAACTGATAGGGGCCCTGTCAGGCTCTAGTGAGAAATTCCTTGTTTCGCTAAAGTATGGAAAATCTATTTGTATCTGGCGGGGCCCCGACTAGAGAAACCCTATTTGTAATATTTGTGGTTAAGGTTAGGTCCATTAGATACAACATAACCTTTATTCTTTATTCTCATTAAAATTTGATCTTATCTGATAAAAATGGAGATTTTCTGAACACGGTCTTGGATAAAATCAATACTTAAGAGGAAGCAACAACATTTAAGAAAACTTTTTCATAATTTTAACTCGAATTCGCATGTAATTATAATAATCATATGAGAGCACGTATGTGTATGTGTGTGTATCTTATTGTGTCGAGGTTATAACAATAACGAAACATGCGGTTCAATTAACATGGGGTGAATAGTAAAATCAATTGAAGCTTTCATAATAAACATAAGCGGTAGAAGTTACTACATAAGTGTAGTTAGAAAAACAAACTATTAATAAGTAAATAAGTGTAATATTTTTTTAAAAGTACTTCATTAGTTGGAATTACTTATTGCGAACTTTAATGCATAATTTCGTTATGCGATAATTTTCTTGATTCAAAAGTTTCATCATGTTTTTGGAATTGAAAAAACTCAAATTTTTTAGAATCTGAACATACGTTGATTTTACTCTTAAAAACAAAAATAAAAGGAATCATAACGTGTATAAAGTATCACTAATATACAATAATAAAAATTAATACTTCTAAAATGTATATAAATCTTTTTATTATGTAATGTTCTTTAATTCAAAAATTTGATCTGTTTATTTCAAAAATATTTCATTTTATAGAAAATCGATTAAATAATTAAAAATTTTTATCAGAATCATAAATTGGCATAAAATTTAAAAATTCCCGATTACACGGGGCCCATACACTTCTTACACGGCCCTGCAGTAGTTGCAGGTTATAAGCGCTATTTTCTTTCTTGTATACCAAGCGTGCGCAGCCGAGAGGCTTAGTCGTTAGGTTAGTAATGCGTTAATCATAAGTAGAGAGGGTTCGAACCCGCAGCGTTAAGAACAATTTTTAATACCACCTGAACGAGCGTTTGTGTAGTGTAGAAGGGGGGGTGTGTGTTTGTAGGTGTGTATATAAAAATAGTAAGTTAGAGTCTACTTGAAAGTAAATACAGTTATGAAATGTACTAATAAGAATATTCATCGATTCAACTACTGCTCTTACTTGATTTACCCCTATGTTCCTGTGGTTCACTTAACTTCAAAAATTACACTGGGGCCTTTGTAAACTATGGAAAGTAAGTTAAAAAGTAGTCAAACTTACTGAGATTTTTTTTCAGTGTAGGTGTAATGAAAAAGTACTGTCAATTTACTCAAAAAAAAATTTCCTAGCTTGAAAACAGATTTTTTACTGTGAAAACAGTAAACTTAACCTTCCAAGCGAATATCCCTCCATTGCCGTTTAAAATGTTAAATATTAGAGTCTTAACTCGAATTTCCCCTGTACTTTTTCTCTCAGTGTGGAAAATCGTTTTTATTTATTATTTTCTCAGTGAGATACCTGAACAAAATTGGTCACGCGACTCTGCTAATATATGCCCTTAAATTCAATGCGGAAGTCCAATAGGGCCCTAATGGTGTCCTTTTTTGTAGGTGGGGAAGTGTAAGGGCTGACCTCACTAAACCCCTACTAGAAAGTCTAGTAGGGCCCATCTCGACAAAAGCGTTACGTTACCGACGGGACCCTGACTAGTTTTCCTCGCTAGATCCCGACTAGAGATGGGGCAAACTCGTCGGGCCCTACTAGACCCCTATTAAAATCATCTTGCCTTCTTTGGTTGAATAACCTTTTAATCTTTGCTTTTACTGAGTAAGTAACCTTTCGATTTTGCCATCTATGGTTGGATAAGATGTTGAACTTGTCTCCATTGGCTGGATAACTTTTAATCTTGTTTTCAATGTTTGGATAAGTTTATGATTTTGCCTTCACTGGCTGAATAACCTTTAATTTTGCCTTAGTGGTTGGATATCCTTTTCATGTCTGCCTTTATTGACTGATGGATGACTTTTTGATATTGCTTCCTTTATACGATAAATTATTAATATTTTACCTTCGCTGCAAATAAATTTCATAAAAAATTCGTAATCAGAGAGCCCAAAAAAGTACAACATAGCAGTTTCCATATAAATAAATATTCCTCCAGTATTTGTATCCGACATCTTACATCCGCCATGATGAATTTTTTAAATCTGACGTCAGATTCGTAATTAGCAATTCAGAGAGCCCATATAGGTACCGAGTTTCGACAAACAGTTCGTGCTACAAATACGGACATTTTTCAGCGTGATTATATTAGAGATTTACAAAAGTATAAAAATTCTATAGATTTCCACTTTTCATCATTTAAATTAATTTTTTGGACATAATAATGTTTTAAGATTATAAATAATTAAAATTGCAAATTGTATTGAGCATTGATTTTTGAATATTGGTATATTATTCGAAAATATTGGCTTTATTGTCCATAAATGATGAATTCCGAAAATCTGATTAATTTCGACTTCATCATTTATGGGCCCTGAAGCCAATATTTCCAATAATATACAAATATTTAAAATAATTTCCAGTTTAAAGAATTTGAAATCTTTCTGTGAAAAAAGAGACGCTTTCTACTGTAATAATGCACATTCAATTCAAATTTTAAGAATTTAAAATCTTTCTATGGAAAAAGAGATGCTTTCGACTGTGCCGGGATTCGAACCCGGGTCTTTCGATTGACGGTCGACTGCTCTAACCAACTGAGCTAAACAGGCGTCTGACATCTCCTTCTCCACGGGAAAACCTCCTTATATCGCCTAATGGCACTGCCTTACGGCTGTAATGATTTCAAATTAATTGGTTGAGTTTGAAATTTTTGCCATTGCCTACATTATCGGAGGATCACTAGACGCGTATCAAATAGGATACGTTGCCGACAGGTGTCCTCGTAGACGATTTTAAACTCTTATATCGCAATAATGCAAATTAAATTCAAATTTAAAGTAGCTTAGATGGTTAAAGCAGTCGACCGGCAGTCGAAAGACACGGGCTCGCACCCCGGCATAGTTAAAAGCATCTCTTTTTCCATAGAAAGGTTTCAAATTCTTTGAATTTGAATTTAATTTTCATTATTGCGATATAAAAGTTTGAAATTGTCTACGAGGACACCTGTCATTAACGTATCCTATCTAATACGCGATTGGTGATCCTCCGACAATGTAGGCAGTGGCAAAAATTTCTAACTCAACCACCGAATTTGAAATTTAAAATAATACCTGAAATCCAAGGTATTTTAGAATATTATAATTTTGTCATACAAAAATAATTTAAGCGTGCTTCAAATAATAGCGAATTTTTTTTTTTTTTTAATACAGGTTTATTTTTATAGATAACAATAAATAAGTGAGACCTGTAGTTTTGATATGCCGATTGGAGAATTAAATATTATAATACTGAGACACCTTAACACACACTTATGTACAGTATACAAATCCCATGTTAATTTTTTATAAAAATAAAACATCTGACTATTAATTTTGAAATACTGGGAAGAAAAATATTTAAAAAAATTTTTAAATATGAAAAACTTGTTTCTATTTTATAAAAATTGGTGTTAGGATACATTTATCTTGGTTAAAAAAAATAGTAATTTTGATTTCTAAAAGAACATGAAAAATACTCTCTACAACCAAACTCGAGCAGGGGGACAAAAATTATTTTTTTGCAATAACTTACCCAAGTTTGTTGAGGCCATCTTGCACATTGCTATGCCATTTTCTGTTTTGCAATATTGACCAGTTGGGCAGTTCATAGTTCTACAAGTTTTTTCTGCAATTTAAATTTAATTTGATAATGAATTTTCCATCTTTTTTGCTTTTTTTCTTGTTTTGAGGAAAGGTAAATTTAGATAATCAAGTAAATTTTATTATTTCTATTGTAAATTAACAATTTGTTTTCGAAAAGTTACAAAATTCTATCAAAGTTTTCCTAATTATGTTTAATCAATCACTTATTTGCACATAAACGGCTATAATAGTTTTAAATCATACTTCCTGCTGAGTCATCTTTTGTACAAGATGGATATAGACCACATTGACTGCCGGTGGACAATGTGCAACTTGTTTCCAACATGATACATCTCTCGTCACTACGGCATCCAATATCCTGACAAGACCTGCCATACTCTGCAATTAAATAATTAAATAATATCAATATCTAAAAGACTATCAAGCGAAAGTAAAAATTGTGATAAAATTAAATGATATTTTATTCAATAACCATGAATTTGATTTTCATGTAAAAATAAAATACGGAAATAAAGAAAAATATAAACACTATATTTAATCAAAAGTTCTACGTGTATGTGACTAAGCACTGTTCGCAATTATTTCAATTCCTCTTTTCCGTCTAAAAATGAGAAATAACGGTACGAAATCCGAAAAACCGTGTAATCGCAAACACGTAGCGTCCCCAGAGATTAACTTTTCAACATTATCCCGCGAATATCAGGGCTGAAAACGAAATTCCATGTGGAGTAAAGAGTTACAAAAACCGAGGAAAGTAGAAAATGCGCTTATAATAATTCTTTGGAATAATACGTAAAGATCAAGATCATTTTTATACTGAAAAAACACGTTTTATTTATTTAGAGAGATCAATTTATTGAATTTCATAACTAAATATTTGTTATATACACATGGATACATTTCAGTTGTAATTTTTGTTTAAAATAAAACTAGACTCAATTGGTATCAATGATTGTCCAGCGAAAATTGGTTCATTGATTTCAATTCAGTGAGAATCTCACCGATTCAGATTTAGGGAGTTAGGTTTAAACCACTCTGATGCTAGAAATTTTATTTACAACCTAAGTAACCTAAGTACTATAACTATTATAATTGTTCCTCAGTTATATGATGGATAATATGTTTGATACATGTAAACGTGACATGTTCTCGTACTGATATTTTTTTGACATTTCTATAAAAATCAATATTTATAGTAGTTGATTGGCTTCAGGTTCTATAAAAATATTATTGTTCATTATGGATCGACATAATTACTATTATGTATGAAAAAATTTGATTTATTTATTGTATTTAAATGTGGGTAAAATGAGATAAAATTCTAGTAGCGTCATAGAATGACACATTTAAAAGTCATTTATCATTTATACAATACACTTTATGGTATGAAACTGATTACTAAATGCCAATGCCTTTATTTTAGGAACGATCAATTCTTTACGCTTCCTGTTTTAGCAAAGATTGGTAAGACAGGTATATGTGACCTGGCATATTTCCAGAATAGGGCATACTACTGAATCACATTGAAACACTCGTACTTTTTTAATATGTACTCCTTTATTTTCATTTAATTTCTCTTAGTATCAAACTTTTAAATGTGCATTTTCTTCACGTCAGTTTAGCAATAGTAGTTATACAATGCCGGTTCTAGATGCAAATTCCTGTAACCGACATTTACCGACATCGAGAAGCTTCGATTGGTTCTGTTCCAAGCTAAGTCTGGAAGTTTCAAGAAGGAATTCGAAGCATATGACGTCACACTATACCCTTGATAAATTTTTTATTAATGAATGGGGGTGGGGTGGGGGTCATCTTTCTCGGGAAACGTTTATTTCAAAGACTTTAGGAGTTGGTTTAACCTCTGTACGTATGGAATGTAAAGGAGAAATGTTAAAAATTATTTCCTAGAAAAATAAAGGCATGTGACGGACAAATATTGAAAAATATTTCTCAGAAAAATAAAGGCATATGGTTAATTTAAACGCTCTCAGGATGTTTAATGTAATAAATTTGATAAAATTTTTTCTGATTAATTTAGACGTGGGGTATGTGTGAAATGATTTCGTTTTTAGAGCTTGGATTGTTTATGCTAATAAAATTGATATGACATCTCCCAGTTAGACTGCAGTAATCTGATATCTTACGTCTATGACATTAAATCACATTCGGGATATGTGAACAATAATACCCCTCTTTGTTTAAAACGAAGATAGAAACATTTACCATTATAAAAAGATGCATCTCACTGTTAATAAGAATCATTTTGTTATTGAAGTCTGAATCTTTCACTTGTATTTTGTATAAAGAAAAGTCATGGATTCTGAATATTACAAGAGACTTATTAGGATTATGGACCAAGCCTATCAATTATTAAAATACAATTCAAGTTTCAAATTGTATGAAAAATGGTTGAAATTAGGTAAACGAAATATATGTTTAATAAATAAATTTTTTAAATTGAACAAAAATAAGTTGTCAGTGCATGAGAAGATGAGGATAACATCTACACTTGGAATACTGAAAGCATTAAACACTAAAATAAACTAACTACGGAAGAAAGGAAGAGGTACAGCACTATCGAGTCAAGAGGAAAGGAGAAGAATAAGGTGGGAAGATTTAGAGACTGCTTTTCAGAATAGAATTAAAACGGGTTCTATTGTTAATTTAACACATATAGATTTAAAACATTTTTTGGAAGATGATAAGTTATTAACAATTAAAAAAATAAACAGTGTTTTAAGGCAATATCCAAATTTGAAAATTAATGTAATTTTATATGGTAAATTAAAAACTTTAGTAGAAGGGAAAATGGATGAAGCTATAAAGTATTTCAACACAAAGAACGATATTATTTCTCAATCAACAGATTTAGATGCGTGGTATGATGAAAAAGTAAAAGATCAGCTTTTAGTAAATGCTGAAGAATTTCAGGAAGAAAATTCTGGTTGGTCTTTAATTGAAATTATGAATTTATTAGTAAATATAAATAAATATGCCCCTTTTCAAATTGGATTATCAACGTACAACAATTTACCAAAGTATATTCAAACACAAAAGGCAGTGGTTAATATAAAAAATAACGATCCTTATTGTTTTTTGTGGTCAGTCACGGCAGCATTGAATCCCGTAGAAAATAATGCATGCTTAATGAGTTCTTATCCTCATTTTAGTGAAGTGTTAAAATACGATAACATAAAGTTTCCAATCAGTAATTTACAAACCTATCTTACTCTCTGTCTACTTTTTCTGTTTACCGTCAAACAACTTCCTCAGCTTCTTGAGGGTAGGTTAGCGATGGGTCTTTGAAAGTTCCGTCACATTTCAAATAGTGAAAATAGAAAAATTGTTGTAAGAGCAATAAACTATATTAAATGTCGTAATAAAAACATTCCTGTACAATATTCCGAAAGTAGTTCGTTACTTATTCACAGAAGAAACTAGTTACCACCACCGTTACCTGAGAATGTAACTATTTAAAGTAACTAGTTATTTACCATGGCCGTCTCATTTTATTTCAATTTAATCCAGATTTTACTAAGAATCAACTGTGTCTTTTCCCTGTGCGTTATTAATTTTATATGTAATCACCACGCTTTACCGTTAAGTATGTGTATTTGTTTATTTGTCTAGCGTCGTGGCACCCGCCGGACGCCGCGGTGCGCTGAGCGTGGCTACGCGCGCGTCCGGCAGAAAGCAACATTTAATTAAATTTTAAAAAAACGACGGTGTTGCTCAAAAAATTTTTTTCATACGATAGTTGCTCACTATTTAAGGGTTCTTTTCGTGTAAAAACTAAGGGAAAATTGCGTGGAGAAAGCACTTAAAAATGCATTTGTTTATGAAATTGTTATAAAAAAATTGTTAAATAAAAAATTTTTTCACATCGCATTAAATCATTTAAAAGGACCATCATTCATTTAACAATCCTCAAAATTTCATCAAATTTGCGATAGAATTATAATTGTTATGAATATTTCAATAAAATGGTGCATAAATGTTTAAGTTATGAAAAAACTATTAAACAATTGGAATATATGCACAAAACTTGGAAGAAGTATTTGTGGGTGCTGGCCCTCCAAAACGGAAAAATCGATTGCGCGATTCGTAACTATGCGAAAAATGAGGGGGCCACTTCAGAAATTTCGACTCCCTTCCGAAAGCAAAATTTAGCATCTCAGTTTCTGCTGAGCAGCACGAAAATGCTGATTATTAGCATTTACTTTTTTACGTGTAGAGGGACGCTTTTCCGTCAAAAATGATTTTCGGACTTCCACTGGCGTATCTTCGTCTTCATAGACTGACACTTTGCTTTAAGATTTTTTGGCACATCATATTAGTAGAGCCAATTCTCGCCACCCGTTGCTAACATCCTTGAAAGTCGCATACTCAAAGCGCTTAAGCATTTTTTTGTGCCGCACTACCTTAGTATGCTTCTGCTCTTCCGTTAATGAATGGGGCACCCAAAGTGAGAAAACCTTCCTCATCCACAGGTGGTTGTGCAGAAGAACTTATATTTCAGCCATTCATTGCTAGTAGTTATACAATGCCGGTTCTAGATGCAAATTCCTGTAACCGACATTTACCGACATCGAGAAGCTTCGATTGGTTCTGTTCCAAGCTAAGTCTGGAAGTTTCAAGAAGGAATTCGAAGCATATGACGTCACACTATACCCTTGATAAATTTTTTATTAATGAATGGGGGTGGGGTGGGGGTGGGGTGGGGGTATCTTTCTCGGGAAACGTTTATTTCAAAGACTTTAGGAGTTGGTTTAACCTCTGTACGTATGGAATGTAAAGGAGAAATGTTAAAAAATATTTCCTAGAAAAATAAAGGCATGTGACGGACAAATATTGAAAAAATATTTCTCAGAAAAATAAAGGCATATGGTTAATTTAAACGCTCTCAGGATGTTTAATATAATAAATTTGATAAAATTTTTTTCTGATTAATTTAGACGTGGGGTATGTGTGAAATGATTTCGTTTTTAGAGCTTGGATTGTTTATGCTAATAAAATTGATATGACATCTCCCAGTTAGACTGCAGTAATCTGATATCTTACGTCTATGACATTAAATCACATTCGGGATATGTGAACAATAATACCCCTCTTTGTTTAAAACGAAGATAGAAACATTTACCATTATAAAAAGATGCATCTCACTGTTAATAAGAATCATTTTGTTATTGAAGTCTGAATCTTTCACTTGTATTTTGTATAAAGAAAAGTCATGGATTCTGAATATTACAAGAGACTTATTAGGATTATGGACCAAGCCTATCAATTATTAAAATACAATTCAAGTTTCGAATTGTATGAAAAATGGTTGAAATTAGGTAAACGAAATATATGTTTAATAAATAAATTTTTTAAATTGAACAAAAATAAGTTGTCAGTGCATGAGAAGATGAGGATAACATCTACACTTGGAATACTGAAAGCATTAAACACTAAAATAAACTAACTACGGAAGAAAGGAAGAGGTACAGCACTATCGAGTCAAGAGGAAAGGAGAAGAATAAGGTGGGAAGATTTAGAGACTGCTTTTCAGAATAGAATTAAAACGGGTTCTATTGTTAATTTAACACATATAGATTTAAAACATTTTTTGGAAGATGATAAGTTATTAACAATTAAAAAAATAAACAGTGTTTTAAGGCAATATCCAAATTTGAAAATTAATGTAATTTTATATGGTAAATTAAAAACTTTAGTAGAAGGGAAAATGGATGAAGCTATAAAGTATTTCAACACAAAGAACGATATTATTTCTCAATCAACAGATTTAGATGCGTGGTATGATGAAAAAGTAAAAGATCAGCTTTTAGTAAATGCTGAAGAATTTCAGGAAGAAAATTCTGGTTGGTCTTTAATTGAAATTATGAATTTATTAGTAAATATAAATAAATATGCCCCTTTTCAAATTGGATTATCAACGTACAACAATTTACCAAAGTATATTCAAACACAAAAGGCAGTGGTTAATATAAAAAATAACGATCCTTATTGTTTTTTGTGGTCAGTCACGGCAGCATTGAATCCCGTAGAAAATAATGCATGCTTAATGAGTTCTTATCCTCATTTTAGTGAAGTGTTAAAATACGATAACATAAAGTTTCCAATCAGTTTTTCTGACATCAAAAAGTTTGAAAAAATGAATTGTTTAAGTATAAACATTTATGGTGAAGATAATGAAAAATCTAAAAAAACAACAGAAATCGTTCCTTTTTATATAAGTCAGGAAAAATCAAATTTACCTGTAATTCATCTTTTAATGATTGAAAATACTTTAGTCGATGTTAATGAAGAAGATTATATTGGTGATGATGAAATTGATATTTCTAAACCAATTTATCATTTTTCATGGATAAAAAATTTATCTAGATTAATAAGTTCACAAGTCACAAGAAATGAGCATCGAATTTTAATATGTGACAGATGCCTATGTCATTTTAGTTCAGAAAAGTCTTTTCGAAGTCATATATTGACATGTCAAAATATAAATAAATGTAGAATGATTTTACCAGATCATGAAAATAATATTTTGAAATTTAAAAACTATCAATATAAAGAAAAGGTGCCTTTCGTTGTATATGCTGATATTGAATGTCTTCTGGAGCCAGTGGTTGACTCACACATGAATACATCTCTTTATCAAAAGCACGTTCCTACAAGTGTCGCTTATAATGTACTATGTAGTTTCGATAATTCAATTTCTAAAATTAAACTTTATCGTGACAAAGACTGCATTGAGTGGTTCATAAATGAACTAAAATATTTGGCTGAAAAAGTAAATGAGTATTTAAAAATTATAGTACCAATGGAGCCTCTAACTAATCAACAAAAACAAGAATTTAAATTTGCAAAAATTTGTCACATTTGTGAAAATCCTTTCAAAATTGATAATATCAAACACCGTGATCATTGCCACTTTACAGGCAAATATCGCGGTGTTACTCATCAGGGTTGCAATATAAATTACAAGAATGCACACGTGATTCCAGTAGTTTTTCATAATTTATCAGGATATGATTCCCATTTTTTTATCAAAGCTTTAGCGACAAGTTTTGAGGGAAATGTCAGTTTATTACCAATAAATAAGGAAAAATACATTTCGTTCACAAAAAATGTTGAAAAAACTAATGTAAAGCTACGATTTATTGACTCTTTTCGATTTATGCCGAGTAGTCTTGAAAAATTAGCATTATTTCTCAATAATGATGAAAAAATAACAACAAAAAGACACTGTGTGAATGATAATGAATTTAATTTACTGACTAGAAAAGGTGTATTTCCATACAGTTATATTGACAATTGGGAGAAATTAGAAGAACATCAATTACCCCCAAAAGAGGCTTTTTTCTGTAAATTAAATAATTCAAGTGTTTCTAATGAAGATTATCAGCATGCTCGTAGAGTTTGGGAAACAATGTAATTATTCTTGGGTAATAGAGTTGTCATCAGTTTTGAAATTTTGCATTTTGAATTGGGGGCTATGAAATACAGATGAATTATCAGGAATGTTTAAAAAATCAATCATTGAAAAATCTTCTACCCATTCAAAATTTCTGTAAGGTAAAAACTCACTCATAGCTGCACCGTACTGATTATTAATATCAAAGTAAATAATATATGATTCAGGTAAATTTGGATCAAAATTGGACTCCATATATCGATTATTTGCTTTTGCATATCTATTCGAGCATTGAGAGACACCACCTCTAATAGCACTTTCGATGAACAATAACATTTCAGGATCGGTCAACAATTCGAGTTCTATTTTAGTAAATTTTAACATTGCATCAAAAGCAAGTCCAGGTGCCGTGTAATAATGCAATGGATCTAAATTATATGTTTTTAAACAATGGTGTCTAAAATTTTCAAAAATATCAGATAAAAGTAGGACATCAGTTTTGAGGTAAAGATCTGAATATTCACCTAAAGTTTTCAAGTTGAAAGTTTCCCAAACTCTACGAGCATGCTGATAATCTTCATTAGAAACACTTGAATTATTTAATTTACAGAAAAAAGCCTCTTTTGGGGGTAATTGATGTTCTTCTAATTTCTCCCAATTGTCAATATAACTGTATGGAAATACACCTTTTCTAGTCAGTAAATTAAATTCATTATCATTCACACAGTGTCTTTTTGTTGTTATTTTTTCATCATTATTGAGAAATAATGCTAATTTTTCAAGACTACTCGGCATAAATCGAAAAGAGTCAATAAATCGTAGCTTTACATTAGTTTTTTCAACATTTTTTGTGAACGAAATGTATTTTTCCTTATTTATTGGTAATAAACTGACATTTCCCTCAAAACTTGTCGCTAAAGCTTTGATAAAAAAATGGGAATCATATCCTGATAAATTATGAAAAACTACTGGAATCACGTGTGCATTCTTGTAATTTATATTGCAACCCTGATGAGTAACACCGCGATATTTGCCTGTAAAGTGGCAATGATCACGGTGTTTGATATTATCAATTTTGAAAGGATTTTCACAAATGTGACAAATTTTTGCAAATTTAAATTCTTGTTTTTGTTGATTAGTTAGAGGCTCCATTGGTACTATAATTTTTAAATACTCATTTACTTTTTCAGCCAAATATTTTAGTTCATTTATGAACCACTCAATGCAGTCTTTGTCACGATAAAGTTTAATTTTAGAAATTGAATTATCGAAACTACATAGTACATTATAAGCGACACTTGTAGGAACGTGCTTTTGATAAAGAGATGTATTCATGTGTGAGTCAACCACTGGCTCCAGAAGACATTCAATATCAGCATATACAACGAAAGGCACCTTTTCTTTATATTGATAGTTTTTAAATTTCAAAATATTATTTTCATGATCTGGTAAAATCATTCTACATTTATTTATATTTTGACATGTCAATATATGACTTCGAAAAGACTTTTCTGAACTAAAATGACATAGGCATCTGTCACATATTAAAATTCGATGCTCATTTCTTGTGACTTGTGAACTTATTAATCTAGATAAATTTTTTATCCATGAAAAATGATAAATTGGTTTAGAAATATCAATTTCATCATCACCAATATAATCTTCTTCATTAACATCGACTAAAGTATTTTCAATCATTAAAAGATGAATTACAGGTAAATTTGATTTTTCCTGACTTATATAAAAAGGAACGATTTCTGTTGTTTTTTTAGATTTTTCATTATCTTCACCATAAATGTTTATACTTAAACAATTCATTTTTCAAACTTTTTGATGTCAGAAAAACTGATTGGAAACTTTATGTTATCGTATTTTAACACTTCACTAAAATGAGGATAAGAACTCATTAAGCATGCATTATTTTCTACGGGATTCAATGCTGCCGTGACTGACCACAAAAAACAATAAGGATCGTTATTTTTTATATTAACCACTGCCTTTTGTGTTTGAATATACTTTGGTAAATTGTTGTACGTTGATAATCCAATTTGAAAAGGGGCATATTTATTTATATTTACTAATAAATTCATAATTTCAATTAAAGACCAACCAGAATTTTCTTCCTGAAATTCTTCAGCATTTACTAAAAGCTGATCTTTTACTTTTTCATCATACCACGCATCTAAATCTGTTGATTGAGAAATAATATCGTTCTTTGTGTTGAAATACTTTATAGCTTCATCCATTTTCCCTTCTACTAAAGTTTTTAATTTACCATATAAAATTACATTAATTTTCAAATTTGGATATTGCCTTAAAACACTGTTTATTTTTAATTGTTAATAACTTATCATCTTCCAAAAAATGTTTTAAATCTATATGTGTTAAATTAACAATAGAACCCGTTTTAATTCTATTCTGAAAAGCAGTCTCTAAATCTTCCCACCTTATTCTTCTCCTTTCCACTTGACTCGATAGTGCTGTACCTCTTCCTTTCTTCCGTAGTTAGTTTATTTTAGTGTTTAATGCTTTCAGTATTCCAAGTGTAGATGTTATCCTCATCTTCTCATGCACTGACAACTTATTTTTGTTCAATTTAAAAAATTTATTTATTAAACATATATTTCGTTTACCTAATTTCAACCATTTTTCATACAATTCGAAACTTGAATTGTATTTTAATAATTGATAGGCTTGGTCCATAATCCTAATAAGTCTCTTGTAATATTCAGAATCCATGACTTTTCTTTATACAAAATACAAGTGAAAGATTCAGACTTCAATAACAAAATGATTCTTATTAACAGTGAGATGCATCTTTTTATAATGGTAAATGTTTCTATCTTCGTTTTAAACAAAGAGGGGTATTATTGTTCACATATCCCGAATGTGATTTAATGTCATAGACGTAAGATATCAGATTACTGCAGTCTAACTGGGAGATGTCATATCAATTTTATTAGCATAAACAATCCAAGCTCTAAAAACGAAATCATTTCACACATACCCCACGTCTAAATTAATCAGAAAAAATTTTATCAAATTTATTACATTAAACATCCTGAGAGCGTTTAAATTAACCATATGCCTTTATTTTTCTGAGAAATATTTTTCAATATTTGTCCGTCACATGCCTTTATTTTTCTAGGAAATAATTTTTAACATTTCTCCTTTACATTCCATACGTACAGAGGTTAAACCAACTCCTAAAGTCTTTGAAATAAACGTTTCCCGAGAAAGATGACCCCCACCCCACCCCCACCCCACCCCCATTCATTAATAAAAAATTTATCAAGGGTATAGTGTGACGTCATATGCTTCGAATTCCTTCTTGAAACTTCCAGACTTAGCTTGGAACAGAACCAATCGAAGCTTCTCGATGTCGGTAAATGTCGGTTACAGGAATTTGCATCTAGAACCGGCATTGTATAACTACTAGCAATGAATGGCTGAAATATAAGTTCTTCTGCACAACCACCTGTGGATGAGGAAGGTTTTCTCACTTTGGGTGCCCCATTCATTAACGGAAGAGCAGAAGCATACTAAGGTAGTGCGGCACAAAAAAATGCTTAAGCGCTTTGAGTATGCGACTTTCAAGGATGTTAGCAACGGGTGGCGAGAATTGGCTCTACTAATATGATGTGCCAAAAAAATCTTAAAGCAAAGTGTCAGTCTATGAAGACGAAGATACGCCAGTGGAAGTCCGAAAATCATTTTTGACGGAAAAGCGTCCCTCTACACGTAAAAAAGTAAATGCTAATAATCAGCATTTTCGTGCTGCTCAGCAGAAACTGAGATGCTAAATTTTGCTTTCGGAAGGGAGTCGAAATTTCTGAAGTGGCCCCCTCATTTTTCGCATAGTTACGAATCGCGCAATCGATTTTTCCGTTTTGGAGGGCCAGCACCCACAAATACTTCTTCCAAGTTTTGTGCATATATTCCAATTGTTTAATAGTTTTTTCATAACTTAAACATTTATGCACCATTTTATTGAAATATTCATAACAATTATAATTCTATCGCAAATTTGATGAAATTTTGAGGATTGTTAAATGAATGATGGTCCTTTTAAATGATTTAATGCGATGTGAAAAAATTTTTTATTTAACAATTTTTTTATAACAATTTCATAAACAAATGCATTTTTAAGTGCTTTCTCCACGCAATTTTCCCTTAGTTTTTACACGAAAAGAACCCTTAAATAGTGAGCAACTATCGTATGAAAAAAATTTTTTGAGCAACACCGTCGTTTTTTTAAAATTTAATTAAATGTTGCTTTCTGCCGGACGCGCGCGTAGCCACGCTCAGCGCACCGCGGCGTCCGGCGGGTGCCACGACGCTAGACAAATAAACAAATACACATACTTAACGGTAAAGCGTGGTGATTACATATAAAATTAATAACGCACAGGGAAAAGACACAGTTGATTCTTAGTAAAATCTGGATTAAATTGAAATAAAATGAGACGGCCATGGTAAATAACTAGTTACTTTAAATAGTTACATTCTCAGGTAACGGTGGTGGTAACTAGTTTCTTCTGTGAATAAGTAACGAACTACTTTCGGAATATTGTACAGGAATGTTTTTATTACGACATTTAATATAGTTTATTGCTCTTACAACAATTTTTCTATTTTCACTATTTGAAATGTGACGGAACTTTCAAAGACCCATCGCTAACCTACCCTCAAGAAGCTGAGGAAGTTGTTTGACGGTAAACAGAAAAAGTAGACAGAGAGTAAGATAGGTTTGTAAATTATGTTATGAGAAATAAAAAAATTAATACAGATAGAAATAAGCGTTATGGTGCAGTCTCCTGAACGCGTGGAGCAGAAAACCATAAGAGTGGAAAAAGACACACAGATACATCTCTCTTTTTCTCTCTTATGATTTTCTGCTTTACGCTTCGATGAGACTTCACCTTTAATCATATTTCATAGAAAATATTTATCATATTTATGAAAGTAATGATACTCAGGCGGAAAAGTCGCACTTATGCCGGACCTTACGAATGGCATAGTACCGCGCCAGTTGTAAATGAGGAGCAATGCCAATAGTGATTAGTACTGCCTCAGTATGGAGTCCAAGTGCTGGCTAGAAGCCGACTTGGGGATTTATGCCGAGTGTTGACGCGGTACTGGTTTAGTACTGCCCCAGTATGGAGTCCAAGTGTTGGCTAGAAGCTGACTTAGGGATTTATGCCGAACGTTGGCGCGGTACTGGTTTAGTACTGCCCCAGTACCAACGGACAGCTTCCAGACGAGTGACATTTTGTACTATTACCAGCACCGCACTAATATACAATGATAAAAATGATTACTTCTAAAATGTATATAAATTTTTTTATTATGTAATGTTCTTTAATTCAAAAATTTGATCTGTTTCTTTCAAAAATATTTTATTTGATAGAAAATCGATTAAATAATTAAAACTCTTAAAAATTTTAATCATAATCATAAATTGGCATAAAATTTAATAACTCCCGATTACGCGGGGCCTATACACTTTCTAGACGGCCCTGCCGTGGTTGCTGGTTATAAGCGCTATTTTCTTTCTTGTATTCGAAGCGTGCGCAGCCGAGAGGATTAGTCATTGGGTTAGTAATGCGTTAATTATAAGTAGGAGAGGGTTCGAACCCGCAGCGTTAAGAATAATTTTTAATACTGCCTAAACGAGCGTTTGTGTAGTTTAGAGGGGGGTATGTGTTTGTAGGTAAGTGTGTATATAAAAATAGTAAGTTATTGTATACTTGAAAGTAAATAAAGTTTTTAAATCTACTAAGAATATTCATTGATTCAACTCCTGCTCTTATTTGATTTAACTACACGGAGAAAAATGGTTGAAGTAATTTAACTCAACTTCCGATCAAATTTGGGACATAAGGACAAGTTAGAAGTTATTTAGTAAGGTAATGGAACCAATACTCGATCAGCATCCGTGTAGATTACGGAAAACGATCTTCCAAAGTGTATAGCATTAGAGTAATAAATTAAACTTTTGTATATATATTGTAGAAGAAGGTTTTGTTTATCGAATTCAACACGCAAACAATTTCTTTGTGTCGTTTTGTAAATGAATTAGGCGTTTTTAAAACATTACTTTTGGGTACCAATACTCGATCACCGAAAACCCCGCGAAACCAGTAGTCGATCATCAAGGGACCAATAGTCGATCAAGTCATTTGTCACATAACCTCAAAAACATATATGGAAAAATTAAAGCATTTATGTGAAAATTTTTGAAAAATATCACTTCTTTTAGTTTTCACTAATCGAGCACCATAAAACTTCGACCAAAAGTTAAAAAACTCACTTTTAAGAATAAAAAAAAACAAACACAGCATCGCGCTAGGCTGATCGACTTTTGGTTCCCCTTCGCTTTTTGTATACCAAAAGACGATCAGCATTTTTTACATATTTAATCAAATTTATGATTATAATTACCTCTCTGTAATAATAGTAAAAGCTTTCATAGGTCTGGTAATGCCTTCTCTCATGCGATTTTTCCAACTTCTCCCTGATTATCGTCCAACTTAGCACGGACACATGAGTCGGCGGCACCACTGACCGACGGCGCAGGCGACTGTAACGCACGAAATTCAACGAGCGCGTAGGGGAATAGTATATTATGTGCCTAGGAACACAATGAGGGTGATTGCGTGACGAGCGACAATGTTCGCAGGAAATCGAAGCCAAGGCGTAGTCGAGGCGTAGCCGAGACGTAGCTGAGGCAAAGCCGAGACGAATTCGAGGCGCGATCAGTCCTGCGAGCATTGTCGCGAGTCTCGCAATGTCCCGAATTGTGTGCATTGGCACATATTCTATTTTATGTGACTGTGGTGCGGATACGAGTTTTTATGCGTACATTGGAATCTAATCTAGTACTTATTGTAGTTGTTTGCTGCGCTAGTTGTACGAAGCGGTCGCAAATTGGCGACTAGTCCCGGCCATTTTGATTTTATCGGTCTTGTGTAGTAGTCAGCGCTAACGCTGTACGAAGAAGAAGTGAGAAGAAGAATAAGAAATGGATTGCGTTCCGCTGTCAGACTATAATGCACATGCGCAGTTCAATTTCTACATTGTATTCCTCTGTAACGGAATATACAACATTGCTTTACTCTCAGCTGTAACAAAAAAACGAGTTTCCGCGGCTGAGGCACATAAATATTTTTCTCCTACACTATGTTATATTTTTGAATAATAATTGGGCAGTATAATATTGTTAAATATTTTCTATAAATGTTACAAATTTTTTTCAGTATTTTGCTTTTTTGAATTCATAATAAACATGATTTCATACCGAAGTGATCGAGTATTGGTTACTGATCGAGTATTGGTTCCATTACCTTATCACTGTAATTATTTGTGATATATTAAATGTTCCAAAATGAATCAAAGTTGAGTAAAATTCAGGAGTGTAGGGTGAAGTTTGAAAGCGTGCATTAAAAGTTCCTAAATATACATAATATTACTCGTAGTATAATTATAAAAAAAACCAATATTTTATTAAATCACAAAAATAGTAGAGCTATTCGTTCATTCTACTCTACGCTTCAATCGAGAGTTGAGTAAACCGTGAATCGTAAGATTTATTCCACCAGCTATATCTATTCACGCAGGGACGAATGAAAGTAATCTGTGCCTTGGCCATACATAAAAAATTTTTAATTTCAAAAACGTCTTGAATTTTCAGCATACTGATGTTCCACGTTATTATACTTGGTAATCAAAATCAACTAAAAACATATACAAAATACAATTACAGTATTTTTAATTTAAAATATGATTGGCTACTACTGAATGATGTGTATGAATGTATCGGATGACTAATGGCAGGCTCGAGGTAAGAATTTTTTTTTATTTAACCCATTAACGCCCAAAATCACAGACTTTTTAACTCATTTTTGGCCCTTGTTGACAAAGCGACAAAGCGAATATATCATGACCAAACCTTATATACATAATGTTTTTGAGTCTTCCCGTTCGATTTATGAAGTCAAAATTACATTATCGTGCACTGGAAAACCAATATGGCGGATTTTATTCAAATAAGTACCGAAAATTTGAAATTATTTTTTCTATTCTTTTGTTTTTCAAATGGATAAAGCATATTGATCTATTTCAACCTATGGACAAAGGTGGACAAAATAGTTGTAGTTTATGAAAAATATTTTTTGGTCCAGCTCCCTATGTTTTATCTTTTCTAAAATGGTGGAAAACTATGGAAATTTATAAAAATAAGCGTTTTTTCATGACATTTCTAAGATAATTGGATAATACACGGAATTTTATTGATCAAACTGTCAAAGTTTGATTTATTTATTATGTACAGACCTTTTCCACTATATGCAATGACCTGATTAATGGCGGATTCAATATGGCGCTTGGAGAACTTGGGAAATATCGAGTTTTTTCAAGATTATCGTTGATAAAAATTCCTGAACCTTTATTAAATTCAATTTTCCTATGCTTCTTGGCACATTGTATGAAAATCCAGTGACAGTGTTAGAAAATTCAAAATGGCGAATCCAATATGGCGGTCCAAATTTTTTTTTTTTTTTTTGGTGAGGAGGAAAAATGGCAAAATCTTTTATAGACGTTGTACAGGACTCTCCTAGGACGGGTCTAGGCATACCTGTTAAAACCAAAAAACCCCCTCTCTCGAACCAATACACCACCCGCGGAACCGCCTTACGGCTTTAAACTTCACGGGTGGTTGGTTCCATTAAAGTCGCGTGCGACTCTTCCGTCATCCGTTCGCTCGGAACTTCCATCCGCGGCCACATGCCAACTAGGATAACCGACTAGCCGCGCCACTCAGGGGAGAAACAAACAGATTCCTCCCCCGAACGACGCAGGCAGTCAAGTCTACCCGAGACGAAGGACCGCGGGCGCAGGCCCCGATGCGATATCTACTGGCCCTCCCCGCTGTTTCGCTCTCGACGCCCATCAAGTTCTCTCGTCTTCATTACAAGTGTGACGAATGACTCGATGAGCGTCCAGAACCGTTCAGACTGGAGCATGAGTGGGACCACCGTGTCAGGAGTAAGTTCGGAACCCAACGCCTGACCGAGAACCTCCCTAGCCACACCCCATTTTGCGCAGACGAAGAGTGCGTGATCTGCGTTATCCACCGGGAAATCGCAGTAGCAACACGTCTCGTCTCTCTTCTTAAAG
Organism: Diplolepis rosae; assembly: GCA_030998225.1. Taxonomy (NCBI): domain Eukaryota; kingdom Metazoa; phylum Arthropoda; class Insecta; order Hymenoptera; family Diplolepididae; genus Diplolepis; species Diplolepis rosae. The sequence continues at coordinate 1,511,286 of JAPYXD010000161.1, forward strand.
CGCCTCAGGTACGCGTTAAAACAGTCCTGGCCCGAGAGCGCTTGCGCCGAGTAAAAGCCGACTTCCCCGTGCTTTCTGTTCAGCCAGGTGGCGAGCTCCGGGATCAGGCGGTAGGTTCATCTCCCTGTCTGCTCACCATGCCATCTCATATGCCATTTCTCGACGAGTCTGCGCCTTCCATCCTTGCGGATGGCCTCCTTCGCGCGAGCGATTTCCTGCAGGTCGGCGCAGGTAAGCTCCTTGCGAAGCTGAAAGGTTTCCTGCCTTTCCTCCTCCAATAGATCTATTGGCGGGACGCTCGCCAGGACCAGCACAGCGCTCGTCGAGATAGTTCTGTATGCCGAAACTATTCTCAGCGCGACAAGTCTCTGCGCCGAGAACAGCTTCTTCTAGATAGCATGGTTTTGCAAGGCATTGGCCCAGACCGGAGCTGCATAAAGCAGCTTCGAATGGATCACGCTCGCCACCAATCTTCTTTTCGCTTCCCTGGGTCCACCAATGTTTGGCACAAGCCGGGCCAAGTTCGCTCCACATTGGATGGCTTTGGCAGCTGCGATCTTTAGGTGTTCGCCAAAGCTAAGCCTACGATCCAGCTACACCCCCAGGTACTTAATGCTTGTTTTCCACTCGACTTCATGCTCTCCGAGAACGATCCTCGGATATTGGAAGGATCTCCTGTCCGTAACGAGCAAAGCCTCGGTTTTCTCAGGGGCCATTTTAAGACTTTTGCCATCCAACCAGCGCTTTGCTCCCCACAGACTTTCATTGATCCTCAGCTCTAGGATTCTGACGTCGTCAAGCGGCGCACACGACAAGTGCGTCATCCGCAAAGCCGACGATGCTCGTTCCACCAGGTAGGTCCATGCGCAGAAAAACATCGTACATGATGTTCCAAACGAGTGGACACACCCGCGACCCTTGAGGAGCGCCACATGTCATCTCTTCTTTGAGAGACCATTTGTCGCCCTCGTATATCACCCACCTGTCGCTCAGATAGTCATCTATCATTCGCAACAGGTAGTCTGGAACCTTTTTCCGCATCATCGCCTCGATGCAGATGTCCCATCTCGCGGTATTGAACGCATTGCGTATGTCAATGCTAATCAACGCACAGAATCCCTTACGCTTACCAGTTCCTTTTCTTGCATTTGTGGTGATGTTAACCACCGCTTGGATGGCGTCCACAGTGGACCTGCCTTTCCTGAATCCGAACTGGTTTTCCGAGAGCGCCGTCCGAATATTGAAGATTTAATAATATGCTAATGAAAAAAATATTTTCGTATTTTATGTAAAATATGTGATCAAAAATATTTTTAGACATTTCTTGATTGAGTTCGCTAATTCAGCGGAAAAAATTATCCATTTGAAAAAAAAAGAATAGAAAAAAAAATTTCAAATTTTCGGTACTTATTTGAATAAAATCCGCCATATTGGTTTTCCAGTGCACGATAATGTAATTTTGACTTCATAAATCGAAAGGGGAGACCCAAAAACATTATGTATACAAGGTTTGGTCATGATATATTCGCTTTGTCGCTTTGGCAACAAGAGCCAAAAATGAGTTAAAAAGTCTGTGATTTTGGGCGTTAATGGGTTAAGAAAACCATACCATTGCCAGTTGAAATAATACGCCCGATGCTAATTTTACTTAACTACGGTTTGAAGCTCCTCAAGCGACGATGAAATATTCATCAAATATCATCATCAAATATTCATTGCTCTCCTTTATTTTATTACAGATTTGTAGATGACACTATTCTGTGTGTACAAAAGAAATTTATTGACTTGGTTTTAAACATTTTTAATTCACAAGATAAGAACTTACAATTCACCTTTGAAGTTCAACAAAATAATCAAATTAACTTTCTGGACGTGTCATTAATTATAAAAGATAATAAAATTATTTCTAATTGGTTTCAAAAACCTACCTCATCAAATAAAACAATTAATTACTTTTCCAATCATCCAATTTGTCAGAAAAAAAATATTGTCTATAACTTAGTTGATCGAGCGATATCTTTATCTCACAAAACGTTTCATGACGCCAATTTGAAGATTGTTAAACAAATATTATTAAACAACGATTATCCAAATAGCTTCATCGATAAAAATATAAAAATCCGTATGAATAAAATTAAATACAGCTCTCCAAATTCTCCAAATAAAAAAAACCGTTCAAACTTATACAGACATCAACCAAAGGTATGTTTGCCATACAACGTAACAAACTTCACTAAATTGTCTAATATTTTTAAAAAATACAATATTTCAACTATTCCAGTCGTCAATAAAACTTTGAAATCAATAATAAAATTAGGTAAAGACTCCACAAACAAATGGGAACGAACTAATATTGTATACAAATTTAATTGTAAAAATTGCACTGCGACTTATATTGGTGAATCTAAGAGAGCATTAAGAGTTCGTATTAATGAACACAAAAATAAAAAAAACAGTGAATCCGTAGTCTGTGAACATCAATTGGAATTCAACCATGAATTTGATTGGGAAAATACCAAGATTGTTGATTATGTCTCTGACTATCGAAAAAGATTAACATCAGAGATGATCCATATAAAATTTAATAAATTTAGTATAAATAAAAAAGAAGACATATTTACTTTGAATAGAATTTATTTTTCATTACTTAATAGATTAAATTCATGATAGCTTTCCAGCTGATGTCTGTTTACATTTCAAATTCTGTGTTTACAATAACTGTTGTCAATATTTTAAGTTAACTGTTTGAATGTAATAATTTAGTAGACAAAGTGTCGTCGACTCCATGACATCACGTCATTTTATTAAGTAAATCATGACTTTTATTATAATTTTACTTTCTCGACATTACTCATCATGAGTTAAACTTCTTTTATAAAGGTAAAATTTTAACAATTTCGTGTATGTTCTGGATGTTAAGTTAATTTAATGTTTATTTTTCTTGTGTGTGACAATTTTAATATTTGGTGTTTTTTTAATTTAATAAAGCCTGATGAGGTTGGCAAACCCATAGCCAACGAAACGTCGCAACAATTTTGACACTATAAAGAGTTTTATTCTTTATATTTGACCCTCATTTATCGTAAACCAGCATTTTTTATTATAAATATTCATACATTTCATGTTAACCCACTGGCGCATGTTGATGCCCTGTCGTCGACAACGTTTTACTCGACTCCTTACTATTCCCTATGTAACGCTTATTGTTATTCACTCTGGGTGAATTAGGTATTTATCAAATTAATTTGAAAACAGATTTTTTACTGTGAAAACAGTAAACTTAACTTTCCATGCGAATATCCGTCCGTTGTCGTCAAAAATGGTAAATATTAGAGTCTTAACTCAAATTTTCCCTGTACTTTTTCTCTCAATGCAATACAGATTTTTGGTACAATTTCCAGTTCCACCCCAGTACTAAAAGACAACTCCCATCCGAACGACATTTTGTACTAATGCCAGTAACGCGCCAGTACAAACCTTACAGGCATACTATTATTCACAGTACAGCGCCAGTACAGATTTTCGGTACAGGCGCAGTACCATTTATAGTACCACGCCAGTACCGACAAACAACTCCCAGCCGAGTGATATTTCGGATGAATAGCAGTACCCAGCCGTTTTCCACCCGGTATTATGCCAGTACAACGTTAGTACCAAAATCCCCCCGGTGGTACTAGCGCGGTACCAAGCCAGTTGTAAATTAACACAAAAACTAAAAAAAAATTATTTTTTGAAAAGGTAACTAGTCATTTTTTAGCGTGTTATAACGCTAACGGTAACTAGTTCCTTTTAGAATGTAACTTACCCATAACTGTTTAATGTTATGGGTATCCAAGAAAATGTCCACAGGTCAGATAATAAGCTTGCAGAAGTGCCTTTGGGTATTTTCAAGTACGAGGGCTATTCAATAAGTCCGTGACTTCTCGAAAGATGATGCTGTTATCGTAAATATGTTACTACTCTACGAGAATACCATCTAATATCAGTGCGTATACAAAGTTTCAAGTCAGTACGTTGATTAGAAAATTTTTTACAGTCAGTTGAATTTAGTTTTTCATTGTTAATTGAAAACCATGGAAAAAAGCGATTTTCGCTTGCTTATTAAACATTATTTTCTACGAGGAAAATCAATCAAAGAAACTGAAGAAAAGTTTGCAAGATACTATGAGGAGTTTGCTCCATCGCATGGCATGGTTCATAGGTGGTTCACGGAATTTCATTGCAGCCGTATTAGCACAAGTGACGCTGAGCGTCCTGGCCATCCAACAGAGGTGAATTCTCAAGAAATGTCGATAAAATCCACGACATCGTACGCAACGATCGTCGATTTAAAGTGCGTGAGATTAGTAAGACTGTAAACATTTCAGTGGGACGCGTATGGTATATTTTACATGAATGTTTAGGCTTGAGAAAGCTGTCTGCAAGATGGGTGCTGCGTTTGCTCACAGCCGATCACAAAAGCGGGCTCGTGTGATTGCGTCTGAGCAATGTTTGGGCATGTTTCAACGTAATTCAAATGGATTTTTGCAATGTTACGTAACTGTTGATGAAACGTGGATTCATTATTATATGCCAGAAACAGAAAATCAGTCGAAAATGTGGACTGGGCCTGGCGAAACTCGCTTCTTTCCACGGTTTTGTTTTAACAATGAAAAACTAAATTCAACTGGCTGTAAAAAATTTTCTAATCAACCTGTTGGCTTGAAACTTTGTATACAAACTGATATTAGATGGTATTCTGTTAAAGTAGTAACATATTCACGATAACAGCACCATCTTTCGAGAAGTCACGGACTTATTGAACAGCCCTCGTACCTGAAAGGCGTGAAAAGAGCCTTTCTGAGTTATTGCCATTTTTTATCAGCAAGAGCTAAACACGCTCCCAATGAGTGAGGATAAGGTGTAAAAATTATATCGATCGCTCTTCCTGTCGATATTATGCATTTACCCTGCACCTTGCTTCACATTCTAACAGGATAACAGAGCTAATCATAATTTTATTTGAGCTTTCTCGTAACATCATCGACTCTCGATTATCGTCACAACCACCGTCACCGACGCAATGACCCCCCCCCCCCCCCTCCACCAATCATTTCTTTTCCCAAGTCGAGTTTATCTTTTTCACAATCTTCGGAAATTCCTATTTGTGTCACGTAATATTACTGAAAATAAAACAGAATTTGAAGAATATAAAGAGAATTTAAACAGTTTACCTTTTGAAATCCTATAGTAAAAGTAATATAAGCTTACAATCACAACAACAAAAATATGAATCTCGCGATATTTTTTTGATGTTCGACTTAAGATTTCAAGTATATACATAACCGACTGACAACTCTATTAGTACAGAGAGTGAATGGAACTTGATGCATCTTCGAATTCGTTCTCTTCATTTGAATTGTAATTTTGATATTCCTCGATGTCATCAACGTCCTCGACGTCCTCGATGTTTTTGTTAATTTCATCTTCTTTTTCCGGTGACACATTTTTCATATTGATTTCAATCAGATTATCTTCATTCAAATCTTGCTTACCAACTTCTTCTGTAGTGATAGTCTTACTATTTTTCTTGAGTTCTTTAATGAACACAACATCCCGGCTGATTTTAATTTTATTCGTGCTCGTATCCAGCAATCGAAATCCTTTCGAAGTTCCAGAGTATCCCACGAAGGTCAATTCTCTCCCTTTCACGTCCAGCTTCCTCCTGTAGTCCTTAGGAATATGTGCGAAGACTTTACTTCCGAAAATATGCAGATTCTCGACATTTGGTTTCTCAGAAAACCACAATTCGTATGGAGTCCTTGTCCGGCACGATGTTGGGAGTATATTTTGTAATTAATTAGCGGTCATCACCGCCTCTCCCCAATATCTCTTATGCATGTCTGCATCTATCAACATGCATCTGGCCATCTCGCATAGTGTTCTATTTTGTCGTTCAGCTACTCCGTTCTGCTGAGGTGTGTATGCTATTGTGTATTGCATGCGAATCCCTTTCTTATTGAATTGTGTTTTGGTAAATTCTACGAATTGTTTGATCAGAGGCGTTGCTTTGTTCTTGAATTTCACTAAATGTACAGTGGTATACCTGCTGTGATCGTCTATTATCGTTAGAATATACCTTTTGTTACCTGGAGTTTTTGTTTGTATGGGTCCGCAAACATCTGTATGGATGAGATCGAGTGTCGCCTGCGTTTTGCTTACTGATACTTGTGGAAACGGTTTACGAGCCAGTTTACCTTTCACGCAGCACTCACATTCAAGCCTTATTCCGCAGTCCTTAATCTGGATACCTGATGCAAGACCTTCACTTTCAAGTTTTCTAATTGCGTTTATGTCTCTATGACCGAACTTTGTATGCCATTGATGCTGACAATCTTCCTTGTCTTGAACTTCTAATGTTGATAGGCACGCTGCTCCCGTAGTTGCCAACCTGTATAGGTTGTTTTCGCATGCTGCTGCTACTGCTACGATCCTTCCTTCCGATATTATTTTGCAGTCGTCGTACGAAAATAAAACTTTAAAACCATTCTTGGTAATGTTCCGCACAGAGATCAGATTATTGTCAAAAGACGGTACGTAGAGTACATCTTTGAGCGTCACTTCGACCTGAGTTCCACCTTTGTCAACTTGTTTACAGCTTTATCCACTTTTGCACAAACTGTTTATCACCCACTGTTCCGTTTGTATTACTTTAATTTTTATCCTTCACTGAAAAAAATATCTCCGTCGACCGACTCAATTTATTCAAGTCTAACCTTTAACTTTAGTCTATTATATGCTCTGAACTGAATGCCTGGGCACATAACCTGTTGACTGTTTCGGCAGCAGGCAGATAAATAAATGAATAAACACTAAATAAATATGAGACAATTAAACAATACATTTATATTCTGTAAAATACATATGGAAAGTGAAAAACGTTCTTAAACTTTAGACTTTAGGATCGAGTGAAAAAACTGAATAGCAATGAACCTTTTACCATGATGATCATGCTTAGACCGACTATAGACAAAATGTGTTTCTGATCTGACAAATAGACCCAAGATCCTTATGACTGTCCTTCTGTAACTTTGCTACTTTCTTAAATCTGTACATTTAGAACTATATTTTCTGACACTGAATCGTTGCACTTCTAACACATTCTTTGATAGGATTTAAAAGTTTGAAGTCGATGGATAATTTGTGCACAAATTTATAAAAATATTATACATACACATTTAAGGGAGTATTAAACATTAAGACATTACTTTAAACTTTCGTAAAAATCCACCCTAGAATATTTTTTCGCGGTTTTTTACTTTTTTTACGCCTTTATTTGAATATAAAAATTTTTTTGTTCTTACCCACTATGTATCGAAAGTGTTTATCCATTTCAAAAGTTCTTCTATGCACTGCTAGAAATTTCTGTATTAACACGTGGATCAATAAGTTGCGGGACTGAAACATAGATGGCGTTGACAACAAAAGTTCTTTTCATGAGTACCAACCTTCAAAAGATACCTGTCAAAATTTCATGACATTCTGATGTTTGGTCCACGAGTTACAGTGATTTAATTTACGCTAGTCTTGATATTACCAAACAATGGATTCGAAACAATAGTGTGTTGATTTACCATTGCTTTTTGATGAAAAAAAAAAACACAGTGCAAGCTCAGCAATGGCTTGAAAAGTTCTACGGGGACTCTGCTCCATCAAAAACAACCATTTGTCGGTGGTACGCTGAGTTTAAACGTGGTCGTACAGACACTGAAGATGCTGAACGGTCCGGCCGGCCAAATGAGGTAGTAACACCGGAAACCATTAATTTTGACCTTGAGGTCACTTTTCAAGGTCAAATGCAGGTAAGACCCTTTTCTTAAATGAGAACCCCTATTTTTGACTGCGGATTTGAAAAGGGCGGGACATTCTACGTCAAAAATGACCTGTGGAAAAATGGTTTTTATGACCTTGGAAAGGTAAAAAAATTTCTGAATTGTCTTGGCTTTTCGGGGTAAACAAACGTTCAAGATCGTTCACAAAAGTCGACGAAATGTTAAGGTGTACATGACCTTGACCATAATGACCTTCAGGTCGATTTTCAAGGTGACTTGAAGGTCAAAACGACTTTTCTTAGATTGAACTATGTGCTCGGATCAATTTTTTTGTAGACTTCAGGATGTGGATTGTTATCAAGCCCCCCCCCCCCCCCCACCCAAACACACCCAGTCAGTAACAATCATTTCGGATAAGATGTAAAGACTGTGACTCAGTGTCTCCAGAACGTGGGACTTTTCGGCCCCCACCACGTTCCCATCTGGGAGAAACACATGCAAACGTGGCGTGTCACTTTTCTTCAATTTCTTGAAGAAAGTCTGCATGAAATAAACATCAGTATGATCTTGGAAAATTTCATGAGTATTTCAACACTTCAAAAATAAACTTTCAGTGAAATTTAGTGACAATAAATGTATAAAATTTGAATCAATATATAATTTTCCATTCAAATTTATATACTTCTTACTAATTTTGTACATTTAACAATTTTTCAATTAGAACAATATTTTCTATCAAGATAAAATGAACATAAAATTCAAGTTCATAATTTATATTTTCAGTTATATATTTCGTAATTCTAAATTCGGCCCAATTCGTAACATTGTAAAAAGATTTTAAAACTTCATAAAAATTTTTTTTCTGTTTTATTCAAAGTCAATAAATATTCAATGTTTGGAATCGAAATATTAAGTAAATAATTTTTAATTTCTGGGAATAAACTTCTTTAATAAGACAATCTTTCTTCTTTGTGAGAAATCTCAATTTTAAAATTAAAATTCTACGCATAGGATACAAAATCATAATATGAAAATACTTTTATTACAGAATTTTGAAATATACAAGTTGACCAATTTTTAATCGAGTAAATCGGCTACTTTAAGCAAAAAATTATGTTAAAAATATTTTATCAAAAAAAAATAAGACACATTACATAACGGTTTAAAATCCACATTCATAGATTGATGGTAAAAGCAGTTTAAAGTTTTTTAATCTTACATTTTAGTGACGTATGCACAGACTTTTAATCAGATAAATGAAATGCTTTATAGAAATTCAAAATTTTCTTATCACTGCACTTAATCAAATTTATAAAGTAAAAATATTTTTTAATTGATGCTTTCACTCAATTCTTTAAACATTCATTAATTGAAAATTGTACTCAAAATTTAATCTTGCAGCGTTCCAATATTCCCACAATGTTACAAAATCTTATTAATCATTATTTTAGTCGAATTATTTTCAAAATATTTAAAAAATAAATGTAAATATTTTGATTAAATACTCTGTCAAATTTTGCATTTGACTGATCTTGCAAAATTGTTGAAAGTTTTGAATATCGATAGAAGAAACTTTAAATGAAATTTTATGTCCATAAATGCTTAAAGTTCTATATAGAAATATCAACTACAACATTCTCAAATTTTATAAATAAACTACTAAATTCAAAAAGTTTCGGATTTTTTTAAAAACTGTACAAATTTCAAATATGAATCAGTCAAAATCTACTGATTATCAGTGAAATTTGACTGATTTAAATAACTAAAAACAGGTTACTGTGAATCAGTCAAATTTCACTGATTACTTCAGTGAAAAGTAACTGATTTAACAGTGAAAAAATATTGTTTCCACTGATGATTCATTGAAAAGGCAAATCACTGATTCAATCAGTGAAAATTTGACTGATTCAGATTTAGAGTGTATACAAATTTCAAATATAAAGTGTACTCTGTACATTAATCAAACAAATTTAGAAGATGAATATTTTAATAAATATTCCTAAATATTATTGGAATATGATACATATCGATTTAGAAAAACTTCTTCAAAGTACTCAGACATTTTTCTTATTTTACGACATTTTTGCACCATGTTTGACCTTTGGGTAGGATTCAAGAAAACAATTGTAGACATACTTTCATTACTTAGTAAAATACTATGAAGACTTGCTTTTTAAATTAAAGCGAAAACTTTTAAAACCTTTAACAATCGGTTGTATAGATTCTGCTCTAATCTTGGACGCAATTAGAGAAATAGGTTTTTTTGCTTTTTTTAGATCTAGTTTTTGCCTTAAACATAAAAGGAAGAAAACACATTTGAAATATTAAAATAAAAAAGCTGGTTCATTCTTAGAGAATCCCAAATATTCTGAAATAAAACTCCTTTCCACACCACCACGGAGGTAGAGTTTACTAGTAATAGTTCAATAAATTTTATGTACTCTAAATAAATTTTTTCGTAATTGCAGAAAACTTATTCCAAATACAAAAATTGTATCTTTAAATGTACAGGATAATTAATTATAAAAATCGTTCGAATTTGAATTTCAAGGACTTGTACACACTTTCAAGGCACATCGTTTTTCCTTTTGCAAAAATTTTTAAAACTTCTAATTTTTCAAGTAATTGGGAGAAGTACATTTAAAAAAAAATTGTTTTCTCTACTTCCACTCGCGCTAGCTTAACAAATTTTCAGAATTTTACGATTTTATTAATATTGTATTAAGTGTCTACATTTTCTGAAACTATCTACAGGAGAAAAATTTTAATACTTTAGTAAAGAAGGTTTTCTGAAAAGTTGTATCTCAATCAGATTAATAGCCAAAAAGTTACCAATGTTTTAAATCGCAAACGAACGGTATAAAGGTCAAATTGGAGACGAAAACAAATAATAATAGCAACCTTCTTTTGTTTTCTTCTAAGATATACTTGATTCTCGCTTTATGCGTTATTTGAGAAGGCAAGAGTGTGGATTCTTCATATTTTTATCGTAATTCCTTATTGAAAACGGCAAAAGTAAGAATATTATATTATTATTTGGTGATACGTGAGTGCTCTTACGTACGTTATTGTTTGATGCTTGTGGGTAAGTTTATTTTGTGAAACTTAATTTGTGTGCAGATTACAAATTATTCACATTCGCTCAATTTTATCGACTTTTCATCTTATTAATTCTTTTCAAATAATTCTGTTTTCCTTCGTCGTATAATTTATTGTTCACAATGAGTAATCCGGTTGACCCAAATTCGAGTGTTTTGAAGGACAGCCAGTTTCAAACGAAGGTTGACCACCGTTTGAAATCTGGTTCAAACGAATGTCAACCCGCTAGAAAAGTCATGAAAAATGCAAAAAACTTTCAGTTGGGATGGTTTGAGGAATTTCCGTCGTGGAGAGAGTGGGTGGTTACATTAGCAGATGAAACAAGATTTCATTGCAAAATTTGCAATAAAACGATGCTATGTGGCAAATCGGAAATTGAAAAGCATGAAGCATCTTTATCACACAGAAAGAAGCAAGAGTTTTCAAATAAATTAGAATGTTATGGAGTAGTAAGTGAAAATTCTTCTAATGTAACTGCCAATTCTTACAGTGTTGAACCTTGTGTAGCAAGTTCTTCTGCTTCAGAATTCCCAAATTCCACGATTCCGGAAAGTGTTACTTTCAAACAGAAAGTACAAGAAGCAGAGATTAGGATTAGTACATTTTTCGTAGAGCATAATTTACCATTCGCGATTTCATCAGAATTGATAGGACTTTTCCAAGATATGGAACCTTCGGTTTTAATAGACGTTAGATTGAGCCACACTAAAATGGTCCTAGTTGTAAATAACGTCGTATATGCTGCTGAAACTGATCGCATGGCAAATATTTTTCGTAAGCAATCATTTTCAGTGTACGAAGACGAAACGACCGACAGGACTCTAGAAAAGTGGCTGTCATTAATGGTTCGATATGTGGAGCCAACGACATTTTCTGTCAGGGTGGAATTGCTCCAGCTTATTAATGTAAATGCTTCGGATTGTTCTGCCTCTAAAATTTTTGATGCGTTCGAAAAAGCATTGTCCGGGCAGAAAATCCCTTTATCTAATATCTGTGCTTTAGCTTGTGATAATGCACAGGTGATGGTCGGCAATAGGTCCTCATTTAAAACAAAATTAAAGGAAAAAAGTCCCCGTTTAATTGTTTTTCCGTGTGTCTCGCATTCGTCAGCAATTGTAGCAAAATATGCTTGTGCCACAATCCCAGTTGTAGAGGATTTAATCAAAGATTTGCCAGCTTTTCTTAATGCTAGCTCCAAGCGAACGGCTATTTTTCGATCGATTGTTTTGAAATTAGGAAATGACTATCAAAAAATTCCCAGTCATTCTGAAACTCGCTGGCTTGTCCGCTATCGATGCATAGATATTATAATAAAGAATTGGGAAGTTATTCTTCAGTATCTTATGGTCCTCGTATCTGAGAAGGTAGAGAAGGCCAAAGACTTGTTAGGAAAAATGCAGAATCCTTTGACACTCGCATATTTCCTATTCTTGAAATTTACTTTGAATAGGTTCAACGTATACAATGCGAAATTTCAAAGTCGCGAAACAATGGTTCAGGAACTCCAGCCAAACTCGGCTAAATTCTTCGTATGGATTCTTAGCAGTTATTTGAAAGAGGATCTTCTTCAACCGAATTTATTCTTTCAAAACATTAGAAATGTTAACTTTGCAGATCCTAGTAATCAAAAGCCGCTTCAAGACATTGACGTTGGTAAGGAAACGCGAGAATATTTCCAGCAGCAACTTACAAACAAGAAATTGCAAATAGTAGAAGTTGATCTATTTCTTCGTAATTGCTTGAAATTTTATGTCACAGCAAGCGAAGAAATTCGCAATCGACTTCCTTTTGATGACATCTTTTTGTCTTGCGTTGCTGTTTTCCGGCCTCAAGTAGCTTTTTATGCTGATCGAAGCGAAACTTTTCCTAGGATCTGGAAAGTTTGTCAAGATTTAGGGTCGTTTGATAGAATAGGTGTACAAAAAGAGTGGGATTCTTTACTCAAAATCAGACAGGAACTCAAAGAAAAGTGGTCGAATTTATCTTTTGACGAAATGTGGTCTAGTATCGGTGTATCTTCGACGAGTACAGGAGAAAAACTTTTTCCAAATTTGACCTCAGTATTGAATCATGTTCGGAGTCTTCCTCATTCAAATGCTGAGGCGGAGCGAGGTTTCTCCATGCTCACGGACGCGAAAACTCAAAAAAAGAAATCGCTTAGGAAACAGGACGGTCAACTCAATTTGTGTTACTCGATCAGCCCTAAAGGCGAGAGCTGAAACAGCCAGAACAACAAGCATCACTTCGAAGTATTTGCAATTAATGACCGAAAATCTATATGAGATGGCAGAAAGTGATAGGGAAAGTGGTTTGTCGCTCTTCGCTCACGAAGGAGAGGATTAATTCTAATGGCCAAGGCATGGCGTTAATCAATTTCAAACGCCTTTCTTACTCACAAAATAATGACATTTTATTTCTTATATCAGAGATACGTTCTTTATTCCTTTCTTCGCGTGCCTCGGGTATGGAAATTGTTTAGTTTTAATTATTATTTTGTGAGTAAGAAAACATACTGAAATTGAGTAATATCACGCTTTGGGCATAAGTGAGAGGCAAGGGGACTCACAATAATCAAGCACCCCAAATCATCCCGAATTAATCAAACTTCTTCATTATTTGATTTAAAACAAAACATTTTTGTTCGACGTATACTGGCATTTGATAGAGGCAAGCCTGAAGTACGAGCTACATTTGTAGCGTTTTTTACCACTTTGCTTCATTTTTTTCCTTTTTTCTTTTTGCTTGAAAGCAAAAACCCTTTTCGTTTCGTAGGACGTGGACTAGGCCTACAGGGGATACCACGTAAAAAAACGAGCCTTAAACTCTACCTCCGTGGTGGTGTGGAAAGGAGTTTTATTTCAGAATATTTGGGATTCTCTAAGAATGAACCAGCTTTTTTATTTTAATATTTCAAATGTGTTTTCTTCCTTTTATGTTTAAGGCAAAAACTAGATCTAAAAAAAGCAAAAAAACCTATTTCTCTAATTGCGTCCAAGATTAGAGCAGAATCTATGCAACCGATTGTTAAAGGTTTTAAAAGTTTTCGCTTTAATTTAAAAAGCAAGTCTTCATAGTATTTTACTAAGTAATGAAAGTATGTCTACAATTGTTTTCTTGAATCCTACCCAAAGGTCAAACATGGTGCAAAAATGTCGTAAAATAAGAAAAATGTCTGAGTACTTTGAAGAAGTTTTTCTAAATCGATATGTATCATATTCCAATAATATTTAGGAATATTTATTAAAATATTCATCTTCTAAATTTGTTTGATTAATGTACAGAGTACACTTTATATTTGAAATTTGTATACACTCTAAATCTGAATCAGTCAAATTTTCACTGATTGAATCAGTGATTTGCCTTTTCAATGAATCATCAGTGGAAACAATATTTTTCACTGTTAAATCAGTTACTTTTCACTGAAGTAATCAGTGAAATTTGACTGATTCACAGTAACCTGTTTTTAGTTATTTAAATCAGTCAAATTTCACTGATAATCAGTAGATTTTGACTGATTCATATTTGAAATTTGTACAGTTTTTAAAAAAATCCGAAACTTTTTGAATTTAGTAGTTTATTTATAAAATTTGAGAATGTTGTAGTTGATATTTCTATATAGAACTTTAAGCATTTATGGACATAAAATTTCATTTAAAGTTTCTTCTATCGATATTCAAAACTTTCAACAATTTTGCAAGATCAGTCAAATGCAAAATTTGACAGAGTATTTAATCAAAATATTTACATTTATTTTTTAAATATTTTGAAAATAATTCGACTAAAATAATGATTAATAAGATTTTGTAACATTGTGGGAATATTGGAACGCTGCAAGATTAAATTTTGAGTACAATTTTCAATTAATGAATGTTTAAAGAATTGAGTGAAAGCATCAATTAAAAAATATTTTTACTTTATAAATTTGATTAAGTGCAGTGATAAGAAAATTTTGAATTTCTATAAAGCATTTCATTTATCTGATTAAAAGTCTGTGCATACGTCACTAAAATGTAAGATTAAAAAACTTTAAACTGCTTTTACCATCAATCTATGAATGTGGATTTTAAACCGTTATGTAATGTGTCTTATTTTTTTTTGATAAAATATTTTTAACATAATTTTTTGCTTAAAGTAGCCGATTTACTCGATTAAAAATTGGTCAACTTGTATATTTCAAAATTCTGTAATAAAAGTATTTTCATATTATGATTTTGTATCCTATGCGTAGAATTTTAATTTTAAAATTGAGATTTCTCACAAAGAAGAAAGATTGTCTTATTAAAGAAGTTTATTCCCAGAAATTAAAAATTATTTACTTAATATTTCGATTCCAAACATTGAATATTTATTGACTTTGAATAAAACAGAAAAAAAATTTTTATGAAGTTTTAAAATCTTTTTACAATGTTACGAATTGGGCCGAATTTAGAATTACGAAATCTTTCATTAGAAAAAGAAAAAGTCACTCACATGAAATAAACTTCTGTAAGAATTATCAAAATTGAAGAGATGTTAAAATATTTGAAAAATAATGCAATTGTAAAATTGCAATTTATATCAATATTTGACAAATTTTTAGCTTTTTCAATCAAAGCATTATCCGGGAATTTTTAGTTCCTATAAAAATATGGAATATTTATCAATTTCTTGAATGTTCATACATTAAAAAAATATCGAATTAGAGAATTATATGCAATGTATTTTCCATTAAGAATACATAAACATGACATAATTAGTTTTATATCTACATTTTCAGCTTACTTTTTTGTGACTTAAGCACACATTTTGAATTTGAAATACAAAAATGCTCTACAGAGTTGAAGTATTTCCTGAATCAATTATTATTGATCCTGAATTCTATTGGAAAATTTGTTGTTTACTGTTCAAATCTTACTACGATTTCAGACGGACAGACAAATTAAGAACTACAAAATATTTCATCCAAAAGATTGCACTCCTCCATAAAATCTTGTCAAATTGTAACAAGATTTGAACACTTCGAACGAACATTTTTATGTAAAATTTAAAGTTGATTGATATTTATATGTTAATATTGAAATACCAATAAACACATATTTTAGCTTTTTAATTTATCTACTGCTATTAGACAATTTTCCATTTCCGTAGAGATTTTAAGTTTTGGAATGAAAAGTTTGTGCTTAGGCTACAAAAATGTGAGATGAAAATATTTCTAGCATATAACTGAAAATATAAATTATGAACTTGAATTTTATGTTCATTTTATCTTGATAGAAAATATTGTTCTAATTGAAAAATTGTTAAATGTACAAAATTAGTAAGAAGTATATAAATTTGAATGGAAAATTATATATTGATTCAAATTTTATACATTTATTGTCACTAAATTTCACTGAAAGTTTATTTTTGAAGTGTTGAAATCCTCATGAAATTTTCCAAGATCATACTGATGTTTATTTCATGCAGACTTTCTTCAAGAAATTGAAGAAAAGTGTTATTTCTTGAACTATATACTTCGTAAATTCAAATTCGTCGTCTGCTTCGCGCCTCTTTTGCACGTACTCGAGAAAAATACAATTCTTAATTTCGACTCGATAAACGAAAGCGTGAAATCTAAAAATAACTTGAAAACTCAAGCATTGTAAGGAAGTTCCTTCTTCGTGCACCTTCAGCTTTACACGAAGCTGGTGACCGCAGCGTGTAGCAGAGCCGACACACTGACACGCCACGTTTGCATGTGTTTCTCCCAGATGGGAACGTGGTGGGGGCCGAAAAATCCCACGTTCTGGAGACACTGCTGTGACTATGTAGTCTTAGATGAAAGTTAATTCTACAGCGATGGACAGCTCAATAGACATGATTGTCATTATTGGTCGTACGAAAATCCTCACTGGTAAGGTAAAAGCACCAATAGCCGGACGTCTAAGGAAATTTCATTCAATTTTTTGTATTAATCGTTCTAAATGTGATGCGGAATCAAGAATTGCCGCGATTATTTTGATGTATGTGTCCTCCCTACTATAACAAAAAGTCCAGAGTTGTGTTAAATTTGAATGATCCATTTTAATAATTCTTTTTATTAAATAATGCTCTGGAGCCAATTGCCGGACGGGTAAAGTGAATTGATCCAAAAGCCGGACAGCGCTGCACCAATACTCGGACAAGAGAATGTTATAATTTGATTGATATGGATTTGATATTTTTTAAGCATAATAAACACTGGGGAATATTTACGGAAACACTTTTTAGGTTTGCGCTTATAAAAAAAAAGTATTGAAAAGATTTTACAAATAGAATATATTATATTTAGAGTTTGCAGCACTAATTGTCAATCGTTTTTGCCTTATATCCTCAATCGCATTAATAATATCCGCTTTGGTATTAGGCTTTTTAATCTTTTTTTCTGATACTTTTTCCATGATCTATAATAAAGACACCACATACATAAAACCCAGAAAATACATATGTTAAAATGAAAATACTTTCTCAAAATATCAGATTTTCAGCAAATCCATAATTCAAACATTATTTCTTTAAAAAATTATTCATTATCAATAATACTTTATCATTATTATTGAAAATTATCATTCAAAAAGATCAAAAAGTGGGGAAATTTCACTCTGAAATCCACATTTTCATTGTTCTCAATGTAAAATCAACAAGAAAATAAACGTTAAACGTCAATTAAGATTGGATTTCATATTTGACTAATTAAAATATGTTTAAAGTAATTTACCTAATATTTTATCAGATAGATATCTTCTATGAATTGAAAACAATCAAATACTTACCACATTTCTCGAAAATATCAACAGCACTTTTTAAAATTCGCATTCGTTTTTGTAATAACCTTTTCGTCCGGTGACTAGAGCGAAAACAAAATAAGTACAATGTAACTCCGGACATGCGTTCGGTTATTAGGCAAAACGAATAATCATTGACCTAATAACCGGATTTAGAATATTTAATTAAAGTAAAATTTTTTTTAATAATTTTTCGGTGTTACCGGTATTATAATTTCTGAGGAAAGTAGATGGCCTTTCCGGCATAAACGCATAAACGCACCAAGCCAACACTGCTTACAGCATTTCAAATAATTTGAAAGATCTAAGATTGTCGATTCACGAAAGTGTTTGCAATCAGACCCAATAGAGGTCACTTTAAGTCCTAATTTCCATTCAAATAAAACATCTAAACCTGAAAAGTGAAATATACCGAAAAATTATTTGAAATGCTGTAAGCGGTGTTGGCTTGGTGCGTTTATGACAGTAAGTCCCCGGAAAGGCAAGTATATTCGGAGGTTCGATTCCTCCTGACACATGCAAGATGCACGCTTTCAAATTTTTTTCGGTCTTAAAAATATTTTACCATCTAAAATAATATTATTTTTCATATTTCACTAATTTAAAAATAATTATACAAAACCGGAAAGGCCATCTACTTTCCTCAGAAATTATAATACCGGTAACACCGAAAAATTATTAATTAATCTGGCCTAAAACCTCAACAACATCTTGAAAATATACAGAATTGGTAAATTTACCATCTAAGATTGTCGATTCACGAAAGTGTTTGCAATCAGACCCAATAGAGGTCACTTTAAGTCCTAATTTCCATTCAAATAAAACATCTAAAACTGAAAAGTGAAATATACCGAAAAATTATTTGAAATGCTGTAAGCGGTGTTGGCTTGGTGCGTTTATGACAGTAAGTCCCCGGAAAGGCAAGTATATTCGGAGGTTCGATTCCTCCTGACACATGCAAGATGCACGCTTTCAAATTTTTTTCGGTCTTAAAAATATTTTACCATCTAAAAATAATATTATTTTTCATATTTCACTAATTTAAAAATAATTATACAAAACCGGAAAGGCCATCTACTTTCCTCAGAAATTAAAATTTTTTTTAATTTTGAAAAATACTATGATGTAGATAAAGCATTTGACTTCAGTGTAACACGTATTAATATGAAAAATGAGGGAAAATGTAAATGTTATTTGCTTAACAAAGACAACGTGTCAGTTAGTTTATAGAGCAGATTTCGCTACATTTCGACCAGCCTTGTGCTTCAGTAGAGAAATTTTTTTTTCTTGGCGAAGTTTTAATTTCTAATTCAACAAATTTTTCACTTTTTTAAAGTATACGTTTCGAGGTTTGTATACGTTACACCAAAATAGCGATAAGTGATTCGTAAATCTCTAATTTTGAGAAAAATTCATGGCTCTGTCCGACTATTGGGTACCGTCCGGCTATTGGTGCTTATACCTTACAGACCATAAAATTTATTTTTATTTTATCCGATAATGCTTAGCAATAAAAATTCGTAATGGTTTGGGGCACTACTCGCTTGAAGAGTCTCCACTGCGTACACCAAATGCTAGTCTGCTATTTCTGCTCCATACATTAGCCCTTCAACTTCTTCGTAAAACTCATTTTGAGCCAAAAGTGAGACGACTTTCAAAAGATTGATTTTTTTTACCCTCTAAACCAGGTTCCCCCCTTAAGGTCGCTTGAGCGTTTTGTGTCGTATTAAGTGAGGGGCACCGTGGGGGCACGTGTTACATGAATGCTCATTACTACTTATTTTTTTAATAATCATATGTATTATAGTTACATCTGAGTAGAAGGGTAAGAAATCACGGAAATGTCCCCTGAAAAAAGTGATAGTAAAAATTTATTAGTTTCACCTCGAGGCGGTTTTTTATATTCTGTACTTTTCTCGCAATTTTCTCTTGATTGAAGTCGTCAACCCTTTGTTTTTACAATACTAATAGATTCCTCGAAATCGAAAGTACTATTATATATTTGATTTATGGGGACTTCTGTGTTGTTCCGGAGTTTCGCCGATTTTGATGAGGAATCCCATAAGACTACGTGTTAAACTGACATTTTTTCGGCATTAACATCGTCAACCACGGTATTTCTTTTTCCAAATGAATCGCATATTTTATTAAGATAATCCCTACCTGGACTATTGGAGAACGTTGACTTAACAACAAGACAAAGAATGTGGCTTCAACAAGATGGTGCTCCACCACATTTTGCATTCATCGTACGTGAGTTCTTGAACTCAAATTTCAATGAGATGGATTGGACGAGGAGGTCTATTCGAATGGCCCCCCTGCTCACCATATCTATTATCACTTGATTTCTTTTTATGGGGTTATTTTGAAAATGTAGTTTTTACTCAGCGACCCACAACAAGAGAAGATCTGATTGAAAGGATTCTGAAAGCTTGAGCAACCATCTCTCGAGAAACTGCTGAAAAATGTGGACGGTTTTGAAAGACGTCTACGTTTATGTCTTCAAGCCGATGGAGAGCACTTCGAATAGCTACTCCGTGGCTCACTGTAACACTGGTAGCAATGCTGAGAGGCAACGGGACTCATGTTAATCAACCACCCGAAACGTGAGAGGCAAGGGGAACTCACGGCAAAAAAGCACCCCAAAGGAAACAGAACTTACTACGTCCACGCCGTCGTTTCTGGGTAACGCTAAAAGTAAGGACAAAGTGTCTTTATTTTGTAACTAGTCACAGAGAAGAGACATTGTCAAGATTGTCACTTTTGTAACTACATAGTCACAGTCTTTACATCTTATCTGAAATGATTGTTACTGTCTGGGTGTGTTTGACGGCGGGGGGGGGGGGGGTGATAACAATCCACAGTCTGAAGTCTACAAAAAAAATTGATCCGGGCACAGAGTTCAATCTAAGAAAAATCGTCTTGACCTTCAAGTCACCTTGGAAATTGACCTGAAGGTCATGATGGTCAAGGTGATGTACACCTTAACATTTCATCGACTTTTGTCCACAGGTCATTTTTGACGTGAAATTTCCCGCTCTTTTCATACCGTGGTGAATAATAGGGGTTCTCATTTAAGAAAATGGTACAGTCAAATGTCCCCCGGTCCTGGTTATCCTTAGTCTGAACCATTTTTTCGTTGATAAAGTATTTTAGACGATATTTCGGATTATAGATTTAAATGGGTCACCGTGTATTTTGATTGGAAGGTTAATAAATTTAATATGAATCTATATTAATTTTATAGTAATCTAAAAATTTATTTATTTTAATTTACCACGTATATATAAATTTTTAGACACATTTCATGTACACTTGCAACATCTAACTTAATTTCTTTACAAAATTTATAATTTCTAATCTCAATTCCTCCAGTTTTTCAACTTAGCTTGTTGCAAAAATTACTATATAACCAAAAAAATGTTAATGTTTTGCAAACACTACATAATACAAAAGAAACTTCAACCTATAATTATGTGCACAAATTTGAAAAAAAAAAATTTTACACCTACTTATTTAAGCAAAAATTGGCAGTTTATTCCAAAAATTGACTTTTTGAAGTATTTTATACGGAAGCAATGTTATTCTCATTCGCTTCACACCAAAGAAATATTTAGATGGGTATTTTATATTTAGTCAAACCAAATAAAACTTTATGTACAATTTTATAAGAAAATGTAGGTACTTTTAAAGTCCTAACTCATTGTAAAAAACTGTCAATTTTTCAATTCTTCTTGTTTAAAAAGTATCACAGTTGGAAGAAATTCCAAGAAAAAATCTATCCTCACGTACATGATGTTATATATATTTTTCAAAAAGTCCCCTCTGATCAATTTATGCCAAAGAAAACATGTTAAATTAAAATTCTTCTAGACTTGATTTCACACCAAACAAAATTTTGTTGTATAATTTCATAAAAGAATGTAAAAAAATGTAATATCTACATATTTGAACGAGAACTGGCAATTTTAGTTTTGAAAAATGAATTTCACATTGTTTTTTTAAACAGCTATTATGATGATATGTATTCATTTGGCAAATAATGTTCAATTTATTTACGACTGCAGTTAATAAATAATAAAAATATGCGAAACCTTTCATTTTTATAACGTGCGACACATACACACATGTAGTTATACTTTTAGTCAACTACAATATGAGTGAATTTTCTTTGAATTCAAATTAATTAGTTGAGTTTGAAATTTTTGTCACTGCCTACATTATCGGAGGAAAATTCTTTAAATATTCTTTGAATTATTCTGAATAATCATGAATTAAAATTACTTGCTGATAAGATGTGTTTGAAAATATTTAGCAATTATCTTATACTAATCTGTTATTAATGTCTATCTAGCAAGGCCTCTACTTTTTTAAATTACTCGTTATTGAAAGAATACATTACTCAGGATGAAACAACTCAATGAACAAGTGGGTCATATCAATTGAACTACTTTGGAAATTAATAACTTTAATAAACGTTGGAGTACTTAGTAACCTTTTAATATTATTAAGCTTAATTATACAAAAAGCATTAATCAAACTTGTAATTATTTTGAAGCAAAGTAAACATTTTTTAGTGGGTGTAATAAAGTCAGACTCAGAAGATACTATATTGATTAAAAAAGTTATTTTGCTGACAAGGAAGATAAAGGACCAATTTTTATAATTGAAAAGCAACGACTTAAAGAATCTTATGAGAACATCACCTAAAGTTCCAAAGTCTAGCGACTTCAAAACTTTCCTTGAAACTAATTCTTCTTCCAGACAATATAATGAACAATTTTCCAGAATATTAGAATGCAATCACAGAATTTTATTCATAATAAGTCCTTCATTATAATGTCCTCTAAATAAATGAAACATGTTTCGCTATATAGAATATGAAAAATAATAGACAAATATTGCATATTTGAAATATTGTTTGATAATAAATACAAAGAAGATAGGTCAATAAGAGGGTCTCGTTTACACACTTAAGTGCACATGATAATAATTTCTATAAAATTTATGTGTTGCAAAACAAACAGAATACAGTATATTATTATAATAATGCAGAAATTTTAAGTTCATTATGGATCTGCGATTTTGCGCACACTTTTCGTTGCGCAAAGTGTAATCTACCCGTGCAGTGTTATAAAAAACTATTATTGCAATTGGGTGATTTTTAATGCATGAAAGTGTTGTTTAAAAAAAAATGCTCGGCGCGCTATTTCGTGCATGAGTCGCGTTCGACACAGCGCCGAATAACAAATCCTTGGATTTTGGATGTTATTATTAAAAATTGTTCTTGAATTTATCATATATGCAATCGAAAATGAAAAGCAGTGAAAATCAGCATTCACTATTGGACTTAAATTCTGGGAAAACCTAATTAAAGCGAACTTTTGAACGATTCGAACTGATATATTTTTCTGTATAATAATTTTAACAGCTGAAATGTTACTTTATTATCACTTCGCTTGCACTGTTTTACAAAAGTAACAAAAAATCTTTGGGAAATTATTATACAATCGTATAATACAATTATTCCTCCGCAGCTTCTTTTTTTTAAATCGGAAGAACGCCCGATTGCAATAATTTTTTGTACAAAGTTGCTTCGAACCTTAACGAAGAACTATGCCATCTCATTTTTTCCGTACCTAAATCTTCCTCGACCTCTTTTGATCGCCGAATGGCAAAAAACATGGTTTTTCTTTTCAATTGAAATATTGTTGATTAATAATCAGATTTAAATCAGTTATTTCGCAACATTTTTTTAATAAGATCTATATATTTTTTAATTTCAGAAAACACTATTGAAAATTGAGAATTCAATTTTATAACCAGAATATGTGAAATACGAAATAGACGTATAAGAATAAAAAATTGTTCACTTCAATAAGGTGTACAAATTTTGTTTAAAACAATTTCTGATCAAATGTATTTTTTTGTTTCAATTTCACAAAATACCATGAAAATTCAAAAATTCTATTATTTGAAAAAAATATATGAAATATAAAAAAACATTAAGATGGAAAATTATTTGCCTAAATGTGACCTGTCGCGAGGAAAAAGGCGTTAGGGAACAAGGCAAGATTTTTCAGGGCGAGAGTTTAAAAGAGTGGCTAATAACGAAGATAGCTATTTTACGGATACTTTGCAACCTCATTACGGCTAGAATAAATTAGTCAAAATTTTTCGATTCATCCATTGGAAAGAACAACTTATGAACTACCTATAAAAGCCAGAAACCCGAAAATTGATTTTTGCGCTTTAATGTACCTTTCTTCGCGACAGATCACAAATGAGGTCTACAAATTCTCAGTAAAACATTTTCCTACATGATGTATATTTTATGTTTTCATTTGAAAAAACACTGTTAAAAATAAAAAATTCCATTTCTTAAAAAAAAATATGTGAGATACAAAAAATGCATTAAAATGAAAAATTGTTTGCTTAAATATTTTACGAATTTTTTTCCTTTGGGAGATATTTGGAAGAAAATAAATGATTTTAATCATGTAATTTATCAGAAAATTATAGAAATGTATACAGAAAATCGAGCGCGAGTATCATAATAAGAATGTGTTCCTTGAAGTCGATAGAGCCTTAGGTAAATTAAGTTCCATTGTAATTTGATATAAAAACTAATTATCTCTTGCACACGGAGAAAAAAATCTAACTATTATAGTAAGTTGAGCTCTTCCTATTAAAGCACCGAACTTAATGTGCAAAATTGATATGAGCTTCTACCAATATTGGCATCAACTCACGCATTTTTAGCAAGGAATGTCTTATACTATAAAAGAAACAAACGCTACAAAACCTGCTACAAAAGCATGACCAGTGTTCTTGCTATTATAGTCAGATTTCTTTCCTCGTGTAGAACGCTAGGTATATACACCTCGGAGCGCGACGACCGAATCCCACACTCGGGACACTCAATCTCGCGAGCGAAGTGCGGAATGAGAATGTGCTCGGCGATGGCGGGCCGATTTTTACATTCTCATCATATGAGAAGGTATTAGTTTAATTTTGTATTTGAATTATATTAGTTATACTTACTCGAAAATGCAGGAACTTCAGTGGGAGATACGAAGATGATGATCGCCAAAGCGATCATATTTTTCGTGGCTGCAGGCATTTTCTGTAATCATAAGAACGTAACGATTCGCCATTAAGATCTTGAGAGGTCATTGATAATTGTCAGTATAGTGGCCGACCTTCAACACTCCACTCGTGGCTTGTATAATCACGAGCTAGGAAGTAGCCGAAGGGGCGTGACGCCATTTCAAAAGTCAAAGCAAGTCTCGAAATCGAGGAGACGTACAATAATCATTGCTATTTTCATGTTTTAAAGAACAACAAACAAAAGAATAAAGGAAGTGAAGAAATAAGAAAAATTACAAGTGAGCGCAAACATGTTTTCGTTAGATTAAGAAAAATAGGGCCAGGTCAACTTTAATGTGTGTTACAGATGCCTTGACAATACGAAGTAAACTTGGTCTACAGTCAAAATATATGAGGCAGAATCATCTATAATAAAATTTTAATCAGTTAGAACTGAATTGTCGTCAGCCCGCTTATCAATTTGAACAACATTTAAAAAATTTTAATTTTCAACATAAATTCAAAAATAGTTAACAGAGTGTAAAAAAAGTGTGATATCCAAATTTTGAAACAACTCTATTCTTCAGTATAATAAAAAATAGTTATGATGAATATTTAATATGAAAAATTTTTAAATAGTGTACAAATTTAATGCAATGTATCGATCGTAATATTAGATTTTTTATACCCCTGAGTATTTCGTCACTTTCTATAAGGCTTTAGAGAAATCTGGAAAAACGAATTCGTGAAACAAAGAATTCCTTGGGAATGTGTCATATCATTTTCACAAATAACTAGGTGGAACTTTACTTTCAATAATTGGCATTATTCATTTCTACTAAATAATCGATGCAAAATTGTAATTTCTACGATTTGAAAATGACTTACAAAAATTCTAATAGACAAAGCGTATTTTTATTATTCTTGTAAATC
This sequence comes from Diplolepis rosae, assembly GCA_030998225.1. Classification (NCBI taxonomy): domain Eukaryota; kingdom Metazoa; phylum Arthropoda; class Insecta; order Hymenoptera; family Diplolepididae; genus Diplolepis; species Diplolepis rosae. The sequence goes on from JAPYXD010000161.1 coordinate 1,537,000, forward strand.
CTTTCTGATATTTATATTTATCTTAGAAACCTGAGCATTTTTGAATGAATATAAATTATAAATAGTTATGATGATGAGATGCCCCAAGGTTATACCATAAGAAATGTTGTGTATAAAAATATAATGATAATCATTAACGAAAAGCAAATCAAAATATGTGGTTAGTGTGACTGCTCTCTGCATTTACTGAGTTGGGACTGTCATTGTTAAGTTACAAGTTACAATGCCTGAATTACAGTTAGTGTAATATTAATTTCGAATATGTTTTGAAAATTAAATCTATTGAATTTATATCTAGTTATTGAATGTGTAGGTAAGTGATGTTTCTGTTTATCTGGGTAAATTGTTTGAATTTGAGTTTGATGGATTTTGTTTTTTTGGAACCTTCTGTCTTTTTATACATAGCTTATTTCGTAGAATTGTGTTTCTTGGAGATTTTTTTCGCTTTTGGAGGTATATTCGTTGGCTTATTCTGCGGTTTCGTTTTTTGGCCTTTTGGGAAGATGTCATACTTTTCAGAAGATGAAAACTTTTTCATTAAAAGTTTATGATACTTGTTATCACACTGCATCTTTGTGTCATTAACCTTTAAAGGTATTAAAAAATCTGGATAACATTCATTATTATCTGCATCAAATTTATGAATCTTCTCGTAAATTTGGGAATTTTACGCGTAAATTGTCAGGAACACGGCGAAGGGTTGTTCCCTTATGTTTCTTTTTTTGGAACGGATTAATGCATTTATCCTTTTAAATTTCGCGATTTTTTTTTTGGAAGACATTAGAAAAGTACTTCTTCACAATTTACGAAGGAAGCTTACATAGAAAGTAATATACGAAGTGAAAGGAAAAGAAAAACAGAAGGAGGGAAAATGGAATATCGCGACTGCAGATGTCATTGATTTTTGAAATTAGAATAATTCAACAGAATCAACAAAATTATATTATGAAATTGAGTTATTTCCAAAGACAAACCTACTTTAAGAAACTCTCCTCAAATAAAATCTGTAAATAATGTACCCAACTCGTATGCTGGGATATTATCCTGAGTCAAAGTATTTTCTCTTATGGGAAATGAAAATAGTGTAACTCTAGTGGTAGAAGTGACGAAGCAACGAAACAAATGAACACAAATGAAGAAACAAATGGACAAAGAAACAAACCCTGTAACGTGATTTTGATGTCACGTGATGAAATATCATATATTTAAATTTTGAGGTTAGGTTTCTAAACACCTCACATGTATTTCACAGAGAGCAGTTATCCTAACTGCGTATGATATTATGTAATGTAAAAAATTAGCTTGAGGGTTTTCTACGGGTTCCCCGGCGTGAAGACGGTAGAGAACGGTCGCGCGGCCTCAGGTCCAGCGGAGCATCCGGTTATTCATCGCACAATTGCTTGCAAACAAAAAGAAACAAATTTGAGAAAAAGTCAAATTTATTTTTGATTTTTGAATATGGAGGTCAAATTTTGATTTTTTTGTCAAAAATGGTTACAACCAATTGAAAAGATCACGAAAAAGATTGAAGACAACATATGAAGTAAAATTTTGCTCTATGCAAAAAGAAATAAGTTATATTTGTTTGAAGAAGAGGCTTCCCATCAAAAGTCTGAAAATTGCATCTCCCCTATTTCAGCAAATTTTTGTCAAAACCAAAAAATTATTTTTGTATAAATTACCATCAAATAAGACTCGAATCAGCCAAACTTTTAGCTTGATCTGACGACTTCATTTTTTGGGATGGTATCACTTGAGAAATTATGCCCCATATGTATCTTAATTGTATAAACTGATAAGCATTTCTCTAAACTTTTCTCTTTCATAAAACTTTCACCCTTAAATTGATACTCTTGTATTTAATGTGTCAGATGACGAATTATGCTACTTGTTATAGAAATATAACCAAACCTACAGATAATTCAGTTGCACTAGTGGAAACACTTTTTTACAATAAAATAAAGGAATTTTCAACGAACTATAATCATGTAAAAGTGGTAATTTTTTAACGAAATTTGTGAGATAACTTTCTTTAATATATCCCGAGTCGAAATATAGCGCTATTTTTCCGCTCCAAGTATAATTTTTACCACTGCTTTGCGGCTCTTTATTATATTATCTATTACTAGCTCCTACTTTACCGCTATTGAAAATATTTTCGTTCTATTTTGATTCTACAAAGTCATAGCTCCTACATAAAGCTCTTGCCACTACATACTACGTTTATGATTACCATTTCCTTTGAACCTCTATGAGAGCTTCCCAACGCAAGTTGCACTTCACGCGTTTTCCACGATCCCCCACTAGCACGTATTTCTCTTATCTAAACACTATAATCTTTGCGATATTTTTAACTTATTTTTAACGTGTTTCTTTTGAATTGTAAAATTTGACAATGAAACAATTTGACTTTTAAAAAATCTGCCCAGACTTTTTAGGGCACAGGTACACTTCAATCGCGCTTCGCGCTCGGTCTTGTGTTCTTCACATATATTCCAGTTTATTTTGTAATATTGTAAGTGTGAATTAAATTTATTTAAAGTTACTTTGACTTTAAAGAATCTTTCTTTTTAACCCCCTGCCGGTCATAATGACCGTTATCGTCAAATATCGTCAAATGGGGTCTATGGAGAAGGAATAATCAATCACACTGCTCACTTACACGAACTTTTCTGTGTTAGTGCGAATCAAACGCGTTCGTGAATACTAGTACTGTATGGCATTTTCATCTGTGAGTGCTAAAGTTCCCTTTCGACAAGAAATTTTATAATTTCAAACACATTTTACGTTTTAACTGCCCAAAATAATTTTTCATTCATAACATTTAATAATGTAAGCAAAATAAATAAAAATTTGACGAACAATGAAGATTCTCTGAAATGAAATTCAGCATGTCCAAATTAACCTAAAAAGTGACGTCTCAAGAATCACAAATGAAGACAAATTTACAAAAATCTACCTTCGGCACGCTCAAGAGAAAACTAGTTTGCATTATCAAAAAATTTTTGAAAAATCATAATCGATTTTTATCGATTCTGAAGTTTTTTGATGGTTAAGTTTTCGTAAATTATAGGTACCCTATTGAAAAAAACCTCATTCGAAAATAATAACTTCAGAATCGATAAAAATTGATTTTTTAAAAATCTCTTAATAATGTAAACTAGTCTTCTCTTGAACGCGCCGCAGGTAGATTTTTGTCAATTTTTTTTCTAAAGAATATTTTTCTTCATGCGTGATTCTTTAGACGTCACTTTTTAGGTTAAGTTGGATATGATGAATTTCATTTCAAAGAATCTTCAGTGTTCGTCAAATTTTTATTTATTTTGCTTACATTAATAAATGTTATAACTGATAAATTATTTCGAGCAGGTGAAACGTAAAATGTAATATATTGATTACAAAATTTTAAACTAATTGTACAGACGTCGTGCAAAACTCCTTATTAGTTACTTTTCGTCCATTGTTTGAAATTTCTAAACTAAAATGTTAATTTTTGTTCATTGTGAATACTGGTATTTTGACTTACATGTAAATATTATATCAATATTAAGGAATTCTGTGCAAAATATCGAATAATTAGATTACTATTCTGTAAATGAAATTAACCTTTGTCATTTTAATTATTTATTTACCGAATAGGTAAACCTCATCTTCTGCTCGAAATTTCTTAGTTCAGATGTAATGGTTATTTACGTAATTTAAAATACAATTATTTATAATAATCATAAAACATATTGTATTTCAAGAACTTTAAATAACGCGCCAAAAGCAACCAATCAGGCAGCTTGGGCGACGTCTGCGTAGTAACGTGCAGGGACCGCGTTGCGAAAACGTGGACTGCTAAAGTAGGGTCAGGTAAGGTTCACATGAGCCCCTCATTAGCCCCTATTTCAGGTAAAGTTTGAAATTTGTTCCTCTAAGAATTGCTAAGGAAAGGCCATAATTAAATTGAGTTAGCTCTTATTCTTAAACCCTTAACCCTTACAAACATGCCTATGAAGAGCATCAAAATAGAGGCATATTTCGATTAAGGATATTACAATAAGAAACGTTTGTTCGATTCTTTTCAATAATCACTTTGAAAAAAATTCGTTTATGAAAAAAAAAACTGGAAGAGTTATAAAGTTTGAACTGTTGACGATTTAACGGAGATATGCACGACACGTATAATAAATGGCGCGCATCTCTTTTTGATTGCCAATTTTTCAATTTAATCACGTGATGCGGTTGAACCCTGATCTTGAATTCATGCACACACAAAAAAATAGTTTAAGTAATTTTACTCAACTTCCGATCAAATTTGGGACATATGGACAAGTTAGAAGTTATGTAGTATCAGTGTAATTATTTGTGATGTGTTAAATGTTCAAAAATGAATCAAAGTTGACTAAAATCTAGAACTGGAGGGTGAAGTATGAAAGCGTGCATTACAAATTTCTGAATATATATATTATTACTCGTAGTATAATTATAAAACACCAATCTTTTATTAAATTACAAAAATAATAAAGCTTTCCGTTCATTCTACTCTACGCTTCAATCGAGAGTTGAGTAGACCGTGAATCGCTAGACTTATTCCACCAGCTATATCTATTCACGCAGGAACGAATGAATGTAATCTGCGCCTTCGGCACACATAACAAATTTTTAATTTGGAAAACGTGTTGAATTTTCAGCATACTGATGTTCCAAGTTATTATATTTAATAATCAAAATCAATTAAAAACATACAAAATACAATTAAAGTTTATTTTAGTACACTCGAGATTCCCTATAACAAGATTCCCTGTAACAAGGCCTCCCTTTTACGATCACGTCACGCCTCCCCATAACGAGCAGACGATCGACCCCTCTTCCCCCACTACTACGGAATGAAGCGCAATCGAATTTGAAACATTGTATTTTTTGCAAATTTTCCAATTTTTCATCCCGTTTTCCAAATTTGTCAAAATTTCCATTTTTTTATTAATCGTCAAGACTTTTCTTTTTTTCTGGAAATATTCAAAAATACACCTAATAAGCATAGATATTTTTATTATTATATTATTATATTTTTAGTATTTTTAGTACATACCGTCAAATAAGTCAATTCCATGTTCAATACTCGCAAAAATCTTTTTTATACGCTTTTTTACTATGTACATACAATTATTCACATAGCATCACTGACAGACTGACTGCGCGCATCATATAATGCGCATAACAGCGCGTAGCAAAAAGTAGTATATGGAGGGAATCCCTCTCGCGCTCGATGCAGAGAGGTCTCCGATGCTCAAGCTTCTCGTTATAGGGAATCTCGAGTGTACTCTCTAAATCCAAAATAGTGGATTACACTTATAAGCTTACTTACTGCAGTCGTGTTTGATTGTGTTTTGTCTGTTCGTCACGAAGCTTTCGTACATGTTCCGCAGTGTTAACCACTATTTCTTTTAATGATTATCCACTAGTTTATAATTTATTTATAAGTTTCACATAATCTAGTTATAAAGATTCTGCAAGTACTTACTCACTTAATTCTTTCTTTTTTCACTTAAGTTTTTCAAATTAAATTGATTTCATGAAAATTTAAACAAAAGTCTTGATAAGTGTATTACATGAAATTTGAAAAATCCACACAGGATTTAGATTTCACATAAATTTTTTAGGCACAATATTAATTTGGAATTCACAATTGTAAAATCCATATTTTGAAAATATACAACACAGAAAATAAAAAATCCTTCTTTTAAATGTTTTTACACAAGATACTTTTTGATAACAATGCAATTTTTTAATGTACATTTCAAACTTTAGTATCATTAAACTTCATACGTAGTCATAATAAAAATGTATACTAAATATTAATTAATAATTATATTATGTATATCAAAAATCATAATTGTAATAAGCGATTAATTACATTAATTTTTAAAAATATTTTATGAATAATCTATGAAAAAAATTGATTTATTTTTACTTGAGTAAGGCTTAAAAACTATAGTCACGACACTTACTCTCACAAGCTCTGAATAACTCTTGCGGTCACTATATAAGAAAGTTCCAAGTCTTAAGTCTCAGAATTCAGAATTGTAAACGAACGTGTGCGTGATTCGACGAAAGCGTATCGTAAAATATATAAATGTAATTATTAGGTTTATATATGAAATGTTATATGTTTAAGTGTATTTGTGATTAAAAATATAATTGGCTACGACTGAATGGTGTGAATGTATTTTTATGCTGTTTATGCATGTATGTGTGTATCGGATGACTAATGGCAGGCCCGAGGTAAGAATTTTTATTTATTTAAGAGAACCATACCATTGCTAGTTGAAATAATAAGCCTGATGCTCATTTTACTCAACTATCGTTTGAAGAACCTCAAGCGTCGGTAATATACATTTCGTGATAACCCACCGACGCATATTGATGCTTTGTCGTCGATAACGTTTTATTCAACTCTTTACTATTCCCTATGCAACGCTTATTGTTATTCACTTTGGGTGAATTAGGCATTTATCAAATTCATTTTACCCGACTAGGATTTAATAAATGTTCAAATGTCCTTATGTCTTAAGTTTAATCGGTAGAGTTGAGTAAAATTACTTCAACTATTTTTCTTCGTGTGGAAACTTGAGTTGAACACATGAAATATTATGAAATTTCAATTTATGTTAACAATATATTTCAATCCATTTGACTAAAGCCAAAGTACTAGTTCATCTGCTTCCAATTGACGTGTATTGGTCCAGCAGCCTGTGAATGTTTACTTTCTCCATAGCCAGAATTTAGTGAAAATAAAATTTTACTTCTCTCATTTTTAAACTATTTATCAAAGTAAGACGTTAACTTCTGCTAATTAACTAGAATATATCTAATTTAAAATAAAGAAGATAAGCTTAAATTTGAACTAATGTTTAACAATAAAAATAATGCGTCATAGTAGGTTCGTAATTAATCATCTTGACCAAATAAGATAAATGGAACTTACATTCTGCTCCAATTTATTGATTATCTCAACTGTCAGAATAGTTGAAACTGTAATTATCGTTATCAAAGTAATATGACAAATTAAAATCATACAATAACAATATTATTTTCGTAATATTAAATAAGTCAACACATAAAAATAAAAAGCATTCTCTATCTTCAAAAATAATTATTCAAATAAACTAAGCCTGAAATATTTCCCATAAAATTGAATATGATTTTATGAAACTTGACAAAATGCTATTACCATTACACCAGTGCAAAAAGTAATACATTCACTTGATTTTAGAAGCAGGATAGTTTTCACTTTTTCCTATACTTTATTTGCCTGAGACATCTATCTGCATCAGCTTCAATTTTGAATTCCATACAATTAATTATTTCACTTGCACAGAACGCGTTGATCGCGATTGAAGTATGAAATTACATTGGAAATTGGAACATGTTCCAAATAGTTAAATAAAGTGCAAAGTACATTGTATTTATAACATCAGAAAGGACAAAATAAGTTTAACAGAAACTCAGTAACGTTATGCCTGAATAACAACAGATGATGAACTTACTCACTTCACAGTCAGTCACTGCCACGCTAAAAGACTGAAGCAATGGTGTTACTCAGAATACCGAAACCAAACTGAGCGATACGTTTACCAGAAATGGTAGAGAGAAAAAGAAGGAAAAAAACGAGAGAGAAGGTGAGTAGGGTAAGTATGAGAATGAAAGAGAGGAGAGTGTACAAGTATATAAGGATAACCGTCGAGAAAAAGAGAGACAAAGAATAGATCTAAGAAGGGAGAATGCGTCACAGCTGTGACGTTGTATATATATATATGTGCCAATATTATGAGTGGAAAGGTGTATCTTTGCTTCAAGCATATATACAGAAAAACTAATAAGCTGGCGACATCTATTGGATTCAGATTGAACTTGGTATGCAATACAAAACGTAACTAACGGAAAATATTAAAAGAATAGTTTTATTAAATGTTAATCATTTAACTCAAATTAGAGTAAGTTATACTGAATCCATAACGAAACTGTATTCAAGCACTAATGTAATTAAACAAATTTTTTTTATTCAATCACAGTTAAATAATTTTTTATTCGCCTAGTAGCTTTCAATAATGAATAATCTGTTAATTCTGTTAATAAAAGACTTGCGAGGTAGTTTTTTCAAATCATTTGGAAGTTTTTTCATTTCTCTTGCCACTGTTAAGACGATTCTTATCTGCTACTTCTGATGTCTTGTCATATTTTTCTGAGCCTTCGTTGCTCGGTGATTGCCCTCTTTATACAATCTGAGTTTCCGACGGTTCTGGGATTGAGTCCCACGCCGCTTCTTGAATCAAACAGGTGAAAATTGCACTGCTTCGTCAATATCTTCATTAGATTTGAGAGGTAATTCTGGAGATATTTTTACATTCTCATCATATGAGAAGGTAATTTTTTGTAGAAAAAATCATTTTCGGAATTTTCATCAAATGTTCACGTTTTGAGACCCCCTGAGTCAGAAAAAACGGTTTTTGCGAAAGTTTCTGTCTGTATGTCGTCTGTCTGGCGTCTGTGGACACGATAAACTTGGATAGAATCATCAGATTGGATTGAAATTTGGCACATTTCTTGAAAACCCAAAAAGAAGGAACAAGATTGTTAACCAGCCACATCCGAATAAAATTATAAAAATAAGAGAATTTTTTGTGTTTGTAAAAAATCTTTTCAAATTAATCAAAAATAGCACTATTGATTTATGATAGTGCTCATAAATCTCTACTAATTATCTTGATAAATTTTTTTGATTAAACAGAAATTAGAATAGTTACAGTATGTTAAAACTTGGAAAAAGTCAATATCGAAATTCCATTTTCCACTTAAATTATGCAAAATACGAAAAAACGTTATGATTCAAAAGTGTTTACTACAGAAAGATCTACAAATTTGAATCACAATATTTTATTTTAAGATGTATATTTTTCTTATTAATTAAAAAAAATACTTGTAATTATTTTTGCATTGGCATTGGGTCAGTTTTTTTACGTTAAAATCTTTAATTTATGGACATATTATAAAAAGAGGCTTAAAACCAGAATCATATAAATCATAGGGAAGCTAAACAACAATTCATAAAATTAATAAAAAATGGGGTTGGGGGTTTAAGGCAAACGTTTCGGCAACAAATGGGGGCCCTCTTCAGTGCCAAAAAATGTTTTTCAAGGACTTAATAACTAAGCTGTAAACATGCAAAAATTTTTGATGTACATATTAAATTAGATTTTTTCTTGTTTGTGTTTTTTGGTTTTTTTGATTTCTTAAATTTATTATTTAATAAAAACATGCAGTTGACTTATGTAAGGGTGGGGTAGGATCCAAAACGTCCAGGGACGAGGCAGCTCAAAACCCAGTCCTCAAAATTAAAAACATGAACTCCAGTTCGGCAGATTCGTAGAAAGTGTTGATCGCAAAGTCCGCTTCTCCTCAAAAGTGAGCACCAGACAGTGTAATGGGGATGATTTTTTAAATAATATTTTTTATATAAGAAATCAAACACAACTTTCAAAGACACAAACAACACACTTAAGGAGCCTGCACAACACAACACAAAACACGAACCCGGAACGGCGGATCTATGTTAATAAAAGGAAAATTGAAACTAAATTAAGAAATTTTCTTGAAATCTATTCTCGATTTGCCGGCGCACAGAGGAAGCAGAAAGATAGAGCTGCAACACTCCGTTCGGTGTCGAAAAGAAAACTGACTTCAAGGGAAAGTAATAACGTTAAAAACTAACGTTGAAACAAGTATTAAATGCAGTACCACTTGTTGTGGAGGGTCAAGTTTCAAAACCCATAAAATCACAAGTGCAAGTTCTATGTCCTGAATACCCAGGACCCCAATGTGCTCGAGTGTTCGAAGAACAGATAGAAAAAAGGATAAAGTGTTGAGACCACATGTTCATAATACCAGCAGAAGGAGACATCAAAAATCAAGGGAAATGTAAACTTTTGTAAAAAGCGAAAAACTCAATTATATTAAAGGTTATGTTAAGACGTTTGTTCGAAAGTGAGATATATATATACATATACAATATATATATATATATATATATATACACACATATACACATACATATATTATACATACACGCATACAACACACATACACGTATATACATATACAACTTATTGGTATAAAATATAGGACAAATGTAAGATATATAGGAAATATATATTTGCAGCCTAACTCGCGTGTAAAAATGATGTGTGGCGAGAAATACCCGTGCAGAAATTGCCCAACTTGTTCCCTAGTTCCGATCCGGGCCCGATCGGATTTTCCACATGTGGCCACAGGGGGGCACATGATGTGGCCCGGGTCGGAACCACATCGGATTATGATAAACAAGATTATTTTCAAATCTTGAGGAGAATACCGCCGATTACAATGAAGGTTGCACCATTGTAAAAATAAATAATTCTGAATACTGTTTTGTTAGTTGTATCGTTGCATTGTGGATCCTCTTCAAGAGAAATATTTTCAGCTTAGAAAGATTGAGGTAAGTTTTTCCAAACAAATTATTTATAAGATAAGACGTTGTTATAACAATGTAATATTTTTAAAAAAGTTTATAATTCATATTTAGCTTTTCGATATTTCCAACAGTGTATTTAAGTAATCATTGTCATTTGGAGCGCACTTGAATGTAGCGCACTATTCATGTGAACAAGAAAGATGTTGTCAAGCTTTAGAATGTTATATTTTCTTGCTTATATTGTGAGAATACAGATCACTACATAAAATATATGAATATTTGGATTAGTATCGTTATAGATTAAATGCTTGGTATTTTCTCGAAAATAACCTCACTTTCTGATGACATTTCACGTTTTCGATGTGTAAATTTAAACATTTTTTTCAAAACATAATAATTTTCTTGGGAAATGCAAAGTCTTAACGATAAATTCAAGGAATACAAACAGTTGAATAATGCAAAATATTTAAGAAAATAATACATATAATACATATACACATATATTGGTGTACACATGTAGGACAACATGTAAGATGTATAACATAATTCACTTACATTAAGGATTATTTAAAGCCGATTGTATGGAAATGAGGTATATATATTTTTAAACACACACATATAATCATATAAAAATAGACACACATATCGGTATACACATATGAGGCACATGTAAGATATAGAAGATATATATCTTTTGGCAGTCTAACTCGCGTGTAAAAATGACGTGTAGCGGGGAATACACGTACACTGAGAAAACAGTTTTGTCAAATCAACAAAAATATTTGGTTATTATTTAGCTAACAAAAATCTTTTGTTGTGCCAACAAAACATTTTGCTATATCAAACAAATTTTGTTGGTTAAACAAATTTTTTTGTTGGGACAACAAAATATTTTGTCAGGATAACAAAAAAAGTTTTGTTGGATAAATTTTTTTCTCAGTTTAAATGCATTCACTATTTCATAACCAAGAAAGCGCGAATTTCACTTATATTGAAAATATTATATTAAACCGTTTGTTCGAAAGTGAGACATATATATTTTAAACACACACGTATAATATATATTTTAAACACACACATATAACACATATATAAATATACACACACGTATTGTTATACACATATAAGTCACATGTAAAATAAATGAGATATATATCTTTTGGCAGTCTGACTCGCGTGTAAAAATGACGTGTAGCGGGGAATACGCGTAAATGCATTCACTATTTCATAACCAAGAAAGCGCGAATTTCACTTATATTGAAAATATTATATTAAACCGTTTGTTCGAAAGTGAGACATATATATTTTAAACACACACGTATAATATATATTTTAAACACACACATATAACACATATATAAATATACACACACGTATTGTTATACACATATAAGTCACATGTAAAATAAATGAGATATATATCTTTTGGCAGTCTGACTCGCGTGTAAAAATGACGTGTAGCGGGGAATACGCGTAAATGCATTCACTATTTCATAACCAAGAAAGCGCGAATTTCACTTATATTGAAGATATTGTTTTAAACCGTTTGTTCGAAAGTGAGACATATATATTTTAAACACACACGGATAATATATATTTTAAACACACACATTTAACACATATATAAATATACACACACATATTGTTATACACATATAAGACACATGTAAGAATATGAGATATATATCTCTTTTGGCAGTCAAACTCGCGTGTGTAAAATGACGTGTAGCGGGGTATATGTGTAAGTGTTTCCATTATTTTATAACCGAGCCAAGCGCGAATTTCACTTATATTGAAGATATTGTTTTAAACCGTTTGTTCGAAAGTGAGACATATATATTTTAAACACACACGTATAATATATATTTTAAACACACACATATAACACATATATAAATATGCACACACATATTGTTATACACATATAAGACACGTGTAAGATATATGGAATATATATCTTTGGCAGTCTTACTCGCGTGTGTAAAATGACATGTAGCGGGGAATATGTGTAAATGTATCCATTATTTTTTAACCGAGCCAAGTGCGAAATTCACTTATATTAAGGATTATATTAAGCCGTTCGTTCGAAGTGAGATATATATATATATTTTAAACACACAACATATAACACATATACAGATATTCACACATAAATATATTCGTATGTATATACACATACATACATACAAACATACATACATACATACATACATACATACATACATACATACATACATACATACATACATACATAAATACATGAGTACAAACATACATACATACATAAATACATGAGTACAAACATACATACATAAAACACACACACACACACACGTGGTATACAAATATAGGTCACATGTAAGATATATAAGATATATACATATATATATATATATATATATATATATTTTGGGATTATAACTCGTGTGTAAAATATATCTTACACGTGTCTTATATGTGTATAACAATATGTGTGTGCATATTTATATATGTGTTATATGTGTGTGTTTAAAATATACATTATATGTGTGTGATTAAAATATATATATCTCAATTTCGAACAAACGGTTTAAAACAATATCTTCAATATAAGTGAAATTCGCGCATTCTTGGTTATGAAATAGTGAATGCATTTACGCGTATTCCCCGCTACACGTCATTTTTACACGCGAGTCAGACTGCCAAAAGATATATATCTCATTTATTTTACATGTGTCTTATATGTGTATACCAATATGTATTTGTATATTTATATATGTGTAATATGTGTGTGTTTAAAATATATATTATACGTGTGTGTTTAAAATATATATGTCTCACTTTCGAACCAACGGTTTAATATAATATCTTCAATATAAGTGAAATTCGCGCTTTCTTGGTTATGAAGTAGTGAATGCATTTACGCGTATTCCCCGCTACACGTCATTTTTACACGCGAGTCAGACTGCCAAAAGATATATATCTCATTTATTTTACATGTGTCTTATATGTGTATAACAATACGTGTGTGTATATTTATATATGTGTTATATGTGTGTGTTTAAAATATATATTATACGTGTGTGTTTAAAATATATATGTCTCACTTTCGAACAAACGGTTTAATATAATACACAGAGAAAAATAGCATCTGGTCATAATGACTAGGGATAATGTAGTTGGAAATAAAGAAGTGACTGTAACGAGGGAGACTTGTTGTCGCTACTTGACCCATGGCTACAGTAACATGATTTGTAGCCATGGTAGCCATATTCTGAATTGATTCTGAATACCTGGTCGTGGCGACTAGTTAACACTGTTGAAATTGTCCTTAACTCTTAAACCTAGCTATGTGAACTTGAAACATTGAGTTGTCATAGCTAGAATAACGTAGTCGCTATAACCAGTGTAGCAAACTTCACACTCGTTGAATTCGCTGTGTATTGTTTCGAGTAATGCATATTATTTTTTATAGCAACTGATAGCAACTCTTTTGAGAATTTGATTTGAAGTGTCGAGCGGCTCGAAACTGTGATTTTAAATCCTACTACTTTTAAAGTTTCAACCAGCTCTACAGATGCCGATAAACAGATTTTCAAAAGAGCTGCTATGAAAAATACAATGTTCCACGTAGTGATTTCATGCATTTGATTTTAGCAATTTGATTTAACATAACTTTATAGTTGACACTTATATATAGTGACTGTGACAACATTACATAGTCGCTGTGACTACATTACTTAGTCACTGCGACCACTTTTAGTACCTACATTGACGGGTCAACCATTGCTTGAATTCAGCCACAAAAAGTAGTTAAGGACATTTTCAACTACATATATCACGTCACTATGCCCAGGATTTTTTCTCAGTGTATCTTCAATATAAGTGAAATTCGCGCTTTCTTGGTTATGAAATAGTGAATGCATTTACGCGTATTCCCCGCTACACGTCATTTTTACACGCGAGTCAGACTGCCAAAAGATATATATCTCATTTATTTTACATGTGACTTATATGTGTATAACAATACGTGTGTGTATATTTATATATGTGTTATATGTGTGTGTTTAAAATATATATTATACGTGTGTGTTTAAAATATATATGTCTCACTTTCGAACAAACGGTTTAATATAATATTTTCAATATAAGTGAAATTCGCGCTTTCTTGGTTATGAAATAGTGAATGCATTTACGTGTATTCCCCGCTACACGTCATTTTTACACGCGAGTTAGACTGCCAAAAGATATATATCTTCTATATCTTACATGTGCCTCATATGTGTATACCAATATGTGTGTCTATTTTTATATGATTATATGTGTGTGTTTAAAAATATATATACCTCATTTCCATACAATCGGCTTTAAATAATCCTTAATGTAAGTGAATTATCTTATACATCTTACATGTTGTCCTACATGTGTACACCAATATATGTGTATATGTATTATATGTCTTATATATCTTATATGTACCTTATATGTGTGTTCCAGTGTATGTATATATTATATAGGTGTGGATATGGCAACTTTTGATCATCTGGCTTAATATAAGCTTGGAGATAATAAGTTTAGCGCTCGACCCAGTTATAAAATAATGAATGCATTTACACGTATTCCTTGCTAAATATCATTTTTACACGCGAGTTAGACCTCCAACTTATATTCTTTATGAATTTCGCGTTCGTTTCAGTTATAAAATAATGAATATATTCACACGTATTTCTCGCCACACATCATTTTTACACGCGAGTTAGGCTGCCAATATATATTTCCTATATATCTTACATTTGTCCTATATTTTATACCAATAAGTTGCATATGTATATACGTGTATGTGTGTTGTATGCGTGTATGTATAATATATGTATGTGTGTATATATATATATATATATGTATATATATATCTCTCTTTCGAACAAACGTCTTAACATCCTTCTGCTGGTATTGTGAACATGTGGTCTCAACACTTTATCCTTTTTTCTATCTGTTCTTCGAACACTCGAGCACATTGGGGTCCTGGGTATTCAGGTTATAGAACTTGCACTTGTGATTTTATGGGTTTTGAAACTTGACCCTCCACAACAAGTGGTACTGCATTTAATACTTGTTTCAACGTTAGTTTTTAACGTTATTACTTTCCCTTGAAGTCAGTTTTCTTTTCGACACCGAACGGAGTGTTGCAGCTCTATCTTTCTGCTTCCTCTGTGCGCCGGCAAATCAAGAATAGATTTCAAGAAAATTTCTTAATTTAGTTTCATGTTTTCTTTTATTAACATAGATCCGCCGTTCCGGGTTCGTGTTTTGTGTTGTGTTGTGCAGGCTCCTTAAGTGTGTTGTTTGTGTCTTTGAAAGTTGTGTTTGATTTCTTATATAAAAAATATTATTTAAAAAATCATCCCCATTACACTGTCTGGTGCTCACTTTTGAGGAGAAGCGGACTTTGCGATCAACACTTTCTACGAATCTGCCGAACTGGAGTTCGTGTTTTTCATTCTGTGGACTGGGTTTTGAGCTGTCTCGTCCCTGGACGTTTTGGATCCTACCCCACCCTTACATAAGTCAACTGCATGTTTTTATTAAATAATAAATTTAAGAAATCAAAAAAACCAAAAAACACAAACAAGAAAAAATCTAATTTAATATGTACATCAAAAATTTTTGCATGTTTACAGCTTAGTTATTAAGTCCTTGAAAAACATTTTTTGGCACTGAAGAGGGCCCCCATTTGTTGCCGAAACGTTTGCCTTAAACCCCCAACCCCCCCACCCCGTTTTTTATTAATTTTATGAATTGTTGTTTAGCTTCCCTATGATTTATATGATTCTGGTTTTAAGCCTCTTTTTATAATATGTCCATAAATTAAAGATTTTAACGTAAAGAAACTGACCCAATGTTAATGCAAAAATAATTAAATGAATTCAAATTTGGGTCAAGACAAAATACAAAGACATGAGTACAACATGTCTCATAATAAAAAAATACTATTGAAAATCGAAAATTACATTTTTTAACTATAATATGTGAAATACAAAAAACAATACTAAGAATGCAAAATTGTTCGATTCAATAAGGTCTACAAACTTTGTCTAACACCGTTTCTGATCAAACGTCTATTTTTTGTATTAATTTGAAAAAATAGCATAAAAATTCAGTTTTATAAACAAAATATGTGAGATATAAAAAAAATTTTGGGTTGGAAAATTATTTGCCTCAATGAGGTCTACAAATTCGCAGCAGGACATTTTTCTAAAAGATATATATTTTATGTTTAATTATTAAAAAATAATATTTCTTTAAATAATATTAGTAACTAAATATAATTAACATTTAAAAAAAATTTTCAGTCTCAGTTTAATGGTAAGTCTTTAAAGTATTCTATTTTGCTAACTAATTAGCATATTTTATAAATTCTTTTTCTGGATTCTGTCGTGGGTTCAAATATGCTACTAAAATGTCGACAAATTGTAAATAATGACTTCACTCCATATATTAATTTTGAAAATATAAACTATCAATATTTATATATATATCCCTAAGTTTCATTGAAATATGATATACATTGATTTTCAAAAAGTCCTTGCAAGAATCTACACATTTTTAAAAGGAGGGTCAATGAGGCCGATTTTTGGGCCAGACACAAATTGGCCTCAAAGTGCGTGATTTTAGTCGTCTAAGCGAGTCTCATAATTTCTTACAAGGTTTTTTTCTAAAAGTGATTTCATTAAGATAAATAAGTATTTTTTTATTCCTTATTTACATGGGTTTTCGTACCATCCAACATAGAATGTCATGTTTCACAGGGTTATTGTTGATGACGCATGAACTACAAAATACGTGACAGCCATCATTTTCCGCGTGGTACTTTACCTTGATAAAAATGCATGATTCTATGCGTGATGATGAAGGTCAGATTTTTTTGTTTTGTTTTGCAGCTAATGAAAAGATTGAATGAAGAATTTTTACGTTAATCGTCGTCAATATCAGATGATGATGCTTTTTCTGGTTCTGCATCAGCTTCTGACCTGCATGGAGCATCTTCAATGTATTTTTCAAAGCTGCTGAAAGGTTTGGAGGCCTGGTCATGACAATGTAGAGAGTAACCTAGGTAGGACAGGATACTGGCTATGTGAGTACAGCATCCAACTACCCTTGCACCACTTTTGCATCGACAAAACCACCCAACTATAGATATAGACTTTAGATGATGTATGCCGAGAACGAATCTGTACTCTCAAGATGTTTTCAACTTCTTCATGAGAAAAAAGTGGGTACAGTCCTCTATCTAGTAGGTGTTAATTAGTGTATGACTCAGCTTATTTTAATTGGTACACACTGAGTGTGATAAAGCGCAATTCATTTAGCGTTAACATTGGGAAATCCTGCAGTAAATCTTCCGTTAAGGGAACCCATAATACATTTTTTCTCGCCCAGCCTTCTTTTCCTACTCGACTTTGAAGGCGATTAGGTTGCGATGCAAGTCGCAACATTCTTTGTGCGATGAATTGACTGTGTGTTTTGCGTAAAAAAAAACCCTTGTCTCCTTATACTCGATTTGCAAATTTTTCGAAATCTAAAAAAAATAAAAGAAACTCTAATTCTCACCCTCAAATTCGCGCAGTTGCGCAGATAGAAAAAACACGTTCTAATTTTTGGGAGTTCCCTAATATCTGAAAATAATATTTTTGTGGGCTTGTTGGCATCCCTTTAAATACATATCATAAGACGGCGTTTCCCAAAAACCTTCTGAACCACATTCCAAAAGCTCCAGAAGGTAGATGGGTGTGATTTTCTCAGGAACGACGAGAAAACGACTAAGTCCACGGTGGGTAAGAAGTCGACTTTTTGCTCGTTGATTTTGGAGTAGCTACGTAGAGTGAAGAGTAGCTATCCCTTGCCCTTTTCAGGTAGAAAGCGAATCACTACTCGAGACTTCGAAAAATACGTGGTGTAAAATGCCTCTTTTTTAGGCTTTATTTAAAAAAGATGATTAACTTCCCCTTTATTAGATGCTACGCGACCGCGTGAGTCAACAAACCCCTAACTATGCACGGAGGACGGTTGAACGTAGGCGGAGAAGCTCTTAAAATAATTGATTCGCTGATGCTACAATGCAGCGAAACAATTATCAAGTCTATCTCCAAATATATAAGTATCGATCCTGAGGAAACTCGGAGCAACGTTAAGTTGCAACTTTTTTCCCAGTCTCTGGGTGGTCCCTCAAACCTACCTTTAGCAGGTGCTGAGATCGAAGTAAATTTTGGTAATTTTTCACCGCACTCGTCATCTCGGTTTTTCGTTGATTCGCGGTTATTAATTCCCTACTCTTCATAAATTTGCCAAAAGGGGGTTCACGTGACTGTCCTGATTTGAAACCATCAAAAATGGGGGACCAATGAGGATGGTAAGAAATACGATTGCGGAATTAATTATATTTTAATCCAATAATGGTCATTTTACCCCTTTACCCTGCCGAAATTGTGCGCGCATCCTCACAGGTCGCAACAAGCCTTTTCCCACATTTTTATCATTTCTAGTTCGCGAGATAAATGCCTTTTTGAATTTTCATGAATTTAGAGGTAAGAGTTAGAGAGAGCACACGGGGGATAACATGGGAAAAAAAATCCACCTGTTATCGTCTTGTGACCGGCCTTGACCCGTAGTCAAACGTCAAGACACGATTATCAACATTTTCGTGGATTTAAATGTCCTCACAGGTTGCGCAATTTCGTGCCGGCGCTTGATTAAGGAAACGTGCCAAAATTAAATAAAACTTCCAAATCGATTAATTCAGCTTTACGAATTAAATCTTCCATCTCAATATGTCAGCCTGGCAAGGTTTATCTTTTAATTATTTTATGAGATCAGGTGTCATCAAATTCAGATTTCCCAGGTTAAGATTTAGTCTAGCATATGTAAAAAAAATTAGTAAAATAATATAAAATAAAGCAAAGAGATAAGAGGGCGTAAAATAACTCAAAAATGAAATCTAAAATATTAATAAGGACTCCCATCCGAGAAGCCGAGCTTTTGCTTGGCTTCTGTGATCGACCGAGAACCGGCAAACGCAGCCTAGTGTCACGCTGTCTGCTGCTACGAACGAAAATGTTCCTGAGAATCTCATTGCCGTATTTATTTCACATGCACTTCCGGTTCGTGCTTCAAACCCCGATTGATGCGCCTGTGGCTCACGAATCATAGCGATTTTTGCGTGCGAGCTCACTCACATTGTTTTCAGCCCTTGCATGCAGATGTTCTTATTAATTGTTCTCCATTTTCGTGTTAAAAGGCTGAGAGTCGCAGCTGAGTCATCTCAATAGCCTCCGATGTGAGGGATTTGATTATTCGGAAACGTATTGTTTAGAGTTTTCCACGTTTTTAATAACCCATTAATTGCTTCTACCAGCCACCGTATTTTGGTAACAAGTCTAGACTCATTTGACTCGATCACACTATGCTACGGCGTTCCCTTAGTTAGAAAGTGTGGCATTTTGCAAATGAATCCTAAGTTTTTCAAAAACCCCAGACAATCCCTGAAGCCGCGATTTACAACAAAAATACTGTTCGACGGCATCCAAGCACGTAGCCTACTTGAATCACCTCTTAAAACAATTTTGAAAATAAGGTCCAAGAACGTCCACAATATATTCAGTGGTCGTAACTAACATCATGGATTTGACTAAATGCCTTCCTTTATGGATAGAATAAGTTCGCCTCTGAAACGAATAATTACTACTTTTTTGGATAAACATATAGGTTTCGTCAGCCACGATGATACACACATCTTCTCCATTTGCGAAGAGAGTTTTGGAAATTGATGTAGTATGATTAGTGATTATAGAGTCGGGAGAGATGTGATCAATACATGGGTGACGAGCAACAAACGAAGACATGAGAGCTACTCTTGCATTTTTGACAACTGTGCCAATTCTTCGTTTTTCTATCGCAAAAAAGTTGACAAAATCGTATTAGAGAGGCCCATGCGCAAAGTAGTCAATAATAATGCTAAATACACACGTTTAGAATGATTTTTTGTTGAATGCATTTTACCTGATAAATACTAAGCGAGAGAATTGAACTGATCTTTTGTCGAATCGGTTAGCCTGTAATATTCTGTGTCATCAAGAGCAGAGGAGTCATCAAAATCTAGTCCTTGCTTTCTTGCTTCTCTGCACAGACTGGTTAACAATTCAGAAACCATGTCTGCATCAATAATAGTGAAATCGGAGGTAGCTTTAATTGAATCCATGGTAGTTTTTAGCAAAAAAAACCATTATCATCCAAATGCGACGCACAACATCTTGCATTTGGAGGAGTGAAAATACCAATATCGATATACATTCTTAATTCAGCGCGTTGTTTTATTCTGAGACGATTACTTTCACTATTGAACATGATGCATAATGATTGTGAAGTCCAACATCTTCTAATTGAAAATTTTATTTTCTGAGGATCTGATGGGCCAGCTACGCTGATGGATTCTGAAGGAACTGTCGTTACAGATGATTAACTCTCTATCCGCTATCTAATATCTGATACATTTTAATGAAATGAGCTTGTCTCTTCTGTATCTGAAAATCGAATCTTCTTGGTGGCATAATAACGACATGCATCGCATATTTTTTCCTCAATCGTTAATGAGCAGTTAAAAGCCTTTTTAAAAATGTCCAATGCCTATTCATCTGGAACTGCCGATAAATGACACTTTGGCTTTAGATATTCATTGCAAAATTAACATTTTAGTTTTAGCATTGTGGTAGACTCGCAAAATCGTGTTGTCTACGCAGTCGATGAACATAGAGTAGGGAGGACACTGAACTCTTCCCTCTTTCTCTTTGCAATCTCAATTGAGAGTTTTCATGCAATAAACAGAAATAGAGGTTCTGTCCAATGATCTATGTCTAGGGTCATATTCTTAAGATCGTGCGAAGAATGTCGTATGCGAAATTATGTTTCTGTCTCGTGCTAAAGGCGTGAGTGTGAAAAAGACTGACGATAAAGTCACATGCGAGATGTAGGGTCATCATTTCAAGAAAAGGGCTCCTGGTATTCGCATGAAAGCTGTACGTTTTAAGCCCATTTCCAAAACCCTCCTCGAGGAAACTCCCTCTCTCAACTCGTTTCAAGCATTTTGGGAGAATCACTGTCATTCTAATTGATAAAATAAATAGAAAATCGTCATTTTTACAGGTCTGGCCTACCTGACCCATGGTATCATGCATTTTTATCAAGGTGAAGTACCACGCGAAAAATGATGGCTGTAACGTATTTTGTAGTGCATATGTATGCGCAGTTTTTGTAAAAGTAGGATCGTGCCTCCTTAACAATAACCATGTGGAACCTGACATATGTTGGATGGTACGAAAACCCACGTAAATTAGGAATAAAAAAATACCTATTTCTCTTAATAAAATCACTTTTAGAAAAAAAAGTTTGCAAGGAATTATGAGACTTGCTTAAACGACTAAAATCACGCACTTTGAGGCCAATTGGTGTCTGGCCCAAAAATCGGGAATATTGACCCTCCTCCTTTCACTACTTTTTTGTATTATATTTAAAATTATAAATAGCCGATTTTCGGAAGGGCTTCCTTTATCATTATTGTAAAATAATTTTATTTCTTTAATATATGTAAAAGGATTCAGCACAAGATTTGCATTTTTCACTCGCCGAAAGTGATAATAACTGACATATTTACTATTTGTAATTTGAAATGTTTTTTCAATTTGACATTTTGTTTACTCTATAGCTAATATGCACAAATACTATTGTTGTGTCGCAAAGGTAATTAAAATATATACAAATGTATTATATATGGAATTTGCCAAAGGAGTAAGACCTTCTTAATACATGTTAGGTAATGTATTTTAATTGAGGCAAGTATAAATTAAAATTAAGATCTACAATCTTTGCACTGCCCTTGTTAGTTTCCTAGACAACTTAACTAGAAATATAACCTAGAGTTATTATAAACATTTGGTTCAAAGTAAAAAATAATAATTAATATTTAATGTAAACTTAAAAAAGTATTAATGCGAAGAAGTAACCTAAGTTTACTTTTCGACTGATTATAGTATGAATATTCATTGTTATGATGTAGTGATTTATTTAAAAGATTGTTCTCATTTGAATTTCATTAGTTAAAAACTCTGAAAATAAGTAACGTTTTTGAAATTTCTTGGCCTGATTTTAAAAGTTTGTCTTAATAGTACTTTGTTTACTGATCGAAATATTTTTTAGAATTGTTTTCCTGGATTCTACATTGGAGTCAAACATGGTACAAGAGTCGTCGAATATAATTCTAAGAATATCTTGATTAGTTAGCAAAATACTATGAATACTTTAAACTAAGACCAAAAAGTTTCTAAAATGTTAATTATTTTTAGAGTTATTAATATTATTTTAAAAAATCGAAATTTGACTTTTTTCGTAGTATATATTATACATAAAATTTTGTTTGAGAGACATCAATTTTATTTAATATTAGAGAAATTGCAAGATGTAATTTTGTCTACGAATTTAGATATAGTTTTGGTTTCTTGAATACTGAAGCCTTTTATTCACAGTTATATAATGAAATTCACATGTAAAAAGTATTACGTATTTCAAAAACTTTTCAAAGTGTTTTATTCAAGACACGATGGTCCCTCTCATGCTCCAGTCTGAACGGTTCTGGACGCTCATCGAGTCATTCGTCACACTTGTGATGAAGACGAGAGAGCTTGATGGGCGTCGGGAGCGAAACAACGGGGAGGGCCAGTAGAAATCGCATCGGGGCCTGCACCCGCGGTCCTGCGTCTCGGGTAGGCTTGGCTGTCCGCGTCGTTCGGGGGTGGAATCTGTATATTTTCTCCCCTGGGTGGCGCGGCTAGTCGGTTTGCCTAGTGGGCGTGTGGCCGCGGATGTAGGTTCCGAGCGAACGGATGACGGAAGAGTCGTACGCGACTTTAATGGAACCAACTACCCGTGAAGTTTAAAGCCGAAAGGCGGTTCCGCGGGTGGTGTATTGGTTCGAGAGAGGGGGTTTTTTGGTTTTAACAGGTATGCCTAGACGCGTCCTAGGAGAGTCCTGTACAACGTCTATGAAAGATTTTGCCATTTTCCTCCTCACCAAAAAAAAAAAAAAAAAGTGTTTTATTCAAATGAAATGTTTTTCAATGTCGCCTTATACTCCAGAAACCCTCCTGTATAATTTTGTATTTAAATTTAGATTTAATTGACGTATTATTTGAACATTCAAGCCCTCTATTTATTAAATTTAAATCTCATGTTTTTTCATACTTTGAAATAAAATATTCTCCACACCATTCTCTAATCGAAGCAGTTAATTTATAAAGATAAACAATATTGTAATTGATATTTTGTTTTGGAACTTTAAACATTTATTGACTTTAAATTCCACCAGAAAATGATTTTTTAAGTGTTTAAATCATACTAAAATTTTAAAAAAATGTTTAGATATTCAAGTTAGATGAATGTTTTTGAAAATATCTAAAAAAGATGCGTAATATCTTAAATAATATATTTTGTCATTTTGAATTTGTCGTTTGCTTCGCGCCTCTTCCACACGAAGTCGAAAGAAACATAATTCTCGATCTTCGCTCAACAGGCGACAGCGTGAAATCGAAGCGAGGTAGTGGGGGCACACCGACACTTTTCGTTGTACATGCTGGTACCGATTCGATCGCGGTACTGGAAGGTGGCGTAAATCTGGCTGTGGTAATGCATGTAATGAGTCTCCAAGAGGAAAGTGTACAGGAGTCAGAGGCTCAAGGTTATTAGAGTCGTTGGATAAGGGAGATAGAGGGCGGAAATTATAACAGGAGTAAATACAGTGTATGACTCCGGGAATAAGAGTTGAGATTCGCCGATGACTCGCTTAGAATGATGTTTTACAGATTTGACAGCCCTTTCCCATAATCTACCAAAATGTGGTGCATGAGCAGGAATAAAATGCCAATTTATTCCCTCCCGAAATAAAGATTGATCTCAGTGGACATTCCATAAAAAACCCAGAGTTTTTCGACCCTTGTCTCGTAGAATCGCTCGGATTTCATCCAATGAACCCTGTATAGCAGACACCCGTTCATCATTCGATGCCCATTTTCTCAGTGACAAGCCAGCTGGTTCTAAAATCGACACTTGCTCAATCTTGAGTGTCCGCGCTCCTTCGAGAGAGTCTGCACCTGTCGAAAGATTATCCACGTAGAAATCAGAGATAATTGCTCTACTTGCGGTTGAATATTGCTCCTTGTTATCCTTTCCAAGTTGCCGTAGGCACTGTGTAGAATCCGCTGCAACTTCCGTTAATCTTCGTCGACGTAAATGCGGCGGTACATCTTCGTAATATCTGCTGAAAGTACAATTCTGTGTTTTCTAAATCGCAGCACGATTGAAAACAGATCATCCTGAACAGTGGATCTAACGTGCTAAACCTCATTTAGTGATATTGCAGAGGAACTCTTGGATGATCCATCTAGAACCACATGAATCTTGGTGGTCGTACTATTAGTTTTCATCACAGCGTGCTGAGGAAGATAATATATTGGAGGACCAGAAGCAATTTTGTCTAAATTCACCTCAGTCATGTCTTTCGAGGTTTCGGATTCATTCATAAATTACTATATAAACCTTCTGGAAGTAGTCTAATCTATCCTACATACAAAAGGTCCCAAAATAGGTTTTCCAAATCTTTTGGCGAGACACGGGCACATTGAGTGATGCGCGACGTGACCAAGCAGCGTAGTGAAGTCTCATAATGTCCAAACTTAGAATTTATCGCTGCACGCGTTCCTTCCTTAAGATTGAGTTCAATCTGATCTACTCCTGAAACTGTCATATTAATCCCAGAAATAGGTAGTTCTAGCCTACGGCACAAATCCTCAGTAATTAAATTCGGTTTTGACTCAGTATCGAGTAACACTTTACACTCATGAAAATTGCCTTTCCCATAGCGAATATGGTCAATTGCAGTTGATAGCACAACATTCAGATCTTCATCGTGATCAGACCCTTACGATGATCCCACGATGAGAGACGTGTGACACTTTAAATTTTAATGAGATGATTCCTATTCTTGATCGAATTTTTTGGGCTGAGATATCCATTCCCTGTGTAGTAAGGTGTGAGATGTTTTTTTTATACATTTCCTACAAGAGGTTTTGTACATATTAAATATGCCGATTTCTCCGTGGCTACGTGAGACGTAAGATTGCCAGCAGGTTTTTTGTAATTGAGGCTGTGTGGTACACGCTGACGTCACGTATTATCTGCAATGATAAAGCTAATTACAGTTACGATTTTAACCTTCCCTTAGATTGGTACCTTGACGAAATCCTTTTCTTGGCTATGACAACAAAGGACGGGTGGGGAGGCTTAGCAGACAGCCCTCGGGCCATGGAGGTTGTAGTGTCCCGATAAATCAGCGAACAAATGCAGGGGGCTCTATAGACGGACATCTTCTCATTGCGTGAAGGGTACCCTATAAACGGGTCCTTCCCAGGTTCAAAGCGGGGGACGCTATAGACGCGTCTATCCCCATGCATGGAGAAGGATGTATGCCCCAGGCAGCGACACTGAGAATGAGTTTGCGAGTGCCTGCGAGGAATGAGTGAACTGAATTAATGTCAGCGCTGCATGACTGTGATATGTGTCCATCGAATGTGAGACAAGAACCTATAGACGGGCTCTCTCTTGAATGAGGCTCAGAATTAACTGGTGTATGGAATCCCCTGGGGGCACTGCAAAGCCTCCGCAGTCTGTGACCAAGAACAGTCCAAACGATCGTTTCTTCCCCGGCCCGCGAGGAGGCGAGGCTGATGTGAGCCAATCTCTGCTTCTGTGGTGTGTCATGCGTGATCAGGAGCCTGTGTTGCTTTGAGCGAGTGCGGTCTGTCCGTGTATTCCGAGACCGGATAAGCGGAGGTTGGGCCTTAGTGAACTGGGGTAGGACTTCGGTCCAAGGTACACCCGTTCTCAACTATTCCGAACCGCTCCTCTACGCACGATGCGCTGGTAGAACGTTTTATAAATTTAAAGTTGAAAACTGTGGGGAAATCGGACTTGGGTGCTTCTTCAGGAGCTGAGGGATGGAAGGACGTCCTTCAGCTCCTGAGAGAGCAAAGCAAAAAATGGAAAAATGTACTAGGGCTCTCAGCGTCATCCAGCAGAGTATGCTGAGAAAAAACCATTGCCATATGAAGGACAGTCTCAACGAGGCCTCAGAAGTGTTGAGCGGAATGGTCAACACCTATAAGTGTGTTCTAGAAAGCGGGATGGAGATCTAGAAGAGGCCAGAATCTCACCTCGACTTCGCAGATGACTCTCTTGTCGTGTGCGCCGATGACCATGCTATCCAGAAGAAGCTGTTCTGGGCACAGAGAGGTGTCTTACTGGGAATAGTCTCAGCATAACGAACTGAGTCGACGAGTGCTGTGCTGGTACTGGCGAGCGTTCCGCCAATTGAGTTATTAGCGAAGGAAAGGCAGGAGACCTTTCAGCTCCATAAGGAGCTCACCTGCTTAACCAACCTGCAGGAAATCGCTTGCGCGAAGGAGGCCATCTGCAAGGATGGAAGGTGCAGACTCGTCGGGAAATGGCAGACGAGATGGCATGGTGACGAATCCGGGAGATGGACAAACCGTCTAATCCCGGAGCTCGCCACCTGGCTGGATAGAAAGCACGCCCAAGTCGGCTTTTACCTGGCACAAGCGCTTTCGGGCCATGGTTGTTTTAATGCATACCTGAAGCGCTTCAAGAAAAGAGACGATAAGTCGTGTCGCCACTGCGGATACCTTGTGGACATTGCAGAGCACACACACTTTGTCTTTTCCAGGTGAGGCGAAGCAAGGGAGGCTGTCTGTTGGGCAGCGGGCGCACAACTAACTCCTGACACGATTGTCCCTCTCATGCTCCAGTCTGAACGGGCGTGTGGCTGCGGATGGAAGTCTCGGACGAACGGATGACGGAAGAGTCGTACGCGACTTTAAACTGGAACCAACCGCCCGCGAAGTTTAAAGCTGAAAGGCGGTTCCGCGGGCGGTGTATTGGTTCGAGAGAGGGGGTTTTTGTTTTTAACAGGTGTGCCCAGACTTGTCCTAGGAGAGTCCTATACAACGTCTTTAATAGATTTCGCTATTTTTCCTCCTCACCAAAAAAAGTAGCCATTTCAAAATGAAATTTCAAAAATGAATGGGATGAAAATATAATTCCAAAATTTAAAAAATTAATAAGAATATGATAACGCATTGCTGTCTTCTCCGTTTTTCCAGATATTTTATAACAAAATTTTTAGTTGCAAATTATAAGTTTACCGGATTCGCTTCATAGCAGAAATGATAAGATCACATCATACAAAATAACAGTTTACGATTCTATATTGTATTTTCAGATTAAAAGAAGAGAAGGCAGCAACGTAGAAATACATTATATTTCTAAATATAGAAGTAAACTTAACTTTATTTATATTATAATTGGATAAACTGGTCGAATGTGTTGATAAAAATGCTGTTGTATTATGTATTTGTAACTTGAAAATCGATGTCAGTGCCATCGGCGATATTTTTATTAATTTGAAGAAACTAACTGGTATATTCATATTTTACAGAATTTTGCAATTATTTTATATCGTTTTATTTAGATGAACAGTAGCAAATCTTTTCCAGGATATATGAAGTACTTCTAAATCGCAAAATAACGTTTATGCTACAAATTCATATACTATGAGGATCGCTGGGCTGACTGGTGGTGCCGCAATGTGCTTTTCATAGAAACTTCAGAAGGAGCGAATGAAATGTTATAACTTTCAATTCATAATAAAACAAGATTGTAATGGTGCATAATTCGTAGATTTTATTTTACTTCGAATCATTTTTTACGTGAATTGAACGAAATATGTATAACGGATTCATATTTTCTTTCTTTTTTTAAATACTATGAAAACGAGTTTTCAGTTAAAACTTGTAAAACCAGCAGAAAACATGAGATGGCATTGTGCAAAATAACATTTTACGACTAAAAAGTTTTTCTAGATAAAACAAAGAGATGACAGCATTTTCAAAATATATATTTTTGAAAATATGAGTAAAATCATTTTTATTCAGGTGACGAATAAAGATATGGTTCGAAAAAGTCGAAAAAAATGCTGTAGAATTACACTTTCATAATTTAAAAATCGATATTGGCGCCTTCTGTGATATTTGAAATTATTTAAAGCAACTAACCAATGTCGTATTTTCCACGCTTTGATTGTTTCTTATTATTTCTTTTGTAACGTCCTGGGTACTCACCTTTGATTATATTATTTATTTTTCCTCGGTTTTTGATCAGAAAAGAGACCTGAAAAGATTTCTTGACCGAAACAAGGGATGAGGATAGCCAACAGTAAAACTCAAGAATATCACAATTATTAACCCTTTTCTTAAATATTTTGAATACAAATATGATAGAAGTTCCCCTTGAAAATTTCTTCTGGGAAGCAGCCAAATTTACGTATTTTATCACAATGATGAACGAACTGTAAAACCGATGGGAATGAGTGACGGTTGAAATCGCTTTCTGAGAAAAGTACCGAGTTCCGAACTTGAAGTCACTTTTCCGAGAGTTACTTCTCTAAGAGAATTCCAGGGTTGAAGATAGTCTGAAAGTCACCTGTTATCTTTCTGAGGAGAGATGCGATTCTGAAGATCGTCCGACGGTCACTGTAAGTTTGCGGATTTGCAGGTGCTTTTATAGACTGTTTTTTCGATCGATACCGACATGAAATCCGCCATTTTCGATATTTTCGGATATTTGTATCCATAGTTAAAAGATTCTAATTTTATTCCCACTCAGTAACAGGTCTTCTAAATTTTCCTGCGTGTTCCTCTAGCTTTCCTATTTCCCTTGGGTGAATGGACTTTGCAGGAAGTAGAGGTTTAATAGTTTGTGTACTTATCGCATTATAACGCATTCCGATGGGCTACCGCAATGAGCATATGTATCGATCAAAAATTATTTGTCTATAAAGAAGTAACAACATTCATATTGATATCAAATATAGACAAGATATATTATTTAGAAGGTATAGGACGTATTTTTGAACTTCTTAAACATAAGTATTTGGTTACGCCATTAAGCAAATTCGCGAAGTTTTCTCGCTAATATCATTAATTATTGAGTGACAGCATTCAAAGCAAACCTTTAGTACATACTAAACGCTATTATCATTTTTTTTGTAAATTTTAATACACTACATTTTGTTATTATTACATGTCTGGTAATATAAACGCTCGTATACAATATCGAATGCATTCATGATAATTTTTATTAATAATATTTTGCCTCTTAAAAAATATTAATTATTTCCTCTTTAAGTTCAGTCATCTTTTATAGAATTTGGTAAATATTCTGGGATAAAGATTTTAGTATCATTAAATAGAGAATGGATTTTTTCTATCAAATTTGCTGTTATATATTTCTGGCTATTGAATCTTTGGTTGATATAATTTCTAATACAGTATTTGTTTTTTTGAAAGTTTTTACTGAAATGAATAGCATTTTCGTGAATGTTGATTAACTTATTTTCAAAACTCAGTATTTCATAAATGTCTACATAAGTCATTAAGTGGCTTTTTCATCAAAAACTTCATTTTTTCAATACTTTCAAAGTAAAGCCCTTTCGAACTTTTAAATTTGATTTTTATGTAATAGTTATTAACGTTAGATTTGTAGGCAAAAAGTGAGTTAGGCAGTATGATAAAATTGAAATTAAATAATATTTTTCCATATATGTCACTTCTCTGCAGGTTATGTTCTAGAAAAAGAAAAACATATAACATAGTATTAGTATGTGATCTAAAAGTAAAGTTATTCGTTAGATAGATTTCATGGATGGATCTGCTTCTGAGAAAAGGTTTATAAATTTCCTGGAAATCGTTTTCTATTCAGTTTTTGTTGTTTCTTTTGAACAATTGTTTGAGAGGTGGTTCAAATTTCTGTATTTTCTACCAAAAGGTACTAATTTTGGAGGAATATCTGTTTGAGTAGCTTTATTTTAGAGTTTATTTTATTATATTTTTTTTTGAGCTATTGAATCTTCATATTTTTCGTCACAAAGGTCGTAAGATTCTTCTACCAATTTTATTTGTTTAAATACTGCTTTATTTTCGGTTATTATTACTATATTTCTTGAAGCTATTACTGTTTGATTTTCTGCTCGACAATATGATGTGAAAATTATTCTTTTATCAACTTTAAAATCCTTGTAAGTTAGCAACTTATAAAAAAATTTATTACTTATTTTATTACATAATAAATTAATGCGTTCACTATGTTTAGGTTTCATCGTGATCTGCAGTCATCTTTGTTTAATTTTAATTTTTCTGTCTTTGATTGGTTGCTGGTTGGGTTACAGTAAAACCTCATTTATCGGGACACTCATATATGGGGATCTCGCAACCCCATTTATCGGGACATTTTGTTTCTCCTCCAGCCACCACTCCTTGTACATATTGACAAGAAGTGGGGTAAGGTGAAAGCGTGGTGGGAGTAGCGGGAATTAAAAATTTTTTTTTACTTGATCATTTGCGATCAAACCTTCATGTATTGTTTATATTTTAACTTTTCAAGGACATTGGAAAGGAAAATTTTGAAATCATGAAAAATGTTGGCATTTGAAATGAGCACATGTAAATAAAATCGTATCAATGAAACTCAATTTAAGATTAAAATAATAAGGTAAGAAACTAAGATTATTTTTAAATTTTTATTTGAATTAACTCGTACTTTTATGGACAGTGAAATAGATCAGTTTCCAAATTTATTAAAAATTCAATTCCACGATTCAATTGGTACGTAGAGAAACATTTTTTTCTCTTACCCAGGTACTCCGTAAGGTTCTAAGGTTCACTAAGGTTCTAACAATCTTAAAATAATCTCAGAACCTTATAAAGAGTACCTGTACAGGGAAAAAAAAATTATTCACTATGTATCGATTAAATCGTGGAATAAAATTTTTTAATGAAATTGAAAATTAATGAATTTTATTGCCCATAAAAATACGAGTTAATTAAAATAACAATTTAAAAATAATTTTAGTTCCTCACAAAGGTAAGGGTCTAAGATTACCCTTACCTCACTATTACCCTTTTCAATTAGTGCTACCCCCTTTTCAAATCGATGCCCCATTTCCTCAGGAACACCCTGTATAAAAAAGAAAATAATATTTGTAATATTAAACTTCGAATTTAAAATAAAGCTAGAAATGAAGCCCAATTAACATTAAATTGAAAGAGTCAAAACTTTCAAACCGCGACAAAATTCGAAAGAATGAAAAAGAAAATATTGAAGATAAAACTTTGTAAATCTAAAATTGCGACTACTTTGCAACAGAATCGCCAACTTTCCAGATGTTTCATTTGCAGGAGTTTTATTATGTCAATTTTTTTACATACTTTCGTTTGTATTTCTATCTTCATTTTCCATCATGAAAAACCAAATCAATTTACACAATTTGCAAATACTTTTTGCATTGTACATAACCATTACTAAATGTCAACATACAACAAGAGTCATGGCAACCCACCATGAGACTGTAGGTGGTAGTGGGGAGCCCCTTGAAATCCCAATAAACGAGGTGTTTACATTTCAAGGGCGTCCCGATAAATGAGGTTTTATTGTATATATAAAAGCCTAAGTCTATTAATGTTAACGATTCTAGTTTTATTTTTAACTGAAATTTGTATCTTTCCTTTTTCTAATATTTCAAGTACTTCGTGCGGTACTGAATATTGATTTCCGAATTTCTTTAACTATCCACCTTCCAGTAAAAATACACCATCTCCGATTTTAAAGTTTTTTGGATTAATTTTTCTGTTGTAATATTCTTTTGATTTTTCTTTAGCTGCTATCGAATTTTGTCTTGCTATTCCACGCATTCCATGTAATTTTGTAATCAATTTCATCATGTGCATATCATAAGGTTCCATTTTTTCATGTTTTGGTAAAGGATGACTAGATGGTAAACGTGCTAATTTTCCAAAAACTAATTCATAAGGTGTGCATTTCGTTCCTTTGTGAACACTCGTGTTATATGAAAGTCTTAAATTGACGTATTCGAAATCGTTTTGCCATTTTCCTCATTGAATTGCTTAGAAAATCTGCTCCTTGATCTGTTAAAACCGCTCTTGGCGAACTATATAAGCAAATAAATTTCTTAAAAAAAGCGTATGGTATTGTTCCAGTTTGGTGATTTGAAAGTGGAATTGCTGAAGTGTGTTTAGTAAAATTATCCTGAATTGTAAGTATATATTGATTTTGTGATAAACTTATTAGTAACTTTCCAACAATATCCATCGAAATTTTCTCTAATGCTGTTCCTAGGGTATCAGTGATTATCATAGGGTTTTTTGTTTTAACCCTAAAAAGTTTCTTTAGTTGAAATTGTAAACAGAGTTGTATATATTTTTGTATATCCAATTTCATATTTTCCCAATAGTATCTTTGTCTGATTCTATTATAAGTTTTTGTTACTCATTTATTTCCTCCTATAGCAGATGAGTGAGCTTCTTCAATTAATTGGCTACTTTGTTCTTTAGTAGGGTATTGAGTCATTCCAATACAAACTATCATTTTGACTGTAGAATTCAAAAATGCTATTTTTAATGTCTCTAAAATTCCTTCCCACAAAACATTGTTAATGTGTGGTGATTTTGCAATACTTAACGATTTAATGTTTAATTATTCTACCATGGAATGAAGAGAATAAGTCGCTAAATTAATTTCTTTAGTCGTTTGTCCTATTATCCTTTCTATTGTTAATTGGTCGCGGCATTCAATTATATTTTTCTGTGTCCTGGGTAATCCAGATATTGAAGGTTTCTCAGGGAGTGGCTCTGGGGGTGGTCTTCCTTCTGTAAAATTAAAAAAAATTGTCAGTTTTCAGAATTCTGTATTTCTAGTAATATCTGGTTGTTCGTTTTCATTTTCATGTTCTACATTTTAAAAATTTTCCTGGATTTCTTCTTGTTTTTCGCCTCCACTTGATAAGCCAGAATTTGATTCAAAATAACTTTCTTTTATTAATTCCTCATTTTCCTTTTCCTTAAAATGTATCTTCTTTTTATTTGCTATTGGTTTTTGCTTAACATCATACTCTGGATCAGAATCAGATTCGTCTTCGGATTCCACAATTTACGTTTTTTATCATTTTCAGGTGATTTGTTTATAACTTTTCTGGGTCTACCTCTCTTTTTAATTCGTTCCTGTAATTTTATTTCATGAATAATTTTTCGTGGTTTTCACGCTTCTTTTGTACTTTATTTGTTACCTCCACATTTCTCAATAATTTATTTTTTATATTATCTTCATTTTTGTCCATACTTATATTTCTCGAATTTTACAAGTGACTTCTTATTTGCATAGCATAAAATTTATTTTTATTTTCTAATAAAGTTGGAATTGAATCCATGACGCATTTCAAAAATTGGGAAACAAATGTTTCCAAAATCTTTTCTTCATTGATCAATTTGTAAAGAGCGTTTCCATTTCCCTTATTTTTCATTTTATTTATTGTTATATTAATCAATCTTTTATTGATTATGTTAAATAAATTTTCTTCGCCCACTTGTTGAATAGTTTTTTCATTGTTTCCATACATCGTTCCTTCTTTTATATCCTCAAAATCTAATTCAATACAACATTTTCCATTATTCTCATAATCATTTTGCAACAAATATTATTTATTTAATAATTGTTTAATTTTTTCAGTATCATTTCTATCATTTTTTCCTACATAATCATCATCATAATTACGTTTTTTATCATCAAAATTTTTAAGTAAAGCTTTTTCGCATAATGTTTCGATTTCTTCAATGTTTTCATGAATTCTTCGATTTTCAAAATCTTCATAATTTATATCATCATTACATTACATGTCTTTCATATTCTTAATTAAATTTTCATCGTTTATCAGTATTTGTTCGTTTCCTCCAATGTTATCATTATTAATATTCCCATATTCAATAACCTTATATTTCAATTCATCATAATTTCTTCGATTATTCTTATTCTTAATTAAATTTTCTCTGTTTATAAATTGCTTAGTTTCTTTAGAATTACTCTGGTCAATTTTTCTTTCAATAATATCATAGTTTTATTATAACTTCTTTAATTATTTTAAAATACACCTGCAAAGTTTTAGGTTGCTTGACCGTCTAGTTATAGAGAAATAATTACTTGAAGTTTTACCGTTTGCTCATGAATTACTATACCGTCAATGGCAATGACAAGTGAAACCAAGTTTCAAATGAGCATTATACTTACAAAATCCATGCTGCGTATGCAAAAAACTATGAAAATTTGACGCGAACCTTGAAAAATTCATCTGCTTTTTGAAAGATTTTTTTACCGTACAATAAGTTTATATTGTCTTTCCAAAGATTATAACTCTGTCGACTTTTATTGGCAGCCATAATCGAAGAAGACAGCAGTGAGCACGTGGCAACGTCGCAACGAATGCTCCTGCGTACTCGTACACGTAGTCAGTTAGGAGTAGATATACGTTGTATACACAAGAGAATTTTAAATAAGTTATCTAATATTCGAGAAATCAAACAACATTGAAATTTGCTGTAAATTTTATTCAATTTTCATAACTCAATAGATGATATATTACACTAAAGTAAATGCTTCTTTTTACATTAATAATTCATTCATGAGGCGATATTTTAGTTTTTAATTTACTATGCGGTTTCCAGTAGGATGGGCCGTGGCTCTCGCACTCGTTTCTGCGCGATTTTTGTCAACAATCTTGTCACGGTTTTGCTTACTTTGCTCAATATTTACTTTCCGCACATTTTCGCTCCTTGTTAATTATTTTTTCTTTATGAATCTACCTTTGTGTCTCACGTCGTCAGACATTTTTACATACTAATCAAACAAGAACAACAACCGTAAAATAGGTTAGATTTCTATACATGTGCACTTGAACATGGTAGACTAGAGGAGTGGAGAGAGTGTGACGTTGCCACATTGCTTCTTTCGAAAGTCATATGGTCGTGAATACGCAAACCGTTAAGAGATATCTTTTTATTAATTTATTTATTAGTTTAGGATTTTACAACACAAAAGATTCGATGTAAATCAAGAATATTTTTTATGCTCTTATATGAGTCACTGAGTCGCGATATAACCACCTTAAAACTAAATCCATTAATCGTCGAAAAGTAGCCGGTCCATTTTTCAGACCAAATGGCATACGGCCAAATTCACAAAATCCATAAGAGGTTGAAAAAGCTGTCTTATGAGAATCTTCTGGATTCATTTTTATTTGGTGAAATCCTGAAGCGAGATCAAATACAGAAAAATATTGTGCTAGGGGTGTTAGTTGAAATTTGCCGGTTTTACTCATAGATGTCACTAGAGATATGTATACATTTCTATGATTTGGCATCTATGTCATATTCTTCTATGGACAATAACCTTCAAAAATACACAATTACATTCTGCCAAAATAATAGCATCATAGTTGTTTACCACAGTGAATATGTCGAGTTTCGTTCCAAGTAAATCGCATTTGCGGCATTCGTTGCTTTTCTTATTTCATCAAAAGAAAAAAGCAGTTGAAGCTCATCGATTGCTGGTAGAAACTTATGGTGAACATGCTCCAGTGATTAGAACATGTGAGACATGGTTTCGTCAATTTAAAAGTGGAGATTTCGATTTAACAGACAATGAACATCCTGGTGCAGCGAAAAAGATCGAAGACGAGGAAATGCAGGCGTTATTGGATGAAGACCCAACCCAATCGCAACAACAACAATTGGCACAAACACTAAATGTGACCCGAGGAGCAATTTGCCAACGATTAAAAGCCCCGGGAAAAATCCAAAAGTATGGAAAATGGGTACCACACCAACTGAACGATAGACAAATGGAAAATCGAAAAACCATTTGTGAAATGCTGCTTCAACGGTTCGAAAGGAAATATTTTCTGCATCAAATTGTGACGGGGGACGAAAAATGGATTTCATTTGAGAACCCGAAGCGGAAAAAATCATGGCTTTCACCTGGTGAGGTCGGCCCATCGACTCCAAGGCCAAATCGCTTTGGCCGTAAGACAATGCTCTGTGTTTGGTGAGACCAGTGTGGTGTGGTGTACTTCGAGTTATTAAAACCTGGTGAGACGGTGAATACGGATCGCTACCGACAACAAATTATCAATTTGAATAATGCATTGATCGAAAAACGGCCGGAATGGACCCAAAGACATGGCAAAGTTATCATACAACATGACAACGCGCCGTCTCATACCGCTAAAATGGTGAAGAACACATTAAAAGCATTGAATTGGGAAATTCTATCGCACCCGCCGTACTCTCCAGACCTCGCCCCGTCCGACTATCACCTTTTCGCATCAATGGGACACTCACTCGCAGAGCAGCGCTTCGCCAATTTGGAAGAAGTTGAAAAATGGCTCGTCGAATGGTTTGCCTTGAAGGAGAAAAAGTTTTTTTGGAATGGTATCCATGATTTGCCTGAAAGATGGGCAAAATGTGTAGAATCCAATAGTCAATACTTTGAATAAAAGATGTTTGAGATTCCCTTGGGAATGAAGTGTTTTCGTTATTGAAAAAACCGGCAAACTTCAACTAACGCCCCTGGTAAGTAGTTGTAGTTGCTCCTAAGGGTTCTCCTGGTATGTGAAATCGATCTGCATATTTTTTAATCAATTTTTCAACATTTTGTTTTTTTTTCTTTATTTAAATGATCTAATCTTAACAAATCTTTCATAGAATTTTTCCGATCCTGATTTGAAATGTTAAATGATTGATCACAATTATTTACTTTTAGAATCTGATCAATAAAATCATTGAAAATTTGTTGTGAAAAATTGAATTCTTTTCTGTCTTCTGAATTGGTTTTTGTGTCAGCTTGCTTTTCTTCATGTGTTGATATCTCTTCAAAATCGATTAGCTCAAAAGTTGGTATCGTTAACCTTTGAGGTTGTGTATTTGCATCAAATATTTTCATGTGCGCTTTATTGTTGTTATTAGAAACAATTACATTTTCTAAATGAACTCCGTTGCATAGATGTAGTTGTGGAATAAATCCTTGTCTTTGTTCACTTTTTTTTTATATTTACATAAAAATCTGAAATTGTTCTTGCTGGTAAAAATATGGTTTCTTGCATTTCAAACGGATAAACTTCATTATTCATTATTCTTATTCGTACAGCGTTAGCACCCTACTGACAAGGCCTTGTACATTTGAACTACGCATGCTCTATTGCAACACGCTACCACTACACAAGATCGATAAAATCAAAATGGCCGGGACTAGTCGCGAAATATGAAGTGTAATGACTAGCGCCGCAAACAACTACAATACTAGATTAGATTCGAGTGTACCCATAAAAACTCGTATACACGGAAAAAATAAGTTCATCAAAATTTCTTTAACTAGTCAACCACTTTTGGATAGGGCACTACATTTTTTAAATTTCCAGCACTTTTAAGTAAAAAATCATAAACTTTGTAGAAAAATCGAAAAAAGTTATAGAAATTGTCAAGAACTAGTACAATAATAGCAGTTTTCCAGTTTTAATTGAATAGTTCTTGATAAAATTATGAAAAAGTATCTAACTTTCAGAAAATGTTCTCCAAATTTTAAATGTTCTGGAATGAAATAACCTTCTCACACAGAAATGAATAAGTATGATACGAGTTAACGAAAAAATCTTTGACTGTTCGCTAAAGTTTCTCGAACTGACTGACGCACCACGTTGCGCAATTGTTAATGTGTGATAGAGTTAGGGTTTTATTTTGATGGAAATCATAATTTTCGATAGCGGCGCTGGTTAGTTGCTTAGGAATAAAATGCGTTATATGTTAGGTTAGGCGTTCGAATCCCGCAGCGGTGGATATAATTTTTAAGAAGCGTTTATAAATGCGTACGATGACATGTATATATAGTGAATATAAGTTTGGTTGTAAATGATTCTTCTTCTTCTTCGTACAGCGTTGGCACCGTATTGAAAAAGCCTTGTACATTTGAACTGCGCATGCTTCATTACAATACGCTACTACAACGCAAGATCGAGAAAATCAAAATGGCCGGAACTAGTCGCGAAATATCAAGTGCAATGGACGAGAATCATAATGAATACTAGATAAGATTCGAGTGTACGCATAAAAACTCGTATACGCACCGAAGTCACATAAAATAGAATATGTGCACAATTCGGGTAATTACGAGACTCGCTTAAAATGCTCGCAGGACTGATCGCGCCTCGGCTTCGTCTCGGCTTTGTCTCGGCTTCGTCTCGATTACGCCTTGGCTTCGATCTCCTGCGAGCAATATCGCTCGTCGCGTAATAACTAATAGCAATTTATTTAAAAGATTTAATATTCAGGAATCTGCTTTACCAATGTAAATGTAAATGTTTACGAGAAGTTCTTTCTAAAGGTAAAATACCAGTTTATAATTTACTAAAAATTATCCATATATTCTCCATTGTATTAATTCTAAGAAATTTGATATTTACTTGAATATATTTCATTTTTATTTTCAATAGTAATTTAACAAACCTTACTTTTTGACCTTTACAAAAATATACTACTATTCTTTATGAACTTCGGAAACTCTGAATCAATCTCATTCACAAAAACTCCAATTTATCTTGTAATCAATAATCAGAGATAAAATTGTATTAGAAAATTAATAATTCAATCAAACTACTGTTATTCAGGATTTCAAGTAATAGAAATGTTCTGTGTTACTGACACAAGTATGTAATTAGATATATGGCGTGTTCCATGGCAAATCGGACGGGTTCAGGACTCCATGTTTCCGATTTCCTTCTTCTAAAACTTCATCTTTTATAAATCTTATCCTGTATGTGTTGCAAAGGAGATAATTTTTTTTGACATTTTTGAATTTATTGAGAAAATGCTCTGGGAATGCCCTTAAACTGCTTTCATTTGAATCGGGGAGTATAGGGGAGAAGCGGCGAAATTGGCGCACCTAATAGAAAGTGCGAGTTTAAAAAGAAAGTATATGACCAAAAATTATGAGAAAACATTTATTTAATAGCTGGATATCTTTTCTATACTTTCCAATGGGTAAAGATTGCATTGAAAATTATTAACGCAGGTTTTTATTCAGATTTCCGAAGGACTGTACCTGCGTCAATTTACCCGCCATGTCGGGTAAATTGACGCACTAATATTATAATCTTCTCTTGCCACGTATTAGTTATATTTTCATAGATTTAGAATTACATTTTAGTAGCAAAGGTTGATGAAAAGAGGTAGTTATAATTAGAAACTAAATTTGAGATAGTATATCAAGATATGTGAAGTTTTTTATACCTTTATTCACATAAACCAGCCAAAGTTAAAATATATTTTATATTTGTACAATAAAATACTGGCAATTGTGGATATTTAAGTGAATATTCAAATTGAAATCATTTTTATAGAGAATTATTTGAATTTGTAATCAGAAGTATATACAATTATTAACTTTAGAAGACTTATGAATAATAAATACAATCAATCAAAAATACAAATTTTTTACTTACATTGCTTTCACATCTTAAAATCGAGAAAACTTTCAAAACACTGTCAGACTGCAAATTAATTATTAAAAATCGCTTTTAAAATGCCTTAATACCTCAAACTTAAAAAAAATTTAACCACTGATTGTTCAAATGAATATAACCTTACAAAGTCGTTACATCAGTTTTGCGAACCACATTACCTCTCATGTCACAAAAAATCTTAAGAAAAAGATTAGCAGAAAAGTCCAGCAACATTCAAATGTATATATCTATATATTAATAATTGTGTACTTACTATCTTCTTTATATTTTCAATCATAAACATCCGAGCACTTGACTTCAGTCACCGGTTTCCAGAAACACAACACGTGTGCCAACTTCGCCTCTGATTTGAATCTCGTATGCGCCAATTTTGCCGCAAGTGTGTCGTTCATTAATTAAATACTTTTTACGTAAAATGCTTATTTTTTCATACAAATATTCTATCCTAATCGTAAGATTAAATATCAAAGATTATAAAATCGTTGCATTAATCTAATTCACCTTGAATTACTATTATTTAACGATTTAACTCAATGGCTTCGAACATAACCATTATGCCAAAAAACGATTAATCGCAATAAAACTGTATTAAGCAATTAGATTTTTATAATGTTTTCTATCAAATACATATCATACAAGAATGCACACGATAGAACTATTTTTATTTTTTGTTATGTTATCATTTTATGAAAAATAGGGTGCGCCAATTTAGACGACGCGCCAATTTCGCCGCTTCTCCTCTAATCTATTAAGAGGAAAATGATTTTTAAGCTGAGGCTTGATAAATTATTTATAGATCAGCACGTGATGATTGCACTATATTTCTATTTAAATCGTGAGTGAAAAATCACGTAATATTCACTTACGGTTTTTGTTTTTGTATGGATTTATTTTCATGATAATACAAAAAATTATTTTTTTGATAATTTATGTATAATCATAAAACTCATTACATTATTCATATGTTATGACTATAAAGCGATAATTAAACAATTAATAATCACTTCCCATCACTTTTTCATAGTAAAGCTCTCGAAAAAGCAGATAGTAATAGAACATTAGTGGAACTTGCACCCGACACCGTCGATCGAAGATCGTGATTCCACGCGCATCACTTTACAAAAAAATTTATATTTCGCACAATTTTTGAGTGCGCACCTAAATTATATACCTAAAATTTGCGTAATACTTGCGGCTATCACTATGAATTTTTTCAGATTTTTCAAAGATGGCGTTTTTTC
Source organism: Diplolepis rosae (assembly GCA_030998225.1). Classification (NCBI taxonomy): domain Eukaryota; kingdom Metazoa; phylum Arthropoda; class Insecta; order Hymenoptera; family Diplolepididae; genus Diplolepis; species Diplolepis rosae. The sequence goes on from JAPYXD010000161.1 coordinate 1,578,296, forward strand.
AAAAAATCAATTTGTTTGAAAAAAACATTTTTTTTAATTATTAAATTTGGAGTAAACATTTTCCCAAAAAGTACTGCTACATCGGCCATCTAATGATACGTTTGTGTAGTTTTTTCAGAATTTTTCCTAGTTTCAATTTTTAAATAATTGAAAAAGAACAAAAATATTTTGTTTTTCGTTTATTTCATAACTTTTTAAATAATGCATGAAATAACCTCAAATTTTGGGTTTCTTCATTATTTATGTTAGTTTATCAATCCTTAAAATTTCAAGGAATTTGGAAACATGGAGTCCTGAACCCGTCTGATTTGCCATGGAACACGCCATATATTTTATAAGTAACTTCCCAAGTGCGAATTGCCGGAACTGAAAACACGGTCCAGTACTGGACCAATCTTGGCAGCCATAAGTTGGCCAATGTTACTGGACCAATATCAGCGTTCAAATCGGCCCAGTGTTGTCCCAGTACTGGCACGGTACGTTGGAAATCAAAATTTACTATGCTTGCGCCGAAGCTTGGCCCAGCAATGGCACTTTACTGGGCTGAAAGTCGGCATTACTTCGGCAAACTGTGTTGTATGTCAAAAAACCAGTGTCCGGCCCAGCAACGGCACTTTACTGGTTACAAAGTCGGCATTACTTCGGCAAACTGTGTTGTATGTCAAAAAGCCAGTGTCCGGCCCAGCAACGGCACTTTACTGGTTACAAAGTCGGCATTACTCCGGCAAACCGTGTTGTATGTCAAAAAGCCTGTGTCCGGCCCACTAACGGCCCATCATAGGTCCGAAAGTCGGCATTACTCCGGCAAACTGTGCTGGAAGTCAAAAACTCAGAGTCTGGCCCAGTAATGGCAATTTACTGGGTTGAAAGTCGGCATTACTTTGGCAACCCATGTTATTAATTTATTATACTGGGCCAAAAGTCATCATTACTTCAACAAACCATCTTTTACGTAGAAGAGCCAGAGTTAAAAATTTTTGTATCAAAGTTCGGTAAAGAACAGTTAACTAAATCTAGTCTGCAAGTTCGAGTACACAAGTGCAGCCCTTAGATATCATTTTGGTAATGGGCCATTAACATATACCGATTTCGAGCCAATACTGGCAGTCTGTGACGGGCAAGTGAAGGCGGCCAAGTGCAGCCCTTAGATATCATTTCGGTAATGGCGTAGCACTGGCGGCCAAGTCTCGGCAACATATTTGCCACTACTGGGCCAAAGTTGGGCCGTTTATGATTTCGCACTTGGGTTTGCGCACAATTTTCACATCAAAATAATTTGTTTCAAACATTTCAATTATCACATATTTACCTATAAATAAAAATGTTAAAAAAAGTAATAGAAAGTTACTATTTAAAGTAACATTTTAGAATTAGTGCTTATAGGTCATTCCATATTAGATTAACAGTCAATGTCACAGATTTGAACGAGATAATTTTTTTTCGGTTCTTTATCAACAATAAATAGACACGTATTTTTTTGTTTGACCAAAAAAATTTTTTCTACAAGTATACGATTTTTCAAATTTTCTAAGAAATGATATTTTCAACACACCAAGCGCCCTTTTAAGCCTCTTTATCTTAAAAACAATTGTTCGCAGGAAAAATTTTTCAAATAACGAAAATTAGGGTTTTGACTTTTCTTTACAGAGATTCTTGCGAAGAAATTGTTTAAATATTTTTTAACATACAAAAGTTAAGAAATAAATGCAAAATTGTTTTTTTCCAAATTTAGCCCCTTCCGAAATTATTTTTTTTCGTTTTTCGGCAACTGCTTTCTTCAAACGGATCGTAATGGATCCATTTTTCATCACCAGTAACAATACGATGAAAAAATGACTTCTTTTTGTGGCGTTCCTGCTACATCCCAGTAACTTTTAAAATTGTATATTGCCCCTGTGCACGGGCAACGCGCCAAACATCGAGGATAACGAGGAAGACATCATTCAAGTATAAGAGTGTTCCTATGATAAATTATCATATGGACCGGGTAGCTGTGCGCATGAGGTAAACCTATGTATACCTCACGTCGACGAATCGGTTTGACATATGGTAATAAGAGATAAAGAAGAACAGCGCTCTGTCTATATGGTAATTACACCCGTGGTAATGAGTCAGCAACTCACACCGCGTGCCGATAAAATAGTAACGCTGTGCTAATAACCTAATGAGAGAATGAGAAGTTATCGGCACAGCCTCACTAATTATAATGACTAAATATTATAATCATTATTATGTTAATATTAATTATGTATCAACATTACACCATAACTATTATTAATATCTTGGGTAGTAAAATAGTATTGATCAATATTATCGCCATTACGTATTGATTGCCGATGAGTCGATCACGATCAATGAATAAAAATCGATCATTGATTATGGATCATAGATAAGAAATTGATTGACTGATCATTGGCAACCAATTAATGATCATACTTCATAAAATAAGTAACACAAATTGTAAACAAATAAATGCAGAAATGAGTAATTAAAAATGCATTTATTTGGAAACTAGATATAAAATTGGGCAATAGAAGAGATGAACTCATGAACCCTTGCAGAGATCGTGCCTGGCCACCGATTCGCAATTCGTACGTGCCTTGCCACCGATTTGCGATTCGAACGTGCCGTGCCACCGATTTACAATTCGAACGTGCCGTGCCACCGATTTACGTTGATCTGCTCCCACTAATAGAAGCATCAATAGTATATATACCCCAGATTCACCTCTGGAGGTTTGTCATTAAGTTCCGAACAGTTGTACGGTTGTTAGGTCTGGACCGGTAATTCAACGTCGTGAGCAGACCCTTCGATAAACGTAAGTCTCATTGGATTTCTATGAGCAACTCAACATTCGGTACTTGGTAAATAGAATTCTTGGTCCTTAAGTGGTGCAAGTCCGGAAACCGTAGTGCTAGGTAGTTCCTTTGGATTACGTGTATCGTCGTATTTAGTCGTGTCGGTTAATAGTGATTTATTTCTGAAATCGGCACGAACTAACCTATCTTGTTAACAAATGCATGTTTGATTCATTTCTCATGTACTCAACAAGATACGTAAGCGGATAATTGATCACATCAGTTGCTGGTGGACTTGCATCCCTTACACCATACCTCCTGCAAAATTTATCGTTGTTTTGCTACCTCACGGAGACTCAAACGAAACTCAACTACCCTGCAAGGATTTGTGCGCGTTGACTTGCAATAACAGGAGTAATGTACGACAATTCTCTCTTTTGCCCTCTAATTTAAGAGGTAGGCAAGTAAGTTATATATATATAAATAAGCATCTCAAAACTTATTATATTAACTATAACGCTGAATGTGGAGCGTGAGTTGTATACATAGGCATCTCAAAACCTAGTATATTAGCGTAAAACGTCCACAATGAACTGCGGAAGTTACATATATAGGCATCTCAAAACCTGTATATTTGGCTCATAACCGCATAAAACTCATAACATTGCCTTCTCATCTTGAGAAGTAGTATAAGTTACCAAATAAGTATCATTTTATGAAAACTTGTGCAACAACTTATTTATTTATAATAAATTACCTTATATATTCGTAAATTCAGTGTTTTATTATCATTGTGAACAACTCAGGGCCCATAGTCCTGACAAGTGACAACGTACCCACAAACAAAAATAAATTATCAGGCCTTACCAACCTGATATAATCAGCTAACCTCCTCCCTTACATCCAAAAATCCAACCTACCCTCGCCTTTTGCTCGGGACGTAACATTCCAGCAGCATTTTGCACATGAAAAACCGCCTTTCAACGTCCCAAGTGCGAAATTAGATACGACCCAACACTGGCCCAGCATCGCCCAAAATTTGCCGAAGATCGGCTGCCAATATCGTGTCGTTGCTGGAATGATAACTCCGATATGCACTTGGCGGCAAATGCTGGCCCAAACTCTGGACGCCAGCACTTGTTTTCGGCACAGCAACGGGCCAATGCTGTGCCGAACTCTGGTTTTCTCACTTCCAGGATGGTTTGCCGTGATAAAAGTGACACATGGCCCAGTAATGTGCCGTCCATGAGCCCGACTCTGGCTCTTCTACTTTCAGAACTGGATGCCATAGTAAAAATGAAAATCGGCTCCTTATAGGGCCGATACTGGGCCAAGTTTCGGCTGAAGGTCGGTAAATTTAAACAGTCGAAAAAGGCCGCCGTCGTCGGCCCAGCACTTGACCGATGCAAACAGTGACACTGGCCCAATAACAATGGCCGACTCTTGGCTGCCGATATTGGGCCAATATTGTGCCGTATTATCACCTTCGGCAATTCGCACTTGGGGTTTCTCAGCTTGAGTTCATGTGGAATCCAATTTCCTTGCTTTTGAATTTATCCGGCTGCTTTTAAACGTTTTAAAATGGCTGCTTGAGTGACTCCCAAAGATTCTGCGAGCTCTTCTTGTGTTTGGCAACAATCTTCATCGAGTAATGCCTCCAGTTCTTCGTTTTCAAACTCTTTTGGTTGCCCAGGACTTTCTTCGTCTTCCAAGCCAAAATCACCACTTTTAAATCGTGCAAACCACTTTTGGCACGTTCGCTCAATTAGAGCATGTTCACCATAAACTCCCATCAAAATACGATGACTTTTGGCAGCAGTTTTCTTCATATTAAAGTAATGAAGAAGAACTCCCCGCAAAAATACTTTTTCAAGCACAAAGTCCGACATATTTGAGTGAAAAAAAATTATTGTTGTTTACGCTTCAAATGAATGACATATAATGAAAAAGACGCACAATGACAGTAGCTTTACTGATTTTTCAAAATTCGTTCATAACTCTTGTGAAAATTTTTTTTTCGAGTTGATACTTGAGGTGAATTTATCTTGTAACGAGGGCCACTCACGCTCGCAATATGGATCAAATCTGAGCGGGGGCACCCAAACCATGCTTATCCTGCTAACGCCTTTCGATTTGGATTATTTTTATTAGAATTACGATACATATTTTGATTACTCCGATTGAAGAATGGTTTTTGGTTGAATCCATTTCCTTGGGAAAAATTAGGATGGTATGGGAAATTATTTATACCTCTATAATCGTTTCTACTCCCTTGTGAATTTAGGCTTTGCATCTGGTATCTCTGCAAGGGTCTCCATTGAGTTCCCAGACCGTGTCTATTTCCCTCGTATCGATTATTTTGTCTAGTCGTGTTATTTCTTAACTGACTACCTTGTGAATTTTTATTTGTTAATTGCTGAACAAATTGAAAACAGGTCGCTTCTGTGTGACCTATTTTCTGACAGATTTAACATGTTATTGGTTCTTCTCGTCCTAAATTTATTTTATTTGTTTTTGCAAAATTTCGATTATTATATGATTTTTCAATTTTTTGGACTAGTGAATATTGTCTATTTCCTCTTGGCAGTTCGTTTCTGGCTGTTAAATTTTTTTCTTCTCTTATTGCGCTTTCTACTATTTCGTCAAATTTATCAGCTTTTCCTATTCGTATTTCTAATTCTGGTTTTAGGCCTCGGAGAAAATAATCGATCGCGTCTCTTCCCAGATTTCTTTCAAATTCAGTAGCTTCTTTACCATTATTATTTTGTTTATGGCATTCTAGGATTTCTGATGCAATTTCTTGTATACATAATGCATAGGATAAAACACTTTCATTTTCCCATATATATATTCTACCTAAATCTCCTTGTAATTGGTACACAGTTTTTGAAGGGGCAAAAATTGTTTTTAATTATGAAATGAAGTCTTCTTAATTATTATAATTATTTCCGATTATGCATCTTCTTGCTTCTCCTCTAATTTTGCTTCTTAATAATTTTACCAAATTTGCTTCTCCATTTGGGACCATTTTTTTGGCTTCTGTAAAAGCTTCGATAAAAATAGTTAATGGTACTTTACTTGATCCGTCCAAATATGGCACAACCTTTAAAGCATCTCGTAGAGATACTTGTTGGTTTGTTGATAAATTCATCATTTTGGTAGATTATTCTTTGGCAAATTATTCAGTAAATTATTCGGTCAATTATTTGGTAAATTATTTGCTGAAATTTCTTTATCAGATTTCTTAGAGGTTGAATATGGGTGTGAAGATTTTAGCGAATTAAGAGCCTGTTCAATATTTGCAGAGTTGCCAAGCGTAATTTGGTTTATTTTATTTGGTAAATTTTCTTGGACTTGTTCAGATTCTGAATTTGGATTATTTAATAATGCTGTTTGATTAAAAGGTTCCGGAGTCCTATTTAGTTGCAAATGGATCTATTGCTTCATACCTTTTTTGAGGTGGGGTAAAAATTTGATTATTTGTAGTATCTTCGAATTGGTTTGGGCATAAACTTGTATCATACAAGGTAGAATTTGCTGTGATGCTTTTAAATATTGATTTTTCTCTCAGTGTTATATCTCCTATGGTATCGTCAAATGATTGGTTAACTTGTGGTGTATCGTTATACTTATCTCTCGCAATGATTATGCTATTATTTGGTTTGATAAAAGTTTTTAGTTTATTATAAAATGGGCTCTGGGTTTTTTGTTTCAATAATTGATGTATTTGCAGTACTGATTTCGGGATCAGAAATACTTTTCCTTTGCTTATATCTAAAAGATCAGTTTGATCTAAATTACTTGACGATTCAGAATATTGTAAATTTCCTTCTTGAGTTTTCGTTTTGGTTTAAGTGGTACTTGGCAACTTTCTTCAACTTCTTTTGCTAAACTTAGATTTTTTCTTGCTTGAATACGGGTTACAGTGCATTTTTTACTGGTATCTCGTGGCTGAATCGACATTTGTATTTCTCATATTAATTATTTCTAGAAAAGGACTTCTTAGTGTATTCTTATTACAGAACAATGTTTCTTATGGGATAAATTTTGGTTGGTTTTATTATTTATTGATTCTGGCTTAGAACGTCCTAACTGAGAATTTCCTGGTTTAGATTCAGTGGAAGTTTTCTCGATTTTTCTTTTCCCGTATTTATGAGAAGGTCTATTTGAAATTAATTTTTCTGTTTTTTCTAACAATCATTCAAAGAATTCTGAGAATTCGATATCGCTCTTAATCTCTTTAATTTCGATATCTTTTGTAATTGTTTTTAACTAAAAATTTCTCGCTCGGGGTCGTTTAAAAGTATGTTTTCGTGATTTTCGTGATGGTAAAGGCATTTATTATAGAGTGCTTACAAAATATGACATAAGGTTTCAAATACACGTGACGACTCAATTTTTATATATACTGCGATTATTTTTTACTTTAGTTACGATTTCTGCTCAACTTTACCTCAATGTTGTACTTTCAATACTTAAAAATAATAAATAAAATTTAAAAAAATAAAATAAAATGAAATAAATAAAATATTTTTAGATAAATTTGAAAGTCATTTACTTAAACAAATCCTAGTTACAGGGATAGAAACAAATGAAAATAATTTATATTTCGAGTATCCCTTTTTGTTTTTTGTTTTCTTTTATAGTATAAGGATAAATTTCATTCCTGATTCAAAAAATTCTAATTTGAGGATGGCTGAGCGTGTTACCGCTAGCCCTGTTCAATATAATCCTTCACTCACCATGGTAAACGAACTCTACCATATCGACCTTATCAACCTGTGATTTAGAGTTAACGTCATTTAAGACCAGATGGAATTTTCAATATATATTTGAACAATTTTTTCTGTGAAAAAATGAACGCTTCCACTCCGGTGGGTTTCGAGCCCAGGTCCTTTCGATTGCCGGCCGAATGCTCTATCATCTGAGCTATGGAGGTTCTACAAAACTTTTCTCACATAATCTCTATAATCTATAATCTATCTATAAACGTACTCAATCTACGAATTATCGACATATTTTTTTTTTCGCTAGTCGTTAAATTTGTTGAACTATTGAGCAAAAACTTCATCACATTGTATCTCTATTGTTTCTTAATGAATCTTGAACTTTTTTTTTTAAATGAAAGCTCTTTTCATACACTTTCAATTTACGTAATAAAAAGTTATGAAAATCAAGTGGAACACTTGGAAAAATGCATTTGCAACTAAGAAATTTATAAACAAATTTCCCTTAGTTGAAAGATTGAATTTTTTTATTAAACACTGATGATTTTCAATGTAAACTAGTGAAATCCTTCGATGAAAAAATCAGCATCACCATATCTACTTCTGAAGTTCGTACAGGTAAATTGTTTATTAATTTGTTTATAAGGCCATAAGTCATAAACTAACAAACTTCCCGACTCTAGGTTTTACACACATAATTGTCTATAATAAACTGTATTCGGACGTTGCTGAACGGCACGATATGAGTAAACAATGCCTCTGAAGGATTTTTTATTCAAACGTCATAAACATTATCTATTTTTATTCATAACTTTTAACCTAATTAATATTTTTCCACGTTCAGCATCTAGTTTTGTAGTTTTATAAGGAAAAAAAAGTTATCCAAGTACTTTCCGATAAAATGTAATGTGTCAAAGATATAAGCGAAAAACCTGAAATTTCGTTAAAAAATTATAAATAACCGTAATTTAAGCAATGACGTCCATCGATTTGACACCACGGGAAAAGATATGTCGTTTCACTTATTTTTTGACGCCTAAACTCAATTTTTCAGCCAATCCAAACCACCTTCCTTCGGATGTCGGATTTTCGACATTCGAACAGCCGTCCGTCGAATGTTGAATATTCTACATCTGAAGCGCCGCAATTCAGATATTGAACATTCGATGAGCCCAGGATGTATTATGCAACTTTTAACCAGACATCACACAATATACATACATTGTATAATTGTATTTTAATTTTATTTTGCCATAGTCGAAATAATTTATTATTTTTAGTCTTATGCACAATTCAGATTGTATTCTTGCAGCTAAATTTGGATTTTTCTTTAATGATACTTTTTTTAAATTCTACTTTCTTTGAGACTGATTATTTGAGAAAGTGTGTGCAACATAGTTTGGAATTTGTATACTGGTCTATTAATAATAGAAGTGTATAGGTATAAAATAAATACGAGTAATGTCATAAAGAAACTCTTAACTTTATTATTATTGCTTTAAGAACTTATAATTTTCGTACAAATAGATATACTCTTTTACATAAGAGGGTGGCAGCAGATCTCTTTTCTCTTCAAAGATGGTTCGTTTACTCGTGAACAATCTGTCAGAACTTCTGGATGTTGCGGGAATTTGTAAATAATGCTGAGCAGCAGTGTATAGATATGGGTAAACTTTGCTTCCTTCTGTTTTCCACCATAGTAAAGGGTCTTCTTCTGGTTCAATTGCTCAACATTATTTTCTGAAATCGCCCTATTCTCTTCAATAATTTAAAATCCTTGTAATGCGCGAATTCTTAGGAGTACAAGAATTTTTATAAAATGGCCAAGTAATGCGCGGGCTCTTCGGACTTTGATTTTGAGTAAGGTGGCCAAAAATGCGCGAGTTACAACGAATTCTGACCCAGACAAAGTTGCCAGATATAAGAACATAAAGCGGGAAGAGACGACTGAAATACATGGTGGAGTCCCAATTTCTCAGGTCACATTTTTTATGACCCTTTTTTAAGTATAGGGTTGTAAATCTTAGAAAGGTTGTCTATGTCAGTTCTAAGATTCACCGCATCGCCCGTACCTGCAATGTGACACATTTCCAACAGCAATCTTTTTTTGTAGTTTTTTTCGTTAGCTAGGATTTTTGTTCTAGCAAAATCGAAGAAGTGGTCTCTTTCAATCGTATGTTTTGTTAGCGCGTTTTGTTCATTGGGGCTTTCTCTAATGTTGTTTTTATGTTCTTTTAGTCTGTTTTTAAGGAATCGTTTCGTTTGAACCATATAGACAGCCTTACAGTCATTCCCTTTGCAAGGAACGCTGTAGACGACGTTAGAAGATTGTTCTTTGGGTATTTTGTTCTTGGTTGGTATGAAGATCATTTTTAGGATTTTGGGGTTTTTGTACGCAGTGCTTAAGTTGTAGCTATGTAGGATTCCTGATATTCTTTCTGACAGAACTTCAACGTAAGGGATACTAATGAAGGGTTTACTATATTTCTGTGTTTATGTCGGCCTGATTGTTACCTAATCGTGTCTTATGTTCAAGGGTAAGAAGTCCTAGATTTATAATCTCTTGCGTAAACTGTTGTGGATAATCATTTTCTTGTAGTGTATCTATAATTAGTTTAACGTTGTTTTTTTGAAATCCTTTATCTGAAAGTAGAATTGCCCTGTCAACTAAGTAGTTTACAACACTTTTTTTGTATCTGAGGGGTGATGGGAATTAAAATTAAGGTATTTTCCAGACCAAGTCGGTTTCCTATACCAATTCAAAGAAAGTTTTTGATTCTGTTTCCTAGTCATAGTGACATCTAGAAAATTAATAGCACCATTTATCTCTTTTTCTAGGGTGAATTCAATATTGAGGGAATTGTTGTTGAAGATTATTTCGCGCATTACTTGGCCACTTAACTTTAAGTCAGAGTCCGAAGAGCTCGCGCATTACTTGGCCGCTTTGTCCAGGTCAGTGTCCAAGTAGCCTACGTGTTAATTATTATTTTTTGGCCACTTTATAAAAAAATTCTTATACTCCTAAGAATTCGCTCATTACTTGGCCACTCTTTTCAGGTTAGACTTCGTTGAAATCGCGTATCACGCGGCCACTTATGTATTCATATCGGTCTTGAGGTCCGTTGAACTCGCGCAGTAGTTGGCTACCTTACTTAAAGTCAGAATCCTGAAATCTCGCGTATACTTAAAGTCAGAGTCCGGAAATCTCGCGTATTACTTGGCCCCTTTATAAAAATTCTTATACTCCTAAGAATTCGCGTATTACTTGGCCACTCTATTTAGGCCAGACTTCGTTGAACTTGCGTCTTATGCGGCTACCTATACATTCATATTAGTCCTGACTGTTAGTATCTTTAATATATATCTTTAATAAGCACTTCCTTTGTTAGTATCTTTAATTTATTATTTTATATATTGATTAAAAAAAAAAACATACATGACGAGGCAGAGCTTACCGAGAGACTGAGACTTACTATAAGCAGTCGCACCTCTGACGTGAAAATAATTCTTAAATTTGAACATATCGAATTACGCTACTGTAGACCACAGTGTACAATAAGCCCGCGATAATTCAAACTCGCTTCAAAACGCTTATACATATTGTGCGGCTGAATGCATATATATATATATATATATATATATATATATATATATATATATCAACATACTCCCTCGCAATCAGACGCTAATTTATTTAACGAATAAAAATATGACGAATTAATAGTCTCTTATAATCCATCTGCGATATTGGTTTTGTCAGTAAATCTGCCTTATTAGATTTGCTGCATACATACATATCGACGACAATTTTCCAATGACTATAACTATATGCATTACAAAATTGAGACATCAAATTGACGGCAAAGGAAATTTCGGGTCTGCTTATATCTGTTAAAAAGGATAAACAACCTATCAAAGTTCGATATGGAAACTTTTTCATTATCTCATTTTCAATAATATCTTTCTCTCCTCTCGGTGGTACGATACCTACTTTTAATGGTAAATTTACCTAAGTTCGTGGTAAGTCTTCAAACTTGACCATTAATTTCTCTATATAAGTACTCTGATGTAAACAATATTTATTTTCGATCTCTTCAAAGTTAACTCCTAGAATGTATCTAACCTTTCCTAAATCTAAAACGTTTATTTTTGGTTTTAATCTCGTAACTACTTCACACACTAATTCACCATTCTTTGCAAACATAATAATATCGTCGACATACAATAATAGAAATACATTACCTCCTAAAGTATAAACGCAATTACACTATTGCAATTTAGCGAAGTCTAATGACTTTAAAATCTTATCTATTTCATTATACCATTCTTTACCACTTTGATGCAAACCATAAATTGCTTTTAATAATAAACAAACTTTACTTTCCTCACCGGGAACTTCAAAACCTTTAGGTTGTCGTATATAACTTTTCTCTTTCAAAATTCCATATAAATATGCTAATTTTACATCTAACTGCCTATGTTCCCATGACAAAATTGACACAAGCAATATAAAGAAAAATCTAATTAATGAAAAATTTATTACAGGTGAAAAAACGTCATCATAATCAATACCATATCTTTGATTAAAACCCTGAGCCGCTAACCGTCCTTTATACCTTTTAATAAAATTTTTATTATCCGTTTTTAGAGTATATACCCATCGACTCCCTATTACCTTACAACCTGGGGATAAATCAACGAGAATCCACACATTTCTAGAGTTCATAATATCGATCTCCTTGTACATCGCCTTATCCCAATGACCTTTGTCGGGTGACAATTGACTCTCTTCAAATGTCCTTTGAATGTCGACGAAAAGAGCTTCTTCTTTAGTAACTGCTTCTACTTTGTTTTGCTCAATACTTGGATTGTTCTCGTCTTCTTCTTCTTCTTCTAAGTCTTCTTTTTTATCATCTTTTAGTCCTGTAGGTGTAAAAGAAAAACAGTCTGGATTAAAATTTAAATCCTTTTTATCACAATACTTTTTGACATCATTAATTGATCGCATTCGAATATTATCACCAGGAGAATAATAATAAACGTCAATTCGTTTCTCTGTTTTTCTTGGCCTTTCGATTCTTCGCCACTCCGACACAACTATCTCTTTTAAATTATTGCTTTGATCATCTTGTTTCGTAGTATCCTCGATCAATTGTTTGTTAGTATTCTCGGTTTGCAGATCGTTTATTACCTCATCTTCAAAAAATTCTTCATCATCAAGTTTAATAATATGACTGTTATTCCTATTCGTTATACCATTTCCAAAAAGGGTATCTACTCCGTTCTTGTCTTCTTCTATCTTGATATGTATAGACTTTACAACTCTCTTCAATTTTGGTACCCAGACTCGATATCCTTTGGTTTTTACTGCATATCAAAAGTCTATGCGTGCATCTATTTTTCACATGTACGAAGGTATGCAACGCTTCTGCCCAAAATCTTGATCGTAATCCGCTGTCTTGTAACATTGATCTCACGCCTTCTATAGCGGTGCGATTGAATCTTTATGCGACTCCGTTTTGTTCGGGGGTGTACGTCGATGGTCTTTCTATTTTTATTTCTCTTTCCTGTAGAAGCTCCTCGAATTCTTTATGACAAAGCTCCATACCATTATCGGTGCGAACAGACTAAACTTTACAACCTTGTTGTCTTTCTACTTCACTTATAAAAATCTTGAAAAAATTAAACACTTCTGACTTTCTCTGCATTGTATAGACAAAAGTTTTCCGCGAAAAATCATCTGTAATCGATAAAAAAATAGTTACAACCACCTACTGATGCGATTGGAGATGGTCCCCACACATCCATGTATACTCTTTCTAATATATTGTTTGACATTATTGTAGGTATTACTTTGAAAGATGAGCGAGTTGCTTCTCTAATTTGACAAAATTGCATGTAATCTTGTCACTGTTTATCCTGTCCATGCCTCTAACTATACTTTTCTTTCCCATTTGACTGATACTGTTTATATTTGCGTGGCAAAATCTCCTATGTATTTTCATCGCGTCGGCAATTGCCCTTGAATTTCTTTCGGCGTTGTATATTTCGTTGTTATTCCTTTCATAGTAAACATTGACTATATAGAAGCGTTCTCTTCTGTAAGCCGTGAAATAATATTCACCAATATCATCATATATCTCCATTTTGTTATTTTTCCACTCAAAATAAAAACCTGCGATGTCCATACATACTCCACTTATTAAATTTCTTCTCATATTCGGAGCATACAACAAATTTTTTAATTTTATTTCAATGAATTTTGTTTCTTCTTTTAAATAAAATGTAACATCTCATTTTCCAATCACATGAGATTTAGCATCTTTATCCCCTATCAAAACTTCTGTACGCGGTATTCCCATATAGTTTTGAAAAAATAATTTTTCTTTACAAAAATGAGACGTTGCTCCACTATCTATTATCCACTCATCAAAATCCATTTTTACTACATTATTCAAATGAACTTCCTGATTATTGTTTTTCTGTGAGACGTTAATATTATCTTCTGTGTAGAAAGCTTTAGTGTGATTATTACTAGTATGGAAATTTCTCTTACCTTCTTCTTTTCGTTTCAGTGCATAAGAGTACTTTTTTATGTAGCCAGTCTTCCCAAGTAACGCAGGATCATCTATTAGACGTCTAAAACAGCTTTTTGAGAAAAAGGGGAGAGCTCTAGAAGACGTTCCGATTTTCCGCCGAAAGTGCTATTAGACGTCTAGTAGAGCCCAAATTGGCCGCTAATTCAACTATTTTTGGCGTCTAGAAGACGATCGAAAAGAAGCATCTACAAGACGTCCTTATGTCGTCTTTTAGAGGAGTATCATTCGATGAGTTTTAGATTGTTTGAAGAGCTCTGTTAGAGCTCGCGTCTTGCGATAATCTATTCTACAAGACATTATAAAAATCGTCTTTTAGACAACAATTAAAAACTTTGCTAGAACAGGTAAGTAAATATTTCCTAGAGCTCTAGGTTAAGAGCTCTAGAAGAGGTATGGAAAATTGTATTTTAGATATTAAAAATGGGCTAAAAGTGATATTTTTACATGAGATTTTTTACAAATAAATGCCGAAAAATGTAGTACAAATATTTCTCTTAAGACCGATATATAAAATAATAGTAAAAGTATCACTTTTAGCCCATTTTTTAATATCTAAAATAGAATTTTCCATACCACTTGTAGAGCACTCAACCTAGATCTCTAGGAAATATTTACTTACCTGTTCTAGCAGAGTTTTTAATTGTTGTCTAAAAGACGATTTCCGTAATGTCTTGTAGAATAGATTATTGCGAGCTCTAACAGAGCTCTTCAAACAATCTAAAACTCATCGAATGATACCCCTCTAAAAGACGACATAACGTCGTATTGTAGATGCTTTTTTCGATTTTCTTCTAGACGCCAAAAATAGTTGAATCAGCGGCCAATTTGAGCTCTACTAGACGTCTAATAGCACTTTCGGGGGAAAATCGGAACGTCTTCTAGAGTTCTCCCGTTTTTCTCAAAAAGCTGTTTTAGACGTCTAATAGATGATCTTGTGTTACTTGGGTTTTTACAGAAATTACACACTACATCCTTGTAACTTCTCTGATACTGTTGATCTCTATTATGTATACTTTCATCCTTACTGCCTGTTTTGCTCCTTTTATATCTATCTTGTTATTTCTCGTATCTTTACTACCTGATGTAAGATAAGCATTCATTACGTTATCTAAGCCTTCGTATTTTCTTTTTTGTTTAATTCTGCCCTCCTCCGTTATCAAATGTTTTTCAATCTCTTCAAATTTAAATTTATCGTCCTCTAACCTGTATAAAACTTGAACTAAATTATCATAATCTGCTGGTAATTTTCTTATTAATTGAAAGCATCTTAACATATCTGGTATATCAAAACCAGCATCTTTAATCAGTGTAGCTTTTTCACTTATTTTTTTGCAATATATACCAATGGTTTCTTCATTTGGGTTAAACTTCATATCATAAAACTCATCTACAAGACCAGCTAGTCGTGCTCGTGATTTCGGTTCGAAATTTTCTTTTAAACGGTCCCATGCCTCTTTTCCATCTAGTGTGTTTGCTATTAAAGTTTGGAATTGTCTCTCAATACACTGATATATTGCTGTGTAGGCTCTCTCTTTTCTTCTCTTGTAATCAATTTTCTGAGTGTTCGACGCGTCTGTTGCTAGGGCTTCCGCAGTACCATCAATGAACTCCCAAGATCCTCGGTCGATTAGAATGACTTTCATATCAATCTTCCAGCTATTGTAATTGTCCGAATTTAACTTCGGAAAATTCAAAAAGAGTGAAGAATTATTCATTTCCATTTTATTTTATTCTTCTTATTTATTTTTTTTTTTCTTATCACTTCACTCTATTCCTTCTCACTTTCACTTTTTTGTGACCACGTGTCCTGGGCCCATAACCTTTGTTAGTATCTTTAATATATATCTTTAATAAACACTTCCTTTGTTAGTATCTTTAATATATTATTTTATATATTGATTCAAAAAAAAAAACATACATGACGAGGCAGAGCTTACCGAGAGACTGAGACTTACTATAAGCAGTCGCACCTCTGACGTGAAAATAAATCTTGAATTTGAACATATCGAATTACGCTACTGTAGACCACAGTGTACAATAAGCCCGCGATAATTCAAACTCGCTTCAAAACGCTTATACATATTGTGCGGCTGAATGCATTGTAACCGTGATTTTTATTAAATAAATTATTTAAAATCACATAGGGCAACACTGCCAGATGAATATAGGTTACCTTCAGAAAGTTATTATCCGTATTTATATAATCAACAAAACAAAGTTATGGGCGCCAGACTTACCTCAGTCAATTCACAAAATAAGATCAAATACAATAAAGTCCCAAAATTTAATCAATTACACAAATCTCTATTAATTTTACGGATTATAACATTCTGGAAATTGAAATGGCTAGCCAGTCCCTTTCTGGATAATAGTAGAGGGGGTGGTTCTTTACAAAGGGAAAAGATAATCAAAAGACACTACCAATTACTAAAAATTAAACTAAATGAACAATTCAATGTTTAATATTTATTCAAAATAACATGAATTCTTTGAATCATAAGTACATTGTTTGATGATGAAATGAGATTACATAATAATTAAGAGGATCTAGAAGGCAAATTTATATAATATAAATTTATCGAATGACACAAATAATTTTAGGGAAGAAAGGGAAGAACTAACTCGAATAGTTAGGACCTTTCCGTCCGATATTCAAGACTTGGACATTGAAATTCAATCTTAATAATTTGGAATATTGGTTCTTTATGGAATGGATAATTTACAAGATTGTAAATGAGGGACAAAAGGATCTATAATGCAAAAATTTGAATATTCTTTAAACATACATTTTTAGGATCATAAATATCAACTAATAGTTATTAACCAACACGATTAACTAGAGTCCAATCGAGAAATTTTGGAATTTATTTGTCGAACTAAGTAATTAATCATAAAGAGACTAAATCCCTAAAATAATCTTTAAAATTAAGAGACTAAATCTCTACATCACAAATCACCATTTACACCAAAAAATAAAAGTTCGGCTAAATTCGATTAAACTTCTCAATTAGACGATGAAATTTAAATCTTACCGAAGCAGAAAATTGAGGCTTGTTACTGGAACTTAATATTCACTTTTGGCAACAAAAAAATGAGTTTCTAATAAGATATTTAATGAAGGATTTGAATTCACTGTTCACTCTTTGGAAGCTGCCGACGAAAAGGTATAGAATTTTCCACTTTATTTATATCCTTGACGACTAAAGTTATGTATCCATAGGTTACAGCTGTGCTTTGTTTTCAAATTCTATTGGCTGAAATTCGATGCATTCCTATAAATCCAATGACTAATTCAGGGACGTAATTTTGAAGACTATCAATCTTCACAAAAGAATTACTTCTGAATTAAATAATTAAATTCTTATTAATTCGGTCCAAACGATGGTAGATTATCATTGCGCTTCTCCAATATCAGCAATCAAACAGGCTGGCTACCAAAACATCAAGAAAATAATCCGATCGGGTTGGCACGCAGAAACATTAATCTACTGATACGGGCCTGGCTTCCACCGGCAACAGAAGATTCATAACGTATAGCTTGAATATAATGATAAAACCTTCCAAGGACATGGGATCTTGAATTTCACGCCAGGTGAAGAAGTCATTTTGTACCAAGGCACCAGCAAATGTACAAATGGCATTTCAAAATTTACCAATTACTCCTTGGGTACGACCAGAAGTAATTCACATCCACACTTGAGATAGGTTAGGACAGGATGGCGGGAATATTCAAATAGAGAAGGAACACAGGAATCAGGAGAAAATTCATTTTAATATTTTTTAAAGTCACTTCAAATCTTTTCTTATACTTCCTTTTCTTCCAAATTCAGCCTCGATGTCAGAATTTCATAAAATAAAGAAAATTCAAACGGAATTAGTACTTAAAATTAGTGGGTCTAAAGTATGTCCAAATCTTGAAATACCGTGCAGCTTTCAAAATTACAAAATGTAATGTCTTTTATATAATAATAAAAATCTTCTATAATCTTTCAATTAGACAGGTTGAGAAAATAATTTATTAATTAAGAAAATTAACTTTTGTGAGTTGCAAAATTATGCAACGTCACAGCATATATATATATATATATATATATATCAGCACTGACGTCCATTGTACTCACGCATTACTGGCCACCTTACTTAAAGTCAGAGTCCGAAGAGCTCGCGCATTACTTGGCCACTTTTTATCAGTCTTAGAATCCGTAGTGCTACCGTATTAATTGGCCACTCTATTCAAGTCAGAGTTCGAATAACTCTCGTAATAATTTGACACTTTATAACAGTCTTATAATCTAAAAAACTCGGACATCATACGTATAAACTTAATATCGTATTTTACAGGGTTCCAATTATCAAGAATCAGAGCAGCGTGTCCCTTCGCTATTTCGAATAACCATGAAATTAATTTTTGGTGAATTTCCACATTAGTTGCATTTTACTTGCTATATCTACAAAAATGTGTATAATTTTAACGACGTCGGGACCGGTTTGAGTGCCTTTCCTTACAGAGTTTTTCGAACATGTGGTAGGTCTTTGCTTTTCTCGGACGCTTGAACACATGGAAATCTCAAGTGCCGGGGACATTAAAATAATCTCTGGGGCTTCTGAGAAAATACAAAATAAAATTTTTCTGTATCAATTGCATTGTTCTGATTGTTTTAACTTCAGTGTCCTTTACTTCTGGTGCTCGTGCATATGTGTGGTTTGCTGTGTGTGCTTTACCAAGGATCCACGTTATATTCTTTATCGTGTTGTTTCTTTCTCTTGTAAAATAATTGTGTTTATATATGTGCCCTTGAGAGAGTGCGTTCCGCGGTCGCATTTTTCACGGTTCCTGTGGGAGAGGATTACTTGTTGGAACAGTTTTTAAAACGGCCTGGTTCCTTCACACCTAGGAACTCGCCTTCCCATAAGTCTTTCCGCATGTTTACTCTATCTTTTTCTAATGTTAATAAGCAGAAAAAAAGGAAAAAACAAAAAATACAATAATTATTAGTTTGCATGTCTTAGTTAATAAATATTTAAAGGTTACTATTAAGCTAATTGGCACTGAAGAGGGCCCCCATTTGTGACCGAAAAGTTTGCCTTCTGTATTTTTTATGTGTTTTATCACTTTAAAAAATCCGAAACAAAACTGACCCCATGCCAAATTAACTATTACAAAATTATTATTGTGGGTCAATAAAACAATGAACATGTACGGAAACATGTCACGATATAATTAATTTCTACCACTGAGAATATTGTACATATGTCCAAAGAGACAACGCTTGCTTCCTAAACACGTGACCCAGCTATCTCTTCTTGCAACTAATTTGCGTAAAACGAACAAATAAATCTTTATATAAAAAAGAAGATGCTTTCAAATATTTGTTTTTATTTAAAAATTTTAAAGCCCTTTTATGTATTCATTGTGTGAGATATGTATGAACTTGTGCGGAAATTGCCGGACCAGACGCTAGAAACGTCGAATGTGGCCTAGGCTGAGGCAGAAAAGCCAAGATTAGATGGCGCTACATATGTATTTTCCTAGGAAATCAAGCATAGCCCAGACTAGATGTGGCACAACATGCGGAGCTAGAGCCTAGTTTTAGTCGCGACAAAATTTATGCACGGGAAGTATTGAAATTCCTAAAATACTTTGGCCTATATGTCTTATTCTGTGCAGATCATTTTATTGGACTATCTTGAGATATCGAGATAAGATAGCGAGTTGAAATTTTAGGCTCTTGAATAAGAGTCACGAAGGGACTGTTTTTACTTCTAAATTTTTACAATTCCAAAAACAATTTAGATAAAAATTTTTTGAAAAAAATTATTTTTTAATTATAAACATTTCTTAGTGCCTTTCATTTAAGTTCTCAAAACTTCAAATCGATATCTTATTTCGTGTGGCCGGAAGTTGGTTTAAAAAAGGAAGATAGTAATCGGTTAAGTGTGCCATGGCCTTCAAATTAAACTAATAAAAAAGTATTTAATCGGGTGCATAATATTTTCTCGTAGATTCTAATAGAGTTCATTTAAATGTACAAAATTTAATTTCTATAATTTAGTAAACAATTCCATTGTGCTTAAAAAATTATCAATAAAATTATTTTCAATAGGGTTTTCTCTTTTATCGTACAGAGTTTTATTGCGTAAAGTTTATTCAATTTTCCAAAATTCAAATTATTATGTCTTGTTTCAGTTGTGGAGTTTTATGGTATAGGATAAATTTTAGTGAGTTGGTTAAAAATATTAAAATTGTTAAATATATATATAACTGTGTATAGTCCCTGTGCGTATAATTATTTGTCTCGAGTTTTCAGGCGTATAGAATTTGACTTTGTAGTTATTTTATTAAATACAAATCACGTTGCCTGATTCTTCAAACAATGTTAATTCACATTTCTTTAAATGATATGAATAAATCGCATATGAAAAAAACGAATTCTTTCGACTCACGATTCTGATATGATAAACTATTAATAATAACTTGAAAAATTTATTCACAAATTATTTTAAATTTAATATTTTTTTTTTTTTTGGTGAGGAGGAAAAATGGCAAAATCTTTTATAGACGTTGTACAGGACTCTCCTAGGACGGGTCTAGGCATACCTGTTAAAACCAAAAAACCCCCTCTCTCGAACCAATACACCACCCGCGGAACCGCCTTTCGGCTTTAAACTTCACGGGTGGTTGGTTCCATTAAAGTCGCGTACGACTCTTCCGTCATCCGTTCGCCCGGAACTTCCATCCGTGGCCACACGCCTACTAGGCAAACCGAATAGCCGCGCCACCCAGGGGAGAAACAAACAGATTCCTCCCCCGAACGACGCGGACAACCAAGTCTACCATTGCGCGAGCCATTTCCTGCAGGTCGGCTTTAGAATGGGTTTTTGGGGTGTCTCCCAGAGACGCAGAGCGCGGTCTCCGGAAGATACCCATTTTTTTCGAGACGGGGTGTGTCTCCAGCCTCTTCTGGAGTTCCACCCCGCTTTCAAGTAGGCACCTGTGGGTGTTGAGCATACCGCCCAACACCTCAGCTGCCTCGTTTACTGAGTCTTTTACAAAGCCAGGGTTGTTCCTGAGCATACCCTTTTGTATGTACCGAAGTCCTACCCCAGTTCCCTGAGGCCCAACCTCCGCTTAGCCGGTCCCGGGATACACGGACAGACCGGACTCGCCCGAAGCAACACAGGCTCCGACGCCTGTGTTCAATACGCTCTACCTGATCAAGGTCCCGAAGGGGCTGGGTACTGATCCCGTATGGCAGACCACCTCGGAAGAGCTAAGCTTACATCAACCTCGCCTCCTCGTAGGCCGGGGAAGACACCACTCGGGGACGAGTCACTCCCAGTGGGATGCAATACGGAAACGATCGTTTGGACTGCTCTTAGTCACAGACTGCGGAGGCTTTGCAGTGTCCCCCAGGAGATTCCGTACACCAATTCGTTCTGCGCCACATTCAAGAGAGAGCCCGTCCATAGGTTCTTCTCTCACATTCGAAGGACACATATGACAGTCATGCGCCGCTGACTTTCATTCAGTTCACTCATTCCTCGCAGACACTCGCAGACTCATTCGCAGCGCCGCTGCCTGGGGCATACATCCTTCTTTATGCATGGGGATAGACGCATCTATAGCGCCCCCCGCTTTCAACCTGGGATAGACCCGTTTATAGGGCACCCTTCACGCAATGGGAAGATACCCGTCTATAGAGCCCCCTTCATTTGTTCACCGATTCATCAGGACACTACAACCCTCATGGCCTTAATGTGTCAAATTGAAATAATTAATATTTTTTTATTCTTCAAATATGACAATATAAAATTAAGATACAACTATTTAATGCACAATGTGTAATGTCTGATTAAAAATTGCAAACTACATACTGCACCGGTCGAATGTTAAAAATCCGTCATTCGATCAGACGTGCTTCGGATGTCGATTATTCGACATTCGATGGACGCACTTCGGATGTCGAATATTTGACATTCGTCGGACGGCTGATCGAATGTCGAATATTCGACATTCGACGGAGGCCAATATCGGATCGAAAATCGAATCGAATCTTTTTGCACACCTCTATTTGCAACGTTGCCGTAGGAACGAAAAAGTAAAATGCCAAGCTTGAAAGAAAACAGATTCTAGTCATTTAAATATATTTTGATCGAGTCTAAATGGCACTCTAGCACGAAAATAACCCTTTCGCATGCATTTTATCCTCTAAATACCGAAAATCGTGAAAAAAATGAACGGAAAACCATACTGAGCTCAATACATAAAATTTTAGAAGTGAGTATTGTACAACTGTATTTGATCTACTAAAGATTTTCCTGTGTCCATAAAATTTCGTACAATCTCTTAACTGGCAAATGATACGTTACCGTATGAGCGAATTCAGTTTTCTTATGTTTATGTCTACAATAATAAATATTTTTCGATCAAACGAATTTTTATTTCTGTGGTAATGAAACTGAGGGAAATGGTTGAGAATTATTTAAAAAATGTTGTCAATGCGGAAGTAAAAATTATTGGTATGAAACATTTTTTACTAAATGTATATTTTTACATCCTCATCATATGAGAATGTATTGGTTTTATGCAAAAACTAACTTTATGAATTTTCATTTAATCTTTACGTTTTCAGACCCCTTGAGTCAGAAAAAACGGTCCTTACAAAAGTGTCGGTTTGTCTTTAGTAGTAGGTCATATACTCGATAACTCTCGATAAACTTATTGGCTTGAATTATGAAAATGAGAGCATTCTTTGTGTTTGTGAAAAAATCTTTTTAAATTAATTAAAAATAGCACTATTGATTTCCGATAGTGCTCATAAATCTCTACTCATTATCCTGATAACATTCTTAGAATAAACTAAAATTAGGAAAGTTACAGTGTGTTAAAACTTGAAAAGAAGTCAATATCTAAATTCCATTTTCCAGTTACAGTATACGAAATACGAAAAAAAACTTATGATACAAAATTTTTTACTACATAAAGATATACAAGTTTGAACCACGATATTTTTTCATAGGATGTATATTTTTCTTTTTGATTTAAAAAAATACTATTGAAAATTTAAAAATACATTTTTTAACAGTAATATGTGAAATACGAAATAAATGTAAGGATGCAAACTTGTTCGCTTTAATAACGTCTACAATTTGATAATCAGCCTTCTCATCCAATATGGAGGTTATCGGGTTGAAAATTTGCACAAAAGAATCCTAGGGCAATTGCATTTGAATACTTGATACTAGATCTCATTTGGGTGTAGGGCCGTTTTTACATGGAAACTTGGCTAGGCCGTTCACACATAAAATTACATAGTAGGATTTCTCTGATGTAAGGAAACATCAAAAAACATCTTATCCGAATAAAATACTTTCAAAAGTTTTTGAAGTACGTAACATTTTTCACAAGTGAATTTCGATATGGAAGTGCGAATAAAAGGTTTGAATACATAAAAAAACAAAAATCGTATCTCAATTTGCAGTCGAAACTACAACTTGAGATTTCTTTTGATATGAGGTAAATTTGAAAAATACTTCTTTCGAATAAAATTCGTTGAAAAATTGTGTACAATACGTAACGTCTTCTACGTGAAAATTTCAATAAATCGATGTGAATAAAGAGTTGCATTATTTTCAAAAATTAATAAATTATATATGAATACTACGATCGGAAATTACAGGCCCACTTGTAGTTGTAATTATTGTTAAAATGTTTTAAATTTTAAATTAACAAGCCATGTATAAAATGTTACGTATTTTAAGAGCTTTTTCAGAGTATTATGACAGTGTAATATTTGTCAATTCTGCTTTTACTAAGTAAACCTTAAGAAGTAATATCGTTTATGCACAATGAGATATAATTTATTCCTTTATAAAAATAATCCAATCCTTTATTTCCACTCATATATTGAAATTGGCATGTAAATCTCATTGATTATTCCAATAACCTTTTTAAAAGTATTTTATCCTAGGGAAATACTTTTCAAATTTGGAGTTGTAATTTTTTATATTAAAATTGTCATTCAAGTCTTATTGGGTATTCTGATAGACATTTTGATCACGGAGTCAAACATGATACAAAAAAGTCGTGAAATTTTTAAAAGGTGTAGCTTCTTGCAAGAATATTTTGAGAATCAATATATATCATATTTGAATGAAATTTGGGAACATTTATCTAAATATTGATAGTTTGGAACTTTCGAATTAATTTATAGAGTGCAGTCATTATTTAAAAAAATTTCTTTGACCCTATAAGGCAGACACCAAGAAAAGAATTTTAAAAATATCTTAAATAGTTAGCAAAATATTATAAAGACTTACATCGAAAATATGATCAAAAAGTTTCGAAAATGTTAATTATTTTTAGAGTTATTAATATTTTACTTTTATCTTGGGCTTATTATTCTCGCATCAGGATAATTTATTTAACTTTTTATTAGGAAAATTAAATCACTTCAACAACAGGTGAAACTACAGGTGAACCTATAATTTCTTATGACAGAGTCTGTGCAAAAGAAGGGATCGAATATTATAAAATGGCATGAATTATATCTGAATTTGCATACGAATTTGTACATTGAGATTTATTTGGTGTGAAGTTGATCAGACAAACCATTACTATAGAGTAGAATACTTTGGAAAAAATATATAAAATAGATACCATGACAAAATATGAGTACATAGGTATAAATGTAGAGCTTGAATATTTACAAAATACATTAAGTATACTTAAATGAGCACAAAAAATCGCACAATAACTTTCATTGGTATGAAGAAAAATGGTCAAATATCATAATAATAAAATACTCTGGGAAAACTCTTGACATTCGTAAGACTTTTTATATGACTTCTTTATTATAAAAATTAAGACACTTCAACAACAGGTGAAACTACACGGAAAAAACAGAATAGCTGTTCGAGCTATACCGGTATATAGTGTTATTACGCGACGAGCGACAATGCTCGCAGGATATCGAAGCCAAGGCATAGCCGAGACGAAGCCGAGGCGCGATCAGTCCTGCGAACATTTTAAGCGAGTCTCGTAATTACCTGAATTGTGCACATATTCTATTTTATGTGACTTCGGTGCGTATACGAGTTTTCATGCGTACACTCGAATCTAATCTAGTATTTATCATGATTCTCGTCCATTGCACTTGATATTTCGCGACTAGTTCCGGCCATTTTGATTTTATCGATCTTGTGTAGTAGTAATGGATTTTAGAAGAGGCATGTGCAGTTCAAATGTACAAAGCTTTGCCAGTAAGGTGCTAACGCTGTACCAAGAAGAAGAAAAATAAGAAGAAGATTGTGCTCCGTTGCATGGCTTTAGGCGAATGCGCAGTTCAATTTTTACATTTCATTCCTCTGTAGCGCAATAAACTACATTGCGCTATTGTTAACTGTAGCGAAAAAAGGAGTTTGCGCGACGGTGGCACATAAAAGTATTTTATTTGAAAAAAATATTTTTCAATTTTTTCCCTTATTAGAAAAATTGCAAGGTGTAATTTGGTATGCAAATTTAGATATTATAAACCTGTGACGTCCTAGGGATATCACACAAATATTGAATTTAAAAATTTTTAAGCCTGAGCTCTCGCTCAATAGCTTGGGACACTTTAAAAAAAGCTCCTTAACCTAGAGGAAATTATTTGTGTATTGAAAGGAATGGCTTTCCTAGTTCTCCAACCAAGCTGGAGCTAAAAAGAAAAACCAGGAAGGTTTTAGGAAGAAAAAAGGAGCAATCCGGTCCTCGTAGAGGACCATGAACTCTCCTTGGAGGATAAAAAATTATCGTTCTATAAAAAAAAACAGACTAAATATAATTTTAACAGAATGAAACAAGGAAAAAGTAGAGATAGCAATGAAAATTGGGACTTACTTTTTTTTTATTTTGAGGAAACAAACCTCAGGAGCCTCAACCGAAGATGGGAATGAAGGACTGCCACTTGTGGACCTGGAGCTGGTTGGACCGAAAGATTGAGAGCAAAGTGTTTTTTGCAAAACAGGCACTAAAGTAGTACTTCGAGCCCCTGTAGAGCGGCCGTAAAGTTGTCCATTTACGACCAGCATGTTCATATTGTATCTATTTTCTTCCTTAAGTCCTACTTTCGTTCCTTATGTCCTACTTTCGTTCCTCATGTCCTAATTTTGTTCCTTACGCCCTCTGCACAGTTGCGAAAAATGGATTATATTCCCCCCCAAGCAAATACTTGATAGGACCGCAAGATGGAGACAGCAGGGATTAAGCTAACTCCTTCATTGCTCACCAGGGAGTCATCTCGCACGTTCTGGGCTCAGTGCTAATACTTAATTAATCTAACCAAAGTTTATACTTTTCCATACGTTATTAAATTCAATCAAATTTGTTTCTTGAAATACTGAATAGTCCAAAAATTGTACCTAACATTTTTTAAACTTGAAGAAAAAACATTTTACGTTCCAGAAAAATATTTAATTAATCTAATCAAAGTTTATACTTTTCCATACATTATTAAATTCAATCAAATTCGTTTCATACAATTCGGGGGGCGCAGCCCCCCCAAACCACCCGAAGGGGGCTTTGCCCCCTGCACCCCCACCGGGACTCCGCCCCTGGGCCCCTCCCCCCTACAGCCCTTTCCACCACCTTTCGTGCCATATTTATCAATATTATTGTTATAACATAACATGTTACTATTCCACCGAGTCGTACCATTCTACAGACACTCGAAATACTTCTTTAAGACGTATTTTGCAAAAAATATCGTGTGTACCACGGAGGTTGGTCATTTTGGGACTCGACCAATGTATTCAGTCCTCGCCCCAAAAGACCTACTTTACCTCCTAGATACACAATATACTATTTAAAAATCAACTGCAAGGAATAAAAATCGATTGAGAGAGAGAGAAATGCTTTCTAGATTCGTTTTTTAAAAACTGGCTGACTGAAAGTCAGTGAGTGACTAACTAACCGAGAGATTTTTTGGTTCTTTCAAAAAACTAACCCACGCCCTAATCTCCCTGTTTTTCTATTTCTCAACCCCTTGAAGGTGGTTAATTTCTCATATGATTGGTTCATCAAATTTCTAAGTTTCTTATTCGGCTTTTTGGGAAACTCCTTATAGAAATTAGCCGCCCACGTGCTCATGTTGGTTTGTTGAAAGGCGGATACGTGTCTCGCCGACGGAAGACCTGATACATAATCCAAGTAAGTAATCAGATTATTAACTCAAGTCGAAGAATGATGTGGAACACGTGGATTTCTTGCCCTCCTTTACTTGAATTGTCATTGTTAATCCTTCTTGTGGCTGGTTTTGGTGTAGGTGGTCTTGTCGTTTCGCCCAGCTCGATCGTTTCAACTGTTTCAACTCCACAAGGCACCTAATAAGTGTATGGACCATCCATAAACAGAATGTAGTGCATAACCCTGGATGATGATGTCGACGACGGCCTTGATAAGGTGTATGATCATCATTATGGCGATTATTCCGGCGCTCACGGTGCCGAAGGTCAAAGAACGGGACCACATCCGATCCCATGTGCTATCGACTAATTTTTCTATAGCACCTTCGTTTAGGAGTTTGAGGATGCTTCCTTCACTGTCGGTTAGTTGGTTTCCTTGCATTTCGCGGGCCACCTCGTTTAGGACTGCTGGTCTTTCTATTGGAAACATGATGCGTTCCCGTAGCTGTTCTATTTCTTGTTCAGAATAAATACCGTTAGTTGCTAATTCGGAAGGATTAGTGTACTTCCAGGTTGGTTTAGTCATAGGTTTGACGACTAAAGGTGCTTCGGCCTCTCTTGGAAGTGGTAAAATTTTGTACCACTGTTTTCCGACGTAGTAATATGAAAGTAAGAGTCCATTGCAAGGAACTTCGGTTCCTTTAGATTTTAAGATGCGTTTCATTGGCGTAAGGAAAAAGGTTTTGTTATTCCTGGTCACCTGTAGTTCAGCGTAGCATGTTTTGCCATGTTCCATCTTCACACTGACCGGGACACACTTGATAATATGTACCACTTCCCCGGCAACGACGGCCATGTATGCTGGTCCTTTCATAAGATCGAAAGCAAATTCGTCTGGAGCCTGCGTTGCAATGGAAAGGGAGTTTTTAATCGTTTGTCTTTCTAAATTACATTTCTGAAAAATAACATCTCTATATAGGAGTTTTATCTGCGCTCGTATATGTTTCTCAACATATACGAATTTAGAGTTTTCGTAAGCAAAAATTTCGAAATTGGAAACAGATACTTTCTTTGCTATTGCAAAGCTTTCACCGTATGTCGTTTCAAAGATTAGCAGTTTAGGGTGCTCTGTTTTGATAAGGCTATAACCACAAGCTGTTTCTTTTCCTTTAGAGGCTAGTGCAAATGTAATATCCTGGGTTGAAAGAGCGTAAACTACTTGATTTTGAATATTGTCATTATCGACCATCTTATTCGTATCACCCTCGTATAATACGCTATACCTGTTGAAATAACAATTATCGATTGGTATGGGATCCCAGAAGGTATATCCTCCTTCCCTTGAACTATTACAGATTTCTAAGTTCCGAATGGGCCACTATGTGCAGCTCCGTTACATCTTCCGTCTCCGTTAATGTAACCGGCAAAAAGTACTACGTGTCTAGCTGTATAATTTGTGCGAAGTCCGTGTATTACATGGGGGTTAGTTATTTGAAAGATCCCTGTCCCATGCGCAATTTTACATGCTTCCCTACTTACTTCTAATACATACTCGTTTTCGCCGTTTGCAACTATTGATATATGAGAGTACATACCACAATAGTAAATAGTGCGGTGTACTTCTATTTTACATTGGATAACCTGTGCTTCGCTATATTTATTAATTTGCAGTAGCTGGACATATTTTCTTGTAACATTATTTGCAGGATCCTGGAGTTCACATTCGCCGACTTCTCGTAAAGATAGCGTGGTGACGTTCAATTGGCGGCATCCGCAATCATACCTTATAAATCCTATAAGTACTCGAAACATCTGTAATCAGAAATGAATATTAATTTCAAGGTTTTTTATATTTTTTTAGGTGTTTTCCCGGACTGTAAACAGTAGAAAGAGGCGTTAAAGGACTATTTTGCTTTAGTTATTCACTGTCTGTATCTTTAGGTGCTTTCTTTTTTATTTTAGGTCCATGATTTATGTGCGAAATTCTAAGTCTATTGGCACGAATAATTTTACTTCCTTTACTAGTTTGTATTTTAATATTGTTTTTCTTTAATATTTCAAGTATTTTGTGGGGATCCGTGTAGTGCTTTTCCGAACTTTCCGGGTTTTGGGCCTGATAGAAGAAATACATTATCTCCAGTGTGAAAGTTTTCAGGATTAATGGATCTATCGTAACATTTCTTAGAGCCTAATTTGGATGAAACAATGTTATCATACACTAACTTCTGAATCCCATTTAGTCTTGTTACTAGATCTACCATATAAGCTTTATACGTGGGCACAACATCCCCTTCTCTTAAAGGATCGCTAGACGACAAGCGAGCTAAACGACCGAATATGACCTCATACGGTGTATGTTTAGTACTTTCATGGCTACATGTATTGTAACTCAACATTACTGTTTCTAGTCAGTCATCCCATTCATTGTCTTTATCGGTATACTGTTTAAGGAATTCGCTTAAGGTATGGTGAGAATGCTCAAGAGAACCGTTTGATTGGGGATGAAAGGCGGTAGTTTTTAGTTTTTTTATTCGAAATCTTTTCGCGACTCTGGTCATTAAATTGCTGAGGAAGTTCTAGCCTTGATCTGTCAATATAACTTTTGGTGCTCCAAAAATACAAATAAATTTCTTTATGAAAGCGTCCGCAATAGTGGTTGATAGGGTATTTGATAAAGGTACCGCTAAACAGAATTTCGAAAGCTGGTCTTGGATAGTTAAGATGTATTCGTTTCCGTTTTCTGTTGTTTTAAGGGGACCTACTAAATCCATCGCAATTTTCTCTAAATAATATTTTTGTTTAATCCTGTTACAAGTTTTTGAGACCCCCTTATGATCCCCTACAGGTGATTTGTGAGTTTCGTAAAAAATTTCTTCGCGTTTTCCTGATGGTACATATGTTAGGTTTCCTGTGCATATCAATATCTTGATTGAAAAATATTCGCTTCAATGTTACTCATTGATTCTGGATTTTCTCTACGTATACAAAGTGAAAAGTGGTGTCGGTTATTTCCCTTTTTGGTTTCTTTTACTTCACCTACAGTCGTTGATTGGGGAGAGCTAATCTTGTTGAATTCTAATAATTTTCTTACGCCTTCGTCGCTAGGAAGTCCGTTGCTTGTTATGAAATATGCTATATTATCGGTTTGATATTGGATTGCTTCTCTTGTTTCCACGACCTTTCGTCGGTAGCTTGTGTGTGATACATTATCTACTGATTATGATAATGCAATCGATCTTAAAGGAACGGGTATAACGCGTGGTGTTATTGTTTGATTTTTATTTGTAGTGTCGTTTTGTTCTTTTGTAGATCTCTTTTTTGGATTTTGTTTATCTGGGTCTGGATTTATGGTGGACGGGAACATACGTGCTTCACCCTCTTCATCTCCGGATTCTGTGTCGCTTTCGAAGTAATTTAGCTTTTAATTAATGTGCCGTTTAGGGTAACGCTGTGATGGTTCTATTGGTAATGGTTCAGTTTGGTGGTTATTTCCTTTTTTATTAGTTTTTGGGTCGGTAGTTATCTCCTTAGCTTTTAAGGGGGGACACCACTATAGATTTTTCAAAAAATCGATTTTTGTTTTTTTGCATAAATTTTTTCTATAACTCTTCGAAAGTATCCTTGTAAAGTTTTAGACCGAAATTCCAAAAACTGAGGGATTGACGAATTATTTTCTAGCGCGTTGCAGGTAACTTGTTTTCGACGCGCTCGGGCTCCGGAGCTCTTATCATTGAGACATCGATTAATCTCTTGAAAGAATGTTATTAGCCGAATTGCATCATTAAGAAAATAGAAAAACAAGTCAGGAAATGTAGGAATTTTCATTTGTAGGTGTACGTTAGTGTAGATTAGTTGATTTTTGTGTGAATAGGAAACTTTTTTTAGCTGAATCTCGGTCCTAAGCACTAGTCTCAAGTCTCAAGTCTCAATTGTGGTATGAAAAGTATCGAAATTGCCGCTTATATCGCCGCGTTAGTGTTCAATGAAGGACATTCGGCCACTTTATTGCTAATGAAGATACTGGAATTGCACATTGGCCCGACATGCAAGCTGACTGTCGACGGTCGCGACCAACGGCGTTTGAGCCAGCAGACGCGCGCCACGGCCAAAGAGTCGAAGGAAGCCCGAACCATCGCTCGTATGGAAAGAATAAAAAAAAATGAGTTATTCGAAGAATCGGAAGGACTGATGTACGCACCCGGTAATTGCCGATTGACTTTTTTTTAGGGTGAGTGAAAAGAAAAATACATTTTTTTAAACGAAAAACTTTAAACGCGTTTTCTCGAAAACCATGTTTTTAAAACGGTGTGACATATAACTTGAAAACTACTCATTCGATTTTCATAAATTTTTTTTTCAGTTGTTAGAAACACTTTTCTCTAGTCCCTGACGAAGAGTTTTAAAAAAAAAATTTTTTTTTTTTCATTAATTTTTCCAAAAAACATGCGAAAAAAACATTTTTTTTCATTTTTACGCTGTAATTTAAAAAAAAAAAATTTCTTAAAAATCGGAGAACGTCAGGGACGAGATGACACATTTCCGAAAATAATTTGTATTCACTTTTTGTTATAGGAGTATTTCTTGACTGTCTGTGTGTCACACTGTTTACCTCCTCGACGAGAGCAGCCTTCACTTTGCGCGATGGTATACGACGCCTGGACCCGAATTTCCACAAAAAACTTTTTTCAACATATTTTCCATATCTAGCTGTACCTCCAATAAAATTTGTGTGCTCATAACATTGATAGTTTTTTTTCAATCCACGAACAAATTTGACTGACGATTTAGAGCGTCTATAGTGGTGTCCCCCCTTAAATGGATAGGGTTCTTGTCAGGAAATTAAACGTTATCGTATTCCTCTTTTTTCTTTTGAGCTCTGGTGACAGCGCAAACAGGTATTGGTTCCGTTGGATTGCTTGATAGAGCATCGTCATTTGAGTTTATAGATTATAGTATAATCATACTCGGATAACTTAAATCTCCATTTTTGAATTCTAGTATTTATGTCTGCAGTGTTAAAGCATACTAAAGGTTGATGGTCAATTATTATTGTGAATTTTCTACCATAAACGTAAGATCTAAAGCTGTTGACACTATGCAGGACTGCAAGTGCTTCCTTTTCGTAGACCTCATACTTAAGTTCAGGTCCGCGTAAAACTCGAGAAGTATAGGCAATAGGGCGATCCTTCCCAATTTCACCTTGGGAAAGAACCCCGCTGAGTCCCTTTTCGCTTAACATGTGTCCGAGATAATTAACCTCTTGACGTAGAAATTCACACTTGTCAATTTGTAATTTTAATCCAGCTAATCGGAGTCTTTCTACTAATAACTTGAATTTATTTAATCAATTTTTCCAAATCATTTCAGTCGATTATGTCGATCATTAGAAGAGTGTCTCAGTCTACGCGATAACGGAACTCTACTATATCGACTTTATCAACCTATGATTCAGAATTAAGTTAACGTTATTTAAAACTAGATGGAATTTTTCAATATAAATTTAAGAAATTTTCTTTGAAAAAAGGAACGTTTCCACTCCGCTGGGTAACGAACCCTGGTCCTTTCGATTGCCGGTCGGAGTGGAAGCGTTCCTTTTTTCACAGAAAATTTCTTCAACTTGAATTTATGTTCGTCTTCTTCTAAACTATTTGCATAAATTACTATGTCATCCAGGTATACAAAAAGTATGACTCCCTGGAGTCCGCGTAAAAGATTATCCATAAGTCGCTGAAACGTTCCAGGAGCGTTTTTCAATCCAAAAGGCATTCTGCAAAATCCATAGTGTCCGTATGGAGTGCTAAATGCGGTTTTGTGCGCATCACGGGGATCCATTCTTATTTGATGGAAACCTGAAGCTAAATCTAAAACTGTATAATATTTTGCGCTTCCTACTTGATCAAGGATTTCTGTTATATTAGGTAGGGGATATGCATCATTTATGGTTTTCTCGTTGAGAGCTCGGAAGTCCAAAACCATACGCCATCTAGGCCTTCCTTGTGAATCTGGCTTCTTTTTGACAATCCAAACAGGGGTATTGTATTGAGAGTGAGAAGGTTCAATTATTCCTGCATTTAAAAGTTCTTCTACCTGTCTGTTTATTTCGTCTTTAAGCGCGTGCGGGAATTTATATTGCCTACCCTTTGTTGGTTCATCATCGGTTGTTGGTATCCTATGCATAACCAGATCGGTTCCTGGCAGTTCATCTCCTGGTAAAAAGAAACGATCCCTATTTTCCCTAGCTATTTTTAGAACGTGATCTTTTTCAATGTCATCTAAATGATCCGTGTGCAAAAGATCTTCCAAAGTGGTAGTTTCAACAATAAAAACTGAAATTGAATCGACCCTGGGTTCGTATTTTTGTAAGTCCTGTTTTGTCTCGTCTTCGTTGATGAAGTTTGGTATGCTGAGGTCGTCGAAGGTCGCAATTTGTGAGTAGTACCAATTGTATTTTTCTCCGATGCTGAAGGTTCCTTCATATTCGTCGTTTAAGCTTACATCCTCGTCCTCTAAGAGACCTTCATTTTCACTTATGACAGAGTTTACTTCTACGTTAAGGGATGTAGTTGAAAAGCTGCTGCTCTTACCTTCGCTACCAGTGGTGTTTTTAGTACAGTTTATAGAATCCAATTATGGCATTGAGATTTTTAATTCAACAGGATTTATAGAACTAATTTTACTATTGAGATAAAACATAGCGACATGATCCTCTGTTTCTAATAGATTTTTTTCAAAGTTCAGAACAGATTGAGCCTGTTGGAGATACTCTATCCCTAGAATTCTTGCGCCTGGTCATCTGGGATTACTTGAAAGGTGACCTCGATGTCAGAAAGTTTGATTTTAACATCACCTAATGATGGTATAAGTAATCCTTTTAGTAGTGCGCGTACGCTCGTATCTATGAGACATGCAGACGGTAAGGAGCATTATTTTATTAAATTATGCTCTGAACCAGTATCAAATAGGAAGAACTCTGATGCGTTTTTAAAAGGGTTAAAAATATTAATTGA
This sequence comes from Diplolepis rosae, assembly GCA_030998225.1. NCBI lineage: Eukaryota > Metazoa > Arthropoda > Insecta > Hymenoptera > Diplolepididae > Diplolepis > Diplolepis rosae. The sequence continues at coordinate 1,612,591 of JAPYXD010000161.1, forward strand.
GGGTAGATGCTCATATCCTCCTTCGATTCCTACGTTAGCTATCTGAAGATTTTCATCACGACATTCTAAATATTCTTGTTTAAAATCTAAGTTTATGTTATCTAGCGTTAATAGCCCATTCTTAAGGTTTATTTTTGATTTAGTTTGAATAAAAAATTCTGATCCGAGAATTCCGTCATAGGTTATACGCAGTGAGTCTGGTACTACTAAAAATTCACCTATGTAATTTGCGATTTTAATTTGAATTGTTACGACCGTTGCTAAAGGTGTTCCATCTATACCTTTGATTATCGACAACTTTGAGGTTTTAATTACGTTGTAATTTGGAACTTCTTTCAGTTTTATAAGGTTAGCTTCTGAACCAGTGTCCAACATTAAAGCTATAGATGGTCTGGTCATTGACAATTTAATCGTTATATGGGGGATGATTTTCATATAATTGTGTGATTTCACGGAAGCAATTCGCACAATAGGTCGTCTATCTCTGTTTTGTTCTGAGAGCACGTTTGGGATGTTAAAGTCTCCTTGTTCGCGCTCGTTACCTGGAGACATTTCTCGTTTTCCTCATTCCCATTGCTGTTGTATTGCGTTTTATGACACTCTGCAATAGTATGCCCTCTATTCTTACAATAGTAGCATAGCGGCCTAGTTGTTTGATCTAAAGTCAATTGACCTTGTTGCTGGATACGACAGGTTGCTACTGAGTGTCCTATTCTATGGCAGACTTGACAGGATAGGTGGGCTCGTGCTTCAAAGCGGAGATCTGGTTTATTTGCATTATTTTGCCCATTTCTTTGGAAGCAAGTGTCAGCCGAATGTCCAGATTTGTGGAAAATCTGACAGTTGGTTCTCGAGTAACATTTCAGGGCTGTGTGTCCTGTTCTGTTACATATTTGACACGTAACGTTCGCTTGTGTAACCTTAGGTCGCGCGTAACATTGCTTCAGCAAGTGTCCTGTTTTCTTACAATATCTGCAGACAATTTTTAGTTTTTCCTGACACCTACTTGCCCCATGTCCTTCTTCATGACAAATTTGGCAAGCATAGACTTCTCTTCTTCTGGGAATCCTGGTTTCTTGTCCTAGTCGTGACATATTTCGCAATGCCTTTTGAGCTTCTAGCTGACGCTCAATTCTAATCGCTTCTTTTATTATGTCTAGATATCTGCCTCTACTCCTAGCCTTTGTTCGATTTCAGGTAATAGGCAGCGTTTAAAACATTCAATAATATTATTTTCTGTACTAGTTTTAAAGGCCTGGTTTACGTTTCCGTTTGCAGTTTTATGGGCTTCAAGGATTCGACTACCAATTTCGCGTATTCTATTAGCGAATGCTATTACGCTTTCGTTTTTGCGTTGAAATTCCTGGCCTAACTCGCCTAAAAGTTGATTTACTGTTTTAGCTGGGGCATAAATTTCTTTTAAATAATCCTTCAATTGTTCTACTATATACCATTAAATGATTTTCCGAGGATAGCTTGGCGGGCTTCTCCAAATATTTTGGAACGTATTAATTCAGTCAGGTTTGATTCAGCTTCTGGATCTAACATTTCTTAAGCTTCCGAACATCCTTCTAAAAATTGGCTTAAGGGTATATTTGAACCAATGTATTCAGCTACGACTTGTAACGCATCCTTTAAACTAACGGTCTGGTAACTGGTTAACCCGCTTTCGGACATTTTGGATGAATTACTTAGATTTCTGGTTGAATAGTTTTTCTGAATATTATCGGTTTTTTTGGAATTTGGTTAATACGAAACTAATTTTATAGTCTCGTTTAGATCTTCGGAGCTGGATCGACTCTCGTAAGCAGTACTTGTACCGGGCAAATTTCTAATTGGGGTTGATGGAAAGTCGTCGTCTCGAGGTATAGATTTGCTAGGGGTAAATGGATCAAAAGCTGCAATTTCGTTTTTTAGATGAGGGTCGGATTGAGCCTGTTGACACGTGATTCTTTGATTATTCATATATAACTAAATATCGTGGGGTTTCAATAATTATTACTTTAGTAAAATTAAATTTCCAAGTCTATTTTTTAGTCGCTATCTAATAAGGAAAAGTTATATTTAATTAAAGTTACTTTAGAATATTGGTTTTATTTATTTATTTATTTATTTATTATTATATATGGGTCATTTCATGGGAGATTTAGAGTCAAATTTTTTTTTCGACGAAATATTTTTTTTGCCTTCTTACTTCGAAAATAATCGACACGTTTTTTTCTTTCAATGTGATACTTCAAAATCTCGAGATATAATTTTTTTTTTCATTTTTCCATTCCAAAATTTTGCCTGCATATTGAAAAAACTTCAACAAAATTTTAGAAACAAAAAAATCGGAAAAAAATTAGTTCCAAATTAAAAAAACAATCAATTGTTTATAAAAATGTACTATATTGTTATTACAAAAAAAACAACGAAATGTGTGCTATAACTTTTTTAGAAGCTTGTACTCTTTCGCGTATTTCAAGTGCAAGGGTTACATTTTATATTCAAAACTGCTTTAACAGTGAGCTGCTAGAAAAAAAAATTTTTCCCGAGTGCCAAACTTAAAAAAATTATATCTCGGAATTTTGAAGTATCACATTGAAAAAAAAACGTGTCGATTATTTTCGAAGTAAGAAGGCAAAAATAAATATTTCGTCGAAAAAACAATTTTGACTGTAAATCTCCCATGAAATGATCCATATATTTCTTCTTAATGCATTTAGTTACGGTTAGGTGTACCTAAAATCAGTTTAAATTAATAGATTTGAATTTTTTGATCAAATCGTCAATAACGTCTCAACGCCGTGTTTGAATCTGTTAAAGGGCTAATCCACCATGTTAAAAACTGTACTTTTTCCTCAGCCTTTCCTAAATTATGACGCAAAACTATGCAATAATTAGCTAATTCCTGACTATGATCTTCCAACTTTTCGATTTGTTCGCCTACTTTCAATAACCTATCTTCTGAAAATCCAGGTGAAATTCTATATAGCCTGGGGATCATTCGAAAAAATGCTTTATTTGCAGCAAGAAGACAAAAAATTAGAGAAAGTGAATTTTATGCTTTTTAAGTTACTATTGTAAATCTATATTATTATTTTCCACTAAAAATACAAGAACCGAAATTGCACGTTTATAATAAAACTTTCATAAGAATTTTAACGTGAAAAGTAGAATTGTTTCATGCCAATATTTTTCTTTCATTGAATGGCTTCATAAATTTGACATAATTTTTTAAATTTGCAAAATATTCTGCAGATCTAGTAGTTTGATTTATCAAGTGAAAAAAAATTTGAATTTATAATTTATATTTATTATTTATATTATACAGTATTTTTCAGATTTGGGAACTTTGCAAGTATTTTAATTTCAGATATAGGAATTTCAGATTTATAAGGACTTGATTTGATTTTTTTTGATTTAGTAGATTCCAAATATAAGAACTTTTCAGATATTTTAATTTCAGGTATAGATTTTTCAGATTTAGTAAATTTTAAATATAGTAGTTTTCAGATTTAGTAGATTTTTAGATTTAGTAAATTTGTTTAATTAATTTTCAAATGGAGTAGGCTTCAGACATATCTCTCATAAAGTTTTATTCAAGTTTTTCCTTTCAAATTCAATAGTTTTCGAAAAAAAAATTTTAGATTTAGAAAAATTTGATTCAATTATTTTCATAAGATAAAATTGATTTATAATTTTTCATAGATTTGGTAGATTCATAGTACTTTTCTCATAGAATTTTTTTTTTCATAGATTCAGTAAAATTTGTTTCATTTCTTTTTTAAATATAGTAAATTCAATTGATTAATTTTAGATTTAGAATTTTATAGTTTTTCATAGATTTAGTAAATTCATAGGATTTTTTTCATAGATTTAGAGTTTCTTGATTTTTCAAAAACTTAGTAAAATTTCATTTCTTTTCTTTATGTAGTAAATTCGCGTGGAGAATATTTTATTTCAAAATATGAATAAACATGAGATTTAATTTTAATAAATGGAGGGCTTGAATATTCAAATAATACGTCAATTAAATCTAAATTCAAATAAAAAATTATACGGGAGGGTTTCTGAGGTATAAGGCGAAATTGAAAAACATTTCATTTGAATTAAACACGTTGAAAAGTTTTTGAAATACATAATACTTTTTGAATGTGAATTTCATTATATCTGTGAATAAAATTCTTCAGTATTCAAGAAACCAAAACTATATCTGAATTTTCAAACAAAATTACACCTTGCAATTTCTCTAATATTAAATAAAATTGATGTCTCAAATAAAATTTTATGTATAATACGTAACATTATTTACATGACAATTACAATATATACACTAACTTCGGTAATTAGAGGTTCACCTGTAGTTTTAGCTATTGTTGAAGTGTCTTAATTTTTATATTCACATATCAAGTAAAAAATGTTATATATTTTAATAGTACATCATGTAAAGGAGAGCCAAGCTCTGCTGTGTCCAGCATAGGACGAGTACGCGCCTGGCTCTATACTCTAAAAACAGACTATTAACTGTAAAGCGATTCTTTTTACTATTAATGAAATTGCTTATAAACATTGGCATATGAGGAAGTCCTTTAGCAGTTAAAGGATTGTCGTTTCAAATGCTATCCTTTTACTGTCAAAGTATTTCCTTTGGTCTGGAATGAAATCCTATGTTGTACAAAGGAAATATAATTTTGAGGATAAAAAAATAAATTGTATGTTATAACCTAATAAGAAATATACACAAGCCCAACTTTGCCAAATGCCAATATTAAATCGATCATTATTAATACTATTATGACGATCCGTCTTAGATTTAAGCTTAAAGAAATTTTAAGATACAACTTTGATGAAAACCATAATATTTGAAGAAATTCAAGCATGCTTGACAAAATTATTTTAAAAAACGACGACTGATCACCCTTCGATGGTAAAAGTATTAAAAATTAATAAATTTATAATGCTGAGATTGTCAGAAGCAATGAAAAATGAGGTTATGTGGATATTGCACTGTTAAGCACTAGACGATGTACACTTACTTATTCGCAGGCAAACTCTGTCCTCTAGCCTACAAATGCAATCCCTTAATAGTTCAAGGATTTCTTTTCAGGGCCAAACGCAGTTGTTTATCGGCAAAACTATTTGCGTTCTGCATTTTAAAGATGAGTTTTTGAACAGTTAAACTATTCTATTGGTAGACAAAAGAAATCTGCTTAATTTCAATGGATGCGTTCTGAAAGGATACGATACTTTATGTAAGGGAAGGACGTTTTTCGCGTTATTCCGGGAGTGTTTGGTATGACATTAGCAAATCGGGAAATATTTGGGATGGAGATTTTTACCGTACTTGGATGGTAAAATTCATGTACTGCGAATGCGCAAGCGCTGGTAAAGTTAGTTTTACCGTCCAAGTACGTTAAAACTCAACAACCCATATATCCCCCGATTTGCTAATGTTACCAAATAATCCTGGAATGACGCGAAAAACGTGCTTCCGTTGCATAAAAGTATTTCCCAATTATTTTATTATTATGATATTTGTCAATTTTGCTTCATACAAAAGAAAGTTATTGTGCGATTTCGTGTTATAATTTAGCTATACTTTATGTATTTTTTAAATATTCAAACCCCACATGTACCTACCCAGGAAACAAAAAACCATTCACTTGCGTTAAATTTGAATGGGATTTGAGGTGTTCTGAATTGCGTATCTGTCACTGGAATTTCAGCATTAACAGATTGAAAACCAATATTTCCGATAGAAAATAATGTATTTAAAGTGAACAATCGTTTACAATACAATTCGTATTCTGTTTTTATTGTATTTCTCTTATTCAGAGTGACCTTTTAAGACTTCCATTTCATTTGGAATTTCAACCGATTCATGCGAACATTAATGAATCGTACATTGCCATTAGAAATTATTTGAGGTTAATCAGTCTCATTCAACCCTACTCACTTAACGATTTAACCAATGTCGAATGGCAGATTTAAAACATTGCGCACAAATGGCAGATTCCAAGTGTCACCATCCGATTGAATTTTTATTTCCTGAATATGCAAATGACAGATAAACAATTCAAAGAGACGCGCGTTCTATCGTTTTTTTTCCTGGGTACTACTGATGGCAAAAACTAAGGTGAATTTTTAATTTAAACTTCGTGGGCTAACCGATTTGGGCAAACTCTTTTATTTTTATGTTGGTCCTACTGTTACGGACATCTGTGCCAAATTTCATGTCAATGTCATCATTTGTTACATAGTTACGCTTGTGTTTTCTTAACAACTAAAAGTGATTTTTTCGATTTTTACAATGTCTGAATTTGTTGAGCAAAGAAGTCCCACTAAATTTTGTTTGCGGAATGGAATTTCAGTTACGGAAACGTTCAGAATAATGCAGAAGGTCTTCGGGGATTTGACTATGTCGCAGAAAAATGTTTATAAGTGGTACAAAGACTTGAAAGAAGGCAGAGAACGTGTTGATGACTTGGAACGCCCTGGACGACCATCAACATCAACTGACGAAAAACACGTCAATCAAATCAAAGAATTAGTGGACAAAAATCGTCAATTAACAATTAGAGACCTTGCTAACACTATTGGCATTTCAAGAGGATCACTCAACACCGTTTCAAAAGATATTTTGGGCAGACAACTCGTGGTTTTTGCATCAAGATAATGCGCGGTCTCACACTGCACTCGTTCTTCGTGACCATTTCGCTAAAAACTCAACGCATATCGTTCCACAACCACCATATTTGTCTGATTTGGCTCCGTGTGACTTCTGGCTTTGAAGGCAATTCCGGAAATCGAATTTAACAAGTGTTCCGACGATTGGAAAAAACGTTGGTATAAGTGCATTTTATCCGAAGGAGATTACTCTGAAGGAGATGAAATTGATTTTGATAAATAAATAAAGATATTTCATTTTATAATAAAACTCACCTTAGTTTTTGCCCACAGTAGTACAAATTCGTATGCAAATTCAGATTTAATTCATGCCATTTTATGATATTCAAACCCTTCTTTTGCACAGACACTATCTTCGAAAAATTAATGATTAAACGAACTTGACTGTAAGTGAAGTTCTATCAGAATTGTATGAAGCGCCTCTTCCGAATAGATCATAATGTAGTGCTCCCACTAAATACCGATGTCGCCACAATCTTTAAAATAACAAATAAAAACTTTCCAGTCAATCCGTCGCACCACCCTCGACCAGATTCTCATTCCTTAAAGCACAGCCGTAATATGTTGGGAATACAATTTCATGAATAATAATTATCATGAAATCATGAGGGAAAGGGTGGGAATGATCTATTCGGAAGAGGCGCTTCATACAATTCTGATAGAACTTGACTTACAGGTAACTTCGTTTAATCAGTAAATTGTATTCCGCGCCTCTTCCTCAAGATCATAATGTAGTTGTTTGAAGTTATTACGGCAACCATCTATCAAACAAACTATATTTGAGAAATAACTTACAGAAATAAAGATTCACTTAAAATAGCATATGGAAATTCTGCTTTTGTTGAAACAACAGGTCTGTCATAAAACCAAGCGAATGTAACAGAACTTTCCGTCCAACCGGCAGTTCTCTTAATCATATCAATAGCAATACCTTTACGCTTTGCTGCTGATGTCGCAGCATGGCGCGTACTGTAAGCGTCAAAGGTGTTGGTATCAACGCCGCTGTCTTTGAGAACTTTTTTTAGCCAACGACTCAGAGATTGACTAGACAGCTAGATGAGGTTTCCTGAGAGCGATAAACAACTTAGTCTCACTGCCCCGTAAATCCTTAGTTCATTCTAAATAAACCTCTAAGGTCGAAGCTACACATACAATCTCATGTTGCTTATAATAAGAAATAAAAAATGTAAGTTGAGTCCTATTGACTCGCGAAGTCTTAATTCTACCAGGTATCTCAATACGAATAGAATCACTGTGTTTCTCAATATTTCGGATATCGATCAAAGCAAGAGTCTGCATGCGGTGAGCCGTAATTAAGGCACAAAAAAAGACTAATTTAAAAGTAAGCCTTTCTAAAGTAAGATTAACCGTAGATCCCCAACTGCTTACGTGTTCCAAAACAAGCTGACGACCCCATGTTGTGTCATATTTAGGCTTAGCAGATCGAAGATTCGCTAGACGCTTGAAAAGCCTCTGAACTCGAGCATCTTCGCCTAATTGTGGACCATGCAAAAGAGCAATAGTAGAACGACAACTATTAAGAGTACCCACCCATGCGCTTCCCTCAAATTCTTTAGCAATACATTTTATTACCCACGGAACATTTGGCTCCTACATATCGATGTTATTTCGTAGACAAAAGGACCACAACTTTTTCAAACAGGAATCATACTGTTTGATCGATGAATCTGACAGGGAAGACAACATGATTGTGAATGCTTCTTCCGGAACACTTCTCCTTGCAAGCGCTTACCGGAAAGCACACCGGCAACCAGGGTAATCTTTCCCAAAGTGGATGAGTCTGCCTATTCAGAGATCGTAAAAGATTAGGGTTTAGTTTTGAAATAAATTAGGTCAGAAATTAGCAGAGAAGAGAAAAGAGGAAACCAGGATTGGGCTGGTCAAAGTGGCACAACAAGTATTCCTCTAGCCAAAACATCAATGATTTTTCTAAGCGTACGCAAAATGTTTGTGAATGGAGAAAAAGCATAGAAAAAAACCATGCCCCAATTCAGAGTAAAAGCATCAACTGCTACCGACCCCGGGTCTCTAAACCAAGAAACAAAACGCTCGCATTTCGCGTTAACTCAAGTCGCAAATAAATCAATTTGTGAATCACTAAAACTTTGACAAATCGCTTAGAATACAGATTGCGATAAGGAGTACCATATTCTGTTTCTGATTCCAAACGCCTGGATTCAAAATCAGCTTCGACGTTATCCTGGGATCGAACATAAGAAGCAAAGATCCAAAGTCCCCTCTGCTCACACCATTCCCAAATCATCTTGGCCAATAAACTAAGTTTCGGAAACTGAATATCACCCATCTTATTTATGTAAGCTATGGGGGTAGTATTATCTATCCTTAAAAGAATATCACAATATGTGAGGTTGCTAGTAAAGCATTCGAGTCCGAAAAAACTGACAACAATTCAAGATAATTTATGTGATACAATTTCTCTTGTTCACTCCAAAAACCGTGCGTTCGGTGGCCATCAGAAAAAACACCTCAACCGGACCTCGATGCGTCAGAGAAAATCTCTAAAACAGGCTGAAATTGTGAATGGGTTTTATTGCATTGTCAATATGATCCAGCCACCACTGAAAATCCGGATTTAACCTAGCCAAAAAGGACATATACGCATCATAATTACCGTCACTCGACTTCAGAGCCAAAAACTTTTCTCTTTCAAACTCCTTCAGATGAACCCATTCCATATGTTAATGCTGTGCAACATGCGCCTAAGGTACCTATGAAGGTAGCGTACTCTCTGATACTGCACTTGTTTGATGTAGAAACCTTCTTAATCTGTAGTTTTACTCTTTCTTTTTTGTCTTGCGGAAGTTCAATAGTCATATTCCGAGAATTATAGACAAAACCCAAGTATTTACATATAACAGACGGGACAAACTGACTTTCCTTGCCATTTATAACAAAACCAAGGCTTTCAAGTAACTGACAAGTGACCTGAATATTAATCTGACATTTATGAACCGAGTTTCCAAAAAGTAAAATGTCATCTAAGTAGATCACTGAAACATAACCTCTCTCGCGCAGACTGGTCATCACAGGTTTCATTAATTTAGTAAACACATAAGAAACTGGAATTAAGTGATACGCATCCTTCAAATCAATCGACGGATAAAAAGAACCACGATTTAACAGTTGTCTTACTGTTTTACCATCTTCTAATTTGAAATGTTCCGTTTGAATGGAACTATTTAATTCACGCAAATTTAAAATTAAACGATCCGAGCCGTCGGACTTAGGGATAACAAAAATTCGCGATAAAAATTGCTGAGGATGGGGATCACATTTCTCTATCGCTCCTTTGCCCAATAAAAGATTAATTAAGCCACCAATCTTTACTCTTTCTTGTGCAGACCAAGACGATTTAGTCAGAGGAAATTGCTGCGCCACTCTGCCAGAAAAAGAAATCATGTAACCTGAAACCCAACTCAGGATAGTTACCTCTGAAGTAAACTTAGTCTAATTTTTCATGAACAAAGCTATGCGACTCGCCAGAGAACCTACTTCTAGTTGTTTTTCATTGCCGTCGCTTGTTCTAATCTCTGATTCGTCGGCTTGCCTCGCGGAGACGGCTTCTGGAACGGGTAACGGCCGTAATTGAATTTCCGTACGTTGCCCCTGGAGTAAAAATTCCGTTTGAATTGGTCTCGCGGGGTCGGGCCCTTGAAGTTTTTTGGACCGCCTTTATTTCCTAACACCGTTGTTACAGTTGGCTTCAAATCCTTCGAAGATTGTTGTACAGCTTTCGCAGCTTTCAATTGCTCTGATAAGTCTTTCGCAAAAAGCCAATTATCAAATGGTCGATCCTTTAATATATCTCGAACAGGTGCTGCTATATTCTTCAGAATTAAGCTTCTACGGATCAAGGTTTCATCATGTTGGAGATCTGCCAATAGTCTCATTACACCATCAAGAGGTTCCAACAACTGTTTCTTCTCCGGTGGATTAGACTTCAAAACTAGTTCTATAGTCTTACTGATCCCAGCGAGTGATGCAGAAATCTTTTCCTGCTTTTCAATGATCCTTTCATCTCTTTTCTGAATAGTGCTGTCTACAGCAGCCTTAATCTCTAAATTCAATTTGGGACGATCCATCATTAAACAATTTGCGGGGAGAGGAAAATCCTTTAGTAATCTCTTCCTCTCCTCCAATGGAAGACCTTTAATTATAATATCACTCTAGATATCGGATAAGCGACCCGTAACTGCAGGAGCTAAAACTCCATCAGTCACCAGTCTTTCTCCAAAAATTTCAATTTATTAGTCTCATTATCCAAATTAGGAATTTAGTCTTAGTTTAAAGGTAAGTCTTCATAGTATTATGCTGACTAATCAAGATATTTTCAGAATTCTTTTCCTGGATTCTACCCTAGGATCAAACATGGTACTAAAATGTCATCAAATTTTAAATAACGACTTCACTCTACATTAGTTCTAAAATTCCAAACTATCAATATTTTGATACATTTCCCCAAATTTCATTAAAATATAATATACATTGATTTTAAAAAAATTTTTGCAAAAAGCTACAAATCTTTAAAATTTTTCGACTTTTTTGTATCATGTTTGACTCCAAGGTAAAATCCAGACGAAAAATTCTAAAAACATTTTTATTAGTCAATAAAATACCATCGAGACAAACTTTTAAAATGAGACCACGAACTTTTAAAAATGTTAATTATTTTTAGAGTTTTTAACCAATGAAATTCAAATGAGAACAATCTTTTAAATACTTATGTGGCTAACCGGCAGACCGAATAAGTCAAATTTTTATGAAAAATGACTTTTTATCATGAAAAAACTAGAAATAGATCTCTCTATTTATAGGACAAGTTTCGTGACCTATAGGATGTAATACACTGTTATGATTCCTGTTATGTCTTTATGAACCGTTTGAATAACCAAATAACTTTCTTTTTGAAGCAGAACCGAATAACTCAAAGTTTTGCGTTGTATTTATTTATTCGTAACCAATTAAAAAAAAAAGCATGGTATTTGAAAATATTAAAACAATTTTTTCTGTGAAAAAAGGAACGCTTCCACTCCTCTGGGTAACGAGTCCAGGACCTTTCGATTGCCAGTCGAATGCTCTATCATCTGAGCTACGGAGGTTCCACAAAACTTTTCTCACAGAATCTATTTACGCCAATTTTCGAAATCATTTCAGTCGATTATGTCGATAATTAGAAGAGTGTATCATTCACCATGAAAGTATAGAGACATTTAACTTCTACCACAGCCTTTTCGAATAACAATCTGTCTGGAGTAGCACCTAAGTAAGGTCGGTCTAAAGGAACAAATAGACCGCATCCAGTAATCTCTGAAGAATCGTCAAACATCTCTTGGAATTTCATCACAGCTATTGGCTCATGAATCCTCCCATGGTCCGTAGCTTTCGAGCTAAACGGTACAGGATTCATTATTCTATTGACTAATGACTTGGCACCCTCTGGATTTCGGTACCTGCAGCAGCACGAATGAAACAAACTTGCGGTTAATCTAATGGTCCGCTCGAGCTTCCACGCTGAGCTCTCACTTTGACTTCTCGTGTACAATTCTATTTTTGCAACTATGTCTTCAGATACGTTTTGGACGTGCAGTGATTCTAAAACTGAATCAATAATAGGTTTTTCAATATAAAAGGAATGGTCCCAATGTACACCATACGTGTTTGCAGGTTCCACTATTTGTTTTATGGACATGTTACTGTTCGTTCCTCCGGAAGTAATCAAGTTCCTAAAATAAGTATTGTACCAAATTTTATAATCTTCAGTTGGTTCGTCACAAACCGGTGGAAATTGTTTGCGCCTAAACTTTTCAGCCTTCATGGGTGATCCTGAATATTTCTTTCCAGGTTGATGGAAAGTCTGTAGTTTTTGGGTACACGTCTGTTCAGTTACTATTGTTTTGGTCTTAACGAAATCTCTGATTGCCAATAACACTATTAACACATGTTTGCAGTGAGCTTCTTTTGATTGTCCAACAGGACATTCACAAGAGCTGCCTTGCATTTCTGCATCCATACACAGAGAGAAATTTTAGGTTTCACTGACCAAAGTTTTTTTGTTAAAATCGTCTTTACAAAAATGTTAAAGTTCTCATGACAATCATGGTAGTGGCTGTCATACATTGGAAAAGTGTTTACTCCAACTGCAAGGAACGTTACTGAGACCACGATTCTGGTACTTGAAATACCATAGCGCTGCGGTTATAGGAACCAAAGTCCATCGTAAAGCCGCGCATAGAGTTTAGTTAAAATGACTAAGTCTACGGACAGTAAATACCCAGCCAAAATTATTTTTGAGGTTATAGGTATGATTCTCTTAGTTATCAAAATACAAATTCAATTTGATTAGAAAAAATAAAGTTTCACCGAAAAGATCTAAGAAAAATAATCCGGTATAATGATATTTATGATAACTTTCGTCGATTAAGTTAAAAAATTGTCACTTTTTTCATCACCATAAACTTTTTTTGACTGACTATAGTTTTGACAAAATACGACGAGACAGCAAAATTGGAACCGATTGCATTGTCCCCGAACAAAATCGTTTATCATTTAGAAAGAATTGTCAAACTATATTTATAATAGAATTATTTACCTGATAATGCTTGGTACGGTGAAATATAGTCCAGGAATCGAGAACGAGAATTGGCAGGATTCAACTTAGGCTGCGTATCTTTTTGGAAGTAACTACTTTAATAGTTGTCACGACAGGCTTACCTCGTTGTAGAAAATGAAAGTTATACTTGATTTGTCTAGCGCAACAGCGAACGCTGCGGTTGTAGTAACCAAAGGAGCTTGGCAGTACACATAAAGAAAATGTACGTGTACTAACTGTTGGGGTACGTATAAAGCTCATTCTAATCATCAACTTTGGTCACAACAACCGAATACACAAAAAAGTCCAAATTACTGTCATGATAAATATAAAAGTAGTAGCTTCTCTCAACTTTTTTGGTCAAGGCAACTACTGTACAAAAAATTTATGTGCTATGTGCACAGGAACCAAAGTCGATTTCTCTCAGTGTAGCTAAGCATAGGTCAACTGAATATTTCATATGTTTTTTCATTTCAGCCCTGCAGCAAGTTTTTACAAAATACATTGTATCTAAAAAAAACATGTTGACATTTACTTTTTCAATCTTTCTAATTATCAGTGTTCAGAACACACCTGTACTTGAGTATCTAATATATTTCATAAATCCACTTTTGTACAATTTCAGAGCTTTCGCTTCGGTTGTGTCATATTTATTTATAAATACTTTGAAATGATTTTCCGTAAAGGTAGGGCATGGACTTGATGAATTGATATCCTTATAATTTGTAGGAGGTGGAGTTTCAATAACATCATCTGGTTTCACTTGCTCAAATCCAAAATTATTATTTTTATCATAAAAAATCACTCTAAAAAGAAAAACAATGATTTGCTATAAAGTAAGCATATAAAATAACCTACACCAAGTTTTGTACCCTTACTTCTCAAAATCTGTTTTAGCTCTTGCACTTTTAAACCACCGTAAAAATCTTTCCTATCATCCTGCTTGTCCATTTTGAATCCAGCGCGACAATATGCCCTTTACTTTTACACATCCATACAAAACAACAGTAAAGTTGTGTGAGTGCGGCAGCCATGACAGGACTGACATAGCCTGGTGCCACCTGCCTCTAGCTTGACAGTGAAAGAACCTCATGTGATGCGTAATGACGTCACAAATGACCAACCATTTTATATTATTTATATTCATCGGGTTGATTAGGACAGGAATGTAAATATAATCATGAAATTATAGGCAACAATGAGGAATCCATCAAAAAATAAATCTCCGGTACCATTTGGATTTTTATTTCGAAAAATAAAATTTTTCAAAATTAATGTATTCAGAACAAAATTCGACATGTAACAGACATTGATACTTTGATACAATCCTCATTATTTTCCAAAAGTCTGGTACTATATTTTCGTTTCTCTCTTAATCAACGCGATAAATATAAATAATAATAAACCGTTGCTAATTCCTGACGTCATTAGGAATTATATACTTTTAAAAATGGAGTATCATAGAGGAGGTAAGGAGAATCTTCGTTGCTACTCTTTAAGATCCTCCAAGGTGCAGAAACGGAAATATCTGCAGGAGAAGAACATCAACAGAGGATCAAAATTACATTGATTTAAACAGCTAATACGCCTCTTTTGATTCTTTCAAGTCCTCGAAAATGGAGCATCTTAGAGAATCAATAGAGAGTCAATAGTTCGACTCGGGTTAAGTGTATTCGAAGAATATTAGACCAAGCGCGAAGCGCGAGGTCCAAGCAGAACGGAGCTTGAGCGTGACGTTCGAATTCCAGTCAGTTCCCTTGATACATAGTGTTACAGGTTTTTAGGAGTTTATTAATTGAAAATTCAGAGAGACTATGAGAGATGCATGGTCAGAGGAGAGGTTGGGACTTGATTCTATTTGCAAGTACTTATTTGAGATAACTTTGATAACACAGAAGTCAATAAGTCAACATCTTAGTGAGGGAAATATCCTTGTTTTTAATTAATTTAGAAAGAGAACAGTCTTTATAATTGGCTGGATGGCCTCATTTGCATAAAATTTTACTTCGCTTTACTTTGTTACTCTGTTGACGTGTGCAATATTTTTTTGTTTGTCCATATCTCTGGCACCTTCCGTATGGAGGAATTTCTCTCTTTTGTCGCAGTGGTTCAATATGCACTTTTGTATATTGCAAATATTTTATACAATATATTCCTTTGTTTTTCTCGCTCTACTGCAGGCCAGCAAAAGACATCGGTAATTACTCTTTTGTACGGCTTTTTTTGGTGTAAATATTCAATACTTTGTGACATATTCCTTCGATTTCCTCTTTCAATGCTTTTTGATCAGTCGTGTGGTGTATATTTTTAATCAGAACTCGGAAACTTTTCTCTTGTTTTTGTCTTTGGCGACTTTATTGATTTCCATTAGTAGTTTTATTTCTAGTACGTCTGGAATGAAAATCGGTGGCGATTTTCCACTGTTGCACATTCTTCGGTGCCATTGGCCAGATTGATGTAATTGTTCACAGTTCCCATTTCTGCTTGTCTCAGCGCTTGGAAGCGATTTAGTTTATTTATTTGTACGAATCGTGCCAAAGTTTTTTGTTTGGTATACCTGATCCGATTATCAGGACTACTCCTTTTTGTTTTTCTGATATTGCAAAATTCCTATTTACCAGTAGCTTCATCCTGTGTTGTCGTATAGGTTTTGGGGTCAATGGCCGCTGACGAAAACATCTCGACTAGTTGTGGTTGCTGATTCATCATATAATCAGGCTGCGATTGACGAATTACTTCCACATTTTCATAAATTTACTCAGATTTTTCATAGGATTTTGACATTCACTTTTCACTCTACGAACTAAACTGATCACTGCACTAGCACAACTGTTTTTATATGTTCGACAGTTTTCTATTATAAACTACTAATTGACGTTGAAACGCGATTATTTCTGAGTGCAATAAGCATACTCAGCATATACGTCTGTACTTATCGAGAAACACGATCTGACTCTACAGGAAATTGATGAGTATTAATAATTGCCGTTTTTTTCCCGCAAGTCAGCCTTCAAATGCGTTCTTTGAGAGCTCTAACTTCGAAATATTGTAAATTGATTGACATTAATTAATTCATTTATTGATATTAATTGATTAATATTTGTTCATAACTGTGACAACTATTATCAATTCACCATGTTCTGTAGTAAGAGCTCTCAGGCATTGCGTTTAGTGACTGACTTGTGTGAAAAAACCAAAGATGCTGTGCGAAAATACCAAAATTTTCTTTTTTTTTCATCCAATTGGTTTACATAAATAATTTTTATTGTATTTGGACAACTGTCAATGAGAATTTGCAACTTCTATGAATACATCAAGCAATTAATCTGAGAGAAGGGGTTAAATTTGTACAAAACTAAGAACCTATTAATTTTTTTGAGATAATTATTTATACCAATAATATTTTATATATTTCATACATATTTACCATTCAATGTTGCGCTAAAGATAAAATATAGCAATTTCACTCCAAAATTTTTTTTGTCCTTCAAACCATTCCGTTGTCTATTTCTTTACTTAATTTAACTTATATGATATCAACGTCCAACTAATTTTTTTCATTGAAAGCAGGAAAATGACCAACCTCGGACAATCCAGATGTTTTCTTTAATTCCTTTAATGACGTTTTGATGAACATTATGTCATCCTCTTCAGATTTTATGTTTGTTTAGTGTTGTAGAATTCTATAGTAGCTATAAAAAAAGAAAATCCTAAGAATAACAAACATAAAATTTTCATAAAATATGTGTATGTATACATCTAAATACCTGTCATTTTTCTGTTGCATTTTTTTACACATAATAATACATATCGCCGATCGTTTTTTTAATACTTTAGTCAATCTCAAATTGAAATTTTTTTTTTTTAATTTTTGTCAAATAGTAGCATAACTGGAACTTTCGCAGAAATTGTTTATAAAACAAAGAGGTCAATTATTAATTCCAATTTCTGTCAATTTTAGTCATAAAAAATTATTGTACATTGCAAAGATAGGTAAAAAGATTTCATCGTTATTCTTAAATTTGTATATGACGAATTTGACAGAGCCGTAGTAATGGGAACCACTTATTATAATTAATTGAAACAACTATTTTAATTAATTTGTTTAAAAATAGAATTTATGATCCAAAATTATATCATAAGAAGCATTGTAATCTTTTCAGTCGGACATCACATTAATACTATTTTTTCCATCCTTTTTTATGTAAAACATTTCTGCAAATATTCTTTTGAAATAGTTTGTTTCTTTGTGTAAAATTTTAATATTATCCCAATCAAAATTATCTTGAGAACCTGTATCATTCTTATTGTTTATTCTATGTTTAGTAACAATATTATGGTATTTTTCATTTAAATTAATGTTATTTTTGTGTTCATCACATCTGATAAAAAGCATTCTTCCCGTTTGACCGACATAGGTTTTAGAACAATCCAAGCATGGAATCTTATAAACTACATTTGAAATTTCAAATTTTTCCAATGGGTATTTTCCTAATTTTATGTATTTATCTAATTTTGATGTGTTTCTGAAAACTGTGATTATGTTGTATTCTCTAAGCTGTCTTTTAATTTTACAATCTAAGTTTCCATAATAAGGAACAGTAACTACACGTTTGTAATCTATTTCTCTTTCATTATTCTTCGGAATGAAAAAGGAATTTTTGTCTTTATTTTTTAGTTGGAAAATTCTATTTTTTATTTGTTTGTTTATGGAATTTTTAAGATCATTATTAAGCATCAAAATATTTTCAATTGTTTCTAAATTTCCTTCATGAATTTTTTCATGTGAAAGTAGTATTGCAGTGTCTACTAGATTTATAATAATTGCAATTTTTTGTTTAAGAGGATGATTTGAGAAATAATTCATATATCTACCTGAAAACGTGTTTTCTCTATGCCAGTTTGTTTCAATCATACTATCTTCATTTTTTATCATTAAAAGATTTAGAAACGAAAGTGTGTTTTCAAATTCTATTTCATATGTAAATTTTAAACGTGAATGATAAGAATTAAAGTTTTTTAAAATATCTTTAATCATATTCCTTGGAATAATTAAAAATGTGTCATCAACATATCTGTAGTAAGCATGTATTTTGAAACTTCATTTTTTTAAAACCACTTCCTCAAGATCTTAGCCAAACTAAATCAGCCAACATTAGGGAAATAGAAGAACCCATTGGAGTACCAAAAACTTGCTGATAATATTTGTTATCAAACTAATAAAAAGTGTTATTCATGAGAAATTCAATATCTTTTTGAAACTCTTGTAAAAGAAAATTTGTAGCACTTTTTATAAAACACCATCTTTTTTTAATACTGTTTATTACTAACTCAAACGGAACGTTTATAAATAAGTACGTGAAATATAGTGAAATCATTATGTGATCTGTTGGAATTTTTGTTTTTGAAATGACATCCTTGAAAATAAACGAATTTTTCACTTGTGAATTTGGAGATGGTAAAGACTTCTTTAGAATTTTTGCAATAATCTTTGACATATAATAAATGAGAGTGTTAATTAGTGAAACCACTGAACGTAGAGGAAAATTTTTCTTATGCATTTTTGGTAGACCATGTATTCTTGGCAAGATTGTGTTGTTTATAGAAATATCTTTTTTTGTTACATTTTTTCCTAAAAAATTCTTTATCCTCCAATTTTCTAACAGTTTATAAGTATCTTTCTTCATTAGTTTAAGGGGATTGTAATTTATTTTTTTGTAAGTAGAATTGTCATTCAAAAGTTTTAATATTTTTTCATTGTAATCAGAACGATTTGAAATTACCGTAACATTGACTTTATCAGCTTTTGTCATGAATAATTCACTGTTTTTCTGTAAAAATAATTTAGTTTCTTTCCAATTTTTGGCTATGGATTTGTCAACAGTAGACATTTTTTGAGAACTATTTAAAAAATTAGAAGTAGTATTTAAAAGTTTAACATATGTCTAAGTTCTTCTCTGTCTTTTTCTTTTTTAATTTTTTCCATATTTGATTCTATGTCCTTTATGATTTCAAAAGCCATGTCCTTCTTTTTAGTTAAAAACGACGAGCTGAAATTATTTCCTAATTTTAGAACATCATTTACATTCTCTGGAATATGAGCATCAGTAAAATTACATGATTAAAATAATTTATTTATTTTCTTCCAAATATCTCAAAAAGGAAAAACAATCGTAGACTTTATTTAAGACAACGATTTTGCAGAACAACGCTTATTTCGCATCTCACATATTTTGGTGAAAAAAATCGAATTTTTTCAATATTAAAAATCAAAACATAAAATATACATCCTGTCGAGAAATTTCTCAATAAGAATGTGTAGACCTCATTCAGGCAAATAATTTTTCATCTAAACGTTTTTTATGTATCTCATATATTTTGTCTAAAAAATGGAATTCTTGAATTTTAATCGTATTTTTTGGAATTGAAACGAAAAATATATATTTTTTCAGAAACTGTGTGAGAAAATTTGTAGATCTTTTTGAAACGAATAAATTTGTATTCTTACGTTTTTTTCGTATTTCACATATTATTGTTTAAAAATTGAATTTTGGATTTTCAATAGTTTTTTTTTAAATTAAAAAGAAAAATATGCATCTTATGAAAAAATGTTACAATTCAAATTTGTAGGTCTTTACGTAGAAAATAATATTGTATCATAACGTTTTTTCGTATCTCGTATAATTTAACTGAAAAATGGAATTTTGATATTGACTTTTTTCAAGTTTTAATATGCTGTAACATTTCTAATTTTGATTTAATCAAAAAATGTTATCATGATAATTTGTAGAGATTTATGAGCACTATCAAAAACCAGTATTGAAATTTTTGATTTTTTCAAAAAGTTATTTTCAAAAACACAAAAGTAGTGCTCAATCCCTCAATTTTGATTGGATGTGGCTGGTTAACGAACTTGTCATTACTTTTTCGGCTCCGATAAAGTATGCCAAAGCTCAATTCAATCTGATAATTCTATCGAGAGTTATGCCGCACACGACCTACTACAGACAGACAGACAGACAGACACTTTTGTAAAAACCGTTTTTTTTTTTACTCAGGGAGTCTCGAAACGTAAAGATTTGATGAAAATTTCGAAAGTCATTTTTCACATAAAACCAATACCTTCTCATATGATGAGAATGTATAAAGTTTATAAAATTAGATAAAGACGCAGGACGTTACAAAACGGTGACGCTCGTATAAGGGAACGCTTGTTGGAGGGAATCTCAAGTGTACGTCTAACAAAATAGTCTTAGGTCACACTTTTTTAATCCCACTTCAGATTGATTCTCGGAAAGAATAGTTTCAATACAAATTGTTCGATCAAAATAAGATAGCACGCAAGACTGATTTATTAAATGAGGTATAATATGAATGAACCCGAGTTTGGAATAATTTGGATTGACCGAACAATTATATTTAAGTGCCATGCTAAACACAATTTTTGAGGTCAAGTCTTCTTCATTTTCGCTAGATATAACATATCTTCAAAGGGTGATATAATTAATAGCTTGTGCAATTTTTGGTTATTTTGACTTTTCCGCTATTAATGGACATACTTGGTCACATCTCTACTATAAATCCCGACATAGAAACCCACATCGGGATCTTTCTAGATTTCTAGGATCTTTCCCATGAAGGATTCCATATCGTAACTTACATCATTACTTACATGAAACACGGTAGGAACTCACCTACATTACTATATAAGTTCCTATGTAGGTTCTTACGTGATTTCCTGTATTGATTCCTACACTAAGACACATTTTTTCGAAAAAAAAATTTTGAACTTCTGCGCAGTAGTTTTTTCAAATACGTGGGACTGTGCAGTAGTTTCCCTTAAATTGGTTAACGGTACAGGTATTTACATCTGTAAAAATATAGTAATATCTTTAAGTCTGAGATAACTAGTTTGGCATGGGGTTAGATGTTTAAGAAATTTTCTATGTAATAACCATAGGAATTGGTAAAGGCAAACGTTTCGGCCAAAAATGGGGGCCCTCTTCAGTGCCAACAATTTTAATTTGCATTAAAAGTAATAATTTTAAACTAAACAAGCAAAATTTATGCAACTTAATAATTTTTTTTTTTGGTTTTTTTGTTCTTTTCTTATAATAAATTTATTTATAAAAGTAGAATTAGAGCATGCGAATAGACCTTCCAGTACCGTCCTCACACAGAAGCCCTCTCCTGTCAGATTCGTGGACGATGTGGATTGCGGAACGCACCACCTCAAAGGCACACAACCAAACGAAACCGAGAAGTTAAGGGTGAGTTGAAAACCGGTAAATTTGAATTTGGGAAAAAAAAAATTTATCTTCTTCTCTTTTCGGGGACGGAGTCGACAGACCGTTTGGTAGTCTGCCACTCCGTTTCAAGACAGAGAGAAAACTGATTTAGAAAATATTAAGAGTTTTCTGTATAGGAGAGATTTGATATTTTCTTCAAAAATTTATATTTTCAAGCAGTACAAATACCGACATTTTTTAAATTTCTCTACCAGAGCGTTCAATTACTACAAATTAAAATGTGGAGAGTGCCTATGCATTGCCCATGAATTACGTGTTAAAATAGTCAACTTTGACATTAATTATCTCTGCATCGGTACGGTTGAAAAACTTGAAATTAATTTAGTATATAAATAATTATTCTATTTAAATATAAGTTCCTTTTTTAAAAAATTCTACCAGAGATCGATTTTTTTACATACAACCTTATGTGAAAAATTTGCTGACATACCTGCAGTTCCAAGAATAAAATTTCTGTCATGGGAACTGATACAGGAAATCGCATAAGATTTTCGAAAAGAAAACTTTCACGTAGGATCCTACATAAGCACCCATACTGCTTCCTATGTATTTTTCCCATAAAAAATTCTGGATAAGTTCTTTTATAGGATCCTACTTAAATTTCCACATATGCAGAAAATTATTTAGAAACCTAGGAAGGTTCCTGTTTTATTCCATATAAAAATTCATGTCCCGAATTCCCGTAAGATAGTTTCTTATGTACTTGTAGGTTACGATGTGGGAACCTACATTGGAACCTAGGTAGGTTCCTATATATGCATTTTAACAATAAAAATGTTGATGATATGATTCTTTGTTGATTTCGTGCTGATCTTGAAGAATTTTTTTTCTTATCAATTAATAGAAATATTAATATTTCTGTCATTTCCGTGTACATTATCGGCATAGTTTTTTCCGTACAACTTTTGGAAAAATTAATATTTTTCTATCAGCGAAATCATGCTCTCCTTTATAATGCCAAAACAAATAAGGAATATTATAAGATGTATTATTCTTCTGGCGTTTGGTACGAATCTTGATCCAATAATGCTTCCAATTCCGCGTCTTCGTACACCTTCGGCTTTCCGCTACGTTCTTTGTCTTCGATGTCAAATTCACCGTTCTTAAATATTTGAAACCACTCATGACAACTTCTCTCTTTAAAGGCACCCTCAAAATATGTTTCTACAAGCAATCGATTCGCCTCAGCTGCAGATTTCTCTAAATTGAAGAAGTAAATCAAAAGTTCCTGCGAATGACGTTTATTCGGCTCAAAACTCGACATTTTTGCACACAAAAGAATATATTATACCGATAAACATTCATTAATCTTTCAAGGTTATGTTGTTGACAGATGACCAACCTTACGTCAGTGAGGTTTTACATCTGTCAATTTCAACCAAAACTTAATGGTGGCATTAACTTTTGTCAAACGGAGGAAACTTATTTGTACACCTGATGATATTTTTTCTTCATTGATAAGAAGAAAAACGATTTTTCGAAATTAGCACAAAATTATTAAACATTTAATTATATGTTTTATGACTCACACTTTTGAGTTATTTACATTAATTATGATAATAGTGAATGGTACGAGTAGTTTCTAAAACAGTAATGATATATTTAATTCATATTATTTTTCTTAAACTTCATTTTCAAATTTTTGTACCAGCGATATCATTTGGTCGATTTAGATATTACTATAGTTGGAACAAAGATGTCAAAATATCCGTAACCATAGCCGCAGAGAAAATTACAAGGAATGAGAAGAACATGCGATATGAACTAGGATCAAAGCATATGTACTCGTATATATAAGGCGACATTTATGTCAAATATTAGGTGTACAACTTTGCTTCCGCTGTTTTTCGATAGATGGGTTCAGTGGTAAATGCTGGACGAAATAGGCAAATCAAAAATGCCACACAGTAAGCTTGGACATCTGTCAACATAACGACAGCACCACATTAGTGAATTTGTGTTTGCATCCTAAATTTATTCTCGATCGAAAATGTCAGTTTTCGAGATGAATTCTCGTCATTTTCGGGAAATTTTGATTTTCTACTATCATTTGAAGAAAACTACGGCTGAGGTTCATCGAATTCTTTCAAGTACTTACGGCGAGGCTGCTCTTAGTGAAAGAACGTGTTGTGAGAGGTTTCAAAGCTTCAAGAGCGGTGATTTTGAGTCGAGAACCGGCATGGCGGTGGAAAAGAGGAAATTTTTAAAGATTTTGAATTAGAGGCTCATCAGCATTTCCGCTTTTATGAAGAAGTCAAAAAATGGATCGATTCGTGGATCGCCCAAACAGACGCATCGTTTTTTTGAGATGGTATCCCACAATTGACAGATGAAAGGAACAAACTAGTGGCTAGCGACGGACAGTACTTTGAATCATTAATAGGTAATCACCTTTTAAGAATAAAGCCTCAAATTTTGGGAAAAACGTCGGAAGCAAAGTTGTATGCCTAGTAACAGTTTAAGGTTCATTTATATTACGAAATTTTTTAATACTTCTAATATCTTTAAGTTTGATACTAAATGAGATGCATAATCAAGTTCATATTTATTATATAATACTAAGTTAAGCTAATAATAAATTGAAAATATCTTATGCAGGAATATATCTTGATTTAAATAATGAGAAATTCGAGAAACTAAACACAATTTAGTGGAAAAAATGATTTCTCCGAATGGGTAATTTACAAAATACAGGGAACTTCTAAAATAAGTAAATTTGTTTCAAAATTTTTGTAATAATGGTTGAAAAATAATAATAATGGTTTATAAAATAACTTTTTTGTGATATTCACGCGGGAAATACGATTTTGGAGCCCTGGCGCGAAAAAGCAAAAATGATACATTCGACGATCGATGAGGAGTCTGTGTGATAAAACTTACTTTTCTACAATAATGACGGGAAAGTTGGGAAATATTCGAATTCTAACCTCAATTGTTAGCTTACCGTGCTCTGCGTAAGAGAAATGCCACGTACTTGTTGGTGCCGTGGTTGCATCAATCGATGGTGGAACCGATCATTTTTGCTGCTTATCGTCAGATCTCTAAATTGCATTCCCCTTCGCGGTACGTAAAGAAAATAGTATATTAACCGATTGGGGGACTAGTCGTTTACCCACTTGGTTAAGAATGTGCTATTTTTCTTGTAATTCAGATTCAATTAGTAAAGGAGGAAGAAACCCCTATAACAATTTCATAACAAATGCGTTTCTAGTCAAATATTTATATATATTTATATATATTACATAGATTCTTCAAGTTTATTCTATTCTAGGCTTCACTCCAGAGGTCGGTAAACCGTGAGTCGCAAGACTTGTTCCAGTACCTACCTATTCACGCAAAAACGAATAAAAGTAATCTGCGCCTTGGGCACACATAAAAGTTTTCTAATTTCAGAAAGGTGTTGAATTTTCAGCATGCTGATGTTCCACGTTATTATATTTGATAATCGAAACCAATTATCAACATGAAAAATACAATTACAGTTTATTTTGGTAGAGAGTTATTATAATTTAATCCCAATCTATTGAAGGTAACTTTCTTGCACAGAAAATATTAGTTTTCGAAACTTTCTTTAATTACCATCGACTTTTAGACATAACTAGTCGATGAAAATGTCAACAACTTCTTAAGAAGTTTTTATTGAAAGGTGTGCGGAATTATTGAAATCGTCATTGAATTTTTTTACAATTTTAGTCCTATCCAAAAGTTGATGACAAGTGACTACAATAACAATTTTCATTTCCATTTCACCTGAATCTTCCGTTAATTTTAAGGTACACAAATTATAGTCAATTTAATTAGTAAATAAGTTTAAAAGTAAATAAGTAATTTTTCTCATCTAAGACTTTTATGACAAATCCGGTTTTAGTCCAATAGTTTATATAATTTATTCAAAATTTTCACATAATCTATTGTAGTTACATAGATTCTTTGGGTTCAATAAATTCTTTATTCATAATTTTTTTATTCTTTTATAATTACTTCTTTATTTTCCACACAAGTTTTTTAACCCTCCGTCCGACACCCGGTTCCAGCCAGACCTTTTTTGTTTTCAATCGTTAATTAAATATATTTCTAATTCAGCTGGCGACTCACGAGCTCCCAGGTAGCTACCTGAAATTTTATTGGCTTTCGATCTATAACAAAATCATGACGAAAAAGTCCTTAGAAAAGGATGTTATAAGGACATTAAAAAAGTACACCTTCGGACCGACACATGGGCCCTGGCTAGACCCCTATACATTTTGTGTGAAAACGTATGGAATCCCAAGTAACATTTTTCTAACTCAGCTATATGTGAGAAGGTGGGAAAGGAACAGAAGTATATTGAATTTTTAAATTTTATTCTGCATCCTCCTCCTTCACGCACACATCTGTACAAGCTTTACAAAAAATTTTATTCGGGATATGATATATTTTCATTATTTTCCCTGGCTCTTTACTACTATTTCATAGTAATTTTATATCCAGACTATATTTTATGTTCATTCGGCATACACGAATGTATATATTCATGTACACATAAGTACATTCGTGTGTATTATTACAATAATTTTGTTTTTTTCTCTTTGTTCGCATCAGTTGACTAATGAACATTGGACGTATAGCAAAATAGCGCGTAAACAACACATATAAATAAATGTACGCAAACACTGCCATGTATGGTATGTAATCGTGTATATTGGTTGTTTCTCTTATATTGCGCTTTGTGTATTTCGCATTTTGAGCGTTAATTGACGATTGAGTGTTGAACGACAAGTTAGTGCCAATAAAAAATATTTTTTATAGCGCCTCTTTTGGAAATCCGTTTTGCGGTATCTGCGAAGCGGGTTGAAACTTCGATTTTCAACCCTAGGGGAAAAAATTTAAAGGTAGGGTTGCAAAACTCAGTTTTGACCCGCTCTACAGGTGCCGAAAAACTCGTTTTTTCTGTTCGAAATGTTCAAATCCAGTGTGTCAACAACATTCAAAAAGCGTAAGTCATACTTGCATACAAAGGCATGTAAATGCATAGCGGTCCAGCCAGGCACCATGTGTCGGTCCGAAGGGTATCGGGGTTGGTTGTCGGACGGAGGATTAAATTAAATTGATTTTATGAAAATTTAGGGGACACAACTAGTTTGACCGCCTGAAAAACAGGTGATTTTTGTGAATTTAAAAAAAAAAGAGTATTGCATCGGATGTTTTAAAATTTTGCAGATATATTTATGCATAAACAATGAATACACAGTAATGTTTTCAAATGAAAATATTCGATTTTCAGCAAGTTATCCACCATCTCCTGAGTCTTAAAAAAAAAAGTCCCGCCACCACTGCAGTGATTGTGGCCTTCACAGTGCCTGAAATAAAAAAAAAACCAAAAATTAAATTAAACTGGAATATATTTCCTATGCAATGACCCTCGATTGTAAAAAAAAAATTAAAATGCAACGAAATGGTGGAGTCAGGGAAGAAAAAATTAAAATTTTGCTCAAATATCTGAGTTTTTGGCGCGGCAAAATTATATTTTTCATTCAATCATAAAACTGGAGGGCCATTGTATGGAAAAACAAATACACAATTAGCTAAGAAAAGACGCAAGTCGATCGGATGATTTGTTATCGAGTTACAGCTAAAATTTGTATTAAATATTTTTTATAAATCATATTATAATATACTGCATATATTATTAATTAATGATTATAACTATACACTGGTACTCTCACAAGCTCTGAATAGTTCTTGCAGTCACTATATAAGATAGTTCCAAATTTTATGTCTCAGCGTGTAAGCGTTTAGTTATTAGGTTTATATAGGTGAGGTTGTATGTTAAGTGTATTTGTGATGTAAAATATGATTGGCTGCAACTGAATGGTATGTATGTATTTGTATGCTGTTTATGTACTTATGTATCGGATCACTAACGGCAGGCTCGACGTAAGAATTTTTTTTTTTACTCAAGAGGACCATATTACTGCCGTTTAAAGTCACACACCCGATGCTTAGTTTACCGAACTATCTTTTGAAGCTCCTCGAGGGTTAGTAATATACACATATATTTTACGATAACCCACTGAGGCATATGGATGCTTTTTTACCATTCTCAATTATTTTGAAAGTCCTTCAGAAAATCAAGTTTCAAAAAGCTGAAGGAATTGTGATCGTCCCAAATTGCGCCTCACAAGCTCGTCTCAGAACCCAATTATTTACCAGCGAAAGTTTACATAATCTCATCTTTTGACAGTTAGTCGATTGGCTTTTGGAAAAACCTTATCCTGGTAGCAGGGATTTTATCCGGGAAAGCTGCAACCTGAAAAATACACCAGCTGAGTCCATAGATATTATTCTTGAATCATTATCATGCACTTAATTCCTTCACACCGTCTGTGAATGAAACTCTACGTTTTCTGGTCAAAGAGTTTGACACAGGAGCCAGGTACGGAACCTTGAGGTAGTACTGTCGGCACGTAGCTAATCAAATGAGTACTTTTTCTCATTTGCTTCACGTAGTATCTAAATTTGTCAACGTCACATAAGAAGGCGACTATACATGTGTGTATAACAGATGACTTCTTACGATACGTAAATGGCGTGTGCCTTCACTTATTCTGCGACGTTGCCACATCTATTTAATTGTCGTCGGTTACTGGAGAAAAATTATATTTTTGCTTACTTAATTGGATTTTTCTACGCTTACACATATCTAATTGAGATATTCTAACTTGAAAAATGATGCTTATATTATCAATCAATGCCCCAGTCATTTTTATTGAAACCTGAACGGTAGTTATGGCAGGATTTGTAAATGAGCTCGGTTTCCCATAAGGTTAGGTGTTAATTGTCTCAAAATCCAATTACCAATTACTCCCCTCCAGTGTACCCTAGGTCCTCAAAAATTTAACTGAGTCATTTCTGGCTTAATGTTCACCAGTGATTTCAATTTTATCAATATCTGAACGGTATTTCTATTCACGACAGTATAAAACTTAAACTCATATCGTTCAGCAATTTCTGATACTAGGCCCGGTCTAGCCCAAGATTTCACGATGAAAAGGTTCTTTTGAGGGCTATTTAAACTAAAGCCCAACAAACCCAGATACAAAACGACATGGGATCCCAAAATTATTCTCGATTATTTTTTTGAAAAACCATCAGATAAAGATACATCGCTTTGATGGCTATCACTTAAGCTCATTACCCTTCTGTCCCTCGTTACAGGGTGAAGGCTCTTGATATTTTCTGTTACCGATATGGATAATAATATCAGTAAAACAAACGACGTTATACAGATTAAGATTTCTGCATGAATCAATACATCAAGTGTTAACGGGGATCAGTCAGTACTTACCCTTCCTGTCAATCATGAAAATGAAAAACTACGCGTCGCGTCAACACTTGATACATATTTAGAGTAAACAGAAGCGATTCGGGACAATCACAAATCTCTATTTTCATCAAATAAACGTCCTTTCAAGCCAGTGTCATTGCAAACCTTAAGCCACTGGGTTAAGGAAATATTTAATGAATGTAAAATCGATACAAACACGTTTACTAGGTTAATGGTTTGAATTCAATCATAAAAAGTAGTTGAGGACAATTTTAACTGCATATACGTTTTTGTACGAATAAACGTTGAGCATACTGGTTTTTTATTTTCAATACGTATTTCGGACAAAACTTGTACGTAGGAAACGCCTATTTTTCTCCCAACTTGATGTAAATTACAAATACTCCGAAATCCTAATTATTACATTTCGGAAATAAACTTCCAATACTTTTGTTGTAAGATTCCAACAAAAATTTGCTACAGTGTACTTCTGCACATTTGTAATTAGACTTCCACTAATAATTGATGGCATAAACATTTAAAACCACAATTTTTCATCAAGTACGTATACTTACTTTCTTCAGAACTTCATAGGCTTTAATAGGTTATATTCTCATTGCGTACGTGTCTTGTGTTTCATGCTCAATATACGTATATAAAGTGGCGTTAAAGCAGGCTGTTCAACGAGTGTGATGGAA
Organism: Diplolepis rosae; assembly: GCA_030998225.1. NCBI lineage: Eukaryota > Metazoa > Arthropoda > Insecta > Hymenoptera > Diplolepididae > Diplolepis > Diplolepis rosae. Next base: position 1,642,207 of record JAPYXD010000161.1, read on the forward strand.
GGTATTAATGAAGCCACGAACACTATAATAAGCGTTGAGCATACCGATTCAAGATAAAGAAGCCCAGAATTTCAAGTAAGACTCTTCAAAGGCAAGCACAACTCGTGTATAAGTGGGTTACCCCGCCATGAGAATTTCTTGAGAATAAAACGATCAGATAAGAGCCCATTCAGAGATATTGTGTCTGACATATAGAATAAAGTCATTAGCGTATATTGTCGCACGAAAACCAAGAGGAAGGTATGAGTTCAGTTTCCGTAGGTTTGAATTCAAAGAACTGCTGCATCTATTTCAATTTGATTAAATTTAATTATTTTATTTTTATTTATTTTATATATATATATATATGTATGTAAAGAGTTTTCCAATAGGGAAATAACAATTTTATCTATGAAAAAAAAACACAGAAATATTTGAGATATTGAGTTCAAATTTATTGTGGGTGTAGTGCAAGCATTACATTTTATGAATGAAATTCGATATCGGTCATATGACCACCAGGAGCCCGTTTACAGCGGTCGATTCTTTGGACCCAATTTTCCACCACTTTGGCACACATTTCGACCGGAACGTTCGTAATTTCATGTTGGATGTTGTCTTTGAGGTCGTCTAAAGTTGCTGGCTTGTTGGCATAGACCAGTGACTTGATATGGCCCCATAAGAAGAAATCAAATTACGTTAGATCGCATGAACGAGGCGGCCATTCGACCGGACCATTACTCGAGATAACACGTTCACCGAATTTGCCTTTCAATAAATCGATTGTGACGCGTGCTGTGTGGCTAATGGCACCGTCTTGTTGAAAGCACATATCGTTGATGTCAAGTTCATCCAATTCTGGCCACAAATAATATCACTGATATTATTTATCCATTGACGGTAACATGACGGTCGTTTTCATCCACGAAAAAATACGGCCCAATAACACCTCCGGCATGAAAACCGCACCAAACAGTCACTTTTTGCGGATACAACGGTGTCTCAAGAAGCACATTTGTGTTTGTTGCTGACCAATAACGCATATTTTGCTTATTAACAAAGCCATTGAGCCAGAAATGACCTTCATCGCTGAAGATGATTTTTCGATGAAATTCTTAATTTTCTTCAAGCTTTGCCAGAGGACAATTGGAGAAGTTTCGGCGTTTCAAATGATCAAGTGGCTTTAGTTCTTGAATCTATTTAATCTTGAAAGCATGTAGGCCAAGATCTTTTCGCATAATACGCCACAGTGTCGTTTGAGCGATGCCCAATTCTTGAGAACGACGTGGAATCGACTACTTTGGCTCATTTTGAATCGATGCACGTACGGCTGCGATTATTTCTTTGCTTCGAGCAATACGACGTCTTTTTGCACCGGAACGTCCAATAGTGTAAATTTGGTCTCGAATTTATCCACTATAGCACGCACAGCCTGTCGAGTGGGACGATTATTACGGCCGAAAATTGGAGTTAGCGCTCTTAAAGTTGCGACCACCGACTCAGAATTTCGGTAGTCATTTTTAATAATTTCCAAACGTTGCTGGTTCGTGAACTTTACCATGATGAAAATGTTGAATTTAACTAACGTTTTGCCATTGACAGTTCATTAAAAAAGTTTAAGGGTGCATTCATATAAAGATACGAAATTGTTATGTCCCTATTGGAAAATCCTTTATATATACGCAAAAGTATTTTATAGCACGAACGTCCAGTCACTGAATTTCTTCTTATCAGAAAATGGGTATTTCCGCGCAAAATATTCGTGTTGCATAATACGCACTAAAGAAGTACTTCGAGTCCCTGTATTGTAGAGCGGTAGTAAAGACGTCTATTTACGACCGATGTTTTCATATTGTATCTGTTTTCGTTCCTTAGGTCCTACTTTTGTTCTTCACGTCCACTGAGCAGCTATGACAATATGGGTTACACTTTTCCAATGTACCTCGTTGGCATGCAGCCTACGTTTTTGACATGGCTGGTATTCACGTACGCAATTTGAAATTTCCCACCGAGTAAGATGTTATGCGTAATGACGTACAAACAGTTTTCAAGAATATTACTGAGTCATTCGCTTAGAAAGCTCAGTAATTACTACTTTATTGGTCGGACAAGAACTAAGGAGCGGGCCCTGCGCCCCTACATTATATAGGCCTTGAGTGCTAATAGAAGGGGTATCTTACCGTTGGGCATAACATTCCCCTGTTTAAAACGAATTTAGTCCCTAAATTTTGATACGTTTATTTTTGGGAGGTTCAATTAACAAAGGCTGAACGCTCGTCGGGATGCGATTTTTAACAAGTATAGTGTGACTAATCCAAGTGACGCATACCCCAAATAGCTTAGGTACTCCATGATTGCTTCTATTATTGTCTTGATTCGCCTATGCTGAGCTATAGAATTTAACATGTTTTCTGTATCGTCAAAACTGAACCTGGGTTGTTGTAATTCAATGTTATCAATTAATTTGGGTAATTGAATGAGCCTACTTTCGAGACTTGTTAAATCGCTGGCAGAATATCTAATTTATTTAAAGGGATAACGATGTAGCCGTTCGTTATAGGTATTTGTTTATACTTAATTCTGGTGTTTATTGGTTTAGGTAATTGGAAATGGGTACAGAAATCTCGTTATTCTCAATTCTATAAATTCTGCCTGGTATGTTTTCTTGATCCAATACAAGTACATCCTGATTTTGATCAGTCGTTGCTATTCTGAATACTTTTGTTGCCTTTCCAGGGATAAATTCTCCGTCTTCGTGGAACGGTAATTTTATGTTGTCGAGTATCAAAAATTCTGCTGTTATTGCATAACGTCGATATTTAGAAAAAAATTTTATTCCTATTATCCTTTCTTCCGGAAGTGGGAAATTGTCAGGTACAATATGGAAAATATGTGTTTGTCTAAAAAATGTTAAATTAACTGTTTATGTAGAGATGTCTACAAATGCTGTTTTCGCTGTTGCCATCATCAACTTTTTTACGCTTCAATTTCCTGAATTTTTTCAACCTTTCATATGCCGACACAACAATTCGACTTCTCGATAATACGAGCAGATCTACCGCGATTCATAGCAGATCTATCAAGACGATTCGAAGTAGGTTATATTCAACCAATGTCGTAAATTTTTCCAAATATATAGTCGGAAGTATTTTCGACATAGAACTGGAAATAGTTGCTACTGTTTGGTCGGAGAAATATCCAGTTTATTAGGAAATATATATTTATTTCATAATTTAAGTGGAAAAACATCCAAAAAAGTGAACAAATTTCCGTTTTTGTGGAATAATTTCCGCTTTTCATGAAAAAAATTTCCTACAACTCAGAAGATTTATGAAATGTTCTCACCTTTTTTATATATTTCTTAATAGTTCGGAAATAAGTCCGAAAATTCAGTCAATTTTCCTTAAATCTATGTTTCCTAAGGATTTAGGAAAAATTTCTTAATACATAGCAGTAAAATTTACCGATATTTTTTACAGTGTGCTGCATCCAGAGTCGGACCGACTGCATTCTTACGGTCGTGCCGACAATCTACCACAGGTTTATCCGATTGGCGGACCGAAGTTGGGCCAAAATAGGGCCGAGGGTCGGCTTTTCGCCTGCCGCCGACGTCGGTTGCCAACGTTGGTGGGACCATGGCAGCTGGAAAACACCTTAGTCGGCCCAACTTTGGTTACCGTCGATCGGTTGCCAAAGCAGAAGCGACTTTGGGCCGATGGTCAAGCTCTGGCAGCCGACCGAATTTCGCACCTGGGCAACGACTTGTTGATATTAAGAAAGTTATTCATGTACATATTGTTAAACCAAAGTTGCAGTATATAATGGGAACTGGAAATTAAATAAATTCGTAAGAATTACATTTGTTGAAATTTTTGCTTTTTCCTTACCTACTCAGCTCATGCGCAGTTAAATGAAGTATTTCACTGCGTCCGCTTAGAACCGCTCAAACAATGACTAAAAATTAAGCAGATCAAGGCAGCGAAACAGAGAATTCTCGAGTAAGAACTAGTTTGTTCGCCTAAAGTCCGACGCAATAAATCGAATTTAAATCTATTCAGGTAGGATACTTTCCGAGTAAAATCCGTTTAAATAACGTTCTTAATTTCGACTCGGGTACACTGTTATAAATGTTTGCAATTGTAATATACATTGGTATATTAAAATTAACAACTCAAGCGTATGAGTAAGAGTGTATATTGAATTGCATATACCATTTATACTAATCACATACAGGCAGCTGAACTCACGTTGAAATTCTAATATTTCGAGACAATTTTGTGGAAAGTACTACCCATACGTTGCATTTTAATTACAAATAATAATTCAATTGACGAATTTTAGATCATTATTTCAGTTTCAAATATTTGCCAAAATTTAAGGAATACAAAACACTACGAGTTTTCACAAAAGCTCTTTTAACGACATGCATATCAAATTTACCATACGAATGTATGTTGAATTCCAATAACGGCAGTCCATATCTGCTTGTCACACTTGTATATTAAATCTGATACAGATTTTTCTAATAGTGTATTCATTTTATTATTTTTTTATATATTCTATGTTATTCTGCTTCTTGATTTTATTTAAAAAATTTTCATCAGTTTATGAGTAGGTATTGATTTGTCCATAGTTTCAGTTCGCCACAATTTCAATTGACCATAAAATGTCTGAAACTAACTAGGAAGTCACTAAATTTAGGAATCATTGTAAAGCATAGACTACACAGATAGAAATTTGATGGTTGAAAGTACTATTTATGTTGGTAAGCCAGAATCATTAAGAATTTCTGTTCTAAAAATATTTCAATTAATATAACACGTTTCGGAAAATATCACCAAGAATGATGGTGAAAATTAAAATTGGAAAATTCTAATACAAGTTCCAAAATTTCGAACCGTAATTGCGAGAGTATTGGAATCGACAAGAAGCAATGGAGATCAACAGTCGCACTACGAAATAATGCAATGAAAAAAATGTTTTTTCTTCAATTTGGAATTATTACCATCGGAGATGGTATATAAAATCCACTTTTATTGATTTGACTTTCTAAGCCCTACTGTAGTTGAAATATGAGAATGCTCAAAAGTGAAACGTACCCACCATAGATGGTAAATATTTGCTTCAATGTTTCCATTTTTACGACAGATAGCGAGTAGTGATTGACATAATAAACTTTACCATTATGATGGGACTTTTTCACAACTAAAAACCAATGGTTCTGGTTTACTCTCTAAAATGGTACTTCTTCTTACGAAACGTAAATACATTTATGTGCCACCGGCGCGCAAACTCGTTTTTTCGCTACAGTTAACAATACCACAATGTAGTATATTGCGCTACAGAGGAATGAAATGTAAAAATTGAAGTGCGCATGCTCCTATAGCCATGCAACGAAGCACAATCTTCTTCTTATTCTTCTTCTTCTTCGTACAGCGTTGGCACCGTACTGGCAAAGCCTTGTACATTTGAACCGCGCATGCGTCTATTAAAATCCATTACTGCTACACAAGATCGATAAAATCAAAATGGCCGGGACTAGTCGTGACATATCATGTGTAATGACTAGCGCCGCAAACAACTACAATACTAGATTAGATTCGAGTGTACGCATAAAAACTCGTATACGCACCGAAGTCACATAAAATAGAATATGTGCCAATGCACACATTCGGGAAATTACGAGACTCGCGACAATGCCAGCAGGACTGATCGCGCCTCGGCTTCTATCTCCTGCGAGCATTGTCGCTCGTCACGCAATAACCCTCATTGTGCGCCTAGGCACGTAATATACTATTATCCATCAAATTTTATTCCTTGTATGAAGTGAATGTGCGTTGAAAAAACTTGTTTCTTCAGAACATGCGCAAATTTTTTTCATGGCATATTCACATCTAGTAGTCGCCTAACATTCAATAGAGTCAATTATGATTATAAATTGAGTAAATTTATTTGTTAAATAGAGCCAACTACTTAAGCTCTTGGATTAAGTATATTTAAGTCTCCGTGTATTAAGACTAGGTTCTTTTCACAATTTGTAAAGTTTTATTTTTGCCCTATTGACCAGAATTGCATTGTCTACACAGAAAATGAATTTTACTTGTTCCAAAAGCATGATCTACATGAACAATAATACCTCTATACTTTATTACTATTAATTAACTAGAGAAAATAATACACTCTCTTATCTTGCATCAGTAGTTTGTTTTACTAATTTCAATCAGTGACTGAATTCCTGATGTGAATCTGATGTTTCGAGTTATTTGTTGAATATTTTTATGGAAGTCAATTTACAAAAGTTTGGAAGATTATTTTTAGTATATTATGAATTCTATGACAATTATATAAATACACGAAAACATCATATACGATTATATGTGACTTGGAATGAAAAATCAGGGTTACGGAAAGAACCTTAGTTTTCTAGGAAAATAAACTTTCACCCTTAATTTCTTGTCTATTTAAAATCAATCAATATCTGAAAATCGATTTTTCGGTCCGTAACCCTAGTTCTTCATATTGGGTCACATATGTATATCTATATAACAATTCTTTCAGTAATCTGAATCAAAACTTCAATGTGTGCCAGGAATGTTTAAATATTGTTCTAGAATAATAAGTACAACACTGTCGGAAAAATGTTATTAAGTTGATACATAGACTTTTGAAAATGTTTGATATTTCACTACATTTTTATAAGATGGATGTAATGCAAAAATACAATGATGGTATTGTTAAGTGAAATAACAATACGTGTGAAGTAAATAATGTAATAAGCAAAGCCACAGTTGAGTGTTACAATACACGTATTGTAAAGTTACAAGCAAATTAAGTAAATGCATAATACGATATATAAAAAGAAACGAGTATCAAAAACATTTACACAAAGTTATGACACATGAGCTCCTTTACCTAATATCTATTTTTAATTATTAAAGTAATAAATAAACTTGGAGAATTGAAAAAGAATTCTTGAAATTTTACAGCTTGATTTGAATAAAGACAAAATATCCGGCATTATAAATTTTATGGAAAACCTTTTTTCTGTCTTCTTTATTTTTGAAAATAACAACACATTACGAAGTAAACATATTACGATAAGCTATAAAAGTATTTTGGAGTGAAATAATATTACTGCAAGGGTGACTTGAAAAAAGAAAACTTTATATTAGAAGTTCAGTATATAAATTGTTAACACTGTTTGAACAATTAATTTCTTCAAATAATGAATATACTCACAAGATATTTAATGAAAAGGTATATACTATACAACGCGCTATTCTAAATCTGCATCTATATTTTTTTACAAATGATTTGGGATTGCATGAAGCGGACTCGCACCTTTGAATCACTTGTATTCTTTAAGAAGCCCTTATGGGGCATTGCGGACTTTCTACCAGCACTCTCGGAACCCACGACCTACCCCCGAAACTGCTAGGACACCAAAAAAGAGACGCATGCGCGGACTTTATTTGCACATAAGATACAGAAGTTGAAGAAAAACGTAGATGAGGGAAAGAGCGAGAGAGTAAGGATGAAAATGGGGATGATGGGACGATGCAGGGTTGGGGAGAGCAGAGTTGAGTTGAGGGTTTGAGGGGTTGCATGTTGGAGGTGGTAGGTGTGCGGTAGAAAGGGTAGAAGGATACGTCGCGACGCTGGTGCTGCAAGAGCGTCGGGCGTCAACCGGCAGTTGAATTTACAACCTGCTCGGGGTAGCTCTCGAACTGGGAGTTTAAAACTCCTTCGGCACGATATCATCATCCGCACCTTATTTTTTACCCTCCTCTTCCCTCGTCGCGATCTCCTCATTCTCCCACTACTTCTACCCTCGTTTCCTCTTCCATCTCTCGTTAACCGAATAATTTTCGCTTTTATTCCTTAAATAACAGTCTCTTCAACAAAACTCATTCTTGGAAACTTATCCAGGTTCTTTATCAGAATTGTTCCGGATTCGAGTGAAGAAAGCGGGTGAGCTTGAATCATTTTAATTGGATCAAAAAAGGTCATTCGAAGAAATAGAAATATTTTTGTTTGCAATTGATGTCAGTCATAAAGTTGGGGGAAGCACGTGTAAAGTTTCGCATTGGAGAGGAATTGTAGTTCTGTAAATTTTCAATGGGAATCGAGTTGAACAAAAATTAATGATGAATATATTTTATTGGATTTGAGAATTCAATAAAAAAATTTATTATAGTCAAATACAGGAATTTTTACAAATTTTAATTAAAATTTCAAACATTTGACAGGTGTTTTGAAATGTTGTGATGTTCGATGTTTGGCTTTAGATAAAATTTCCATTCATATTTCTATTCATCTTACATATTATGTGAAATAATCTGCAACAGAGCAAGTGGATTTTTTTTCACTCTCATTTTTATAATAAATTAAATGAGAAAAATTAAAGTATGAAGTTTATTTATGAGTTTTTTTATGGAAAAGCGAGAAATCTATACTTATTTATGGTTATTTTAAGTGAGTTGCTTTACGAGTATTTGGAGCATGAATATTATGATCAAAGAATGTATCAAGTCCTAAAATAAATGATAAAAAATAATTCCCTAGGTAGCAGAAAACTAATTTTTAATGTATTATTAATTTGAAAAAATAATTATGTAGCTTTTACCACCGTGAATAAATAATTTACAAATTTATGATTAGTATGCAATCGATTTTTTCATGTAATATAAGTATTTTTAGTAATTATACATATTTATCAAATGCTAGTTTTTTAAATTCAAATTTTCTCTAAAGTTAAAATTGAATTTGGTTTTAAGTGATTTTAGTTAAATTAATTTGGTCTAAAATAATTGTCATATCATTAAAAATCAGGAACTTGAAGTATTAATTTTTGTTTAATTTTGCCTTATAGCCAATATTAATTTTAACAAAGAAGTTAATAAACTTCTCCCTTGAGGAACTCAATGTGTACTACATGGAGAAAAATGGAGATCATGAGTATATAAATGGTTACTAAAAAATCTTTCCGCTTTGCGGGCACATTCTTATCGCGCGCGCAGCTCGCAAGTTTGAGCACGCCTAGGGGGCGCGATTTAATCGTCGCGCTTAGCTCTCGGTCTTATGCTCTTCGCATACATTTAAATTTATTTCTTATAATTTGATACTGAAGCTCAAGTCACTAAATTTGATTTTGAGTTTAAGTGAAACAGGAAATTCAATTCACTTAAGGCTCTATCGGCCTTAAGGAACACATTCTCATCATGACACTCGCGCTCGATTTTCTGTATACATTTCAGTAACTTTTAAATAAACATATATATTTAGGCTAAAGAATGGAATTTTTTCAATAGTGTTTCTTATAGTCAAAACATAAAATATACATTCTGTTGAAAAGTGTCTTGATGAGAATTTGTAGACCTCATTTAGGCAAATAAATTACCATCTAAACGTTGTTTTTCTATCTCACATATTTTGTCTAAAAAATTGAATTTTTGGAATTGAAACGAAAAATATATGTTTTATCAAAAACTGTGTGAAACAAAAATTGTAGATCTTTTTAAAACGAAAAACTTTGCAATCTTACGTTTTTACGTATTTCACATATTATTGTTAAAAAGAATTGAATTTTGGATTTTCAATAGCATTTTTTTAACTAAAAAAGAAAAATATACATCTTAGGAAAAAATGTTGCTATTCAAATTTGTAGATCTTAATGTGGGAAATAATTTTGTATTATAACTTTTTTTCATATCTCGTATAATTTAACTGGCAAATGGAATTTTGATATTGACTTTTTCAAGTTTTAACATGCTGTAACATTTCTAATTTTAGTTTAATCGGAAAATGTTATAAAGATAATTAGTAGAGATTTATGAGCACTATCAAAAACCAGTATTGGAATTTTTGATTTTCTTAAAAAGTTTTTTTCAAAACCACAAAAAAAGGTCTAGTTTACTCAATTTTGGCTGGATATGGCAGGTTAACGAACTTTTCCTTACTTTTTTGGCTTCAAAAAAGTGTGCCCAAGCTCAATTCAATCTGATAATTCTATCGAGAGTTATCGAGTATACGACCTACTACAGACAGACAGACGCTTTCGTAAAAACCACTTTTTCTGACTCAGGGGGTCTCAAAACGTAAAGATTTGATGTGAATTTCGAAAGTCATTTTTCACATAAAACTAATACTTTCTCATCCATGATGAGAATGTAAAAACAGGTATAATTACTGAAAAAGAAAAGAGTGTATTAAACAATACAAAACAATTCCCTAACTGCGAAATTCTCTCTTTTATCAACTGGTAGTCATTGCTAGATTTTAGTGATCATTCATATTCTTCTCATCTCCATTTTTCTCCGTTGAAAATTTGTCTCAGAAAACAAACATTACGGATGATCCAGCATCAATGTTTGGAGCACTAGCAAAATTTTCTGAATTCACTTTTTAAAAGCTTCTGGATTAAATATGTTTTGTGAATCGTATATGGTTTTGAACATGAAATGTACCCGAAAATCAAGGCTTTAAGACGTGAAAAAGTAAATTGTAAAATTGACGGTTGTGGTTTCGAAAGCTGCGCAAATTTGTCAAACCACGAGAGATATTTCACAGTTTAAAAATGTGGATTATCACCGTTTCTTTTACACTTTTAAATCGTGAAACTGAAACTGTTCTTCAAAGTTACTAAATTTGTTTTTGATTTTAAATTATAAAGGAAATTAAATTTACTTAAGGCTCTATCAGCCTTAAGGAACACATTCTTATCATGACACTCGCGCTTCGTGCTCGATTTTCTCCATACATTTCTGTAGCTTTCTAATAGTTTACATGATTAAAAAAAATTGCTATTCTTCCAAATATATCAAAAAGGAAAATAATTCGTAGACTGTTTTAAAGCAAACGATTTTTTATTTCAACGCTTATTTTGTGTCTCGCACATTTTGGTTAAAAAATGAAATTTTTGATTTTCCATAGTTTTTTTTTTAAACCAAAACATAAAATATACATCTTGTCAAAAAATGTCTTACTGAGAATTTGTAGACCTTATTTAGACAAATAATTCTCTATCTCAACGTTTATATCGTATCTCACATATATGGAATTTTAAATTTCTAATCGTATTTTTTAGAATTTAAACGGAAAATATACATTTGATCAGAAAATTTATCGGACGAAATTTGTAGACCTTATTGAAGTGAACAATTTTGCATTCTTACATTTTGTTCGCATTTCACATATAACAATTAATAACCTGAATTTCAAATTTTCAATAGAATTTTTTAAAATTAAAATGAAAAATATACACGTTATGAAAAAATTTTGCAATTCAACCTTGTAGATCTTTATGTATTAAACAATTTTTTAAATAATTTTTTGTCGTATCTCGTATAATTTAACTGGAAAATGAAATTTAGATATTGACATTTTTTAAGTTTTAACATACTGTAACTTTCCTAATTTTGGTTTAATCGAAAAATATTATTAAGATAATTAAGAGAGATTTATGAGTGCTATTTGAAACCAGTATTGGAATTTTGGATTCTTCAACAAAGTTTTTATCAAAAACACAAAAAATGCTCTTATTTTCACAATTTTGGTCGGATGTGGCTGGTTAACGAACTCGTCCTTACTGTTTCGACTTCGATAATGTACACCAGATCTCAATTCGATAATTCTATAGTGAGTTATCGAGCATACGATCTACTACTACAGACAGAAAAACAGATACTTTCGTAAAAACCGTTTTTTTCTGACTCAGGGGGTCTCAAAACATAAATTTGATTACACGAATTATAAGGCATGAACATAGAATTTTTTTTTAGAAGAGTTTATTTATTTTGCTGTATAGAACAAATGCATTGTCATTGCATCGTGGGAATGCAAGGGTCACCATTCGAATTGTATTGTATACAATACACATGGTAACCTATACAATATATATGATAACTTATACAATATTTTATTCTTCGAATAGGAATGAACATCTTCAAATAGTAAATTGGTAGTATATTTTTCTCTCAGTGATGGAATTTAATCAGCGATGTGCATTAGTCGAATTTAACCGACTAATTTTCGATTCGACTCAGCTGAGAAATGAGTCGAATTGAATTCGATTCGAGCAAGCGCTGAGTCGAATGTCGGATTTTCGTCAACCGACCCAAGCCTGAGTCACTTTTCGACATTTGAATACGAGCAAGCGCTGAGTCGAATGTCGGATTTTCGACAACCGACTCAAACGTGTGTCGCTTTCCGACATTCGAATACGAGCAAGCGCTGAGTCGAATGTTGGATTTTCGACAACCGACTATTGAAATGTAAATAAATACCGTAATGCTTTCTATATGTAAAGGAAAATTTGAGGTTACGAAAAACAAAAAGCACTAAAATTCCACAAATAAAAAATTTTAATCTCGCATTTTTTTCCTAAAACGTATAATATTTTATTGGACAAAACTGTTAAAGCTTTTGCATACATTTACAACTCTGAAGGTTCTCGGATTTTAATGAAATTTACACTTGTATATATTGGTGGTCATCAAAAAGCAAGCAATCCGTATTTTTTTTATCGGTCGAAAAATATTTTCAAGGGGTAATAACAACCCCTAAAGTTCAACCCTAAAATTGACTTTTATCAATTTTAACGTAAACTAGAAAATATTTTCGTGTTAAATCAATTGCATGAATTAGCCTAGTAACGTGCAATTAGTTTGACAAAGAAATATTGACTAGTTTAGGTTAAAAATGATAAAAGTCATTTTTAGATGTGAACTTATTAAATAGTGACTTATTGATCAATTGGCATGCAATTTTATAGGCAAATAAGTTCAAATCAAAACTAATACAAGCTTGAGAATAATAAAAGTTTTTGATTTGCCAGCTTGTTGATAACTATTAGTATGACTATTATTAAACGTAAGATTATGTTTCAAAGTTGATGAAAAAATTTAAATAAATAGATAAATATTTTTCAAATTGAAAGGAAAATTTGAGGTTATAAAAAGCAAACAACTAAAGTTGCGTGATTCAAAAATGAAAACCACGCATTCTTTTTTCTAACAGGTATATGTTTATTTTATGCTTTTACTGGCAAAAAGCTGCTAAAAATTAAAGAAAAAAACATTTCAATAAAATTTTATAAAATATGTCATTTAAATATTTGAATATTTTAGAAAATTTCATTGAAATGTTTTTTTCTTTAATTTTTAGCAGCTTTTCGCCAGGAAAAGTATAAAATAAACATATATATTTTATTTATATACATACCCTAGCGGACCCGTGTGAGGGAACGCTCATAGAATACTCTGACCGTTCTCTGACTGTTCTATGACCGTTCTATGACCTCGCATTATTACGGCTAAGATCGGTAAAAAAGACATTAAAAGCTTTGCAATTATGATTCTGTGGCGAAATTTGAATTAGAAGGTGAAGCAATAAATACAGTTATCTTATTTTTCAGCGATAAAAACTAGGAATACATCATGTACCTGTCATTGAAGGCAGTGCAGTGGTTCACAATTGGCGGAACGTCTCCACCGTGAAGGTTTGCTACTGGCGGAGACGTTCCGTAAATGGTGAACCACTGTACTGCCTTCAATGACAGGTACATGATGTATTCCTAGTTTTTATCGCTGAAAAATAAGATAATTGTATTTATTGCTTCACTTTCTAATCCAAATTTCGCCACAGAATCATAATTGCAAAGCTTTTAATGTCTTTTTTACCGATATTAGCCGTAATAATGCGAGGTCATAGAACGGTCATAGAACAGTCAGAGAACGGTCAGAGTATTCTATGACCGTTCTCTCACACGGGTCCGCTAGGGTATATAAATATAATTTCGATGATTTTAACAGTTTGTCTAATAAATACCTGTTAGAAAAAAGAATGCTAGGTTTTAATTTTTGAATCACGCAACTTTAGTCGTTTGCTTTTTATAACCTCAAATTTTCCTTTGAATTTGAAAAATATTTATTTATTTATTTAAATTTTTTCATCAACCTTGAAACATAATCTTACGTTTAATAATAGTCATACTAATAGTTATCAACAAGCTGGCAAATCAAAAACTTTTATTATTCTCAAGCTTGTATTAGTTTTCATTTGGACTTATTTGCCTATAAAATTGCATGCAAATTGATCAATAAGTCACTATTTAATAAGTTCACCTCTAAAAATGACTTTTATCAATTTTAACCTAAACTAGTCAATATTTCTTTGTCAAACTAATTGCACGTTACTAGGCTAATTCATGCGATTGATTTAACACGAAAATATTTTCTAGTTTACGTTAAAATTGATAAAAGTCAATTTTAGGGTTGAACTTTAGGGGCTGTTATTACCCCTTGGAAATAATTTTCGACCGATAAAAAAAATACGGATTGCTTGCTTTTTGATGACCACCAATATATACAAGTGTAAATTTCATCAAAATCCGAGAACCTTCAGAGTTGTAAATGTATGCAAAAGCTTTAACAGTTTTGTCCAATAAAATATTATACGTTTTAGGAAAAAAATGCGAGATTTAAATTTTTTATTTGTGGAATTTTAGTGCTTTTTGTTTTTCGTAACCTCAAATTTTCCTTTACATATAGAAAGCATTACTGTATTTATTTACATTTCAATAGTCGGTTGTCGAAAATCCGACATTCGACTCAGCGCTTGCTCGTATTCGAATGTCGGAAAGCGACACACGTTTGAGTCGGTTGTCGAAAATCCGACATTCGACTCAGTGCTTGCTCGTATTCAAATGTCGAAAAGTGACTCAGGCTTGAGTCGGTTGACGAAAATCCGACATTCGATCACGTCGAAAAGCCGACTCGAGTCGAATCGAATTATTTTGCACATCACTGAATTTAATAGATAAAATAAATTATACGAAGATTTTTTTTTCCAAAATCCACTTCTGGGAGCTCTGAATAATGTAAGTTTTCGGAATTGCATAATAAAGCCAAATATCAACCACATAATTAATGAAATTCATATTAAAAATAATTTTTAATTAACTTAATTGAATAACTTAATGGTAATTTAGAATCGATCCTGTCTCTATGTGAAAGACAATAAGCACATGATTTGTACGTATTTTCAATGAGAAGTAAAAGGTCTCAGGAAATAAGTACACTACCGTCGGAAATTGTGCGCACGGTGCTTGTGAGCGCTATTAAAAATCAATGCTGACTTTGAACCACGATATCTCAGTGAAAAAAAGAGATAGGGCGTTTTTATAAATACAGTTGGAATTATACGACATAGAGTCTAAAATCTTGTCTTTAGTTTAAGCCAAGAAAACTTAAAAAATATTCATGGGTACCCGAGATACGATTAAAAATGTTCGATCGTATCTGAGTTGAATTCTAATCGACGATCACGGTTCTCGGCCGGTTTGTTGCTCGCCTCCTTCGTTGGGGCAGGACCGAATAGGCCACGCACAAAGGTGGCGCTTAAGTGGAGCCCTCTTGTATGTATTTTTGATTCTGTTCATTAGTAATTTTGATTTCTAATTATTCTAAACTTAAAAAAATATTTATTGTTATTTGTGATTATTAACAATTATTTAAATCCAATATTATCCCCATATTAACGAATAAAACGATGATATGTAAACATTTTTTATTTCTTAAAATTCTTATAAACTACAACATTAATAAAAATTTTAATAGTCATTGTAAATATTAACTAAGAATGAAAGGAAAAGAGATAAAGGAAACACATTCTTGGATCAAAGAACATATAAGAGAGCTCCATTTAAGCGCCACCTCAGTGCGTGGCCTATTCGGTCCTGCCTCAACGAAGGAGGTGAGCAACAAACCGGCCGAGAACGGTGATCGTCGATTAAAAGTCAGCTCAGATCCGATTGAGCATTTTTAATCGTATCTCGGGTACCCATGAATATTTTTGAAGTTTTCTTGACTTAAATTAAAGATAAGATTTTAGACTCTATGTCGTATAATTTTCAGTTTTTGGAAAAGTTTTCCCTAGGTCATACTAAAAGTTGAAGTTGAGGTACTGTATTGTTTTCAGAAGGTCAAACAAATATTTTTTGAGCGTCACTAGACGTGGAATTTCATAAGCTTTCCAACTGTTTCTTTAAAAATGCCCTATCTCTTTTCTTGATCGGGATATCGTGGTTCAAAGTCAGCAGTGATTTTTAATAGCGCTCACTAGCACCGTGCGCACAATTTCCGACGATAGTGTATACTAAGTAATTCCACACGAAGTTGCA
This sequence comes from Diplolepis rosae, assembly GCA_030998225.1. Lineage (NCBI taxonomy): Eukaryota > Metazoa > Arthropoda > Insecta > Hymenoptera > Diplolepididae > Diplolepis > Diplolepis rosae. The sequence continues at coordinate 1,658,366 of JAPYXD010000161.1, forward strand.
AAACTGCTTTGCTACTGCCGCAGTACTGATTGTCATTACTGGCTAAATACCGACAAAGGAGGTATGCCAACCTTGGGCACAGTCGGGCACAGTACTGGTTGAATGCTGGATGTATACAACATCCGAAATCGGGATATTAACCCACATGGAAGTCTTGTTGACAGTTGGCATTCTACTGGTTTACTAATGCCGCAGTACTGATCATCATTACTGAAAAAATCCCGACGTCCTATTTTCACAACCTTTTACTTATCTATTTTTGACATATCCATTCAAAATGTATTTTTATAAATAATTTCATAATTATTTTTCGTTGATTATTCCATATACTTTTCAGTTTTTTTGCAAGAGATCTATATTTTTTCAGTACGAAATATGAAATTTCAATAAAATGTTTTTGATTCAATTTTTATAAATTTACTTTTAAATAGTATTGTAAAACTTAATGATCAATCTGGCTTCCAATATACTTATACTCGAAGTTAGAGTACTTTTGAAAGTACTATCTGCCAACTTCCAGCCGAGTTATCATTAGGGGTTTAACCAGTACTATGCCAGTATCCATGCCGAGATTGAACCAGTACCCAGTTAGTACCAGAAATCCGACGACGGTACTGGCATGTACCATGCCAGTAGTAAATTTCCACCTGGGATATTGCAAGATGACTTTTCGGCTTCCTTTGCAAGTAAAAGGTCTCTTTTGCTTCAATTTATTGCCTAAATTGATGAGTTGTTAGTAGTATTGATCTGCAGTTACTAATTGTCCTGGTTTTAGTAGCTCATAATATATTATAGGTCTTTGATATCCCAACACACGGAGAAAATTTGATCGGTAATCTCTACAGTAAAGTTTGGTAAAACTCGGATATAATGACTTTTTTTTAATGTGTAACATTATGTCATGAGTATATTCTTAACTATTCATGGAATAAAACTTGCAAAATTGGTGCGTCGTCTAAATTGGCGCACCCTATTTTTTAGAAAATGATAACATAACAAAAAATAAAAATAGTTCTATCGTGTGCATTCTTGTATGATATGTATTTGATAGAAAACATTATAAAAATCTAATTGCTTAATACAGTTTTATTGCGATTAATCGTTTTTTGGCATAATGGTTATGTTCGAAGCCATTGAGTTAAATCGTTAAATAATAGTAATTCAAGGTGAATTAGATTAATGCAACGATTTTATTATCTTTGATATTTAATCTTACGATTAGGATAGAATATTTGTATGAAAAAATAAGCATTTTACGTAAAAAGTATTTAATTAATGAACGATACACTAACGGCAAAATTGGCGCATACGAGATTCAAATCAGAGGCGAAGCTGGCACACGTGTTGTGTTTCTGGAAACCGGTGACTGAAGTCAAGTGCTCGGATGTTTATGATTGAAAATATAAAGAAGATAGTAAGTACACAATTATTAATATATAGATATATACATTTGAATGTTGCTGGACTTTTCTGCTAATCTTTTTCTTAAGATTTTTTGTGACATGGGAGGTAATGTGGTTCGCAAAACTGATGTAACGACTTTGTAAGGTTATATTCATTTGAACAATCAGTGGTTAAATTTTTTTTAAGTTTGAGGTATTAAGGCATTTTAAAAGCGATTTTTAATAATTAATTTGCAGTCTGACAGTGTTTTGAAAGTTTTCTCGACTTTAAGATGTGAAAGCAATGTAAGTAAAAAATTTGAATTTTTGATTGATTGTTTCTATTATTTATAAGTCTTCTAAAGTTAATAATTGTATATACTTCTGATTACAAATTCAAATAATTCTCTATAAAAATGATTTCAATTTGAATATTCACTTAAATATCCACAATTGCCAGTATTTTATTGTACAAATATAAAATATATTTTAATTTTGGCTGGTTTATGTGAATAAAGGTATAAAAACCTTCACATATCTTGATATACTATCTCAAATTTAGTTTCAAATTATAACTACCTCTTTTCATCAACCTTTGCTACTGAAATGTAATTCTAAATCTATGAAAATATAACTAATACGTGGCAAGAGAAGATTATAATATTAGTGCGTCAATTTACCCGACATGGCGGGTAAATTGACGCAGGTGCAGTCCTTCGGAAATCTGAATAAAAACCTGCTTTAATAATTTTCAATGCAATCTTTATCCATTGGAAAGTATAGAAAAGATATCCAGCTATTAAATAAATATTTGTTCATAATTTTTAGTCATATACTTTCTTTTTAAACTCGCACTTTCTATTAGGTGCGCCAATTTCGCCGCTTCTCCCCTAATATTTAATTCATTTACTCTAATCAATGACAAGCTAGTTTTTGATAAAATATTTCAAACTAAATAAAGCTTTTTTTAAAGGGAGAGGTACACTTTTTCCTGGCTAATGCTAATGAAATGTTAGTTTCGCATATGGTTAGGTATAATTTTCTCAAAACCTATAAGAGCCAAAACTATGCAATTTTTACTAGATATTTCTAATAACATAACGAATATAATACACTAGAATTATCCACGTAAAATAATATTTGAAAAAAATTTGTCTACTTAGAATATTTACACTTTTTCTTTCTCTTAATCGGCGAGGTGTAAAGCACTTCAAAATTATGATTTTTCAGAGTTAAAAATTACTTAGTTATTGTTAGAATAAGCTTAGCTTTTATTCTCCCCATAACACTTAACATTCTATAGTGTTTTTTTCTTATATATAATGTATGTTCTTAGTTTAATCACAAAAAATCATTCGCTAAGGAAAAATCACTGTAAAATGTACGCGCAATGCAACGCAATGTCGTGGAATGTAAAATAACGTAAAATAGCGTTGAATAACGACGAATAGCGTTCGATAGCGCTCGAATCTCTCTGAGTCTCTCGAACCCGTGGATAGCCGGCAATCATGGGAACCAATAATCGTGCCAATAAGTCCTCGCCGGCTAGTTGTATTTCCGATACGCTGATAGTATTCTGGCGTTGTTGATTTAGCAAAAAATGATTGAAAAAACCTTGTATACAAACAGATAGTAGTGTTCTCTCCGATGTTTGTTAACATTGTTAATCAACCAACCTTCGATAAATTTTAATGTAATATTCCGGGGTATGAAAATCATGACATGATTATAAATCCGAAAGGTTCTTGCTCCTCCAGAATTCGTTTTCGAAATTTCAAATCACAGATTCTCACTCCATGTAAAATTGATGATAGAAATTTATAAAACATCTCTTTTATGACAATTAATAAAATAAATATTGTTGCATGTATTGAATCTTTATCTATATCGTTCGTCTATAGCGCTGGCGAAAAGGAACAAGAGAGATTTAGTTCATGTAAAGATTAAAATATTAACGAACGAATAAGATCTATAAGGGACAACTCTTAGATGCTAAGGAAAAAATCACTCAAGTTAGTTTGGGCTACGCATAAATAGCGCCACTATAGCGTTGACTAGCGTCCCGATAGCGTTCGGAACAGCAGAATAAACATTAACGTTATGAACGTTATTTTAATGCTAAACGTTGTCTTACTGATTTCGAGTTGATTTACCCCTCAGAAATTAGATACATTCTTATATTTCATATAGGCAAATAAAACCCAATCTTTAAAATCCTGGTATATTGTATAACCCTAAGGGTACTATATACCTACGAAAAAATTCAAGTCTCTAGCTTTATCCATTTTTGAATGAATGGTACCTAATCATATGCGAAACTGCCATTTACTTAGACTTTAGCCGGGAAAAAGTGGACCTCTCCTCTTAAGTATTGTAACATTTAGTGACAGACCATTATTTAGTTTTTATTTATTTGAGAGAAGTTTCACTTTAACTGGGGGAATCACTTCGCTGCTAAAACATACGGATTACTGCACCTTTCTGCAAAAACTGAGAAAAATAGATACTAAAAATGAGATACTAGAAACTTGGATATTACCTCATATAATCTAGATTATACTACATAATATCTAGTATATTCCCTTAAATATACGAGATATTAATGACCAATAACAGATTATATTCGAAATTTACAATATTATATATTAAAGTTTAATATCTAAGATGTTACAAACAGTAGCGTGCACGTACCTGAGGAAAAGACACGTTATCAGAGTCTTTGAATTTCATATAATTTGTCTTTCGCGCTCGCCCATAGCTTTTCTGGTCGGGTAATTTATGGTTTCGACACTGAATTAATAATGTTGTGTCTATATGAAGTTTTGAAGTGTCATTTTTAAATAAATTTCAAATTGCCAGTACTGAAATCAGTAAGTATCTACCTATATAAATATGTCATTCTTATACCTTCAATATTTGAAATGAATTTTCTAACCTCTCAATAACACGTTCTCTATATAGCCGTTTTCAAATTCAACTTCGAATCGGAATTTGCTTACTGGAATTCCTAATAGGTTCCAAATGTTTACAATTATGTTAAACGTTTTTATAATCTCCATTTATCAACAGGTTGCCTTGCCTTTGACTTTCGACATATGTGCAAACAGAGAAAGAGCACTAGTGATTGTCATTAAAACCTATTTGAGATATTACAGTTTATTATCTCAAATACTATACGTCCCAAAATCTAGTGTATTTCAGTTTAACATCTGAGATATTTCAAATTAACATATTGGGTTCTTTAGTTTAATATCTTAGATATTGCGAAAAAACATCTTTTTTTAAATATCTGCAGATGCTCTGTTTCAATATCTAGATGGTTGTCCTATAGTTAAATCGCAAATATATTATCTGCTAATATCAAGATATTGCGGTTTATTATCTATTTTTCTCCGTGAAGGCTACAATCCGAAGATGAAAGTATTTTGTTATGGTTACAAGCGAACTTTAGCATTATTTACCCCAAGAAGTTAGTGTCGTTAGAATAAAATATGCGTAGAAGTAAGTTAGTAGCTAGTTTCGATAGATAAGTAAATAATTTGATATCATTGTATAGATTAGGAATTATTCTACTTTTAGATTCTAAAACGGCCAATGCGACCTTCGTCATGCGTCAATTATTCTCCCTTTTCTTACTCTCTTTTGTCTTACTAGATAAAAGTGGACAGAAGTATTTATACTACTTTCTTACTATATGAAGATCTCCTTAAATTCTTTTAAAAATGACCTCTTAGTTTTTTAGGTCTTCATGTGATTCCTATTACAATGTTAGACGTAAAAATTCACCGAGACACCACTATATTCGACTTTTACCAAACTTTATTGTAGAGATTACCGACCAAATTTTTTCCGTGCAGATGCAAAGCAACACCTTCTTGGTACCCCTTGGCATGGATGTTACATTTCGCAGTGGCCATCGTCTGTTTGCTAAGATCAACCCACGATTTTTGCGTTTAAGATTACCATACAAAATCCACTTATGTAACCTATGATAATTTTGAGCAAAAAATCCTGTTTTTAAAATCTTGGCCTACAAAGACATGGCCGTGTGAAGGTGTCCCTCTTTGCAATACATCCTGACTTAGAACATGATGGAACTTATCAAAGCCTTATTTTGAATCTTTCTCAGTTTATGCAATCAATTAAGAATGATTCGCTGATCAACCGAAAATTGCAGAGTACGTTTTTTTTCTGTTTGCGTTGAGTTTTGACCAATAGTTGCTGCGGATCCTCGTTCTAAAATTTTTTTTAATATTGGTTTATACTTATAAACTTATTAATTTAATACTGGTTTTAGAAATGATGTCGCCTGTTTCTCTAGTTTATATGATTTTTTGAAAACATAGATATCAATACAAATTTTATATTGTAATTTAAAATGGTTTACAGGTTCGGGTAAAAAAAAAATATCGAAATAATTTGTACACCTAACAGATAAATACATTTAAAAAAATCTGCCCGCTTCGCGGTGCACATTCTCATCGCGCGCTTCGCGCGCCTAGGGCGCGCGATTTGATCGTTGCGCTTCGCGCTCCGATCTTTCTGGACCTCGCGCTTCGCGCTCGATCTTGTGCTCTTCGCATAAATTTAAATTTATTTCTTATAATTTAATACTGAAGCTCAAACCAATTTTATAATATTAAAGATGATGTGAATTACTCATTTTCTCAAATTCACTAAATTTCTTTTTCAGTTTAAGTGAAACAGGAAATTCAATTTACTTACGGCTCTATCGGCCTTAAGGAACACATTCTCATCATGACATTCGCGCTTCGCGCTCGATTTTCTGTACATATTTCAGTAACTTTTTAATAAATTACATGATTAAAATAATTTATTTTCTTCCAAATCTCTCAAAAAGAAAAAATAATCGTAGACTTTATTTAAGGTAGTACGATCACGAAAATTAGACCTCAGGCTAAAATAGATAATTTTGCTTTCAAGAAAAAATTCAAAAACAGGAAACGGTCAAGTTGTAGAGAATCTTTTTTCTAAAAAAATGAACCATAATTTATTAGAATCGCATCATTTTCAAAAATTTGACTCGAAGCGATAAGAAAATAAGTTTGGGCAAAAATAAAATTTATTAATAACATTATTTTTTTGTGTTTCAAATTTTATTCATGAAAAATAATCTTTTCTCATTCAAATTGGACCTTCAATAATAATGTTGCTATTCTTGAAAGCAAAATTATCTATTTTTGTCTGAGGTCTAATTTTCGTGATCGTACTAGCTTAAGGAAACGATTTTGCAGAACAACGCTTATTTCGTATCTCACATATTTTGGTGAAAAAAAATCGAATTATTTAATATTAAAAATGAAAACATAAAATATACATCCTGTCGAGAAATTTCTTAATAAGAATGTGTAGACCTCATTTAGGCAAATAATTTTTCATCTAAACTTTTTTTATGTATCTCATATATTTTGTCTAAAAAATGGAATTATTGAATTTTAATCGTATTTTTTGGAATTGAATCGAAAAATATATGTTTTTTCATAAACTGTGTAAGTCAAAACTTGTAGATCATTTTGAAACGAACAACTTTGTATTCTTACGTTTTTTTCGTATTTCACATATTATTGTTAAAAAATTGAATTTTGGATTTTCAATAGATTATTTTTTAATTAAAAAAAAAAATATGCATCTTATGAAAAAATGTTACAATTCAAATTTGTAGGTCTTCATGTAGAAAATAATATTGTATCATAACGTTTTTTCCTATCTCGTATAATTTAATTGGAAAATGGAATTTTGATATTGACTTTTTTCGAATTTGAATATGCTGTAACATTTCTAATTTTGATTTAATCAAAAAATGTTATCAGGATAATTTTTAGAGATTTATGAGCACTACCTAAAACCAGTATTAAAATTTTTGATTTTTTCAAAAAATTATTTTCAAAAACACAAAAGTAGTGCTCAATTCCTCAATTTTGATTGGATGTGGCTGGTTAACGAACTTGTCCTTACTTTTTCGGCTCCGATAAAGTGTGCCAAAGCACAATTCAATCTGATAATTCTATCGAGAGTTATGCCGCACACGACCTACAGACAGACAGACAGACAGACAGACAGACAGACAGACAGACAGACAGACAGACACTTTCGTAAAAACCCTTTTTTCGGACTCAGGGGGTCTCAAAACGTAAAGATTTGATGAAATTTTCGAAAGTCATTTTTCACATAAAACCAATACCTTCTCATCCATGATGAGAATGTAAAAAAAAATTAATGTAACTTGCTAGATGAAGTCCTATCAGAAAAGCATATTTATGAAGAAACCAAGTAGCTTTGGAAATAATTGTGCATTCTGAAATGGCATGTAGGCATCGCTAAATAAGAAGATCATTATCCATTGCTGTTACACCTCTATCCTCATGGAAAAGTACACACATTGTCCTCTCTTTTACAGCATTGATTTACTGTTTGAACATTGATTGCTTCTCTACATTGTACGAAATACACGATTCATTACGATCACCACTCTGCGCAATAGCTGTTGCTTATTTTATAATAAAATTTATTATATTATTATTGCCCAATACTAATAATAATAATGGAAATAATATTATAAATGATAAATTTAATAAAAGTAAATAAAATAATTCAAAATTATACACATTATGTCATTCATCAAGCTGCCTAGCATTTTTTAAAGCCTATTTACATTTTATCTGCTTTAATCTTGTATCTCTTCTTCAATTTGATAAATTTACGCATCAGCATACCCTTTTTTAGCCATCTACTATTTTATTCTCAGTCTTAATTACTCATCTTTCTTTCATCAAAATCAATCCATTTATATTTTTTCTTCAATCTTCAATCAAAAATAATATTATTTTTTTATATTCAACATTTTGTGTTCAAGACAATATCAGTTTTTTATCCTCATTTATCCTTTTGCATATTTTCTTCAATATTCAATATGAAATGATAATATCTCTTTCGATCATTTTTTTTCAACTCTTAGTATTTTCTCCACGTCAATCTACTTCTATGTCTTTCCATTTTGCAAGAATATTCATTGAACTCAATGCATTTTCGTTATCACGAATCCACCATATATATATAACATTTAAGGGGCACAACTAATTTGAAATGTTGAAAATTTCGACATTTTTTTCTTACATTTTTTAACACCCCAGCAGGCGCTTTTCGAAGAAGAGGAAGGTGAATTGTATAGGCCTGAAATAGCAGATTAGCTCTAAGTATGATACATAAAAATTCATAACATTGAAATCAGTACTTTTATCTTCAAACGCGTTTTTCTCAAAACTACATTTTTCAAATTTGCTGTAGCTGTAACTCGATAACAAATCATCCGATCGACTTGCATCTTTTTTTAGCTTATTGTATATTTGTTTTGCCCTACAATGATCCTCCAGTTTCATAATTGAATAAAAAATATAATTTTGCCACGCCAAAAATCATCAGATTTTTGAGCCAAATTTTTATTTTATTTTTAAAAACTCCGCCATTTGGTTGCATTTTAATTTTTTTTCACAATCGAGAGTCATTGCATAGGAAATATATTCTAGTTTAATTAAATTTTTGGTTCTTTTGATTTCAGGCACTGTGAAGGCGACAATCACTGCAGCAGTGGCGGAACTTTTTTTTTTGAAGACTCAGGAGATGGTGGATAACTTGCTGAAAATCGAACATTTTCATTTGAAAACATTACTGTGTGTTCACTATTTATGCACAAACATATCTGCAAAGTTTTAAAACATTCGATGCAATACTTTTTTTTTAAATTCACAAAAATCACCTGTTTTTCAGGCGGTCAAACTAGTTGTGCCCCTTAAAGCTACACACACATAATCGCACGCTATTCCTATCAAATTAAAAATCTTATCGCTACGTAGACTCAAACCTAGAAAATACCTATCGCAATTCATATAGATTTTATGATAGCAAATAAAGCTGTCAGCATAATTTATTGAGAGTTTTAGTTGTGTTCCTTACTGAATTGCTATTTTATCTATATAACCAAATTTGGACCATAATGATTTTTTAAACAAAAAAGGAGGAAAGAAAAAAGAAGGCAACTAAAATTCATCCTGTTGTTACGTCACAATTACTTAAATACTTACTTTAATTGAAGGTCCCTCGTTTTAAATTAGGGTTAACTAATCCTCGCTTAGGGATGAGGATAAGTCAGAAAAAGGACACAATGATCAATAAGGTAGAACAAATAGATTTTATTAAAATTAAAACTTATATACAAACATAGAGTTTAAATTACGTATGATAAAAATCTTTTTTTGCGATGTGACCAAATTCTAAGGATAACCTTATTTCCGATTCAAAAAACGTAAGTTTCGTTCTATGACATTCTCCGCAAACAAGCTTTTTTTCTATAATATTCATATAGGCTCTCTCAACGCAAGTTTTACAACACAATTCTGACCACAGAAGATGCTCAAAATACGGTTGTAAGTATTGTTCGGTTATTACAACTTCGTCGGCTTCAATTTGTTGGCATTCTTCGGGCAGCATTGTACTAAGAAGAAATTTAAAATTTTCAATATTATAATTTCCGTTAAAACTAATAAAATCGTTTATTAATAATTCTTGACAACCGCAACAATTTATGTATATGCATTCCAGTTTACAAATGGAATGCCAGGACGATTATAATATAGAAACAAAGTCGAGGGTTCTAATTCGAAGCAATAACTGTGTAGTAAGTGCGCGTATGCTATAGGATATTCTTGCGGACATAGTTACGCCGTCTACTGGTCCAAGATGGTTAATAATAGGTTCAGCTGAAGTTGGTATGATATCTACAAATTGTTTAGAATAGATTTATTTTATTAGAGTTTGATAAGGGGATAATTTTCTAATCATGCAAGGTGAAAGATTCTGCTATAAGTATTTTTTTTTTACTTTGCGTTAGAAAAAAAACTTTTATATTACAGTTTGTTACTTCTTTGGTTTGAAATATAAAGGCGTGAGTACGAAAATTGTCTTTCTGACGTTACAGAATGTTCAACTATCATGCAGGTGGTTTTAAGAAAGGGAAGGATGGAATGTACCCGTATCTGAAAAAATGGCTAAAGTGACTTTAAGTTTTTATAAAAAAAAGGGTGTAAAGAAAGTAGAAGAAAGGAAAGGTCAAAAGTTGAATGTCAAGTCAGTCAGTAAAGGTTTTGTCACTGAGCTTGCTTAAAGGAGTTTTTGTACAAGTTCCATACGTGTTAGAATTTTGTTGTTAATTTTTCTAGATATTTTTTGAATTTTCAATAATATTAATCCTAAACTTGTGATCATAAGTCAAGTGATAATAATTAGCGCTAATGTTAATTTATGTGCACTAGAAATGAAAATAGATGGAATAATTTTTTGAATGCTTGCATATTTTGTAAGGATAAAGACATAGTTTTTGGAGATTGATAATGGCATGTCTTCTTTTTGCTGAAGAAAAAGGAATACCTTTTTTAGTATGTGAGGCTCTTGGAGAGAAATATTATATAGAAATGGTGAAATTATAGCCAGTGAAGTAGTTGATTTGCTAATTGGAATTGAATTATCCATAATATTTAAATGGCTATTGAGATGGTGGATGTAGTTAATGAATCTATATTGCAACTCGATTTTGTTTGTAAAATTCCTATTCCTTGAAGTGTAACAAATGTCTTAGTGTTTTGGGCATGATAAGAAAATTTGTCTGGGGAATATCGTTGAGTATAGCCATCCATGATAAGATTGCAAAGGTGTTAGAAAGGGATATTCGCTAAAATTGATGAAGATTTCATATTTGTATGGTTGAGAATTTAGGAACATTGATTTTTCACAAATAGGATTGTTATCGGTATTAGATATAGATCTTGGTGGGTGACAAAATGTTTGGAATCCATTTTGATTATGTAAATAGAGGAAATTACGTCAGTATTAAAATCGAGATATATTGGAATTAGATGTGGTTTAAATAATTGAAATTCTTCAGTAGATGGGATTGGTATAGTCATAATAAAAATCAAGTACTTATCAAATAAGAAGTATTGTATTTTAGAAAAAGGAAGGACCATAGAAAAAAAGGATGTTGAAAGGTATGGGTCTTCTTTGTTTGATTAGAAGTCTAGAAAAGTATCAGGAAGTAACATAGGGTTCCATAAATTAGTTGCGGCATGGGTAATGGCTTCTGTAAGTGGGTCAAGAAGTAAAAGAAATGATTGAGAAATTTCATCCATGTCTTTAAGCCAATTTGCTGCTAATATTCGGTATAGGTGAATATTTGGATCTTTTTGAAAATTATGCCAATCTTTGTAAGTTATAATGTTGCTAAGTTGTGAAGAAAAATTTGTAATTTTTTGAGAAAATAGATTAGGAAATAGAAATAAATTTTCTTTGGGCCAGTAAAGGGAGCTAGGTTTCCTGTCATATTCTCAATTCTAGAAGTACTTTCTGTATCCGTTGCAAGAATGGATCATTAGTTTTAAAAAAAATCGTGATATTACGAGCTTGTCTTGATATAAATGATATTTCTTCAAAAAAATAGTTGATTCGTTGTTCTATAAAATTAAGTTGTGTTTGATGATCGTATAAATTACAATTATTGACAATATTTGAAAATAGGCAATATTCATATAATTTATGTGAGGAATCTATTATTTTGTATTTAAGTACGTCTGGTTGAAACATATCGATATAAGATATGAAATGGTATTTTTCAGAAAAAAGACAACCTTTTGAAATTGGTTCAAAATAAATGCCTGAAGAGTGAGAAAATTGTAAGTCTATGAAGCATTTTTCTGCTCTGGAGTAAAAGAGTCGAATTAAAATTAAATACACTCCTGATGCTAGTTAATTAAGTAAATTCATTAGGCTTCTCGGAAGCCTGAAAAAGAAAAGTAGGATTAATATTGGATAAAATAGGATGCTTACATGTGGTTAGATTTAGATCTAGGAGTTTCTTGGAGAAAATGGGCAAATGTTCTACTAAACGTTGAGAAGTTTCTTGGCGGAAGTGGAGGGGGAAACTGGATTGATTTGTCAACTTTTAAAATATTTCGTGTACGGCACATTTTGTAGCATGCATTTGTGTATTACAGATTCTACAGGAATTTTACCAAGGTATTAATTTTGGTCTTGGATCGGTTTGAACACTTTGATTTTTTGTTTTTTACATTTTTGTTATCACCATTAGTATTATAAAAATCTTCGTCGCAGAGATCGTAAGATCTCATTAGTAGTAATAATAGTTTTAATGCTGCTCTATTTTCTGCTAATTCGCTAGTAGGACTGGATTGTATAACAAAATGTTCATTTATATTAATTTGTGCAAGAAAAAATGACTTTGTTTTCGAATTTGGATCAGGATAGACCGTATATTGCGGTAACGGCAATCCATATTTTTTCGTGAAATTCCTTAAAATTTCTACATGATTTAAAAATCCCATGGAGTCTGTTCTGTATTTATTTTTTTGGTGACTTGGTACGTGGTTAGGCTCGTCGGAGTAATGCTCCATTGTAGTTGATTTCCTGAATCGGTATGGAATGTTTATATTAGAATTTATTGTACTGGTTGCGGAGTCTATATCCGCATTTGAAACATTTTTTAAAGCTTTTCGTAGAGAAAGATGATGTAGTAAGATTATTTTTTTTTTCATTTTATATGAATTTTTATTTTTAACACGGTTATTATTTGAAGTAATAGGTTTTGTTATTTGGCTACTCGTTGAAGGTTTTGCATCGTTTATAGATGAATCTAGAATCGTGACATGAAAATGTTCTAGTGAGTTCATTAAACTTAGTTCACATTTCTTGTCTTTATTCGAAAGAGAATTAATAATTTTTATGACAGCAAAATCATTAGCTGTTTCTATCGAGTTTGCTATTCCTATTTGTTTAATATTGTTAATAATACAAATTGATATGTATGTTGAATCTTCTAATGAAGTTTTTATTCGTAATACCGTATATTTTGGATATGGGAATTTGTTTTGAGTGCAAATTTCGTTTAATTTTCTGCAATTTTTACTAATAAGATTTAGTTAACCTATTTTAAATTAATACAGAAATTCCAAGCTCTCGATGTAAACATGTCTCCTGCGAGCATTGTCGCTCGTCGCGTAATAACTCTCATTATGCGCCTAGGCACATAATATACTGCTAAATTATTATCTTGAAAAAATTCTTACGCGGAAAATTAGAATTTTTGCAGGGCGAGCAATAGAAGTGGAGCTTTTTTCTCAGTGAAAGGCGACTCCTAAAAACCTGCCCTTCTACTTAAAACTACACTCTCACTAGTCGTGTCCCAGGATCCGTGTTTCTCGCTTCTGTTCCCACAAGAAAACCACGCGATTCTAAAATCAGACAGACTCTACTGTATGCAGTAGTAGTGAGTGGTGGGAGGTGTTTTCGTTGGTCCTTAGTCTAGCTCAGAAATGCTGCATTTACGGCCCTCTAATAAGCTATTTTATAGGTATAAATGAAGCTTAAAAAATTTTTCTGACTTTTTTGCTAGATAGAGCAACTCCGAAACTATCGATAGAGACCAAAAAAAGATTTGCGATATTTTCCGCGTTAGTCCCCTTTTCTTGTGGCACGTCACATTTATGCTTTTCTTAGTGCACCCGTGCTTGGGAGAGCTTTGGAGTTTTCCTGATAACGTGTTTGTGATTGGTTATTTGGTCGTATCTTGCAGTCACATACTAAATGACCCGGTTTTTTACAGTAATTGCAAATTATTTCCATATAACTTGAATATTGTTGAGTGTTGTTATTATTTTGTAAATTATTTCTTTAACCATTGAAATTATTATATCTTTGTTGGTTAGGATATGAAAAATTTTTTGTGCCACTGTCGCGCAAACTCGTTTTTTCGCAACAGTTAACAGTAGCGCAATGTAGTATATTGCGCTACAGAGGAATGAAATGTAAAAATTGAATTGCGCATGCGCCTATAGCCATGCAACGCAACTCCATCTTCTTCTTATTCTTCTTCTTCTTCGTACAGCGTACGTGTGTGCCAATGCACACAATTCGGAAAATTGCGAGACTCGCGACAATGCTCGCAGGACTGATCGCGCCTCGGCTTCGTCTCGGCTTCGATCTCCTGCAAGCATTGTCGCTCGTCGCGCAATCACCCTCATTGTGCACGTAATATACTATTGTTTTTTATTAAGAACTGCTTCTTGAGATTTACTTAAATGAAAACATTTTTCACTTGTGTGACCTGGTTTTTTACAAATTAAACAAATAATTTTGTCTTCCAGTGCTACGTTAAACCGGGTAGTTTTATTATTTTTATTATTAGTTGATTCTTCAGTTTTTAAATAATACGTATTTCTATTTCTTCTCGGTGCAGAATTAGCAGCCAATCTTCGTTCAGTATCAATTGTATCATTAATTACTTCCTTGAATGTGTCCTTTTCTACTACGCGAATTTCTATTTCAGGACGCTAACCACGTATAAAACATTGAATTACGTCTCTTTCAAGGTTTTGTCTAAAATCATTATCTACCTGACCATTATTATTGAGCCTGTGAGCATCTTCGATTTTGTCGGCAATTTCCATTATCCTAGTGGCATAGGAAACTACTATTTGTTTTGGCTTGGGGTCAGTTTAGTTTCTAATTATTTATGTCGTAGAGGACATAAACATTAGGAAGGCAAACGTTTCGGCCACAAATGGGGGCCCTCTTCAGTGCCAATTAGCTTAATTGTAACCTTTAAATATTTATTAACTAAGACATGCAACCTAATAATTATTGTTTTTTTTTGTTTTTGTTTTTGTTTTTTTCTTTGCTTATTAAATAGAAAAAGATAGAGTAAACCATGCAGAAAGACTTATGAGTAAGCGAGTTCCTAGGTGTGAAGGAACCAGACCGTTCCAAAAACTGTTCCAATAAGTAATCCTCTCCCAAAGGAACCGTGAAAAATGCGACCGCGGAACGCACTCCCTCAAGAGCACATATATAAACACAATTATTTCAAAAGAGAAAGAAACAACACGATGGAGAATATACACAGTCAAAACTTATTTTAATGTCCCTGGCTCTTGAGATATCTATGTGTTCAAGCGTCCGAAAAAAGCAGACCCCTACCACATTTTCGAAAAACTCTGTAAGGGAAGGCACTCAATACGGTCCCGACGTCGTAAAAAATATACACATTTTTGTGGATATAGAATGTAAAATGCAACTGAGGTGGAAATTCACGGAAAATTAATTTCCTGGTTATTTGAAACCGCGAAGGGACACGCTGCTCTGATTCTTAATAATTGGAACCCGGTGAAATACAATATTAAGTTTATACTTTTGATGTCCGAGTTTTTCGGATTATAAGACTGTTATAAAGTGGCAAAATATTACGAGAATATTACTTGAATAGAGTGGCCAATTAATACGGTAGCACTACGGATTCTAAGACTGATAAAAAGCGGCCAAGTAATGCGCGAGTTCTTCGGACTCTGACTTTAAGTAAGGTGGCCAAGTAATGCGCGAGTTCAATGGACCTCAGGACTGATATAAATACATAAGTGGCCGCGTAATGCGCATTACTTGGCCGCTTTTTATCAGTCTTAGAATCCGCAGTGCTACCGTATTAATTGGCCACTCTATTCACTTCAGAGTTCGAATAGCTTAATATTGTATTTCACCGGGTTCCAATTATTAAGAATCAGAGTAGCGTGTCCCTTCGCGGTTTCAAATAACCAGGAAATTAATCTTTGGTGAATTTCCACCTTAGTTGCATTTTACTTTCTATATCCACAAAAATGTATCTTTTTTACGTCGTCGGGACCGTATTGAGTGCCTTCCCTTACAGAGTTTTTCGAACATGTGGTAGGGATCTGCTTTTCTCGGACGCTTGAGCACATAGAAATCTCAAGTGCCAGGGACATTAAAATAAGTTTTGACTGCATTTTAATTCCTAGGCATTAAAAGGAATTCAAAAGTTACATTCTTGATTCCGTTTGGTTTCGTTTGCATTTGATATTAGTTCTTTCTATCATAACTTGGCGGAGTTGATGCTTATTTTCACTTTTTTAAGTACCCTCCTAAAAGACATGGTAGTGGACGTACTGTGGTCGCTTTTGTCGTCGTCGCTGTCGTTGTTACTAAGTCACGTGTTATTACTGTTGAGGTTAGCAAATTGAATTCGTCAAAATGAGATAATTCGTTCGTTAGAGATTAATCTTGATGACTAGGTCCTGTTACAATACTTAATCTGAAGAGAAACTTGAATGAATCCCGCTAGTTTTTTCTGAATTTTCACTTGATATACTTTGATTATTAGTTAGTGTCTTGTCTATACTTGAATTATCTAACTTAAGATTGTTAACTAATTCTTGTTCTGAAGGAATTGGGTCAGGGATATTTTGGCATTTATTATCAGCTAAATATTCTCTATTTTTAACTGGTTTTATTTTTAAAGAACCTTTTTGATTGAGATCTACTATTTTTGCAAGCTGACTATCTTGTTTAGCTTGACTACGTGTAATAACTTTTGGGGTAGATTCTAAAGGGATATTGGTTTTTGACATTGTCATTATAAATTTACAATATCTTTTATTGAGCGTTGTCTTCGATTATTTATTGTTATTTTAATTATCAATTATTATAACAATATATAAAATTTGTTCTTAAAAAAAAAATAAGATGAGGATGGTAAAATTTAATTTCAATTTGTTTATTTATTTTTAATAACAATAAAATTTAAAATGAAATTCGTATTTGTTCATTAGGAAATAAAATAATGATATGAAGATATAATTATATCAAATATTGAAATTAAATTAATAATCGTTGAATTGGTTGTAAATTTATAATGTTAACACTAAACCTACCGACATATGATATATACCTATTTCTACCGATGTCAGTCAAATGACCGCTTTTGAAATAAACATTATAGTCTTTTCCAGTTCATTGTAATTAATTCAGAATTTAGCATAAACAATAAACACAAAATAATTATCATATAATAATTAAAAGACATTTATTTTTCGGGCGGTCAAAAGCGGTCATTTGACCGCTCTGGTAGGTTTAGTGTTAAATAATAAATTTCTAAAAATTATAACAATATTTTTCTTTACCAACTGCATGTGCCCTTCAAAATAATTTATCTTGCTACCCTTTTTTTATTTATAAATTGTTTATAAGAATTAAACAAATTTGTTTATAACAATGATCATATAGGATTCGAAATATACATAAATTATTTTAATTATATTAAAGAAGTTAGACTTGAGTACAAATCTTTGGTCAATTTTTTGCAAAAATTATTTTGTTAATTAACAGTGTAAATAAAAGTTATAAACAATCCAATCACAAGCACTTCAAACTTTGCCTCACCCAAATGATCGTAATCAAAGGTGACCGTTCAACGAATCTAAAAAGGACTTATACTCTCGTGTGCTCTTTTTTTTGTTTGTTTAAACTTACATTGAAGCTTAGTAAACAAATTAGAATAATTTTTAAATAAAATAGGTTGTTTTAATCACTTAGGCTATTAAATCATTGAGGTTATATTATATTAATATTTTTGAGTGACGTTACGCATTGCGCAGTATCCTGCTGTGTGTGACGTAGTTATGTTCTTCTCAATTTCTAGATGGTTTTCTCTTCCTTAGTAACTTCCCCAGATTTCTCTCTAGACCTAGCCTGTGCCTATAGTACATTCTAATAGGTCGCAGGACGTGACAGTACATTCTAATACGTCGCGGGGCGTGACACTGTTTTGATTAGAATTAAAAAAAAAAATACTTAGCCAACGTTTCAGCGTTCACCCGTGACGCAGAACACGTCCACTACGGACATCAGCAAGAGACTGAAAAAGTTACGATATGTCTGAAACATGAATATAAAGCTTCAAATTCTTTTAGTTTCTTAAATTTGATATCTTATTTGCCGGTAACTTCTAGCGATTATCATGCACTCCCATTTAGTTTGGTAATTTTTAAAACGAATTTCTCTTAGTGTAATAAATTCATAAAAATTTCCCTTAACTTCTTCCTATATTTTGCATTATTATTTGAATATTTTGAACTTTGTGTAAAAGTTTTCAAAAACTTTCATTTCATCTCATTATCGAAAAACTAATTTTTTAAATCCTTTTAGATGATTTATAAAGTTGAAAAATTGAAAGATAATAAAGAAATGTACAAATTTAATAAAATCCAAGAGACTTTTAAACGAAAGACTAGCCAAACATTTTCGAAATTAGGAAATTTGGTTCAAAAATTTGATAGGGTACTGAGAATAAAACATTGAAAATAGACATAATTTTAGATACCGAAAGTTGAACAACTTTTGAAAATAAAATTGATTTAAAGTTTTGAAAATATGAAAACCAAATGTTCCAATCAATTATGTTATTGATAAGTGAATGGTTTGAAAACTTCAAATGTTGGGGATAGAATAGATTATTAGAAAATGGATAAGATGGAAAACTAGTATATAACTGTGGGTCTGAATTTCTTATACAATAAAAAATTAAAATCATAAAAACTTACACCCCTTGAAATCAACTATCGAGAGTTAAATGTACTGCATCTATTTCAAAGTTTAAAAAGTTTTAATTGGAAACGTATATATGTTCTGAAGCCTTAAAAGAATTTTCATAGAAAAAAATTCAGGTTTCCAATGAACAAAGTAATATTTCCCCCAAAAAAACAGAATCGAATTTCTTAGATAATCAAAACTTTAACACATTCACATTGATTGATGATTGAACCGCGAATGGAAAGTAGAAATTTAGATGAAAGCAACAAAGACAGGAAATAAGTAGCAGAAAAGTTCAATTTGTTTGACATGCAATTTGCGTTTAGATTAAAAAATATCATTTCGAAGTGGAATAAAATTATGGAATTCATTCAAATTAAAAGTTAAGCAATCAGTTTGAGGTCAAGCTCTCCTTCCAAAACTACGAAATTGAAACGCCGAGATTTTCTTTCGAGTAAATCGTTTGCAAATGAAAAGACGAAGTAGCACGAAAGGCGATAGATAGATTTGAATAATTCATTCCTAGAATAGTTCCAGGTAGGGCTCACTTTCAACTTATACCCTTTATATGAGAATTCGTGAAATTTCAGAATGAGAGACAATATACCGTTGCCTATTACTATTACTGTTCAGCCCGACGCAGTCGTTCTTGCAAATCAGCAAATTATTTCTTTTGATGTCTTGCATGTAACATTAATTACGGTTGCACTTAACTGACATTTCTGCGATTTATATAACCAGCGGAATTCATTTTAAGTTGATTATAAGAAAGAAAATTCATTTTTAAAGTTAAGTGAACTGCAGGAACACAGGTAAATAAAATAAAAGCACTAGTTGAATCAAGGAATATTCTTAGTACATTTCAAAACTTTATTAACTTTCAAGTAGACACTAACTTACTATTTTTATATACACACTTACGTACAATCACATGCCCCCCTCTACACTACACATACGCTCGTTTAGGCAGTATTCAAAATTATTCTTAAAGCCGCGGATTCGAACCCTCTCTATTCTTATAATTAACGCATTACTAACCTAACGACTAAGCCCCCGGCTGTACACGCTTGGAATAAGAGAATGAAAATAGCGCTTATAACCTGCAACTACATTAGTGATACTTTATACAGGTTATGATTCCTTTAATTTTTGTTTTCAAGAGTAAAATGAACGTATGTTCAGAATCTAGAAAATTTGAGTTTTTCGAATTCCAAAAATATGATGAAACTTTTGAATCAAGAAAATGATCTCATAACGAAATCCAAGACCGTGTTCAAAAAATCTCCATTTTTCTCAGATAAGATCAAATTTTAATGGGAATAAAGAATAAAGGTTATGTTGTATGTAATGAACCTAACCTTAACCACAAATATTACAAGTAGGGATTCTCTAGTCGGGGCCCCGCCAGATACAAATAGATTTTCCATACTTAAACGAAACAAGGAATTTCTCACTGGCACTTGACAGGGCCCCTATCAGTTTTTCTTGGCTTAGAAATACTAGTCGGGTGCTAAAAGTGACTCTACCCGTTTTTCCTATATTAGGAAATTCTAGTCCGGGCCCCACTAGAACCCAACTTGCAATAAGAAAAGATAGGGAAATTTCTACACGGGTTAATGAGAACCAGTAAAATTAGAGCCTATAAGTTACTTTTTGCACGGGAAATAAATTTACTTGATTTAAGAACATAATTAATTGGAGCGGACAAAATGGTTTTATCCAACAAATTAATTGACTCAATTTAGATAAAATTTACTCGAGTTAAGCATGTGCAGTTTGGATGAAGTAAATCTCATTTTGATTGAATTAATTTCGTTATTTAATAAAGCTAACTAATTATGATCCTGGGTCAAGTACATTTTATTTCCCGTGTTTTTTTTTATCAGCAGAAGTTTAATTTTAAAGGTGGAAATGGAAAGGGTGGTTTTCACATTTCAAGTAGAAGCACATCATAAATTATAAAGATTCAAGCTATTTATTTGGTTTTTTATTGACGATTGAGATCGTGCAATTCAAATTTGAGATTAGGATTACAAAATTCAAGATAACAGATTCAATATGGCTACCACCCCTTGTAATTATTTTTCATACTTCTATAAGTCTGCAAAGTTTCATTAAAATCGGCGAATAACGCCAGCATAACTTTATAGAATCATTTAAAACATTTTTTACGTGATGGTTTTTTGAAAATGAATGCATTCAAAACAATTCAAAACCATTTTTTTGAAAATAAAAATGATTTTTCTTTGAAATATTGCGATACGATAAAGAACCTGCAAAAGGGTTCCGTGATTTCTCTAAAGAAATTTTTTATATATAGTCACTTGATCGATGTAAGTGTCAAATATTAATTTGAGCATGTGTAAAACCCAGAAGCATAACATTTGAAACTATAGTAAGAAAATTTGCACATTGCATAAATCTCGTTTTATCTCCATGCTATTTTTACCTCATTCTGCTTCGTAGAATCCCATTTTTCTGCGGTACACTTTCCCCTATCTCCTTTTGTCTGGTCTTCTTTTACCATCATATAATTTTTTCCCCCATTTCTTTTGCCTTGATTTTATCATATTTCCGTGTTTTTAATTAGATTTAAAATTTTCCACTATATTTCCATTTTGGAATCTAATTTTTATCACAATAATGTTAAGTAGTACAACTTCACTGATTAAGTCCCAAAGAAATATTGTAGTTTCTTGTAAAATTCATTGTAAATCGCTAGAATATATGTCACTTTTCAATAAAAAGATATAAATGTTTTTTTATAAATTACTGCAAGTCGCGGGAATTTACAGAAAAAAATCAATAACAGAAAATTAAAGGAAATAACAGTTCTTTGCTAACATTCGAATAACTTTTCGAAATTTAACAAGTTAGGAAATTCAATGAACACAAAACTAAAAAAATTCAAAATTTCACTTCGAAAATGACGGTGTCTTTAGATTTTTTATTATATTTCCATGCTATTACCATCATTTTAAAATAGGTGACCGGGCGGACAATTTTATAACTCATACGTCGCTCAAGTTAGAAAAATTTGGTAACCTTCAAACAAGAAATACTTTTCTGCTTATATGTAGAATTATGCATGAATAAAGTCAAGAAGTTATTAATATTGGGCCAGTATTGGTCTGTACCTAATATCAGACTAGACTACAAATGATTGATATCAGAAATAATTATTAACGAATTCCTTTAGTTACTACTTCTCAATTTTAGTTTGTGAATTTATAGTTGGGGACAGATTACTGAGCGATGGTTGTATTTCAATTTTGTATTTTTGAGCAAAAGCACCTGAAATTTTGTTACCCTACGGAAACTTACTCCGATGTAAGTAGTTTATTGTCATATTTATTTTCAAAAATACATTGAATAGAGAAAATACGTAAAACTGCTGGGACTTAAATTTCCCAATTTTTTGACAACGACCCACATACTACATATGAAGATTCTTAGATCCAAAGAAATGTATTCAATTGATTCAATTTCTTTGTATCAAACAATTTGTTACCCAATTCAATTAAAGATTTTTTAGAAGCATGAAACGCGTGCTTTGATTCAAAGAAATAATTCATTTCATAGGCATTTGTTCAATACAAAGAAATATTTCTTTGCTTGTAAATGTGAGCGAATCAACTCAACCGAATCATGTCTTTGAAACGAAGTACCTAGTTTATTTGAATCTTATTTTCGCATTCAAAGAAATATTTATTGGATTCAATAAGACACATTTTTTTAATTCAACAAGACGCATTTGAATCCAATGATTTATCCATGGATGAATCAAGCTTTAGGTTTATTTGAATCAAGGAAATATTAATTTAATTGAGGCATTCATTAATTAATTTAGGAAGATATTTATTCGATTCAAAGAGTTAATACATGTATATCAATGATACTTTTTCCATGATCTATAATGAAGACACCAAATACATAAAACCCAGAAAATACATATGTTAAAATGAAAATACTTTCTCAAAATATCAGATTTTCAGCAAATTCATAGTTCAAACATTATTTCTTTAAAAAATTATTCGTTATTAATCATAGTTTATCATTATTATTGGAAATTATCATTCAAAAAGATCAAAAAGTGGGGAAATTTCACTCTGAAATCCATATTTTCATTGTTCTCAATGTAAAATCAACAAGAAAATAAACCTCAAATGTCAATTGAGGTTGGATTTCATATTTGACTAATTAAAATATGTTTAAAGTGATTTGCCTAATATTTCATTAGATAGATATCTTCTATGAATTTAAAACAATCAAATACTTACCACATTTCTTAAAAATATTGACAGCACTGACACGCGCGTTCGGTTATTAGGCAAAACGAATATTCATTGACCTAATAACCGGATTTAAAATATTTAATTAAAGGAAAATGTTTCTTAATTTTGAAAAATATTATGGTTTATATAAAGCATTTGACTTTAATGTAACACGTATTAAAGTGACAAATGAAGGTAAATTTAAATGTTATTTTGAAGAAATTTTTCTGTGAAAAAAGGAACGCTTCCACTCCGTTATTTGCTTAACAAAGACAACGCGTCAGTTAGTTTATAGGGCAGATTTCGCTACATTTCGACCAGCCTTGTGCTTCAGTAGAGAAATTTTTTTTCTTGGCGAAGTTTTAATTTCTAATTCAAAAAATTTTTCACTTTAGAAAGTGTACGTTTCGAGGTTTGTATACGGTACACCAAAATAGCGACAAGCCATTCATAAATCTCTAATTCTGAGAAAAATTCATGGCTCTGTCCGGCTATTGGGTACTGTCCGGCTATTGGTGCTTTTACCTTAACTCATCATATTATTAAGCCTCCAAGTGATACATAATAATTAACGTTTGATCCTGCACAGAGTACCAATATCTGCATTCGATACTATTTTGCACAAAACGTGCTTTGGTTCTGTGGCTGTCTCGAATGAATAATAATAATGATAATAATAATAATGACAGATATAGCATAAACCACTTTGCCAGAAAAACACTCGAAATTCTACACAGAGAAAAATGGATGTTTAGAATTAACATCTAGATGCTTAACTATGGGACAGCCATCTTATATGTTTAGTTGTAATATCTAGATATTCAGCTGTAATATCTGAGATGTTAAATTATGTAGAGATTAATATCTTGGATATTACAGTTGAACATCTAGATATTACAATTGAACATATAAGATGGCTGCCCATAGTTGAACATTCATTTTTCTCCGTGTAGAACACGACTACAAAAATAACGCGTTAATTTTTTATAGAGGTTTGTGCTCAGTTTCGACTGTGAAAAGACTGATCTACAAAAGCAAAAATAATAATGATGTAGAAAAAAACAAATGACGATCGCTAGCAACTAACGTGTTCAAAGGCATCGAACGCTCCGTGTCAAAGCGCGCTCCGAACGTTCGATCATATTTAAATTGGCATTACATTAATCAACAATAAAAATGAGAAAAACATTTTTTTGCAAAATTAATCTGGATTTTAGTTCACATTGTCAATGCCTATCGAAAAAATACCATAACGAGTAGAAGTAATTTTTTACCATATTTGAGTGATCTGTTTAAGGAGTATATCATCCTTGAAAATACTACCTATTTTGTGCTAAATTTAAATAAACTGATGTCAAGATTGTATACTACTTATATACGTTTCAAAAATCTATTATTTATTCACCCGAGAAATCCTTTTTACATTGCACGAAGCATTTGCGCGGTGAAGAATAAATGTGCGCGAGCGAACGGCACAGTTTCGGCACCTCGCGCGACTATGTTTTCGACTGAATTGGATTGTTCCAAAATGCGGGCGGTTTTTTTTCTCAACGGAATATGAAAGATAATTGAATGAAGTACATGTGGTTTTTTTTCAGTCGAAATCCGATGAAGAAGACATTTGTTTATCAATTTGTTATAAACAATTATTAAAATTTCACATAAAATTTCAAGTTTTCAAATCGGAAAAAATCATAGTCAATCTATGTTAAATGGCGATTCCATTGTCACAAAAAACCCAAAAATCGGATAATTAGATCAGCCAGAATTAATTTTACAAAAGTGACAAAAATCTTTAATTGATAATATTATAAACAAAAAAATTTTTTGAACGATATCACTTTAGATTTATGTCAGGAATGGTAAACACTATCGTAAAAAATCATTTTGAAGTAGATTTGAATTTTCATCCAATTCGGGTGTTCCGTTTCAGAAATTCTGACCCACATGCAACATATTTTGTAGAATTAAATGTTTATTAGATTTCTTCTAGGAAATATCCGCCTACGTTATCAATATAAAATAATTTAAACCAAAAAAAAACAATTTTTTAAAAGAAAGAAATATTTTTTTGAAAAAACTGTAGGTATTTTTTGTTTAAAAAATTTGTTTATAAGGTAAATGTACCAGTCCTCGGACAGTTAAGACATCAGAGCGGAAAAAATAATTAACCTTTCCATGAAATTGCTATCTATTGTTCATTTATTATAGTAGAAATATTAGGGATATCATTTTCTACACAAAAATATACTTGATAATGGTTTTGAGTCATCAATTTTGATAATATAAAAGAATTATGATGATTGATACACGTGTGCCAGTCCCCGGACAAGAAAATGCATGCTCGAGTCTCCGGACAAGATAATTATTAAAAGTACATTAATTGAAACAATATATAACACGTTTATTTTTGTTTTTAACGAACTTTTTGATACAATCAATCAATATTTGTGTTAAACAAAAATTATTTCATTATTGAATTACAACGCATACGAGCGCTAGTCATCGTTAATATCTTCGTCGATTGCTTTGTCCTTTTCTGTCTTCTTCCTCTTGGTCAGTGTTTAATTCTCAACTGCTTCTGCTTTTCGATTTTCTTGTCTTCGTTTATCCTTTTCAGCCTTTTCCCCTCTTTTGATCCTTGCTTTCGTTTCGCTTTTTCAATCTGCTTCTCTTTCTTAATCCTCTCAAACTCAGCACGCTCCTCCGTCTTTTTCTTCGCTTATTCTATTGCTTTCTCCTTCTTAATTTTTGCCAACACTGGTTTTCCTTCTTGTTGCTGTTTTCTCAGCTTTACCCTTTCTTCTTTTTCAAGCTGAATTGCGAGTTTCTTTTCCTCACGATCTCTATACCATTCCATCCAACCGTCTCCCGTTGCAGCGTAAGGTTGAGAATGTTTGTCAACTTTTTTCTTCTTATTTGTTGCTTGCGATAGTGAAGGGCAAACAATAGTATATTACGTGCCTAGGCGCACAATGAGGGTTATTGCGCGACGAGTGACAATGCTCGCAGGAGGTCGAAGCCAAGGCGTAGCCGAGACGAATCCGAGGCGCGATCCGTCCTGCGAGCATTGTCGCGAGTCTCGTAATTTCCCAAATTGTGGTGCATTGGCACGTATTCTATTTTATGTGACTTCGGTGCGTATACGAGTTTTTACGCTACAGTTGAGAGGAGCGTAATGTTGTGTATTACGATACAGAGGAATCTAATGTAAACTTGAACTACGCATGCGCCTATTACGATACATCGGAGCGTAATCTTCTTCTTCTTCGTACAGCGTTGGCACCGTACTGACAAAGCATTGTACATTTGAACTGCGCATGCGTCTATTACAATACGCTACTACTACATCAAATCGAGAAATTCAAAATGGCCGGAAGTATTCGCGGAATGTCAAGTGAGATGGGCGATAATCACGGCAATTTCGACCTTTTCAGATTGGATTCGAGTGTACGCATAAAAACTCGTATATGCGCCGAAATCACATAAAATAGAATATGTGCCAATGCACACAATTCGGGTAATTACGAGACTCGCTTAAAATGCTCGCAGCACTGATCGCGCCTCGGCTTTGATCTTCTGCGAGGATTGTCGCTTGTCGCGTAATAACCTTCATTATGCACCTAGGCACATAATATACTATTACAGCATAAAAAGTCAATAACTTTTCGATTGTCGGCGACTGGCACAACACAAAAAGGTTGCGGCGCTAGTCTTGGTGATTGTATCGGAGGACTGGCACATTGGCATGTTACGTGATCCAGTGTCCGGATTATTTATTTATTAACATAAGAATAATAAAATCTTAAAAAAAATAAATACATTGTATGCGAAATTCATTTTTACAAAGTATACATGCATTACTTCTTTCATATCGTAAAAATTGAGGTGTATATTTCCTTATGAAATTCAATCTGTTTCTAACGAAAACAGTAAGCGCGTAATATTTTCTGAGAAATAATTGACATCGACTTACACAATATTGATTTTTTTTAAGCTATTGCTCAAGAAAACAAAATGTTTCATGTCATCTTTACTTCTTAACTACAGCTTACTTAAAAAAAAATTTCAGTAAAATTTATTAATTATTCATTTAACAAAAGTTGGAAACGATTGACTTCGTCCGGACTCTGGCACATGTCCGAGGACTAGTACATTTACCTTATAATTTAAAGGTTTGCCATAGTTGTTATGATAACATATTTTTTAAACTTGAAACATATTTCATATAATTAAATGTTTATTGGATTCCTCCTAGGAAATATTCGCCTGCATTATGAATATGGAATAATATAGACCAAACAAACCATTTCTTTAAAAGAAAGAAGTATTTGTTTGAAAAAGCTGTGGTATTTTTCGTTTAAAAATTTTGTTTATTCTGTTTAAACGTTTGGCATAGTTGTTATCATTACATGTTTTTTAAACTTGAAACATATTTTCTATAAAATTGAAAATTTATCATTCTCGTTCTAAGAAACATTCGCTCTCATTATCAACTTGAAATGTATCATTCCAAACAAATATTCGTCCCACCATAGTATACATTTTTTTCTATTCAACTGTTTGTCATAGTTGATATAAAAATACATATACATACTTTCAAATGTGGAATATATTTCATAGGGTTGAAGATTTATCAGTCTCTTGAAGGAGATATTCGTTTTGATTCACAATATTCATTAAACTATAACGTATAGATATAATAAAAATGTATACTAAATATTAATTAATGGTTATATTATATATTTATCAATAATCATAATTATAATAATTTAAAAAAATATTTTATGAATAATTTATAAAAAGAGTTGATTTATTTTTACTTGAGTGAGGCTCAAAAGCTCTAGTCGCGACACTTACTCTCACAAGTTCTGAATAACTCTTGCAGTCACTATATAAGAAAGTTCCAAGTTTTAGGTCTCAGGATTGTAAACGAGCGTGTGCGTGATTCGAAGAAAGCGTATCGTTCTATATACAGGGTGTCCCGGTAATCAAGGTACATATTTATATTTTTGAATTCCAAAGAAAAAATGGAGCAAAAAATTCCAATACAAAAAATTTGTGAAGTGTATAATTACCGAGTAATTAGCAATTCAATATTAACCAATCAAAAAAATGCGTTGGATAGACGACAGTTCATGTGCCATCGCTGAGAGAGTGTGAGAATGCAAGTTCAGATCGTATAATTTCCCCTCAGTTTATTTTTTAAAGAGGTTTTAACACTTTGGTGCAACTTCACACTTAATTATTTACAATTTAAAGATTTTTAACTTTCAATTACTTTGATGGGAATTCTACAAAATCCGTGAGAATTCTGCGCGATTTAATTAACAAATACATGTTTATTCACTGCTAGCTTAGCAGTCGACTATCTACACTAATTGTGAAAGAATTAGGAAAACTGCAATGATTGTATCAGAATTCAGAGGAATTTACAGTATTTAAAAGTCTTGGAATTCCAAATAATTAAATGTATCCAAAAGTGTTCAAGGTAATTCAAAAATGTTAAAGGGATTTCTACAGAACTCGAGAGAATTCTGCGGAATGCTAAGAATTCAGGAGGATTGTACAGAACTCAAACAACGCATACGTTTTAAGTAAAATAATTAACTCATGGAGCAATGATTTCTAATTTACTAGCTACAAAAAAGATACTTGTTAATTTTTGAATCCCGTTTAGGTGTAAAGTTGCACAAAAGTGTTAAAACCTCTTTAAAAAATAAACTGAGGGGAAATTATACGATCTGAACTTGCATTCTCACACTCTCTCAGTGATGGCACATGAACTCTCGTTTATCCAACGCATTTTTTTGATTGGTTAATCTTTAATTGCTAATTACTCGGTAATTATACACTTCACAAATTTTTTGTATTCGAATTACTTACTCCATTTTTTCTTTGGAATTCAAAAATATAAATATGTACCTTGAGTACTGGGACATCCTGTATAAGTTTTGGTTATTAGGTTTATATTTGCGAAGTTGTATCTTTAAGTGTATTTGCTATAGAAAATATGATTGGCTGCGACTGAATGATGTAAATGTAATTGTATGATGTTTATATATGTATGTATCGGATGACTAATGGCAGGTTCGAGGTAAGAATTTTTTTTGTTATTTAAGAGAACCATGACAACGTTTTACTTAACTCCTTACAATTCATGAAGTTTATATTACTTTAAATTTAAGAAATATTTCTTACACGTTTATTCATATCAATAACATCCTTTTGGCACAAATTTTTAGCTTACCATAGGCAATATTATCGTTCTTTGCATCCATTATTACTCAATAAACTTTACTACTTGTCCATTTTAAACAGTAAATCACATCTTTTGAGCAAATAATTATTTAATCCTACCAAAAATTATCTCCTTATTTCAAAGAAATATTTCTCTCAATTTACAATATGCTCATTACAAACAAGGAATCATATATTGGAATGGTAAATAAATGTACTTGAACGAATAACATTTTTTTTGAATTAATCAATTGTTTCTTTGAACATGTATCACATCATTTTACATCAAAGAATTTACTTCTCTTATCAAATAATTGCTATACAATGTTAATAACATATTTATTCAATCTAATAAATATTTAATAGTACTAGAAAAACATTCTTTGCTTTAATTATTCATTTTTTAAAGACAATAAAAATATTTCTTTGATCTAAGAAAATATTTATTCGTCATCATCCAGCTCAACCATTTATTTGAATCAAAGAAATATTCTTTGATTCAAATATTTTTTTTTCTCAGTGTACAGTCCAAAGTACCAACCTTATAAAGCTCAAGTTAGAAGTTTAAAGACGCTACGTTGTTTAGTATTTATTTGACATCTATCAATAGTGAACGCACTCAGTGAATTTGTAAACATGGAAAAACTTGGTCATCGTGATGTGATACAATACATTCATTTAAAAGGTTACAGCCCAACCAATATCAAAGCCGAGCTAGACTCTACTCTAGAGAGTGTACCCCTTTGTTTACAACAATAAAGTATTGGATAGCAGAGTTTAAACCAGGTCGTACGGGCTGCCAAGATGAACATCGCAATGGTCGACCAAATGAGGTAACCACAACAGAAATGATGAAGAAAATCCACGACATGGTATAGGCTGACTGTCGACTAAAAGTGCGTGAGCTAGCAGACATGGCAGCAAGATGGCTGCCACGTTTTCTCATAATGGAACAAAAACAACGTCGTAAGGATGTTTCAATCAAATGTTTTGCGAAGTTTCACTTCAATAAAACCGATTTTTTGCATCGATTTATAAACATAGATGAAACATGGGTCCGGCACATCTGAGACTAAGGAACAGTCAAAACAATATACTTAAGGGAGTTACTCAGGATGAAGAATTAACGAACAGAAAAATCTTAAACTTTGCAGAGCGTTAGAATGTACTTGAAAAATTATCCGTGCGAAATTTCAAGGTCTGAGGTGGGTTTTTTAGCGAGATATTCGTATTTCTATTTTTCGCCTCTCTAGATGATTCAACATGGGCTCTTATGAGAAATCGCGGAGTTTATCGTGTATTATCATTGATATCTTTTCAACTGACGAAATGTTGACCGTTGGCCAGCGTGGCGCTGGCTGTTCATGAGGCCGACCTTATACAGATTAGCATTATAGAACATTGAAATTTAACGTTTTTTGTAAAAAATTGGTGTCTGATAGTCGGTGATATAAAAATGTAAGTGTAAATGCGGAAATTTGTTGCTGTAGGTTATTGCAAAACAGGCTACACGTAATGCTCTGAAAAAGTGCATTTTTTGGTGGTTTATTTATCATGAGCGCCTTTAACTTATTAAAATTTAATCTATACTAAATTTAAAACGCTTTGAATAAAAAAATCAACAAAGCTGGCTTACTGAACTTAAGGTATTATAGATAGGGATGAGCGATCTTCAAAAAAAAGAATTGATTCAATTTGATCGATTAATCGGTTAAAAAGATCGATACCTTTTTCTGAAAATGATAAATTTCTGTAAAATAACCTTTTTTTAAAATGTTTTATAACAATTGGAGATATAATTGTTACTTGCATATTTTGTGAATTTAAATTATCAAAATAAAAAAGTGTTTATATCAATAAAAAAGGAAATTAGGCTTAAAAAACACACTATATTTGTGAATCAGGAACGTTTTTTATTTTTTAAAATTGCACAGTTTCTAAAGCAATGCGTATTATTAGTGATAAAGTTTCTGACATAAATATGAAGTATTACTATAAAGTTTATAATATTAATATACTTTGAACTTTGCATATCACTTAAAGTATTATTTATGATAAAGTTTCTGACATAAATATGAAGTATTACTATAAAGTTTATAATATTAATATACTTTGAACTTTGCATATCACTTAAAGTATTATTTATGATAAAATTTCTGGCATAAATATGAACTATTATTATAAAGTTTATAATATTAATATACTTTGTATATCACATTAAGGATGTTCTCGTGGTCGACCCCTTGATCTCACTTTTAAACTAAAAAACAGTTCATAGGAACAGTTCATAGAAATAGGAAACAGGAAAAAAAGAAAGGAGAATCTTTCGTAAAGATTGGAAAAAAATATCAATCCAACCGATTAATCGAGTAAAAAAGATCGATCTCCGTAGAAAAGAATCGAAATCGCCCATCCCTAATTATAGATAAAATACACATAATAAATGATATGCATATGAGATCTAAATATCCATTATATTATTATGAAATATAGTATATTATGTTGATTATTATTTATTACAAACATCTTTGTTCTTAGTGTTTTCAAATACTTATAAAAGAATTTTATAAATTCTTTATATTTGTTACTTTTTCAAATGTACGTTCATTCCTTATGTGAAAGTTTTGTTCATAAAAATGTAATTTTTTCAATTACTGAAAAGTTTTAAAACATAAAATACAAAATGTCCTATAATAAAATCTAATTTTTCTAACAAAATCAAGATGATATAATTAATACCCGTATTATAATTCAATTTGATAGAATTTCAATAGCCAATTTTTCTATTATAATATGTAAGACTGATATAATACCAATAATATTGATAATATAAATAAATATTGTATTTTTATTTAATAATCACAATGTGAATATTAATGTTAAAACGAAGATAACAGAACTTTGATTTCAATTTCCAGCCAGAATTACGAAGACAATTTTCGCCTATACGTCAAGCATATTACCCTTTCTATCAGTAAAAATTGGTTCCAATTATATTTAAAACTTTCTAGATTAATGAGTTGTAAAAAAAAAATATGATAAAGTAGTTTTTATCCCCAAAAATTTAATTTTCATGCATTTTTCCCAGGCATTAAAATGAATTCAGGCCTCATGAACAATTAGCGCCTCTAGCGGCCACGGTCAATTCTTGTGACATTTTCGTTTCACGGATTACGTGCATTCTGGCTGAGATGCAGGGGGTTGGTTATATCTGTTCAGCAGCTCGTACCAACTGGTGATTAAAATTTGTTATGAAAATCATGTTTTTAATGAATGAACTGTAACATATTAATTATTCGTATGATAAATAAACGAATTAAGTACATACAAACAACTTTATTTACATACATATCATAATACGTGATACGCAAATTCTTTCTCAATGGCAAGCTCAATTTGTCTTATTTTCACAGTCTTGAAACGATATAACAATTTTTCATTAAATATCTATTATTATCACAATCGTTCTTTAATTATTATTTAGAATATTTGATGCGTATACAATAAATATATACCAACTAAACTAAAGTAAATTAGTATTTTGTTTTCAGATAATCACAGAGTTTATTTTTAACTTTCCTATTATTTGTAACACAAATTTTCCCGTTTTTATCAGCACCAAAGAAACGAGGTAATCCGTCAAAACCATGTTCTTTGTATGCATCGATAACCATAGCTACCGTGATGTCAAAGGCAATCATTTTCTCCCTCATTTGGACGGATGTGCAACTTTTTAATTCATTGTATAATTTCATGTCTGAGAAACATTTCTTAGGTACTGACGTGACCATATGTGCGACTGTACACCCATGCGCACACGAACTGTAGTTGACTGTACTCAACCTCCGTGTTTAACCCTGTTTTGACTAGGCGGGTAGGTGAGTAAATCCCTTAAAGGGAAGAATGGGCTCTAAAGAAGGCGAAGATAGTTGCATCTACTGTCAATGTCATGGCATCAGTTTTTTAGGATGCACGTGAGATAATTTTCATCACATATCCGTTATCGCGATGCGTGATTTCTGGGACTACCCTTGTAGAAGGCTGAAAAGTGAAAAATTATTTTTATAAAATCGTTGGAATAAAATGAAACTGGATTTTCCAATTCTAATGTGGTATTTTTGTAGAAACATTTTTTTTTACAAAATAATTATAATATATGAATTTAAATATGAGTACTGAATAATCTAGATAAATTACACAGTGTGTCCCAAAAATAACCGAACTTTATATTTAAATCATACAACATGCAGCGCCATCTATTGAAAATTTGCAGCATTAAAAAGATACATTCATCCTCTTTCAAACGCGCCTAAATTAATATAAATCGGATGACAGATGTGAAAGTTACAGCCATTTCAATAAAAGAAAAAGTGTGCTAATGTTACAAAACAAAAATGGAACAAGGAGCAAATATAAAATTTTGTGTTAAACTTGAAAAAAAATTCGTTGAGACATACGAATTGATGAAAAAAGTTCATGGTGATGATTGTATGAGTTGTAATCAAGTTTATACGTGGTTTACACGATTTAAAAATGGCCGTAACGATTTAAATGATGATCCAAGACCTGGACGACCAGAAGCATCAAATTGTGCTGAGTTAGTGGAAAAAGTATGTGAAATAATCGCTATCGATGGAAATTTCACTGTGAGAATGCTGGCAGATGAATTAAACT
This sequence comes from Diplolepis rosae, assembly GCA_030998225.1. Classification (NCBI taxonomy): domain Eukaryota; kingdom Metazoa; phylum Arthropoda; class Insecta; order Hymenoptera; family Diplolepididae; genus Diplolepis; species Diplolepis rosae. Next base: position 1,692,393 of record JAPYXD010000161.1, read on the forward strand.
TATCTTACTGTACAATCTACACAATATTAACTGAAGATTTGGGTAAAAGAAAGGCCCTTGCACGTTTTGTTCCAGATCAGTTAAATGCACCACCTCACAAGACCAAAACAGTCAACGAAATTTTGATGAAAAAACAGATTTGTCTATGGATAAATTGGTTGATCGTTCCAAACGTTGTATTGAGTCTAATGGAACCTATTTTGAATAAATAATAACTTTCAAAGATAATATAATGTGTATCTTATTCTATATCCAAAAAGTTCGGTTATTTTTGGGACACACTGTGTAATAAAAACAGTGTCCACCGATGGCACTTATACATTTATAAATAATTATTTAGTTATATCGATTATTATTTCTAATTGAAAACATAGATTTTCCTTGGGAAGCTGAAAAATAATGATTAAATAAGAAAATGAAAGTTTGATAGAAACCTTGTGTATCAGATTGCAAAAAGATTTATTTTAACAAGATCGTGATTCCCGGTTTCTATATATTCTGAGACTGAGATAGAAAACAAAGAAATAGGGGAGAAGCGGCGAAATTGGCGCACCTAATAGAAAGTGCGAGTTTAAAAAGAAAGTATATGACTAAAAATTATGAACAAATATTTATTTAATAGCTGAATATCTTTTCTATACTTTTCAATGGATAAAGATTGCATTGAAAATTATTAAAGCAGGTTTTTATTCAGATTTCCGAAGGACTGCACCTGCGTCAATTTACCCGCCATGTCGGGTAAATTGACGCACTAATATTATAATCTTCTCTTGCCACGTATTAGTTATATTTTCATAGATTTAGAATTACATTTCAGTAGCAAAGGTTGATGAAAAGAGGTAGTTATAATTTGAAACTAAATTTGAGATAGTATATTAAGATATGTGAAGGTTTTTATACCTTTATTCACATAAACCAGCCAAAATTAAAATATATTTTATATTTGTACAATAAAATACTGGCAATTGTGGATATTTAAGTGAATATTCAAATTGAAATCATTTTTATAGAGAATTATTTGAATTTGTCATCAGAAGTATATACAATTATTAACTTTAGAAGACTAATAATTAATAGAAACAATCAATCAAAAATACAAATTTTTTACTTACATTGCTTTCACATCTTAAAATCGAGAAAACTTTCAAAACACTGTCAGACTGCAAATTAATTATTAAAAATCGCTTTTAAAATGCCTTAATACCTCAAACTTAAAAAAAAATTTAACCACTGATTGTTCAAATGAATATAACCTTACAAAGTCGTTACATCAGTTTTGCGAACCACATTACCTCCCATGTCACAAAAAATCTTAAGAAAAAGATTAGCAGAAAAGTCCAGCAACATTCAAATGTATATATCTATATATTAATAATTGTGTACTTACTGTCTTCTTTATATTTTCAATCATAAACATCCGAGCACTTGACTTCAGTCACCGGTTTCCAGAAACACAACACGTGTGCCAACTTCGCCTCTGATTTGAATCTCGAATGCGCCAATTTTGCCGCAAGTGTATCGTTCATTAATTAAATACTTTTTACGTAAAATGCTTATTTTTTCATACAAATATTCTATCCTATTCGTAAGATTAAATATCAAAGATTATAAAATCGTTGCATTAATCTAATTCACCTTGAATTACTATTATTTAACGATTTAACTCAATGGCTTCGAACATAACCATTATGCTAAAAAACGATTAATCGCAATAAAACTGTATTAAGCAATTAGATTTTTATAATGTTTTCTATCAAATACATATCATACAAGAATGCACACGATAGAACTATTTTTATTTTTTGTTATGTTATCATTTTCTGAAAAATAGGGTGCGCCAATTTAGGCCACGCGCCAATTTCGCCGCTTCTCCCCTAATATATTTCTGACTAGGTATACGTTTGATTGGCGCGTTTTTATTCAATGTAAGCCATTCATTAATTCATTGAAAACAGGACATGTCCCTTGACTTTGAGAATAGGGGTCGTTTCTAGTTCTTGGCCTGTCTACCGGTGTGAAACTAATTTACGTGGCCCTGCTGTAAGTTCGTGATTTATGGTTTCTCCGTTTCCCGTAGTTGATGAAGAAGCGGACGCTTTCCTTCTCCAACCCTTGTTCATTTCACCCTTCCCACATCTTATCCTAGCTCTGGCCAACAACCTAAGTTACCCTCTTCCTAGTTTGCTAAGGAAACTAAAGTAGCGAACTGTCGCACGTTAGCAGAATGTTTCTCAAAGTTTACGAAGACCATTTGAGCGATGTCGCAAAATCTATTTTGTTCCTTTTTACTTAAGATTACGTTCTAAATATGCGACACTTATTATATTGGTTTTAATCCTTATTTATATCTTGCATAGTGTTTATAATTGCGTTTATTTAAGAGACGTTTCTTCAGAAAATTATATTCAAATTAAAACTCCTGAAGTAATTTTACTTTGAAAGTTTGATGCATTTGCATAATTTGTTTACCTTTCAGCTTTTTCCTGATAAAGTAAAAAACTGTTAACTCTTCGCAGACGGAGCAGGTATAACCCTTTGAATTTGTATTTGAATAGTATATTGTGCAACTTGGTGAAAAGAAATTAATTTTAAAAGTGTGAAGTTTGATCTAAGACTTGATTGAAGTTTCACTAGAATCATATTAGTTCAGATTCCATAAAAATATGACAGTTTGTCTTTTTTTCAAAATATTTATCATTCATCCAAATATATTTTATTGCTTTGAAAGTAGGCCCCTCCCGAAATAATACACTTATCCCAACGAATAATCCAATCATCGAAACAATTTTTAAACGCATATACCGAAGTCGACTTCAGTTCTCGCCGCGAATTCTCTTTTATGTCTTTTATCGGCTGAAAACGGGTGCCTCGGAGTCGTAATTTGAGTTTTTTAAAGAGAAAAAAGTCGGACGGTGCCAAGATCAGATGAATACGGTGGTTGTTCGATGATATTCGTTGAGTTTTTGGCCAGAAATTCGTTCACAATGATAGCCTTGTGAGATGGTGCGTTATCGTGGTGCAAAATCCATGAATTTTCTTTCCACGAATCGTTTAAAAAGGTACGAATTGATTCGTGAGACACAGAAAGTTCAGCGGCTATCTCTCTCAAACTTAAATGATTATTTTCAGTCAACATTTCCTTCACTTTAGCGATGGTAACTTCAGTTGAAGACGCTGATGGCCGACCAGAGCGAGGCAAATCTTCCAACACATCTCGAGCGCTTTTGAATGCACTGTACAATTCATATGCACGTGTTTTTGATAAAGTCGATTCACCGTTATCCTTTTGTAACATTTACAGCGATCCACACAGGAAATTCCATTTGCAATGCAAAATTTGAGACAAATTGTTTGTTCGATATTCTTATCCATTGGAAAAATCGCGAAACACACTTCAGATAAACTGAAAACATCGAGCACTGTGAACAAACTAAATGACAGATCGCGCTCGAACTTCACGTCAGTATAGAGGACAGTGGTGCCAACTTAGCGTCGAAAAGGATTTTCACAATCTCTTTAGGCGGGCTTTTTGAATAATCAATTACCGGCACATAAAGTGTTACAGAGCGATAGCACTTAAACTATTGATCATATCCAAAAATGTTTCAGACAAAAGTTTCAGTGTTCGAGAAGGCCGTCATACTCGACCACCCTATTTTCTATTGGTGGAGGCGCTGAAGATACGTCAACGTCAACTTCACGTTTTTAAATGGAACCATGTATTTTTTTTCGATGACATTATTACCGATTTTAAGACGAATTAAGCGACCTACAACACAAGGTCATTCTAGTCACGCAAAGTATGAAAATAGTCGAAAAATCGAAACATATCGGAATAATCACTTTCAAAGGATCCACTAACCTTGGTTTGGATCTACCTACAGAAGATGCTCGAAGTAATGATCCTCGACTTGTAAGCACTTATCATTTCGTTGATGAAAAGACCGTCTAACTTCAGCCAACCTTTGTGATGTAATTTCGGTACATGCTCGGCGTATTCTTTATTTAAAGTCGTCAGGCGTGGTAGGTGCTACCGCCATTACGCATTCTTTGGCAAAAGCCTATAAAACGTATTCTCGTAATGTTAGATCTGGCGAACGAGGTGGCCAAGCTACACGGCCGTCTCGTCGTATCAACTTTTCATCAAAAATCTCATTCATCACTTGTCTTGAACACACAGCATAATGGCGCGGTGCACCTTCGTGTTGCATCAACATGTTCATGCGAACATGCAAGGGCACGTCTTCCATTAATTGAGGCAGTATGTTTTGTAGAAAGTTTGCGTAAACTTGCCCAGTCAAGCGACCTTAAAGAAAAATAGACCAATGACGTGATCGCCGACAATGCTGCACCAACAATTAACGAACCGCGGATGTTGAAATGGTACAGTTCTCATCCATCGAAGATTCTCATTTTCCCAATAATGCATATTATGCCTATTCACATTTCCCGTATTTGCCAAGTTTGCTTCATCAGAAAAAAGCACATGAGTGTGGATAGAAAATGCATGGATTTTACACCACGATAACGCACCATCTCACAAGGCTATCATTGTGAACGAATTTCTGGCCAAAAACTCAACGAATATCATCGAACAACCACCGTACAAATCCTGATGTAATGACATACGATACGGATGAAACTTGTGTTGATGTACGATTCTTAATACAGATTGCTAACTAATTCCACTCTTTTTTTCCAATTGCCTGCTGCTCGCATGTGGATTTTGTACAGCAAAAGCTAAGATAGTAGCCGCATTATTTTCATCAACACGTTCGGTGCCAGACTTTTTGAAGTCATTACGTTCAGGCCACAGCGTGGGTCGTATACGCCCCACGTGGAACGGAACGTGTTAACAATTGGTCGAGGTTGACTCGTGCTCGTTTCACTGTACCGAAACGACAGAAACGGTCAGCTAATCGCTTTAAAAGCCATGTGCGATTTTGTTTGCCTATCCAGATACCGAGCCGCATAAAAATCCTGGGCGTTTCTGTAATGTTTACGGCATTCCCCGAGCACCATCAACATATCAAAATATTCTTGAAAATCGTTCATTTTCGCGTTCCGACCCTAGCGAACTGGCTGTACGCTAGCTTTACGATGTAGCGTAAAGCTAGAGTAAAGCTAGAGTAAAGCTAGCGTAAAGTAGCATTATAACTCTGGAATGAGGTAAAATAAATAAGTAACATGTTTTAATCCTTAATCTACGTTGAAAATAACGTCAACTGGTAATTGAAATATGCAATAATTTTATTTATTAACGCTAAAAATTAGAAAAACAATACCTGTCATTGAAGGCAGTGCAGTGGTTCATCACTTTCTACGTTTTCACCGTCAGGATTGACTATTTGTTAGAGTGAGATGAAAGTATAGTTGTGTCTCTCTCCAAACAATGGTCAACTTTAACCGTGGAGACGTTCCATAAAAGGTGAACCACTGCACTGCCTTCAATGACACGTATTGTTTTTCTAATTTTTAGCGTTAATAAATAAAATTATTGCATATTTCAATTACCAGTTAACGTTATTTTTAACGTAGATTAAGGATTAAAACATGTTAATTATTTATTTTACCTCATTCCAGAGTTATAATGCTACTTTACGCTAGCTTTATGCTAGCTTTACTCCAGCTTTATGCTACAGCGTAAAGCTAGCGTTCATCCAGTTCGCTAGGGAATGTACTCACATTAGAAGGTAATACGTGACTAATTGATATGTCAACAGGAAATGCTTACTTTCTGCCAATGTCAACAATACCCTATCGATGTGTATTATCATGGGTATCGTAAGAAATGAAAAGAAATGAAAATGACTTTTCGACTATTTCCATACTTTGCGTGACTAGAATGACCTTGTGTTGTAGATCGCTAAATTCGTCTCAAAATCGGTAATAATATCATCGAAAAAAAACACATGGTTCCATTTAAAAAAGTGGAGTTGACCTTGACGTAACTTCAGCGCCTCCACCGATAAAAAATAGGGTGGTCGAGTATGGCGGTTTTCTCGAACACTGAAACTTTTGTCTGAAACATTTTTGGATATGATCAATAGTTTGAATGCTATCGCTCTGTAACACTTTATGTGCCTCACCCTGTATATTTTGAATTGTTCTCAAGTCCTAATAACACAGCTCCCTCCCCAAAAAAAGTGTCTTGAGGTAAGAACGAGACTCACCATTTCCTATAGATTTTGACCCACTGATAATGCATCTGAAAGCCGTTTTATCATGTTGCCCCTAGCTCTCACATAAACTCAAAATTTTAAAATTTTTAGAAAGTTTTTTTTTTTTTAATAACGTGATTTTTTGAAATAAAAATAGGCAAGAAGTATAGTTTGACGCTTTTTGTGCTGAATTTTTAGGACCAGCCTTTATTAAGTTCAATAACTGCAGGCAAATTACTGAAAATGCCGTCCCTTGCAGGGCAGTGCGCCTTCGCTTGCTTCGTTACTGTGGTGAACCGAAATGTATATCATATCGCTAGAACGCTTTTTTCTCATGTAACTGCACAAGGACTACGCGCAGGAGCAGACGATGCCGCGGCGATGGGTTGCCGATGTCGAGTCTACGGGTATGCGAACACGAGCCGGAAGAGAGTCCAGCGACCCGGAGACAAGACAACGGCAACCCATCGAAGAGGCATCGTCTGCGCCTAGTTGAGTGCAGGCCTCACATTGATAAGGAAGTCACCTATTGCGCCCGCGTAACACATTAGTCTCGTAATTTCTCGAATTATGTGCATTGGCACGTATTCTATTTTATGTGACTTCGGTGCGTATACGAGTTTTTATGCGTACACTCGAATCTAATCTAGTATTGTAGTTGTTTGCGGCACTAGTCATTACACTTGATATTTCGCAACTAGTCCCGGCCATTTTGATTTTATCGATCTTGTGTAGTAGTAGCGGATTTTAATAGACGCATGCGCAGTTCAAATATACAGGGCTTTGTCAGTAGGGTGCTAACGCTGTACGAAGAAGAAGAAGGATAAGAAGAAGATTGTGCTCCGCTGTATGGCTGTAGACGCATGCGCAGTTCAATTTTGTTTACATTGCGCTACTGTTAACTGCAGCGAAAAAACGAATTTGCGCGCCGGTGGCACAAGGATTTTAATCATTTAATTTTCTACGTTCCGAATCTTCAATAATCTGGAAGACAAGTCAATACCTTTTTAACATTTCGAAAAATTTTTTGCATTTTACTTAGTATTTATTCAATTTTGTATTTCGGTACTTTAACCTCACGAAAGTCACTTCTAGATTAGTCATCGTAAACAGTGCGACTGAGGTTTACGTTCTTATCTAAATACTGAAACTGCTTCAATTGTCGAGAATTTAAATTTATCACATATTCCCAAGACTGCTGCTAATCATTATCAAAGCTTTATCATTTATAAATTGTCTAATAAAATTTGTAGTAGCATTTCTAAATTAATCACATGTATAAATCGCTAAATTCAACTTTCCACGTGAATTCTTAATAACTCGATTTTGTTGAGCCCCGATTTGTAGGTAGTGCCAGGAGAATGATGAATCATCATTCATCAATAATCTGCCAGCATATTCACCGTAGTTTTTCCTTAATATCTTTTCTCTATAGTGGCAATGTCTTGATGAAATCGCTCTCCCTGTTCATCGCTGACAGCTCCTAGATTTGGTGGAAAAAAATCCCAATGAGAATGCAGAAAATGAATTTTCAGAGACATGTTACAGCCCAAGGCTTTATATAAGCAATCAGCAATTCCTTGATAATCTGTTCATACTCAGAATCCTTTGCATTACCTAAAGAGCCTGTAGAAACTGCTTTGAAAGCATTCCAAGCACTCTTTTCTTTTTGATTCAATGTACTTTTGGAGTTGCAATTTTTAAGAATAGCCCTTATTTGTGGTCCATTGAGTACATATTTGTTCAGCTTCGCTTCACTCAACCCTGGCAACATCTTTTTCAGATAACAACATCAGGGCTTGTTTTTCTTCATGGCTTCTATTGAATTTTTTGCTAAGCCTAACTTGATGTGGAGCGGCGGTAAAATGATTTTTTCAGTATCTACAATAGGTTTTTGAATAACATTCTTCTGTCCTATAGAAAAAGCATTGCGGACAGGCCAGTCTTTCTTCACATAATGAAGATTTCTAGCACGGCTCTCCCATTTGCATAAGAAACAACTATGTTTCGTAAAATCAAGTTGTAACCCACTAAGAAGTCTATATATGTTTAGACTTTGAGGTCTGAACATATGTACCAATTGTGTTTTATTTTATTTCTAATATAAACCAAGTTTTTAGAAGGTTTTCGTATGTAATTTGATCGTGTCGATTTTGCATGCTTTACTCACTTGTTACAGAATATAATAGTTATAAAAAATATATACTGTCAGAAATATCTGTTGCATATGTAGTATACATGTATAGGAAGTATGGACACATATGAAACATTCTTTTACAAATTATACACCGATTTTGACTTCAGAATTTATATTCGCATGAAAATTTTTCAATGGCTTTGACTCAAGAAATAAGCTGACAAATGTACCAGGATTTTTGTGAAAAATTTTTTTTTTGCAAAATATATTAATTTGAACTTTTGGTAAAATTGGATAAAATGCTAAATTCTCTTTGCCCACAATGAAAAAATACTGTTATATGCGCTATGTAATTGTCTAAAAAATGAATACTTTGTATAAGTGGAAACTTTATCTGATCAGAAGCTATTAAATATTTTCGCGCGCGCCGTACGCGCAGTGTGTGTTGTGCGCGCGACATGTTCGATCATGTCCGGCTCAAGCCGCAACTAGCCTCCCTTGGTACGTTTATATTTTATTTATTTAATAGCTTCCGATCTGATGAAGTCTCCACTTTTGTAAAATATGCATTTGTTAGACAAGGACATAGCGCATATAACATTATTTGTTTCATTGTAGGCAAAAGAATGGAAAAATTGTTTAAACAATTAATTTTTTAATATCGTTAGTGAATTAAAAAAAAATTATGTAAATATTCATCCTAAGAGCTGACGTAACAAGCTGAGAAATAAAAGAACTGGAATCGATTTGAATAGTTAAACCGGAGATAATAAGTTTTAAGTACAAAAGAATTTATTTAGCATTTCATCAAATTTTGTCATAATTAGAAATTGATATAGTTTTGCAACAAAATTTTATTTTCCAAAATTCCGATACAGGTGTTGATTGAATTGATGAGAAGATACCAAAATAAAAATTCAAGACATTCAAAAATTCGAAAAAAAAATGTTTTCTTCATTCCGTACGATTTGAAAAAGAATGTCTCCTATACGCCATGTAAATTCAGTATATCAATATAGGGGAGAGTTGTCTACAGTAGGTCGGGTAGCGTTCAATGTCGTAATTATACATCAATTTTCCGTAATTCATGAACTCATATTTGTCAATACAAATATTTATTAATGAACTGTCCTAGCGGACCCGGTTGAGAGAACGGTCAGAGGATACTCTGACCGTTCTTTGACCTCGCATTATTATGGCTAAGAACGATAAAAATAACATTTAAAGCATTCCAATTATGATTCTGCGATCAAATTTGAATTAGCAGGTGTAGGAATAAATACAATAATTCTATTTTACAGCGATAAAAACTAGGAAAACATCATGTACCTGTCATTGAAGGCAGTGCAGTGGTTTACCATTTGCGGAACGTCTCCACTAATAGTAAACCTTCACGGTGGAGACGTTCCGCCAATTGTGAACCATTGCACTGCCTTCAATGGCAGGTATACGATGTTTTTCTAGTTTTTATCTCTGGAAAATAAAATTATTGTATTTATTCCAACATTTGCGAATTCAAATTTGATCGCAGAATCATAATTGCAATGCTTTAAACGTTATTTTTATCGTTCTTAGCCATAATAATGCGAGGTCAGAGAACGGTCAGAGAGCAGTCTGACAGGGGTCAGGGTATTCTCCGACCGTTCTCTCAACCGGGTCGGGTAGGGTACTGCCCCGTACCTTCTGAAACACTTGTAAATAATTCCAGCACAATATTTTTTTGTTTCTCATTGTGAAAAAAGTTATGTTTTGCAGAATCGCATGTAAAAATATTGAAAACAATGGTTCATTTAATAAAATTCTATAATAAAGAATTTGACATTCAGTATTCAATTCCTAAGTAATCCAAACCAGAATATGTTGGTATAAGTCTGCCCAGCTAACCTAACCTATACTAAATGGTGTGAGAGTTTTTAAAATTGGCTTCAGTCAAACGAAAGTAGACTAAAGCAGACGATTTTGTTTTACCAGGGCTGCCATCTTAAATCTAAGAAACCCTGTTCGACCCACTATTTCCTACCCTCTGTTTAACAAACGATGTGTCTAAAGAATTTATTTACAATATTTTTCTTTTGGAAATTAAAAAGTTTTGCGTCATCAAATATTCTATCTGAGAACCATAGCAATATTTATCACTAGAATGTAAATCTTTAAAGTTGCCTATTTCTTTGCAAATACTTCCAAAAGTGAAGGTAAATTTTTTCAGTATTGTCACAAAAACAGTTTTTTCCGTTGTTTTCTTTTACTAATGAATTTTAATAGTTCAAATTTCTGGACGTAGGGTGTTTGCATGAATGTTTTTCATAACTGCAGTTTGAACGTAGTTATAAAATTTCATTCCCTACGGGTAAATATTCTATGATAACATGTCATTCTAACACATCACAACCTGGGGCCCCAAAATCTGCATGTGTGTATCAGCTGACTATTTTCAACTGCACACAAAAAATGGAGATAATGAAATCGGTATTGATTACTGGAATCTATGTAAACAAATTTCACATTTGGTATTTTCTAATTGGTTCTCCAATAATGCCGCTTGTCAATGATTACTGAATTCCAGTAATCATTGCCAATCTGCGTCATACCCTCTTCTGTTTATTGGGGAATCACTTAGAAAGGACCAAGTGTAAAATTTGTTCACAAGAATTCCAGTAATCAGTCCTGATTTCCTTATCTCCATTTTTCTTCGTGTGTTTAAGAAGAATCCGTCGAATATGTTGAATCCACTACTATAAGCCGGAAATGAAATAGCAGACTACACAGAGAACCGTATAAAAGAAGAATCGGGTCCAATATAGGAGGAAGAATTCTATCCACTGGGAAAATAAAGTGCGCTAGTTTTTTGGGAAGCAAAAGAAATTCTCCTTATTGAAAAGTTTTTGAAGGGGAATTGCAAAAAGAGGCGTTGTTCCACTATGACAACACTCCAGTCCATTCAAGCCGCATGCAGCTTATTCATCTGATCTAGCTCCCTCGAACTTCCATCTTTTCTCATTGAACTTCGAAGGGGTTGTTTCCAAAAATTAGGTATTTAATACAACCTAAATTGTTGTTTATCATGTCGAACCAAGTTACTTATCAAACCACCCTCGTGCATTCGTACCTAATTCTCTCAGCATACCTGTTAAAAATAAAATTCTGTTCGAATCCGAAATCCATGAACTTATTGAAAAGTAACGTGTTTTAAATCGAAAATTTTGACGTTTGGCGATGAGCCTCAATTAAATAAAAATAAACAAACAATAGTGTCAAAACGATCTACACGGATTTATAATTTTATCCTAGTTCTATCAATATTATTGGATCTATAACTTAATTCGTGCGTTTTTTTTCTTCAAAATTTGAACGTTTATTCATGAAAAACATGATCCATATTGCGAGGGTAAGTGGCTCCCATTAGAACATAAAATCATCCCAAGTATCAACTCGAAAAAATTTTTTTTACAAAAGTTATGAACGAATTTTGAAAAATCAAAAAATCTAATTTTCTCGAAAACGGCTCAACCGACCTTGATGACTAGAATATATGTTATAGAGGGTACTAAAGAGGTTTTGTAAACAATTCAAGAACCCATTTTGTTTATAAAAAGGGGGTAAAAGTTTTCTTTTAATTTTTGAATAATTTTTTTAATGTGAATTGTTATGACTTTTTCCCATCTTTCTGGCAATTTGTGGATGCCATCCCAAAAGAACTGCGCTGGCTTGGCGGCCAAGAATGAATCAAGCCAATTTTTGATACCCTGTTCTGATGTCAACCGTATTCCAGTGAGGGCGTTCTGCATCGACCGGAACAAATGGCAGTCAGAAGAGGCAAGGTTTGGGCTATAAGGCGGGTGGGGTAAAACTTCCCATCCACTGTTTTCCGAATAGTTCTTAACTGGAATAGCAACATGGGGCCGAGCGTTGTCATGATGGAAAATTATTGCCTCGTGTCTGGTCGCATATTTCTGGCGTTTTTCAGCTATTGCTCTCTTCAAACGGATTAATTGTGTTCGGTAGCGTTCTCCACTGATGGTTTCACTCGGTTTTAGCAGCTTATAATACAGCACACCCTTCTGATCTTACCAAATACAGAGCATTACCTTCGCGCCATGGATATTCGGCTTTGCCGTTGATTTGGCTGGTTGGCCGGGTTTCACATTTGGTTTTTTGCGCTTGGGGTTGTCGCAATGGATCCATTTTTCATCACCAGTAACAATCCGATGCAAAAATGACTTCTTTTCGTGGCGTTCCAGCAGCATTTTTGACATGCAAAACCGTCTTTCAACGTCTCTCGGCTTGAGTTCATGTGGAACCCAATTTCCTTGCTTTTGAATGTATCCGGCTGCTTTTGAACGTTTTGAAATGGCTGCTTGAGTGACTCCCAAAGATTCTGCGAGCTCTTCTTGTGTTTGGCAACAATCTTCATCGAGTAATGCTTACAGTTTTTCATCTTCAAACTGTTTTGACTGCCCTGGACGTTCTTCGTCTTCCAAGCCAAAACCACCACTTTTAAATCGTGCAAACCACTTTTGGCACGTTCCCTCAGCTAGAGCATGTTCAACATAAACTTACACCAAAATACGATGACTTTCGGCAGCGGTTTTCTTCATATTAAACTAATGAAGAAGAACTCCCCGCAAAAACACTTTTTCAGGCACAAAGTTCGACATATTTGAGTGAAAAAAAATTATTGTTGTTAACGCTTCAAATGAATGACATATACTGAAAAAGACGCACAATACAGTAGCTTTCCAACGCAGGTTCGGAATATTGGAACGACGAAATAATAAACAAATTACGCCATCTCTTAGCAAACTGCCCGAATTAAGTTATAGATCCAATATATAAAGGGTTTCCCAACAGGGGTGATATGATTTTGAATGTCCCTATCGGGCTCATTTGAACTGAAATTTTTGACGTCTGCTGTCAGTTGTCATCAGTAAGGTTTGCCATTTAATCATGAGTAGTTTCACGCTTCCACAACGTTTGGAAATTTTCCAATTATTTTATCAAAATTCGAGAAGTTTTGTCGGTGTTCAAAGAGCATATCGTGCAAAATATGGTCGTCATTCTGCTCCATCCGCGCTCTCAATTCGTCGAATAATCGATAAGTTGGAGAGTGAATTTACTCTATTGGATACTAAGCCTAAAAATCGTATGCGTACCGCACGTTCTACACAGAATATAGCCGCCGTACAGGCCAGTATCGAGGAAAACCGTGAATTGTCCGTGCCACGCCGATCTCAGGAATTGGGCCTGTCCAGGATGACTACCTGGCGTATTTTGCGATTGGATCTTGGCCTGCATCCCTATAAGATGATTCTGGCCCAAGAACTGAAGCCTAATGACCATCGTTTGCGTCGGGAGTTCGCGGATTGGGCTCTGGAATCAATTGAAAATGATCCCAATTTTCATCAAAAAATCATCTTTTCTGATGAGGCGCATTTTTGGCTCAAGTCTCGGGGGACATTTGGCCGATATATTCTTTAAATCATAAATGGCATAGAATATCCAATATAATAAAAAAGATTTCGATCAATTCCGAATGAATATTCAGTGTTTTTTTTCAATTTCAAAACATATCACCCTTATTGGGAAACCCTTTAACTTCTACTCCTCCATCACATTAGAGAACAGGATTTTTTTTCAGTCCAAAAAACAATGGGTTATTTCGATAGATCATTTTTCTGTTGAATCAGAATCCAAAAATGAAAGTAGTGACTTAACTCTAGTTTTAGAGAAAAACGGGGTTGAAAATGCCGAAAACAAGTTTATAACAAAATATTGCCAGAGTTGGACTTTGACACTATTGTTTTTTTTTTCTTAATTTGAGATTCTTCATTAGTTTGTTGTCACTGAAACATTTCTTATATTAAAAAGTAATACCACTGTATAAAAGGCTGAAAATCATGTGCTCCTTTCGAGATATTTCTGAGTAAGAAATCAAAATTTTTATGATATGTGAGTAAAGGATTTTCTCCGTGTGTATATCTTAAAGTGCATGGAAAAACTTTTTTTCAATTTTTTTTTCTCAAAATGGCGCTTATATACGATGACGGCTGAAGGGCCTCCACAAGTGAGGTGCTTCTTGGCTGACAGTACAACTGCAGTAATTCTTGCTGTAAAAAAAACCATACCAGTTCGAACTATGGAGCTATGCTTCAGTACCGTGCCGAGCGTCGGCATGGTAGCAGGAAGGTTATATGTATGTTTTTTGTTAAAGACATGAATGAATCTGTTGAATGGCTGTCCTAAGCCTAATAAAATATATTATAATTGACAATAATGTGGGATGTGATACGTAAAAATTTTGTAGGACTATCATAAGTATGTTTATAACAGAACTATATTTCAAAAGAAGAAAGAAGTAAAATTACCTAATGTGCTGCATACGTCTTTTTTCACCACTGGTACGTCTGAGACTAGCTTCTTCTGTCCTTTTTCTTTTTGCATCTCGCCCGCTAGGAAACGCTGCTTCTGACAATGGCGCGAGTATTTGTATCGTACACTCAACTGAAGATTTAATATTTTGAACATCAACTTAAAATTATAGAAGAATTCCTACCATAATGATATTTATTTAAAATAATAATCATATTAACTATTAGAAAGGCTTCACCTTATATGAAATGTAACTAGACTATTGTTTAATGTCCAGAACAGGCGTTAGAAAGTTTAATTGTTAATGTAAGTATTAGAAACTTGAACAATAATTTTTTGCTCATTTGCTACACAAATTTCGTATCAGTACCGCACCAGTACCAGTCGACTGCTATCAGCTAAGTTATCTTTAGTAGTAATATCAGTACACAGAGAAAAAATCCAGGACATAGTGATGTGATATATGTAGTTGAAATTGTCCTTAATCGATCCCCTACCGTGATTATCACCCATCTCACTTGACATTTCGCGAATACTTCCGGCCATTTTGATTTTCTCGATCTTATGTAGTAGTTAGTAGTAGCGTATTGTAATAGACGCATGCGCAGTTCAAACGTACAAGGCTTGGTCAGTACGGTGCCAACGCTATGCGAAGAAGAAGAAGAATAAGATGAAGATTATGCTCTGCTGTATGGCTATAGGCGCATGCGCAGTTCAATTTTTACATTACATTCCTCTGTAGCGCAAAACACAACATTGCGCTACTCTTAACTGTAGCATAAAAACGCGTTTATGCGCCGGAGGCACATAAAATAGAATATGTGCTAATGCACACAATTCGGGTAATTACGAGACTCGCCTAAAATGCTCGCAGGACTGATCGCACCTCGGCTTCGTTCTCCTGCGAGCATTGTCGCTCGTCGCGTAATAACCCTCATTATTCGCCTAGGCACATAATAAACTAATAAAGCTACAGAATTGTATAGAAAAAATCGAGTGCGAAGCGCCAGTCTCATGATGAGAATCTGTTCCTTAAGGCTGATAGAGCCTTAAGTAAATTGAATTTCTTTTTTCACCTGAAATCAAAAACAAATTTAGTAACTTTGAGAAAATGTAATTCACATCTACAATATTATAAAATTGACTTGAGCTTTAGTGGCCAGTGCTACGTCGTTTGTTATGTTTTATTATGCCTGTACCGAGCCAGTGCTTGCATCTCATTTTTTGAACAAAAAATCTTCATTTAAGCAAAAAGAAAAAATTGATTTTTTTGAATCTCTACAGTGGTGTTTCTTACTTAACCCTTACGTCACATTCAGAGATTTCAGTTGACACATGATATTTTTTTAACTTGTGGCTTGAACAATGAGCAGAAAATCATTTCAGCCAGTCCCCGACCAACTCTTGGCTTGGTTCATTAAAAAACTTAGCCCAACAAGCCCTTAACTATTTCACAATTTTTGCATTTGTTGTTACTCTGAAAAATATTATTAACTCTGTAAAGCTTTTTTAGATCCTACTTTGTTGATAGAATCTATTATAATTAAAAAATTTCAAGAATCTAATTGTTTCCAAGAAAATTTATGAAAATAAGACAGGTTTTAAGTTGGATCTTTCTAATTTTAACGTAAAATAATAGATTAAAATCACAAAAATTTCTAACATTGCGTATTAATATTTGCTTCTCAATAGTCTGATTATAAATATTCTTTTATTGTTTAATACTCCTTTAGGTGAACGAGGTATAAACTTGTGTGATTAATTACACATTACATACTTTAGTAACATGTCGATCATGTTGATGATAATAACATTCTATAATGAAAATTTCGGCGACACTCGTCAGGCGTAACACAATCGAGTATTGATTGATTGCTCTAAATTAATTTTATGCAGTAAAACGTAAATGCATTTAATTTTGAAATATATTTATAAAATATTTCGTACTCTACAACACTTATAATCAATATTCTTTTTCTCATTTTAAATTAATTACTATTGAGTTGACAACAAAGTTATTTCTCTTTTTTCCGCTAGATGACTTTAGTCGTTCGAAGTCGTTCTTCTCCATTGCAAACTTCAGACCATATATGGTATTTGACAGCTGACGTTTCATAGATTATTCAGTAAAAGAAAAGTTTCAAGATTTTTTGTTTATTTAATAGATGTTCAAATGTCCTTATGTCCCAAGTTTAATCGACAGAGTTGAGTAAAATTACTAGTACCCAGTCGTTTTCCACCCGGTATTATGCCAGTACAACGCCAGTACCGACATCCGCCCGGCGGTACTGGCGCGGTACCAAGCCAGTTCTAAATTTCCACCTGGGTTATTTTGAGCTGCTCCCAAGGAACCATCTATCAATTCGAATGTCTACTGTCGCCAGCTAATGAAATTGGACAGAGAAATGAAGGAAAAGCAGTGTAACCGTTAAATTCATCTCCACGAGCAGAATTTTATGTGTTTATATTTCATATGAATTTCCTATTTCTATTGATGTTCTTATCTTATATGATTAACGTCGGGATGTCGGTGAGAATGTATTGTGATGTGTGAGTGACGTAGATGGTCGGAAGCCGATTCGAGGGAATCCATTTTTGAACCTGGCAAAGCTTGAGTCGAAGGAAGTCAGTTGATACCAAGATCTAGAATCGTACAGATCGCTTAGTTGATTTCATGCGACACTAAATATTCAATGAGAGCCACTGAATGTGAAATCATATAAAACGATAACAGAGAGTGTTATTGTGATCGCCCTTATTAACGGTCTATGAGCCACGTGAAAATCATCCAAGGATATGTGGTAAATAAAGATCGTTCTGCAATGAAGGATCTTGATCGTTAGATCAAAAACTTATCACTATATCGACGACTTCAATTAATTATTGGATTGTTATCAGTAGATCTCTGTATTGGACTCTTCTTCATTTTAATAACTTGCAAGTTTGTATGATTTGATGATCTATATTGTGATGTGCATGCTTGTATGAATTAGTTATTTGGAATGCTCGTATGAATTATATATGTATCTATAATATTTAAAATGACTGACTAATTTTAAAAATACCGAATTATGGTTATTTAATTTTTTTATTATAATTGGATGCATGATGATTGGATTATGATAGCTGGCTCAAAATTGTGAATGCTAGCGTCCAGCATTATTAATTACTTGAACAACAGAAAAATAATTTGAATGGAATTATTATATAAAAATATATTTTAATCATTGATTTACGAGAGCTTGAATTTTCATTTGGTTACCTGTATCAAGAACACAAGTTAAGCAAAAACAGATATTTCAACGAATATTTATACAAAACAATAACAAAGTGTTACAGCGGCCAGAATTGGCAACTCGTAAAAGCGTCTTTTTCCATCAAGATAACATATATATATATAAAATACATCTTCGGTCACTCGCAAAAAATAATTGGAGTTAGGCTGGGAAGTGTTGCCTCATCCACCGTATAATCCTGACCTTGCACCATCCGAATATCATTTATTCCGTTCACTTCAAAACCATTTAAATCGAAAAACATTCGATTCAAATAAGGCCGTCAAAAATGAGTTGTGAAAACTTGGAATTTGAGAACTGTGTTTTTTAAATTTTTCGAAAGTTTCATACACGCTTAAAAAACAAATAGGAATATGGAAATATACCAAGAGGTTTTTTTTAGATATATAAAAGGTAGCTACTTCGTTATTTAATTCAAACTTATTATTTTTTTGCTGCATTCCTTATTTATAACAGATTTTCATAACTGACCAATTTCTATTTTGATTCTACTATAGACAAATATATTTTCCACTTTGTACGTTTTTAAATTTGGTTATGTTTTAATTAAAAGCGTCCCATTATAAAGTAATTTTTAATTTCAGATCTTTGCCGTCTATCTTTGTTTCAACTTAAATATCCTTATGTTTTTAAATTTAAATAATTGAAGTTTATGAATATTAACACAAATAAACAAGAACGTAAAGTCAATATAAAAAAAAAATACTTTCAATTTTTTTTTCAAATTGGTGCTTTGGCTTATCCGCATCACATTAGAATTTAGCATATAAAATCTTTTTCTAATCCCAGCGGAATTGATTACGATTTAAAAATGATTAAACCAACCCTCGTACATATTTGTTTGGGATATGAACGTTGCGATCTTTTTCCCCGATAAAGCCTGAGATTGTAATAAACGTTTATATATACTAAATTTTCATCTCTTTCGCTTTTCAAGACCTTCTATAGTGCAATATGTCTCATAACGCTTTACAAAGGCAGTGGATGAAAGTAAAAGCGATAAAAATACATAAGTAGAGGCAACATATAAAAATGTAAGAATACATCTGCACTAAAGTGTTTCCGATCGTAAAATATACTCCATAATTCAGGCAAAAAAATTTCTTTCTCAAAGTAACAAACTGCAAAATACGAAAAAAATATTTTTGATAGTTTCACTAAACAGTTTTCTTAGGGACTTATGTTTTTAAAATATTAGAAAAAATAAGCGACAAGACTCAGAAAGAAACTTCAGGAAGTATCCGTTTCTGATTATTTGTTTTGGACCAAATCAATTAAAAAGTTTGTGCCAGAATGAGAGACGAAAACAACAATTTTATTGACTTAAGAAAATAATTTTATGGCGATTAAACACCCCTAAACTCAATAAAAGTTATGCAAAACTTGTCCAAAGAATGCGAAATTCGAGCTGAAATATCCGCGGAAAATATGCGTTAATATATAAAAAGTAAGTTCACTCGAAACATTTTTTTTTTAAATCAACCAAATCTGTACAACGCTATAGGATAAAAAATGCTTTGATTGTGAAATATTCCTCAGTTGACTTCATTTTCATAAAATTAAAAAATCTTTAATGTGTTTGAAAAAATGATTTCTGAACTTGAAAATTATTTTCTGAATTCAAAAAAATTATAGTGGAAAATATTTTGCTCAAGATTTATAATGCTACAAACTAAATTCACTGCTACTTAAGATCATTGTAAAAAATACAAGTTTTATAGGAAACAGGACAGAGTTTCCTCTTTTTTAGCAAATCACTTACTACCTTCTAGAATCCCTCCACTGATTCCCAGCGAATTAAATTCAGCAAGTTACCTGCTTAATTTTATTATATGATTCTATATTGTTCAAGACTCATTTTCTGATTCTCAGCAATTTTCATGATGTACAGACTGAATTACTGAAAATCGAAAATTACCTTCTGATATTTAGTGAATCATTTTTTGCGTGTAGTTTATGATGCCCTACAACATATTACAATTTTATTAAAATCAGAGGTGGACACTTAGTAGAGTTTTACTGTTAGATCAAGGCTAATAAATAAGGTATCCATAGCGAACAATTATCCGAGTTCCAAAGAATTTTCAGCGATAGGAATTGAAAAACTATTCCAGAGTTACACGCAGTGCAACAGTCATATTCAGCATTGCACTGGTGCTTCTTTTCTATATTCAAATCTTTTCAATTTTTCTTGAAGTGCAATTGAACTTTCTCAATGTTATATTTATACTTTTCTAACATTAACCTTTCTACAGGTTTACGACAGACGCTATTACGTACCATTTTCATTTTTCCGTTAATCAACTCATTTTCACAGCAGGGAAAGAATAAACCCATACCGAATTGAGCAGAAAATGTTAAACAACGGCTTTACAGCAAAACTTTTTCCAATATTCTCTATTGGTCACTCGATACATGGAAATTAATTCAAACAATCTGCCCGCTTCGCGGGCACATTCTCATCCCGCGCTTCGAGCGCAGCTCGCTTCGCTTGCAAGTTTGAGCGCGCCTGGGGCGCGCGATTTATTCGTCGCGTTCCGTTCTGTTTGGACCTCATGCTTAGCGCTTGGTCTTATGCTCCTTGCATACACTTAAGTTTATTTCTTATAATTTGATACTGAAGCTCTGATCAATTTTATAATATTACAGATAATGTGAATTACACATTTTCTCAATGTCACTAAATTTGTTTTTGAGTTTAAGTGAAACAGGAAATTCAATTCACTCGAGGCTCTATCGGCCTTAAGGAACACATTCTCATCATGAGACTCGCGTATCGCGCTCGATTTCCTGTATACATTTCAGTAACTTTTTAATAAACATATCACATATTTAAGTTAAAAAATGGAATTTTTTCAATAGTGTTTCTTATAATCAAAACATAAAATATACATTCTGTCGATAAGTGTCTTAATGAAAATATGTTGACCTAATTTAGTCAAATAATTTCCCATCTAAACGTTTTTTTTTGTCTCATATATTTTGTCTAAAAAGTGGAATTTTTGAATTTTAATCGTATTTTTGGA
The DNA here is from genome assembly GCA_030998225.1 of Diplolepis rosae. Lineage (NCBI taxonomy): Eukaryota > Metazoa > Arthropoda > Insecta > Hymenoptera > Diplolepididae > Diplolepis > Diplolepis rosae. The sequence continues at coordinate 1,713,379 of JAPYXD010000161.1, forward strand.
ATTGAAACGAAAAATATACATCTTATGAAAAAATGTTGCAATTCAAATTTGTAGATCTCCATGTAGAAAATAATTTTGTATGATAACTTTTTTTCATATCTCGTATAATTCAACTGGAAAATGGAATTTTGATATTGACTTTTTCCAAGTTTTAACATGCTGTAATATTTCTAATTTTGGTTTAATCAACGAATTTTATTAAGATAATTTGTAGATATTTATGAGCACTATCAAAAACCAGTATTGGAATTTTTGATTTTTTCAAAAAGTTTTTTCCAAAAACACAAAAAATGGTCTAGTTTCCTCAATTTTGGTTGGGTATGGCTGGTTAACGAACTTGTTCTTACTTTTTCGGCTCCGATAAAGTGTGCCCAAGCTCAATTAATCTGATAATTCTATCGAGAGTTATCGAGTATACGACCTACTACAAACAGACAGATAGACGTTTTCATAAAAATCACTTTTTCTGACTCAGAGGGTCTCAAAGCGTAAAGATTTGATGAAAATTTAGAAAGTCATTTTTCATATAAAACTAATACCTTCTCATCCATGATGAGAGTGTAAAAAAAGATAAAAAATGGGCATAATTTAATTCAGATTTACTCGACGCAAGTATATCTTACTTGCAAATGGATCAAAGCAACTTTGTTATTCAAAAGAGCCAACTGCGTATGCTCTTATTATTATTATTATTATTATTATTATAGCTATGGCTGGGACCCGGAAGGGCCCCTGATACTTGGGTATTCCCGTTTTATCACCAACTAAAACCTTATGCGCGACCCCACAGCCCGTGCCAAAGGGCAAGGACCTGGACCACGTTTTTGGTCTGAATCTTGGCTACGTCTATGTAGGCGTAGCCAGTGAGAATCTGGCGTTTGCCCTGATTGCTGGACAATCGCAGAGTATATGAGTGGAAGTTTCGTTGTCTTCCCCACATAATCGACAAAAAGGATTTTCTGCAAGCCCTATCTTATGTCTGTGATAAGCCAGGTTGCCATGACCAATAAACACTTCTGTTATGGTCTTTACCTCGGTTCTACTAAGCCTGCGTATGTCTGCAGCTCGTTTGGGGTTTAGATGCTCCCCCATGAGGGTTTTGGCTTGCTTGCATGCCGTAGCCTTATGCCACTCTTCCTGTTGTTTCTCGGCCAGTCACTTGTTGATGTCTTCCGTGACCAACCTATTTGAAACACCTGTTACTGGCTCTAGACCAGTTGGGTTTTGTTTTCACGCTAGCTTGGCTGTCTCATTACCCTCGATACCCCTGTGTCCAGGGATCCTGTGGACTATGACTTGGTTGTCTTCCGCTAGTTTGTTTAATGCTACGTGGCATTCCCAGACCAGCGTCGAAGTAGTCACTAACTTACCTAGTGTCGTGATGGCCTCTCTGCCATCGTGGTCCCAATGGGATCACGAGGCTTGTGTTGCTGTTCCTCCCATAAACACCAGCCCCCGCGCCCTCCCTGTTTTTGGAGCCATCTGTTAACCAGTTGTCTCCATCGCCTGGGAGGTGTGCGCGACCCGCCGTCCAATCTTCAATAGTTGACAAGCTTACCTTGTACTTTTTGTGGAAGAGGTACCGCGCAGACGTCCTATCTCTCATCATTTTTATGACCGGTCTCTTCGCGATGTCGACTGTGGCTCTCAGATTCTTTAAGATCACTGTACTAGAGTATTCGCCAATTCTCCAGGCCGCTTCGCTAGCTTCGGCTGTGATACACACATATAATATGTTTTTATTAATTTCCATTGTATTCATATTCCTTTCATACAGTAAAATAGATTTAAATTGGAACAATAATAAAATATTTTGTCTTATTTAATAAAAAAAAAGTCGTAATCGGTATCTTCTACGACATCGTCAACGATATCGAATATGGTCCCAAAATCTTACGTCGCTTACGATATCACTTACAACAACGTTTACGATATCGCTTACGATAACGTTTCCAACGTCGGAATTTTCAATGGGAGATAGATTAGCCGCCATTTTTTGGACTCACGAGTCCTCAGGTCGATAAAACCAAGGAGTTTTTAAATTATATAATTATGTTTATTGAAGCCTTGTATAAGCTGTAAAATCAATATTTTTTGTCTCTCCGATTTCCGTTAAAGTCAGCAGTATTATCATTTTTCATAACATTTTTTATTATTAGTATATTTCGTATATTTTCTGAAAATAAAAATCAATAAAAATACAAATTACAGATATTTTTGATTTTTACTTATTACGACAAAACCAAGATTTAAGGCAAAATTGTGAAAATGTAATTCAAGAGTGAGTTGTTATTAACTTCTCACTCTTGAATTACATTTCACAATTTTGCGTTAAATCTTGAATTTCCTTTTAATTATATTTGAATATATTCTTTGTAACACATTTAAAGAACCTACGTATGCATGTATATGCACTAACACGTGCACACATAATGGTAGTTCATGTGCAGGGATATAAGCGGCACTAGTTGCTAGCGGTCCACTACTTTTCCATTAGGTTTGCACGGCCTGACTGCCGCCGGCGCGGCGCCTTTTCCAGTGATTCCAGAAGGTGGGAGCTGGCAGCCCCCACCACGGATCACTGGCCAATTGCGGCGAGAATGAAAGTTTTTCCGTTACGAAAACTTTTTTGTATTATGAAGAGAAAAAGAAAAATATATATCTTATAAAAAAGTGTAGCAATTCAAATTTGTAAATCTTTTTGTAGTAAACAATTTTGTACGATAATGTTTTTTCGTATTTGGTATAATTTAACCGCGAAATGGAATTTAGATATTGACTTTTTTCAAGATTTAACATACTGTTCTTTCCTAATTTTAGTTTAATCGAAAAATATCATTGATATAATTAGTAGATGATTATGAGCACTATTAGAAACCAGTGTGGGAATTTTGGATTATTTCAAAAACGCAAAAGATGCTCTTATTTTCACAATTTTGGTCGGATCTGGCTGGTTAACGAACTTGACCTTGCTTTTCGGCTCCGATAAAGTATGCCAAAGCTCAATTCAATCCGATAATCCTATCAAGAGTTATCGAGTATAAGCCCTACTAATACTACTACTTTTTTTTTATTGTCGAAGGGAGATATGCTTTATGGACCTTCAGGGAGGCCTCACACCCCCCTGGTTTGTGCGACTCTGCTGCTCCTCACAGCCCTGCCCACCAAAATCTATCCCCGTCTTTTGGCCATGATATCCCCCCCCCAACCGCCGTGAGGCATTACTTCAGGGTGGGGGTCATCTATTGGCATTTGGTGCCTCTCCTCCTGGTTTCTCATATTTTATTGCCGTCCAACGTGTCCTGCCGGCTTGGCCTTTATTTGCGGCCTTTCTAAGGCTTCCTATTCGGGGCTGTCTTCCGAAAAGCCGACTGTAGAGGGTTTGGCTTCCCTCGTCCCTTTCTCCTTTATTTTTGAAGCCACCCTATTTCTGAGGTGGTGCTCGAAGTGATCAACGTAGCAGTCACTGTACTCCATGTACTTACGCAACGCAGCCAGTTCCCGTAGGGCCTCCTCGATGCCTTCCTTGATGGGGTGAAAGATATTCTTTTTCGTCCTGCAGAAGCTTTCTATTTTATTCAGTCTGTCCCTGTAGAGCCCCGCATGCAGGGTTTAGGTCTCAATGCTCTAGGAAATGACCTGGTTTCCTAGAGACACCGTGTAAGACACCACTCCCTGGTGCCATGAAGCCCTCGTAAAACTCGTTTTTTCTGACTAAGGGGGTCTCAAAACGTAAAGATTTGATGAAAGATATACGCTGAATTTCCAAACAAACAAAAAGTGAGACAAGTATTTCGCTATGCGTGTATAATTATTAGGTTTTTTTTATTTTTTGAAATTTCACAGATAAGTATTATTCGTGTGCCTAGAATGAATTCGATTCACATTATTAAAAGTATTATACCTTATAGTTATTTTACACTGAAAGAGATAATGTGATGGAGTAAGGATGGAGAAAAATAGTTCGAGAAACTTAACTCAACATGTTGAAGCTTTACCCAACGTTTTTAAAGTTCACCGAACTGTGATGCATTCTTTAACATATTTGGTACATCACAAATTATTACAATAATATTAAATAATCGCTAACTTGTCATACGTCCTAACTTTTCTAAAAGTTGAGTAAAGTTTCTCGTACTACTTTTCTTCATGGGCATAATTCTATTTCTATGAACTGTTAATACTGTATTGGAGATTTATTAAAAACCCAGGTTTGCATCTACCAGCATAAGTATTTCAACTAGGCAAATTACTATTGCAGTAATATTTTTTGTTTATTTATCACGCAAAATAACTGACATGGTCTGTTAATATAACTGAACGTTCAATTTCCGTTACATTAACTAACTATTTGTTTACCATAATTAAAAATAGCCATAAATTTAATGACTTTAGGAGTAATAAAAAATTTGTACTCAACACGATTATCATACATTTTTCTCTGTGTATGACTATTTTTTTTTCAGTTACGGAATCGTACATTGTACAAAAATGGGGTAAAGTTGATCATTTAAGGCGAGTGCGATGTTTACTGTTCTCGGCTTCGGCTCGCATTGCGCACTCGGCTTCGTCTCGTGCGCGCTCGTCTTCGCCTTGAAATGTAAACATCGCACTCGCCTTAAATGATCAACTTTACCCCCTTGTTGTACACGGTACTTTATACAACAAAAGCATGTTTTTCTTGCTTTTTGTAAAGTTTGTCATTTAAGCCTTGCGGGCGTAAATAGAGAGTGGGGGGTGCTTAAATGACTACTTTTAAGCACTGCATCCTTATTTACGCCCCAGGGCTTAAATGACAAACTTTATGCCCGCAAAACACTCGTCAAAAAGCGAGAAAAACATGCTTGTGTTGTATAAAGTGAATTTAAATTTATACAAGTATTTTTATTGCAGTAGTTTGATGGAAGTATACTTGTATACACGCATCGTAAAATATTTGTCTCATTCTTTGTTTGTTTGGAAATGCGGCGCATATTTTCAATTACTTATGGCTGATTTTTTTAGTCTGATTTTTCAAAAAATGTGTTTTTTCTTGTAAAGTGTTACGATATGTATTTTCTATTACATCTTATCATTTTTAAGTGGAAAAGGGATAGACAAATTCGTAACATTAGGCATCACAAACTCAATCTGGGAATTAATAAAGAAATTTACTAAAACTCAATTCGAGTAAAATTCTCTTAGATAAAGTATGTTCTTTTTGGATTGATTGGTTACAGATTCTTATTATATTTAGGCAGCTGTGTGAGAACCTATCTGGATTCCATACAGATTTATATAAGAATATTTTCAGTATTAGGTTATTATTTTGATATTCTGATATTTATCATATTTGTTCAGGAATTTTCATAATTAAGAGTTATAAGTGATTGTAAAATTGGATTCTATTTTTCAACTTTCAAAACGCATTTCAGTTCACTCCAGTAACTTTTGCGATTCATAACCACATGAAGCATTATTTCATTTAGTCAAACTTCTTTACTAAATTTCTCTTCTCGAGACCAAGTATTAACTCCAGATACATGGAGGATTTATGAAGCAACGCATGATACCCACAACGAAATAGAAACTAGGAGAAGAAAAAACAACTTTTCATAAATGCAAAAAATATATTCAATTCAAAACTTAATCACGCTACACTCACAAATAAATAATTGAAATTGTATAACATTTTTTTCAACTTAATTAAAACTCTTTTAATAATATTAATGCCAATAATAAAAATTTCTGTGCATGCCTCACATTTATCAATATTTGTTTTGTTAGTTATTTAATGCTAGGATTCTGGTGTGGGTTAAAGTCGTGAAGAACTACACTCCCGCGATCGAGTTTCAACGTTACATTTATTTTAACATTAATTTGATAATCTACTCTTTGATATTTGTAATACTGTCGGTATGAACTATTTTAAATCTACCTTCACTGATACATTTATTTTAATATTACTTTGGTAGGCTAGTTCCTGACATAAGTACAGTTCGTACCCCTAGCGCATCTTATGGTATACTGCCCGTTCGACAGCTTCGACCTGTTCGGGTACATTTCTGCAATGTTGTCGCGATAAATTAAAGTTTGGTACAAACAAATATGAAATCGTGGCAACGTCGCATTTCGGAAAACAGATGTGTCCTCAAGCATTTGGGCAAAGGTCATTGTACAGTCGTCAGGTAATTTTCGAGGACCTGGGTTCAAATAAAGTAATTTACGTGTTTAGGCAAGGTTTCTATATAGCAATTAGAATTTTAGGAGAACGTGATTTTACTTGGATTGCCTTGCGTGAGGAGACAACTCTATGGCACATAATTCAAGGGAGCGGAAAAACCCACTACAATTTAGGAAACCGTAATTGTTGGCGTTGTGCATTGAGACATCTACTTGTATATTGCAAGTTAAATTCTAAGCAGAGCTTTGAACATCCCGCCCACCTTGAAAGCATGCCTTTCTAACGAATTACAATTAATTTATAGGTCATACAGATGCATGAAGGTCCAGCATATGGCGAAGAGAAATCATGAAAAATATGATACAAGAATTATTTGTGTAAAAAAATAAGAATACATTGTAGGTGATGAACATATAATGCAAAGGTAGTGTAAATAAATTACATATAACGTCTTCAGTGACTCTAAGGATACTATGCAAACATTAGGTTAGTATTAATTTACAAGTAACGGAGTCATTTCGGTGGTAATCAATTATTTAATATATCCACTATTACTATTATAGAAAGTTTCATTTCACATAGAAGACTGGCTGATTTATTTCTGTAAGGGTAAAATACAAATTTTCGTGATTGGACGTTTAAGTACAGATTTTCCCACACGGACTGATACAACTCGTGTGACATTGTCTCGACCTGGGTGTAGTTCTGTAATTCTTCCTAGGCGCCACTTCAACGGTGGCAAGTCATCCTCACGGACTATTACCATAGTTCCTGGTGTAAGGTGATTTGATATCGGCTGAGCCCACTTATGACGCTGTTGCAATTGATTTAAATATTCATTTTTCCAACGCTTCCAAAAGTGCTGAAGCATCTGTTGCAGATGTTGGAATCGGTTCAGTCGATTTTGTGGAATCTCGCTAAGGTCTGGTTGTGGCACCGCAGAAAGTGAGTCCCCAATCAGAAAGTGCCCCGGGGTCAACGGGTTAAGGTCATTAGGATCATTTGAGAGGGACGACAAGGGACGTGAATTCAGACAGGCTTCAACTTGCGTTAACACTGTGTAGAGTTCTTCGTAGGTAAGACGTGTTTCTCCTATCACGCGATATAAATGTTTTTTCGCAGATTTTACCACGCTTTCCCATAGACCTCCGAAGTGAGGTGCACTGGGAGGGATAATATGCCACGATATTTCTTTATTTGCAAGAAAGTCTTGTATCGTTCGTTGAGAGTCATTGGCAGATAATAAATTTGAAAGTTCACGAAGTTCATTACGCGCTCCTACGAAATTAGTTCCATTGTCAGAGTGTATGTGTACATAAGCCTCGACGAGACACGAATCGTCGCAAGCAGTTGAGAAATGCTTCTGTCGACATGTCATTTGCTAGCTCGATGTGCACCGCCTTAGTTGCGAAACATACAAAAATACACATGTAAGCCTTGATTGTAGTACGACTGCGTGTTTTCTCCTTAAGGTAGAAGGGTCCTGCATAATCAACTCCCGACGTATAAAATGGTCGCTCGGGGGTAACTCGTGATGATGGTAAATTTGACATAATACATTCTAGCCCTGATGGCTTTGCCCTAAAACATGTGACACATTTTCGTAAAACATTTTTTACCGCATTTTTACAAGCTATTAGCCAGTATCGAGTCCGCAGGGAGTCAAGGACAGTTTGACATCCTGCATGCAATAGTCGAAGGTGTTCATTTCTAATAATCAATGTCGTGAGAGGATTGCTTGGCGCTAAAATAACTGGATGTTTTTGATCAAACGGTATAGAGGCGTTAGCGAGGCGACCGCCCACCCTGAGAAGACCCTGATCATCGAGGAACGGAGTTGAAGATAATAATTTGCTTTTCCTTGACACTTGCTTAGTCTCTTTTATATCCTTTAATTCTACATAAAAATCCTGAGATTGGGCAAGCCTCATAAGGCAAGTGCGCGCTCGATCCAGTTCCTGAGTTTCGAGATTGCCGACCCGCCTAAGTTCCGTCGCTCCTTTAACATTCTCTACGAAACGGAGACAATAAGCTGTGATTCTAGTTAACCGGTTTAAAGACGAGTATCGCCTGAGCAACGAAAAATCCAATTCGTTGATGATGACAAGAGCGCGGTCACATTTTCGTTCTTCCGGTAAGTTCGTAATTTTTGGAACTTGTTGAATCGGCCAAGATTTTGTGTGTTTTGATAGCCAGGACGGTCCTTGCCACCATAGTTCGCAGTGGCGTAGATCTTCCGGTCTGAGTCCGCTGGATATGATATCTGCTGGATTATCTGTTGACACCACGTGATACCAATTTTCATTTGTTAATTTCTGAATCTCACTGGTGCGATTTGCAACGTACGTTTTCCAGCGACTGGGTGGAGATTGGATCCAATGTAAGGTCACTGTCGAATCAGACCAAAAATAACATTCGTCTATTTTCAAAGTGAGTGCTGTTGAAACGGAGTCGAACAGTTCTGCGAGGAGCAAAGCAGCCTGGAGTTCAAGTCGCGGTAATGAGATTTTCTTCAAGGGTGCAACTCGCGACTTGGCACATAATAGGTGGACCATGTGATTGTCGTGTCGGTCCGAGGATCTCAAATAGATGCAGGCCCCGTACGCAAGTTCTGAGGCATCGCTGAATCCATGAAGCTGCACATTAATTGCATTATCACAGCTCACTCGTCTTCTCACAGAGATTTCGTTAAGTGCCACTAACTGACGATTGAATTCTCCCCACATCGTGTGTAAATTCTGTGGAAGGCTTTCATCCCATCCGATTTTTAATTGCCATATCCTTTGTAATATAATTGTAGCTCTTACTACAGCGGGTCCGACCAGACCTAAAAGATAAAAAATTTGAGCAATTTTTGACAGGATCGTTCGTTTAGTGCTTCTTTCTTGCAGGGGTTCTCGAACTGAATATTTTAATTCATCGAGGTGGGAGTTCCATAAGAGTCCAAGTGTCTTGGGATCTTTATCACCTTGGAGAGGTTTACTCGACAACACATGACCCACGTTTTCGAAGACTTGCGGATCGTTAGATGCCCATTTTCGTAGTTCAAGTCCTGCCTTTGATAAAAGTTTCTGAAGTTCGTGCTTGAGTTCTCGTGCCTCTTCCACAGATTCAGCTCCAGACAGTAGATCGTCCACAAAAAAATCTCTGATGATGATTTCACTCGTTCTGGGAAACTCCAACTTATTTTCTTCGCCGATTTGTCTCAGTGTTCGAGTTGCTAGGAACGGTGCTACAGCTGTGCCGTAAGTAACAGTTGTCAGTCGAAAATGATGAATCGGTTGAGATGAGTCCGATCTCCATACAATTCGTTGCAAATCCTGTTGGTCTTCAGTGATTTTTATCTGTCGGTACATTTGTGTGATATCCGCAGATAAGACAATTCGGTGCTATCGGAATCTCAAAACAATAGCGAATAAATCACTTTGAACTACGGGTCCAACGCGTTGAACTTCATTGCACGAGAGTCCTGATGACGTCTTAGCGGATCCATCAAATACCACTCGTAATTTTGTTGTGGTACTGCCCTCTTTAAATACTGCATGGTGTGGTAAATAGCAAATTGGTTTCTCAGTCCGCAATTCTTCTGGGCGAATTCGAATCATGTGACCTTGTGCTTCATAGTCAGTCATGAATTCAGAGTACTTTTCCTTTAAACCTGGGTTTCTGATGAATTTTTGTTCCATTGAGAACAGACGCATTTGTGCCATTCCGAGAGATTCTCCGAGCTCACTGACTTCGTCCTTGAGAGGAAGAGAGACGATAAATCTTCCTTCAGAATCTCGCTTTGTCGTAGCAAGGAAGTGTTGCTCACAGATATTATGTGGGTCTAGTTCCGGATAAGGTTGCTTAGCCGAAAAATGCTCAATCTCCCAGAATCGCGTTACTTGATCGTGGAGTTGTTGATTCGTGATGAGATTACAGGATAACTTATTTTTGAATTTTATGGGTGGAAGTTCCATTGGCCCAGCCACGATCCATCCAAGCTGAGCTTTCTGGAGAATCGGCTGATCTTCGCGAAGTTGAATTTGACCTACACATATTAAATTCCAAAAAAGTCCAGCGCTGATTAAAAGGTCCACCGCTCGCGTGGCCGCAAATGACGGATCGGCCAATGTCAGTCCTTCTGGGATTTTAAAGTCCTTTCGATTCATTGATACATTTGGCATATCGTCAGTAATTTCAGGCGTGATTAGACATGTCAGATTCGCGGAGAACGCTGTGCAGGTTGATTGAAGAGTGACAGTAACACGATGTCGTGGTTCGTGCGTTGCCTTGCCTACCCCTGAAATTAAAATATCCGAGTCTGATACTGGAAGCTTTATCCGCTGACAAAATTCACGAGTCATGAGGTTCACTTGCGAGCACGAGTCAAGCAGCGCTCGACATTCATGACGATTTCCCTGTCGATCCTTAATCCATACAATGGTAGTACCTAGCATAATGTGGTTATTCTCTTTAGAATTTGCGATAAGTGCTGTTTTGGGTTTCGAATCATTTGTTTTATCCAAGAGTGGGTCCTTATTTGTATCTTGCGTGTCGACTTCACGATTTTCACGATGAAGTAAGGTATTGTGCTTTGCCGGATATTTTCTACAAGGACCGAAAGTACATTGCTTATTTCGATGGCCAGGCGATAAACAATTAAAGCAAACGCGAAGTCGCGACGCTTCCTGAATTCTGTTATCATATCTTTAAATTTAGGTTTCCCTACAATTGAAATTAGATATTTTTCCCACTGACGTTTAGAATATTGGTCAAGTTTTGTCGTTAATAGATGGATTATCATCGTGTCCCATGTGTCAGTTTGTTCGTCTAATGCTTTGAGCGCTAATAAATGATTATTGGTATCGTCAATTAGTTGTCTCAGGGATACGTACGATGATTTCGTTATGGAAGATAAGTCGAACAAAGATTTCGTGTGATAATGAATTAAAGATGACGAGTCTTCATATCGATTCGTTAAACTATTCCATGCCAATTCGTAATTTGAATCTGAGACACCGAGCGATCGAATTATGCGAGCCGCATCTCCCGTTAGTGCTGAATTCAAGTAATGGAATTTCTGAATTCTTGATAATCGCGGATTGTCGTGAATCAACGATTCAAAGGTATCGCGAAATGGTGGCCAGTCCTTGAATGAGCCATCAAAATTCGGCAACGTAATTGTAGCAAGTTTCACATTAAAGGATTCATCTGACGGAGAAATCGGAACGTTAACAGGAGTCTGACGGTGGGATGTCGATGCACTCGCTATATCGGGTTGAACTTGTGTTACAAGTGCTCTGTGCTGATCAATATAATCTCTAACTTTAGTAAGAATTTCAAAATAGCCTACTTCAAACTCTTCGCGTTCTTTGAGTTCCTTCCTAGCCGCGGTTTCGTCATCGTCGACTAACATGTCAATTTGCGTTTGTATCGCATCATATTTGTCGTACAGAGTTTCAAAGGTCTGTAGTCGGGCTGGCAGTGAGCCTACACCCGAGGTTTTGTCGTGTTCAGCAAATGCATTTTTGAATCGCGTTAATGCACTCTTGATAGGCTTTCGCTTTGCCTTCCAAGCTTCGAGTTCTGCCATTCTTTTCGCAAGTTGAATGTCTGAATTCAAGGAAATAGGTATAGATAGGAATTGGGAACTCACCGATGTGAAGAATTCAGCGCTTCAGGTTTCAGTTACTCCCTTCTTCCCGTGGTCCAGTGGTAATTGTCGTAAATATCCAAAATTGTTATTAATTTGAGTCACTGTCAGTAATTTGAGTCACTGTTTAAAACTCGATCACTGTATAAAGTCACTGCTGCACACACACACAAGTTCAGGTTTAGATCACACTTTCAGTTCACAGTTCCAATTCTGGTGATCTTTGTTGACACTTTAAATTCACAGCTGATTTGCAAAAATCCGGCTCGAAGGACCAATGTTTTGTTAGTTATTTAATGCTAGGATTTTGGTGTGGGTTAAAGTCGTGAAGAACTACACTCCCGTGATCGAGTTTCAACGTTACTTTTATTTTAACATTAATTTGATAATCTACTCTTTGATATTTGTAATACTGTCGGTATGAACTATTTTAAATCTACCTTCACTGATACATTTATTTTAATATTACTTTGGTAGGCTAGTTCCTGACATAAGTACAGTTCGTACCCCTAGCGCATCTTATGGTATACTGCCCGTTCGACAGCTTCGACCTGTTCGGGTACATTTCTGCAATGTTGTCGCGATAAATTAAAGTTTGGTACAAACAAATATGAAATCGTGGCAACGTCGCATTTCGGAAAACAGATGTGTCCTCAAGCATTTGGGCAAGGGTCATTGTACAGTCGTCAGGTAATTTTCGAGGACCTGGGTTCAAATAAGGTAATTTACGTGTTTAGGCAAGGTTTCTATATAGCAATTAGAATTTTAGGAGAACGTGATTTTACTTGGATTGCCTTGCGTGAGGAGACAACTCTATGGCACATAATTCAAGGGAGCGGAAAAACCCACTACAATTTAGGAAACCGTAATTGTTGGCGTTGTGCATTGAGACATCTACTTGTATATTGCAAGTTAAATTCTAAGCAGAGCTTTGAACAATATTAGTTCAACTTCTTCTTAGAATATTATACTAAGTATATATAAAAGTCTCTCAAATACTATAAGCCTGGTGTTAACAAAAAGGATGAATGATTTCCTTAACTTTATATGAAAGAGAAATAGTTTTTCTAGGAGAGTAATCCACAGTCTAGGAAAGATCAATGCTAAAGCTTCTAGGATCTCCATGGGCAGTCAGAATTGTAATTCCTGTTTACCAAATGATTTTAGGTTGTTGGAAATAAAGAACTTGAATTTGAATATCAAAGCGAATCCCACAAAGAAGAAGATTCTACACGTTTCGGAGCATTGTCACAAAGACTAATGCTTGCCATTTGAAAGTTCTGTTCTTTGATTGCCTACTTTGATTGAAACACTTTAACATTCTTTATTCAGCACTACTAGATAACAAACAAGGCTTTAAGACTGAAATAGATGCCAGTTTTGACAACATAATTTCTTATTATATCTTTTTCCTGTTATAACCCTTCATAATTTGATTCTTTAAAAAAAAAGGAGAATATCATTTTTCGTACGAAAATAATATTTTTAATCATACAGGAAAAAACATTCATCTGCGGATAAGAGTGATTTGAATTAAACTCTGTTTGCATTTAATTTTAAACAATTTTCTGCTTAAAACCTTCTCATAGATTCTTCTAGAACATAAAAACTTAGTTTTTGCACATGTATAATTAAAATCATTTAATTCCTTTCAGGTTCTATAAATTTGAAATTAATTTCAATATATTTTTACCATTTTGGATATTTCAAACATTCAAGCAATTTGAATTTACTTCCATAATTGATTAGCAATAAGACATAATGAAGAAGAAATGTTCAGAACAAGATTATTTTTCAACAACTAACTTAAATAAGTTTTTCCTGTCAGACAAAGCCTATGAAATAGATAAAGAACATCTGTTCAAAAAGAAAACATATTCTAATCGATTAATAAATGTATACACTCTAAAGAAATTTTTTTGATTAAATTAAACTGTTTTGTTAAATTTATAAAATATTTCGTTAGTATCGGAAAATTTTTGAGTTGAATTTAAAAAATAAATTTGTATGGCTGGATCAACAAAATTATCTGACTGCAATCAATATATGTTTGGTAGGATAAAAAAAAATTTGGTAGAATTCACCAAATATTTTCAACCAAAAAATTGCGTTGGGCCAACTAAACATTTTGTTTTTCATATAATGACAAATTTCTAGGGCTAAACAACCGAGTCCTTTTTGAGTGTAGTTGCTCACAACAATAAATCTTCCTCTACTTTCAAGCCAGTATGCATCATAATTAAATTCATAAAAATATAAATGAGTTGTTTTATACTTATTTATGCATAGATTACACGCCTTATTCAAATTTATATACATTTTTTACCGATTTTCATCATTAATTAAATTTTTAGACAAAAGGCCGTAGCAGGATAAGCATGGTGTGGGTGCCCCCGCTCGGATTTGATCCATATTGCAAGGGTAAGTGGCTCCCATTAGAAGATAAATTCATCCCAAGTATCAACTCGAAAAAAATTTGTTTACAAAAGTTATGAACGAATTTTGAAAAATAAAATAATCTAATTTTCTCGAAAACGGCTCAACCGATCTTGATGACTAAAATATATGTTAAAGAGGGTACTAAAGAGTTTCTGGGAAAAATTCGAGAACCCACTCCGTTTGTAAAAAGGGGGTAAAATTGTTTTTTTAAATTTTTGAATAATTTTTCTAATGTGAATTACTTCTTGAACACCCACCATTTTTTTTCTATATCATGCTCAAATTCGAAGTGATAATATAGTATCATTTTCTTCCAATAGGTATACCTCCCTGTAGTTCAAACGCGGTATAACAGCATCCTACAACTTATCAGGAAACGATTACAATTGCGAATGAAATAAAAACACGAACCTTAGATAAGTACATCTATTGAGCATGAATAAAATCAATTTAAAATCAGGTGCTTTTTGCGAACGAACTCGTGCGGCATTCGAAGCCTGCGCAGTAGTACTCTCAAGAAGGGCAGAACGTAGGTCATCGTCACAAGCTTCGAGAAGGAGATATTTGGGGAAATATATAAACTGAATTCTGTGACTGAAAGAAAAAGCTTGTTGACAGGTGGATAAAGTGTATTGAAAACAAGGCGATCATGTAGAGATGTGTTTTTTTTTTTTAATTGATAACGATCAATTCCACAGACAGGGTGGGGATAATTTTTGATACACCCTCAGATTCATATAAAGTGTACTATTTCGTCCACTATGCAGCAAATACTTAAAAATAAATGAGATATTGTATGTGATCAACGTAAAACTTTCATGAGTATAGAAACAATTGCTTCAATGAGTCATAGGATATCAATTGTTCCATACATTGTAGGGGCCAAAGAAGTTTTTATTTTTTTTAACTATGAAGTACCTGTCCGAAAATTTTAGAAAAAATATATATTGTCACATTGAATTTAAGCATGATATATTTTTCAGTATATGTCATTCATTTGAAGCGTAAACAACAATAATTTCTTTTTACTCAAATGTGTCGAACTTTGTGCATGAAAAAGTGTTTTTGCGGGGAGTTCTTCTTCATTACTTTAATATGAAGAAAATTGCTGCCGAAAGTCATCGTATTTTGGTGGAAGTTTATGGTGAACATGCTCTAGCTGAGCGAACGTGCTAAAAGTGGTTTGGACGATTTAAAAGTGTTGATTTTTTCTTGGAAGACGAAGAACGTCCTGGGTGAACAAAACAGTTTGAAGATAAAGAACTAGAAGCATTACTCGATGAAGATTGTTGCCAAATACAAGAAGAGCTCGCAGAATCTTTGGGAGTCACTCAAGCAGCCATTTCAAAACGTTTAAAAGCAGCCGGAACGCCACAAAAAGAAGTCATTTTTGCATCGGTTTGTTACTGGTGATAAAAAATGTATCCATTACGACAACACCAAGCGCAAAAAATCATCTGTGAAACCTGGCCAACCAGCCAAATCAACGACAAAGCCGAATATCCATGGCGCGAAGGTAATGCTCTGTATTTGGTAGGATCAGAAGGGTGTGCTGTATTATGAGCTGCTAAAACCGGGTACAACCATCAATGGAGAACGCTTTCGAACACAATTAATCCGTTTGAAGAGAGCGATAGCCGAAAAACGCCCCGAATATGCGACCAGACACGAGGCAATAATTTTCCATCATGACAACGCTCGGCCCCATGTTGATATTCCGGTTAAGAACTATTTGGAAAATAGTGGATGGGAAGTTTTACCCCACCCGCCTTATAGCCCAGACCTTGCCTCTTCTGACTATCATTTGTTCCGGTCGATGCAGAACGCCCTCACTGGAATACGGTTTACATCGGAACAGGGTGTCAAAAATTGGCTTATTTCATTCTTGGCCGCCAAGCCGGCGCAGTTCTTTTGAAATGGAATCCATAAATTTCCAGAAAGATGGGAAAAAGTCATAGCTTCAGATGGGCAATAATTTTAATAATACTATTGTACATGTTTTTCTTAAATAAACGTTCAAACTTTGAAAAAAAAACTGCACGAATTAAGTTATAGATCCAATAGAAAAAATGGTGGGTGTTCAAGAAGTAATTCACATCAAAAAAATTATTCAAAAATTTAAAAAAAAATGTTTACCCCCTTTTTATAAACGGAATCAAAATTCGTTCATAACTTTTGTAAAAAAATTTTTTTGAGTTCATACTTGGGATGAATTTATCTTGAAATGGGAGACACTTACCCTCGCAATATGGATCAAATCCGAGCGGGGGCACCCAGACCATGATTATCCTGCAACGGCCTTTCACAATCATTTTTATAGTTGAAAAATAGCTACGAAAATCCGCCATTAAAATCAGTCAAAGAACTCAAAAAAAGATGATTATATTAAAAGTTGTAGTAAATGAGAATTAAAAACTTGGCAACTTATTTACAATATTTTTAAAATGAGAAACATATTACGGCAAACTTTGGTTCATTATGCATCTAATCCTCAAGATCCGCTGAAATACCCTGGTTATATCGTAAGTAAATACATATTGAAATAAAAGTTAATAAAAAAGTAATTTATTTATAGCTTTTTAAAAAAAAAAAATTTATTTGCAAACTTCAATTTAAAGTAATATTTACTAAATCAATAAAATCAGTCTCCCCCAAGATTTATGCACAATAATGAATTTTTTTAGCCGAAATTTAAGGACAGAATAAAGGACATATTAGCGGATGGCTGTAGACTTCAATTAGTTCTAAACAATCAAAAAAATAATTCTTGTTTTACCGACACTAAAATGGTTGTAATTGTTAAAAAGGAATTTAAGTCTACAGTTGTTAGCTATAATATGTCATTCATTATATGCTGAAGTTTGAACTGAAAAAATTCATTAGTATCCATGGCCTCAAGGTAATGGATTAACTGGACCACATGACGTCGGTAATTTCAATTACAGTATGGTAAGTTATTCAAAAAATAATAACTAAAGTGGATTTTTGGTACCAGACAGACGTGAACAAGAGAGTAGACCTGGTCTGGCACCGAATATATATTTCAGTTGTTAATTTTTACACAACCTTACACACTGTAAATGCAATTGTCGACGTCACGTGGTCTGGTTGATCGATGGCCTTAAAGCCTGATTGTAAACAAAAATATTTATTGACTCACGCCATTATAGTTCTGAATCCCTCAAATAAAAGGTGGTAGTGCAGAACTAATGTAGATATTGGACAATATCGGAATTTGTCAGGAAAGCAAAAACACATTGGGTAAAATCAAATTTATAACTTGAAGAAAAAACGAAAGTTAAATTCATCTTCGAGCTGAAATGTTGTTGAATTTAGACCGAAAAAGTTTCATCAGAAAAAGTTGTCCAGTTTCGTGGAAATTTTAAAAATGTAGATTTGAAAGTTGACAATATCATAGTGACACTGGCGTAAAATTCAGCTATTTGCGGTTAGTACTGTTTTATAGACATGACTATATGCCATATAAATTGTTGTTAAATATGAAAATTCACATATTTCAACTATAAATATCCCTTATTTTGACACTTATTGTTCATGAAGAAGAAATGTGTTTTTATTGATGAAGCGCTTTCAATTATTTTTTCCATGTGTTAATGAAAGTTCCTACTGATTTGATTCAATGAAGTATACTTCTTACTGGCTCAAATTTATAGAGCGCTTAAAGGAAACATTTTTTCAACTCTGAATATGACCCATAATTTTAGCCTTCTTCTATGTCATTAATTAATTATCACTTTTAAAAGCCTGATTTCTGAAAAAAATCAAAAACTTAAAAGGTGCTTCATAAATGTGTATACGTTGTAGAATAAATTCTTAGAATAGGTGTCAAGATTACCATGTTTTGCGTTTATTTAAAGGCGACCTGCGTAATTAAATGCCAGATATTGCGTTCCTTAGATAGCTTCTAAGGTTTATAGAAGCATCGGCAAGAACAAAGACGTGATGCTGATAATTCAATAGAACGTCAATGATTAACGAGCATCCAGAATAGATTGCAATTAGGATCCTATAACATAGTGACCGCATTCACTCTGTCTCTATTTCACTCCCTTTCAAGAATATATAATAAGATACTGTCACATCTTACAGTGCATCAGCAAGCATAAGCAGGTACAACATACTAAAGACTTGAAGAGCCGTGGAGAAAATTGAGTTAGTAATCACTAGAGAGGATGATTGCATTTTCCTCAAGTACAATAGATCGGGCGTTATATTATATTATGTATTTAGCAATCAATTATGATTCAATTCTTCTTTATATTGTAGATCAAAATAAATGGCTACTAAAAATGAATATTGATTCTCATTTTATTCCGAACTACATATGATACTCAGGAAAAATATTTATGTAACCCTTTTTTTATCCCAGAAAAACATTTTGTTAGAATAACCAAAATGTTATTAATTTAACTTTCTAACTAACAAGAACTAAAAAATGAAGCAAAAAGGTCGGGAACCTTGTAAATTATGGAATATTAAATCAGAATTCGAAATCCGAATTATCGAATCATTAATTGATTATTAATTGAATCAATTAATAATTATTAAATACAAAATTATGTACATTGAGAGATAGTTGTCCTGGGCAGCCTTACTCGATAGAGGGTTAAGAAACACAAACACCAATAAAATATTTTTTTTGTTTTAGCAAAACTCGTTTTTCAATGTATATAGGATCAGTAATTCATTAATGATGAAATTTTCCATCATATAGAGATAGATAAGTGATTAAAAATAAAAGTTTGTATAGACAAACAGCTATTGCATGGAAAGACCCGCAGGCAAAAAAAAGAAAGGCAAAATTTACTAACCGGGACCAGTAAAAGATTTTAAGTAAATGTATCATTAAAAAATGTTAACATATCTGAAAAGAAATGTCCGAATTACTGAGCGTTTCGTAAATCTCATAATAATATCAAAGTAAATCTAACTCGGTCACTTGTGAGTTAAAAATACCTTTATCATATGTATTAAATACAAGATGATAAGTACCATTCACTGGAACTGAATTACAATACTAGTGTAGTACACATTAACGAAAGATCAGTAGATTTTACCGATCTGGATGTTTCGCTTAACTCGCGCACATGTAACGAAAACATAACCTTCATGTGTAAATCACGTGTGCCGGCAACGCTGGGTGTAAACAAAGGAATTTCCAACTGCAGTGAGAAAAACGGATCATAAAACCTGGATGTTAAAAGTAAGGATAGTATTCGGTAAAATCAAAACATTCATTCTCCGTTTTTCATATAATTCGTTTCAGAATGTCGTCCGTATTTCGGAATATGGCAAGCGAGAATAGCCGAGAGGCTTTAGGCGTTAGGAATGCGTTTAGTTAATGTAGATATAGTTAGAGTTAGAGGGTTCGAACCCAAAAGCGATTCTGAAATTTAATTTCAAGCGTATGCGATTATAAATAGTTTAGCATTGTGTACTTAAATATGTGAACATAAATGAGGTATGATAATAATATTTGTGTATGTGTTCCCACTGAAACCTCCCCTCTTCTGAGTGCCAAAGCTCTCCCCTCTATCTTTCTTTTGTTTTGCACGCGTTAAATCTGGTATATTTCAGTTTATAATCCAAGATATTATCCGATACTATCTTTTTTTTAAAACATCTACAGATTATGGTTTTAATAATCTAGATCGCTGTCCCGTAGTTAATAGTCCAAGATTATACCCGGTAACATATTTTTCATTACCGTTTACAATCCATTTTTCTCAGTGTGCAAAGAAAGTAGCCAAAACAAAAGAACTGTGTTATCCGAAACGAATATGCTACTTTCACCAAGAAAAATCGGTAAAGCTACTGTCTTATAAGTAATTCTGACATTCGAAAAACGTAAAGAGCACTAACATTTTGGTAAACTATACCGTTACAGTAAGTTACATTCTCTTACACGCTATGGAAATGTAACAGAATAATAAGCATTTGTAGCATTTAGAAACAGTGTAGGATAGCAATTGGCTCGGTGAAATTTACTGATCCGCAAGTCAGTACCACTTATATATTCGTATTTGTAACTACCAAATTTGATTACAGTTACTTGTTCAGCCTAGTAACATTCAGTTAACTGGCTAGTTGTCCATATAAGTACTTGGAAATTAAGTAAAATTTACCGGATTTTCAGTATATTATACGGAACTTTTTTCTGCGTGCGTGTTTAAATTTTTCCCTATACTACATTTCAATATACATACATGCATAGTCCAAAAATATCAGTTGATTTTGTATGCTATTTCTTGATTTACGTATAAGCGTTTCCATAGCTCGGTGAGTAACCCCGGTAGTATATTGCGGCCTAAAGGGGGTAACTCACAGATCACGCGTACTTTCACTTTTCATGCTTAGATGTTTCTTACGTTACTTCAGACCGCGAAACACTGCCTCTTTCTATTATTGTTCATTTTTTCTATTATACATCAGAGAAACTCGTAGAGTAGAGTACACGCAGAAAAAAGTTTCGTATAATATACTCAAAACCCGGTAAATTTTACTTAATTTCCAAGTACTTATATGGACAACTGGCCAGTTAACTGAATGTTACTAGGCTGAACAAGTAACTGTAATCAGATTTGGTAGTTACAAATACGAATACATAAGTGGTACTGACTTGCGGATCAG
This sequence comes from Diplolepis rosae, assembly GCA_030998225.1. Lineage (NCBI taxonomy): Eukaryota > Metazoa > Arthropoda > Insecta > Hymenoptera > Diplolepididae > Diplolepis > Diplolepis rosae. The sequence goes on from JAPYXD010000161.1 coordinate 1,734,270, forward strand.
TAAATTTCACCGTGCCAATTGCTATCCTACACTGTTTCTAAATACTACAAAATGCTTATTATTCTGTTATATTTCCATATCGTGCAAGAGAATGTAACTTACTATAACGGTATAGTTTACCACAATGTTAGTGCTCTTTACGTTTGTCGAATGTCAGAATTACTTATAAGACAGTAGCTTTACCGATTATTCCTAGTGAAAGTAGCATGATGAGCAGTAAATTCTTCTTACTAGAGTGGTGTTTTACACGTTTGCCGAACGTTAAAAATACCTACACGACTGTAGTTTCAACGAATAATTTAAGTAGAAGGAACTTCATAAATAATATATTTTATCTATCCTAGTAGTGATTTTCGTGTGTACCAAATGTTAAATTTAATTTTAAGCCTGTCACCATTACTGATTTTTCTGAATAAAAATAGCATGACATGCGGAATATTTTACTAATATCTCAAGTTAAAAAGAAGTTTACAATATAATGTTTATAATGCTGTCGTTCAAAATTTATTCGTCGTATCTATATATATATATATTCCAAATAAATCACCTGTAACTTTACCAAATTTGAGATCAAATGAAAAATGCCTTTCTGATTATGTAGGTCTATAAATAAACATCTTACAGTATATGTTGATGAAATTATATGTATAACTGGTGCGGAAGGCGTATTATAATTTCCCTCTGAAATTCAGTACAGTACATCAAGTTACTTCTCTGGAATGTATATAGATACGGCGACTAAATAGGAGGCGACTTGAAAACATAATTTTTAAGAAAGTTCATTTCATTTGAGTTATCACTGGTTCTGACAAACGTGAAGCTTATAATTCTTGTAGCAACGTGTACATATATATTAAATATATAATTTATCAATTAATCATGCAAAAACCTTACGCTGAATGTGGTAAATATAATCTTTACAATAAATGCAATTGTCATACATAGAAACTCATATATATTTATTGTATCATAAATATTAACACATTTGAACGAATTATCAGAATAGTACACTTTAGTTATTGCAGTATTTTATAGCATAATATCAGTCTTACTGATACGTATTCAGTCTTTTTTACCTTTTCAATAAATTAGAGAATTATTCATTATGATCACAATATAATTATAAGGTAAGTTAACTTATTTCTGAACATATAGTTTATTATATAATATTTGATATTTGTAATTACATATAATTTATCATATAACTGACTATGTTATATAATTGTGGAGATAAACGCTCAATACAAAATCAGTTTATTTTGTTATTTTTCTACATTTCGAAATTATGAAAATAATGTTTCTTTTGTTTTAATTTTTTCTGAGATTTTTTAATACAGATTACTTTTTTCATAAATTATACAAGTTGTTTGAAAGAATGAAGCTATTATTAAGTGATATATGCAATAGTCAAACGATATTTATAATTCCACAATTATGTACATAAAAAGTTAATAACAACTTTTCAAAAATAACGCGACATAACAATGATTTAAACGTAATTATCATCTCAAATGCAAAATAAAATGAAATTTGCCTGCACTTAAATTTAAAAAGAGCTATTTAAAGCGTCCATTTTCTAATTTCTTTTGTATTTTAAAGATCTTTTTATCGAATTTTGTTTAGCAGAAATGTGGAAAATCGTATTTCGTATCGAACCAGCTATTTTAAGTTTTATTCGGAAACATTATTGATATTTTTATTCGGAATCAAAAGTCATATTTAACCTGTTTTTAATAACTTGCATATTGATTCCGAATCCAAAAAATTTTTAATTTTCATTTGATTTAAGATTTTGACGGCTTGTTCTCCTCAAAATATAATTTCCCACATTTTCACCTACACAAAATTCGACAAATAGATGTTTAAAATACGGAAGAAATTAGAAAATGGACTTTTTGACTAGCTTTTTTTCTTTAGAGTGTCGGTCTCAATCCTTTTTAAACGTAAACTTACGTTAAGCTTTCTTTAAACTATTAAAAATTTACTAGCAACATAATAAGTCGACACTTTTTGCACTAAAAGGCATGGAAATTTGTAAGGTAGGTCGTTATAAATCATTACGAATTCTTTACATTTACCTGCCATTACGTCCACTTCGTAAGCATGAAAATGTTTATCAAATTTTATAGTGACTAGAGGCATAATTAGGAAGTGCACCACGTCTTTGATTAAGTATACCGAACAAATCTTACCAAATTTTGGATTTGGAGTCTCGATTTTAGTTACAACTATAGTTCCAGGAGTATAATTCGTACCCCATATGTTTGCCCATTTCACACAAGTTATTACTTTAGGATCTTTGTGACTGGGAAAGTATAATTTGTAATGTATTCGATCAAATCGATAATTAGAAATGACAGGACCAACGGTATAATCACAGCCAATACAATTATTCTCAAGAAAATAAGAAACTTTCAATTGATGTTTCACAGCTAACGTGTGAGGAAGGTTTACTTTGCTGCAAGAAACATTAGATGTATTTTTTGATTCTTTATGTTTTGATTCATACCTCATCGATGAACAGTTGGCTACAGGTCCCAACCAGGCTATTAACTTTGGATAGTGTAGTAAAAAATGAAATTTGGGTTTTAAATTTTCTTTGAAAATATCGAGGTACATAGTATGATGTTCCGTTAATAACTGTTTCAACAATGCAGGATCTGTGTGACGCATCTTGGGAGACTGAATGATTTCAGTTATTTGTCTTAGTTTCAAATACAAGATCCACACAATATTTTTTCGGGGAACTAAATCACCAACCATTAAACCAAAGTAACGTACAAAACAGGTCATCTCTGAAGCTGACATTTTCAATTTAACACTTGAAGACTTTCGTACACAGATAAGAGGTGGTTTGTTTGATTTCTCTAGCTGTCCATAGTTGAACATTTGAATTCGAAAATTTAGTATTTGCAAAGAAAAAACTTTTAAATCGAAAATAAAGTAATTTAATATTTTCGTCATTACATATGTTTGTACACCTTCTCTAGAATCGTGCATTTCATCAATTGCGACATTTTTAGTTATGTGAAAACCAGTAACATCGTGCCATACGCAACGCTCTTTGATTCCACTTTCAGATAGATTATTTAACTTCAAATCACTTTCGTAGTTATCTTCTGTATGCATATTCTGCATGGAAAATTGGCACTGAAGCATTCAGTAAGGCCCAAAATACTGTGCAAACCTAAGTTATCACCCAAAATTAAAATTAGTTGAAAATAAATCCTTTCACCATTAACAACAATACCATGTTCGCGTAAGTAATTCAATTCTTTAATCAGAACATGAAAAATTGCTTTATTGCCATAAACATGCCTGTGATCAGATCTGAAAAGTAACACTAGAAATGTGTGTCGTAAATTTGAGGCATATTTGGGCGGTAAACATGCAATTCTAGCATAAACTGCTCCAAATTTGTTATCGCCTGCGTGTGACCCTAATGGATTACCAGATTCCCAATCATCAGAGTGGATGTAAAGAGGCAAGTAAAATTTGCTACCGGAATCTTTTTGCATTTCTTTCCAAAGTTTTCCTTGAATGATATTAGTAATCAATAAATCATCATTTAAAACGTTTTGCATATATGACTTTATTTCGTCGAGAAGATTGGGGATTTCTAAAATTGCTTTTTTTTTTTTTTTTGGTGAGGAGGAAAAATGGCGAAATCTTTTATAGACGTTGTACAGGACTCTCCTAGGACGGGGCTAGGAATACCTGTTAAAACCAGAAAACCCCCTCTCTCGAACCAATACACCGCCCGCGGAACCGCCTTTCGGCTTTAAACTTCACGGGCGGTTGGTTCCAGCTTAAAGTCGCGTACGACTCTTCCGTCATCCATTCGCCCGGGACTCCCATCCGCGGTCGCACGCCCGTTAGGCAGACTGACTAGCCGCGCCAGTCAGGGGAGGAATAAAGCAATTCCTCCCCCGGACGACGCGGACGGCCAAGTCCGTCCAAGACGCAGGACCGCGGGTGCAGGCCGCGATGCGATTTCTACTGGCCCCCGTTGCTGCCGCGCTCTACACGCCCATCGAGCTCCCTCGTCTTCATCACCACGGTGACGAATGACTCGATAAGTGTCCATTTTTGTTCAGACTGGAGCATGAGAGAGACCATCGTGTCAGGTGTGAGTTGGGCGCCCACTTCCCGACCGACAGCCTCTCTTGCCACGCCCCACCTGGCACACGACTCGTCGTCTCTTTTCTTAAAGCGCTTCAGGTACGCATTAAAGCAGCCATGGCCTGAAAGCGCTTGCGCCAGGTAAAAGCCGACTTGACCGTGCTTTCTATCCAGCCAGGTGGTGAGCTCCGGGATTAGACGGTGTGTCCATCTCCCGGATTGGTCACCATGCCATCTCGTCTGCCATTTCTCGACGAGTCTGCGCCTTCCATCCTTGCGGATGGCCTCCTTTGCGCGAGCGATTACCTGCGGGTTTGTTAAGCAGGTTAGCTCCTTACGGAGCTAAAAGGTCTCTTTCCTTTCCTCCGCCAATAAGTCAATTGGCGGGACGCTCGCCAGGACCAGCACAGCACTCGTCGACACAGTTCGGTATGCCGAGACAATTCTCATCACAACACCTCTCTGTGCCGAGAACAGCTTCTTCAGGATAGCATGGTTGTTAAGGGCACTTGTCCAGATCGGAGCTGCATAAAGCAGCTTCGAATTTACCACGCTCGCCACCAGCCTTCTCTTAGCTTCCCTGGGTCCACCAATGTTGGGCATGAGCCGAGTCAGGGCAGCCCCACATTGAATGGCTTTGGCAGTCGCGATCTGCAGGTGTTCGCCGAAGCTAAGCCTTCGATCCAACTGCACTCCCAGGTACTTAATGCTCTTTTTCCACTCTATTTCATGTTCCCCGATAGCGATCTTCGGATATTGGAAGGATCTCCTGTCTGTGACCAGCAAAGCCTCGGTCTTCTCAGGGGCCATTTTCAGGCCTCTGCTATCTAACCAACGCTTTGCCCGCCACAGAGTATCATTGATCCTCAGCTCCAGAATTCCGACGTCATCAGCAGCGCACACGACAAGTGCGTCATCCGCGAAGCCGATGATGCTCGTTCCAGCAGGCAGGTCCATGCGCAGGAAATCGTCGTACATGACGTTCCAAACGAGTGGACCCACCCGCGACCCTTGAGGGGCGCCACATGTCATCTCCTCCTTGAGAGACCATTTGTCGCCCTCATATATCACCCACCTGTCGCTGAGATAGTCATCTATCATTCGCAACAGGTAGTCTGGAACCTTTTGCCGCACCATCGCCTCGATGCAGATGTTCCATCTCGCGGTATTGAACGCATTGCGTATGTCAATGCCGATCAACGCGCAGAATCCCTTACGCTTACCAGTTCCTCTTCTTGCTTTAGTGGCGGTGTCCACCACTGCCTGGATGGCGTCAACTGTGGACCTCCCTTTCCGAAAGCCAAACTGGTTTTCCGAGAGACCATTCTCGCGGACCATGTGACCCTGTAGTCTTTGTAGGATCATTTCCTCCAGAAGTTTCCCCATCGTATCCAATAGACATATTGGTCTATACGATGAGGCATCCCCTAGAGGCTTGATGCCCTTCCTCAGCAGGACCAACCTCTGCTTCTTCCAGTCTCCGAAGAACCTCCCCTCCCGAAGACAGGAGTTAAAGACTTCTAGGAGGATCTCCGGGTATACCCCGATCTCCTCTTTGAGGATCTCGTTCGGCAACCCATCGATCCCCGGCGCTGTGCTTGCCTTGAGCCTTCCACCCGCTCTCTTTAGTTCTTCGAGAGTGAAGAGTTCTTCGCACCGGACCACGCAGGAGCTTCGGTCCTGTCTTTGGAACGGCTCTACTTGCGGAAACAAGCTTCGCACGATGTACTTGACCTGATCGGGATTATCCAGGCCCGGGGTCTTTCTTCTAGTCACCAATCTCTTGGTGACTATTCTGAAGGCGAGACCCCATGGGTCCTTCTCGACCTCACCAATCAAGTCTTTCCAGCACTGAAGTCGGCTTTTCTTTATGCCTTGCCTCAGAGCTGATTTTGCTTTTTTCCATGCCTCGTGCAGTAGAGAATCACCCTTTGAGCGGGTGAATCTCCGCCGCGCTGCGAGGCATTCCCGACGCAGGACAGATAACTGGTCGTTCCACCAGTACATTGAGTCCCCGGTACGCCCGTGCCCCCGTCGAGGCATCGAGTGATCACATGCTGCGACCACTTTCCGCCTCGCCGCCCGCACGGTGTCCTCCAACGACCCAGCAGACTTAGCCCAACCAAGCTCATCTATGAGCCTGGTTTCCTCAAGATATTTATGTAGCCTGTCTTTGCTGAGTCGTCTTGTGTTCCAGGAGGGGCTCCTTCCTTTGCCGCCCCTTCCCGTATTCACTGGGTGACTCCGTTCGCGGATGCTAAACTCAATGCACCGGTGGTCACTCAAAGTTATTACCTGGAGGACGCACCAGTCGACTATCCTTGAGGCAAGACGGGGCGCGGCAAACGTGAGGTCGATAATCGACCCCCCCGCTCCTCGTCTGAACGTAAAATCCCTGCCCTGATTCAATACAATCAGGTCATTCCTAGCGGCCATCTCGCCGACCAAGATCCCCCTTCTGTCCAGACGGGCTTCGCCCCACTCGGGCGACTTGCTATTAAAGTCACCCGCGATAAGGGACAGCCCACTAGCCTCTCTGAGGCTTTCCTCAAGGAGGAGGATCTGGGTCTCGAAGATCTCGAAGGGATCGTTGGGAGAGAAGTAGCAGCTGTACACACGTACCCCCGCCACCTCCACCCAAAAGAATCCCGCGTCGGTCTCCAGGAAATCCCCGATGCTCAAATCAGGGCTGCAAACAAGGATCCCAGCTCTCCTTGATGCATCCTGGTACCATAAGAGTTTTCGGACCATTTGTGTTGCTCACTAATGAGCAACACATCGGCCCTCCTCTCCCTGGCAGTCTGCATCAGAAGGTTCTGGGCTTCCTTTCCTCTCCCAAGGTTGAGCTGCAGGAACTTCAATTTCTTCCTCTCAACCTCCGGAGCTCTGCCCTAAATATTGGGCAAGAACCGCTCCCCGAAGCATGGACGACATCTTTTTCACCCATGTCAGCGCAGGTCAGGCACCAAGGGGGAGCCTTGCACTCCTTGGCCACGTGCGACGTCCTGAACGGATTAGGAACGCTATCTAATATTGTGTCAATTTGTGCGGAAAGATTATCAGAATTTAAGCTCTGATAACTTACTTTCAAATCTGAATTTAATTTTTGCTTGATAAATGGTTGGTATGCATTTTCTAAAAATGCATTAATACCATCTACAACAGTTTGGACAATATTTCTAGGCACCAAAGAATTATCATACAATGATAGTGTAAACAACCTTGCCTCTAAAAATAAATCAATTTCCCCAGCTTTTTGATCAGATAGATTTTTATAGAGTGAGGATGTTGTATTTCGAGCAACATCTTCTGCTGTATTTGCAGTTGCGCCTGCTGTATCTACGTCGGATACATAAGCATGAGCGGCATTTATTTTTATAAAAATCTCTTGAGAAGCATCGTTTTCTCTATAAGCAGTATTTATGTCGATTTTTTTAACAGCATGATAGTTTATCAAATGCTTTCTTAGGGAATTCAAGGTATTGTAAACGCGTTCGCAAGTTTCGCCATTGCATTTATAAACATCGTTGTTTTGCATATTATGAAAATGTTTCAAGTGTAATAAATAGTGATTGACAGAATCGGTCGTATAAGTACACTTAAAACAAATCATTGTAATTTGTTATAAAATATTGTAGCTCAGATTTCACTTTTTAGTTGGATGAAATTAGTAACTCAGACTCACTTTTCCAATGCGGTTATTAACTTATTGACGCTGGTATAATTTTTCATAGAACAATCTTTCATCTCATATATGAAATTTTGAAGAAACGTCCAGATATGCGCGCTTTCCCTTGGATATTCAGCATTTAAAACGAAAAACGCTTTGTAACAGAGATCAATGGCTTTCAATGGACTAGGCAGTGAATAAACATGTTGATTTATCTTAACTTGACAGCTGACAATATTGTCAACTGATCCAATGAGGACAGGAATAGGTTGATTTGGTAACTTGTATCTTTCAAGTGTCGACTGCCTCTCTTCGAATATTGCTGGTAATTGTTCAAGAGTCTGGAATTTGTAATTTTTTATTATTCTACAAAATGTTGAGTACCCAAATAAACTGGATTTTTAAACAAAAATATTGACTAGGAACAAATTATTTCAGAAGCAGAAACTGTACTTTAAAATTAGCAGCTAGTTTATCGCACACAATTAACATTAAATATTCGTTACAGAAATTAAATTTTGTATAAGTTTTTCTGGCCTGTTGAAATAAGTCAGTTTCAACATAAAGAAGTAGGTATAGGGAATTAAGTAGGGCATACATGTGGGATATATTGTATTATACAAATTTATTACACACCTCTACGTGAATCAAAAAACCTCTCTGAACTTCTTCCGTAGAAGGTCTCCAATGCTCTCCAAGATTCTTTGATTTAACGTTGCTGTTTTTCAATATAAAAAGCAGTACAAGAAATGCCAAAACGTCAAATTTTTCTGTAAAATACCATCAATTAAAAATAAGAAACAAGTATACAAATACTGCATATTAAAATAAAAAAAAATTTTTAGTGACCTTCCTTGATGCAAGAGTCATTTTTCTTTAACAGATGTATAATGTGTTTTACCTTCCGAGCTTGAGCAATAGCTATTACCTTCTGAGCCACATTTGACCATTTATTAAGCAATCTGAGGTTGTCCCCAAACGTTGTATTAAAGTCAATATCAATCTATACAAAAATAATTATCATCATAATTTAATTTTTGTACATCTTCAGTTTGAAAACATCATGAATATAATTATTGAATGGCGTTTTATACCAGAGTATATCCAGACGGACGTTTGAGAGCCTTATATCTATCAAAATACTGTTCAATGGATAGAGTCTTTCCTTCACGTAATCTAGCATTAACGGTTTTTATCCATCTTTCCCTTGTCTCAGTTTGATCATCGTTATGCTGCAGCCATTGCAGATCATTTATAGTTTCAGCACCTTCTATAGGCTGATTATCTACGTATGTGTAAAAAAAGAGACGGAAAAAATAAGGTCAATAAATTGATACATTTCTGACACTCAAGTTTTTAAAATAAGTATAAATTAATGACTTCAAAATTCAAATATTAAAATATGAAATATGGTTGAGTATCGAAAATTTTTCCACTCCCTTCATTACTAGAGGATCATTAGTCACGTATCATTATTTACCATTATCTAATTTGTTGTTTTTTCTCGCCTTCAACATTCCTATTCTTATATACAATCTTCTTTGATTCAAGTATCTTTCGTAAAAGATACCTTTGCCACAAGTTTTTCCTAAACTACTAATACTCTTTGTATAAAAAGTTTCCTCTTTTTCTCCAGGAAACAATTGTGTGCACTCTACAGACCACTTACAAAAAGTATTAGGCGAAATTCTGTAAAATAATGGCAAGATAAAATGGAATTCTTGTATTTAAAAAAATTTTTAAACAGTAAAGTAACTATCCTCAATGTGACATTTGCAATTAAAAATTCTACTTTTCCAAAAAGATTAATTCATTATTTGAGATATTACCTTGTATTTGGATCTTTCTCCAAAGCTTTGTCAATAACTATGCCAGATAGTTTAGAATAATTTAAAGTGCCTACATTCTTATATTCGTACATAATCTCGTGACCTTTTAAGGTTGAATCTAAAATTAACTTTATGTAGCCACCACTCGAGAAAGTAGAATTTTCTAAAAATTAAACAATTGACAAATAAATTTGATAAAAACCAATGTTATATTAGTGTAAATTGATCTAATTGAGGAAAGTGTACGTGCCAATAAGGCTATATCTTTTCATACAGCAAAATTTTCGAATTGAAAAAAAAAGTTTCTCAATTTTTCTTTGTGCTACAAATTAAGTGTAACAGGAAAAGAAGTAAAAAAATTAATATTCCCTGATAATATACATCGTTTTCCAGACTTTATTACGATTGTTCCAATCATGATTCTTCTAACGCAATGTGAATAATTAAACTGTCATTATCTAACTGAAAAATATTTGAGATGTAATTTTTAATCAACATTAATTGTCAAACATTAATTCAGTGAAATTTTCAAATTGTAGTCTTCACTTTTTTAGCATATCAAATTTAAAATATTGATTGTGAATTTTTTAAATGAGATTTAAACACATTAGATTATTACAGTCTTTTGAAATTTGAGTGCTATTATAAACAGTTTTCACCATTATCATCTTCAAAATTATCAACAGGGGTTTTTGTCGCCTGAAGAAACTTGACATCAGCTGCACCATCAATTATGATTGGTTCTGAGATTTCTGGAGGCTGCAAAACGAGTTGCTTGTATTTGTTGCAGAATTTACAACGATCTCCTACTAAAGGTATTAATTCTTTGACCATAGTATCGGTCAAAGAAAGAAAAGCCTCCGTGTCTATTTTGTTCTCTGCACATAGATGATTTAAATAGATTTGAACAAATGATTTGACTATAAGTTTTATTTGCAATTAAAAATAAAATATATGAAATAATATTGAGAATGAGCCTACAAAAAATGAAGACAATACTTTTTCGTACTTCATAACCTATACAAATCTGAGGACCACTTATTATGTTAAATATTTATAAAATTTACTTACTTTCAAAACTTTCTTGTACATTTATATCAATGCCCCACTCGTTAAGAATATTTGAAACGAAGTCATCCATCTTTTTGAAACAAAATTAGGACACAAAAAGCGAAAGAGCGAATGAGCATCCACGAGGATCACGAAAGAGTTCGTTAGGACACAAAAAGCGAAAGAGCGAATGAGCATCCACGAGGATCACGAAAGAGTTAGTTTTCGGATAACACAGGTGTTTTGTTTTGCGGCTACTTTCTTTGTCGATGGAAATTCTTCTGTTCACACCCAGCGTTGCCGGCACACGTGATTGACACATGAAGGTTATGTTTTCGTGACATGTGCGCGAGTTGAGCTAAACATCCAGATCGGTAAAATCCACTGATCTTTCGTTAAAGTGTATTATACTAGTATTGTAATTCAGTTCCAGTGAATGGTACTTATCATCCTGTATTTAATACATATGATAAAGGTATTTTTAACTCACAAGTGACAGAGTTAGATTTACTTTGATTTTACTATGAGATTTACGAAACGCTCAGTAATTCCGACATTTCTTTTCAGCTATGTTAACAGTTTTTACTGTTACATTTACTTAAAATCATTTACTCTTCCTGGTTAGTAAATTTTGCCTTTCTTTTTTCTGCGTGTAGAGAAATTGAGTATCTGCAAATAAAATTTTTCGGAATTTAGGATTTCAAAATTCGTAAAATTGAACTTTTTCGATTGCAGGACTTTTTTCGTTTCATGCGAAAATTAACCGTCCAAGTCCGTTTGTGTAAGAGTATGTGCAGTGTTTACCCCCTTTTACCACTCATGAATGAGGCAAAATAAACATTCAAAATGTTTTTATCCTTATTCTACGCTAAAATAACGTTAACTGGTAATTGAAATATGCAATAATTTTATTAATTTACGTTAAAAATTAAAAAAACATAATACCTGTCATTGAAGGCAGTGCAGTGGTTCATCACTTTCCATGTCTTCACCGTCAGAATTGACTATTTGTTAGAGTGAGATGAAAGTATGGTTGTGTCTCACTCCAAACAATCGTCAACTTTAACGGTGGAGACGTCCCACAAAAGGTGAACCACTGCACTACTACTACTACTACTACTACTACTACTAAAAAATAAAAAAATAAAAACTAACAAAAATTCTCAAAGTGATACGTATTTCCCTAAATTGAAAAATACTATAGTAAAATTTGATATAAAAAGTTTCTCCGTGTAGGAAAACTAAGCAGTTGAGTAAAACGTCATTGACGACAGCGCATCAACATGCGTCAGTGGATTGACATGGAATGTATTAGTATATCGCCGACGCTTGAGGAGCTTCAAACCGTAGTTGAGTAAAATGAACATCGGGCGTATTATTTCAACTGGCAATGGTATTATTATCTTAAATAAAAAAAAATTCTTACCTCGAGCCTGCCATTAGTCATCCGATACATACATACATACATAAACAGCATACAAATATATTCACACCATTCAGTCGTAGCCAATCATATTTTTATTTACAAATACACTTAAACATATAACCTTACATAAATAAAGCTTATAACTATACACTTATATACAATACGATATGCTTTCGTCGAATCACGCACACGCTCGCTTACAATCCTTAGGCATAAAACTTGGAACTTTCTTATATAGTGACTGTAAGATTTATTCAGAGCTTGTGAGAGTAAGTGTCGTGACTAGAGTTTTTGAGCCTTAGTCAAGTAAAAATAAATTACCTTTTTTCATAAATTATTCATAAAATATTTTTTAGTCAATCATTCATTATAATTATGATTTTTGATATATATAATATAATTATTGATTAATCTTTAGTATACATTTTTATTATAACTGCGTATGAAGTTCAATGACACTAAAGTTTGAAATGTACATTGAGAAATTGCATTATTATCAAAAAGTATCTTGTGTAAAAACATTTGAAGGAAATTTTTTTATTTTCTGTGTTGTATATTTTCACAATATGGATATGTGTAGACATCTCAAATTTTATGTAATACACTTATTCAGACTTTTGTTGTTTTAATTTTCATTAAATCGATTTAATTCAAGAATCTTAAGTGAAAAAGAAAGAAGTAATTATAAATGAATTAAGAAAAAATTATGAATCAAGAATTTATTAAACTTAGATAATCTATATAACTAGATTATGTGAAACTTTTAAATAAACTATATAAACTAGTGGATAATCATAAAAACAAATAGTGGTTAACACTGCGGAGCATGTACACGGAGAAAAAAAGTTGAAGTAATTTTACTCAACTTCTGATCAAATTTGGGACATAAGAACAAGTTAGAAGTTGTTTAGTATCACTGTATTTATTTTTGATATATTAAATGTTCAAAAATGAATCACAGTTGAGTAAAATTCAGAAGTGTAGTGTGAAGTTTAAAAGCGTGCATTAAAAGTTTCTAAATATATATATTATTACTCGTAGTATAATTATAAAATACCAGTCTTTTATTCAATCACAAAAATAGTAGAGCTTTCCCTTCATTCTACTCTACGTTTTAATCGAGAGTTGAGTTAACCGTGAATCGCAAGATTTATTCGAATAGCTATATCTATTCACGCAGGAACGAATGAAACTAATCTGCGTCTTGGGTACACATACAAAATTTTTAATTCGAAAAACGTGTTGAATTTTCACACTTCTGAATAAATTTTACTCAACTGTGATTCATTTTTGAACATTTAATATATCAAAAATAATTACAGTGATACTAAATAATTTCCTACTTGTCCTTATGTCGCAAATTTGATCGGAAGTTAAGTAAAATTACATCAACTATTTTTCTCCGTGTACTTATAAGGTTTGGAATTTTTCTTATCAACTAGAATGAAATTTGAATAAAGGTAAATTAAATACTTATTTTTATAAAAAATAAAATTTTTTTTCGTCTAACTCAGCCATCGGCAATCTTCTGATACTATACTGAGTGAACTGATCATGAGATCAGAGCTGGAAGCTCGATAATTTTAAAGAAATGTGAATAGAAGTAAGTGGGGTTAGGAACTAGTGTGAAAGGAAAGTCAGAAAAGAGCAACTGAAAGAAGAGGAAAATGGAAAATAGTAATAGCGAATGAAAACTAAGTGGACGATCTCATTCTTCACCAAGTAATGGATTACCTCAATAGAATCTTCGGAAAATGTATATGTCTTAGATACACATATACTCGTATGTAATCTGAATTAATATTATTTTCAAGCCTAAGACAAGTTCTTGGATAGGAAAGTTCATAGGTACTCAAAACTTTCGAGAAGCAACTTTTCTTGATGATCTGAAAAGATTGTTCAATGGAATCTCATCGATATTACAGTGTAATATATTTCTTCAAATATACAATTTTCTTCTTGACACTCGCTCAGGGTAAATTAATGTCCTTTTTCAGACTTTCGAAGATTAAGATTTTAGAAATAGTTCAAGAGTATCTTTTCTATCATAATTGGAATTTTAGAAATGAGTTATTAATCGTGTTATATACATTTTTTTAAAATCATAACGAAGAAACAATATATTAGGTGCGCAACTAAGTTCCCGCTGTTTTTTTGATGAAAATGCAACATTATTGTGAAAAAATGATTACATATGAATCATTCATAGTATTGCCGACTACCGTTATGGTAAAAGTGTTCATCTTTTGAGGCTATCCATGAATCAAGACATTTTTCGATGTCTTCATATGAGCGGAACTGCTGATCAGCCAGACCATGTGCCATCGAACGGAACAAGTAATAATCGGACGGCGCAATATCTGGAAAATACGGCGGGTGGGGTAGGACTTCCCATTTGAGCATTTTCAGCGAGGTTTTAACAGGTTTAGCAACGTGAGGCCGAGTGTTTTCATTCTGTAGGATCACTTTTTCGTGCCTCTGCTCGTATTGCGGCCGCTTTTGCACAGTGCTCTGCTCAAACGCATCAATTGCGTTCGATACCGTTCCCCAGTAATGGTTTCGTTCGGTTCCAACAGCTCATAATAAATAACACCGACCTGGTCCCACCAAATACACAGCATAACCTTCGCAGCGTGAATATTAGGCCGAGCCGACGACGTAGAAGCATAACCGGGCAGTCCCCATGACTTTCTTTTCTTTGGGCTGCTGTAATGTATCCATTTTTCATCACCCATCGTGATGCGATGAAGAATGTTTTCTTCATCGCATCCTTTTTTTGCCGCTGAAACAGTTGTTCACAGGCGAAGATACGACACTCAACGTCCCTTGGCTTCTAATCATAAGAAACCCAAGTTCCTTGTTTTTGAATCATTCCCAACGCATGCAATCGCTTGAAAATGGCTTAGCGAGTAGCTCCTAATGCTGAAGCAAGCTCTTCTTGCGTTTGGCACGGATCCTCATCGAGCAGTGCCTCCAATTCAGCGTCTTCGAAGGTTTTTGGCCTTTCTTCACGCGGACGGTCGTCAACATCGAAATCATCGTCTTTGAAGCGACGGAACCAATCACGACACGTTGTTTCACTTAGAACAGCATCTCCGTAAACTTTTTGGAGCTCTCGATGCGTTTCAGCCGCCGTTTTCTTTAAATGAAAGAAGACTATCAACACTTTCCGCAAATGACGATATTTGGCACAAAATCAGACATTTTCACACAACCAAAAGTATATGACGCCAAAATAAAATCACTAATGTGTCAAAACGGTTTGTTGAGCATATGTCTAGGCTTGGTTCATGACATTTTGGATAGATCAAAATCGACCAGCACTTACTGCTGAAGCCATCTATTGACAAAAAGCGGGAACTTAATTGCACGACTAATAAACAATATGAAATTTAGAATAATTAATGCATAGAGTTTATTATTATAAATTTTATTAATTTATTATTAAAAAGGTAAAATTATAGCTCTTTGATATTTTGTCTGCGCTTTTTGCTCTCTTTACTATTTTTGATGAGGTAAGAAACATTTTAAGAAATTTCTCTTGTAATTTCACAATACTGTAATGGGAGTTTAATAACAGAACGTAATATAATTTTACAAATCATGATGTCCTGTAATTTCACAACTGATGGTAAGAATAATTTATATAATGATAGAGGTACTTTGCACTAATTACATGTATACACTACTGGTTAAAAGTTTTAATTCACCTGTTGTTTAAGCCACTGACAAGATGTAATAATTTTTATAACATTTTTCTTCCTAAATTATACCCTGAGGTCAAGCATGATATAAAATACTCGTGAAATTGAAAAAATGTGTAGCTTCTTAGAAAACTTCACAAAAATCAATGCATATCATGTTTTAATGAGATTTAGAAATATTTATAAAAATATTGATATTTTGTATTCATTAATATAATGTATGGATAATATCGATCAATGGGTCAGAATTTCTGAAAAAGCCACAAAAAAATGACTAATTTTTGTTTTCGTCGAAATGATGAAAAAACGATAGCTCACTATCATCCTAATGACTTGACAAAAAAAAATAATAATTTTTTTTTTTCAACACTTTATTGTTACATGATGTTTTTAGATACTTTTTAAATAAATGCATTTTCCTAATAAATGAATCAACCGATTTATAACAGCTTTTGGAATTTGGCAGGAAAATATAATGAAGTTTATAAAATCACTGGAAAAATTCTCAAAAAATTTTTTTACATGATTTTTTAATAACTTTTTTATAAACAAATGATTTTTGATGGTGTTTTGCACTTTTTAAAAATCTGAAAAAATGACAATATATAAACAAACCTTGAGGAATCCAAATCCGTTAAGAAAAGTTTGGATCCGAAATTATTTTAGAAGCTGTAATTCGAAGAAAGTTGCGCGCCGTGCTCTATCAATTGGAGTGCATTGCATTGTACGGTTCATTTGTCCTTCAATTTATGCGCGCATTTTTGGAGATTTTTTGAATCTCCAGGACAATGACTTGCGATTTCAAAGGTTCATTGTTTTTCTTTTATTTCCCGCTTTTTTTACATCATTTATTTCTAGATAAGATAGTCTTTTTTTCGAATTTCGTCGTAAAATTTCAAATTAGTGGGTTACGAATTCTAGTCGGTTTTTCTCAGTTAGTTTTTGATTTTTCGTCAATCGTCCAAGATGCTGAATCCAAACGCGTGCTGTAATCCATTAAATTCAAAAAAACAATCTCGCGTTTATAAAGGAATCAGAAAAGTGACAGAAACGTTTTGAAAGAGTGAAAACAATCAAAGGAACGCGAAGCTATCATTGTTTCATACCCATTGATTCAAAAAGTGTTGCATGCGAAGTCATTTCTTCATCTACGATTTTCGATGTTCACAAATTATTGTAATTAAAAATTTTTTCATGCCTAATTATTGTTAAATGTTAAATAAAAAAATCGCCTTTTTAAATCGTACGAATACAATAATTACTTTATCCTTGATCATCAAAACTTCCAATTTAAATCACTTCCCAACTACAATGGCGCGAGAGGCGTACAATGCAATGCACTCCAATTGATAGAGCACGGCGCGCAACTTTCTTCGAATTACAGCTTTTGAAATATTTTCGACTCCAAACTTTTCTTAACGGATTTGGATTCCTCAAGGTTTGTTTATATATTGTCATTTTTTCCAGATTTTTAAAAAGTGCAGAACACCATCAAAATTCATTTGTTTATAAAAAGTTATTAAAAAAGCATGTAAAAAAATTTTTTGAGAATTTTTCCAGTGATTTTATAAACTTCATTATATTTTCCTGCCAAATTCCAAAAGCTGTTCTAAATCGGTTGATTGATTTATTAGGAAAATGTATTTATTTAAAAAGTATCTAAAAACTTCATGTAACAATAAACTGTTGAAAAAAAAAATTATTTTTTTTTTTTTTGTGTCAAGTCATTAGGATAATAGTGAGCTATCGTTTTTTCATCATTTCGAAGAAAACAAAAATTGGTCATTTTTTTGTGGCTTTTTCAGGAATTCTGACCCCAATATCAATATAATGTATTGTATGATTGCAAATTAATTAGTTGAGTTTGAAATTTTTGTTACTGCCTACATTATCAGAGGATCACTAGTCGTATAATGTATAAATATTGCGATGTTTTTGTACTGTCACGTCCCGCGACGTATTAGAACGTACTATAGGCACAGGCTAGGTCTAGAGTCAAATCTGAGGAAGTAACTAAAGAGAGAGAAAACCGCCTATAGAAAAGAGGTATAACTACGTCACACACAGCAGGATACTGCGCAATGCGTGACATCACCTGAAAATATAATATAAAAAGGACACGACGCCAAGGGTAAAGCTAGTCTTGTGAGCAAAATTAAGTGCGGCAAATTTCTAATTTCTAATATGGTAAATTCACCGTGGTCCATTTCACTATTTTCGAAAGGATCTTAGACTGAGTGTCAAGAAGAATAGTTGTTGTGTCCTTGTCACACCTGTGGGATATTCACTCCATCTCAGCCACACCTGTGAGAATCGCATCTCAGTCACACCTGTGAGGATTACTTAAGGGAACTTAAAGAACTCATAAGGTATCGAACCTCTTTTTCTCTCTCGTTGTTATTTTTACCAATTGCCCGTGCCATATTGATATGAGTTGATTTGATATTGAGATTCTTGTAATTAACTTGATAATTTTAAAATATTGATTAACCTTATTATTCAAATAAATTCAATTTGTTTTACTTTACTAATCATTGTGTTCTTTAGTGACAACTTGGGATCATTGGATGCAAAATTTTATTAACATTCATAATATTATTGAGAAAAATGTTTTAACATGTTTTTATAAGAATAAGACATTTTGAGAATGGTTTAAACAAGAGGTGAATTTAAACTCTTAACCTTAAGAGTACTTAACCTTGACTCTTAAGAGTCATAATTATTCTATAAAGTATGAATCTAGTATTTAACAGGTTTATAATAATACATTAAACAAGCTTTAGAAACTTACTTATAAACTTCCGGAAACAAAAAACAGGCGGGGTTTTAATGTAATCTTGTAAAGCAACAAGTAGTCTGCATTATTACAAGATAAAATTTGCTGTAAAAATTATTTTCTTGCAAACTTTTAGTGGGACAACGTCATTGCAAGCTGACATCATTGTGACACTACCTGTAGGGACAAAAACGCTTGACTAATAACTCAGAACGACGTCGCCGACGAAGTACTTACGGTTCGATAAGGTAATATAAAAGAATATTATTATTCTTATATTATTATATTATTTAATTATATATTAAAATATTATTTTAACCCTTGCTTACCACACTTCTCTGGAGTAACACGCTTACCACACATGGGTCCAAAGGACCCAGGCGAGAAAAATTGTTATAAAAAATGAAAAATTACATATATTGACCCGAAATTTTTTTTAAAATTTCTTGAATACTTACTTTAGAAGACTCCATAGGCTATATAGCCAAAAATTAAATTCAAATATTTTTTAAAAAATGCTAAAGTCAACAAAGTGGGAAAAATGACTATTGTTACTGAAGAATTCATAAATTTTTTAATTTTCCATATTAAGGGCTAAAAATTTAAGGCAGTCTTCTAATAATGTACCACTACAAGAAAAAAAATAGTAGTTTAGTGGATCTTTAAAAAAGTATATTTATTTTGGAAAATGAATGACGAAAAAAAGTGGAAAAATGAAATAGGCGTTTTTGTCAAACTACACTATTGTATTATCTATTACAAGATGATATTTATTGAAAATATTCTCAAATTGCTTGATTCAATATGCCACGTAAATATCTTTTTGGCCATCGATTGCTTCGACCACTCACTGTGTATGATTTCCTCTTTTCTGCATACGGTAGAAATTACTTATGAAAAGCCGAATGTCATAAGACATTATAATAAAACAAATCCGCTCTACAGGTACCAAAAATCGGATTTTCAATGGAGGTGCTATGAAAACATTTTTTTGAAACGAGTAAACAGAAAAAATAGAAAATTTATTTTTTAATTCATCGTCGAAAATTTATCATCACTCCATTTAACAATTATCGTTATTGAAATGTTTTATATTGTTACAAAAAAAATTAGACGTTGTTAAACGTACTTTATACGCTTTATTCTTTAATGGAAAGCCAATATACACTAAAAAAAAAATTCTGTCCAAAAAATCGCTTTCGAACGTACTTACCACACAAGGGTCCAAAAGACCCAGGCCTATTTTTGGAAAGTTGTCAAAAGTAGACGAATGGCTCTAGCGTCATGCTAAATGACCTGAAGGGTAGTTAAACTCTTCAACTATCGACAAATGTTGCTACAGACCGGTTTCTATTTCATTTAGGTATTTAAAATTGAGGCGCAAAAAGGCCTGGGTCCATTGGACCGAGAGTGGTAAGCAAGGGTTAAACCTTATATAAAAGATAAAATACTCGACCTTCATAGGCTGGCCATATAGACAGCATATTTTGAGGGAGTAGAACTGTGTCAAAAGCGATTTTCGAGCGCTTTTTAAGGACCAACGTAATTAAGATTTTTTAATTATTCCTTCACGATTTTCTCGTTTTATTCTTAAATATTTTACATTAATTGTTTCAAAGGTGTTATTAAATCAGTGAATAAATGATCGAAGCGGGAACAAGACCTTCTCAAAATGGCAGGCCCAAACGGTGTGCAAGATACAGTACGCATCTGCCTTCTGAAACGAAAAACGGAAATACTTCGTTATTCGTAATTAAGTTGCCAAGGTACTGACTTAGGGATTTAGTAAATTTTGAAAAATTGACAAAATGGCGCACATTGCAAAAAAAAATTTCGTTTTTCCCTCTTTTTTCGAGCGTAATTTTCCGCAATCTTGCACACTAACTTAAAAAACACGGTTTTGAGAAAAACGAGCTAAAAGTTTGAAAACGGGATGAATCATTGTTTTGACCAACCGACCGCGGGAGCCTTTAGGTCCTGCAGCTCAAAAATGATAATATATAATATATAATGCGGCTGCTATCTTAGCTTTTGCAGCACTAGATCCACATGCAAGAAGCAGGCAAATGGAAAAAAAGAGTGGAATTAGCCAGCGATATGTATTAAGAATCTTACATCAACACAAGTTCCATCCGTATCGTATGTCATATCATCAGGATTTGTACGGCACTGATTTCCTAAAAGGCGTCAATTTCTGTAATTGGATTCGTAGTAAAATGCGCACAGATGTCTCATTTTGGAGTCATATGCTTTTTTCTGATGAAGCTAACTTTACAAATACGGTTTCTGCAAAACGTACTGCCTCAATTAATGGAAGATGTGCCCTTGCATGTTCGCATGAACATGTGGATGCAACACGATGGTGCACCACCCCATTATGTTCTGTGTTCAAGACAAGTGATGAAGGAGATTTTTAACGAAAAGTAGATAGGATGAGACGGCCCTGTAGCTTGGCCACCTCGTTTGCCAGATCTAACATCACCAGACTACTTTTTATGGGGTTTTGTCAAAGAACGCGTACTACTGGTAACACCTACCACGCCTGACGACATGAAAGAAAGAATACACTGAACATGTACCGAAATTATACCACAAATGTTGGCTGAAGTTAGACGGTCTTTTCATCAGCGAATTAACAAGCGCTTAAAAGTCGAGGGTCATCACTATGAGCATCTTCTGTAGGTAGACCCAAACCAAGGTTAGTGGATCCTGTGAAAGTGATTATTCCGATTTGTTTCGATTTTTCGACTATTTTCATACTTTGCGTAACACACTGAACACTGAAACTTTTGTCTGGAACATTTTTGTATATGATCAATAGTTTAGTGCTATCCCTTTGCAACATTTTATGTGCCTTACCCTGTATAACAAAGTCTTTTACGTTTCGCAGATTTCTCTTAAGTCAAGCTTGGTGGAGAAAAATTGCAGCATTGAGATTAACCGCGGAGTATAAAAATGTTAATTCCGCAGTAGGGCAATGGCGAAATTACGTTTTCGGGTTGAGCTGCCTCCCGCCCAATGAAGTCGGAAGTGCCTTTTTTGACTTAGTCGCAGAACAACCTGATGACTCAAAAATTGTTGAATTTTCTGATTACCTCGTCGACAACTATATCGACAGCAGTGCTCGATTTCCTACAATCCTTTGGGCATAGATTGTCTTTCGCCCTACACGGGGATTTCTCTAAACTTCGGTAGAAAAAAATGATTAAAAATAAAAAAAGATGATAAAAATCCACTTGTAAGACGATAGTCAGTCTATTCATATTTATTAATCTTGTTCGACTTTTTGTTTCAGATGATCACAGCGACCTGTAGCTCTGCTATAATAGAAAAGAAACACAAAAAATTTTTTTGTTAACTACGACAACAATTTTAATTTTATTTAAAAAATTTCCATACAAATATTGTGGAAATTGATACACTCAATGGCGTATAGAGCATTTTTAACCAATGACCATCGTTTGCTCACCCTTAACCAATTAGAAAGTAGTCTCGTAATAGGCGCCATTTGTGAAAATAAAGGTCAATGCATACCCTGGCAAATGGACCGCACCCTGGTAATGCGAACGTCCCCATCACAAGCTAGCCGACCTGTTTTGTGGACGAGTCTTGCCATTTTCCAAAATAAATATAAAAAAAAATAATAATAAATGAAATCTGGTCGAGACTTTTAAATTAAATCGATTCAAAATATTTTTCCGTATATTTTGGGAGAAGTTTGTTTTTAATTTTAGTTCTTTAAACCTTTTTAATATTTTAGCGCATATACGACAGCAAAATTACAGAAAAACAGTTTAGAGGATTAATTTAGTTTTTGCAAGTATACATTAATTTTTAAATTATTTCTAGTATTTTTTAATGTATAGATATAGATTAATAAGGTTGATTAAGTTAATTTAATTAATATTTGTAAATATAGAATTTTCCCCAACGGGTCCATTAGAGATATGTCGAACGATTCAAGGGAATGAAAAGCGCGTGCTCACCGAGGACCCAGTCGATAGGAAAGTACGATGCACGCTGCGCGGAGGGGATGCGCAAAGCGCGGGAGTTCCTCGGTTGGCGTGTAGCATGGTGACGCCACCAAGCGCATCATGCCCACGCTGGCGTCTAACCCGACGAACTTTCCCTTCGAACCCTTCGGATATAGAAGAGGGCCCCTTCGCCTGGAAAATCAAATCTAACACTCCACTCACCACGAGCCAGATCCAGTCTTAATCTAAATAAAGTGTCAAACAGTGTTAGCTTCATAAATAACATGGTAAGCCATACTTATTTTTCCTGACTATCAATTCCTATTTCTCCACACTAACGGAAGCGAGGCAAAGAATCTTCTCGTCGCTTTCCGTCAAGAACAAGGCGAAGCATTCCTCTCGTTACCCCCCCCCCCCCCTCTCATTGCTGAAAACTAATCCAGGGATAAATTTGCAGGGTCGCAAATACAACCAACGGCGCAGTTTGGCTAGGGCCCTCTAGTATCAATAACGGCCGAGAATAACTACGTCGGGTTACGCCACTGGACCAATTCGAGCAGTTTTTCAGAAGGACCCTGGTCACGCTCGCGTCATCTTCCGCACTAGACCAGGGTTTACGAGGACTATATTCTCCTCCAGAAAACACCCATTACGCCGACACCGCCTCTACTGTACGTACCTGATTGAGCTTCGCCCATTAACCTGAGATACCTTACGCAAATCCCGGTAGATGTCCAGTATCCTTCCTCTCCGGTCGGCCAGGGGGCGTCACTAGGGATATTTTCCTCTGACCCCGAGTCGGACATACGCGACCACTACACCCACCGGCTACTCTAACGGAGGCCCTTACACCAAGCGGGCACACGCACTTCTCTTACGTGCCCAGCGTGGACTCCCGACCCGGTTCTGATATCCGACCACGTGTCCTGGAAGGACCTGGGAAGCCTGCCCGGATCGCCTCCTCCACGAACGTCGCCGTTAAGCCGGCATAGCCAACGATCTATTTTCTCTCCTCCGGAAACGCCGGTAAAACCTACCGTCTTGGCGAAGAGGTAGCAGCCCAGAACACCAGACGACTTCCGCGCCATCTCACAGGACGTCCTAGATATCCCGACTTGAAGACTTATTTTAATGTATTGTAATTTCTAAAATAATAATCTGGAATATATGTTCACTATTAACCTTAGAAGACGAGTACATTCCTTTTAACCTTTCCTACTAAGAAAGTAATAAGAACGGGGCGAGGCATTCCTCTCGTCGCTCTCTCCTTCTTCCTCACTCCCACACCACAAAGAGGGGGGAAATACAACAAAATTACTTTTTCCAATAAAACAAGAATAAAAATCATAATTCGATGGTAAATTTTCAACATATTGAATTTTAAAAATCCTGAAAAAAGAAATTTCACAGTGGTGTCGTATCGGGTCACTTTAAATACATTTGCAGCAATCTGAAACTAATGATCATTTTCTAATTGTAAGATAGAGCTTATAATTTTATTAAAGTTTCCCGTACGCGATTTAAAGAGAAACACAATTAATGCTCGTATTACCGAACGGAATTGACTGTTTCTTAATGAAACCATGAAGTTTTTCATTTGAATAAAATTGTCCCAAAATAAATCCTGTAAAAACTTCAAGTTTTAGATAACTCTGACTCAGAGAGACTAGTAGTGTTAGAGTGTATTTAAAAAAAATGGAGATCCTCAAAAATTCGGTTTTTAATTAGATGACTTTTACAGCACCGATTGCCTACTGGTATGTAGATTCTCTTCTTAATGTATAATTGCCTTCAAGCTTCTTTCGGAATCACAACCAAATTTTTCGTACGAGAACAATTACAGCCGTATTTATGCGTAAAAACGGTTCTCAAAGAGGAATTTCAATGAATTCCAGCTCAAAAATAGCTTCATTTGTTTTTGCTTTTATTTACAATTTTGGATCAGAAGTTAATTCAAATACTAAACGATCTTTTTTAGTATCTGATGAAGAATATCTTTTTCTATAGGTAAAAAATCGACATCTGTAACACAATATACCATTAATAGCTATTGGCTTTTTTAAACAGCTGGAAAATTAACTGTGAGTGAATCTTAAACGCTGGAGACATTTCCCATCAAACAGCACTACAGAAATATTTTAAATGATTCTAAGTATTAAATTAAATTAAAAGCTCTAGAATCAGTTCTGAATAAGCATTTTAATTAAATATTTAGACACATCGGTTTTTCATGTTGGTAGATTAAATTTCGATGTTCAAGCTATGGAGAACAGACATAAGGAGACCAATCTCGTATGCATAAACTTCACAAAACTTAAGCACGTTTTTTTTGGAAGTATATGGAAAAGGTACAAGAACTTCCCGATTGATGACGCGAATGCAAGTGGCGTAAAAAAATGGCTGCTCCCTTTTGTTCGCTCAAAATATTCTAACATAACCGGGAATTAAAGTTAATATTTGTAAATGTTTGGAACATTTTTTATTTGAAACTATTATCTGGAGTATAAAATTGTAAGCTTTGGTCCATTTTTTACATACGTAGTATGTCAGAGGTTGTTTAAAAAATGTGTATAATGAGAGTGCAAAATAATGTGTCGATTACGTGTATCTAGTATTGTGTTTTGTATACACATATATGAATTAAGAAAATTCGATAGAAGTCAGCCCCCGGAATCTCTGGAGTTGAAAATGTCACAGATGTTGACCGTTGGCCACCGTGGCGCTGGCTGTTCATGAGGCCGACCTTATACAGATTAGCATTAAAGAACATTGAAATTTAACGTTTTTTGTGAAAAATTGGTGTCTGAAGTGCTTTTGTGTGCTTTTTAGGTAAATTGGAATGGTTTTAACAGTCGGTGATATAAAAATTTAAGTGAAAATGCGGATATTTGTTGCTGTAGGTTGCAAAACAGGCTACACGTAATGCTCTGAAAAAGTGCATTGTTTTGGGGTTTATTTATCATGAGCGCCTTTAACTTATTAAAATTTAATCTATACTAAATTTAAAACGCTTTGAATAAAAAAAACAACAAAGCTGACTGACTGAACTTAAGGTATTATAGATAGGGATGGGCGATCTTCAAAAAAAAGAATTGATTTTGAAATTATTGATTCAATTTGATCGATTAAGCGGTTAAAAAGATCGATTTTTGAATCGATCTTCAAAAATCGATACCTTTTTCTGAAAATGATAAATTTCTGTAAAATAACATTTTTTTGAAATGTTTTAGAACAACTGGAGATATAATTGTTACTTGCATATTTTGTGAATTTAAATTATCAAAATAAAAAAGTGTTTATATCAATAAAAAAGGAAATTCGGCTTAAAAAACACTATATTTGCGAATCAGGAACGTTTTTTATTTTTTTAAATTGCACAATTTCTAAAGCAATGCGTATTATTAGTGATAAAGTTTCTGAGATAAAAATGAAGTATTACTACAAAGTTTATAATATTAATATACTTTGAACTTTGCATATCACTTAAAGTATTATTTATGATAAAATTTCTGGCATAAATATGAAGTATTATTATAAAGTTTATAATATTAATATACTTTGTATATCACATTAAGGATATTCTCATGGTCGACCCCTGGATCTCACTTTTAAACTAAAAAACAGTTCATAGAAATAGGAAACAGGAAAAAAAGAATGGAGAATCGTTCGTAAAGATCGAACAAAATATCAATCCAACCGATTAATCGAGTAAAAAAGATCGATCTCCGTAGAATCGAATCGAGATCGCCCATCCCTAATTATAGATAAAATACACATAATAAATTATGTGCATGTGAGATCTAAATATCCATTATATTATTATGAAATATAGTATATTATGTTGATTATTATTTATTACAAACATCTTTGTTCTTAGTGTTTTCAAATACTTATAAAGGAATTTTATAAATTCTTTATATTTGTTACTTTTTAAATGCACGTTCATTCCTTATGTGAAAGTTTTGTTCATAAAAATGTAATTTTTTCAATTGCTGAGAAGTTTTAAAATATAAAATACAAAGTGTCCTATAATAAAATCTAATTTTTCTAACAAAATCAAGATGGTGTAATTAATACCCGTATTATAATTCAATTTGATGGAATTTCAATAGCCTATTTTTCTATTATAATATGTAAGACTGATATAATATCAATAATATTGATAATATAAATAAATATTGTATTTTTATTTAATAATCACAATGTAAATATTAATGTTAAAACGAAGATAACAGAACTTTGATTTCAATTTCCAGCCAGAATTACAAAGACAATTTTCGCCCATATTTCAAGCATATTACCCTTTATATCAGTAAAAATTGCTTTAAATAATATTTAAAACTTTCTAGTTTAATGTGCTGTAAAGAAAAATATGATCAAGTAGTTTTTATACCCAAAAATTTTATTTTTATGCATTTTTCCCATGCATTAAAATGAATGAAGACCTCATGAACTATTAACCCCCTTAGCGGCCACGGTCAATTCTTGTGACATTTACGTTTCGCGGATTACGTGCATTCTGGCTAAGATGCAGGGGGCTGATAGAAGTTATTAATATAAAATATTACCATGACAACTTGTATGGATGCAAGGGTATAAACCATGAGTACAGGAAGAGTTCATTTATTTACGCTACTTACAGGAGCGCCATCTCTTGGGAAGTTTCCGTACTCAATCAATGTACTTCCGACAAAAAGATGCTCATTTTCAATCACATTAGTTTGGTCTCTTTATGTCTATTTTCCATGGTTCAAGCGATCGAATTTCAACGCTCCGAACCTTGCTAAATATCGTTAATCACGTGAAACAAACGAGTGTGAAAAAATAAAATTTTGAGATCAAGGCTCATTACTCGTTTGCGAGTCATATACAATCATATAAGTTCCAAAATGTTCCAGACAAAAGTTTCAGTTTTCGAGAAGGCCGTCATACTGGACAACCCTATTTTCTCATCGGCCATTCTAGTCACGCAAAGTATAAAAATAGTCGAAAAATCGAAACATTTCGGAATAATCACTTTCAAAGGATCCATTAACCTTGGTTTGGGTCTACCTACGCGTTCTTTGACAAAACCTCATAAAAAGTAATCTGGTGATGTTAGATCTGGCGAACGAGGTGACCAAGCTACAGGGCCGCCTTGTCCTATTGACTTTTCGTCAAAAATCTCATTCATCACTTGTCTTGA
Source organism: Diplolepis rosae (assembly GCA_030998225.1). Classification (NCBI taxonomy): domain Eukaryota; kingdom Metazoa; phylum Arthropoda; class Insecta; order Hymenoptera; family Diplolepididae; genus Diplolepis; species Diplolepis rosae. Next base: position 1,762,006 of record JAPYXD010000161.1, read on the forward strand.
ACACAGAGCATAATGTGGTGGTGCACCGTCGTGTTGAATCCACATGTTCATGCGAACATGCAAGGACACGTCTTCCATTAATTGAGGCAGTACGTTTTGCAGAAAGTTTGCGTATACTTGACCAGTCAAGCGACCTTCAAAAAAATATGGACCAATGACGTGATCGCCGACAATGCCGCACCAACAATTAACGGACCACGGATGCTGAAATGGTACAGTTCTCATCCATCAAGGATTTTCATTTGCCCAATAATGCGTATTATGCCTATTCACATTTTTCGTATTTGCGAAGTTAGCTTCATCAGAAAAAATCACATGACTCAAAAATGAGACATCTGTGCGCATTTTACTAGGAATCCAATTACAGAAATTGACGCGTTTTAGGAAATCATTGCCGTACAAATCCTGATGTAATGAAATACGATACGGATGAAACTTGTGTTGATGTAAGATTCTTAATACATATTGCTGACTAATTCCACTCTTTTTTTCCATTTGCCTGCTGCTTGCATGTGGATTTAGTGCTGCAAAAGCTAAGATAGCAGCCGCATTATTTTCATTAATAATTGGTCGACGTTGACTCGTGTTTGTTTCACTGTAATGCGTGAATAACTGATATGTCAACAATACCCTATCGATGTGTATTATCATGGGTATCGTAAGAAATGAAAAGAAATGAAAATGATTTTTCGTCTATTTTCATACTTTGCGTGACTAGAATGACCTTGTGTTGCAGGTCGCTAAATTCATCTTAAAATCGGTAATAATGTCATCGAAAAAAATACATGGTTCCATTTAAAAAAGTGGAGTTGACCTTGACGTAGCTTCAGCGCCTCCACCGTTAAAAAAATAAGGTGGTCCAGTATGAGGGCCTTCTCGAACACTGAAACTTTTGTCTGAAACATTTTTGGATATGAGTAATAGTTTGAGTGCTATCACTCTGTAACACTTTACGTGCCTCACACTGTATATATATGTGTTTTTTTTTTAAAGGACAGAGTAAGTATAGAAAAGTGAGAAAAAGGTATAATGCCCAATTCATGGAATAAAATTTTCAATAAATTAAGAAATAAAATGCGCATAATTGGAAGTAGGCGATGCACGAAAACAGTACAAATTAACGTCTGGACAGTGGTTATCAGTGTTCGCGTAGCGTTTATTACTGCGTAACACATGATTTTTTCAAATTTCTTTATTCAACGTCCGAGGCAATGAAAAGCGATGCACGAGAAATTGAAAATCCATGTCCAGACATTGAAGTTTGATGCCTGGACAGTAAAATTCGATGTATTCAAATTTTTTTTCTCTCCACAGCGCTCAACACTGCGCCACGCAATGATTTTCTCTGTACCGAGCTCTCCGTGTAGCATTTTTTTAGCGACTGAATTTATCCATGAAATTATTAAGTAAACCCCGAAAATAACTGATTATTTTTCAAATTATGTTTTACTTACCTTTCTGCATAAAAGTATACAAGCTGATACACGTATTTTACTAAGCACAGGGGCACCTGTTGTCACAGCACTGAACCAAGCTAGTAATAAGTTCCTAGCAATTATCGCTTGTTATTGGTGACCATCATTGCCGAACATGTCTCCCGTATGTGTATGTGTCATTTTTTTATTTTGAATTTCTCTTAATAGGTACATATTCTTAAATTTTTAATAAGCGGAATAAGTTGAAAAAGTCTTTACCCGTTAGAATAACTGGTATACACTATTATTTTAATTTGTTCTCACTATGTTCCACCAGATAAAAAAATTTAGCAAAAATATATGTCAAAGAAGGCATTCTAAGGAAAATTTACTCTAAATATGGTTGTGGTCACTCTATAACATACCCTTAGAGTGTTTATAACTGATATTTTTTTCCTCAAAATTGATAAAGCCGTTTTCGAGAAATCGACTTTTGCGATTTTACTTTACCCACCATAACTCCTAAAAAAGAGATTTTAAGATTATCCTTTAGGGGAATTTCACTTCAAATATACGTGAATCCATGACGGCAATTTAGACATAATATGTGCGGGGGCAAATTCGGCTAGGCCCTTCGTATAGAAGCTCATGTCGACTAAATGTTGGAATTTAGAACTTTGTTTAGGGGCAATGTCCTTATCAATGGTTTTCTAAACTAATGGATCTTGAGGTACTTTAGGAGCTGCTCTTATCCGCTTCTAGTAGTAAAAGCTTGTACTGATGATTTGAATATTTTTGCCATCGTGAATTAAAAAATAACGTAAAATAAACAAATTTGGCAGACTAGTTTATTGTCTACATTTTTATTGGATACATCTCCTTGAGAAATTATTCCACAAATCCAGTAGCTTTTTTGTTCATCATGAAGATTAAATAAAAAAATTTTAAAAAAGATAAAAAGTACATTTGAAATTGATAAATGACAAAATGTTTTTATATCTCTGTTAGAAGATAACCTAATCGCTTTGGGATGCCCCGAAGAAACGAGGGTGACACGTGATGTCTCGCTGGTGCTGCTACTGGTGGTGGTGCTGTAACTACTGTGGAAATCCAAACAACGGTAGTACTGGTGGTAGTAGTACGGGATTTGGCATCACTTCAGGGATTTCAGCCCTGCTTTCTGTCTTGGTTGTTACTGGCGCTATCTCCACTGGCGAGTGGTTACTGACGGAAGAAAAATTACCAAAATCACCTTCTGCAAACAATACTGCCGAGCCAGACAGTAAACTAACATACAGTGGACTCTGGAAAGTCTGCATCGCTACAAGTAAGTACCTTTGCTTTATCACAACTTAGAAATTCTGTCCTGCTCCCTTAGGTCGCGCGATTAGATTGTCGTGCTTCACTCTCAGTCTTGTGTGTTCTTTACATACATTCAAGATTTTTTCTTATGGTTATAAACTATAACGAAAGTAAACTAAAATATTGTAAATGTGGATTCATTTAATTTAAATATTCAGTAGAAAATATTAATATTTTTTATATGGAAATTCAGAATAGAAAAAGTGATAATGGTAGCATTGAGAAATGTTAAAATAATTAGACTAGCAAATGCTATGAACGATATACATCAAAATATTTCCTAGAATGACCTTGTGTTGTAGGTTGCTGAATTCGTCTTAAAATCGGCAATAACGTCATCGAAAGAAAAATACATGGTTCCATTTAAAAAAGTGGAGTTGACCATGATGTAGCTTCAGCGCCTCCATCGATAAAAAAATTGGGTGGTCGAGTATGACGGCCTTCTCAAACACTGAAACTCTTGTCTGAAATATTTTTAGATATGATCAATAGTTTGAGTGCTATCGCTCTGTAACACTTTATGTGCCTCCGCCTGTATGGTAAGGATATCTAGCGATAATGCATTTGAAGTAGAAAAGTGTATCTCGAATTTTATGTGATAGATGAGGAGATGAATCACGATTGGCGAGCTTCGAATTCTTCAAAGCATACTGCTTGTCAACTATCGTATGAATAGAAGCGACAAGTTTATAACACGCAGTTTGGTCTCCTTAATATTACGGAGATCTTTTGATAAGTAAGTTGTAAAAGAAAGTAAAAAGCACTAGATCCAGCAATGTTTCAATCCTTTGATCTCCTTCAGAAAAGTAAGAAGCCTCGAGGCCTTCAAAATACTGATCGACAGTAGTAACGGCCTCCTTCTTGAAGTAAAATCTCTTGCCCCCGAGCCACATTTTGAGATTTGGGAACAGGAAGAAGTCGCAAAAAGTCAAATCAAGAGAATAGGGCGAATGAAGTAGCAATTCGAACCTTAATGTGTGCAATTTCTCAATCGGGACTGCAGAGGTGTGAGCCAGTGCGTTATTTTGGTAAAAGATGATATTTTTGCACACCAGTCCTAGTCATTGCATTCACAGTCCTTTGTTCAAATGGGTCAGAAGTGTTGTATGTTACGTTTTTGTAATTGTTTGGCGCTTTTATTATGGTCAATAGAGATAATTCCTTCACATTCCAAGAAAACTGTGGCCCTCACCTCCCTAGCAAACAAAATCGTCTTCATCTTTTTCAGCGCATTTTCACCAGGCTTAGTCCACTGCTCCGAGTACGGTTTCACTAGGGTGTCCAGTGGTGGATTTAAGTTTCGTTCACGGTCATGAACTGTCTCGAAAAAACTTACGGATTGCGCTTGAGCATCGACAAACACTACTGCGAAATGTTTCTCCGCGTGTGAATATCTATGGCACGTTTCATCTTGATCTGATGTCAGGCCACGTTTGAATTCATTAATTTGAAAGTTTTCTTTCTCTATTTTTATGACAATTACTGACACACTTAATTCAAACATATTTCGAACGTAATGGAAAATTTTGCTTTTTCCTTGGTTAAAACACAAAATTTTGATGTTTATGAGGCTAATTTTGAACGCTTTTGGTTTGATTTTGACTCTTTGAAATACATATTGGGGTTCCTCGAAGGGAGAAAAACTTCGCGCAATTAACGTTTTATTCTATCCAGTGCCAATGTAAAAAAAACCTCACACTTTGTGCTTCAATCTGAAAAAAACTTCGTGGGTTCAAAATTAGGTCTCTCTGTTAGGCGACGTGTGATTAAAAGCTCTGGAAGCATAACAGGAAATAAAACCGTATTATCTTTCCATTTCGACCCGTTCTAATTTGAGGTAAAATTCCCTACCTATGCAGATCTAGTATTTAATCAGCAGCTTACACTTACTGAACTTCTTTATTTTCTCAAATATTCGTGTATTAAGGAGTGCGCCGTTTGCTATTTCCTCCGATATGTAAGTTCATAAGGGAATATACTCGGGTATGGGACGGGTTTTGTAAATTTGTATTCATACTTTTCGTCATCTAAATTGCTGTCACAATATTTGCATGTGGCATCGCTAAACTAGAAAACAAATGTATAAAAACACGAGTTTAGCGATATAAAAACAATATAAAGGGTGATCAATTTAGAGGTCTAGGATTTTAAATTGAAATAAAACAACGAAAATTCAAATTGATGGGGCAATCTTTCTTATTATGTGTAGAACCATTTACGACATTTAGTTTTTAAACATAACCCCTTTTAAATGTTGGCCGCAACTGCGCTTTAATTCGTTCATCCGTAAACACCAATTTTGAATGACTTGCTCGAGGACTTCGGTCGGTATTTCGCTAATAACTTCAGTAATGTTGGTTTCCAATGCCTCAATAGTAGCTGGTTTATCCACAAAACATTTAGACTTTACATACCCCCACAAATAAAAGTCCAAAGGTGTGATATCACACGATCTTGGAGGCCAATCCACCGGTCCGAGACGAGAGATAAATTGCTCACCGAAACGACTACGCAGTAAATCCATTGTTTCACGGGCTGTATGACATGTAGCGCCGTTTTGTTGGAACCAAATGTCGTGGAGATTACGGGCTTCAATTTCTGGCATCAAAAATCACCAAAGTAGTGCCATAAGAGAGGCCAAGTTGTTGAGATCGGCGCCGAATCTATTCTTCCGGGTCTTCGGCAAAACTCTCATTTACAGCCGCAATATTCTCTACAGTTCGGGCTGTATGTGGTCTAATCGGTCGAGTATCATCCAATAATGTTAAATTATTCTCGAGTTTGCCGATGGTATGCCGAATAGTGCGTTCGGTAGGACGATTATGTACACCATACATTGGCCTGAGCGCGCGATAAACACTTTTCACAGAGCGTCCATTTTCGTAATATAATTGTACGATTTGTAAACGTTGTTACGGCGTAAGTTTTTCCATGATGAAATGTCAATGAAAACTAAATAAAATTGTGTATTCAGTTTGACAGTAGTCACGCGTGACATGTCAATAAAACCCTATTGGAAAAAGTACCTCCAATTTGGTCACACTTTATAAACACTTCATGTTGTTACGGATGCGGTAGGCTGTTCAGGGTTATCCCGCCTGGGGTTTGTAGTTGTCGGAGGACCGCCTCTGGAGCAGAGCCGGTCGTGTGTGTTTTCGCACCCAAGGGCCTGGGCTGTCGGCGTTGCGATGGACGTGGAGCACCTTCTCTTCGTGGGATCCCGGGGACAACTCATCTGCAGGAAATCGGCCGTGAAGTACCCTGGGAAAGAGTAGGTAACGGGTTCGACTGGTGCCGGGAGTATCCTTCTATAAGGCCTAGCCACCGAGGTGGCTGCCAGAGAAATGGTCCTTTCCTCAGAGCCGGCCGGTCTCTTATATGTTCGTCGAGGAACTCAGCGCATCAATCAGGACGCGAGCGGGCTCTCTGAATCTCTCCGCCAATTACGCGCCATACCCCCCATCCGTGAGGAATTCGGCTGTCGGCTCTGAGGTATTGGTTAAGACCCCGCACCAATCAGCAAGCGGCGTGTCGTTGGTTACTAGCAGCAGTCTTATTGCTTTAGCGTGCGTATGATAATGTCAACACAAAAGTCGATATTTGACATTTGTATTCGATTACAAATCGAATACAATTTGTTCCATACCCGTTTCTATGGTGTGTCCCACACTCGGGAAATGAAGCCATTTTGAAAATGAGCATTTTTTTCAACCACATGTCGGCACAGTAAAATGTTGTATCGTAAAATATACATAAAATGCAATATAAAAATGCATTACACTCAGCTTTTGCAATTGATTCACTCGAAAAACTAACTAATTCAAGAAAAACTTTTTAAGTGGATTTTCAACACGATTTCTGTAGCACATACAAGCAGTACGTCTTCTCACTTCGGTCTTAGCACAAAATCTGGCTCATGTCAAGAAAGGAGTTTGACAGTAGTCAGGTTGACCATATTGCCATTGCATGAAAAAAAAGTAGGGTGTCCCGTATCCGGTCATGTCCCATAGCTGGGTATATTCCCTTACTACTAGTGGCAGGAGTGCGCTTAACCAAGCTCATTTGAGACGTCAAATATTGCCCCCTATCAATTTCAATATTAAAAAAAAAAATATTTTTAATTAATTCCCCCGACGCGTGACTCTAAATTCGCAACCAGCTTATCCCTAGTTTAAAGATTGTCTGAGGTTAATTTCCGAAGAGGTTGTTGAAGCGATGGTCCTATGATGCTACAATGCATAAAACTATCTACTGAGCCCTCGATCGATTTTCATGAGCGGCAATAGACTTACCTTTTTCAGGTGCGGGCATCTAGTAATTCTTCAGGATAGGCAGACAAGCTCGTGAGCTTGATTTTCCACCTCTCTGGTCGATCCCTACCTTACTTAGATACATGCGCGTCTTCGTTAGTTACCACGATCCTGAATAATTTAATCGATAAGTTGGAGAATTTCTGCTTAATTTTCTACCCTTTTTACATGCTTTTGGATTTGGATTCAAACATGAGAAGAAATGTGACGTCTATTTGCTCGCTTGCTCGCTGGAGGCGTTTCGCCTACTAGGGAAATCAATTCATGCGTCCTGCGATCACTCATTGATTGACCACTCAGATGCAAGAGACTTATAATATGTTTGGCCTAAATAAGTGTGTGTTTTTAATGAATCAAGATTTAAGATTATAAAAAATGCATGATTATGATAAACTTGGGTATATAAAATGAAAAATGGATAATAATGGGCAAAAAAACAAAAGTATTTATACAGGACACGCATCCGAGCACTTACCGGAATCGAGCTTGCTTTACTTTGACAATCGTGTGAAAAGCAGCACACCCAGCCTAGTGTGACGCTGCCTTCTCTTACAAACGAGAATGGGCGACGAAGATCTGACAGGCGACGCGTTCAACTCACATACCCTCCCCATATACGATTTGGCGTCAGAACAGATTCTATTCGATTGTTGATCATGATCAATATGGGGGATGCTGAAATGCATGCATGAGTCCATGCTTCTAATGGGTATTTTTCCATATACGTGAACTTTCAAGCCCATAATTTCTTCTAGTGATAATCGTTTTCATCCCTGCAACATTCATATTGGGACTGAGCCTTCTCAGTAAATTAAGCGTCGCTTCCGAACTACCCTCATACATATACTTTATGATGCTGTTGTGTATTATATACAGTAACATTCATTAATTCCTTCCTTCTAATTTAAAGTTAGACATTGAAAAATATATTGGAAATGGACGCAAAAATACCACAGTAAACCAATGATACTTCCAAAGACGGGCAAGTTGCATCAACAGTGTTGACTAGCTGTTTTCAGGTCAACGCATGCGCGCTATAACCTAGGAAACGGCCCTGTGCTGCGTAGTCCGTAATCATGCGTGTGTAGCGACTGTCTATACGTTGGTTGATCTAGAAAGCAAATATAAATTCTCGAACGATGCACACGCACATGCACACGCACACTTACGCTTACACTGACACCGGTCTGGTACGGCAGCGACTACTTCGTGACAGTAAGCGCTCCTGACTATCTCTATCCCGTTAAGAACAAACCGCACTTTTCTGTACTTCGAAGAGAGGTGATGCCGAAAAGACGGCAAACAAAGATTCTGTATCGACTTTCGAAGATTGAACAACGTCACGAGAAGGGACGCCTACTCCCGCCCCCAAGTAAATGCCACACTGAATAAACTCCGAGGAGCGCGGTACCTATTCACCATCGACCTCGAAAATGTCTACTGGCATGTGCCATTAACAGAAGCAAGTAAGCCTCCGACCGCCTTCACGTTCTCGGGAAGAGATTTATACGAATTCAACGTTATGCCTTTTGGTCTACATTCCGCACCTTCTACGTGGACCAAGTAATCACACCCGACATGGCCCCCCACGCATTCGCCTACCTGGGCGACGTACTGGTATGTACCACCACTTTCTAGAAACACCTGTAAGTAATGACTGACGTGTATCAGAGGCTCTGTGTCGCCAGGTTGGGGCAGAACCCGGAGAAATGCACAACAACAGGCGCGCCACTCACGTGGAAAGGCCCTGAGAAATGGTCTCTACCGACCTTATAGGACCATTACCGCGATTCATGACAGGCCACACATGGCTCTTGGTCACACACACACAGGCGCGCGCGCGTAGACTCACGCTTACACTGACACCGGTCAACGTCAACCCGTTTATTTTATATTCACTCTCGCACACACACCTCTCCGACCTATTTATCAATATTCATATATATATATATATATAAATTCTGTATCTTTCTATTCGTCAAAAAAGCTTCGCACGATGTACTTGACTCGATCGGGATTTCCAGATCTCTCTAGCACTGAAATTGGCTTTTTTGATACTTTTTCTCAGAGCTGCTTTAGGTGATTTTCATGCCTAATGCATCAGAGAATCACGCTTGGAGCGGGTATATTTTTGCCAGGCTGTGAAACATTTGCGACGTAGGTCAGACAACTGTTCTTACCACCAGTACATCGAGTTCTTAGTATGCCTGAGCCCTGGACGGGTATCGAGTGGTTACGTGCTGCGACCACTTTCCGCCTCTTCGCCCGCACTGTATCTTCCAACGACTCATCAGAATTCGCGCAACTAAGACGGTCTATGAGCCTGGTTTCCTCGAGATATTTTCGAAGCTTGTCTTTGCTGAGTCGTCTTATGTTCAGGAGGACCTCCTTCCTTTGTCCACTAGGTGACTCTGTTTCTGTATATTAAACTCGATGCACCGGTAGTTGCTCAGGGTAATCACCTCGAGAACGCACCAGTCGCCCCTCCTTGAGGCAAGAGGAGGCGCAGCAATCGTGAGGTCAATAATCTACGCTTCGTCTAAAAGTCCTTTCTCCACCACCATCATGACAATCAGGCCGTTTCTGGCGACCATCTCGCTGACAAAGATTCCCCTCCGATGTAGTCGGGTTTCACTCCACTCTTTGGGCCTGTGCGTTGCATCACCACACCTCCAGCAGGCATATTCCCTGTTGGGTGAGTGCACCCACGCGAGACGTGACCATACCCCTGGCTGCGGTAAAACCTGACCACCTTGGGGTCTTCCCTGATGCGGCAGTTTACCCATCCGGCCCACAACTTTCCGTTATTAATCATAGCGAACACAGACTGAATGATAATTTTTCATTTTGCAAATCATAGTTAATGCAGTTACGGCGTTTTTTAATTACAAACCTCTTTTATCGGGGTTTGATAATTCCGGAGAACACGGTCAAGTACATACGGTCCTCTCCGAAATTACGAAGGCTGGAGATCGCCATCCGATAATTTAGTAATGAGCATAACCGTCAGTTAACGGTGTTCTCTTAAACTTTTCTGTTCCGTATTCAGCTGTCTATGAATTATTCCTAGAGATAAAGGTCAGTCAGGGCACTCTCTCGAATCACAACTTGACAAAATTAAGCAATAATTGTTTCCAAATATATTAACAATTTTACAAAATTATTCCAATAATCTGGTGAATCTTTTTTTTTACAATATCATCGATATAAGAAACTCATTTTTTGATTTTTTGCACTTGACGGCGTTCTTCAAAATCACGGTAGACCTGTCCTCCTTCAAAATCACGGTAGACCTGTCCTCCTGCATCACTTAATAATCATATTTTACGACAATCTGAGAAAACAAAGTATCTTGCCCTACTGGAAAAACCTATGTCGGTCCCCATATAGAATCCTTTAAAGAAACCAACAAAAAAACCTACATAGGATAGTATATGAAAACTTATATAACACTAGATAAGTGAACATTGAGTAGGATTATAATTAGTGGTCTATAAAAGATGTTAATTAGATCATTTAATGAATTTATTATTTCTTAAAATCGATTGTACATTTTACTCTCATGTGACGTCCAATTTATAATTTAAAAAATACCATACCTATCTAAAGTCTGGAGTTAATTGCCCTGTCTACGTTCCTCTATTTGTTGTAAATAATAAACAACTAACCGGGTTGAGGATAAGCCAAATGAATTTAAGAAAGTTATTATTTAAGTAAATATTTATTTATAAATTAAAATATATATATTTTTAATAAAAACAACCCAAGCTACTTAGTTACGCTGATTGCAGTTTTCTCTTTTCTTTTGAAAATAGTTGTCTAACCTTATTAAGTGAGTCTCTGGATGAGGTGTAGTTATATATATATATATATATATCTTCAAGGGTTGTCCGGTCCAGCACTGGCACTTGCACACTGTAATCCTTTAGTCCGCTGTGGTTCGCCTCTTCACCAGACAGCGCTTCGATTATAGGGATTTAGAAATTTAGTTTTCTGAGACACAACGGCGCGACGAATTGACTGATTCTCCGTTTCTCACTATGCGACCTTGTACGAACTCGTTGATCTATTTTTAGACGACGCGACGATTTAGGGTCTCGAATTACACTTGTACTGCAGCTCTCGGATTACTGTCTTTAGAGTTTCCATGCATCTGTTTATATAGGGATATGGTGTTTTAAGGCATTGCAACTCAGTCGGCCAATGCATTAGATTTTAGATCCGAGCATTTCAACAGGGGTTGGCGCTTCCATAAGCATCTTAGGTTTCAGTGTGTTGGGTTGACAGGCTGGGCTGGCTTTATTAGTGTGCGTTGGGAGTCACACCGATTTCCAATCTGTGTGATCATAGTAGGTGAATCGTCTTCTGCTTAGTGTAAGTGCTACATGCACTTTCTTACGGTGTAGCGTAGATGTGTCAACCGCATCAGTTAGGCTTAGTCGCAAGGGTTAATTTCATTATTTGTATATATAGGCAATAAAGAAAAGGTGACAATACAATTATCGTACAATGGGTTACAATTAATTAATTAACAATTTCAATTAACAATTATTATGTCATTTCATTTAAACAATCTTCATTGTTTATACAAATATCTTGAATGATAGTTATAAACGAATATAGTTTATAAATCGTATATGATAACAGCAATAATAATAATAATAATAATAATAATAATAATAATAATAATAATAATAATAATAATAATAATAATAATAATAAGATGAATAATAATAATAATAATGATGATAATCATTATTATTATTATACGGTTAAAATAACATTATTGTTATATAACATTTGTTGTAGTTTGTCAATTGTTTTTGATAACAGCAATAGCTATGATAATGGTAAACAACAATGAAATATAATATTGTTGTAATTAATAGTTTATTAATCGTATGGATTTTTCATTGTTATAAACCGATATTACAGCTGATAGTAATATTATCGATTATTATATGTAATTAGCTATAATAATAATAGTATGTAATAAAAATATAATATATGATAAATATATGATATATTAGTCATGGATACGTGACACCTCCCCCCCTATGTTCGATCGTGGAAGTGAAAGAATAGAGCTGTAACGATTGAATCCTCGGAAGAGGCAAATTGAGTCTATCATGAAGGTTTTGATGAAATATTGAAGATATCACGTTTTCATAACTTGTCGTAAATATTTACTCAATACACATATATGCAGTTAGTTACTTCGAAGATTCTTATTCCTAATAGGTCCTTTACACATGTAAATCAAGTGACCTCGCTGATAACATCTTTTGCAAGCCCCAGTCTATTTATATAAGATTTTACGACCTCCAAGACTTTTTGGGATCGCTTCTAATCCGTTTTTGTTCACTAAAAACATAGTTTTTATTTAATAATTCTAATAGTTTACGTGCTACGTCATGCTTGGCTTCTTTTTTATTAGTAGATCGTTCGCTAGTGCATGTGTAGTTTATACAATCTTTAGTTACCGTACAATTAGCAACGAATGTAGGAATATTATTGAAATATGTAGACGTAATTTCGTAGTTTGGACCTATAAAATCATATTCTATGCTTAAGTCGTTAATTAGTTGCATAGGGCATTGATTTAATTGATGAAATTAAGCTTTCATTATCATGATTCAATTATGAAAACAAGAAAATCAACTATGTAAAAGAAATGATTGGCTCAAATATGTTTGAAATTGAATTCATTCAAGTAAAGCTGGCAGGTGGTATTCGATTTTATCATTTTTATAGTTCTTTGAAAGTATTGAGTATTTCAGATCCGGAAATTTAAAACTTCTAATACATTAACATAAGAGAGAATATGCCATCTGCCAGTAGTAAAAGTCAAAGTCTCTAAAGGTTTGAAGTAAATGTTAGGATTTTTAGATAAAGAATTTTGAATGAATTGATTGGCTTCATTAATTTGAATAAGAAATAGACCAATGATGATGAGTAAATAAATCCTCGACATGATGCTTCTCGAGTTCCTAAAAGAAGTATATTATTTTTTTATCAATGACTAGTGCTTCGCTTCATGCAAAATGTTTAAGGGTTGGCTAAAACAGACAAGAGATAGATTAGTGGTTATACAGATTCAGAATATGCTAAAAGATTGTGCGTAAGAGATTTATGTCCATGATCATCTCGGTTAAAGATTTTATTTCTTATTAAAAATGGCCAAATTGTCACTATATTTATGTTGTTGACAAGAATATCGCAAAATTTATCAATTCTTTTTCGGTGGACGTTTTAATCGATTAATATGTACTACTTTTGGCTTATTTTTAATTTGAATTTTAACATTGCCTTTTCCTAAAACTTCTAAAATTTTATAAGGACCAGAATATTGATTTTCGAGTTTTTTAGGTTTTGGACCACTTAGTAAAAATACTTCTTCATCAACGTTGAAATTTTGTGGGCTTATATTTCTATCATAGTACTTTTTTGATTTTTCTTTTGCTGCAATAAGATTATCTCTAGCAATTGCTCTTATTTCATGGAGTCGGGTTACTAATTTAATCAAGTAATCATCATATGTTTCTAGTTTTTCATGTTCTGGAAGGGGTTCGCTTGAAGGTTGTCTGGCTAATTTACCAAAAACTAATTCGTATGGACTGCAACGAGTTCCTTCATGAATGCTTGTGTTGTAAGAAAATGTATCTAGTTCTATCCAGTCATCCCATTCAGAATTTTTACTAACAAATTGTTTTAAATATTCAGCAAGTACATGATGAGATCTTTCCAAAGATCCATTTGATTGTGGATGAAAAGGTGTTGTTTTGAATTGACGAATTCTAAATATTTTGGCTAATCTTCGGATAAGATTACATAAGAAATTTTTTCCTTGATCAGTAAGAACTGCTCTAGGTGATCCAAAAATACATATAAATTTCTTTACAAGAGCATCTGCTATAGTACTTGCGAGAGAATTAGGAAGTGGTATTGCTAATGAGTACTTAGTGAAGTTATCTTGAATTGTTAATATATATTCATTTAATGTTTGTGTCACAGGCAATGGACCTACAATGTCCATAGAAACTTTTTCGAAGGCAGTTCCAGGAGTATCAGTTATTATCATAGGTTCTTTTGTTTTTACGCGTACAAGTTTCTTTAATTGACATTTTAAACAAGTTTGAATATATTTTTGAATATCTAGTTTCATATTTTGCCAATAATAATTTTGACGTATTCTATTGAAAGTTTTAGTAACTCCTTTATGTCCACCTAAGGCCGATGAGTGAGCTTCTTCGATTAATTGAGATTTTTGTTCTTTAGTTGCATATTGTGTGATTCCATTACATATTATGATTTTTATTGGTGAGTCAGAAAAAGCTAATTTTATGGTACTTAAAATTTCTTCCCATAAAATATTATTAATTTCAGGTGTTTTTGCTATACTAATTGTGCGTAATTTAAGGCTTTTTGCTTTTGAATGGAGTGAATAAATTGATAATTTAATATTCTTTAATGTATCACTTAAATTTTCTTTTAATTCAGATTCTATTGGTAATGCTAAGTGGTACTGTAATCCTCTACGAAATTCTTGTGCATGACCTACGCAAAGGTTTTTAAATTGGGGTAACTCGTTACGTTTTAGTAAAATTTTAGAACCATTATCTCGTGGTTCGTTTTTGGTTGAAATAAAATAAGCATAATTGTCCTTACGCATTGTAAGTTGATCTCGACATTCGATTATATTGCGGTTTGTCGTTAATTTTATGGCCGTCAGGTCTTTTTCAGCGGGGGGTGGTTCTGGTGGAGGTCGATTTTTCTAGTCTTTAGATGCTATATTTTCGTTGTGTGAATATAAATCATCAATAAAGTTTTCGTGAATTCTTTCTTCAGTATTTTCTGAATGTTGATTCTTATATTGTAGAGAATTTTCTTCTGTTAAAATATCGGATTCATCAGAAAAAGGATCTAAATCTGCGTTTTCTTTGATCAAAGGATCTTTATTAAATTCATAATCTGAATCAATTGTATTTACATCTTCTTCAAGATTATCATTTTCTTTTCCTTTCTGTTTCCTTTTCTGAGGTTTGTTCTTATTTTTTATTACAATTTTTGGTGTATCCTTTCTTGGTCTGCCTCTTTTTCTTCCAGATATTGGCACTGATATAGTTTTATTTTTGATAATTTTTCGTTTTTCTTTTCTTTCAGGAGGTTCGTCGTCGCTTTCTTCATTTGAGTCTGAAAAATCTTTATATGTTGGCTGGTTATATATTTTCACATTTTGTTTCCTTGCTTGATTTCGAG
Organism: Diplolepis rosae; assembly: GCA_030998225.1. Classification (NCBI taxonomy): domain Eukaryota; kingdom Metazoa; phylum Arthropoda; class Insecta; order Hymenoptera; family Diplolepididae; genus Diplolepis; species Diplolepis rosae. The sequence goes on from JAPYXD010000161.1 coordinate 1,777,352, forward strand.
TCAATATTGCATTTATTTTTGACTCAAGTTTTGTATTTTGTTTTTGCTTCAGTTCTGATAATATATATGAGATTACCAAATTTTCGGTTTCGTCATCAGAGCTTGAATTTTGATTGGAGGATTGTTTTTCCTCGAATTTTGAAGAATTTGTGGCTACCGGAGATTCGGGCTCGCCATCAGAATTTTCGTCGTTAATATATGTTTGTATTAAATAGAAAGGATTTGTATGTTTCTTAGAATTTGTAGATTTTGTAGATCTTGTTTTCGTCTCATAATTCTCTTCCTTATCATTTTCTTTGATGGAATATTTTGAATCATTATTGTTCTTAGATTCAGCGGTAATTGTTTTATTTTTATTTTCTTTAATATTTTCGACAGGATTTCGAGATAATGCATCAGCATTAACATTCGTTTTTCCTGCTTTATATACCACATCGAAGTCATATTCGGCTAATTTAAATCTCCATCTTGTTACTCGAGAACAAGGGTCTTTAGAGTTTTGGAACCATACTAATGGTTTATGGTCGGTTACTAGAGTAAATTGTCTGCCGTAAAGGTAAGGTCGAAAGTGCTGAACTGAGTATACTATTGCTAGTGCTTCTTTTTCATAAGTGTCGAATTTTCTTTCACTGTCACTAAGTGTACGAGAAGAATAAGCTATCCGTTTATCTTGTCCTATTTTTCCTTGAGAAAGTATGCCTCCTATCGCATATCCGGATGCGTCTGTAGTCAATATAAAAGGTTTGGAAAAATCGGGTCGCTGCAGTAATGGTTCTTCGCATAATTTTTGTTTTAAAGTATCGAATGCTACTTGCTGTTTTTCAGTCCAAACAAAAGGTGTGTTCTTTTTTAGAAGTTGTGTCAAGGGATTTGCAATTTTAGAGAAATTTTCTATAAATCTTTTGTAATAACCGGCTAAACCTAAAAATTGTTTGATATTCTTTTCATTTTTTGGTCTTGGAAATTCTTGTACAGATTTTATTTTTTTTGGGTCGGGTCTAACTCCGCTTTTGTCTATAATGTGACCTAAATAAGCTACTTCTGGTCTGAGAAATTCGCATTTATCAGGCTGTAAGTGTAAATTCGATTTTCTTAATCTATTCATGAGTTCATCAAATTTTGTTTCATGTTCTTCTAATGTGTCTGAATATAGAACAATATCATCTAAATAAACAAAAAGTTCGGTTCCTTGTAATCCCGTTAATACTATATCCATAAGTCTTTGGAATGTTGCTGGCGCATTTTTTAATCCAAAGGGCATTCTATCAAATTCGTAGTGTCCAAATGGAGTTGAAAAAGCTGTTTTATGTGAATCTTTAGGATCCATTGGAATATGATGGAATCCAGTGGCTAAATCAAAGACTGAGAAATATCGTGCGTTTCCTAATTGATCTAAAATGTCGATAATATTTGGTAATGGATAAGAATCTCCGATTGTTTTCTCATTTAATTTTCTGAAATCTAAAACCATTCTCCACTTTCTTTGACCATGCGAATCTAGTTTTTTAGGTACAATAAATACTGGTGTATTATAAGGTGATTGAGAAGGCTTAATTATTTTATTTTTTAAAAGTTCATTAACTTGTTTAGTGATTTATTCTTTGTGTGCTGGTGGAAATCTATATTGTTTAGAGAAAATTGGTCGTTCATCTACTGTAGGAATTGAGTGCATAGCGGCATTAGTAGGTTCTAAAGGTTCATCTGGCATTTGGAATCTGTCTGAATGTTTAGTAATTAATTTTTTAACGTGCTCCAATTCTTCTTGATTTAGATGATCTAATCGGAGTAATTCTTTGATTTTTTTAACTCTATCTTCTGCTGTAATTGTATAAAATTGCGATGATATTTTTTCTGTGTTGTAGATAAACTTATCAATTAATTCTTCAGGGGATTTTTTGTTTGTAAAGGTGTTAATTTGGTATGAAGTTGGTTCAATTGGAGTATTATTTGATGTGATTTCTTCAAAATCTTCTAGCATAACTATGGGAGTTTCTATTTCTATTGGTATGGAAAGTATGTTTGCTACTTTTATATAGGCCTTTCCACCATGATTTTTAACAATAGCATTTCCTGCGTATATTCCTTTTTTTAAAGATAGTAAAGGTGTAAAGCCTTCTTTTTGATTTGCATTTGTAATTCGAATACAAAGAGTAGAAATTGATCTTGCTAGTAAAATCGTGGTTTCAGGATTTCGAAATGGATATTTATTATTATTTATTTCTAAACATTTTGAAATGTAATTAATGTTGACGTCATTATCAATAAAAAATTCAGATCCTAGTACTCCATCTTCATCTATTGGTACGCTATTTGGTATTAAATTGAATATTGTAGGATATCCAAAGATGTTGAGTGTAATCTGACCTAATGTGTAGACTGGTACATTATTTATTCCCGTGAGACGCAAAATTTCATTTTGGTTTATTTCTATATCGTTTTCTATTATATTCATTTTTATCAGATTTCGTCCTGCTCCTGTGTCTATCATCATACGTGCTGGGTGTTTTAGACCATTAGCTGATACCATGATAGAAGGAATTGGGTTGTCTGAGTGTAAATTTATAATATTTTGATTTGAAGTGGGTGCTGTAGAAGATTTTAAATGGCCTCCCTCATTGCACCCTGAGCGGGGAGGGGTTTGAAGTTTCCCTGGTTCTGTTTTTCAGCGCTTCTAGGTTGTTGCTGTTTAAGTGATTCGTTGTATGCTCGACGTCGACATTGCTTAATTGTGTGACCTATTTTTTTACAATAATTACAATTTTTATTATTATTTATGTTTGGATAATTCTGCGGAGCATTTTGAAATTGTCTATCTCTATTAAAATTGTCAGCGTTTTGCTGTCTCCATAAACTTGGGTTGGGTGCAGACGATTGAGGTCTCCATTGACCCATATTTTCTCGGCGGGGGGTCCATTGACCTGCTTGAGACCCTCTGTTGAATGGTGGCTGTTGGTTGTTTTTATTGTATACGTTCTGATGATTGGAAAGATTTCTTGAAGGCTGCCATGGTATCTTGTTATTATTTATTAGTCTTTGTTGATTTGAACTTATTTGATTCAATTGCCTACATGTAGGAGCTATGTGTCCCTTTTTTCCACAAATTTGACAAAAAATTTCTTCCTGAGTTATATTTATCCTATTTCTATCTCGTTTTTCCGATGGTCCTATTAAATTATCTTCCTTCTGCTTATATGGTGTACGTATGGATCGTAGTGCTGCAGTTGCCGAGATTTTTCTTTCCATTTCAAGAGCGTTGTTTACCGTATCTTTAAAATTATGTTCACCCTGTAATCTTGATTCAATTTCGGTTTTTAATCCTCGTAGAAAACAATCCCGAATATCGCTGTCAAGGACTGCTTGAAAATTCACGTCTATCCTATCATTATTATTTGCTTTATGGGCATCTAATATTTTTTCTCCGAGTTCCCTAACACGAGTTGCGTAAGAAATTACTTTTTCACTATCCCATTGATAAATATTACCCAATTCACCTTGTAATTGATATACTGATTTGTTTAAGGAATAAACGCGTTTAAGACTATCTATAATATCTTCTACACTTCTATATTGTCCTCCACTGACACATTTTCTTGCTTCTCCTTTGACCTTTGTTTTTATTAATTTGGTTAAGTTTGATTCCGTCCCTGCAGGAAGCATATCTTTTGCTTCTCTACATCCTTCTATAAATTGATCCTGAGATATATTATCTCCTGTAAATATTGGTACAACTTCTAGTGCATCACGCAATGATACTACTTGATTATGAGCAACAGTTATAACTTGTGGGTTACTGGTAGTCATTTTATTTGAAATAGGCGAATAATCTTCTTTATATTGTTTAATTAGAGGTTTTAATAATTGTGGATCGTTAGAGATTGATTTCTCAGGATCCTCTGTTAATTTTTCAGGAGAATTATAATTCAAATCTTGATCTGAGTCGTTTGAAGATTCAGACAATTGTTCTTTATAATCTCCTATATTTGATGGCGTTCAAGTATAATCAAATTTATCAATAATAGTAGAATTACCGGTTAAATTTGAGGTATCAAAAATACTTTTATTAAATAATCCTGGATTTATTGAAATTGATTGATCGATTGAAGATGTACTTGAACTAATTATAATACTTGTGTCTTGATCGGAGATTCCCGATAATCCTAATTTTTGAGACGTTGAAACGCTAGTTCTATTTTTATCGTAAGGGCTATTTAAATTCTTGTTTATTTGTTTTTGTTCTTCAGCTAATGTTTTAGTTTTAGTTTCGAAGGCTTTCTTTCTATTCTCTTCTATAATTTCGGCGAGTTTTGGATTACCTTTAGCCTGACTACGAGTAATAGTTTTTGATTTTAAATTATCTTCTTTATTTTCCACAGACATTTGAATTCAAATACATGACTTTATATAAAAGAGAGAAAACAAAAATGATCTAAATTGATTAATTTTGTGTTAAAACTTTCAAAAATTCATTATTTTTTTTTTACGATTATTGTTATCCTATATTCTATCAATTTAATCATATCAATGATTGGAAATCTGTCAAATATTTTTGAAATTATTGTAATGTAATATTCGTTTTTGATTTTTTTACACAAGAAAATAATTTGAAGTATAATTCCAATAAGGCTATAATATATTTAAGATTTCGAAATATGGAGGCAAAAATATCTTTTATACTTGGTGAAATCTCGTACGCACTGTTTTTATTTGAAAGAGGCACTTGGGAGAAATATTCAAATATATATATAAAATGGTAAAAATTTGAATACAAAAAATTTGGGAGAATATGTGAAAAAAATTATTTATAATAATTTTTGTTAATATTTTAAGCACTCACATAAAATTGCAGAATAAATGAAAAATGATCATGATTTTTGTATTCAATTTTTATGAAAGATAAAATATAACTGCTATCAACTTGTTAGCTTGTCATTGGTCTTGAAGTAATGATAAAGGAAAAGAAAATTTTTTTTTTTTTAAATGTAATTATTTGGAAAGAAAAATCCAATTTAAGTTGAAATTTATTGGAAAAATTCATGTGTATTCAGAAGTTCATTGATTCGATTAAGAACAGAAGGGAAAAGAGGAAAAGGAAAAAAAACTCTCATAAAATTCATAAGGCTTGTTGTTTGCCAACGGCCGATGCACCAAAATAATTAACTCTGTGACGTCCAATTTATAATTTAAAAAATACCATACCTATCTAAAGTCTAGAGTTAATTGCCCTGTCTACGTTCCTCTATTTGTTGTAAATAATAAACAACTAACCGGGTTGAGGATAAGCCAAATGAATTTAAGAAAGTTATTATTTAAGTAAATATTTATTTATAAATTAAAATATATATATTTTTAATAAAAACAACCCAAGCTACTTAGTTACGCTGATTGCAGTTTTCTCTTTTCTTTTGAAAATAGTTGTCTAACCTTATTAAGTGAGTCTCTGGATGAGGTGTAGTTATATATATATATATATCTTCAAGGGTTGTCCGGTCCAGCACTGGCACTTGCACACTGTAATCCTTTAGTCCGCTGTGGTTCGCCTCTTCACCAGACAGCGCTTCGATTATAGGGATTTAGAAATTTAGTTTTCTGAGACACAACGGCGCGACGAATTGACTGATTCTCCGTTTCTCACTATGCGACCTTGTACGAACTCGTTGATCTATTTTTAGACGACGCGACGATTTAGGGTCTCGAATTACACTTGTACTGCAGCTCTCGGATTACTGTCTTTAGAGTTTCCATGCATCTGTTTATATAGGGATATGGTGTTTTAAGGCATTGCAACTCAGTCGGCCAATGCATTAGATTTTAGATCCGAGCATTTCAACAGGGGTTGGCGCTTCCATAAGAATCTTAGGTTTCAGTGTGTTGGGTTGACAGGCTGGGCTGGCTTTATTAGTGTGCGTTGGGAGTCACACCGATTTCCAATCTGTGTGATCATAGTAGGTGTATCGTCTTCTTCTTAGTGTAAGTGCTACATGCACTTTCTTACGGTGTAGCGAAGATGTGTCAACTGCATCAGTTAGGCTTAGTCGCAAGGGTTAATTTCATTATTTGTATATATAGGCAATAAAGAAAAGGTGACAATACAATTATCGTACAATGGGTTACAATTAATTAATTAACAATTATTATGTCATTTCATTTAAACAATCTTCATTGTTTATACAAATATCTTGAATGATAGTTGTAAACGAATATAGTTTATAAATCGTATATGATAACAGCAATAATAATAATAATAATAATAATAATAATAATAATAATAATAATAATAATAATAATAATAATAATAATAATAATAATAATAATAATTTTTTTTTTTTTTTTTTTTGAGGAAGGGAGAAATGCTTTATGCACCGTCAAGGGGGCTCCGTGCCCCCCTGGTGTATGGGACTCTGCTGCTCACGCAGCTAAAACTGCGTCCCTGTCTCTAGGCCGTGGAATCCCACCCCGGAACCGCCGTTAGGCATTACTTCAGGGTGGGGGCCATCTTGAGGCGATGTTAACCTCTCCTCCGTGCTTCTTCGTCTATTTTCCTGGACTTGCACCTCCAGATCTCTTCTCCATGGTGGCCCTCCTAAGGCTTCCTGTTGGGGGCTGCCTCCCGAAAGGCCGCACAGCGCATAGTGCCCGGTATATGATCATTCCGGGGCTTTTCTTCCATTGCGGTACAGAGGTAGCACCGCGGTTGCCTTGTGCAGGACCCCGCGGTATGTCCCTCCTCGCCGCATCTCCAGCAGCACCTACTTCGGTCTGGTCCACGACAGTCCACTGCTATGTGGCCAAAGCCAAGGCAGCGATAGCACCGGTTAATCTCCTTCTTCCTGCGAACCCTGCATGATACCCACCCAATTTTGATGTGGGCCGCCTTGAGGAGTTTCAAGGCTTTTCCCTCCTCTAAGAGAACGAACGCCTTTCTGTTTCCCCTGTAGGGTCTCTTCGTTAGGGAGACGGTGAGCTCTATTTCCGACTCTTGCTCGAAGAAGCCTCTCACAGCCTCCTCGACGTCTCCGGTTCCAATGGTTGGTTCCAGGTCGGTGATTTCAACCTCGATCCTGGGGATGAGATGGCGTACCGTCCCCTTGGCTCCAACCGCTTCTTTGAAGGCAGTGTCTAGCCTCCCTCTGCATTTTGTGGAACATTTCAGTTCCACCAGCAGATCTTTGGAGCGCGTCTCCCTGATTCCCTGGACTGTGGCGCCCAGTTCCTCAGGGTTAACGCTCTTCTTCAATTCGCGCAGGATTGAGGCGTAGCTCATCCCCTCTACCGGTTTGATGAGCACCGCCTCTCGTCGCGCACGGCGTGGTGTCTCCAGCGTTTTAAAAGGCTTCTTCCCTTTTTCTTTTCAGGAGGTCCTTCTTCTTGGGGACCTCGACCCACTCCTCTTCTTTTTTGGAGGCTTTAGGCCTCTTCTCCGCCGGTTTCTTTACCACTGAAACCTCCGGACTCGCTGTCGGCTCTCTATGCCGCTTGCGCGTGTCCGGCGTGGATCTCGCAGCCGGCTGTGGGAGGGTTTGGCTACCCTCGTCTGCAACTTCCTTCTTTTTTGATGGTCTTGACTCCTTCATCTTTCGTACCATCAGGCCCCTCATCAGGTATTCGAAGGAGTCGAGGTAGCATACGGTATCGTCGATGTCGTACCGCAGCGCCCCGAGCCCCTTCTTCATCTCCTGTATACCATCCCTGATAGGGAGGTGCATGTTCTTTTTGGACCTGGAGAAGTTCTCCATCTTCTCCAGGGCCGATTCCACCTTCGAGAGGATCTCCAGCTGCTGCTCGTTCCGCTGGTGAAGCCAGTCCCGGTACTGCCGTACTTGGGACTTATCCGTCTCAAACGGATCCGGCGTCTCCTCCGTTACATCTAACTCCCCTCCAAATAACTCCTCACATACACTTTTATTTAAATTTTTAAACTCCATTTTTATTCCCACGATTAGCTAGGGAAGTATTCAGTCCGCCCCTGCAGAGCCCCGCATGCAGGGGTAAGGCCTCAATACTCTAGGAGGTGGCCTGGTTTCCTAGAGACACCGTGTGAGACACCACTCCCTGGTGCCATGCAGCCCTCGGCACGGTAGTTAACACCTTGGCTTGGGGGTTATTCCTTCGGGACCATCCCTGGAACATTGTCCGCGACTGCTTATTTAGTTTTGTATCCGTATTCAGCAGTAACCCTCGGTACAGGGCCCCTCTATCCGCAACCTGAGGACGCGCCCGGTGGCCTGTTCTAGGGCCTCCTGATCGGTTTCCGAAGAAACCAATGCAGGACCGGGAATAATAATAATAATAATAATAATAATAATAATAATAATAATAATAATAATAATAATAATAATAATAATAATAATAATAATAATAATAATAATAATAATAATAATAATAATAATAATAATAATAATCAATTGTTTTTGATAACAGCAATAGCTATGATAATGGTAAACAACAATGAAATATAATATTGTTGTAATTAATAGTTTATTAATCGTATGGATTTTTCATTGTCATAAACCGATATTACAGCTGATAGTAATATTATCGATTATTATATGTAATTAGCTATAATAATAATAGTATGTAATAAAAATATAATATATGATAAATATATGATATATTAGTCATGGATACGTAACACTCAAATACAGAAAAAATAAGCTATCCGAAAACGACATGAGGTAGTAGAAAGGATCTACGAATTATTTTTCGGCTGTATTATTAAATAATGAGAAATAAACTTGAATGTGCGTGAGGAAAACAACATGAAACTCAGGTGGAAGAGCGACGATTCAATCTTGCGCTTCAAGTGCGCTTAACTGGCTAGAGGGGGGAATAGTACTAAAAAATGCAAACTAATGTTTTTTTTCAATTAGCCTTTCAATTTTAATGAATATCACAAACAATTAGAATGCCAATTGATATTTATGTGTATCTTTTTCGCATTAATTTCATTAATATTATAATTATAAAAAATATTTTAATAAAAAATGTTGTTGAATCAGATATGATATCTACAGATATGATCTGAAGAAGTAGAATAATTCATGTTGCTATAGAACTAAAACGTTCATCCATGACAATATAAAAATTTTGGACCTCAAGAAACTCAGATCTTACTTTTATGCAAAGCCAAAGGAAAGTGGCCTGAGATAAAAGAAACTTCGTCATCTATTAATAGTGATCTAAGAATCAGTAACAAAATGCTCAAGGATTCATAATTTAGCAAGAAAGCATGCAATATCTTCGAGTCATTATTTTAAAAGAATTAACAAGACTTAGTTTTGTTGAGTCTCCCGAATCAAAAAGAGTTGATGAGAGCTCAATCGTATTCGCAATGACGTATTTAGACAAATTAAGGATTAACTTAAAAATTTCACGAATTGAAGCGAATTGTCAGACACTGAAATTAATTCATGCAGGTGGATTAAAAAGGAAACTTGCTCTGCTTGAAATTTGTTGATCAATTCACACTAATATTTATTGTAAGATTTGAGTTTGAATAACTTCTTCTCGTTTCGATAAATTGACATAATGCTCCATTTCGTATTTGTCACAAAACGAGATTTATGATGGTCTTTTTCATTGCTCTATAGTCTGTTAAGAATCTCCCTTTTTTAGGCGTCTTCAAATTCAATTAAGTAAGAAGGTAGAATTATGCATTTCCACTTAATGAATGAATCTTTTGATTACAACAAATCGCCATACGGCGTTTACAGAAACTTTTATCAGTTATTCTTACAATAATCAAATTGCTTATGAGCTTTAATTTCGGTAAACTCGCTAACTTAGCCGGCGTATTCTCTTTCCCCTATATCACGTGACCTTCATTTGGATTTCGTAAGTACGTCTTTAATAACATAGATAACAGCTTTCTAGAGCAATTGCAAATTTCACGTGTGTGAAAGGAAAGTCACCTTACAGCCTCAATTTGTCTCAATTCGTCTTTTTTGCTAATATTTCCACACAGCCAAAGGAATATAAAAAATATGTATTTAAATTTCAATATTGTGATCATTTAGGGGTTGGGTAGCGAATTCATGACATCAAGTTGTTGCTTTGTATCTACACAGAAAAAGATAGAGATGAGGAAATCGGGTTTGACTACTGAAAATTCTGTAAAACAATTTTAAGTTTCGTTTTTCCTCACTTTTTCTCCAACAAATAGAAGAGAGTGTAAGGCTGGTTGACAAAGATTACTGGAATTCAGACATTTTTGTCAATCTGCGTCACACTTTCTTCTGTTCATCGGGAAATTAGTTCAAAAGAAAAGAATGTAAAATTTGTTTACAGAAATTCCAGTAATTAATCCTGATTACCACATCTCTATTTTTCTCCGTGTGCAGGAAAAATGATGGTACTACTGTGGGCAAAAGCTAAGATGAATTTTGTTATAAAATGAAAAATCTTTATTTACTTATCCAAATCAATTTCATCCACTTTAAAGAAATCCCCTCCCGATATAATACACTTATGACAACGTTTTTTCCAATCGTCGAAACACTTGTTAAATTCGATTTCCGGAATTGACTTCAAAGCCTTCTTCGATTTGGCTTGTATCTCTTCAATCGTGTCAAAAGGATGTCCTCGGAGTGGTCTTTTGAGTTTGGGGAATAGCCAGAAGTCACACGGAGCCAAATCAGGCGAATATGGTGGTTGTGGGACGATATGCGTTGAGTTTTTGGCGAAATGGTCACGAAGAACGAGTGCAGTGTGAGACGGCGCATTATCGTGATGTAAAAACCACGAGTTGTCTGTCCAAAATATCTTTTGAAACGGTGTTGAGTGATCCCTTTGAAATGCCAATAGTGTCAGCAAGGTCTCTAATTCTCAATCGGCGATTTTTGTGCACTAATTCTTTGATTTGATTGACGTGTTGCTCGTCAGTTGATGTTGATGGTCGTCCAGGGCGTTCCAAGTCATTAACACGTTCTCTGCCTTCTTCAAGTCTTTGTACCACTTATAAACATTTTTCTGCGACATGGTCAAATCACCGAAGGTCGTCTGCAACATTTTGAACGTTTCCGCAACTGAAATTTCATTCCGCAAAACAAAATTTAAAGGCACTTCGTTGCTCAACAAATTTAGACATTGTAAAAATCGAAAAAATCACTTCTAGTCGTTTAGGAAACATAAGCGTAACTATGTAACAAACGATGACATTGACATGAAATTTGGCACATGTCAGTAACAGTAGGACCAACATAAAAATAAAAGAGTTTGCCCGAATCGGTTAGCCCGCGAAGTTTAAATTAAAAATTCACCTTAGTTTTTGCCCACAGTAGCATATAGGGCTTTTTGAAAACTTTTGATTGAAAAGTAACAAAATTACTACTTAAGCACAGAAAGTGTAAAGGTAATGTTGCATTTGATAAATTGAGCCTAGAGTAGAAAATTTACCATCTAAGCATTTAGAGAATTACTAGGGAGTTCAATAAGCCCGTAGGATGCTAAAAAAAATACAACTTTTTTGGAAAAAATCCTATTTATTCTTAAACATGATCTCCTTTCAGCTCGATACACTTAGTCTAGCGACTACAGAACATTTCGATGCCTCTCTTGTAATACGCTTTGTCAAGGTCTTCAAAATAACCATCGGTTTTCTATTTGACCTTTTCATTCAATGAAAATCTCTGTCCTCAGAGCCGTTTCTTCAAGTTTGGGAACAGATAAAAGTCGCTGAGGGACAGTTCTGGAGAATAAGGTGGGTGGGGAAGCAATTCGAAGCGTAATTCATTGACTTTTGCGATCGTTTTTATCGATTTCTGCATTGGCGTTTTATCTTGCAAAAAGATGCATTTTTTCTTTAACAAATCAGGCCGTTTTCTTGTGATTTCTTCTTTCAATCGGTCCAATAATGCACAGTAATAGTCGCTATAGATTTCTTTTCTTTTCTTCAAATAGTCGTTGAAAAATATGCTACGTAAAGCCCAAGCCCAAAAGATTGCTTGGATTGTGGTTAAAAAAGTGCAAACAACTCTGTGAATCACGAAATCGTTGGCGTTTTTGATCGATTGTTAGCAAACGCGGCACCCATTTTGCGGATAGCTTTCTCATGCCCAAATCCTCATGCAAAATTTCAATCACTGACCGCATCGATATGCCTGCGACCTCCGATTACTCATGCACTATCACTTTCGAATCATCTAATACAACATCGTGGATTTTTTTTATGATTTCTGGAATTGTAACATCTTTTAACATTCCTGATCGATTTGGGCCTGGTTGGGTAGGGGGGGGGGGGTTCATCGGGTTGTGACGTCCCTTGTAATCGTCTACTTTCTTTTTCTTCGAATTTTATTTTATTTGACTATTTTCTAGATATTAAGCGCTGTTTTACATCTATAAAATATTTTATATCCTACAACGAATTTCTCAATCTTTTGTAAACAGTTAAGACTAGAAAACCTTTCAAGATAAATTCAAAAATTTGTACCTCTAAAGTTCAACTAAAATACATCGCCCACAATCGTATTCCTTTTCAAATACAGTTATTTACCAGCCTCTAACAAGATAAATGCATAAAACTCCGTACAAATACACGCAGTAAATAGTTTAGATGTTTAGCCATTTCAAGAAAACCATAAACAGCTTAGGCTATCGGTTAAAAGGGCGTGCGCTGGTACCCACCCATGCAAATACAAATAGATATAAAGTGCATTCTCCATTTAGATAATATCTTATTCTATTCAACATAGAAAATAAATTTTTTGACAAAAAGAATTTATAAAATACTTGAATTGAATAAGAAATTAATATCATTTTTTAATATTATTTAGTATGCTATGAATAAAAATAAAACAATTATATTAGCTAATAAGGGAACTGTAATTTGAATCTATTTTTTTTATGTGAACTAACGTTTCAAACTTATAGAATGCAGACAAAAACGACACTGGGAAAAAAAAACCGTCAGGTTATCCGGAAATTCCCGTTGCATTGACGGGAATGAGCATCGGTGCCTTTACAACGTTAGGTTAACGTGCTGCCACCGTCAATGTAGCGTTGAAAACTCACGTTAATCCAGCTATGTCAGCCCCGTCAATTTACCGGGAATATTAACGCTGGAACGCCGTGTTATTTGAAAATATCACACGATGATGCAATTCCATATCCATAATGAAATTGGCAGTGCTTTGCTTTTAAATACCAATATATAATTAGGAAAACTTTTATTAGGAAAACAAAAGAACTGACAAGAGCAATCGCGAGTATTGCCACAGCTGATCATTTTTGGGTGATTTAACGTTGGCTCTACCGTCAGTACAACGTTGAATAGCACCGGCGATTCAACGGGAGAGCAACGCTACGCCAACGTGAAATTGGCGACGGGACTCCTTCCCGTTGATTTCACCATGTTTTTTTTTCCCAGTGCAATGGCAAATTATTAAAAGATTTAATAATTAGGAATCTACTTTACCTAAACTTACGAGAATTTATTTCTCAATGTAAAATCCTAGTTTAAAATTTAACAAAAAATATGCATACACTCTTTATTGTATTTTGAATCAATTTAAAAAAAAGTTAAAGTATCGATTTTACCTAACATGTATTTGAATTATATTTAATTACAACATATTCCAACAGTAATTTATCAAACCTTACTATTTTACCTTTATATAAATATACAACTATTCTTTATGAACACATTTTTAACTCCGTAAACTTTAAACCAATCTCATTTACGAAAACTCCAATTTAACTTGTAAACAATTTCAGACATTTAATTGTATTAGAAATTTAACAAATCAATTTAGTAAAACCACTGTTAGTCAGGATTTGAAATGATAGAAATGTTCTGTTTTACCGACGCGATTATGTAGTCGGATATGTATTTTATAAATAACTTTGTGCATATTTTTCAAATGAATAAATTCAGTTTCGAATATTTACATCGTTACATTTATTCTTTTTTATGAATAGGAATTTTGTATCAAAATAATGGAAAATCATAAAATTTCGGAATTACCTTTTGTATCTTAACAAAGTAATTCACAAGAAAAAACTAATGTATAAATTCACCAGTCTAAATTTAAAATCTTGTATATTTAAACAAAATATTCGATGTCTAGTTTGAATTTTTTGATATTTTTGATGTTCTGGTTTATTGAGAAAATACGCGTTAATCTTAAGCAATGAGGATTCTTTGAAATATTGAATAGAAACATGGCTAATTTAATGTAAATTAACGAGGTTGTAAGTTGAATTAAGATACAAATGAACCATATTGTAATTTAACTTTTCTAGTATTCAAATTTAGTGAGCCTGTAAAACATAATTAAACAATTATTATAATTATTTATTATTATAATTATTATAATGAATTTATAACGTATTTCATTTAAGAATCTACACGCAGCTCTATCTCTTGGGTAATCGATGAACCTGGAAAAGTTTGGCAACTCCTACAAAGCTCAACCCAATGGGTCAGCTCTTAGAATTTTCTCCTGCTATCACGGGCGCGTAACAACTTATCTTGAACATTCGACTAATCAGAAAACAGAACTATAAATCTTAACACCCCTTGGGAAGACCTTGAAGTAGAAAGAGGAAAGAGGAAAATACATAAAAGCCTATGCATATTCATTTTTTCAGTCAGTTTTTTTTCTTACGCAGAGTCTTTTAATATACACACTTCAGTTTCAATATACACTCTCCGGTTTGATATTTTCACAAGTTCGGCTAATATACACCACTTTGACTGTTAAATTGCATAAAATTTCGTTCCTGAGTTATTAGAGTTATGCAGTTTTTTCCATTTTAATTAAAAAATCAAGACTTGTTCGCTTCTATCGTCGGTAAATTTGAGAGTAAACAATGCAATTGGCTCAAATTTTGACAGCTGTCGTCTGAAAGATTAAAATTCTTGAAAAAAATATGAAAATGTAATTTGTGGTGCCATCTCTGTGTCATCCTACGGACTTATTGAACCCCCTAGCATTGATGCTTGACATAATCTTGATGTTACTTGATAGATAGAGAACAAAATTACACATACACTACCGTCGGAAATTGTGCGCACGGTGCTCGAGATCGCTATTGAAAATCACTGCTGACTTTGAACCACGATATCTCGGTGAAAAAAAGATACAGTGCATTTTTAAAAATACAGTTGAAAAGCTTATGAAATTCCACGTCTAGTGATGCTCAATAAATATTTTTTGACTTTCTGAAAATAATACAGCACGAGAGGAGTTAAAAAAAAATTCAAGATTTTCTCAAATTCTCTACCTCAAATTCAACTTTTTGCATGACCTAGGAAAAAATTTTCCATCATCTGAAAATTATACGACATAAAGTCTAAAATCTTATCTTTAATTTAAGCCAAGAAAACTTGAAAAATATTCATGGGTACCGGAGATACGATTAAAAATGTTCAATCGTATCTGAGTTGAATTTTAATCGACGATCACGATTCTCGGACGGTTTGTTGCTCGCCTCCTTCGTTGAAGCAGGTCCGAAATGGCCACGCACAAAGGTGGCGCTTAAGTGGAGCCCTCTTATATATGTATTTTTGATTCTGTTCATTAGTAATTTTTATTTCTAATTATTCTAAATTTCAAAAAATATTTATTGTTATTTGTGATTATCAAAAATTATTTAAATCCAATATTATCCCCATATTAACGAATAGAACAATGATATGTAAACATTTTTTATTTCTTAAAATTCTTATAAACTAGAACATTGATAAAAATTTTAATAGTCATTGTAAATATTAACTAAAAATGAAAGGAAAGTAAATAAAGGAAACACGTTCTTGGATCAAAGAACATATAAGAGAGCTCCACTTAAGCGCCACCTTTGTGCGTGGCCTATTTGATCCTGCCTCAACGAAGGAGGCGAGCAACAAACCGGCTGAGAATCGTGATCGTCGATTAAAATTCAACTCAGATACGATTGAACATTTTTAATCGTATCTCGGGTACCCATGAATATTTTTCAAGTTTTCTTGACTTAAATTAAAGATAAGATTTTAGACTCTATGTCGTATAATTTTCAGATTTTGGAAAAGTTTTCCCTAGGTCATACTAAAAGTTGAAGTTGAGGTACTGTATTGTTTTCAGAAGGTCAAAAAAATATTTTTTGAGCGTCACTAGACGTGGAATTTCATAAGCTTTCCAACTGTTTCTTTAAAAATGCATTGTCTCTTTTTTTCACCGAGATATCGTGGTTCAAAGTCAGCAGTGATTTTCAATAGTGATCACGAGCACCATGCACACAATTTCCGACGGTAGTGTAATAAAATTCTTCTTGACTAGACTTACATAAATGGAGGAAAGTGTATGAAAGATCCTATCTTGTTTAGGAGGGTGATGCAACTATAAATTTGTCAAATTTCCTAACAATTGCATAGAACAGCGGTCGCCAATCTTTTGGACCTTGCGGACCACTAAATTATTAATTTTGAGTCCCGCGGACCATTAATATGCAATTTTCTCAAAAAGATAAATACATTTGTAAAATAATGATCAGAAAACTTCCATTTTATTAATATGAAAAAACTACTACAAATGGTGTCCAGATTTTCCTGCGGACTACCAAAATTTTCTCGGGAATCACCGGTTGGCAACCACTGCCATAGAACACAAGATGTTAGAAAAAGTTAAAAAATAAAGTTCGTAATATTTTTTATTTCATGCTTTCTTAGAATTTTTATTCCCAGAAGCAAAAATCAAAGTTTTCTCAGTATTTTATAATTGCACACCTTTCAAAAATGATGTAAAAGCATGCTACATTTAGTCGGTAATATTCGAGAGCGACCGAACAGTTCTGGTAACGGTTGTCGGATAGGGTCGGCATTCGAAGGAATTACAGAAATGGAGAGATGAAGGGACGGAAATGACTTATTATGTGGCGTACCGGAAACCACTTTCCTTTTGCTACGTCCCTGGGAGAAATGATGCTCTTCAGCCTCGGTAAAAATTGAAAACAAGTATCATGGCAAAAAAAAAATTTCGTTTTCAGCTTTACAGTCACTGTGTCAGCCTGCTATGAATCTCCACTGAAAACTACGCAGGACCCTATACAAGTTCAAGTTTCATGTAGGTCTTACTACATAGCTGTTACGCATTTGGGACGAGCAATAATGGGCCAGTAACGCAGTAACCTCGTTAAGGAATACTACTATACATGACTAGATGCGAGAGAAAACTACTTCGTAGGAGTATCATGTTTTTTATCAAAAGTTTTCTGATTAAGAAATTGATAAATAAAATTACGTACAAACCTTCATATTTCCAATTCACTTAATCAGTAAAAAAGTCCTAGTCTGCTCTATACCAACCAAAAATTATGCCAAGCATTTTCTAGTTAACTTATGCCCTAAGGAGTTCTAAACGAAAATTATGATTGCAAAGCCCTGACGGAAATTTCTGATTAGAATTCAATCCAACCCTATTGAAAAACTTGACTTCAAAAACCATGTCAAAAACAACATGAAAAAAGTCGTCAAAAACTTGATAAAGAATGACGTAAAAAATTACGTCAAAAACGACGTCAAAAAGAACATCAAAAAGGTTGTCATGAATTGAGACAGTTTTTGACATCATTTTTGACCTAATTTTTTATTATGCACTGATATAGTTCTTATAAAGTTCAAATATTAAATAAAATAAGTTAACAGTTAAAAGGTATGGAAGTATTTATTTTCCGCAATCACAAGTCTCCTTAGCATTCCTTAATATTCTACAGTAAAACCTCATTTATGGGGACACTCATTTATCGGGATCTTCACTTATCGGGATCTCGCAGCCTCATTTATCGGGACATTTTGTTTCCCCACCAGCCACCACTCCTTGTACATAGTGAAATAGTTTGCAAATGTTTCATTTGCAGGAGTTTTATTATGTCAATTTTTTTACATACCTTCGTATTATATATACCTTCGTTACCATTACTAAATGTCAACATACAACAAGAGTCATGGCAACCCACCATGAGACTGTAGGTGGTAGTGGGGAGCCCCTCCAAATCCCGATAAACGAGGTGTTTACATTTCAAGGGCGTCCCGATAAATGAGGTTTCACTGTAGTTATAGTCATAATAAATAGTACGTTCGTGCAAAAGTAGTAAAAATGTTTACGGTCCTGTTTGTAATTAAAAAAAAATTAGGTCAAAAATGATGTCAAAAACTGTCCTAATTCATGACAACGTTTTTGATGTTCTTTTTGACGTCGTTTTTGACGTAATTTTTTACGTCATTCTTTATCACGTTTTTGACGACTTTTTTCATGTTGTTTTTGACATGGTTTTTGAATTCAAGTTTTTTCAATAGGTTAAACGCTTGCAGGATGTCCAAAGTAATAAATTTGATAAATTTTTTTTGGTTTAACCTCTATACGTATGGAATTTGAAGGACAAATGTTAAAAAATATTTTTCAGAAAAATAAAAGCATATGGTTAATTTAAACGCTCTCGTTTAATGTAATAAATTTGATAACATTTTTTCCGATTAATTTAGACGTGCGTGTCGGTTGTTCCCTTTTATGTGAGGTAGAATGACATTCTAGACACACTACTGTCGCCATGTGAATAATGATAAAAATTGTTTTATAACAAATATTTCTCAGAGACCGCTTCTGGAGTCGAAGATTCCTTGAAGGGTAAGTAATTAATTAAGATATCAAAAGAATGCTATCGTTTCCTGTGGGTGGATGGGCGGTAAAAACAACATGATATGTCGTGTCTTGTTGAAGGACCAGTAATTAATTGAGATAAAAAGAATTTTGATGGTTTCCTATGAAAGGGGTATGGAAATCCCCTTCAAAATCTTTTCGAAAAATCTAGATGCTTCTAAACGCTTCTAGAGATTTTTAAGAAAGAGAAGTGAAGGAAATTAACTGTTATAAGACAAACGGAAAAAGGGGCGGATCATGGATATAAAAAAGGAGGGATACACGGTGTCTCCACAGTCATTTTAAAACATTACTTGAATGAAGAAATGTAAAAATAGCAAACGTGAAATACAAGTTCGACTAAATAATCTCTTAAAAAATATCAAAGAGATAAAGCATTTAATTGAAGTTAGATCAGATATTAAAGAAATATCCAAAAATTCCAAAAGTATATCTTTATCCGATAATGGATTCAAAAAAATTGAATAGAGCTGCTACCATCCTGCCTATCAAGAGCCTCAAGAAACTAAAGGTTGGCGAATTCTACAAAATTACGGGTTTGCGTAAAGTGCCTACAAAATACGGATCTAAAATTGCTGCAGATATTGAAAATACCTTTGTGATCTTTTTCCTCTAACGAATACTAACACTATTTCAAGCAGATGAAGATTATTATCAAGAATTAATTCGAGAAATTGCTGTTGGAGAGGTACTTTTAAAATTTCTAGGCAGCCAATACAACGAATTTGAATTGCATTTATCAGTGTCCGAAAAGAATTGAAATCAAAAATGTCTTACGTTCCGAAAAACCAACTATTACTTTCTACTACATACAACTTCAATTCATCATTCACAAAGCAAGCAGTCATTAGTGCAGAATTACGTAAAAATGGAAGTTTAAGTGCAAGATTAAAATTGATCAGTAGTCATCCACAATCAAATATTTCTCTACACCCTGAAGAATGGCAGCTGTTGAATAAATTTTTTGAAGAAAGGAAACTTTTTTTCCACAATGAAATGAACACCCAGATAATCAACTGTCAAACACTTCTCCGATTCATCGTTTTGAACAACCAGCGTTTGGTGTCACTGGAACGTGTTCCGAGCAACTCATTATCACCACATCCCTTTACAAAGAATGAATCAACGTTTCTGATCTTGAGTGACTTGAGTCCTTGCATCGAACAACATCTTGAAGAATTATCATCATCAAATCTACAAAATGTTAAAAATGTGATTGTTAAAATTATTGGTGAAAGATTTTGGTGTAATACTGACTATAAGTGTGTGAAAAACTTAGAAACTTCTTTGAAAAAAAATTATTCTCAAGTTTTGAAAAAATTGTTGAAAAAGTGTGTCAATTTCCCACATACGAAAGCTTTATTTTTTGAAATAATTACTTTTCACTCAAAACAATTATGTGAGGCAGTTGTAAAGAGTTTGCCTAGTATTCAAAATATTAGTTCAAGTTTTATTAATCAAATATAATTTTGTATGCGTGTGAGAGGGAGAAGCAGGAAAATAAAAAAATTAATGCTTTTTAATTTGTCTTCTTATTTATAGAACTTTTATTCTTAAGAAATAGATACAAAAATTGTTTACATACTATATTTCATTTATCTATCCAACTATTATGTGAATTATCAAAACCTAACCATTTTACATATAACTTATTTCCACGTTTCATAAGCACTTTTTCTACCAAATAAATGTTGGGATTCTTAACTTTGCTTAATTCCTGTTCATAAAAGCTACCAGATATGGGTTTATTTTGATAATCTTTGAGGAAATACTTCGTTGGTTCAGAATCTCTTACTTGACTAAATGTAAATATTTCTGTTATCCAATTAGGGGGCGTTCACATAATACGTCGCACAGTTTAAGGGGGCGGGGGAGGGGGGGTCTGCAAATTGTGACGTGGTGTGACATGTTGGGAGGCGGGTCTGCCCTCTGCGTTACGTCAGACATTAAATGTGTACCCACGAAATTTGAAAAAAAAGTTCTGAAAAGATTATCTACAATAGTAATTAATAGCTTCTTTTTTTACTGGATTTTTTACGCGTTAACGAAAAATGTTTTATAAAATTAAGAGGTGTGACGTGACATAGAAGGTGGGGGGGGGGGTAAAATAACTGAAAATCGCGTGACGTATTATGTGAACGCCCCCTTAGGTGTATAACCTTTTTCAAATATACAGGGTGTCTGAAAAGTCCCGGGTTTTTTTTACATCCGCAATCGATAGAGCGGAAAATTCTACGTTCAGATACGTAGCCAAGTCATAGGTCAATTGTAACGTTCAAGGTCAATTAGAGGTTATTTGAAATAAACAAAAGTTTTCCAAGAGGTCAGTGCAATTCCTGAAGTATTTTTCAACGGGGAATTCAATGGTGACCTTCATTTTGACCTTGAAGTTGACCTTCGTGGCTTTTTGAAGGTTAAATTTGTTTTTTTTAATGGAAACCCCCTTTTTTCACATCTACAATCGATAGAGCAAAAAATACTTCGTTCAAGTACGTACCCAAGTCATAGGTCAATTGTAACTTTCAAGGTCAATTAAAGGTTATTTGAAATAAACAAAGTTTTCCAAGAGGTCAGTGCAATTCCTGAAGTATTTTTCAACGGGGAACGGGGAAAACGTAGAGTATACATTAATATTATAATTTTTCATAGGATTACTGAAACCTCTATTATAAAATTCTTTTCCTCAATCTACATGTAAATTTTTCGGCACACGTCCTTGGATTAGCACTAATTTCATTGCTGTTGTGACATCATCTGCAGTCTTACTTCTCACAGGAATAGCCCAAGCAAATTTTGAAAATATATTAGTGATGGTTAAGATGTATTTATAACCTTTATTTTTTTTCCCGTAAGGTAGCATTTCAACGAGATCTGCTTGCCAAGTTTCATCGGTATATCCAATTCTGAAATAAGCTCTGAATTGCGAAGCGCTAATAGTTGAGTCGATTTATGATCAATTTGTATATTTTTCAACTTTTGATTGACAGTTGATTCGAGGACATCAATTATCATATTTTTGTTAAAAATTTCAGTTCGCAATGAAGCAATAACATTATGGATGGTATCAGTTTCTTTTTTTATTAAATCTAGAACCAATTGCAAATTCACTACATCATTCGATTCTTCAGCTCAAGCCACGTTGCATAGCCTCTTTCCATCTAGATCGTAATTTCCTGAATTTGTAACCTTGAATCCAATTCCAGGAGGACCGCGATTGGAGTTTCCAGCTTGTCTAAAAAGACGTCCGAATATATCGATACTCATCATAAAAAATGATACAATTAATAAAAAATTCACTAATAAATAATCCCAGATACTTGTAGTTCTTTAACGATTGATATAATTTCATTTGTATGACTTGAGTTACCAGCTGCTTGGGATGCTAAAAGTAAACGTAATCGATCTACCAACTCATTCGGATCATCCCAGTAAATGTAATCCAACCGATTTCCCTCTTTAGCAACCATGTACTGAGGTATCATACCTCGACCTGATATAACTTGTCTTTTACTTCGTCTATCATTATTTCTAGCAGGGGATGTGAGGATTATTTTCTCAATAAAATGTTTATGTATGTAGTTATGTATGTAACTTATTGGCGAATCTCCAATCATTAATCTATCCTTGGTTAATTTCCGTACACCATTTATATTATCAAGTTCTTTACTTCTTTCACCTAACAATATAAGATAATGTTTAATATTATCATCCCATGAAGTAGAAGATGTTTTTTTAATATTTTCAGTGTCATTGACATTTGAAATTTCTGAATTATTGGAATCTTGTCTTTCATCTACTCTTTCATGAGTAGCTGACATAAAAGTTACATCACCGTCATGCTTTTCTTCTCTTTTCCAGTCTAGTATGAATTTGTCAAAATTTGCAACCGGTAATTTCATAGATTATGTTTTAAACTCCATCTTGATAACAGCTGACTTGAGTACTATAAATGGCATGCTTTTAAAGGTTTTCATTTCAGTCTGAAAAGTTTTCTTAAACAGATATAATTATTGTTACAAAGAAAGGTATAACCAGTTGTACAAAAGCTGTCAAACGAAATAGACGTGGTAAAGGACTATTAAATAAAATTATTAATAACCTTCCTGTAGAGTTGTACATTCCTGGTTATCAATATTGTGGCCCTGAGACTAAATTAACAAAGCGATTAACACGTGCTGATCTTGGTATTAATCCCCTTGATACAGCTTGCAAGGAACACGACATTTTATATTCTGAAAACAGGGATAATATTTCAGCAAGAAATACAGCTGATAGAGTTCTAGCTGAAAAAGCGTGGGATCGTGTGTTAGCAAAAGACGCTAAAATAGGTAAAAAGGCAGCTGCTTGGGCAATAACGAATATCATGAAAGTAAAATCAAAACTGGGGATGGTGGTCACAAAAAAAAAGATTGGGTTCGTCATTGAAGAAAGTTGTCACAGCAGCTAAAAAATCTATGGTCCCTAGCAAAAATGTTCACAGTGTTATCAAATTAGCACTTCAGGGTGCACGTGCAGCTGTGAAAAAGGCTGGTGGAAAGCGCAATTCATTAAAGCCTCGAATTCTTCCTGTACCGAGTAAAGTTGGAGGCTTTCTACCTTTTTTGGTACCTGTCTTTACAGGCCTCAGTGCTGTTGGGGCTTTAGCAGGTAAGCAGCTAAGGCTGTTAATGACCAATGATAGGACCTTATATATTCGAATCAGTTATTGTTCATTTAGATGATAAAGATGGTCCAGGTACACATTGGGTTGCATATAAAAAATTGGCAATGATGTTGAATATTTTGATAGTTTTGGTAACCTCCGACCATCTTCAGATCTTGTTGAATATCTTGGTGTTGATGATTTAAAATATAATCATGATAGGCATCAGAATTACAATACATTCGTGTGTGGTCATTTGTGTCTCAAATTTTTATGCAATCAGTTGAAATTGAAAAGTTTGTACCATCTATTTAAATGAGTAAATTAATTAATTTTACTTCAGTCAAAAATCAACCATCATCATGGATGATTCATTTACCTTAACATTATCAGGAAATTCATCTGTATTAGAAACGCAATATTTTCCACCAAGTAAAGTTTCACATAATAAAAATTATGTTATTGGTCTCGTTGAGTTTCTAACTTTCAATTCGATTCCAAACATAGACAAAAGTCAAAATAAATTTTATGTAGAAAAAGAAGAAATTGCTATACCTACAGGTAGTTATGAAATATCAGATATTCAGAAATATTTACAAAATATATTAGTTAGAAAAGGAATAGAGATCCATATTAAGCCTAATAACAATACTTTACGTAGTGAGATTCTTTGTAATCGCGAAATCAATTTTAGAAAAGAAGATTCAATAGCGTATTTATTGGGATTTGAACCTCAGATACTTGAAGCTAATAAAGTACATAAATCTAATTTACCAGTGTCCATAATAAAAGTGAATTGTCTGAAAATCAGGTGCAATATTACTACAGGTGCATATATCAACGATCAGAAGGTTCACACTATTCATGAATTTTTTCCAGTAGTACCACCAGTATATAAAATAGTTGAAGTGCCATCACACGTCATTTACTTACCAGTTGCTATCAAGACAATAGATCAAATTCAGTTACGAATAGTCAATCAAGATGGAAATTTGGTGAATTTTCGAGGTGAAACTATAACAATCAGACTGCACATCAAATCTCTAAAATAATAATGGGAATTATATTTAATAGAAAAATCGATTACGGTTATAATAGTAGAGTAGAATGCCTCAAAAACGTCAGTCACAAACCTGCATTCAAGGTGCTAAGACCTCACAACATTCAGATTCTGACAAATATAGGTCTTAAGGTGATAGCTTAAGGATGGAAAAAATAAAAAAAATCAGATTCTTCTTCTGCAACTGCTTCATCATTTGCAATGGAAGAAGAAATACTAAATATCTCAAGACCAATTGTCTACGACGAATCTATTGCACATTATGAGGTGCATGCGCGCATCTAACTTACGCATCATCAACCACCAATAACACTAATGAAATACGAATATCTGTTCAAAATCAAGACCATTGCCTTCTACCAAGTAAAAGTTCTCTCCATATCCAAAGAAAATTAGTAAAAGAGAATGGAACTTCAATTACTAATACCAGAGTCATCATTAATGCTATCTGTCATATTTTTGAAAAAGCACACTATGAACTGAACGCTGTAGAGATTGACAAAAATAAAAATGTTGGTCTCACGAGCTTGATCAAGAATTATAAGTCAGTTTATGAAGCTCAGAGCAAATTCCTAGAAAATGCAGGCTGGTTTCCATCAAGTAATGCAAATACATCATTAACTAATGATGCTGGAAACTTAGATATCTCGATACCGCTCAGTGCAATATTTGGTTTAGCTGAAGATTATAAAAAAATTGTAGTGAATGCTAGACATGAATTAATACTAACACGATCAAGAAATGATGTGAATGCAGTTATACGAACAGCTGATGAGCAGTTCAAAATTATTATCGATAAAATTGAATGGTTACTTCCCAGTGTTAAATTGTCAGATGCGCGAAAATTCAAATTATTAAAATATATTGATATGGATCCCCTTATTCGTACTTATTTCGTACTTGGGAATTATATGAATATCCTATGCTACCAATTACATCGAATCATGTTTGGACTGTTAAAACGTCAACACAATTAGAGAAACCCAGATTTGTTATTTCAGGGTTTCAAACAAATAGAAAGAATGTTTCTAGGAGAAATGCTAGCCATTTTGATCATTGCAAAGTAACTAATGTAAAGCTATTTTTGAACAATCAAAGTTATCCGTATGGTAATCTTAATCTTGATTTTGATAAAAAAACAATTCGCTCTACTCTACGAAATGTATACTAATTTTCAAGCAAATTATTGTGGAAGAGAACCTCAAGCATATTTATCAAAGAGTGATTTCTTACAATTTCCTCCTTTAATAGCTATTGATTGTTTAAAGCAAAATGAATCCTTGAAGTCTGGTCCAGTTGATATTCTCTTAGAATTTGAATCTAAAGAAAATTTCCCTGCTCAAACTGCTGCATATTGTTTAATTTTGCATGATAGGGTAATTGAATATAAACCAATAAGTGGTGGGATTAAAAAACGTATATAAATTGTCTTGATATTTCTTAAATAAGTCAGTATCGGTTAAGATGGAGTACATAGTTGACATTGAGGGATTCAGGTTGCCTATTAATGAATTTATAATCAAAGAATTAGCAATTCTTCCAGTTAATAATAATAATGAATCAGCAAGACCTTTTAATTTGCATGGTATAACATGGACTTCTGGTAATGTGCCTTATACGTTATTGAAAATAATATTTACAAAGATTTTTAAAAATACAACGAAAATGTATGTAAAAGGACTAGAAAAAAGAATTGTTCTTTATATAAAATACGAGTGAAGGATTCAGACTTCAGTTACAAATGATTGTTATTAACAGTGAAATGCATCTTTTCATAACGGTAAATGTTCTATCATTGTTTTAAACAAAGAGGGGGATTATTATTCACATATCCCGAATGGTATTTAATGTCATGAACGTAAGATATCAGATTACTGCAGTCTAATTGGGAGATGTCATATCAATTTTATTACCATAAACAATTCAAGCTCTAAAACCGAAATCATTTCACATACCCCATCCATCCACAGGAAACGATAAGATTCTTTTGATATCTTAATTACTTACCCTTCAAGGAATCTTCGACTCCAGAAGCGGTTGCTGAGAAATATTTGTTTTGAAATAATCTTTATCATTATTCACATGGCGACAGTAGTGTGTCTAGAAGGTAATTCTACCTCCCATCAAAGGGAACAGCCGACACACACGCGTCTAAATTAATCGGAAAAAATTTTATCAAATTTATTAATACATTAAACGAGACCGTTTAAATTAACCATATGCCTTTGTTTTTCTGAGAAATATTTTTTAACATTTGTCCTTCACATTCCATACGTGCAGAGGTTAAACCAAAAAACTTTATCAAATTTATTACTTTAAACATCCTGAAAGCGTTTAACCAAGAAAGTCACAAACATATACCTTTATTTTTCTAAGAATTATTTTTTACTATTTATGTTTATATATTTTTTATCATAAAAGCCTTAAAAAAACAACCAGCACATGATTTTGAGGTCATATTTTCAAGATCCACCTCAAATCTTTGAAATAAACGTTTCCCGAAAGAGAAGACCCCCCTCCTCCTTTATTCATTAATAAACAATTTATCAAGGGTATAGTGTGACGTCATATGCTTCGAACTCCTTCTTAAAACTTCCAGGCTTAGCTTGGAACAGAACCATACGAAGCTTCTCGATGTCGGTAAATGTCGGTTACAAGAATCTGTATCTAGAACCGGCCCTGTATAACTACTGAACCATTTCAAAACAATTTAAAAACCACTTCAATGAAATAATTAACACTATAAATTGGAATAGAATAAAATATTCCATATATATTATAAACATTTTCTTAAATTATTATATTCAATTTGAGGGGTTGCATCACTCTAGTGACTCGTAATCATGCACATTTGAGGAATTTTTTTTAAAATATACACTGCGAAACTTTTCGTTAGAGTATATGATAAAAATAAATAAAAATTTAGTATAATATTGTTTAAAAATGGGGCAAGCCGAGATATTATTACACTTATTCATATTATGGCATCAAAATTCAATATAATCATTACAGTTTTTAAAACATGTTGAAGACAAATTAGTATTTTAAATACTAAATATTATGATTCTCCATTCGATAAATTAAGTGTATAAAAAATAATATTATGATTACTAAGTTGTCTAAAAATAATTCTACACATAGAACAAAACAAAAAAGTACGTTAATCTACAAGCTTGAATACATCGCAGTGAGTAGGATTATTTCAAAATATTGATTTTGAATATTACACTGAGAAAAAAAAAACATGATTCAGTAGCGTCCGGACTGGAGTGGTTCATGTCCGAAGACGAAAATTGAAAATAGACATCACTGGGTCCTCGCTAGACATGACCCACTCATGTCCAGAGCGTACACACTAATGTCTTAGACATTAATAACGCGCACAGGACTCAGCCCTGTCTAGACAGTAGTCAGTCATGTCCAGCACAGGAACGACAACGCGCTAAACATTACTGTATATTGTGTCAATGCTTGAATGTGGAATGTTTCGTCGATTGTGTCTATTAATGATTAGCAGCAAAAATTTTCAAATATAAAGTAAAAAATTACACTAAATTTACCCGGTAAGAAGAGAAGAATTCAGAAAAATTCAGAATCTAAATTCCCATTAATACGCGAATTTTCCTTCATCTAAAGTTCCACGAACTAGTAGAAAAAAAAAGCAAAATCTATTCCTTTTAATCGACTTAGAAAAATGTAATGGAAGCGTGTTGAGAGGGATTAAAAAGTGGAAAAATACAAAGCAGCGACTAGAAGGGAATAGAATAATCTCACTTTGAAGACGCAACTGAGAATTAAATTAAGTGAATTTTTTAAAATCAATAAATATTGTATTAAATTTATAAGTTAGAGGTAAAAAAAGAATTTGGGTAAATTATATCAAAACTTTCTTATTCATTTATTGAAAAGAGACATATTTTGACCGATTTCATATGAAAACAGTCTTGGAACACATCAAAATGATATCATAAATAACGAAAAAAATGTAAATAACGAAAAATGAATCTGTTTAGCATTAATCGGTTAGGAAAAAAATAAAAAAGATCTGAAAAATAATGAAAAGAAGTGGTTCTACTTTCCACAACCTTAATTTATTATCCTTTGACAATTTAAATTCCATGTATTTGATATGAAAATCAATTGATTTTGAATTCATAAGTGCAAATCTATACTCATTTGTAAATATCAACATTTCAATCGAACATTCAATTGATTATAATCAATAAATCTCTTAACACAAGAAATAATATTTTTAATAAACTGAAAGAAATTTTATTTTTAATAAAGGAAGGAAAATTTCCCGAGTAACACAATGAATAAACGAAAAATTATTCATATATTATCTATTCATTATTAGAATTTATCATATAAAGACTATCAATATCAACAGATCATCAGATCAAGATGATTATTAATTTCTGCGTTGTTTGCCAATAAAATATAGTACATTCGGCAGTTAAATGGAAATATCTATTTGAAATATTATGAAACTACAGACATTTTAGTTCTAAACGAACAAAAATGAAAGAAATGAAATTATTATACAAAACAAATTGCGTGTCGTAAATCGAAACTCTATATTATTTTTGTGAGGGAAAAATGTAGAATATTTGAAACAAAAAATTCAGGTCTAAGTGAGACCTGGCCTACACGCGAGAATTTCTTCAATATCGCGATATTGAGTCGCCCTAAATAAGGTTTTTTTAAAACCGTGTCTACAAAGTTCCCGACGCGTTATCGTTCCTGTGCTGGACATGACTGACTACTGTCTAGACAGGGCTGAGTCCTGTGCGCGTTATTAATGTCTAAGACAGTGTACGCTCTGGACATGAGTGGTTCATGTCTATCGAGGACCCAGTGATGTCTATTTTCAATTTTCGTCTCCAGGCATGAACCACTCCTGTCCGGACGCTACTGAGTCATGTTTTTTTTCTCAGTGTATGGCGGTCATCTGGAAATTACGTCTCGATTTTCAATTGAAAATTTTGTAGTAAATCACGCATGAAATTGAAAATTTTTTAAAATATCGCAAAAAGCCAACGTATTTAGATAGAGAAACTATTAAAGAATATACACACTGTAAAAAATATCGGTAAATTTTTTTACAGTGCAGTTCAAATTTCATGTCTATTGGATGAAAATTGAATGAGTTACAAGTTTGCCTAGTTTAAAAATATGGTCTCGAGAAAAACTCTGGCAAGCCGCCATTTTTCATTATTTTTATCCTTCAATACATGTATAATAAAGTAATTAAATTAGATTTTTCATTCATTTTATTATATTTCCAAGAAAAAACTCCTTAACTATGCACGATTTTCGAACCGCTAGGGTGATGTTACCCCTTAATGTGAAGTAAAATATTTCTCGTTATTTTATAGAACATCAACTTTACTTGATTATAAATTAAGTATTTATAAAGAGAGACCAAATTCAGTATATGTTCTGTATATGAAGCAATAAAAGCATGTAAACGATTCGTTTAACATTCGAATATTGAAAGGGACGTAATTCGGCTTACTTCCGTCACCCACCGGAAATGACTGTTCGTGCTAACCAAGTTGACTTTCATTCCACATCGATAGTCGACACCCTTCAAAATCCCAGTTGTATTTATTCTATCCCCAAATTCTCTGTCATTCCATCTATTATTTCATTTCAAATTTCAAGCGAAGGTCGGTAACATTTTATCATATTTTAATTTATTATTTTACATGAAAAATTATTTTATTCCGAGCTAAGGGATCTAAACGGAAGGTAAAATATCTTTTGTTTATAATATATATTGAGTTTGGAATTAGATTGCGATACTTTATTAGATTAACTTATTACTTATTTGGATTAACCTGTCTATTGATATATAAAAAGTAAAAATATTTATCACTTTTATGATACATCATTTATAAGGGATTCGTTCTTATGATTGGCTACAATTAAAATATAATATGAAACTATGTACTCTCTAAAACCAAAATAGTGGAAAAATACTTTTTTTTAGTGGTTATCCACTATTTGAGAAAATTCCACTATTTTTTATTTAGAGAGTGCTGGTCAGACACTAGATTAACTCTAATAGTAACAGAATGTTTCAATACACTTGTGAATTATTTCAGAACTGCCCCAAATTCAGAAGTCATATCTTTCAATTTTATCTTCAAATTCTCAGATTTTTTTTGCTCATAGGACAGAAGTTCAATCAACAATTTACAGAATTCGACAAAAACGTATTGAATTTTAAAAGGGTGACTGGGGGAGAATTGAGGGTCTCCGTGCAATAACCGTTTGGGCGCGCGAGACATCTTCCGTTTCTCTGTTCGCGAGGTAAAGTGCCGGAAAAGTATTGTCCCAGAGAAAATTTTTGAAAATGAAGGAAAAAAAATATGAGCCTATAGAATATCAAAAAGGCACAAATTATGTTTAAGCAATTTTTCGATCTGACTTGTCATTTACGAAATAAAAAATATAATGTGCTTTACAAATTCGATCGAAATCAATACTTTTTTTGTGCTTAACTCGTCAAAACTTTGTTTTTTATCGACAAAATGAGCTTAAATTTCACACACTGGCGTGAAATACATTAGCGATGCTCACAAGACTTGATTTGGGACAAAAAAAGTAATTTGTTAATTAATATTTCAATGTTTATCAAAGCGCGTCGAGCACCGTGTTTTTCGAGCTTCCCCAAAAAAAAGTATCGAGGAAATTTTCGAGTTCGAAAAACTTCCATCGAGAAAGTTTTTCATTAGAGTTCAAAGAAGTTGTCTAGAAAATTTCACAACTCTAGAACAAAAAGTTCTTAAGAAAAAATTGAAAATGCTTTGCGCCGGAACTGCCCAGTTCGAGCTCTCGCTTGCTTCGAGTATAGATAGGCTCCGCGTTGAGAGAGAGTGATCGGTCAACGTGTGAGAGCGACATAGGAAACGCGAAACCGATCGTCTTTGACTGTGACGAAATAATTCAATCTTTTGTTGACATTTAGGGAAGTCAGACGCATTATCTATCACGCAACAAAATATCAAATCATAGTACACGTATCTTCCAGAGCTTCGTAATCACAAGTTTCTTTATTTGATGGCCCAATAATTCCCAAAAAAAACCATTTGAAAATGTCGAATCAAGACAACAAAAACATAGGGAGAAAAAGGATTCGTAACGAAAATAGTTGGCAGAAAAATGTCAATAAAAAAGCAAGACAAGAGGTACGATAGTAATGTTTTTATTGATTAAATTATTCTGAGACAATTTTTCCTTTGTCGTTTTACCGAAATTCGCGAAATTGACGTAGATTGGTGTGAATTTTTGAAATTTGCATGAGTCGATCAAATTATGTGAAGTACTTCAAATTTTTCAAAATTCTGAAAATGTCTAATCCTATTATCTATACTGCGATATAAATTTCGAAAATTTTCAGCATTCATTAATTGTTAAAAAAAGCTGGTGATGACTTGGAAAATTTTGCAACTTTCGGCAAATGAAAAAGGAAAAATAGTCTAACAAATACGTGAACTATGATTTGATATTTTGTTGCGTGATAGATAATGCGTCTGACTTCCCTAAATGTCAACAAAAGATTGAATTATTTCGTCAAAGTCAAAGACGATCGGTTTCGCGTTTCCTATGTCGCTCTCACACGTTGACCGATCATTCTCTCTCAACGTGGAGCCTATCTATTCTCGAAGCAAGCGAGAACTCGAACTGGGCAGTTCCGGCGCAAAGCATTTTCAATTTTTTCTTAAGAACTTTTTGTTCTAGAGTTGTGAAATTTTCTAGACAACTTCTTTGAACTCTAATGAAAAACTTTCTCGATGGAAGTTTTTCGAACTCGAAAATTTCCTCGATACTTTTTTTTGGGGAAGCTCGAAAAACACGGTGCTCGACGCGCTTTGATAAACATTGAAATATTAATTAACAAATTACTTTTTTTGTCCCAAATCAAGTCTTGTGAGCATCGCTAACGTATTTCACGCCAGTTTGTGAAATATAAGCTCATTTTGTCGATAAAAAACAAAGTTTTGACGAGTTGAGCACAAAAAAAGTATTGATTTCGATCGAATTTGTAAAGCACATTATATTTTTTATTTCGTAAATGACAAGTCAGATCGAAAAATTGCTTAAACATAATTTGTGCCTTTTTTGATATTCTAT
Organism: Diplolepis rosae; assembly: GCA_030998225.1. Lineage (NCBI taxonomy): Eukaryota > Metazoa > Arthropoda > Insecta > Hymenoptera > Diplolepididae > Diplolepis > Diplolepis rosae. The sequence goes on from JAPYXD010000161.1 coordinate 1,809,825, forward strand.
AGGCTCATATTTTTTTTCCTTCATTTTCAAAAATTTTCTCTGGGACAATACTTTTCCGGCACTTTACCTCGCGAACAGAGAAACGGAAGATGTCTCGCGCGCCCATACGGTTATTGCACGGAGACCCTCAATTTTTCATGTTCTTCTATCTTATTAGATCTGTTTTTGAACATATTTTCATTTCTATGAACAAATTGTGAATTATAATATTTTTTTATCTTTTTTTTGCATGTCAGGCACTTCTGACTTTTCAAAATTATTTAAAGGTGAAGACTTGTAAGTAGGAAGCAGAATTATCCCGATATTCAGTAATTTTTTTGAAGGGTAAGGAAGGAATAATTATTTTTCAAAATTTTTATTACTATTTATTAAATGTTTCAACCTTATTTTGCACTCAAACTATTGATCATATCCAAAAATGTTTCAGACAAAAGTTTCAGTGTTCGAGAAGGCCATCATACTCGACCACCCTATTTTTTTATCGGCGGAGGGGCTGTAGCTACGTCAAGGTCAACTCCACTTTTTCAAATAGAAACATGTATTTTTTTCATGACATTATTACGCAAAGTATGAAAATAGTCGAAAAATCATTTTCATTTCTTTTCATTTCTTACGATACCCATGATAATACACATCGATAGGGTATTGTTGACATATCAGTTCTTCACGCATTACAGTGAAACAAACACGAGTCAACGTCGACCAATTGTTAATGAAAATAATGCGGCTGCTATCTTAGCTTTTGCAGCACTAAACCACATGCAAGCAGCAGGCAAATGGAAAAAAAGAGAGGAATTAGTCAGCGATATGTATTAAGAATCTTGCATCAACACAAGTTTCCTCCGTATCGTATTTCATTACATCAGGATTTGTACGGCAATCATTTCCTAAAACGCGTCAATTTCTGTAATTGGATTCGTAGTAAAATGCGCACAGATGTCTCATTTTTGAGTCATGTGATTTTTTCTGATGAAGCTAACTTCGCAAATACGAAAAATGTGAATAGGCATAATGTGCATTATTGGGCAAATGAGAATCCTCGATGCATCAGAACTGTACCATTTCAACATCCGTGGTCCTTTAATTGTTGGTGCGGCATTGTCGGCTATCACGTCAAGTTTACGCAAACTTTCTGCAAAACGTACTGCCTTTATTAATGGAAGACGTGCCCTTGCATGTTCGCAAGAACATTGGATGTAACACGACGGTGCACCATCCCATTATGCTCTGTGTTCAAGACAAGTGATGAATGAGATTTTTGACGAAAAGTGTAGCTTGGCCACCTCGTTCGCCCGATCTAACATCACCAGATTACTTTTTATGGGGTTTTGTCAAAGAACGCGTAATGGCGGTAGCACCAAACACGCCTGATGACATGAAAGAAAGAATACGCCGAGCATGTACCGAAATGACACCACAAGTGTTGGCTGAAGTTAGACGGTCTTTCCATTATCGAATTAACAAGTTTTTACAAGTCAAATAGTGGATCCTTTAAAAGTGATTCAATGACCTTGTGTTGTAGGTTGCTGAATTCGTCTTGAAATCGGTAATAATGTTATCGAAAAGAATACATGGTTCAACTTATAAAAGTGGAGTTGACCTTGAACACTGAAACTTTTGTCTGAAACGTTTTTGGATACGATCAATAGTTTGAGTGCTATCGTTTTGTAACACTTTATGTGCCTCACTCTGTATATCTGTAGTAAATAAATAAACCAAAAAATCGAAATAAATTTTAGAAAATAGCAGAGCTCAGAAAAAAAAACTTGATATCTTCAAAAAAAAAGATATTTACTCTTTTTTGCAGTAAAACACATGTATATTTCTGTGATTTGACCTTGCTTTGAACTTTATCCAGGAGGCTATATTATTTTCAATATCATGTATTCTAAGCTTTTACTAAATTTATTATACCACTGTATTCATTTCTTTGATGATTTTTCTACTTTATAGATTAATATGTGACAAAAAGCAATAAACATGCAAACTTCATGCTACTTTTACCGGGTAAAAATTATAGATACATAAGTATAGCAGGAATGAATACAATTATAGGATCTGGTTACTAGGATCAGGTCAAAACGTCTCAACAGTGCCTCAATCATTGTTTCCGTAACGGAATATATTAAGGCGCTATTGATAAAGGTGAAATATCTCATAGTTCTGAATATTTTCAGAACTAATTAAATGTAATAATAGTCTCTGAATGTGATACTTAATATCACGAATAGGGGAATGTCGTCAGGGTCGGACCCCTTTTTGTCTGTTGCCTATAACTTGCGTTAAGAAAAGAATTTGGGCAATTATAGCACATCATTAGAAAGATCTGATGGTTAGAAAACTTTTTGGTGCATGGTGAGTTGATTTGACAAAAAGTTTATGGACTCTTTAAAAGAAAAAAAATTGCTGTCAAGGTCGGACCATGTTGTCTAGGTTGGACCACCGCTGAAATATATGCTAAAATGAATTCAAATGACTAAATATAAATCCAATTTCTTTTTTTATTTTAATTTTACATAATTGGAAAGCGAAATGTCGCACGAAACATTGTTCTGACTCGAAATTTTTGCAAATGAAACAGCTTTTTGTAATTTGCGCGCATTTCAAATGCACATCATTCTTGCATTCAATGCATAAAATCCGGCATTTTTTTGGGAGGGTGACCTCGTTTAGCTAGTGTTTTAGCTGTTTGTTGCCTTCATGCTGGGCGTTTTTTGGGCGTTGTCGAAGCGTTTCGCTTTTGTTGCTTCTCGTGCAATGTGTCGAGGCTTTCTGGTGAAGTCAAAACTATGCTGCTTATTTGGCGCCGTCCACGATTCGATTTTTTAGCTGCTGGCGCGGCAGGCTGCAGAGGTCTGAGTGTTGTCAAAATGGAAGAAAGGCTGGTCTCACGAGACGTGGATGCCGAAGGCTCAGTGGATTCGATTAAAAACCACTTTGTTATTGTTTCGCGTCATCAAAAATTGACGCAGCAATGCTATTTCCCTGGTTAAAAAAAAAAATTATGGTGGTCCAACCCTGACTATACAAATGGTCCTACCTCTATAACAAGCATCACAACCTCATTGCGTCACAGCACAGTGAAACTGGTTAGACAATTGAATGTTATCCTTGTTATTTAGTCAAATGTTAACTACATAAAACACATATATGCTTTCCTTGACGATTGCATCTTTTCTCTTTAAGTCCTGAGGTGATTGCCACCAATGCTAAGAAACTTTTTCATCTATCAAAAAGCAACCGAGTGCATAACACTTTTGACAAACACGCTCCGGAATGAGCAATGCTCCGAAAAGTTTGCTTTCACCGAGAATAGTTTTGCCACGCTCGCACATAGATATCGCTAGTAGTCTTATATGAAATTTTGCAAAGGTCCAACCTAGACAACAGTCCGACCCTGACGACATTCCCCTACAAAAATAAATTTTTTTTTCAAAGATAAGTTTATTATTTTTTCAAAACATCTTAGAATAAAACTAAATTCAGAAATAAAAAACTTCCTATCATTTCTTCATTTCAGAATATACTCAAATAATATTGAGTAAAATAACATATATAGGGGGCATAATTTCTTAAGTGATACCACCCCAAAAAACGAAGTAGTCTGATCGGGCTTAAAGTTTGGCTGATTGGAGTCCTATTTGATGGTAAAAGGTTATCCAATAGGGACATAACAATTTCGTATCTTTATATGAACGCACCCTTAAACTTTTTTAATGAACTGTCAATGTCAAAACGTTAGTTAAAGTCAACATTTTCATCATGGTAAAGTTAACGAACCAGCAATAATAATAATAATAATAATAATAATAATAATAATAATCGTCCCACCCGACAGGCTGTGCGTGCTATAGTGGATAAATTCTAGACCAAATTTATACTATTGGACGTTCCGGTGCCAAAAAGACGTCGTATTGCTCGAAGCGAAGAATTAATCGTAGCCGTAAGTGCATCGATTCAAAATGAGCCAAATCAGTCGATTCCACGTCGTTCTCAAGAATTGGGCATCGTTCAAACGACACTGTGGCGTATTATGCGAAAAGACCTTGGCCAACATGCTTTCAAGATTTAATTAACTCAAGAACTAAAGCCACTAGATCATTTGAAACGCCGAACAATCGATTTATTGAAAAGAAAATTCGGTGAACGTGTTATCTCGAGAAATGGTCCGGTCGAACGGCCGCCTCGTTCATGCGATCTAACGCCATTGGATTTCTTTTTATGGGGCCATATCAAGTCACTGGTCTAAGCCAACAGGCCAGCAACTTTAGACGACCTCAAAGACAACATCCAACGTGAAATTGCCAACGTTCCGGTCGAAATGTGTGCCAGAATGGTGGAAAATTGAGTCCAAAGAATCGACCGCTGTAAACGGGCTCGTGGTGGTCATATGACCGATATCGAATTTCATTCATAAAATGTAATGCTTGCACTACACCCACAATAAATTTGAACTCAATATCTCAAATATAATATAATAAAAACGAAGTCGTCCGATCGGGCTGTAAGTTTGGCTGATTGGAGTCCCATTTGATGATACTTCCTGAAAAAAAAATTTTTTTCGTTTTGACAAATATTTGCTAAAATAGCGGGAGTGCAATTTTCAGACTTTTGATGGGAAGCCTCTTCTTCAAACGAATATAACTTATTTCTTTTTGCATAAAGCAAAATTTTATTTCATATGTTTTCTGTCTTTTTCGTGATCTTTCAACTGATTGTAACCATTTTTTAAATAAATTAAAATTTGACCTCCATTCTCCAAAATCAAGAATAAATTAAGAAATAAATTTAAAATAAAAAATAAATAATATAAAAATAATTTAAAATCATCTAGTTAAAAAGCTGAGATGTTTTTATATAAAATAGTAAAATTTCAGGATGGGGTTTTTTTTGTTTCCCAGCAATTGTGCGATGAATAACCCTCAAGCTTTATTTTAATGGGCAAAGAGTAATTGCAAAGAAACCGAAATTTTCTTCAGCAGCAAAAAAAGTTACGCCATAGCTACCGAGATTCTCAAAGGACGATTTGACCAAGCAGTAACAATTCCGCGTACAATGCAATACCACGCTTTCATTTTTACTCAGGATAGAAAACTTTTAATGACAAAGTTTTCATCTTCTGAAAAGTAAGACATCTTCCCAAAAGGCCAAAAAAAGAAACCGCAGAAGAGGTCCGCGAAATTACCTCCAAAAGCGAAAAAAATCGCCAAGAAACACAATTCTACGAAATAAGCTATATATAAAAAGATAGAGGATTCCAAAAAAACAAAATCCATCAAACTCAAATTCAAACAATTTACCCAGATAAACAGAAACATCGCTTACCTACACATTCAATAACTTGATATAAATTCAATAGACTTAATTTTCAAAACACATTTGAAATTAATCTTATACTAACTGTAATTCAGGCATTGTAACTTGTAACTTAACAATGACAGTCCCAATTCTGTAAATGCAAAGAGCAGTCACACTAACCACGTATGATATTATGTAATGTAAAAAATTAGCTTGAGGCTGTTTTACGGGTTCTCCTGCGTGAAGACGGTAGCGAACGGTCGCGCGGCCTCAGCTCCGGCGGAGCATCCGGTTATTCAACGCACAATTGCTCGAAAACAAACAAAAACGCCATCCTAAAATTGTGCTATTTCATAGGAAAAAATCTCAGCATTTTAACTAGATGATTTTTAAAAAAAATTGGGTCCAAATTTGAGAAAAAGTCAAATTTATTTTTGATTTTCGAAAATGGAGGTCAAATTTTGATTTTTATTAAAAAAGGTTATAATCAGTTGAAAGATCACGGGAAAGACTGAAGAAAACATATGAATCGAACGACTTCATTTTTTGGGGTAGTATCACTTGAGAAATTATGCTCCATAGATATTACAAGGTGCGTTCCAAGATAAACGAGACTTTTGTCATAAAAATTTTTTTATGGCGCCATCTGTGAATGAGGTAGTGCGTTGGAAAGTTATATGCCTCCCTGACTTCCAGTGACAGGTTCATGACATTCGGTTCAGTGGAAGCGAAGTTATTGCGTCTAAAGTGTCAGTGTGTTTGTGTCATCGGTACAAAAATGAGTTTCGAACAAAGAGCTAATATCAAATTTTGTTTTAAAATCGGTAAAACATTTACCGAAACATTTGAATTGATAAAAAAAGTTTATGGCGATGATTGTCTATTTCGTGCCAGAGTTCATGAGTGGTTTACACGTTTCAGGGATGGTCGTGAGGACAAAAATGACGATGAACATACGGGCCGCCCAAAATCAGTGATCACCGAAAACTCCATCGAAATTGTGCGAGAATTTATCAAAAATGAGCCGAAATCATCTTTGAAATTCATGGAATCGGAGTTGAATATCTCCAAAACATCGATTTATCGCATTTTAACCGATCATTTGTTCTTACGAAAGGTCTGTGCACGTTTTGTTCCCCACAAGTTAACTGATGACCAAAAATTGCTCAGAATTCAACATTTGAAAGACATCATTAAAGAGGCGAGAAAAGACGAGAACTTCCTTTACAACATTGTAACTGGTGATGAAACGTGGTGTTTCCAGTATGAAACCGAAACCAAGCCTCAAAGTGCCGAATGGAAGGCCCCAGACGAGCCACCACCCAAAAAATCGCGTTTGGAGAAGTCAAAAATCAAGTCGATGCTCATTTGTTTTTACGATTCCGAGGGAATTGACCACAAGGAATTCGTGCCAACGGGCCAAACCGTCAATGCAATTTTGTATCTTGGCATTTTGAAGCGTTTGTTGCATGGCATTCGTCGAATTCGGCCTGAATACCGCGAAGGAGGAAGCTGGCGCTTATTGCATGATAATGCACCATCTCATCGATCCACTCTTGTGACTGATTTTTTGACTTGAAATCGCATTTAAACCATCAATCACTCACCGTATTCGCCTGATATGGCTCCCTGTGACTTCTACCTATTCGGAAAATTGCATTTGGCCATGAAAGGAAAACGTTTTGCGTCCGTAGAGGCCATCCAGAAGGCTTGTACCGACATCCTGAAGGACATTCCGGTCAATTACCTGAAACACTCTTTCGAAAAGTTTTTGTATCGCGCAAAACAGTGTATAGAGGCCGAAGGGGGCTATATTGAATAAATAAACTCGAATTTATCTGAACAAAGCTCCTGTCGTTTTTATTTTAGCTCAGTCTCGTTTATTTTGGAACGCACCTTGTATAATAAACAACTTTCTCGAATTTCTTAACTAGGTATCTGACACCAGTCTTCTTCAAGGACAAAAAGAACCTCTCATCAGGATAGTATTTAAAAAAAAAAAATTGTCAGTTAGCAAAGCCACATGTTCCCAGTCGGTTTTTAAAACAGTCTTGTTCGGTCGGTGAGAGACTCCGGTAAGAAAGTCTTCAAGAAAAGTTTTCACAATTAAAAATTGTTCGCGTTTTGTCATTAATAATCAATTGGGCATCTTTAAAAAAAAATTCCTTGACGGTTTGATTGCAAATTTCTAAGTTTTGTTCATTTTATCCGGTTTGCGAACATTTTGAATTAATCCTTTAATTTATGGCACTGAAGAGGACCCTGATATGTGGTCGAAACGTTTATCTTCCTTTTTCGCGTTTTTATATCTAACATTGATAATTTTAATCGAAGACAATAAAAAGATTCTGACTCTATGCCAAATTAACAAGAAATAAATAAAAATTCTGTGAATTTTGGGTCAATATAATAGCAGACATGTTTTCAAACATGTCACATTATAATTTACATATAGTCGCTATGAATACATTATATAGTCGCTGTGATTACATTACTTAGTCACGGCGACCACTTTTTGTATGTACACTGACAGGTCAACAATTGTTTAAATTCAACCATAATTAGTTGTTAAGAACAATTTCAACTATATATACCACATTCCTATGCTCCAGATTATTTTCTGACTGACGGTCTGACTTCTTGTTGTAGTACTCGTAATAATAATATGGTAAATTTTCTTCTTCTCATAAAAGTTCCGCCTAAGAATCAGAATCAGTGACTCGTCGAAATATTTTTCAGAATCATATGGGCTTGATTCAGTAAAATCTTAAAGATTGATTCTGAATGTTTGAAGCTGCGTTCATGAGTAAGATTCAGAAGAATCACTGGCAATCATTCAGAATCGCCAGTGTAGGCTGTAATATTTTTATTTGGTCGAGAATTGAGGAAATAAATTAAGGATCAACAAAGAATCAGCTGGACTCAGGCGGAATCATCAGGAATCAATCGTAATGATGCAGGTCAATGCGCGCAATTGTCGGAATGATCCCCGTGCTTCTTCTGAGGTTGGATTCGATTCTTTTCTTTTCTAATTGTCAGAATCAAACCGGATCGTGCTTCAAATGAAGATCACATCAGTCGTGAGGAAGTTAACGGAATAAATATGCTCACGTAGAATCGATTTTGTGTGAACGGACCCTCGAAAGAAAGTGAACAAATTTCCGTTTTTATGGAATAATTTCCGGAAATAAGTCTGAAAATTCTTTCAATTTTCCTTGAATCTATGAAATATTTCCACTTTCTGTAGGAAAATCTATGCTTCCTAAGGATTTAGGAAAAATTTCCTAATACATAGCAGGAAAATTTACCGATATTTTTTACAGTTTTCTTCACATGCTGTGCTTCCAGAACTTTACCCAGATGTGTTCGAAACATATTCAAATTTTTACTAAACTGGAAGTAGGCACTCATAAAATACAACTGTAGGTCTCCTATTCTAAAGTAAGCATGTGCGTAATACGCATTACTCAGATGTCTTTTCAAGTATCTTTTTCGGTTTTTAATTAAGACTTACTGAATTTTTTTAATTTTACAAATCAATTGTATTATAAGGGTATTTGATACAATTTTGAGATACATTCTTTAGAGATTGGGCTTAATTGAAGTAGGTGAAGTCATGAGGTGTAATTGCACAGATGAAAATTAACTGATTGTTGACAACCATAACAATTAAACGTTTAGGAAAAGATCATTTTATTTTCAGTTTTCAAATTGTTTTGAAAGATTTCGTTGTTTCTTCTCAATTTAACAGTAAACTTTGCAAAAGCTTAATATTTACTGTCTAATTGCTTTTCAAAAAAACTTCCTCTGATTAGTTCAAATTACTGATTTATAAAACAATAATTATCATTAACATCGAAAATATCAAACGGAATAGAAAATGCACGTAGTAAAATACACTATAAACATTTTTCAAAAAAGAATCTAGGAAAGTCGACCAAAGTCGATTTTTCATCTTGATTAATCGACTTTTGTAATCGAAAATATGGAAACCGATTGTGAAGTTGAAAGTCGACTTTTTCTTTCAGCATTCCATCCCTAATGAAGAAATGAGAATATGGCTTTAACTCTTGCTAACTTCCTTGTTTTCTAACTATTTTTAATTAAGGTACACTATGAAGAAAGATTATAATAATAATAATTCTAGATGCTCTGCACTTATACAGTGGGCAGCTTTTATTATTGGACTTTTCTTTTTGGTGGGGTGAAATTTCACTCGAAAAATGTTTAGGATGTAGGTTAATTGCAACAAATTAACTTATAAAGATATCGATTTAATATATAGCACTATACTGTTATGATTCTGCGCATGTTAATTACAAGCCTCAAAATGATTTCAGAAGAAGAGATAAAAAATCCTCTTCAGTGTTTATTTTATAGGTAGTTTCCCAAAATGTAAAAATAAAGCCTTAATCTAAGCCTAAAAGTTGCCTAACTTTAAGTTGTGACACAAACTAGACCATTACAAAAGGACAGACGTTATGCGCTTATACATTGAGTGGCTAAATTTAAGAGAAAATTGTCAGTTCGACGTGATAAATTTCAGACGTTTTTTAACTGTACATCTCCTGGATTGTAACCTTATTTACAATTTACAATTTACGACCAATCAAAATTTATTTGAAAAAAATTTTACATTCCGTTACACTAGTGAAAGAAATGAATGATTGGTCTATCGGTTCTCTCGTCATGTATATACCACTACTCGAATGGCGTATCGTGCTAAACGTGAGCCAATTGAAAGTGTACGTGAGAGCGCCTTCAGCGTTGCGAAATCGACTTCTCTACCTCCTTTCCAATCCCGTCCCATTCTTTGATTGCACCTACTGTGGTTACATTCGTGCAACTTCGTATCCTAAAAAATTAACTGCAAGCACTTGCTTTTTAATTGAAAAACTTAGAAAGGAATCTATTTTTTTACTTTTTCAATCTCCCACCTTATTCTACCTTATAAGGGGCATTATTTTTGAACTGCTCCAATTTTAGAAGTCGTCATAGAAAACAAAGTCTCAAATTAAGCCTAAAAATGGGCTTCTTTTAAGGTGTGGTACAAAATAGACAAGTCCCGCTAAAAACTAGCCTTGAATGGAAGTCTTAAAACAAGCTATATATATATACAACTAGAAGGTAGCCCCACTGTGGACTAAAACATGCATGAACGACGAACGTCAAACACATGATCGACATGTTCCAAAGTTAAGTATATGAGTATTAGGAGAAATATTTCTGCCGACTAGTATTCCGAGGAACTTTTTGTTTAATATTAACTGTGAGATAAGAAATTATTACATTATTAAATATTAAAGAAAAAGAAAAAACAAAAAGTATAAAGCCAAAAGGTTGTGAAATTCAGCCTACGATTTGTTTTGTAATTTAGAAATTTAAAAACATGAAACTTGAAATAGGTTAGAAGTACTCATTTCAGAGATCAAGAATCATTTTGTTAAAGTTGATGAATTTTGTAAAGAAAGTTATCTTAACTAGATTACTACGCAAAATTTAATATATCACGATATATTTTATATTGTTGTTTAAATTTCACCATTTTCAATTTATTTCATCGCCTACTCCCCAAACCCTACCGAATCCTGGCTGACTGAAGCGTTTGGCAGAAAGGGGAAAGTAGGGATGTTACATAGTATTCAATAATCCGGTCGATAGACCGGGTTGAACAGAGTGGAAAGAACTTTAGCCAAATGCACGAGTGACTGCTAAGTAAGTCAAGAAGCGAGCTCGTTCTGCCTATGGCAATTACTGTTATTCTGACTGCCTGACTTTTCAGCGACCATCCCCTCGACTAAAAATTCGTCACAAGCTAGAATATAGGATTGAATCAAGCCACTGCATAGACTAGAAATTACCCAGGATAAGGGCTAAAATGAATTCACTATCTAAATTTAATCTAAAAGATTTTCCAATAGGGACATAACAATTTCGTATCTTTATATGAACGCACCCTTAAACTTTTTTAATAAACTGTCAATGTCAAAACGTTAGTTAAAATCAACATTTTCATCATGGTAAAGTTCACGAACCAGCAATAATAATAATAATAATAATAATAATAATAATAATAATAATAATAATAATAATAATAATAATAATAATAATAATAATAATAATAATAATAATAATCGTCCCACCAGACAGGCCGTGCGTGCTATAGTGGATAAATTCGAGACCAAATTTACACTATTGGACGTTCCGGTGCGAAAAAGACGTCGTATTGCTCGAAGCGAAGAAATAATCGCAGCCGTAAGTGCATCAATTCAAAATAAGCCAAATCAGTCGATTCCACGTCGTTCTCAAGAATTGGCCATCGCTCAAACGACACTGTGGCGTATTATGCGAAAAGATCTTGGCCTACATGCTTTCAAGATTAAATTGACTCAATAACTAAAGCCACTAGATCATTTGAAACGCCGAACAATCGATTTATTGAAAGGCAAATTCGGTGAACGTGTTATCTCGAGAAATGGTCCGGTCGACTGGCCGCCTCGTTCAAGCGATCTAACGCCATTGGGTTTTTTTTATGGGGCCATATCAAGTCACTGGTCTATGCCAACAGGCCAGCAACTTTAGACGACCTCAAAGACAACGTCCAACGCGAAATTGCCAACGTTCCGGTCGAAATGTGTGCCAGAATGGTGGAAAATTGGGTCCAAAGAATCGACCGCTGTAAACGGGCTCGTGGTGGTCATATGACCGATATCGAATTTCATTCATAAAATGTAATGCTTGCACTACACCCACAATAAATTTGAACTCAATATCTCAAATATTTCTGTGTTTTATTCATAGATAAAATTGTTATGTCCCTATTGGAAAACCCTTCATATGTTGAGTAGTACTATTTTTAGTTACAAATGAGTAAATGAATATTGGATAAAACAATTCATTCAACACTGACTAACAACAATTGAATTTATTTATTTTTGTAAATTTACATGGAATCTTATTACGTGGCTCTAGACAGACTTCATGAACTGGAGAGGTCCGTTGCCTGAAATTCTAATGTCGTGGTTCTAGACAGACTTCAAGAACTTGAGAGGCTCGTTGCCTGAAATTCTAGTGTCGTGGTTATAAGGGTCCGACCAATATTGAACTCTCTTCTCCTTGATCTACTCGATGAGCAATTCAATTTACAATTTTCCGACTGTTGCCGAGGCATTCGGACGTTGAAGAAAAACCCCCAAAACAAGAGCCCGAGAGACAAGGCAAGCTGATGGCCACATGGGTCGCAGGTCATATAAAAAGACAAGGCGTAATAAGCTTGCTCGGGTGCCAATAAAATTAGTTTGAAGATGGTCTAAACAGCTTATCCAATAATCGTAAAAATCTAGAAAATGTAACAATCCGAAAACCTGTACGTGTCTTAAGGACGTTCTCTTGCCCGTAGATGTGCTCATCCTACTCTATCATAGGTAGTGGGATTACTGTTAAGCTTTTTAACCGAATGAGTTGAGCACCGTTTATGCGCAAAAGTAACAAAATGTGTCTTCTGCGTCGATTTGTGCGACTTGGCAACACCGCTTTCCTGTCTTGCTCATATCGAGTCGAAAGCATATGGTGTGAGAGAGGTTATATTATGAGTTTATTGACAGTTTGTAAATACTAATAAGATTTATCATAAATTTCGCAACAAAAATAGATTTTTTATTTCAGAAAAATCAGCTGCTCGTAAAAACAAAGCTCTGGAAGCAATGTCAAATGTAAGCGTACGCGCGCGCTGTTGACGCGGTGTTGCGAAGTCACCATATTTGCTTCAGTAAGCCGGCTAAAAATTTGTGCAACTGCGAGTTTCAACAACGTATATCTTTAAAAGTAGTGCCGGTACACGTATTTTTTATGATGGCATACGATTCCTTATAATCTCTAGTATAATATACTAGTTTTTCAAAAAAATCTAAAGAAAATTGTGCTTTTAATGTAAAGAAAGGTATCGCGAAACTGAACTACGCCTATCTAACACGTGTTAAGAGATTCAACTTTAGAGCTTAATTTCTCGATTTTAAGTACCGGTCTTGATGCTAATCTTTTTACCACTTTGTAGATCATGGTAAAAAGTGAGAGCGAAAGAGAGAAACGATGGGAGGTTATTTTGTCTTTGTCTACGCGTACCGAGTTAGCCTCGGCGTTAGCGAGAGACAGCCTAACCCACAATTCACTTTCTCTCTCGCCCGAGCTGACAGGTTTCAGGCTGGCTTGTCTCCTCTATCTATAATATCTCTATGGTCTTAACATAGCTTACGAAACTTAAGCAATATAAATCCACAAAATAATGTAAAATGCTGAGTGAGAATTTATATGAATTACCAGGGGTGTTAGTTGAAATTTGCCGGTTTTACTCATAGATGTCGCTAGAGATATGTATACATTTCTATGATTTGGCATCTATGTCATATTTTTCTATGGACAATAACCTTCAAAAATACACAATTACATTCTGCCAAAATAATAGCATCATAGTTGTTTACCTCAGTGAAGATGTCGAGTTTCGTTCCAAGTAAATCGCATTTGCGGCATTCGTTGCTTTTCTTATTTCATCAAAAAAAAAAAGCAGTTAAAGCTCATCGATTGCTGGTAGAAACTTATGGTGAACATGCTCCAGTGATTAAAGCATGTGAGACATGGTTTCGTCAATTTAAAAGTGGAGATTTCGATTTAACAGACAATGAACATCCTGGTGCAGCGAAAAAGTTTGAAGACGAGTAATTGCAGGCCTTATTGGATGAAAACCCAACCCAATCGCAACAACAATTGGCACAAACACTAAATGTAACCCGAGGAGCAATTTGCCAACGTTTAAAAGCCATGGGAAAAATCCAAAAGTATGGAAAATGGGTACCACACCAACTGAACGATAGACAAATGGAAAATCGAAAAACCATTTGTGAAATGCTGCTTCAACGGTTCTCATACTCATTGTACAATCGATTCCAGAAATGCTGCCTCATTTGCTGGTCGAGTTGTCAGCAATTTAGCCGATTGCTTGAAATGTTGCGTAAATTTCCTTCCGGAAAGCTTGTCATGGACTTACCGATAAGGAAATGACCTGGGGTTAGAGGGAGGAAATCATTTGGATCGGGAGACAATGGCGTAAGAGGGCGAGAGTTAAGTATTGCTTCAATCTCAACTACATATGTGTGAAGTTGTTCGTACGTTAGCAGTGAGTTGTTAGCTACTCTTGTGAAATGAAACTTAAAAGATTTTACTGTAGCTTCCCATAGCCCACCGAAGTGTGGAGATCTAGGGGGTATAAAATGCCAGGCAACTTTCTTGCTTAATAGATAATTTTGAACTCCTTCGCTTCGTTCCAGTGATTTGACTTCTTTATAGAGTTGCTTTAATTCGTTATTTGCCCCAAAAGAGTTGGTGGCATTGTCTGAGGATATTGAACTAGATAAAACTCTTCGAGAGAAAAAACGCGACAGGCAAGCAATGAACGCATCTAAAGTCAAATCACTGGCGAGTTCTAAATGGACGGCAGACGGAGATCGTAACATATGTTTCAACCTTGGTTCGATTTCTGTGGCGATTTTCTTTAATAAGAAATGGTCCGCAGTAATTTTCTCCCACATGTTGAAAGGGTTTCGTGACAGAAACGCGACCTTCGGGTAAATTTCACATTAAATAATTCGTTTCGCGAGGCTTCGCTCGGAAGCATATAACGCATTGTCGAATTATGTTTCGAGTTGTATTACGACCGTCGATGGACCATTATAGTTCAGGAACTTTGTGTATCTTTGCGTTATGCCCAGCGCGAAAAAGTTTTTTGTGCTCATCGCGAATGAGAATTTTTGTGATGTTATAATTTTTTGGAAGGACGATTGGATGCTTTTTCTCATCTGGTATGTTTGCATGAATCAGCCTTCCTCCAACTCTATTAACACCCTGGTCTAAGAACGAGTTCAATCGAACAAAAGGGATTTTTGAATTGACGATTTCATTACGCGACAAAGTACGTAATTCTTTTGGGAACGCTTCTGC
This sequence comes from Diplolepis rosae, assembly GCA_030998225.1. Taxonomy (NCBI): domain Eukaryota; kingdom Metazoa; phylum Arthropoda; class Insecta; order Hymenoptera; family Diplolepididae; genus Diplolepis; species Diplolepis rosae. The sequence goes on from JAPYXD010000161.1 coordinate 1,825,113, forward strand.
TTGAGTAAATTTGATGATCCCTTGTAATGCTGTATTAAGCTCCGTTTGTGAAAGTCCGCCTTTTATTCTCGATTTTTGATCTTTGATTTTGTAATTATTGAAAAATCTAAAACAGTATGCGATGATAGATTGGATTTTCCGGAAGCAACTGAATTTGTTTAAAGGACTTAATCTTTCTTGTGTAATTTTTAATCATAACATTGTCGGATTTTCGCAAGTTTCTGGAAGTTCACACCTTTCAAGAATGATTTGGAGCCAAGCATCATCGTTTTTGCTAAGCTAGTTTGGAACTTGAGACCAAAACTCATTGTTTAAAAATTCCTGAGGGCTTTGACCGCACGATATCAGGTCTGCAGGATTGTCGTGAGTAGATACGTGTCGCCACTCATGAGACTCAGTATTTTCTTGAATTTCAGCCACTCGATTGGCAATGGAAGTGTTTAATGTATGAGGTGGGGTACTGATCTAATTGAGAACGATAGTAGAATCAGACCATAAGTAGACTTTGGAAAATTGCATGTGCAGAGCTTGGACTGTTGCGCTATATAATTTTAATAATAAAACGGCTTCGCACAATTCCAATCTCGCCAAAGTTGTACTTTTTAGGGATGCGACCCGTGATTTAAAACAAATACGCGCGCAATGGTGACTGTCTTGCTTGTTGGATGACCTGAGATGGAGAAAATCACCATAGGCCTTTTCACTTGCGTCGACAAACCCGTGTAATTGTATTTCAATGGAATTTGGAATTGTAATATATCGATCAAACCTACGGTTATTTGATACTAGTAATTCATTTTTATATTTTATCCATCTCTGCTAGATCCCAGCTGAAACAGGTGTGTCCCATGTGAGCTTACATTTCCAAAGTTGTTGGATCATAATTTTCGCGGAAACGATCACTGTCCCTAGTAAATGTAAAGGATCAAATAACTTGGCTGTTTGAGATAAAATCATTCGCTTGGTTATCGGTTCACTAAAATTAACTTATTTTACTGTGTATAAAATAGAATCAGTTTCTGAGTCCCGATGTAGTCCCAATCGTAAAGTTATGAATTTATATTTCACGATCTGCATATTCTCCAACGCTTGATGTATGTGGCTAAATGAAGTTGGATGATGGATTTAGTAAATGAGTAGATTGAATCAATATGATCTATTTTAAAGTATATGAGTGGATCGAATCAATATGATCTATTTTAGAAAATAAGAAAAATTCTTATTTTGATCGTAGTAAATATCAATTCATTTGGTTAAAAAATTATATACTTTTTTTTTGTCACATCAGTCATACCAGTAGTGAAATTTTGAAGCGTGAAACTTCTGTATGAGATTGAATTCGTTAAGTAGATCAAGTAATCACTTTTGACCATTACGTTATGAAAACTAAGCCAAGTAGAAGTCGAATAACTTCATTTAGCCACATACATCAAGCGTTGGAGAATATGCAGATCGTGAAATATAAATTCAGAACTTTACGAATTTTTTCCGCTGAATTAGTGGTCTCAATCAAAAAATGTCTAAAGACATTTTTGATCACATATTTTGCATAAAATACGAAAATATTTTTTTCATTAGCATATTATTGAATCTGCAATATTCGGACCGCCATATTGGATCCGCCATTTTGAATTTTTCTAACCCTGTCAACGGATTTTCATATAATGTGCCAAGAAACATAGCAAAACTAAATTTAATAAAGGTTCAGGAATTTTCATCAACGATAATCTTGGAAAAACTCGGTATGGTCCTAATTCCCACAAAATGGGCAAATCTTGGAAGTTAATAAGATTGCAAGAAGCTTGCATTTCGCCTACCTAGGAAAATCGAGGTGGGATGTAACGTCTGGCGACGATCCAACCCATATCGGTTTCTTGCAATACCACAGATTGACCTGGCAAACGAATTTTTCTGGTGCCTAAAAGGTCATAATAAAATTTAGCATCTATTAAAATGTCCACGTCTGCTAGTCTTTGAAATTCAGGATCAGCTAGCAAGATATTATTTGGATTCTTGAAGTGGTTTGAGTCAAGTGCCATGGAAGGCATTCTACTTGAGATTTCGCTAAAGATAAGGAATGCTATTTTCAAGTTAGTGTCCTTCACACGAGATTTAATACTCGTCGAAGTGGTATATTTAATATTGGTTTTCAAATTGTGAACACCTTTGAGTTGAATGTCAAGACGATGTTTCTTGAGGCAGAGAGAAGACGCAAACTTGTCAGTGATTGAAGTACACTGCGAGCAACTATCTAGAAGGGCGCGACAAGGACGATATTGACCTTTATTATCTAAGATTTCGACTACTGCCGTTCCAAGAATAACGTGGTGAAGAGGTTGAAGGATTCGAAGAGTCCTGCTCTCGTACCTTTGACTCAAAATGTAAAAGAGTGTTATGTCTCTTTTTACATTTGCGACAAGGACCTTTACGACAGTCAATGGTACGATGATTAGGATTGAAACAATTGTGACAAATAGACGATTCTTTGACGAAATTGTACCTTTCATGAACTAACATGCCAGAAAACTGCATACAAAAGTAAATCATATGCTCTTCTGAGCAGAGTAAGCATTTCGGGTGATAATATGCATTCTTTGAAATAGTTGCAGCCATGCAAGCTGGCACTTTGCTTAGAATTGGATCGCGACTGAGTCCCGTTTTTGGATAAAGTTTTGTTGTCTTGAAAAAATTTGTGAGATGATTGTGTCGACTCAAGGAGTGATCGTTGTTCTAGAAACAAAATCATATCTTTTATAGTGGAAATATTAGAAGTCTCGTGTAAAATTTGTAAGCATATGAGCAAAAAGTTCATTTTTAGGTGAAAATTTCATACTGCATTGTTTATAAAAAAAGGTTTACAACATATCAAAAAAGTCTTCATAGATGGGCTTGATTGCTTCGAAAACCGTTTTCGACAAGGCTGGCTTGTGTGAAAAAGTGCTTACTGTATTGGTGGCTCTTGCGTTTTGCCACGAATACCATGAATTTTCACCAGCTGGATACTTACTGTGTTGGGGATTTTCATTTATTAACAGCTTGTGATATAAGGTGGACCAAATTGCCTTTTTTATTTCTTCTAAAGAGTCATCACTTATTTTATTTTAAACCATTTTAAGTTTCATTACTTGAGTCTTGATAGTTTTTCGCTTTGTTTTTAAAGCCTCAAGTGTTACTGCTATGATGTTAATAGATTTTTAAATAAAATGTACTCACAGCTGTCACAAAAAATAAATGAGATCGACGCAATTTGGGTGTAAAAAGGTATGTAAAATCGGTAAATCACTAAACTTACTACTTCATTTATAGGCTTCACTGAAGAGTTGAAAGCGTGTAAAATTTTATCCTCTGGAACTAGATGTTGGGGCGATTAGAATTTCCTTCTCTTGAACTGGATCTTGCTGAATTGTAGTTGATTAGAATAGCTACGTCCTTTGAAATTTTGACCTGCTCGTTGGAAGTAGATAAAATAGAAATAGCGCAAATGGTGAACTTTTCTCCTATGTGTTGGTTTGCTTTGCTTTCCTTTGTTGGTTATTTTGATAGCACTAGTTTTTAAATTTCTAGTTTGAGTCAAATATTTTTCAGAGTCAATGATTTGAAGAGTACTAGTTTTTAACATCACTAGTTGCACAATCACAGATTTGTTCTGTTACTATTTTTGCAGTCACTGTTTTATTGAGATATTAGTTTAAAAATCACTAATTTCACAATTACTGTTTTATTGAGAGTCACTAGTTTTAAAATCACTAGTTTCGTCGTTGTATAACAAAGTCAATGTTTTACATTTGCACGAACCGATGCGATTGTATTGTACGCGTGTCCATTTCGTGAAACATCCGTGACTCGAAGGACCAAAAAATGTTGATTAGTACTATTTTTATTCAGAGATGAGTAAATGAATATCGAATGAAACAATTCATTTAACACTGACTATCAACAATTGAATTTATTTATGTTTGTAAATTTACATGGAATCTTATTACGTGGCTCTAGACAGACTTCATGAACGTAGGAGGCCCGTTGCCTGAAATTCTAAGGTCGTGGTTCTACACAGACTTCATGAACTTGAGAGGCTCGTTACCTGAAATTCTAGTGTCGTGGTTACAAGGGTACGACTAATATTAAACTCTGTCTTCCTTGATCTCAGGGGGTTCCAACTCTCATAAGACTCCGTGTAACATGAAATTTTAGTGGCGCCCTCCCGATGAAGTAGCTACTCCGCCTTACTCCACCGTCACACCACCGCACTGCACCTTATTCCACTCAATTCCACTCCCGCGTATATCTGCGTACATCCGAGTAGTGGGAGCAAAATACCGAAAGGAATACGTTGAAAAGAGAGCGCGTACACGCCCAGCTTGGATATGTACATAAAGCAAGATAGAGTATATTGGAGCAAGCGAAAGTGTCATTCACTCAGCGAGAACATCGGAGCCGGCACCCGAAAATTAATGATTTCGATGCATTTTAAATTTTAATGTTACTTTAGTATTAGCATTTAAGGTCAAAGTTGAAAGTTAATATACCTCGCTGCCGGTCCCTACTTGCCCCCACTTTCTCGCACCGGAGAGGAGAAACTTGGAGCAATATGGGCTCGCTGTGAGGGACGTGCGGAAGAGGTAGAGAGAAGCGGGCAGAAGAAACTCTAGCATGATTTCGCCGGAATTGGAACCCCCTGCTTGATCTACTCGAAGAGCAATTCAATTTACAATTTTCCGACTGTTGTCGAGGCATTCCGACGTTGAGGAAAAACCCCCGAATCTAGAGTCCGAGAGACAAGGCAAGCTGATGACCGCATGGATCGCAGTTCATAAAAAAAGACAAGGTGTAACAAGCTTGCTCGGGTACCAATAAAATTAGGACCATCGGTCGTGTTTGTCCAAAAATCTGTACGCTTCTTAACATGGCTCACGAAGCTTAAGGGGGTCTCCTCATCAGTGGCTCATAAAAAGGTGGTTTTTCAGGATTTTTTTCATACATGAAAACAGCAAGAGAAACAAATGATCTTTTGCGTATCTTTGAACATATATTTATTCAACAATAAAAAGTTTTTTGAATGTCAAAATAAATAAAAATGGCGGATTTATAAACAATCTCGCGCAGCAGCTCGCCGCGGGCAACTCAAACTCCGTGAAAAATTCAGACCGTAATTTTTACCTGAAACAAAAAATTAAAATACTTCCTTATTCGGAAGGCTTTTTTGCACAGTATAGTCTATTATGGTGAATGAAAGTTGAAATTTGAATATTTTAGTCATTTTTTAATAAAGTACTCGATTTTTCGGCCTTTTTTTAGCAGTAAGTACGTTAATAAGATTGTAAAAAGAGATTTTTTAATACATTTTTTTAACTCAGTCTAAGCACAATTAAATTATCTGAAGAACAGTGTTTTACTTGTATACATAGCTTTTATAGTTGTTTTGTAATCGTGCACGGAATTTCAGAAAACATGGTTTTCATAAAATGGGCTTTAAAGTTTTTCGAAGGAAAAAAATCAAATTAAAGGAAACTTACAGGAATGAGATGTTAATCAGCTATACTTTGAAACTTTGCAAGAATATTCTCAGATAATAATTCTAACGATTGAAGCAACAAAAAAAATCGATTTTTTGAAGCTGACTGATGAGGAGACCCCCTTAAACAATATAAATCCACAAAAGAAAGTAAACTGCTCTGCCTGAGCGAGAATTTTCAGCAATTAAGTAGACAGATGTTTTTGAAAGTATAAATCTAAGCAAAAAATATTGTTACAAAGGAACTTTATTCGTACAGGTAATAATGTTTCTGAAAAAAAAATGGGTGCCAACATACCAACTAGCATATACACATACAGATACGTGTATGTAGCATGAACCTCGACAATTCAAATAAAAAAAAACCAATACCTTCTCATCCATGATGAGAATGTAAGAAACTAATCAATTTTTTAAATTGTGGTTCACGAGACCGGTCTATATGACCATCAGCATATCTGGATTCTTCCAGATCTTCCGATTCCCCAATCCAGCCTTGGGCAAACATGAATAACAAAAAGAGCATCCCATAGATCCGATACATCGCTGCACAGGGGAAAATAGCACCTGGGCATAGTGACTAAGAAAAATGTAGTTGGCAAAAAGGAGTGACTGGAACGAGGGAGACTTGTTGTTTCTACTTGACCCATTGCTACAGAAAAATTATTTGTAACCATGGTAGCCATATTCTGAATACCTAGACGTGGAGACTAGTTAACGTCGTTGAAATTGTCCTTAACTCTTAAACCTCGCTAGGAGAACTTGAATATATCCAGGCAAAGTTTATGCTACCTTTGCCGAGTAAAAATAATAAAGACAGAAATCCAGCAGAAACGAATACTTTTGTAGGAGAGAGTAATGAAAAGTTGATAAATTTACTTTTATATTATACAGAACGTAGTGAAAATACAATGTTCTACGTAGTGATGTTAAGCATTTGATTTTATGTGCCTCCGGCGCGTAAACTCGTTTTTACGCTACAGTTGAGAGTAACGTAATGTTGTGTATTACGATACAGAGGAATGTAATGTAAAAATGGAACTGCGCATGTGCCTATAACCATACAGCGGGGCGTAATCTTCTTCTTATTCTTCTTCTTCTTCATACAGCGTTGGCACCGTACTGACAAAGCCTTGTACATTTGAACTGCGAGTGCTCTATTGCAATACGCTACTACTACACAAGATTGAGAAAATCAAAATGGCCGGAAAGAGTCGTGAAATATCAAGTGCAATGGACGAGAATAGTGATGAATACTAGATTAGATTCGAGTGTACGCATAAAAACTCGTATACGCACCGAAGTTACATAAAATAGAATATGTGCCAATGCACACAATTCGGGTAACTACGAGACTCGCTTAAATCTGAGAGAGTCATATTCATATAAATAATTGAAATATGTGGTGCTAATCAAATACATTTGGTGATAAATAATACGTTATATATTTCTGCGAAAATTCATGGTCCTAAAAGGTTAAAGGAAAAAAAGAAAATAACAAAAATAAAATAAAATTCAATTTTGGTTTTAATTTAATCTTTACTTGATTTTTAATTGATGAAATTAATCGATTAATATGTACTACTTTTGGCTTATTTTTAACTTGAATTTTAACATTGCTTTTTCCTAAAACTTCGAAAATTTTATAAGGACCAGAATATTGATTTTCGAGTTTTTTAGGTTTCGGACCACTTAGTAAAAATACTTCTTCATCAACGTTGAAATTTTGTGGGCTTATATTTCTATCGTAGTACTTTTTTGATTTTTCTTTTGCTGCAATAAGATTATCTCTAGCAATTGCTCTTATTTCATGAAGTCGGGTTACTAATTTAATCAAGTAATCATCATATGTTTCTAGTTTTTCATGTTCTGGAAGGGGTTCGCTTGAAGGTTGTCTGGCTAATTTACCAAAAACTAATTCGTATGGACTGCAACGAGTTCCTTCATGAATGCTTGTGTTGTAAGAAAATGTAGCTAGTTCTATCCAGTCATCCCATTCAGAATTTTTACTAACAAATTGTTTTAAATATTCAGCAAGTACATGATGAGATCTTTCCAAAGATCCATTTGATTGTGGATGAAAAGCTATTGTTTTTAATTGACGAATTCTAAATATTTTGGCTAATCTTCGGATAAGATTACTTAAGAAATTTTTTTCTTGATCAGTAAGAACTGCTCTAGGTGATCCAAAAATACATAAATTTCTTTACAAGAGCATCTGCTATAGTACTTGCCAGAGAATTAGGAAGTGGTATTGCTAATGAGTACTTAGTGAAGTTATCTTGAATTGTTAATATATATTCATTTAATTTTTGTGTCACAGGCAATGGACCTACAATGTCCATAGAAACTTTTTCGAAGGCAGTTCCAGGAGTATCAGTTATTATCATAGGTTCTTTTGTTTTTACGCGTACAAGTTTCTTTAATTGACATTTTAAACAAGTTTGAATATATTTTTGAATATCTAGTTTCATATTTTGCCAATAATAATTTTGACGTATTCTATTGAAAGTTTTAGTAACTCCTTTATGTCCACCTAAGGCCGATGAGTGAGCTTCTTCGATTAATTGAGATTTTTGTTCTTTAGTTGCATATTGTGTGATTCCATTACATATTATGATTTTTATTGGTGAGTCAGAAAAAGCTAATTTTATGGCACTTAAAAACTCTTCCCATAGAATATTATTAATTTCAGGTGTTTTTGCGATACTAATTGTGCGTAATTTAAGGCTTTTTGCTTTTGAATGGAGTGAATAAATTGATAATTTAATATTCTTTAATGTATCACTTAAATTTTCTTTTAATTCAGATTCTATTGGTAATGCTAAATGGTACTGTAATCCTCTACGAAATTCTTCTGCATGACCTACGCAAAGGTTTTTAAATTGGGGTATCTCGTTACGTTTTAGTAAAATTTTAGAACCATTATCTCGTGGTTCGTTTTTGGATGAAATAAAATAAGCATAATTGTCCTTACGCATTGTAAGTTGATCTCGACATTCGATTATATTGCGGTTTGTCGTTAATTTTATGGCCGTCAGGTCTTTTTCAGCGGGGGGTGGTTCTGGTGGAGGTCGATTTTTCTAGTCTTTAGATGCTATATTTTCGTTGTCTGAATATAAATCATCAATAAAGTTTTCGTGAATTCTTTCTTCAGTATTTTCTGAATGTTGATTCTTATATTGTAGAGAATTTTCTTCTGTTAAAATATCGGATTCATCAGAAAAAGGATCTAAATCTGCGTTTTCTTTGATCAAAGGATCTTTATTAAATTCATAATCTGAATCAATTGTATTTACATCTTCTTCAAGATTATCATTTTCTTTTCCTTTCTGTTTCCTTTTCTGAGGTTTGTTCTTATTTTTTATTACAATTTTTGGTGTATCCTTTCTTGGTCTGCCTCTTTTTCTTCCAGATATAGGCACTGATATAGTTTTATTTTTGATAATTTTTCGTTTTTCTTTTCTTTCAGGAGGTTCGTCGTCGCTTTCTTCGTCTTTTTCTTCATTTGAGTCTGAAAAATCTTTATATGTTGGCTGGTTATATATTTTCACATTTTGTTTCCTTGCTTGATTTCGAGTCAATATTGTATTTATTTTTGACTCGAGTTTTGCATATTGTTTTTGCTTCAATTTTGATAATATATATGTGATAACCAAATTTTCGGTTTCGTCATCAGAACTTCAATTTTGATTGGAGGATTGTTTTTCCTCGAATTTTGAAGAATTTGTGGCTACCGGAGGTTCGGGCTCGCCATGAGAATCGTTAATATATGTTTGTAATAAATAGAAAGGATTTGTATCTTTCGTAGAATTTGTAGATTTTTTAGATTTTGTTTTCGTCTCATAATTTTCTTCTTTATCATTTTCTTTGATGAAATATTTTGAATCATTATTGTTTTTAGATTCAAAGGTATTTGTTTTATTTTCATTTTCTTTAATATTTTCGACAGGATTTCGAGATAATGCATCAGCATTAACATTCGTTTTTCCTGCTTTATATACAACATCGAAATCATATTCGGCTAATTTAAATCTCCATCTTGTTACTCGAGAACAGGGGTCTTTAGAATTTTGGAACCATACTAATGGTTTATGGTCGGTTACTAGAGTGAAACGTCTGCCGTAAAGGTAAGGTCGAAAGTGCTGAACTGAGTAAACTATTGCTAGTGCCTCCTTTTCATAAGTGTCAAATTTTCTTTCACTGTCGTTAAGTGTACGAGAAGTATAAGCTATCGGTTTATCTTGTCCTATTTTTCCTTGAGAAAGTATGCCTCCTATCGCATATCCGGATGCATCTGTAGTTAATATAAAGGGTTTGGAAAAATCGGGTCGCTGCAGTAAAGGTTTTTCGCATAATTTTTGTTTTAAAATTTCAAAAGCTACTTGTTGTTTTTCAGTCCAAACAAAAGGTGTATCCTTTTCTAAAAGTTGTGTCAAGGGACTGGCAATTTTAGAGAAATTTTCAATAAATCTTCTGTAATAACCGGCTAAACCTAAAAATGGTTTAATATTCTTTTCATTTTTTGGTAGTGTCCAAATGGAGTTGAAAAAGCTGTTTTATGTGAATCTTTAGGATCCATGGCGATATGATGGAATCCAGTGGCTAAATCAAAGACTGAAAAATATCGTGCATTTCCTAATTGATCTAAAATATCAATAATGTTTGGTAATGGATAGGAGTCTCCGATCGTTTTGTCATTTAATTTCCTGAAATCTAAAACCATTCTCCACTTTCTTTGACCATGTGAATCTAGTTTTTTAGGTACAATAAATACTTGTGTATTATACGGTGATTGAGAAGGCTTAACTATTTTATTTTTTAAAAGTTTATTAACTTGTTTAGTGATTTCTTCTTTGTGTGCTGGTGGAAATCTATATTGTTTTGAGAAAATTGGTCGTTCATCTACTGTAGGAATTGAATGCATAGCAGCATTAGTTGTTTCTAAAGGTTCATCTGGTATTTGGAATCTATCTGAATGTTTAACAATTAATTTTGTTACATGATCGAACTCTTCTTGATTCAAGTGATCTAAACGAAGTCATTCTTTGATTATTTTAATTCTATTTTCTCCTGTGATTTTATAAAATTGAGATATTATTTGTTCTGTGTCACTAGAGTTTATAAATTTGTAAATTAATTCTTCAACGGATTTGTTATGATTCTTGTTCGTAAAAGTGTTAATTTGATTTCTAATTAAAGTACTACTCATTGTGATTTCTTCAAAATCTTCTAGCATAACTATAGGAGTTTCTATTTCTATAGGTATAGAAAGTATGTTTGCTACTTTTATATAGGCTTTTCCATCATGATTTTTGACAATAGCATTTCCTGCATATATTCCTTTTTTCAAATTAAGTAAAGGTATAAATCCTTCTTTTTGATTTGTATTTGAAATTCGGATACAAAGAGTTGAAATTGATCTTGCTGGCAAAATTATGGTCTCCGGATTTCGAAATGGATATTTATTATTTTGTATTTCTAAACATTTTGATATATAATTTATATTGACGTCATTATCAGTGAAAAATTCCGATCCTAGTACTCCATCTTCTTCTACTGGTACACTATTTGGAATTAAGTTAAAAATTGTGGGATATCCAAAAATATTGAGTGTTATCTGACCTAATGTATAAACTGGTACACTATTTATACATGTAAGGCGTAAAATTTCATCTTGATTTATTTCCACATTGTGATCAATTATATTTAGTTTTATTAAATTTCGTCCTGCTCCTGTGTCTATCATCATACATAATATAATACATAATATTCTGATTTGAAGTGGGTGCTGTAAAATGTTTTAAATGGCCTCCCTCATTGCACCCTGAGCGGGGAGGGGTCTGGAGTTTCCCTGGTTCTGTTTCTCAGCTCTTTTAGGTTGTTGTTGTTGTTTAAGCGATTCGTTGTATGCTCGACGCCGACATTCGTCAATTGTATGACCTATTTTTTTACAGTAATTACAATTTTTATTATTATTTATTTTTGGATAATTTGCTGAAGTATTTTGAAATTCTCTATTTCTATTAAAATTGCTAGTTGTTTGCTGTTGCCATGAACTTTGGTTTGGTAAAGACGACTGAGGTCGCCATTGATCTGGATTCTCCTGACGGGGGGTCCATTGACTCACGTTTGATTGTGGACCTCTGTTAAAAGTTTGCCGTTGATTATTTCTTTCGTAAAAATTTTTATTATATAGAGGATTTCTTATAGGCTGCAATGTTTTTCCATAATTGTTTGAATATCCTCGTCTCTTTGAGGTTATTTGGTCCCATTGTCTACAGGTGGGAGCTGTATGTCCTCTTCTTCCACAGATTTGACAAAAAATATCTTCTTTAGCAATATTTATTCTATTCCTGTCTCTTTTTTCTGAAGAATCTGTAAAATTATCATCTTTCTGTTTATAAGGTGAGCGTGCAGACCGCAGTGCTGCAGTTGCTGTAAGTTTTCTTTCCATTTCTATGGCATTATTCACTGTGTCCTTAAAGTTATGAATGCCTTGTAATCTAGATTCAATTTCGGTTTTTAATCCTCGTAAAAAGAAATCCCGAATGTCGCTGTCAAGGGCTGCTTGAAAGTTTGCGTCTATTCTATCATTATTATTTGCTTTATGGGCATCTAATATTTTTTCTCCGAGTTCCCTAACACGAGTTGTATAGGAAATTACTTTCTCACTATCCCATTGATAAATGTTACCTAATTCACCTTGTAATTGATATACTGATTTATTTAAGGAATAAACGCGTTTAAAACTATCTATAATATCTTCTACACTTCTGTATTGTCCTCCACTGACACATTTTCTTGCTTCTCCTTTGACCTTTGTTTTGATTAATTTAGTTAAGTTTGATTCTGCCCCTGCAGGAAGCATATCTTTTGCTTCTCTACATCCTTCTATAAATTGATCCAGAGATATATTATCTCCTGTAAATATTGGTACAACTTCTAGTGCATCTCGCAATGATACTACTTGACTATGAGCAACAGTTATAATTTGTGGGTTATTGGTAATCATTTTATTTGAAATAGGCGAATATTCTTCTTTATATTGTTTAATTAGAGGTTCTAATACTTGTGGATCGTTATAAATTGATTTTTCGGGATCTTCTGCTAATTTGTCTGGAAATTTGTAATTTAATTCACGGTCTGAATCTTCTGAGGATTCAGATTAATGTAATTGTTCTTTATAATTTGAAGTATTTGTTGGGATCAAAGTGCGGTCAAATTTATCGACTATAGTAGAATTTCCGGTTAAATTTGATGTATCAAAAATACTTTTATCGAATAATATTGAATCTGTTAAAGCTGATCGGTCTTTTGGAGGTATACTAGAACTAATTATTATACTAGTATCTTGATTAGGATTTCCTGATAACTCTAATTTTTGGGACGTAGAGGCACTAGTATTTAAAGGAGTATTTAGGTTTTTCGAATCTTGGTTTTCAGCTGTTTTTTTTTAATTTCAAAAGCTTTTTTCCTATTGTCTTCTATAATTTCAGCAAGTTTTGGATTGTTTTTAGCCTGACTACGAGTAATACTTTTTGTTGTTAAATTATCTTTCTTATTTTCCACAGACATTTGGATTCAAGATCATGACGATGAAAAATATAATTTTTTGAATTTAATCAATTTAGGTTAACGATTTTTCATTTTAAAAAAAAATTCTTAGATAAAAAGTATATAATTTTTTTGTATATTTGATGAATTTTAATTAAATAATTTAATAAATAAGAATAAACATTTAAAGAAGAAACAACAGAAATTTAATTTTTATGAATTTTATAAAATTTGTGTAAAATTGTATAAAAATTTATGATATATGTATCCAGAGCATCAAATTTGTGCAAAAGAATGTTTTAACCTGCCTTAAACAATCCAAATCTTATATTATATACGGTGAAAAATTGTTTATATTTCATTATTATTATATTTTATATCATAATAAAAATATTTTAGCTGCGCGATATTTTGAAATTATAAAATATGAAATTTGTTTTTAAAATTTTTCGAAAATGAAGAAAAATCAATTAAAATATAATTTTACGCACAGTTTAAATAAAACAGAATAGCTTATAATTCTCAAATGCAGAGGCAAAATATTTCTCAATATTGAATTAAATCTCGTACGCACTGCTTTTGTATTAAAACAAATATTTTATAGAGGCACCTATTAAAATTATATTCAGATAGTAAAAACTTGAATACAGGAAATTTGAATTTGAATTTGAATAATTATTATTAGACTATATAATAATTTTTGATAATATTTTTATGTATAATTTATTTATTTAAAGTTGTAAAATAAAATATATTTGATTTTCTTGTATTCAATATTTTAAGAAAATTAAAACTGCTACCAACTTGTCGACTTGTTCAATGGTTATTGAGAAAAAATAATTTTAATTATTAGAAAAATTTAACTCAAGCTGAAATTATTTTAAAGAAATTTCAGGAGATTTTTGTAAAAAATATGAAAATTATTCAAGAAAAAATTTGCATAAAATTCATAAGGCTTGATGTTTGCCAACGGCCAATGCACCAGAATAATTAGCTCTGTGACGTCCTAAATTTTAAATTAATATAAATATTTCCTACCTAAAGTCTAGAGCCAATTACCCTAACTATGTTCCTCTGTTTATTGTTAAAATTAACAATTAACCGGGCAGAGGACAAGCCAAATGAATCAAATTATAATTATTGTTTTTGTTTATAAAATAACATTAATAATAATAATAGTGATTTGAATAGTTCTTAAAAAGAACGTATTTTATAATTAATTTCTGATTGTTGATTAACATCAAATAAGAATATTAACAATAATTATAATTATTATAAACATTATTATTATAAAATTTGAAGTAACACTATTGTTATATAATATAAGTGATTGATAATTATTGCAAATACAAAAATTGAAGTAGCATTGTTATTATTTAATATTTGTTGCATTTTGACAATTATTTTTAATAACAATATAAAATATTAATAATAATAGTGATTAATAATAATTTTAAATACAAGGGTTGAAGTAATATTGTTGTTAGGTAACATTTGTTGCATTTCGTTAATTATTATTATTAACAATAGTAATAATAATAGTTAATAATAATATAAGGTAATATTTATTGTAATTAGTATTTTATCAATAAAATAAATTTTTCATTGATATTTTAGTTAATAGTGATAGTGAAATTATTCATAAAAACAATTAGATGTATCTAGAAACAATATTTATAACAACAATAAAACGTGTTATATGATATAATAGCATAATAGTATTATATAATTATAATATATAATATATCTGTCATGGATACGTGACAGTACATTTCAAAACTGTATATACTTTCAAGTAGACTCTAACTTACTATTTTTATATACACACCTACAAACACACACCCCCCTCTCTACACTACACAAACGCTCGTTTAGGTGGTATTAAAAATTATTCTTAACGCTGCGGGTTCGAACCCTCTCTACTTATAATTAACGCATTACTAACCTAACGACTAAGCCTCTCGGCTGCGCACGCTTGGTATACGAGAAAGAAAATAGCGCTTATAACCTTCAACTACTGCAGGGCCGTGTAAGAAGTGTATAGGCCCCGTGTAATCGCGAATTTTTAGATTTTAGCCCAATTTATGATTCTGATTAAAATTTTTAAGACTTTTAAATATTAAATCGATTTTCTATAAAATAAAATATTTTTGAAAGAAAGCGATCAAATTTTTGAATTAAAGAACATTACATAATAAAAAGATTTATATAAATTTTAGAATTATTAACTTTTATTATTGTATATTACTGATACTTTATACAGGTTATGATTCCTTTAATTTTTGTTTTCAAGAGTAAAATCAACGTATGTTCAGAATCTAAAAAATATGAGTTTTTTCAATTCCAAAAATATGATGAAACTTTTGAATCAAGAAAATTAAATTATCGTTATTACCTCGACACAATAAGATACACACACATACACATACGTGCTCACATATGATTATTATAAATACATGCGAATTCGAGTCAAAATTATCAAAAAGTTTTCATAGATGTTCTTGATTCCTCTTAAGTATTGATTATATTCAAGACCGTGTTCAGAAAATCTCCATTTTTCTCAGATAAGATCAAATTTTAATGGGAATAAAGAATAAAGGTTATGTTGTATCTAATGGACCTAACCTTAACCACAAATATTACAAGTAGGGATTCTCTAGTCGGGGCCCCGCTAGATACAAATAGATTTTCCATACTTGAGCGAAACAAGGAATTCCTCACTGGAACCTGACAGGGCCCCTATCAGTTTTTTCTGGACTAGAAATACTAATCGGGTGCTAACAGGGCCCCCACCAGTTTTTTCTAGAAGAGGAAATTCTAGTCCGGGCCCCACTAGAACCCAACTTGAAATAAGGAAAGATAGGGCAATTTCTACACGGGATACTTACAAAAATCTACTTACATACCATATAATACCATTGCGTATACAAAGTTTCAAGTCAGTACGTTGATTAGAAAATTTTTTACAGTCAGTTGAATTTAGTTTTTCATTATTAATAAAAAACCATGGGAAAAAGCGAGTTTCGCGTGCTAATTAAACATTATTTTCTACCAGGAAAACCAATCAAAGAAACTGAAAAAGAGCTCTGAAGATATTATAAGGAGTCTGCTCCATCGCATGGCATGGTTCATAAGTGGTTCACTGAATTCCGTTGCGGCCGTATTAGCACAAGTGATGCTGAGCGTCCTGGCCGTCCAAAAAAGGTGAAATTAGTGAGACTGTAAACATTTCAGTGGGACGTGTATGGTACATTTTACTTGAATGTTTGGGGATAAGGAAGCTGTCTGCAAGATGGGTGCCGCGTTTGCTCACAGCCGATCACAAAAGCAGGCTTGTGTGGTTGCGTCTGAGCAATGTTTGGGCATGTTTCAACGTAATTTAAAGGAATTTTTGCGACGTTATGCAACTGTTGATGAAACGTGGATTCATTATTTTACGCCAGAAACAAAAAATCAGTCGAAAATGTTGACTGGGCCTGGCGAAATGCGCTTTTTTCCATGGTTTTGTTTTAATAATGAAAAACTAAATTAAACTGGCTGTAAAAAATTTTCTAATCAACGTACTGACTTGAAACTTTGTATACGCACTGGTATTAGATGGTATTCTCTTAGAGTAATAACATATTTACGATAACAGCACCATATTTCGAGAAGTCACGGACTTATTGAACAGCCCTCGAATATCGGATATTTTGATTCGCAATTTTCTTATAAAACTGTATCCATTTTTGAAATCAGATCCAAAGAAATGAAAGGACATGGAAAATGCTTTCAAAATAATTCCTATAAAGTTAAGTTCGCTTCTGTAGAAAGGAAGTCATGACCATTTGAATAGATACAACTAGTTATGTTCGTGAAGCAAGTAAGTTTTACTTCTCATGTAAGATATTACGGAAAGATCATTTGAAGAATTCACATTGAAATAAATCAGCTATAGTTGTGGTAAGTATATTTACACAGTTGTTTGGGTTACAGTTCGATGTACTGTATTTTGCAGTTGGTCCAACTATTTAATAGTTACTGTAACTGCGTTCGCAGTTGCAGACCTCCAACTGTATTTTATAGTTTATTGGATGACACAATGAGTTGCTGGTTTTCAATTTTTTTTTGTTTTAAAATGTAATTTAATTGCATTTTTATTGTTGGTTAAATTTTAGTATTTCGTTCAGAACGATACTATTTCCAAGATGCTCCAACTGCGATTTATAGTTCAGAGAATAGTATTATTTAATTCCTTTTTTTTTTTTTTTTGGTGAGGAGGAAAAATGGCGAAATCTTTTATAGACGTTGTACAGGACTCTCCTAGGACGGGTCTAGGCATACCTGTTAAAACCAAAAAACCAATGCACCGCCCGCGGAACCGCCTTTCGGCTTTAAACTTCGCGGGCAGTTGGTTCCAGCTTAAAGTCGCGTACGACTCTTCCGTCGCCCGTTCGCCCGGGACTCCCATCCGCGGGCATACGCCCGCTAGGCAGGCCGGCCAACCGCGCCAACCAGGAAAGGAATAAGAAGATTTCTCCCCCAGTCGACGCGAACAGCCAAGTCCGCCCAAGACGCAGGACCGCGGGTGTAGGCCGCGATGCGATTTCTACTGGCCCCAATTGTTGCCGCGCTCTGCACGCTCATCGAGCTCCCTCGCCTTCATCATCAGGGTGACGAATGACTCGATAAATATCCAAATCTGTTCAGACTGGAGCATGAGAGAGACCATCGTGTCAGGAGTGAGCTCGGCACCCACTGCCTGACCAAGGGCTTCCCTTGCCGCGCCCCACTCTGCGCAGACGAAGAGTGTGTGCTCTGCATTATCCACAAGGGAACCGCAGTAGCGGCACGACTCATCGTCTCTTTTCTTGAAGCGCTTCAGGTACGCATTAAAGCAACCATGGCCCGAAAGCGCTTGCGCCAAGTAAAATCCGACTCGAAGGTCTAGTTGTCGCCAAAACAAACTGTATTTTATAGTCGGAATCACTCTTTTTTACAGTTCTCTCGACCAAAATTTTTGTTCAGTGTACAGTCTGACCAATAAAAACACATTTTCTGTAGAAAGTCAGTTTTATTACATAACGAAGTCTCTCCAGTTACTATTACACCAGTACTATTCTATTTTTTATCTTTATTTTATTAGCATTGATTATCAAGCGTTAAAATTTTCGATTGAAAGCACTTCACTTTTTGATATGTATGCTCAAAGAATCAGCATATAAGGGTGGCTTTTGTTAAATAATTTGGTTCCATATAAAAATGTACTGATAAATCAGTGCGAATGCGTTCACTTTAGTTACGTCCATAAACACACGAAGTTGAATATCAACAAATGTTAATGCACATATTTTTAGGTCAACATCTTTGCGCCATAACCAAGGAATCAGACTTTGATGTTGTCATAAATGTGATACATGGACCAAACTTAAACCTTGGTTAGTCTAAATGAAAATCTATTTCACTGTGATTTAACGATTTTACGTTCAGTAGCTTAGGATTAATACTCTGAAAGTTAGGCACTAAAATTTTTACTATATCCAATTAATTATTTCACTATTCGACCTTAATAGAAAACATTCTGTCGCCCGCTAACAATAAAAAGATTATTTTAATTTTTTTACATTCTCATCGTCATAAATGAGAAGGTATCGATTGTATGAGAAAAATGACTTTCGAAATTTTCATCAAATTGTTACGTTTTGAAACCCCCTGAGTCAGAAAAAATGGTTTTTACGAAAGTTTCTGTCTATCTGTCTGTAGTAGTAGTAAGGCCGTATACTCGACAACTCTCGATAGAATTTTTGGAATTGAAAAAACTCAAATTTTTTAGATTCTGAACATACGTTTTTCTTAATCTTGAAAACCTAAATTAAAGGAATCATAACCTGTATAAAGTATCACTAATATACAATAATAAAAATTAATATTTCTAAAATTGATATAATTCTTTTTATGAGGTAATGTTCTTTAATTCAAAAATTTGATCTGTTTCTTTCAAAAATATTTTATTTCATAGAAAATCAATTTAATAATTAAAAATCTTAGAATTTTTAATCAGAATCATAAATTGGCATCAAATTTAAAAATTCCCGATTACACAGGGCCCAAACACTTTTTACACGACCCTGCAGTAGTTGCAAGTTATAAGCGCTATTTTCTTTCTTGTATTCCAAGCGTGCGCAGCCGAGAGGCTTAGTCGTTAGGTTAGTAATGCGTTAATTATAAGTAGAGAGGGTTTGAAGCCGTAGCGTTAAGAATAATTTTTAATACTGCCTAAACGAGCGTTTGTGTAGTGTAGAGGGGGGGTGTGAGTTTGTAGGTAAGTGTGTGTATAAAAATAGTAAGCTAGTGTCTACTTGAAAGTAATTACAGTTTCGAAATGTACTAAGAATATTCATCAATTTAACTACTGCTTTTACTTGATTTACCTAAGTTCCTGCAGTTCACTTAACTTAAAAAATGACACTTTGAAGCCTTTACGAATTACAGAAAGCAAGTTAAAAAGTAGTAAACCTACTGAGATTTTTTTTGGTGTACGTGTAACGAAAAAGTACTGTCAAGCTACTCAGAAAAAATTTCCTAGGTTGAAAACGGATTTTTTAATGTAAAAACAGTAAACTCAACCTTCTAAGCGAATATCCCTCCGTTGCCGTTAAAAACGGTAAATATTAGAGTCTTATCTCGAATTTTCCCTGTACTTTTTCTCTCAGTGTGGAAAATTCTTCTTATTTATTATTTTTTTAGTAACATACCTGAACAAAATTGGTTACGTGACTCTGCTGATATATGCCCCTAAATACAATGCGGAGGTCCAATAGGGCCCTAATGGTGTCCTTTTTGTAGGTGGGGTAGTGTAAGGGCTGACCTCACTAAACCCCTACTAGAAAGTATAGTGGGGCCCACCTCGACAAAAGCGTTACGTTACCGCCGGGATATCGGAGCCGAAAAAGTGAGAACGAGTTCGTTAACCAGCCATGTCCGACCAATATTGTTAAAATAGGAGTATTTTTGTGTTTCTGAAATATTTTTCTAAAAAATCGAAAATTCTGATGCTGGTTTCTGATAGTGCTTATAAAACTCTACTAATTATCTTTATAACATTATTCGAATAAACTAAAATTAGGAAAGTTGTAGTATGTTAAAACATGAAAAAAGTAAATATCTAAATTCCATTTCACACTTGAATTATACGAAATACGAAAAAAACGTTGTCATACAAAATTGTTTACTACAAAAAAATCTAAAAACTTGAACTGCCATGTTTTTCTACACGATGTACAGTTTTTTTTTCTTTTAAAAAAATACTATTGAAAATCGAAAATTCAATTTTGTAACCATAATATGTGAAATATGAAAAATCAAATAAATAAAATATATGAGATACGAAAAAAACGCTGAGGTGGAAATTTATTTGCTTAAATGAAGTCTAGAAATTCTCATTTGGACATTTTTGGATAAGATATATATTTTAAATATTGATTTTAAAAAACACTATTGAAAATAAAAAGTTTCATTTTTTAACCGAAATATGTGAGATACAAAATAAGCATTGAAATGCGAAATCCTTCGCTTAAATAAGGTCTACAAATTCTCATTGGGGTATTTTTCAAAAGGATGTATATTTTATGTTTTGATTCTAAAAACATCAAGTCAAGAATTCCATTTTTTAACCAAAATATGCGAGATACGAAATAAGCGTTGAAATGCAAAATCGTTTACTCAAATAAAGTCCATGCGGACGAACCACGCGGAAGTGATAGCGGCCGTCCGTGCCACACCAGCCAGGCTAGAGCATGGTTGTTACTACCGGTAGTGGTCTTTCTACACCGTCCACGCTTAGGGTACCTCAAGGTGATCGCAGAAGCATTATTATTACCAAATCGGCACAAAATTGTATCTCGTGTAGTTTTACCCTCATTAGAAATCGGTATTCATCATTTTTGTACACCTTATTATAATATAAATCCGCTTTCAACCTCGAAGCTGAGAAACTTATTCTGTGTCAACTTTATCCTTTCTCGATGGAGATCTTCGACATTGGAATCAACACCGCTGAATGAGTCAGCGAACGACCATCGAGAGGCTTCAACACTTCAAATCTGCTCGCCGAGGAAGGTCCTGCCATCCATCGCAGGAAAGCCCGTGAGGAAGCCATCGCTTTTTCCATCCTCTTCCATGGTCGACAGACTCAAGGAAACAACAACAATTTCTTTAAGAAAATATAGGCCGTAGAATTTTAATTGCTGCCATGCAATTAACTGTGATATACGCAAATCAAAAAATATTATACAAATTCCTCTGTTCTAAAACTAGACAGATAAATAAAGCTAAATTAATGCTGGGTGTTTTGTTTAAACAAATAGAAACGAAGAATTAATTTTAAATAAAGACCAAGCTGATTAATGCTCAGCCAAGTTTTAAGGCTTGGCATGTTGTTTGAAGAAATAGAAATGGACAAATTGATTTTACTTTCTGGTGACCTTAGCGTTGAAGTTAAATAGTAGAAAATTATGAAGTAAAGTTTAATTTACTTGCATAGTTTATCTCTTACTGCAGTGAATTTTACACTTGAAAAAAATATTTAAATTGAAGTTGTAGTCGTAGCTTGATTTAAAGCTAGTCCACAAAGACTGCCCTGGAACTAGTCCAGAGTTGAACAATCTTTTCTCAATTTTCATGGGCCTTTTATATCCAAAAATGTTCATAAGGCCAATAAATAAGACGAAGGAAGCACAAGGGTTGATAAGATTTTATACCCAGTGCTCATGTATTCTCTCTACTTTTTATAGAAATTTTCTACAGAAACTTACTACAGTAGATATATTAGGTCATCTTCATCTTTCATTCCTTAAATAAAACGTGACTCAAGTTTCAAATAATTGGAAATTACTTATGCTTAATTGTTACTGTTATCGCAATTGTATTCTTTTCAATTTTATTCTTGCATAACTTTATTTTTCCTATCATTATTCAAAATCCTGAAGGCGTAAAATTTCACCACAATTATTATTAATATTTTATTTTGAAGAAAAGGGTTATCACCCGAGTTATAGGGTGGTGGGTGGTGATGGTGGGTGGTGGTGTAGGACCGTTAATCCGTGGTCCTGGTGTCCGTCGCTAAGCACTCTGGTCCGTGCCTGGGTAGCGCCTGGTTAGCGCCTGGTTTCCGCAATGGGGAGGCAGGTTCCTCTTCTTCCTTCTTCTCGGAGTTCTTCCTGGCCTTCCTCTTCTGGTCCTCTCAGTCGTCCAGGTCCGAACAGTCCCCGAAGAGGTCTTCGAAGGTCTTCTTCAGTGACCTAGGCACTGCGCGCTGGCGTGAGCTCCCGGGTGTCTTCTGTGGGCTGACCACGAGAACTGGACGTGGTGGCGTTGGTTTCAACGGCGAGATCTCGGGCAGCAGCTTCCACACTGGAGAGTTCAACAGCTCCTACAGTGAGCGGTGTCCTGGCGCTGGCGTGGCTGGTGCTTTTCGCGGCGTGGACGGGGATTCCGGCTTCCCCTGGCTCTCCACTACCGCAGCGGTGGCGAAATTCGGCACTGGGAAGTCCCAGCGATTGCCCGGAGGTGGTTGTCGCCGCTGCAGGTAGCCTGGGACCCGTGGATCCTTCCTAGCAGGCGCCTGTAGATAGGCAACGCTGCTCTCCGTTCTCCTGGGTGGCTGGCTCGTTCCTAGCGTAGCGGTAGCGGTGCTAGTCCTGTAGCCCGGGTGGTGGGGGTAGGCTAGCAGTGCTGCTACTAAGAGGGCGACGCGGCGTGCCTTCCTCTCATGCTGCCGGCTGCTGCTGACTCCACGTGGCATCTTCGTTTTTCTGTTGACAGGCCATGGTTAAGAGAGAAGACCCGATGTATCTTCTGGCAAGGGTAAAGCAAGGAAGGGAGAGAGATGGAAGACCACTGTCGATCTTCCAGGGGAGAAGACCTAGGCAGATCTTCTGGCGAGGGAGAGAGATGGAAGACCGTTGTCGATCTTCCTGGGGAGAAGACCTAGGCAGATCTTCTGGCGAGGGAGAGAGATGGAAGACCGTTGTCGATCTTCCAGGGGAGAAGACCTAGGCAGATCTTCTGGCGAGGGAGAGAGATGGAAGACCGTTGTCGATCTTCCAGGGGAGAAGACCTAGGCAGATCTTCTGGCGCACTTTCTAATTTTTTTCTAAGTTTTTTTTACATAGGAAGTCCCATTGCTAGGCCCTGATAGTGGGAGAGCGTAAGGGTTCTCTAGCCACTCTGTATAAGTGCGAAAGAGAGTACCAAGAGAGTCCAGTGGAGTGAGAGAGAACGCATACACAGTGTATGGCTCTCCTCACTGTGCTGGTACTTGGCGCGAGTGCGAGAGAGCGTACCGACGTGTGGGAGAGAAGAAGATAGATGATCTATTGTTCCACTCTCGCCTGAGAGGTGGAAGGACATGCTGTCGCCAGATGACGGTCAAGTAAGCGACGTTTTTGGGAATGAGATTTTTCGTTGTTCGAATAAAATATTATATTTTATAAAATCTCATTCCCTTCTATCGCAGGGAGTATAACAATTCTCCCCTTCTCTGAATAGGCGCTTACTTGTCCGCTGTAGGTTAAGTCTCGTCTAGGTTACATAAGTTTGCCTTAATATTCTAAAATCTTACATGGATTTACCTAACACTATAAGTCTAACAATCATATCTATAGTAAAAGATTTTGTACATAGCTTATCTAATTTATCCTGTCTAACTTATCCTATATATATTTATAAAGAAAAACATAGTTGGCGCCCTATTCTAATATGTTTGTATCCTAAAATAAATCAAGTACGCCTCCTCCGAGGTGCATAGGCACGTGCTTCGCGGTAGTAAGCCGCTCTTTCATCCCGCAGTCGATAGCGCTGTCCAGCGCTTCGCGTTTCAAAGTTGCGGTCCTCTTCTGAGTCCGTCCTATCTCCTTGATTCGCCGCGAGTGGGCGTGGCTGCTTTGGCAGGTGTCTGTCCTGGCCGGGTTGGCCAGTTAGTTGTTGAGGCGGTTGCTCACCGACGTCGCAGGATGCTGGTGCAGTCCCGTTTTCTCCGTCTTCCGTGTCTCCTTCATTCGCTGCGTGTGGGCGTGGCTGATCTGGCAGGTTGCTGTTCTGGCTCAGATGATCTGTCAGTGGTTGATGCGGTTGCTCACCGTCATCGCTGGCTGTTGCTGCAGTCCAGTTGTGTGTATCTTTTTCTATAGTAGTGTGCTCCTGTTCACGTGTGCCGTGCTGCTCAACGTCTATTGCTGGTGGTCCCGCGGCTGCTGGACCGGGGTAAATCTGACTTCCATGGATTTTTGTTTCTCGTCCATTTTGATTTACCCAGTAAACATCTCCGGACATCCTTGCTGTGATAGTGTGTGGCCCAGTCTTCCGTGGTGCGAAACCTGCGTTGAAATTGTCTTCTTTCTTAGATTGGAAATGTCCGGTAGTGTATACTTTATCTCCTGGTTGATACTGTGGCATTGGTGCAAGGTTCGTATATTTCTGCTGGTACGATGTCTGTTTTCGTCTTGCTCGTTCTTCACGGATATTCCTCTCTTCTCTTAGTTGGTTTTCAGGATCCTGGAATCGCCAATCTCCCGGTCTCGGGAGTGTCCATCCTAACATCAGGTGGCTAGGAGTTTGTCCAGTGGCGGCATTCTGTCTTCGTCGTAGTCCAAACAAAATGGCCGGTAAGTCGCGATCCCAGGTACGGTGATTTTCATTATTGATTCTCAGTCGAATATTAATTTTAATCTCCTGGTTTCTCCTTTCCGTAGGGTTAGCTCGGGGATGGTACTTCGGCGTGGTCCACAAGTCGCAGTCCCAACGTTGGCAAGCGTTGGCCCAGTGCTGGCTGGCGAACTGTCTGCCTTTGTCGCTGAGTATCTGCCGTGGGTATCCCCAGCGTGAAAAGACTTCTCGTTCCAGAATCGTGGTTAGCTTAGTGGCTTCAGAAGATGCGACGGGGAAAGCTTCAATCCATCTGGTGAAAAGGTCGGTTACTACTAGGAGGAACCTCTTTCCTGTTGCTGAGCGAAGGTATGGTCCCATTAGGTCCAATGCGACTATCGACCCAGAATCGACCAGTGCTTCTCTTTCTTTTCCCGCGATGTATATCCATAGGCGCGGTAAATTTTCTCGTGAAGTTCGGGCGGCGGTTATTGTTGGTTGGCTGACGTATCTTGATTCCTTGTGAGTATTTTCTGCCGCCGCCCGGCGCCAGTTTTCCGCCGGGTTTGAGCCGGTATTGCGTGCGTGTTCTGGTGGCATGGCTGAGCGTTGGGCCAAGACAGGGCATTCCCTATGGAAATGGCGTTGTGGACAATAATGGCACGCTGGTAGTCGTGCTTCTTGTACATGATTTGACGGGGTTGGCTTCCTTATATTTTCCTCCTTTACTCTTGTTGATTGACCCTCAATTTCGTCTGCCTCTGCTTGTGTTGCTCGGTCCATGAGCTCTGTAACTGTCTTGGGATCAGCTGCTCTAATAACCCGTTTTATGGAAGGTCGCAGGGTTTCCAGGATTGTGCCGATTAACTCCTCTTCAGTGTTCTGCGGGCCGAGTCGTTTGGCTAATAGATATTTCTTTTGTAAAAATATAGCCGTTGGCTCTTTTTCTGCTTGTTTGCGAGAGTACAAGCTGACTCTGAGACCATTTTCCACGGTCTGGCTTGCATATTTATTTTGGAACAGTTCTTTAAACTGTTCCCATGGCAGGCTGAAGGACTTGTATGGGCTCCACCATTTTGCTGCTTCGTCTAATAGTGATTTTCCTGCGATTCTTGTCCAGTGTGCAGGGTCCGCTCCAGATTGCTCGAAGTAAGCCTCACATTCTCTGATGAAGGCCCTAGGATCCTCGTGACTCAGGCCAGAAAATTCAGGTTGTGGCGGTGCTGGAGCTTTCAGAGCTCGGATTATTTGTCGTAGATCCTGAATTGAGAACATTGAAGGCATGGGTTGGATGCTGCCCTGGCCCTGTGCTCGCGCTATCCTGGCTGTTGGAGATTCTCGCTGCTGTAGATTTACAGATGCTTCCTCGCATCTAGTTGTAGAGGCCGTATCTGCCATGCTCGAATTGTCGTAGTTTTCCATGTTGTTGGGCGCCACCGGATTTTGTTGACCACTTCCGGAAGTGGTGAGTGGGTGGTTGCGGGTAGGTATCGTTCGTTCTACCGGCTTCTTTGGAGAGCGTGGAGTCATAATCCTCTTCGTTGGTTCCTTCAGGGTCGTCGGTCTTGTGATTCCAATCACAAACTTGGCCACACGTTGGGCCGCCAATTGTTATCACCCGAGTTATGGGGTGGTGGGTGGTGATATTGGTGGGTGGTGATGGTGTTTTAGTGGGTGGTGATGGTGTTTTGGTAGGTGGTGATGGTGGGTGGTGGTGTAGGACCGTTGATCCGTGGTCCTGGTGTCCGTCGCTAGGCACTCTGGTCCGTGCCTGGGTAGCGCCTGGTTTCCGCAATGGGGAGGCGGGTTCCTCTTCTTCCTTCTTCTCGGAGTTCTTCCTGGCCTTCCTCTCCTGGTCCTCTCAGTCGTCCAGGTCCGAACAGTCCCCGAAGAGGTCTTCGAAGGTCTTCTTCAGCGACCTAAGCACTGCGCGATGGCGTGAGCTCCCGGGTGTCTTCTGTGGGCTGACCACGAGAACTGGACGTGGTGGCGTTGGTTTCAACGGCGAGATCTCGGGCAGCAGCTTCCACACTGGAGAGTTCAACAGCTCCTCCAGTGAGCGGTGTCCTGGCGCTGGCGTGGCTGGTGCTTTTCGCGGCGTGGACGGGGATTCCGGCTTCCCAGCGATTGCCCGGAGGTGGTTGTCGCCGCTGCAGGTAGCCTGGGTCCCGTGGATCCTTCCCAGCAGGCGCCTGTAGATAGGCAACGCTGCTCTCCGTTCTCCTGGGTGGCTGGCTCGTTCCTGGCGTAGCGGTAGCGGTGCTGGTCCTGTAGCCCGGGTGGTGGGGGTAGGCTGGCAGTGCCGCTGCTATAAGGGCGACTCGGCGTGCCTTCCTCTCATGCTTCCGGCTGCTGCTGACTCCACGTGGCATCTTCGTTTTTCTGTTGACAGGCCATGGTTAAGAGAGAAGACCCGATGTATCTTCTGGCAAGGGTAAAGCAAGGAAGGGAGAGAGATGGAAGAGATAGTGGGAGAGCGTAAGGGTTCTCTAGCCACTCTGTATAAGTGCGAAAGAGAGTACCGAGAGAGTCCAGTGGAGTGAGAGAGAACGCATACACAGTGTATGGCTCTCCCCATAGTGCTGGTACTTGGCGCGAGTGCGAGAGAGCGTACCGAGGTGTGGGAGAGAAGAAGATAGATGATCTATTGTTCCACTCTCGCTTGAGAGGTGGAAGGACATGCTGTCGCCAGATGACGGTCAAGTAAGCGACGTTTTTGGGAATGAGATTTTTCGTTGTTCGAATAAAATATTATATTTTATAAAATCTCATTCCCTTCTATCGCAGTGCGTATATCAAAAGTAATGTGAAGTCTTTGATGGTAAATCGGCTAAATACGGAAGCAGTTCAAAGCGGAGATCGGTTAATTTTGGTTCAGCGACACTGCTTCAATAAACTTCCGAGTTGCCTTTAGAAGTCCATTGAATTGATTGTTTTTTAGCTTCCCTATTGACGAAAATTTAGGAGAGCCCCTCTAAACTGACTAAATGTTAGTCTTGTAATCTACTTAATTTAAGCAATTTTTAAGATAATAAATAGATAAAATCCAGTATAGTGAACAAACCATCGACGAAATTATTGATAAAATTAATGAAATCGTGCAAAGAAAATAAAATTTACTTGATCTAAGAGTATAATTAGTTGTCTCTATTCAACAACTAAATTAACTAAATTTAAGTCAAATTGATTTCAATCAATTGTGTTCTTTTTGGCCAAAGTAAATCTTACTTAGATTGGATCAATTTATTTGTTAAATAGAGCCAACTAATTATGCACTTGAATCAAGTAAATTTTATTTTCTGTGTAGTGAATATTCGCCACGTTTACTGACAGTCGACTGAAGGTAGTTTAGGTGCCAAAAATCGGGTTTTTGGGAGAAAAAGGTTTTCTATGATTTTGAGACTTGAATTGATATTGCCAGTCGTGTTTTATGAAAGAAAAAACATTATTTCCTATGAAAAAATTTAAAAATTGCGAAGAATAATACTTTTTATAAAGTATTTTGTAATGATATTTTTCCTTAGTATAGCTACTTACCAATTTTTTAAAAATCATTCGGTTTTCATGAATCGTGGCTTATTCATTCGGGGTAAATATTTTTCATAGTGCCTCCTTTGAAAATCCGATTTTCGGTACGTGTAGAGCTGGTTGAAACTACGATTTTCAACCCTAGGGTTGAAAGTCGCTGTTTCAACCCGCTCCACAGTTACAGTCAATCAGATTCTCAGAAGAGTTGCTATGAAAAATAGTATACATTACTCGAAACAAAATACAGCGAAAGCATTTCGTGTGATTGCAGCCCTCGTTTCACTCGGGCAGCAAACTTCACACTCATGCAATCGCTCTGTTTCGACCCTTGTAATGTAATATACTATTCCACAAGTCTGCTGTTCCCAATTTTAAAAATAATATTTTCAATGGCTGAAATCGTGAAAAGAATATTTTTCTTAAATAACCATATTTGATATGGTTAATTTTATATGATTATTATTCAAATATAGTTAAAAAGTCGAATAAAAGTTCTAAAGTCCAGAAGAAGCCACAATTTTCTAGCTTAATTTGGAGTAAAGCTTAGTATAGACAATAATAAATAGTTTAAGAAGTTTCAAAAACATCAAAGTATCTTCTCAAATTAATATCCTGTGTATCAAAAACAATTTATACAAAAAAGAACCGCAAAAAATAAGACTAAACGCCAATAATACACGATATCTCATTCTTGCACTCAAGGGTTTTTTTAGATACTAAAGGGTTTTCCAATAGGGGTGATATGATTTTGAATGTCCCTATCGGGCTCATTTGAACTGAAATTTTTGACGTCTGCTGTCAGTTGTCATCAGTAAGGTTTGCCATTTAATCATGAGTAGTTTCACGCTTCCACAACGTTTAGAAATTGTCCAATTATTTTATCAAAATTCGAGAAGTTTTGTCGGTGTTCAAAGAGCATATCGTGCAAAATATGGTCGTCATTCTGCTCCATCCGCGCTCTCAATTCGTCGAATAATCGATAAGTTGGAGAGTGAATTTACTCTATTGGATACTAAGCCTAAAAATCGTATGCGTACCGCACGTTCTACACAGAATATAGCCGCCGTACAGGCCAGTATCGAGGAAAACCGTGAATTGTCCGTGCCACGCCGATCTCAAAAATTGGGCCTGTCCAGGATAACTACCTGGCGTATTTTGCGATTGGATCTTGGCCTGCATCCCTATAAAATGATTCTGGCCCAAGAACTGAAGCCTAATGACCATCGTTTGCGTCGGGAGTTCGCGGATTGGGCTCTGGAATCAATTGAAAATGATCCCAATTTTCATCAAAAAATCATCTTTTCTGATGAGGCGCATTTTTGGCTCAAATCTCGGGGGACATTTGGCCGATATATTGTTTAAATCATAAATGGCATAGAATATCCAATATAATATAAAGATTTCGATCAATTCCGAATGAATATTCAGTGTTTTTTTTCAATTTCAAAACATATCACCCTTATTGGGAAACCCTTTATAAAAGAGGCTACGGGCCACAGTGGTCCAAAGTCAAAAAAAGCTGGCCAAAATATGAAGGTGTCGATTCATTTCAACAAAATTTTGGGGATAGAGGTTTTCAAGGTCGCCGATTATAAAAATGAAGTTCAATTTCCAAAAAACAAAATGGCGGATCTAAAATGGCGGATAAGTTTTGTAATAAATTATTAGATTTATACAAAATTTAGTGGTTTAGTGGTGATTACATATAAAATTAATAACTTATAGTACACCGCGCATGCAACTAATACACATATAAATTCAGAATTTGGGAGTTCCCTTCGTCTTTTTTGGTTTTTCTTTTAATAAAACATTTTTGATCGACTCGGTGTCTTTCGAAAACAATTCACTCTCAATTGTCGAATCATTGACTGGTATATAACAATGGAATTGTCTTGTGTTTTGTATAGTCGTTGTGTTTTGGAAACGTGTTTTGAGATACGCGTTATGAATTTCAGGGTCATTTTCGGTACAAAAATCGAAATCAATGTTCTTAAAAAAGGTTTTCGCCCAATCAAACAGTTTTTGTGCGGTCGTAATTCGATCATTATTTATTCTTTGTAAACTGACTTTGTACGCGTGCCTTTTCACTGTCCCTCCAATTCCATCGCAAGCTCCCTTTCCATGGAGCGCCAAATTAATGAAATTGTATTTACAGGAGCGAAATAACAGAAACATCCAAATCAGTTGAGGATTTTCTCAATGAGCTGCAATCCGAATTACCAGTTTTGATCAAGCATGATTTTATAGCAAAGTCCCAAGCCTCTTATTTTAAGGAAAAAAAGAAGAAATATAGGAGGAAGAAATTGTTGTAAGTTTAGACTTTGCTAAGAATTATTCGTTACATGTGCAAAATGCAATTCAGTCTCATCATTGGTCTAATAATCAAGCAACATTGCATCCTTATGTCATTTATTATCGCGAAAATTGTAAAATATAAAACCGAAATTTCGTTATCATCTCGAAAAAGGTTACACACGATACGAGTTCGGTCCACCTTTTCAATTCGCTAATGATCAAATACGTAGAAACTTAACTTTCGAATAAGAATATCAAAAAAATTTACTACTTTTCTGATGGAGCCGCGTCACAATATAAAAATAAATACATTTTCATTAATTTGGCACTCCATGAGAAAGATTTTGGGATTACGGCAGAATGGAATTTTTTCGCAACTTCTCATGGAAAGGGAGCTTGCGATGGAATTGGAGGGACAGTGAAAAGGCACGCGTACAAAGTCAGTTTACAAAGAATAAATAATGCTCGAATTACGACCGCACAAAAACTGTTTGATTGGGCGAAAACCTTTTTTAAGAACATTGATTTCGATTTTTGTACCGAAAATGACCATGAAATTCATAACGCGTATCTCAAAACACGTTTCCAAAACACAACGACTATACAAAACACAAGACAATTCCATTGTTATATACCAGTCAATGATTCGACAATTGAGAGTGAATTGTTTTCGAAAGACACCGAGTCGATCAAAAATGTTTTATGAAAAGAAAAACCAAAAAAGACGAAGGGAACTCCCAAATTCTGAATTTATATGTGTATTAGTTGCTTGCGCGGTGTACTATAAGTTATTAATTTTATATGTAATCACCACGCTTTACCGTTAAGTATGTGTATTTGCTTATTTGTCTAGCGTCGTGGCACCCACCGGACGCCGCGGTGCGCTGAGCGTGGCTACGCGCGCGGCCGGCAGAAAGCAACATTTAATTAAATTTTAAAAAAACGACGGTGTTGCTCAAACATTTTTACATTCTCATCATGGATGAGAAGGTATTGGTTTTATGTGAAAAATGACTTTCGAAAATTTCATCAAATCTTTACGTTTTGAGACCCCCTGAGTCCGAAAGAAGGGTTTTTACGAAAGTGTCTGTCTGTCTGTCTGTAGGTCGTGTGCGGCATAACTCTCGATAGAATTATCAGATTGAATTGAGCTTTGGTACACTTTATCGGAGCCGAAAAAGTAAGGACAAGTTCGTTAACCAGCCACATCCAATCAAAATTGAGGGATTGAGCACTACTTTTGTGTTTTTGAAAATAACTTTTTGAAAAAATACAAAATTTCAACACTGGTTTTTGATAGTGCTCATAAATCTCTAAAAATTATCTTTATAACGTTTTTTGATTAAATCAAAATTAGAAATGTTACAGCATATTCAAATTCGAAAAAAGTCAATATCAAAATTCCATTTTCCAGTTAAATTATACGAGATACGAAAAAACGTTATAATACAATATTATTGAATAAATAAAGACCTACAAATTTGAATCGTAACATTTTTTCATAAGATGCATATTTTTTTTTTTAATTCAAAAATAATCTATTGAAAATCCAAAATTCAATTTTTTAACAATAATATGTGAAATACGAAAAAAATGTAAGAATACAAAGTTGTTCGTTTCGAAAAGATCTACAAGTTTTGTCTTACACAGTTTATGAAAAAACATATATTTTACGTTTCAATTCCAAAAAATACGATTAAAATTCAATAATTCCATTTCTTAGACAAAATATATGAGATACATAAAAAAAGTTCAAATGAAAAATTATTTTCCTAAATGAATTCTACAAATTCTTATTAAGAAATTTCTCGACAGGATGTATATTTTATGTTTTGATTTTTAATATTAAAAAAATTCGATTTTTTTCACCAAAATATGTGAGATACGAAATAAGCGTTCTGCAGAATCGTTTCCTTAAGGTAGTACGATCACGAAAATTAGACCTCAGACAAAAATAGATAATTTTGCTTTCAAGAATAGCAACATTATTATTGAAGGGCCAATTTGAATGAGAAAAGATTATTTTTCATGAGAAAAATTTGAAATACAAAAAAATAATGTTATTAATAAATTTTATTTTTGCCCAAACTTATTTTCTTATCGCTTCGAGTCAAATTTTTGAAAATGATGCGATTCTAATAAATTATGGTTCATTTTTTTAGAAAAAAGATTCTCTACAACTTGACTGTTTCCTATTTTGAAATTGAATTAATTATTATCAAATACAGCAATTTGTTTATAAAAATTTTGTTTTGAAAAATTGTTTTTTTATAATTTCAGCCATTAAAGAATTCATTTTCAAAAATCGGAAACGGTCAAGTTGTAGAGAATCTTTTTCCTAAAAAAATGAACCGTGATTTATTATAATCGCATCATTTTTAAAAATTTGGCTCGAAGCGATAAGAAAATAAGTTTGGGCAAAAATGAAATTTATTAATAACATTATTTTTTTGTGTTTCAAATTTTTTTCATGAAAAATAATCTTTTCTCTTTCAAATTAGCCCTTCAAAAATAATATTGCTATTCTTGAAAGCAAAATTATCTATTTTAGCCTGAGGTCTAATTTTCGTGATCGTACTACCTTATATAAAGTCTACGATTATTTTTTCTTTTTGAGAGAGTTGGAAGAAAATAAATTATTTTAATCATGTAATTTATTAAAAAGTTACTGAAATGTATACAGAAAATCGAGCGCGAAGCGCGAGTGTCATGATGAGAATGTGTTCCTTAAGGCCGATAGAGCCTTAAGTAAATTGAATTTCCTGTTTCACTTAAACTGAAAAAGAAATTTTAGTGGATTTGAGAAAATGAGTAATTCACATCATCTTTAATATTATAAAATTGGTTTAAGCTTCAGTATTAAATTATAAGAAATAAACTTAAATGTATGCGAAGAGCATAAGACCGAGCGCAAAGCGCGAGGTCCAGAAAGATCGGAGCGCGAAGCGCAACGATCAAATCGCGCGCCCTAGGCGCGCTCAAGCTTGCGAGCGAAGCGCGCGATGAGAATGTGCCCGCGAACCGGGCAGATTTTATTTCATACGATAGTTGCTCACTATTTTAGGGTTCTTTTCGTGTAAAAACTAAGGAAAAATTGCGTGGAGAAAGCAGTTAAAAATGCATTTGTTTATGAAATTGTTATAAAAAAATTGTTAAATAAAAAAAATTTTCACATTGCATTATATCATTTAAAAGGACCATCATTCATTTAACAATCCTGAAAATTTCATCAAATTTGTGATAGAATTATAATTGTTATGAATATTTCAATAAAGTGGTGCATAAATGTTTAAGTTATGAAAAAACTATTAAACAATTGGAATATATGCACAAAACTTGGAAGAAGTATTTGTGGGTGCTGGCCCTCCAAAATGGAAAGATCGATTGCGCGATTCGTAACTATGCGAAAAATGAGGGGGCCACTTCAGAAATTGCGACTCTTCTTTAAAGCTGACAGAGCCTTAAGTATATGGAATTTATTTTCTCTTTTGTTTTACGTTTTTCATGAACATGAAAACAAATAAGCCATCTAGGGGGCATTATTTCTCAACTGCCCCGACATTTTATGTCACGTGTTTCGATCGTCTTCATATTTTTTTCTATGGGTGATTTCGAAAGGATTTTTACGCCCTTTCATTCTATTA
This sequence comes from Diplolepis rosae, assembly GCA_030998225.1. Taxonomy (NCBI): domain Eukaryota; kingdom Metazoa; phylum Arthropoda; class Insecta; order Hymenoptera; family Diplolepididae; genus Diplolepis; species Diplolepis rosae. The sequence continues at coordinate 1,859,271 of JAPYXD010000161.1, forward strand.
TATCCGTTTTTTATTATTTTTCTATTTTCGTAAAGAAATTACTGAATCAAATGTTTATTTAACATTTTCTATCATTCGGGCACTCTTGATTTTTTTTAAAACTAATATCAAAAGAAAGCTTAACTTTTTTACAGCAAATTCCTGTAAAGACAAAATGGAATGGCTGGTAGTATCGGAGATATGGGTCTCGATTGAAGCGATCCTCTCGCCGGCGCGTTCGTAAAAGCCTCAATCACCGCGACACATCAATATCAATATTCAGTAATTTTTTTATGAAAATTAATAAAAAATGGATATAATAGAATGAAACGGCGTAAAAAATCCTTTCGAAATCACCCATAGGAAATTCAATTCGCATTTATAGAAAGGGACTTATTGCCATTTGAAAATACCATGACGGACGTTATGGGTGAAAATTCCACCCCGTGTAGTTTGGAAAGGAGTGGTAACAAATGTCTCTACTTTGGGGGGGGGGGGGGGTAAACTTCCTTCAAGTAGGCAAACAAATTCTGAAAATATGAAGACAATCGAAACACGTGACATGAAATGTTGGGGCAGTTAAGAAATAATGCCTCATAGGTGGTTAATGATAAAGATAGTAGAGCCTCCATCTCACGATCAGTCATCCCTGAAAAGAATCCTTTTACTATATTACCTTAACAAAAGCAGCGTGATCAGAATCTTGAAAGCACCTGCTATTAAATAGGGATAAATAGGGCCATTTTAACACTACATAATAAATCACTAATTAATCAAGCAGTCATACAAATTATTATATAGGCAGGAATAAGCCATATATTAATTATCAGTATGAAAGGAAAATTTTTCGCTTTATGGGCAGTTGAGCAATGAAACATTCAGTGCCAAAAACACACGTGGAATAAAATTGATCAATAAACCCGCATATTGATAACCTTCTGCTGAGCTCCAAAAATTAAAATTTTATCCTATGTTTGTAATAATCAAACTTTGAGTTATCCATTGAAATTGTTTTACTGGTAAAATCTATTATGATAATAAAATTATTCAATAGAATAAAAGAAAGGAGATTATATTTCAATCATAAGATGCGTATCACAATTTATATAATTTGTACAATTAAGTTAATGTTGCCATAAAATTATTTTGCAATTACTTTCACGTGCTTTCAGGTTCGCGCATGGAGTACGAGTGTTCAAGTATCGAGTATTTTCCAAGCGAAGAGTATAGTCCGGATCCAACTGATTCGACAATGGCAATACCATGTGAGTAATGTACGATTAACTACTGAACTATCCGCTCCCGAAATCGCATTAATTAACCCCTCAATTTAGACAATATTGTATCTATCTCGGCTGCACCTTAATGATTAATTGCTGAGTTCCATCTAATTACAATCATGCTAACGTTACTGTACTTCTACCGTGGCGAGCATTTTTTTTTAAAGCAATTACAATAAATCATATAAAAATCAAAATTGTGATTTTTTCAAAACTTTGTAAATACTTGGTGAATTTTTTAAAAGTTTAAACTCTAATGAAATATTTAAAGAATTTGAAAATCTTTCTGTGGAAAAAAGACGCTTTCGACTGCGCTGGGATTCGAGCCCAGGTCTTTCGATCCAATGAAATAATTTTATTCCTTGTCAATTTTTTTGTAAATTCCTACAACTTGTAATAATTTTTTTTCATAGCGCCTCGTTTGGTAATCCTATTATTATTATTTACAAGATTATGTACAAAGGATGATACACAGCGATTGCGACGAGTGTGAAGTTTGCTGCTCGAGCAAATTCACACACCTTGAATCCGTTGTGATCTGTTTCGAGTAATGCATATTATTTTTCATAGCAACTCTTTTGAGAATTTGATTTGATGTAACTGTAGAGCGGGTTGAAACTGCGATTTGTAATCCTACTTTTAAAGTTTCAATCCGGTCTATAGGTACCAAAAATCGGATTTTCAAAAGAGGTGACATGGAAAATAATATGCATTACCCGAAACAAAATACAATGGATTCAACAAGTACACTTGTTACGATCGCTGTGTTTCATCCCTTGTAATGCAATATACTCGTACTATTTTCATAGCGCCTCTTTTGAAAATTCGATTTTCGTTACCTACAGAGCGGGATACAACTGCGATTTCCAACCCCAGGGTTGAAAACGTTTAAAGTAGGGTTAAAAATCGCAGTTTCGACTTGCTCTATAGTTACATCAAACCAAATTTTCAAAAGAGTTGCTATAAAAAATAATATGCATTACTCGAAACTCGCAGCAAACTTCACACTCGTTACAATTGCTGTGTTTCATCTCTTGTAATGCAATATACTATTGAATGTATTTACTTTTTTGCAGGGAAATTTGTAAAGTTTTATAGTGTATTAAAATATTAGTATATTGTATATAGTATTGTAAAATTAATGTTTTCCCCGTGTCGCACACGATTTTTTTTCTACTAGAAGGTCAGAAAAAGGATTTGTTTGCCCCAAATGTGGAAATAAAATCCACTTTATGACCCACTAGTAGAAAAATAAAATTTTTCAATTTTATTAATAATATCAACTGAGTGTCTTGAGTTCTGCAACACTGGCCCAACACTAATGATAATATACTATGCAAATTTGTGAAAATAACTTATTTTTATCAAAATTTTTTAATATCGTTATGAATATTTAAGACATAACATATTTCTCTTATTAATTCTTGATTGGCCTCCCTAATTTTCAAGACAATTTTACTAAAATGAAGTTAACAGACGTTTCTTGTTACCTTCTGATACATTTACCAAATTTTGAGCAAGATATTTTATAAACAATAGTATATTATGTGCCTAGGCTCATAATGAGGGTTATTATACGACGAGCGACAATGCTCGCAGGAGACCGAAGCTAAGGCATAGTCGAGGCGTACGTGAGACGTAGCCGAGACAAAGCCGAGACAAAGCAGAGGCGCGATCAGTCCTGTGAGCATTTTAGACGAGTCTCGTAATCACCCGAATTGTGTGCATTGGCACATATTCTATTTTATGTGACTTCGGCGCATATACGAGTTTTTATGCGTACACTCGAATCCAATCTGAAAAGGTCAAAATTGCCGTGATTATCGCCCATCTTACTTGATATTTCGCGACTAGTTCCGGCCATTATAATTTTCTCGATCTTGTGTGGTAGTAGAGTATTTTAGTAGACGCATGCGCAGTTCAAATGTACAAGGCTTTGTCAGTACGGTGCGAACGTTGTACGAAGAAGAAGAATAAAAAGAAGATTACGCTCCGCTGTATCGTAATAGGCGTATGTGCAGTTCAATTTTTACATTACATTCCTCTGAATCGTAGTGCACAACATTACGCTTCTCTCAACTTGTGCAGGACCCCGCGGTATGTCCCTCCTCGCCGCATCTCCAGCAGAACCTACTGCGGTCTGGCCCACGACAGTCCGCTGCTATGTGGCCGAAGCCAAGGCAGCGATAGCAACGGTTAAGCTCCTTCTTCCTGCGAACCCTGCAGGATACCCACCCAATTTTGATGTGGGCCGCCTTGAGAAGTTTCAAGGCTTTTGCCTCCTCTAAAAGAATAAACGCCTTCCTGTTTCCCTTGTAGGGTCTCTTTGTTAGGGAGACCGTAAGCTCTATCTCCGACTCTTGATTAAAGAAGCCTCTCACAGCCTCCTCGACGTCTCCGACTTCAATGCTTGGGTCCAAGTCGGCGATCTCAACCTCGATCCGGGGGATGAGATGACGGACCGTCCCCCTGGATCCAACTGCCTCTTTGAAGGCAGTGTCTAGCCTCCCTCTGCTTTTTGTGGAACATTTCAGTTCCACCAGCAGGTCTTTAGAGCGTGTCTCCCTGATTCCCTGGACTGTTGCGCCCAGTTCCTCAGGGTTGACGCTCTTCTGCCATTCGCGCAGGATGGGAGCGTAGCTCATTCCATCTCCTGGTTTAATGAGCACCGCTTCTGAGCGCGGACGACTGTTTTTCTTAGGCTTTTTCTCGGCCTTCTTTCTTTTCTTCTTCCACTGAAACCTCCGGACTCATAGTCGGTTCTCTATGCCGCTTGCGCGTGTCTGGCGTGGACCTCGCAGCCGGCTGTGGGAGGGTTTGGCTACCCTCGTCCACAGCTCCCTTGTCTTTGGATGGCTTTACCTCCTCTATTTTTCTCACCAGCAGGCCCCTCATAAGGTACTCGAAGGAGTTGAGGTAGCAGGTGGTATCCTCGATGTCATACCGCAGCGCCCCGAGCTCCTTCTTTGCCTCCTGAATTCCATCCCTGATAGGGAGGTGCATGTTCTTCTTGGTCCTGGCGAAGTTCTCCATCTTCTCCAGGGCCGAATCCACCTTCTGTAACAACTCCAGCTGTTTCTCGTTTCTTTCATGGAGCCAGTCCCGGTACTGGCGTACCTGGGACTTATCGCTCACGAACGGATCCAGCGTCTTCTCCGTCACATCTAGCTCCCCTCCAAATAACTCCTCACATACACTTTTATTTAAATTTTTAAACTCCATTTTTATTCCCACGATTAGCTAGGGAAGTATTCGGTCCGCCCATGCAGAGCCCCGCATGCAGGGGTAAGGCCTCAATACTCTAGGAGGTGGCCTGGTTTCCTAGAGACACCGTGTGAGACACCACTCCCTGGTGCCATGCAGCCCTCGGCACGGTAGTTAACACCTTGGCTTGGGGATTATTCCTTCGGGACCATCCCTGGAACATTGTCCGCGACTGCTTATTTAGTTTTGTATCCGTATTCAGCAGTAACCCTCGGTACAGGGCCCCTCTATCCGCAACCTGAGGACGCGCCCGGTGGCCTGTTCTAGGGCCCCCTGATCGATTTTCGAAGAAACCAATGCAGGACCGGGCAACAGCACTGATAATCCAATTGATATTCACAATGATGAACGAACTGATAAACCGATGAAAATGAAATCGATACTGACATGACATTGCAAGGTGCTCCCTAAAAGCTTTTCTTCTACCCAGATGAGACCATAATTGTTTCCACGAAGATTCCAACATTTTCTTTAATTTGTATCCATAGCATTATAACGCATTCCGATGGGGTTCCCCAATGAGTACAATTTCGTTTGCCTAGACATTCAGGATTTGTCGACGATCGATACATAGAGATACCTGTTGCTTTTACATGTTTAATACTTTTAAATTATTAATTTTACACATATTATTTTGTAAGTAAATATTGATAGTCACGGGACGTGACATATAGCCTTAAGAAAAAAAATACAAATCTTGAAAACTTACATTTTTAATATTATTATAGCATTTTTGAACAGTTTTTTTTGTATAGACACATTTTTCCAGAATATTTCTCAAATAATTAATGTTCTATAAAGATGTGGCAGTGGGTTGCCAAATTATTACACTCACTTTGTTTTTGTTAGACGCATAAAATCTCCTTATATTGACAAAACACGTATTAACATTTTTCCCTAAAGATAAAATAAAAGACGTCAAAATTATGCATAAAACTATCTCAGGATGAAGTGTTTTTGTCAATTTTTTAGGAAGATATTGTGAAAGATGTCCAAATTTCAAACTTTTCTGAAATACAACAAACGTTTTTGTTACATCTCAAAGTTAGCCGATTTTTATATTTACTTCGGTTAAAACTTGCTTTTACAGTGTAGACTTTTTCGGAACTCTAAATAACTTCACCTTCAAAATGAATCGAGAAACATCTTAAGATATTAATTATTTCAGGAATTATTTATGATTTGAAAAGTTTCAAATCTGGAATTTTTTCTTACATGTTATTTGCAGGGAAAAATTTTAATACGTGTATTGTCAATATAAGGAGATTTTATCTTACTAGCAAAAACAAAGTGAGTGTAATAATTTAGCAACTCACTGTAACTACTTTCTCTAGAAATGTAATTTTATTTACTTATTCTATTTAAAAGAGATTTAAAGTCAAATTCTATAAACGATACGGGTAACTTCAAGTACGCTTTTAATAGGTCGTTAGTGAGAGGAAGTTTGACAATTCTACTGAATGTGGGAAAAGATCTCGATATCCTTGTAGTTAACTTGCAGCGAAATCAAGTAGATAAGGCAAGAAGACATATTAGTCTAGCAACGAGTCTGGAAAGCACGCATTTAAGTTCCATGTAACACTTGATGTAGCATAAATTAGAGTTATAATTCGAGATGAACAGCTTAGATTTACTGAGCCCCTTTGCTCAATAGCTTTACTACCACAAAACTTTGTTACCACTAGCCACATGTGTTTAATTAATTTATTAATTCATCTATATTAATATACATGACTATACAGCATTTTTCTTTGTAAATTATTATTTTCACAGCCAACTGTTTTTAATATTAGTCTAGTTAATATAACCATTATTCTGGTTATGGGTATACAAACAATCAATTCTAGTTGTCACTGTCAACAAACATTCTAGTTTTTTGCCCTAATTTTTTAGTTTTTTTTTTAATCTACCAAAATAATTGAAAGAATGGATCTAATTACATGCAATTTAACGAGCATAAGGGTTGCCACTGTAGATTGCCAGGGAATTTTGTTTGCAAAGTGGCACGAAAAATGAAATTCTGACTACTCAACAAATTTATGCAGGGGCAATAGCAAATTTGAAGAACTTTAATGTATTTTTCTGTTCCACCAGTGATTACGAGCGTGCAGTTGAATTTTTAAAATTGAGGCATGAAAAGTGGAAGACCATCAATGAAGCCCTTTTCATTCACTCAACGACAACTATCGATGACAGTACTCTAGAAATAAAAGTATTTTCAGGAAGTTTGATGTCAAAAAGAGTTAAACTGTGATATTCAATGCAATTTTTTGAACGGAATAAACTATCGGGAACTTTGTGCAATGACACAAACTGTACAATATTGAAAATAAAAATTGATTTTCATGATATAAAATATTATCTTACCTGCTACTTATTTTTTTATTCGACACAAATTCACTAATTTGCCGAAATAAACATCGTTATCATCACGAACATAATTATTTTCATGTGCCTCCGGCGCGGAAACTCGTTTTTCCGTTAGAGCTGAGAGTAACGGAATGTTGTGTATTCCGTTACAGAGGAATATAATGTAAAAATTGAACTGCGCATGCGCATATAGTCTTACAGCGGAGCAGATTCTTCTTCTTATTATTCTTCTTCTTCTTCGCACAGCGTTAGCACCCTACTGACGATGCCTTGTACATTTGAACTGCGCATGCTGTATTACAACAAGCTACTACTACACAAGATCGATAAAATCAAAATGGCTGGGACTAGTCGCGAAATATCAAGTGCAATGGACGAGAATCATGATGAATACTAGATTAGATTCGAGTGTACGCATAAAAACTCGTATCCGCACCGAAGTCACATAATATACTATTGCACCTATATCAATAATAAACTTTCTGAGTGGATTGGATCCCTTGTTTTTTCTAAATAATGTGATTGAAAGTTCAATTGATTACTGAGAAAGAATTCCCAGGTACATTCTGTGATAAAAAAATTCATAACTTCAACAATTTTTAAGTGCACCCCTTGATTAAATACTCGAAATATTTTTATTTTATTTTTTTGGCGAGGAGGAAAAATGGCGAAATATTTTATAGACGTTCTACAGGACTCTCCCAGGACGGGTCTAGGAATACCTCTTAAAACCAAAAAACCCCCTCTCTCGTACCAATACACCGCCCGTGGAACCAGGGGAGGAATAAAAAGATTCCTCCCCGGGTAGACGCGGACAGCCAAGTCCGCCCAAGACGCAGGACCGCGGGTGCAGACCCCGATGCGATTTCTACTGGCCTTCGTTGTTGCCGCGCTCTGCACGCCCATCGAGCTCCCTCGTCTTCATCACCAGGGTGACGAATGACTCGATAAGCATCCATATCTGTTCAGACTGGAACATAAGAGAGACCATCGTGTCCCCAGCAAACACGTTATGTAACCGCTCCGTAACAAAAGGGTAACATAGTTATTTCTGGTTATGTAACGATTGTTATTATTATATTACCGCGTGAAGATGTAAAAGATCAATAAAAGAGTGAATGTAACAATTCTGTAGCAATGTGATGTATATACTATAGAAAAACAATGTAAAATTCGTTCTCTAATTGTGTTATACACATGATCTGTAACAGTTTTGTCATAATGTTATGTAAGTGAATTGTCACGGCATTACTGTATAATTATGTAAGTCGTGTATAATGTACATTAGTAACAGCTACGTAACAATGTTACGTAGTTTTTATGTAAGAATCACGTAACATCTTTTTTATAACTTGGTTACCTAAATGATCTATTACAATTTCGTTGCTTTGTTACGTAACGGTATTGGAACAATGTTAAGGAATAGTTATGTTAGATGTATATAATGTACATTAGTAACAGCTATGTAACAGTGTGACATAATTTTTATGTGACAATACTGTAACTTTGATTCTGTAACTTGTTTACGTGAATGATCTATAACACTTTCTTTGCAGTGTCACGTAAGTGTACTATGACGGCATTACTGTGCAGTGCTTCTCTGTAAGTTGTGTATAATGCACGTTATTATCAGATATATAACAATCATGTAATATTATATATAGATATTTTAATTTCCCGAATACCGACATCAATAATAGTTGAAAAAATTAAAAATTGTGGGTAATAACTTGTGTAAACTAAATTGCTCTTATGGTAAAATTTCACATGCCCTAAGTATAATATTCAGTAATCGACAAATAACACAATGGTGCAAAATTTGACTCACAGAAATGAGTTGTGTATTATCAATATTTTATCATCATATATCTATTTAACATATCTCCGTTACATACTATTTACATATCGCTTTTACAAAATTTCTATATAACATAATTTCATAACACATATAGAACATATTTACATTGATGCTGCGTAACAATATAGCACATATGTTACATAAGTCTGTTACAGACCCATTACATCACAGCGTTACAGAGCTGTTATGGAACTAATTCATCACACAGTGTGGCATTTGGGTCACAGGTGACTCACCTGTAAGTCACCAGCTATGTAACGTGTTACAATCTGTTACGTACCAGTTATATACATGTTATATAACAGTGTTTGCTGGGTCAGGAGTGAGTTGTGAGCCCACTGCCCGACCGACAGCCTCCCTTTCCGCGCCCCACCTTGCACAGACAAAGAGTGTATGCTCTGAATTTTCTACAAGGACTCCGCAGTAGCGACACGACTCATCGTCTCTTTTCTTGAAGCGCTTCAGGTACGCATTAAAGCAACCATGGCCTGAAAGCGCTTGCGCCAGGTAAAAGCCGACTTGACCGTGCTATCTATCCAGCCAGGTGACGAGCTCCGGGATTAGACGGTGTGTCCATCTACCGGATTGGTCACCATGCCATCTCGTCTGCCATTTCTCGACGAGTCTGCGCCTTCCATCCTTGCGCATGAGCTCCTTCGCTCCTGCAGGTTTGTTAAGCAGGTGAGCTCCTTACGGAGCTGAAGGGTCTCCTTCCTTCCCTCCGCCAATAAGTCTATTGGTGGGACGCTCGCTAAATACTCGAAATTGTGAATTTTTTTAGATTTTTTAAAAATTTCGTTTTTTCAACAAACAAAAAATTGTTTACATAAAAAAAAATTTGTTATTAATATTTAAGACAATTTTTTTTTAATTAAATTTTTCAGATGGACCATTTGAAAATATGTATGCATGATTTGTTTGATGATATCCTACTTTTCCCATTCTCAAATAGTCAGACATTGAGAAAACCAAAATTTTTCATTATTTTCCTTTTAACAATCGGAAAAATGCATTCAAAAAGCTGGAAATTCAGGTTTGTTCGTTTCTGATGTTACCCTATCGACCTGTAAAATTTGAAGTAAATCGAAATATATATATATATATATATGTATATTGAAACGACATCTAAATTATATTGGATGTTCAAAGAACCTGAGGGTTTGAAACCGCAAATTAGCCGATGATGATGGTGATTGATTATAGAATAGTAATTTTCTGAGCTTTTATAATGTCGTAAAAAAAAAGATTATGTAGATGCATTGATGATATGTTTAGCTACTCTGAACGCAAAAAAAATGTCAAACCAATTGGGGTGCATTTTTATTGCGAATCTCCTTGTCTCTCTCAAATCAGGGTGCTTTTTATTGTGAATCCCCTCGACTCTCACAAATTCGGGTGTTTTTTTCTCAATTCAGGAGTGGTTTATAAGAGTTTCAATGGTCTATAAGTGTCCTACAACTTACCTACATAATTTTTAGGAGTAATATTTCACAATTCAGGAGTGATTTGTAAAAGTTGCAATAGCTTTAAAAGTTTATTTAATATAGCTACATGTTTTGGGGTAAGTTTTTTTAAATTCACATCAGAATAAAATAATTGAAAATATAATTGAAATTTTTAAAATTCTAGAAATCCTATTTCTGAATTAAGGGGTGGTTTGTAATGGTCTATGAGTGTCTTACGGCAGTCATCGAGTGACGGAAGATTGACAAGACTAAATATCTTGATTTATATCGAGCCAAAGCAACTAGCATATATAAATTGTCGGGGACTGTCTTTAGTCAGACTTTTATGTTTTTCAATCAAATTATAAATTACCACATGTAAAAAAAGAGTTGCACATTAGAATGATTAAAGTAATTCTTTATATAAACTCTGGTTTGGGTCTTTATTTTCCCTCCCGTGTCTAGAACTCATAATTGAATCTATTATTTAATTCTCATAATTTTACGAGTACCTAAATAGAAATAAATATAAAGTTACAATAGCTACGTGCACTGAAATACTTATTTTTTGATTTAGGGCAGTTTAAAGAAACAAAAATTGATGTTACAAATGTTTCATCCTTTAGGAGTGGTTTTCACATTTTGGGTGATTTGTAAGGATAGGAAAATTCTCAAACTTTTTTCCACGTTGGATACCCAAGTATTCAGGTCCACCATGTGTCGTGTAGGTTAAACTACTACAAAAAGGTTGGCCATAATACATTAAAACAAGTTGAAACAGATTTTCTAATGGTTTTTCTCTTCTCAGAAGCAAAGGATTTATAGGAGAAAATGATACCATAATAATTATATCATGTCATTAATAAGAAATTTTACATACATGGGACGATGACTTTTCACTTTTTCTTCAGCTTCAGTTCATATTTGTCATTTCATTGGTATGGTGGTTACTATTATTGACATATATATGACGCAAACATAATCTTAAATCCAGATCTATCTAATTTAACCATGTTAAAAGGAAGAAATATGTCGTTTTTTTCAAATTTATTTTTTAACAATGTATAATGCATATCCGTTTCAATACTTCTTTAAAACCCTTCTATTTGTTTACATAAGTAGGTTATCCATCCATTAATGCAAATCATTATCTTATCTATAACATATCTTTTTTATCAATTGTCACTGATATATAGTCAATTTACACAGAAAGAAATTTGATGGTTAAATGTATTATGTTTCGTGAGAAGAAGTACCATTTTAGAGAGTAAACCAGAACTAATGGTAAAGTTTATTATGTCAATCATTGCTCGCTGTCTGTCGTGAAATGTAAACATTGAGGCAAATTTTTACCATCTATGATGGGTATGTTTCACTTTCGAGCATTCTCATATTTCGACTACAGTAGGACTTGAAAAGTCAAATCAATAAAAGTGGATTTCACCATTTCCGATGGTATTAATTCCAAATTAAAGAAAAAAAAATTTTATCACGGTATCATTTCATAGTGCCACTGTTGATCTTTAATGCGCCTTGTCGATTCCCCTTCATTTATTTGTCAAGTGGCAAACATTTTAGCCGAAAAAACTGGTACTTTCAACCACCAAATTTCTATTCATGTAATTTTAACGATTTTCTATCAATTTTAATCATTTTCCTAATAATCCGTTTCGTTAATTTGCCTCTATCTTTTTTTTATCTGTTGAATAAATTGATTTTTTTCATCGACTGACGTAGATGGAAGATATATTATTCATATTAATCACTGTCTATCCTTTTTAATCCTTTCATTAGAAATTATGTACTCTAATTAATAGTTTTCAATCATCTTCTCAGTCCTAATCTATCCACTAGCTAATTTAAATTAAGCATTATTTGACAAATCATCGTATAAACGATATCATAAGGATAGAGGCGAATTGCAAACTATAGATTAAAACGGATATATATTATAATCAGATATTAATAAAATATGAATATGATCAGCAAACTTTTGCTTCAGACAGATTAAAACCGTTAAAATAAAGATACTAAGGTTAAATACATTCAATAACAGAAGTTCTAGTCGAGGGATAAATAAGATAACAGGCAAGGGATGAAAAAAGATGAAAAATAATGCAATTGTGGGTAAGGTAAGAGAGGCGAATTTTCCTGCAATAAAGCACAAGATAAAACAGTAACAAATGTATACGTATTTTACAAGAACGTGTACAGAGCGGTCGAGCGACAAAGTGATCGCTATGACGATAGGCTCGAAGACTGTTCATTACCCTGCAAGACGCTTCTCAAGGGTTTCTCAGAAATTCCTTCTTTAAGAGAAAGTTTCATTTTATAATATTTGGATTGCATTTTAAAACTACGTGACAAAACTCGGTCTGAAAGAACATCTATAATTAAATACAACTTAGTATTCGCAGAATTATAAAATAATCTAGCAGCTGCATTGTAACGCTTGTAATACCGTCCACTCCTAATAACGTAGACAAGAACATTCCTGTACTCCCACTACTGTGTTTGGGACCTAGGGACCTAGGAGGAAGCTGCAGGGCCACCCTGCAGCCAGAGTTACATCGTGTCTAGACTACGGCGGACCCTTTGTAACTCCCGTATTTCCACTAAGACAATAAATATCTTGAGTTTAAGTGACATCGTTTTATTTATAATTATTTCATATTCCCTAAATAAAACGACCCGTGACAATTTTGGCGATCCTGCCAGGATCCCTCGAAACGATTCCACGGAATCAAACCCGACGGATCTTTGTGAAGAATTTGGAAATTTTTTGTAGTGCTTTAGTTAAAAAGTGTTGAAGTGGAAAAGTGTAATAAAGTGCAGTTACCAAGTGAAAAAAAAAAAAAAGAAAAAAGGAGATAGTCCACGGATTATCGAAACAGCAAATTTTATACTAGACGGTGGAGAAATTTCACTGGTAATCACCAGAGAATACGAAATTAGGCTGAATTAAGTAGGCTTAACAGTAACTCTGTGGCTAGAAGTCCCAGAAAAGGGGAGAAGTCACTCAGCCAAGCTGACACCGTTGGAAAAAGAAGAAAACTCGTATTCTACCTGTTCCACGGCCCAGCAGTATAACGGGAAAGTTTGGAATTTTCGTCGCTACGGTTCATCAGCAAGGGGAAGAATCCCATCCTGTCAGATTCCATCAAAAGTACGTAAATTGTATTCACGTCATAACGTTCTATTATCGAACAATTGTTTGTTTAGAATTTTATAAATAAGTCAGTCGCATTTATGTAATAACATTCCACGACCAAACAATTGTTTATTCGTAACTTTATTACTAAATTAGATAACAAAAAAAATCGCGAAAATAGTTTTTTTTAGAAAATAGCGAATAGAGAATTTTTTTTTTTAGCACGGTAAAAGAGAAAAATTTAATCAAGCTGGCATTCCATACCTATCGACAAAATCTCCGTGAAATTCCTTCCCCTTCCGAAGACGAAAGTTCAGACATTAACGGCCATTTTAATACTATCAACCCTATTCAAAAGGTATTTAAAAAAATGTCAGATACAGATGCAAGTGCCCTAGAAATTCTATTGAACAAATTAAGGCAGCTCGAGACGGTTCAAAATTCCTTGTTAAGAAGTATTCAACTCCTGAACGAGGAAAATACCAAAAGAGCGGATGAAATAAAAATACTGGCTCGGAAAAGCGATGCATTGTTGACCGAGGACGAAAGCGCATCCGGTGGAAGGCAGACAGCATCGTCTCACACAGACGGTGAAGACGGAGATAACGGCATAGGTTCGGGAAATTTCGGATCGTCCCCCCCCCCCCACGCGAGCCTCGCGCACGGCTGTAGGTTCTTAACAAAATCTTGAGTCCCTTCCGCTCACACAAATGTCGCGCTCGACTGTAAGTCCTCAGTGACAGCAACCCCCAACGACACTCATCCCTGCTAAAGATCTCATAAGAACGATAGAGGTTCTCAATGGGCATGATGACATTGGGGTACACGATTTTATTCAGGGCGTTAAAAGAGCTCGAGTAAAGATAAAGGATCAAGCGAAACAATCTATTAGGCACACGGGAATAGGGTCTTACGAAGATCTTTATGAGACTTTAAAAACTAATCTCGCCCCTGTCCATTCAATAGAGTTGTGTAGAAGTCGGTTAGAAAACTGTCGACAAAATAATGATACTGTGCAAACTTATAGTACAAGGTTCCGACAACTACTGAACGCACTCTATTATGCTATAGAAACTGAGCATCAACGACCTTCTGAAAGAAATATAGCAATAGTAATAGAAGAGCGTACAGCTATAAAAAGGTACATAATGAACTTACGTGACGAAATAAGTATACAGGTACGACCGTTGCAGCCGAAAACATTTTCTAAGGCACTTCAAGACTCTCTAGAAGCCGAAGCATGGCACCGAGAGAGACTGAGGAATACGACATACTCAATGCCAAGATTACCATCTCGAGTCAGTAACCCAACAATCTCACGACCTACTAATTTTGCTCGGAAACCGACCACAAGTTTCACGACACCACAGACGTATAAACCTGCATACGCAAATCCACCAAACCATGGGCTTCCTCTACAACAAAGAACTCAAATGACTTGTTTTAATTGCAATAAAATAGGGCACGTCCAAAGTCAGTATCCGAACCACAATAAAAATTCAGGGTTTTCAGCGGAGTCACCACACCAACCGTCTTCCTCAAAGAGTGAATACGCTAAAAGAGATAGAAGAATCGATTACAGAAACCATCGAACATCGCGAGGAGGAGAAATTCCAGAACGAATATCCGCAATATCCGGAAGAAGACTGCAATCAACAGTCATCCGAGGAGACGGATTGGGAGACACAAGATTATTGGTCGACTCAGGATCATCAATAAATCTCATTAAAAGATCTAACGTGCCCAGCAATGCAAAGAAAATTGCCAAGGACAAGAGATTTTTTATGGGCCACGACAAACATGTATCTTCCCACGAAGTGATAATCCCCTACCTAGGAATACAACACACCTTTCACATCGTTGGAGAAGACTTTCCTATACCAGAAGATGGTATAATGGGATTGCCTTTCTTACACCAGTATAAATACAATCTCACCAACAATGCTTTGTATTTAGATAAGAAAAAACACGAGCTGATAGATGACGGTATAATTATACCGCCATACAGTGTACAACTATTAAAATTTCAGGTAAGGTCCACCAATGAAAACGCAGTACTCATGAATAACAAATATCTACCTGATTATATCTACAGAATTACAGATCAGCAAATCAAAATATCCCTAGCAAATCCCACTCCTGAGTATAAAACATACCAAGTCAACGAATTTGATATTAGGCCCAGCAAGCTGGAATTTAAAGAAACTCCTGTTATGTACATAACAGAGCAGGAACTTTTTAAAAGGATTCAAAAAGTATTAGAATGTACACGTTTAGAACACCTGGAACCAGAAATTAAAGAATCCCTTAGTAAAATAATATCGGGATATCACGACATATACTCTTTAGAAGGAGATCCTTTACCATGCACAGATTTGACGTCGCACAAGATTGTACTCAAAGAGGACAAAATTGTCAACATCAAAAGTTACCGACCACCAGAGTGCCACAAAGAAGAGATCCACCGGCAGACGATGGACCAACTGCAAAAAGGGAATATAAAAGATTCGAAATCACCCTTTAATTCGCCTATCTGGGTAGTGCCAAGAAAAACAGACGCGTCAGGCAAAAAAAAGTGGCGTATCGTCATCGATTTTAGGAAACTCAACGAGTACACGGATTAAGATGCCTACCCATTGCCTGTTATTGACGAAGTCCTCGACCATTTAGGTAAAGCTAAATTCTTTTCGGCATTTGATCTCAGATCAGGGTTCCACCAAATTCCTATGGACCACGAATCAACGAAATATACGGTCTTCTCCACGCCTGACGGGCACTTCGAATTCCAACGTTTACCCTTTGGATTAAAGAACGCACCGGCCACCTTCCAGAGGATGATGGACAATGCCTTAAGAGGACTAGTAGGAAAAATATGCTTTGCATACTTGGATGACATAATTGTCTTCGGATCTACCTTACAGGAACACAATAAAAACATCGTTACTCTGTTCGAAAGTCTCCGACAAACCGGGTTAAAACTCCAGCCTGAGAAATGCGAGTACCTGAAACCTGAACTCGAGTATCTCGGACACTTAATAACCTCGGA
The DNA here is from genome assembly GCA_030998225.1 of Diplolepis rosae. NCBI lineage: Eukaryota > Metazoa > Arthropoda > Insecta > Hymenoptera > Diplolepididae > Diplolepis > Diplolepis rosae. Next base: position 1,875,664 of record JAPYXD010000161.1, read on the forward strand.
GGGAGTAAAACCTAATAAGAACAAGTTAAAGGCAGTAATGGAATTCAGACAACCCAGAACTCCAACGGAGGTCAAAAGCTTCCTCGGCTTGTCGGGATACTATAGGAAGTTTATACAAAACTATAGTACTATTGCCAAGCCTTTGACAGAACTTACAAAGGACAAAAATCCCTTTTGCTGGACGCTGCAGTGTCAAGATGCTTTTGACGAGCTGAAAACAATATTGTGTTCAGCCCCAGTCCTAAGATACCCAGACTTCTCAAAAGAGTTCACATTGAAAACTGATGCATCTAATGTCGGATTGGGAGCCGTTCTGTCCCAGGAAGGCCATCCCTGTTGCTACATTTCCAGGACACTGAATGCGCCTGAAGAAAACTATACTACGACTGAAAAGGAACTCTTAGCCATAGTATGGGCAGTAAAGAGACTACGGCAATATCTGCTAGGAAGAGAGTTTAGAATACAGACTGATCATCAGGCACTTACATGGCTTTTCAATGTGAAGGATCCTTCTTCCAGATTAATGAGATGGAGAGAAAAATTAAAAGAGTACGAATACAAGATTTAATACAAGAAAGGATCGGAAAACCAGGCCGCTGATGCTCTATCGCGTGTTTTCCCCATTCGAAGAGATCTACCACAAGACTTCTTAGAAAATATAGCCATCGACCTTGAGAAAAAACTCCCAGACATCGAAATCTTTGAAAACCCAGGAGAACGAGATTTAGTAACACCTGAACCTGATGAGCAGCCACCAAGGATTCCTAACCCAGAGGAAATGCAAATATTACCACCTCTGGTATATGCACCTTACACTGAAGTCGAAAAGACTAATGAGGAAAGAAAGAAACTGAACGACGATTACTACAGATGGTTTTCTCAACCGACTGAGACACGGGAGGTCGAAAAGCCGAACGCTAATGGCAAGCTCTGGAGACAACTGATTAAAAGAGAATCTGCCACATCTAGTTCGGTGAATATGGGTAGTTACCACGAAACCAAATGGTTAGCTGCAATAAATTCAGTAGCTCTGGAAACTCTTAACCGGAAGCTCGGAATTCTCAGACTACATTTCAATGATCCCACAATTACTAGCACCGAAAGAATCAAATTAAAAACACTCGTCGCTTTCATAGGTCATAAATACCCTCAATTGAAGATACACACCTGTTATCGGTCGACAACAGAATTATCTGAAGAAGAAAAGAAACAGATCATACAAGAGAGTCATGACTCAGTAATGGCGCAACACTTTGGAGAAAACAAATCCATCGCTAGGGCACGAGAGCTAGGTACATGGACCAATATGGAGGAAGACATCATCAAGTTTGTCAAGTCCTGCGATGTGTGCCAAACTCAAAAGTTAACGCGAATCAAAAGGAAAGCTGAAGGCATTATTCCTGACACCCCGACAGATCCAAATGACAAGATTGCCATGGACATTTTTGGTCCCCTACCCATGACAAACAAGGGTAATGAGTACATCTTGTCAATCCAGGACATGTTAACAAAATACATTACCCTTATTCCATTGAAAAATATTACGTCGGAATCCATTGTCGAAAACCTATTCGATCATTACATTTATATATTCGGATCTCCTAAACATATTTTAACAGACCAGGGACAGAATTTCCTATCTGAGTTAGTTCAGAACTTCGAGAACCTGTTCAAGATCAGACACGTGAGAACCACAGCTTTCCATCCTCAATCCAATGGAGCCCTTGAGAGAACTCATGCAACTATTAAGGACCTTATAAAAACTGCCATGTCGGATTTACACGTACAATGGGACGATACGCTTAAATTCCTTTGTATGGCCTACAATACAATGACTCACGAAGGAACAGGATTTAGTCCTTTCCAACTAACATTCGGACGAGATGCCAACATACCATCTGCTTTAGCAACGACGCCAAGTTTAAAATACTCCGATCTAATTAAACTTTGGCAAGAACGACATGAACGTTATCTTAATAAAGCAAAAGACAGGATACATAAAAATAAGGAAAAGTACAAACGACAGCAAGACTCACGAATAGCACTGCCTCAAAGAATCTTCGAACCCGGTGACCTAGTAAAAATTATGAACACTAAAGAAAATAAGCTCAGCCCTGAATGGAAAGGGCCAGCCACTGTTGTTAAAATCTTACCAAGAAATAATTACGAAATTATATTTAATAACGAAAGAACTATTGTTCACGCGAATCGTTTAAAAGAACAATATTAAATTCTTACAGATGGAGTTCATTTGGTTACTAGCTCTTCTTGGCTTCTCGCATGGGAAATTAACAACTAAATCCCTTGATGATGTCATAGTTTATGCGGAGGACCTAGGAGAAGTTCGTCTATACCATCAATCCTGGACGCTCATAAATGTAATTGACAGCGACAACTTATACAACCGTCTGCACCAGGTCCATGCAGCCTCAGAGCTTGTACAAGAGCAGTGCAATGGGCATTGCTATGAAGCAAGAGAGATAGAATTGATAAGAGGACGACTCGATAGAGTAAAACTGCTACACTACAATCTCGATCACATCTTGGGCTATGGTCGACAAAGAAGAGGATTGATAAATAGAATAGGTACCCTCTCTAAAGCATTATTTGGCACTCTAAACGAAGATGATCTTGCTCTCATCAACGCAAATATGGACAAATTGTTCAACGACAATGAAAAAATGTCACAAAGTATAGCCAATCAGACTATCATTATGCGTACTCTACTTGACTCTACCTCCCACGATATCCACAAAATGAATGAACAGACTAGAAGCCGACTGGATGAATTAAATGGGCTAGTAAACGCTACGAATAAAAATTTACAAAACTTACAATTAGCAAACCAACTATTAACCTGCACTATTAGTATACAAGAAATTAGTGAGGATGTTAATTTGTTAATAAATGCTATCAACGACGGCAAGCATGGGATCATACATCCCCAGTTACTAACACCCAAACAAACAATCAGTGAAATGAAGAAACTCGAAGAAGAGCAAAATATTATGTACCCGGTTAAACTGACAGAATATAACTATCAGCACATAATTGATATCTCTGAACTTTCAGTCTTTATAATTGATAGGAGACTAACTTACTCATTACGAGTGCCTATTCCTGAAACTGACACCTTACAATATCTACACCTAATCCCAATACCTAAACCCCATGGAAACACCTTCCTGGCTGCTATACCAACACACGAAATCATTTTGATCAACAAAGAGAAAAATTTCTATGTTCCCGGCGATTTTACCTCCATGAAATCTTGTAAAAGCTTAGGCGAAATTAAGATCTGTAAACGAATACAGCCCAGTTACTTTTTGAGCGAGATTCACTCTTGTGAAAGCGAATTGTTTAAATCGACGATTAAAACTCTCGATAGTAAAATATGTCAAATATCAGTTTTTAAAATACAGGAGTTAGTTTACATTCCTTTATACACCGATAATCAATACATTTTGATACCCGAAAAAAATCTAGAAATTAATACTATATGCGAAGGGCATGCTGAGACAATCACGCTAAACACCGCCACTTTTATAGCAGGAACTAACTGCATAATACAAACCCCTAAGTCTATGCTTAAACTATCCGGTCCCGTATCAATGAAAACGAATGTTCTTTATAAAAAAAATGTGTCAATACCTTTTCAAGAGACCGAATTAGAGTTACTAAAGGACAGTCTTCCATCGATACAAGAAACCCTGACGCATGCCAGAATTAATGAATTTAAAACTACATTACGCGATATAGAATCTTCTATGAAAACTGTTCGAGATGACAGAAGAAGACATTCCTGGGTAGAAACCGGGCATGATGTATTAAGATATATAGGCTATACTGCCATAGGGATTATTGTTGTATATCTAAGCTATAAGATTGGCTTCTTTAAGTGTATATCAAAATTAATGCCAAAAAACTTATGTATCAAGCTCTTTTGTATGAAAACAACTGTCAACGCAACGCCTCAAACCTATGTGGTACCTTTCGCACCCGCCTCACAATCAGAACGACTACTCATCGAAGAAACAGAAATTGTTAGACCTAGAAACCTTAGACTTAAAATTAGAGACTAATTTTACTCTAAATCGGGGGATGTAACGCTTGTAATACCGTCCACTCCTAATAACGTAGACAAGGACATTCCTGTACTCCCACTACTGTGTTTGGGACCTTGGGACCTAGGAGGAAGCTGCAGGGCCACCCTGCAGCCAGAGTTAAATCGTGTCTAGACTACGGCGGACCCTTTGTCACTCCCGTATTTCCACTAAGACAATAAATATCTTGAGTTTAAGTGACATCGTTTTATTTATAATTATTTCATATTCCCTGAATAAAACGACCCGTGACAGCACAAAATACAAAAAATATAAAATTTAAGATGTACTCGCTACATAATTTATTTTTTATCCTTTTCAATACCTTTACTTCCTGATTCAAGCAAGATATATTGATTCTTTATTGCTTGTACTTCTTCAAATTAATAGTTTCCGCATTCCTTTGCTTGTGCTGCTGCTCGTAGATGAGATACATAAAATTAGAGTGCAGTGACACCTCGTCTGGTTGTAGATCACGCGCTCTGTTTCCAAAGACTAAACTCTTGAGTCGCGTGTTCCCTTTGAAATTAAAAGTTTCTACACATTCTTGTTTTCTACATATAACTTTTAGACATGACACATACTATTCTGATATATAGAGTTACTGAACGTATGACATTTTGGAAATAAACCTTGAATTCCCAATTTCAAAAAAAAATATACTGTTTTTCTATTGGTACAATTTTCTTTAACTGAAATAGTTCTATTTATTATAAATTTATAGTTATTTTAGTTAAATTATTATATGATATCATTCTGATTCATTTTTGCAAAAACTTGTATAAAAGAGTAAGAAAAAAAGTTCGAATAAGCTTTAGTTAATAACATATTTTTGTATCCACTCTGCTCTAATTTGTTTTTTGATATATCTCGATCAATTACAGAAGAACTACATTTTTCGCATTACTTTCACTCATACCCTTGAAATCTACTCTTAAAGTCAAGCTTCCGGTCGAAAGAAGCTTTCATGCTACGTATACTTGAAGCCGATGCACTTACAATATAGGAAGTAATCTTATTGTGTACTTTTCGAATCTTTATATTGGAGATTTTAAAGTAAATTGTTGCTGATGAAAAAATGTCTTAAAGAGCTAAAAATAAAACTTGAAACTCTATAACTGTATCTTTTTAGAAAAAATTATAATATGTATTTTTATTTCAAGATTTTTATATTTTTTTCTGTGTTTGACATATAATTTAATTTATTTTAATATTATTAATTTTTTTTTTTCATTAGTAGTCGCGTATTGTAATAGACGCATGCGCAGTTCAAATGTACAAGGCTTTGTCAGCACGGTGCCAACGGTGTACGAAGAAGAAGAAGAAGAAGAAGAAGATTACGCTTCGCTGTATCGTAATAGGCGCATGCGTAGTTCAATTTTACATTACATTCTTCTGTATCGCAATACACAACATTACGCTACTCTCAAATGTAGCGTAAAAACTCGTATACGCACCGAAGTCACATAAAATAGAATACGTGCCAATGCACACAATTCGGGAAATTACGAGACTCGCTTAAAATGCTCGCAGGACTGATCGCGCCTCGGCTTTGCCACAGCTACACCTCGACTATGCCTTGGCTTCGATCTCCTGCGAGAATTGTCGCTTGTCGCGTAATAACCCTCATTATGCGCCTAGGCACATAATATAGTATAAGAATAATGTATACCCAAACTCTGAGCTGTATAAATATTGGTACCATGGAGTGTTGAAATTTATATCCTGCACACATTAATGTTAATAAATATTTGTGAGAAAAAATATTACTTCAGAAGTTTGGAGGCTTTTTATAAAATATTTTTAACGATATAAATCTAAATGCGGGAATGTTTCCTTCTGATTGACAGTCTGTTAACAACATTTCATGAAAACGATATCCAAATCGACAAAAAAAAACGAAGTTAACAAATAAAGTCAAGACCGTGCATTGTATACTATCCTATAGCTTCATTTCGTTGGCCTTGGGAATTTTTAAAAAAGTTTTAAAATCTGATTTCTGAAATACATATTTATTTTTAAAGTCTCAAAAGTCAAAACATTCCAATTATACATCTTTCCCGGAAACAATCTTCAGATTTTTGATGTAAAACATTTTTTTTTCAATCCCAATATTTTGAATCATCTTAATGATCATCTAATTTAATCATCTCATTTTTAATAATATTGACAAACTCATTAAAAATCTTTGAATATCTCCTAAATATTTACTGAAAGACCATATCGGCTTATTTCACATTACTAAAGTTTTAGAAAATTTAGAAGAATATTCGTTACATATTTAAATCAATTACAAAGTTAAATGTTGGAGTTGGAATTTGTAAACTTGAAGTTATAGTCAACCTCAAAAATAAAATATATAAGAAATTAATATAATTTGAATGTTTACTATTTATTTTTTATTTTAAATCTGCAAAAGTATTTTTGTTGGACATCATATATACCTTGAAGGATTTAGAAATGATACAGAGGGAGATTCCAGTCTAATAAAAGCTCTACTTATGGGAAATTGAATTGAGTAGTGAGCAGGAAACTCCGGGGTAAAAGATTACCACACTTCTGTTAATAAAGATACTCATATATCTTATAAAAAATAAGGATAATCTTTTCCATTGTCCTTCTCGTCGACAATATTGTCTCTTGTAATATCCGTTTTATAGCAGTTCCGCTTTTGTAAACTTGCGGTTTCTCGAAAGATTATTTCTCAACGCTGAAACTGTTTTTCATTTTCTTTTCTCATTTTTCATGTTTCTTCTCTTTTTACAGACGCAGTAACTAAGTCAGCTGTGTTCTTCTTTGCGGCAACTCTGTTACTGGTGATTGCTGAAGTTTGCTACTTCGCCAGACACGTTACCCGTCCAAAGCATAGGTTCTGCGTTTTCGTCGCCGGGGTGGTTTTCATAGTTTCCGGTGAGTGAACCGTAAGGCAGAGAATTGTATCAAAGCATGCTCTATCAGAGAATCTCAACAAATTTTAAAGTGACATGTTTGATAACATGTCTGCTATTATATTGACCCATAATTCATAGAATTTTTTGTTCATTTCTCGTTATTTTGGCATAGGGTCAGATTCTTTTTATTTCCTTCGAATAAAATTTTCACTATTAAATATAAAAATACTCAAAGAGAAAGCAAGGCAAACGTTTCGGCCACATATGGGGGCCCTCTTCAGTGCCATAAATTCAAAGATTAATTCAAAATTTCTGTAAAACATTAGAATATAGGAGATAATGAAATTAAGGATTATCATAGAATTCAAAAACTTATCTCAAAGCTTGCAATTCAAAATGAAGTAGTCCAGTATGCAGCATCACGATTCGAAAAAATATTTAGAGTTCACTGTGAATAAAAAACCGGATAAAAAATAAACTGGGAAACATAAAAAAATTTCCACACGAACCGACCGCAATTTAAAAAAATTTCTTATTAAAAAAGGATGCCAAATTGCTTATCAATGGCAGAACGCGAACAAAACCGGATAACAAATAAACCGGGAAACATAAAAAAATTTTCACACGAACCGACCGCAATTTAAAAAAAATTTTTTTTATTAAAAAAAGAATGCCAAATTGCTCATCAATGGCAGAACGCGAACAAAACCGGATAACAAATAAACCGGGAAACATAAAAAAAATTTTCTCCACACGTACCGACCGCTTTTTAAAAAAATATTTTTATTAAAAAAGATGCCAAATCGCTCATCAATGGCAGAACGCGAACAAGGTTTACATTTTTAAACTTTTTGTGAAGACTTTGTTACCGGAGTCTCTCACAGAATGATCTGAACTGTTTTAAAAACCGACTCAAGACATGTGGCTTTGCTGACCGAAAATTTTTTTTTATATAAGAAATCTTGAGAGGTTCTTTTGCTCCTTGAAGAAGACTAGTGTCCTATACCTAGTCAAGAAATTCGAAACGTTTATGGAGATTTTCACGAGTGGACGAAGGAGTGTATTTTTCAAGAAACGATTTTTATATCAGCTTCACGGACAATCCATTTAACATTGAATTTGCAAGCAAGGCATTACAGAAACATAAATTATTCTAATATCTAGACATGTACTTTTACTCAATACTATTTGAGTATGTTAAGCAATAAATAAAAAAATTGAATGTTGTTTATTACTGCATTCAGATTTATTCTGAGATGTTTTGAAAAATACTACATTTATCTTTAAAAAATAACAAAAATGCAATTTTAGTATTCGTGATATCAAGTATCACATTTTAGGAAGTATTAATAGATTTAGTTTGTTCTGAAAATGGTCAGAACTATGAGATATTCAACCTTTATACTAAATGTGCCATTTTAAAATTTTAAAGTGACATGTTTGATAACATGTCTGCTATTATATTGACCAATAATTCATAGAATTTTTTGTTCATTTCTCGTTATTTTGGCATAGGGTCAGATTCTTTTTATTTCCTTCGAATAAAATTTTCACTATTAAATATAAAAATACTCAAAGAGAAAGCAAGGCAAACGTTTCGGCCACATATGGGGGCCCTCTTCAGTGCCATAAATTCAAAGATTAATTCAAAATTTCTGTAAAACATTAGAATATAGGAGATAATGAAATTAAGGATTATCATAGAATTCAAAAACTTATCTCAAAGCTTGCAATTCAAAATGAAGTAGTCCAGTATTGTTTTACAGAAATTTTGAATTAATCTTTGAATTTATGGCACTGAAGAGGGCCCCCATATGTGGCCGAAACGTTTGCCTTGCTTTCTCTTTGAGTATTTTTATATTTAATAGTGAAAATTTTATTCGAAGGAAATAAAAAGAATCTGACCCTATGCCAAAATAACGAGAAATAAACAAAAAATTCTATGAATTATTGTTCAATATAATAGCAGACATGTTATCAAACATGTCACTTTAAAATTTTAAAATGGCACATTTAGTATAAAGGTTGAATATCTCATAGTTCTGACCATTTTCAGAACAAACTAAATCTATTAATACTTCCTAAAATGTGATACTTGATATCACGAATACTAAAATTGCATTTTTGTTATTTTTTAAAGATAAATGTAGTATTTTTCAAAACATCTCAGAATAAATCTGAATGCAGTAATAAACAACATTCAATTTTTATTTATTAGCTTAACATACTCAAATAGTATTGAGTAAAAGTACATGTCTAGATATTATAATAATTTATGTTTCTGTAATGACTTGCTTGAAAATTCAATGTTAAATGGATTGTCCGTGAAGCCTCTATACAAAATCGTTTCTTGAAAAATACACGCCTTCGTCCACTCGTGAAAATCTCCATAAACGTTTCGAATTTCTTTACTAGGTATAGGACAATAGTCTTCTTCAAGGAGCAAAAGAACCTCTCAAGATTTCTTATATAAAAAAAAATTTTCGGTCAGCAAAGCCACATGTCTTGAGTCGGTTTTTAAAACAGTTCAGATCATTCTGTGAGAGACTCCGGTAACAAAGTCTTCACAAAAAGTTTAAAAATGTAAACCTTGTTCGCGTTCTGCCATTGATGAGCGATTTGGCATCTTTTTTAATAAAAATATTTTTTTTAAAAAGCGGTCGGTACGTGTGGAGAAAATTTTTTTTTATGTTTCCCGGTTTATTTGTTATCCGGTTTTGTTCGCGTTCTGCCATTGATGAGCAATTTGGCATTCTTTTTTTAATAAAAATTTTTTTAAATTGCGGTCGGTTCGTGTGAAAATTTTTTTATGTTTCCCGGTTTATTTGTTATCCGGTTTTGTTCGCGTTCTGCCATTGATTAGCAATTTGGCATCCTTTTTTAATAAGAAATTTTTTTAAATTGCGGTCGGTTCGTGTGGAAATTTTTTTATGTTTCCCAGTTTATTTTTTATCCGGTTTTTTATTCACAGTGAACTCTAAATATTTTTTCGAATCGTGATGCTGCATACTGGACTACTTCATTTTGAATTGCAAGCTTTGAGATAAGTTTTTGAATTCTATGATAATCCTTAATTTCATTATCTCCTATATTCTAATGTTTTACAGAAATTTTGAATTAATCTTTGAATTTATGGCACTGAAGAGGGCCCCCATATGTGGACGAAACGTTTGCCTTGCTTTCTCTTTGAGTATTTTTATATTTAATAGTGAAAATTTTATTCGAAGGAAATAAAAAGAATCTGACCCTATGCCAAAATAACGAGAAATGAACAATCTCAACAAACTTTGCTCTTTGAAACTCTACGTCGCGTCTGTATCCACAGTTAGGTTTTCTACTTTAGAGACTCATTTTTCTAAATGGAGCTTACATTTTTATTTTATTTTAACTAGTTTTAAATTCTTATTCTTTTGAGCTTTTGTGGAATTCGGAAGTGTTAGGATTACACACAAAAACATGTTACAATTACAAAATAAATTAACTATTTCAATTATTGTTAAACCTATCTCCTGATTAAACAACATGCTTCAAACATCAGTTTTTAATAAATTTAAAATGCATAACTAAACTATAATGAGTTTGAAAAAGAATTATGGAAAACATGTAGGATAAAGGAATATGAAACGTGTTCTAAATTTTTTCATTTTTTATTCTTTCTTCTATATCAAAAACCAATTTCTTAGTTTGCTAATAATTAAGTAAAATATATAATAAAAATTTTGAATTATATCAAATTTAATAGATTTTTATCATCAGATATAAAAAATAATGTACTAATAAATCCTATATGAAACAAATTCCATGATTAATTTGTATTAGGTTTCTTGATAGAAGTCTTATCAAATTCCTTTCAAAGGATTCTAAAAATAAACATATTTATGAAAATTATTACACTGATAATGAATTTTTCTTGAAACAAGAACATTTCAGTTAATTCAATAAATAATAATTGTTCAACATTTCTGGAATATATTCTCTAAAAGCATTTAGTTTTGTTAAGAATATTCAATATACCTATTCTATACATCTACTTCGGCTTGACATACATTAGTGTAATAACAAAAAAACAAAAACAAAAATACGTGACAATCATATTTGCGATGTGCTTTTATATATTTGATTCTTGCCATCAAAAAATGTAGTTTATGCTATAAATATATAAAACTTCCATATATAAGTAAAAATCATATGATACATAGTTATTTTTAGTTATATTTATATAGTTATTTTGTATAAACAATGTAATATATAATTTTCAATAATGAATTAATGATAAATAGTGAGTAAAGTAGTATATAATAAAAATTACAAATTAATGTCATGTGCTTGAAAAATTTAGGAAGCAAAAAATAGTTATTGTTAATTTTCTCCAAATATTGCGTTGAAGATCCCTTATTAAATTGATATATAATGTTCTTAACAAATAGACTCTTTCATTACTATATCTAAAGTTAATTAAAACTATTGATTACACCATTTGAAGGAAAAATTCAATTATAATAAATTACTTTGACTTGAAGTATTATGATATTATAAATAATAAATCTATTTATCATTTCAAATCCGATTGTACTATGAACAACAATGGAGCTCAGCTACTTTAACTAAAAAATAATATAGTTGTGAAATGCAACTGAATAAGTCAGTTATTATAACTAAACTGGCGATTTCTGTTGAATTAACTGAAAAAATTCTTAAGTGTAACCGAAAAATGCAGTTGCTTTTAATGCATAGAACTCTACCGAAAATTTTCAGTTACTATTTCTGACGTAAATTTTTCTCAGTGTATTAATCCAAGCCATTCAGAAACAAGGTTTTCAATTTCGCTCGGTGCGAATCACCTATAAACCAATCCGACTTAAGTTGAAACTTTTAATCTGAATGAATCCGACTAAATTATCAATCCAAATAAATCTGTGATTTCTAATCCAAATTATTCCGACCTTAGATTGTGATATTGAAAACTTGAGTCGGATTAATTCAGATTGTTTTTTTGGATTAGCTAGAAATGTCTCGGGTTGTGGCGGAATTGGCTGGAATAGCGCGGAATGAAATTCAATCCAAAACTTTATCTAGGGTAAAAACGTATAGATATTTTTTTACGTAGAAAGCTTTTTGAATCCTGTAGGGACAGCGTTTTCAATCAAATTTGTCATTCTTTTTAGGTTTGTTGATGCTTGTCGGTATGGTAATGTACATATCCATATTCAAAGCTGAAGTAGGTAGCAAACTCAGACCAAGATCCTCTTTTCAGGTCAGTATATTTTATTCGCTCATCAAAAAATTTCTCGTCACCAAGGCCAATCTTCTTGTCATGGAGAATTAATGATTATTTTAATCCTTACGATATAAAGCATGATTTCTTTTGATTTAAGGGTCCGCCTTTTAGCTACAAATATGGCTACTCTTTTTTGCTATATGTTAGTGGTTTTGTTACAACAGAGGTGGCAGGCACTTCCGCTATTTTCCTCTACATTTCATGGCACCAAAAGGAATTAATGAGAGATAACTCGAGGCGTAAAAATTACGCGGTTGGTAAAATTCTATATCTTCGAATTCTGATTACAACAGGCCTTAGTGCTTCTTTTAAAAATTAAAAAAACAGTTTCTTATTCAATGTAATCTTCTTTTCACCAATAAAATTAAATGGTTTTAATGATGTTTTTTAATCTGGTCAATCGTGATTTTTTATGAAAGAATATTCATGATAATAAATTTTGAAAGTTCATTTTGTTATAAGCACTTATCATGCTACAAAAAGTATAGTGTATTATTACTAATTTTATATTTTATTTGATTTTTCAGGGGGTTTATCATTTAGAAAATCACCTTCAATATGGTGGCTATCCAAATCATGGGCATGGTGGATTCTTATGTGAAAGACACCAAAAGAGATATTTTTTTGGAAGAGACTCAGTCGATCACGTAGATTTTGATGAATTCCTACCCCCACCCCCAAGCATGGGTTATCACGAATATTCTAGACACCTTAATCGGGATCTTACAACACAAACGGTATTCAAATAAATCTTCATATTTGACTAAAATCAGATTTTTTTAAGCTCCTAAGCATTATTTTTAATAAAAATTGGATTTCGCACGGAGGAAAATGGAGTGTCAAAATTTAGGTATGTTAGTTTTATATTGCAGATAGTACCACGTACTATCTATCATTTTTTTTGATAGTCAGGGAAATCATAATTTTATAGTCTGGTTGAATATCGCCAGAATGTCAGGTTTACATTCCGAAATAATTAACCTGTCAACACTTACACTCCGAGATAATCGAGCTAACGCTCCTGAGATACTCAGGTTTACATTCCAGGATTCTCATACACTCTGGGAAAGTCAAGCTAAACATCTAGTTTTTACACTTCACAGATAGTACTTTACACCATGTAGAATGTTATCCCATAGTTAAAACTCCAATATAATCAGTTTGACACTCCAGATGTTCAAGTTGACAGTTCATTTTTTTCCGTGCGTACTGTCCAGTTTTTCCAATTGAAAAGGATTTAATTTTTACAAAGCAAATAATTGGATAAAATGCAAAATGGTATTGGTGTATGTTTGTAGTACATATATAATGAACTGACAATTCGAAAATGCTTTCAATCACTGTCTGGTCATTGTATCCGGTAATGACTACTTAATCATTTCCAGGTCAGTACGACCGCAGACGTATTGCAAGAGGAGTATAGTCCAAGTATTCATCATGAGTTTGTAACCTTCTCCCTCGAAGAGCCCCTTCCAGCCATGCCTGTCAGATCTGAATGGCCCCTTGACACTTTAAGAAGAACAACTCCTGTCTGATACAGTGTGAGGTGAGAGCTTTTCAATTTATCCCCTTCTCGAAATATCATTTGGACATCACTTCTCAATTTTACGAAAAATTATTTTAAATTCATTTTAAAGTAAATTTCTTTTCAAGATGAAGTAAAAAGTAACTTTTTTATCTGAAAATGCCATTTGTATGTCTCATTTCTCAGCATTGAAACATAAAATGTATTACTTTCTCAGATACGCGAAGCTTACTCAAGGCTTCCATACAGACTCAAGTGACGAGCAAATAGAAGAAGAAACTGAATATGAGAACGAAGAAAACATAATTCAACAGGATGAGAATTACGACTTCGATTCTGGAGAGAAAAAGAAACTCTGTGATTAGTGAAAAGTGCGTGAGAACTTCCAGATTGTTATCAAAATCTAGATCCAATGTGAGACTTTAGTCATAAAAGAATATACTTCATGATAATTAAACATTTTTTGATCGTATGCTAGAGTCACAATAATTCTGTTTTTTTTAACTAGAGCTCTGTCTTGACATCGAAAAGAATTTTAATTTTAAAGCTGTCCAGGGACAACAAGGATCTTCAAAAATGGAATTTTGGTATTGCCTCTAATTCTGAAAGTTTCCAGTAAAAAGTAACCTAGGTCCAAATCTAAAATTAATGGTCTTGAAGCGTATTAGATGTTCTGAAAATATTTTCAGATTGCTTGTGACGTGCCAAGATAAATAAGTAGTATTCGTTGAGCCGACTTTATCTTAAGCGAAAGTAAAATCTTTTTACTTCTTGCTCAGTGTGGGACTGAAAAAATGTAGTATAGTAAATTTAACCATAAATATTTAATTATATAAAGTGTAGTTCACTTTTGTACACGTAAAACGTCTTGTATATCACTGCCATCAAAGTAAATGGTCCCTTTATATACATACTATATGAGATTTGAACATCTGTTACATTTTTAATAATCAAAAAATAAAATCATGCTTAAACTGACTTTGGGTGAAAATCAATTAAACATTATCCAATCGAATAATTTAAAATTCTTATTTCTGGAAGTACTTATGGAAATCGTTACAAAGTGTTTGACAAAATTGTAATATTTCGTTTAATATAATACTTAGTTCCTAATATAAATATATATTTATTTTTACAGAATATTTAAAAAGTCTTAAGGAATACATTTTCGAAAACATTGTTTTAAAAATAGTAAAATTAGTTAACAAAAATTATAATCAATAATTATTATTTAATACCGACGATTATTTTATCTTTGTACGCTGATAAGTTACTGTGAAGTTTCATAGTAAATCATGGATTACTTACTTTTCACAATATTTTTTGCAACATCTTCCACTCTAAAGTATTACAAAAGTGTCAAAGTTCAAATGATTGCCAAAGCGAAAATTTTCTTTCTTTTTCACTTGAAATTTTTTGGTTAAAAACAAATTCAGTTAAGATAAAAGTTGTACAAAGAAAGCACTTAAAATTCAATATTTAAAATTTAATATTTAACAAGTTTGCGAAGGCTATTAGGAATCACATTTTTGACTTTGAAAGTGAGTAACAATGGAAAATTTCATATTTTAACAGTCCAAAATCGATGATTAGAAGTGACTAGAGATACTCAAAAATAGAAATATTGTATATGTAGTAAAATTTCATGAGAAGAACATCAAAATAGAGTATATGCGTTTGTAAATGGATAAGAGAAATATTTTTGATATTGGTAAAAAGGATATCTGTTTCTTACATTCTATGAGGAGAATATGATTCTCGAAACGTATCGTAGCACTTTTTTCCTCACTTTTTTCTTGAATGAAGAAAAAGGATGCTGTGTCATATCAGTTTTAATAGTTGAGCTGTTAGTTTAATAAATAACAAATGATACATTTCAGATAACGATAAAAGAAACTCCAGTATCCGAGATTCCAGGACATAGTAAAATATTCCTATCTACATTGTAGATAGATTTTACGGATTTTTTTCTTAGAAGAAAATTATTTTTCCTAATTACATTTAAGTTTTAATTTAAAATCAATAATCTCAGTCATTATTTTCCAATTTCGTTCGTTCATCAAATGACATGAACATTCAACGAATAAAATACATGGTAATATTTTTAAAACCAGTTCTAGTAAGTGAAGCTAAATCTCAGACAATCACTCGTCTTTTTTTCTTGAAGTTTACTGTTGATTTTTTAAAAATTTCAGCGACCTATGATAGTAGGTTCATCAGCCATTGCTATTTCTTCAGTTGGTGCCTTATCACGTTTCCTTTTCTTCGAGAAGAGCATGAAAGCACATCCTGATGTCAAGTTAATTAGAAAAACGAGCCATGCAAGGACCAGGGAAAAATCGTACCACGTAATCGCACCTTGTGGATGGATCTCAAGCATAAAATGCTTTTGAAAATCGACTGATGAGAGAAGCACTTGTATCACAACCATAACACAGGCGGCTGCAAAAGTATTCGTCTCATTATTATTTCTAATAGGTTTTAAATATATGTATAAATAAATAAATAATTTTTTCTACCTTGTTAGTGTTTTGTACACGGAGAGAAATAACTGGTGCCATGCACTCGAAAGAGACCAGTGTTTGGCAATTGTGGCTGTTCAAATAGTTGAACTTGTAATAAATGCTCAAAATTCATGTGAGCTGCGCACAGTAATCTACAAAGACAAAATACTGTGTATTCACATAAAGAGTATGTGATATTACAACATTTACTACTCATGTGACTTATATTAGATACTAGATGGGCCAAAGGTGCCAAACGCTTGTGTTTCACGTGCCGCGCACGTGAAACTCAAACGTTGAACTCCTTAGGCTTCTTATATGAAGAAATTCTAGTATAAGACATACGCCTTGGGAACGCTTGATATTCACGTGCGCCGCACGTGTAGCTGAAGCGTTTGGAACATGAAGAAAGCCATGCATCATATACTCAGCGTTCATATGTTCGAGCTCCGAGTCGCTAGTGCTACACGCACGAATATTTAATAGGTAGAGCATGAACGTTGTCCAGTGTCAAACACTTGAATTTGCGTGTTTCACAATCGTTATTCGACATGTGTGTAACACTTTTTGAGCTCCATGTGCATGGCACCAGTTATTTATCTACGTGTAGTAAATTTCAAATAGCAAGTTAATTGTCTTGAGCAAGAAATTTTCAATATTAATGTTCATTAAATTTATTTACCTGTAATGAAATGAATACCACCAGCGAGTCGTTTGAACATGTAGCGTGGATTGCGGAACGTGTATATAGAGAATCCAAAACCCATTATCATGATGAACATGCTAATCACAGCAAATGAAACTTCGGTCCTCGAATAATCTAATAAATAAGAATAATAAAATTTAATAATCCAAAAAATCATGTATCTCATTTTTGATTTGTGTTAGATGGTTTTCAGAAAAAGGAGGAAAAACTTTTGTAAGTTAGTATTATCTTAATTTTACTATAACCGTTTTAATTTAGAAGCGATAATAACATTGGAATGTCCTTGAAAAATGAGTTTTGTTCTGAATTTCAAATGCGACATTGTTACCTTGTTGAAAATCAAATGTCTTCTATTTAATTTATGAGCCATGAAAGAACAAATCAGTTACTTTAATGACTTAAAGATAGTTGGACTGATTTCAAATCTCAACACACTCTGATCGTATCAGTCGCCGACTTGCGAATTAATGATCCCAATAGTTTTTCTTGTTCCAATAATTTGAATTCGACCGTATACTTAAAAATTAAATGTTGCAAGTACTTTTGAAACTCCAATTCTCAATTAATTATTTGGCCATATAATTACATACTCTTCACATATGAAAAGGTATTAGATTTTTTTTTGCGTGTATAATTTACCATAGATTGTATCGAACTTTACTATAACTTATACTGAAGTTTCATATCATTTTTCGAATCTTTAGTATTTTGACTGCGCAAAATTTCTAGTCCGCTAAGAATAATTACCATTCCACATCGATTTTCCCTAGATTCCTAATATTTTTTATATTTATCATTATTAAAAAAAACATATATTGCTATAGAAAGTTTCTCGGTGTACCAGAGCTCAAATATATCATCATATGAGAAGGTATCGATTGTATGTGAAAAATTACTTTTGAAATTTTTATCAAATCTTTACGTTTTGAGATCACCTGAGTCAGAAAAAACGGTTTTGACGAAAGTATCTGTCTGTCTGTCTGTCTGTAGTAGTAGGTCGTATACTCGATAACTCTCGAAAGAATTATCGGATTGAACTGAGCTTTGGCATACTTTATCGGAGCCGATAAAGTAAGGACAAGTTCGTTAATCAGCCACTGTTGACCATTTATCGTGAAAATAAGAGCATTTTTGTGTTTCTGAAATATTGACAAAAAACATCAAAAATTGCAATATTGGTTACTGATAGTACTCATAAATGCCTCCTAATTAACTTTATAATATTTTTTGATTAAACCAAAATTATAAAATAGAAGAAATGGTAGTGTCACTCTCCATATTAATATTATGAAAGATACTGGTTTGCGATCAATGAGGGTAAAATATAAAGAAGAAAACTCTTCATAATGTGAAAATTGTAGCGACGTTTCGTTGGCTATGAAACTTTGTGAAAAGTTTCATCGATCCCATGAGATCACGTCATTTTATTAACTAAAATCATGATTTTTATTATAATTTTATACTTTCGGCATTACTAATCATGAGTTAACCTTCTTTTATAAAGCCTGATGAGGTTGGCAAACCCATAGCCAACGAAACGTCGCTACAATTTTCACATTATGAAGAGTTTTCTTCTTTATATTTTACCCTCATCGATCGCAAACCAGCATCTTTTATAATAAAACAAAATTTTAAAAATTAAAGTAAGTTAAAATTTGAAAAAGTAAATATTAATATTAATATAAATAATTAATATAATAATAATTAATACAATAATTAATATAAATATTAATAAATATAAAAACAAAACTATAAAAGTTAAAGTAAGTTAAAATTTAAAAAAGTAAATATATAAATTCAATTTTCCAGTCAAACTATAGGAGATATGAAAATGTATATTTATGTTTTGATTTTAAAAACATACTATTGAAAATCATGAATTCCATTTTCTAACGAAAGTATGTGAGATATGAAATAAACGTTAAAATGCAAAATCGTTTGCATCAATAAAGTCTACGATTTTTTTGCTTTTCGAGATATTTAGAAGAAAATAAAATATTTCAATTATATCATTTTTTTAAATGCAAATGTAGCTCAAATGGATATAAAGTAAAAAAATCAAGCGCGAAGCGTGAGTATCATGATGAGAATGTGTTCATTGAGGCCGATAGAGCCTTAAGTAAATTGAATTTCCTTTTTCATTTGAAATAAAAAACAAAGTTAGTAACTTTGAGAAAATGTAATTCACATTTACAATATTATAAAATTGACTTGAGTTTCAGTATCAAATTACAAGAAATAAACATGAATGTATCCGAAGAATATATGACCGAGCGCGAAGCGCGCTATGAGAATGTGTCGCAAAGCCAGCAGATTTTTTTATTATATTATAGTTTTCTCAATTATTTTCAAATTTGTATGTTCAATACTTACTGAGAACTGTTAAGTTCAATCCTGGATCCCTTTTTATCTCACGATCAGTTGGAAACATGTCCTGATATTTGCATTCACCTGAAACGAAAAAATTTATTTCAGACCAACATTATATTTAAGAAATGCATGCATTGACCTACTTAATAACTTTGAACAGCACATAAACTTCGAAAAATGAAATACACAAGAGAGTAAATCTTAACATACACTTTATCGATAAAAATAACTGAAAATATTGAGGATGTTAAAAATAAAAACGAAAATCATTTATCAGTGAAAAAAAGTTCACTTTAAATTCGTCTTAAATCACTCTGTGCATGATCTCTATATTTTCAAAACCAAACATTGACAGGTTATAAAAAATAACAGAACATACGCCCACCTAGTACAAAGTCATTGATGTAATTTATTTCAAGGAGAATGCATAATGATATTAATAATAATAATAATTTTTATTTAATTTTTAGAGCTCTAAAAATGTCAATATGAGTTTTGACTCTTTAATCTCTGGGATTTTTAAAAATATTCCTACCTGGCTGTGATCTTTGACTCTCTTAGAACTAAAACTAAATAAACACATGATTAAAATATGATCAAAGACATATTTAACAGGATTATGGTTTTTGTTAACAGAAAAGTTGGCATATAGTTTCTTCGCAGCTGTTACTAATATACATAAAGTCAACATATGTGGCATGTCACGTCACGCCTCTCATGCTAACGAAATATTTTACGTCGCGTTTACGTACGTTGGTCAACCGCCAGATAACTGACCACCAACGTCATTTTCCACCATTAACCACCATGACAATCCATAAAAGTAATGAAGGTGCATATGCGCCAAGCCCGCGTGGATTTGAAATAAAAAATCATATCATCTTTCGTAATCAATAGAAACTACATCGTCAGAACGGTCACATATTCAATGCTCAATTCTAATCTGATAACGTGATCATTCACACATTATTTGAACGCAGCGAAATATTATTTTGGCAAATGGCTAAAAACTTCATGAAACCTGAAGTTTTTATGAATTGAACCTCATGTATCCATGTTATAAGTAAAGAAAATATTCTGGAAATAAATGAAATTAGATTGGGATTTGAATACGAAAAATTCATAAAGCTTTTCCTCACTTACGCGACTTGTCACAAAAATTTCTCAGTCTTCCAAATTCCAATGCAGCTACAGAACGAAGTTTTTCAATATTCAAGGATGTAAAATCAGAAACAAGAAATGGACTCGATTTGCCAACCCTGAATGCGATTTGCAAACTCTTTTCAAGCCTTCGAGCTCAAGAATGAAATTACACTAACTTTGGAATTGAAGAAAGGCTTATATAATTGATGGATCCACCAAACTTATACAAAAATTATAAAATTTGGAAAACTGACATTGCATGTTTTTGATAATAAATAAATGTATCCTGAGTTCTAAATTTTCTCTCAATGCATGAAAAATGGCTTCTTCTCTTAAAGGTATATTGATGATATTCTATATGATTTTAGATGAAACCGACCTGGAGCTGTGAACATAAGTTCAAATATTTTAAAAAGTCAACTTTATTTTCTTTATTCAGAATATGAAAAATTTCTAGTCATAATTTTAACAAGTGATATATGTGATTCAATTTGTGATACCAAAAAGTAATTTTAGAATGAAGTGTTGATTACTTGTAATTTGTCACAAATCTACCAAGAAATTAATATATTTAACAATTTAATTTTTTTCACTAACTCAACGTAGGCCATAGATATCTCCAGAATGTACTAACAATTTTATTTTATACACACAAAAATTTTGGTATATTTAAGCAAAATTTGGTTGAATCGGCAAAATAATTTGGAAACATGATGGTTATGAATAAATATACTTTTTTCTGATTATTTAAAACGGCGATGATGATGAAAATATTCTCATTCTAAACATGGATATTTCTGTGTCTCTAGTTAAATAGGAACGATTCTGAGCTGGTTTTATTTTTAAATATTATCTAAAATGTGTGTTCGAACACCAACAATATTTGAATATTAACACTAAGGGTCGATAGAAGTCCTGTTTCACTATTATTTATTTTATGTTGTTAAAGAGGAAAATATTTTTCTTCCCGCGAAAATTATTTGGGAATGACAGAAAAAATGATTGTTTAAATTATAATTTTATTTTTACACATGAAAAGTGAAAAAAAACTTACAACTTTAACAACTGAAAAATCAATATTTATATTGAATACACAAGATAATATATTATTCTCTTTTAAAAAATGTGAGTTAAATTTTTTCAAGTTTTTCTATAAAAGTCAGCAAATATATATGCATCTCGTATTCAACGCATAGGGTTCGCACTTCATTATGGTGTATACGCGTTTTCGTTAAACTGCTCTATGCCGTTGTGAGTAGAATAAAAAAAGATTTTTAAATACTTAAACAATCTTATGTGGAGTCTGACCAGCTTGCATGAAGTAAAAACTCTGATTTAGTTTACTTTTTTAAGAACCAGCAATCGATTTCGTCATCAATAGTAGCAATGTTGAAGAATTTAATGAAAAAATCCTTAATATATAATGTGAAATGTTTGAGAACATGTCTGCTATTATATTGACCCAAAATTCACAAAATTTTTATTCATTTTTTGTCAAAACACGAATTGGAAAAATATGTAGAATTCACTGTATATAAACAACCGGATAAATGAACAAAACAGAAATTTTCAATCGAGCAGCCGAGGTAACAATGCTTAATTGATTATTAATGAAAAAGTAATTAAAAACCGACTCGAGACATATGGCATATCCAACATTAATAATTTTAATCGGATAAAAGAAAAAGAAACTGACCTTATGCCAAAACAACAAAAAATGAATAAAAATCCTCAATAGACTTTTTGGAATGTCGAGTTTCATTTCGAACGAAATTACGTGAAGCAATTCACTTTCCAAGATGCAGAAATTCTATTTGTGAACATATGGGCGTTCTCACGTAAAGCGTTAGTTTGTTATCACTACGTTTTTTAACTGATTTTACGTGAAATATGCCAATTGAAATATCTACATAAAATTTGTTTTTATATTACTTTAAATAGGGAAACGAAAGAAACAACTCGTTCTCGTTCAGTAAATTGAACGAATTATGAAGATTATACCGGTTTTGTGCTTGTCACAATGTCAAAATTCAGCGTTTCACGCACTCACTCCAATTTTCCGCAACGGTTCAATATTTAGACCAAAATTATACGTACTAAGGAGACCTCATGCTGTTTTAATATGATGTATTTATTTTCGTGCTTTTATTTAATTTAATGTGCCAGCAAGAAAATCCCAAATTCGTGTCATCACTTTTACGTTTTAAATGTCTCGTTTCCAAGATGACGGATCTAAAGGGTCCAATTTTCTTTCAATTTATTAAAAAATTTATGTAATAGACAGATAATATATGAAGGAAAATTATACGAGTTAGCCACTTCTATACATTTTAAAAATTATGAATTTATCGAAAAAATGTCTTCGCTACTCCTACATTTCATGAAGCACACTTTTTTACATTAGTAAAATAGAGTAGAACATTCTGCGTTTATGCAATAAATTAATTTATTACAACAACAGCCGTAACAATTCTTTTGCTGGCGATCAATTTTTATATTTTCAAGGCCAAATAGGTGCTCTCAAAATTATATAACCTAAATGATAGTCATTTTAGCTTATTCTTTATTTATAAGCTTGTAAATAAATTGATAAAATTTCTTTTGTCACGCCTGTTATATATCTTCCTCATTAATGATGATGATTCATGATTCAATAGAGAGTATCTTAAATATTTAGAAATACTTTTAAAATTCAATAAAGTAAGTTTTTCGAGATCTGCAGTACTTGTCAAGTCTTCTGGCAAAAATGGTTTGTATATTTTTTCCCTTTACAGAATTTTTTCTGAGAGAATTACTTTCTAGTACAAAACAAAAAATAGTATTTCTCAACTTTAAATACTTCTGAATATCAAAGGATTTGTGAAATAAGTAAATTTTTGATATTTTTCATTTAAAAGTTTTCTGTAGGGTTGAAATGTTCTCTTACACTGTGGCATAGAGTCATTTATAATTATAGTTTGAAAAGATTCCAGATGCTTATGATATTCTATGACCATAGTATAGTACAATACTATTCAAACTTCTCAATTACTCCAAGAATAGCCACGTTTTAATTTTTAGAGGGAGGAAATTTTCATTTTGAGATTTAGTTTCTTTATTCACTTCATATACCAACTTAAGGGGAGATTCTGGTCATAATTTTTCAAAAAATCGAAATTTTTTTTCTTCATATTTTGGTAGTAAATACTTCTAGAAATAGTGTAGAATCAATTTTAAAAGTCTATAAGGTCGAGAACAAGGATAAAAGAGGCCGAAGCAGCTGCAGCGCTCGAGCTCTCGAGAATACCTTTTTTGACACCTTCGACAAATTTATTTGGAAACTATTGAACCGATTGACTTGAAATTTTGATAGCTTATTCTTCAAGTGTGTCTCTATCGTGTGAACTACGATCATGAACAAATATTGTTATTTAACAAAGTTATGAACAATTTAACTTGCAAAAATGAGGTCAAAAAATTCAAAAGTTCGCCATTTTGCTTTTTTTCAAAAAAAATTTCTGATTGTACTTCACACGATAGCCAAAACTATACAGATTATAAATCTTTTTTATTTTTTGATTTCGAGTCAACCGTTCCCGAAATATTTGAGCGAAAGCTGAAAAGGAGGACATTTTTGAGGCCACCATCATCAAAAAATGAAATTTCCTTTAGTTTCTACTAATCTAAGCTTAATTGGAGAATGAGCGTGGATGTTGGAGCTTAATTAGAATCGGATCTTCTCTTTTTACTCGTTGATAGTCGTTCTTACGTACTGAACGTGAAAGAACGTGTGTATAAGTACATGTCCGGGCGTCAGTTTTCCACGAAACACTTTTCTCTCTGTGTCTCTCTTCAATCTTATATCTCTTTCTCGTTTATTTCTGGACCGGCATTTATTTTACCCAGCCATTTGACTCAGCAGAGCATACCGATCTAGTGTCTGGTAAATTTCTAACAATTGAAAGTCAATAAGTCGTAAATGCGTCAAAACAGTGACACTAGGTCTATGTCGAATCAAAAAAAATAACAATAAACTGTAGAAATAGCTGAAAAATCAAACGGATTATTTAGACACATTTTGTTTGCAAAAAAATTTTTCATTACGTCTTCTTTGTAACAGGGTACAAATGAATTAAACTCTGTGTTTAATGTTTATGCCTGAACTTGATGCAGGACTTCTTTATTCTTGTACTAGCGTGGTCAATGGTAGACAAAAGACTGACGAAAAGAACCTCACGCCCCAAGCAACATACATCGCTTTCTAGCTAGAGAGTAGAGGGGAAAGTAGAACAAGGCAACAAATTCTAGAAAGTGTGTCGACTTTCTTTACATTCTTTACACCCTCCCGTTTTGACAACTTTTAGCTCTCTAAGATTTAAGCCTTCGGTTTTTGATCGGCATAGTTTCCCCCACTATTGTATTTTCAGTCGGAGCAGTCGCATAGTATGCGGTCGGATTAGCTTGCACTTGAGTTTTAACGTAGATGAGAATAAATTCTTAGGTATACATTTTTTTATAATATCCAAGGTTCCGCATTTATACAAGGTAAAAATACTGATTAACCCTATGCTAATGTAATCTATGTACTGCAACCATTCGGTTGCTTTCTCATTCCAAGTTTGCACTCTGGTATGAGACGCTATTCTCTCAAGTAAATTCTCCGTATCGTCTAGACTTGGCCTCATTTGCTTCAATACATTAAGATCTAATTGTCGAGGTAAGGTTATTAAATATTTTTCTAAAGTGTCCAAAGAATTCCTATCATACGGTGTTTCGTGAGTTTTGTTCAATACAATGGATTTTTCGTAGGCAGTTGTCTTTTCTAAATAAAGTTGTACATTATCTGATACAATTTTGCATTCAGAACCCTGAATCAAAACATTTGTATCCACTTCTATAGAAGTCGTAGAATCGGCACAGAGAAAATCTAGAGTTAACTTTTAATTTCTGGCTCCACTCGCCGGATAGGAACCGGGTAAGACCGGGTAGAATATTTTTACGACTTATTTTCTCTTACCACTTTCCGGATAAGGACCGGATAGACCCAGATAGATTCCGCAAAATGAAATTAGAGACCAGATAAAAACCGTATAGAACCGGGTAAAACCTGAATGGGTTTGCATCCAGTTTCTTTCCGGTTTCTACTCGATTCCCACCTGACATTTTAAGCAGGGAGCTCTTTCTATAGTTTTGTTTTCACCGTAATGTTACGCCATAATAGAACCGCGTGCTTCTCTTATAACTTGTTCTTTTTCGTCGTTTTTCAATTCTCTCGTGGCCGTATAGCAAGTGTAAAAACTCAATGCTGGGTACTGGTGAAATAGAAACCCTATTATCTCTTGTATTTTGATTTTTTCTAAGGGTGTGATCGTTGGATCAGCAAATTGAAGTCTTACTATTGTTAGTTTTTTACACAGGAAGCCTCGCACTTGAAGGCTGAGTAATTTCAACAATTATTCTTCTTGATACTCTCCAAGTTTAGATTTTGTGATTATTTTCCAGAGTTTTCCATAAGCATTTGGTTTTTTGACTTTCCTGGTGACTGTTTTATCCTTTTGCCATTCAAGATAATTTCGGTAGAGCCTTTCTTGACCATCTGGTAAGTCTTCCTCGTCGGAGATAAGATCGTCTGCAGCCAGTCTTCCTCCCTGGCGAGAATTAAATTCTGTATGTGGGTCCATCTTTTCGTATTCTCCAATGATTTTGCTACTGAGTAAATCGCTTTCTAAATTGCTCTTTTGAGTTTCATCTCCTGAAGGATCGATTACTGGGAATAATCACGATTAGCAGTCAGCTGCCTTGTTTTCTTTCCCTTTCACATACTGGACTTCATATTTATATTCTTCGAGTCGCAATCTCCATCTTACTAATCTAGATAAGGGATCTTTGACATTGTGTAACCATGTTAATCCTTGGTGATCGGTTTGAATTTTGAATTTTTTTCCTAACAGACACTGTCTGAGTCATTTTACTGCCCAAACGATGGCTGAAAGTTCCTTTTCAGATGTGATATAATTTTGCTCCGCTTCATTTAAAATTCTTGAGATATAACAGCACGGGTGGCCTTCCTGGGACAGGATTGCTCCTAAACGAAGATTCGCACTTATCAGGTTGAACTTTTAGCCCTGTCTGTCGAAGCCTTTCGAAGGGTTCAAAGACGTTTTTAATATGTCCCTCTAAAGTGCATCCGAATACAACTATGTCGTCTAGATAGACAAAACAAATTTTTCCTACTAGCCCTCCTAAAGCTCCATCCATCATTCGTTGAAATGTGGCTGGGGAATTTTTCAGTCCAAAGGGCATTCTATTGAACTCGAAGTGACCTTCTGGTGTTGATAAAGCTGTGTACTTCTTGGATTCCTCTGCCATAGGTATTTTATGGAAACCGGAGCTTAGGTCAAAGGCTAAGAAGAATTTGGCTTTACCTAAGTGATCTATAATATCATCTATCATTGGTAGTAGATATGCATCCTGATCTGTATCTTCATTAACCTTTCTGAAGTCTATAACGATTCGACACTTTTTCTTTCCTGAAGCATTTGCTTTTTTAAGAACTACCCAAATTGGAGAGTTATAAAGCGACTTGGAATGTCTTATCACTTCCTTTTTTAGTAAATCGTCCATTTGTGTAGATATTTTGTTTTTGTGAAACTCAGGTGGCCTGTACGATTTAATATTGACTATTTTTCCTGACTTAAGTATGATCTCGTGTTACACGAGCTCAGTGCAGGGCAGTGGGTCTCCTTCCAAATTGAAAATGTCATTGTAAGAGGCTATTCCTTTCCATAATTGTTCACCAAGCTTCTCTTCTACTATATATGTTGGAGCTTAGTTTTATTTTTTAAATCTGCCAGTCGGTGTCCAATAGTTGTTCTTTCCTGGGTGAGAGCGATTCGGTGTGTTTCTTTTATCGTCTGGATGGGTTTGTATTTCGGTACCTTGATCAATGCGGGATTCCTATTGTTATTATGATAAGGTACCGTTAACTGGTTGGATTTTATTAAATAAATTCTATCTGGTATATTCGGATCGTTTTCAATAAATACTTCTTGATCAGGTTAATTAACATTTATTCGGTTAATTTGAGCTGTATTACCATTAACGAATTCCCCATCATCGTGAAGCGGTAATTTTTTGTTATCTAAAATTAAGTATTGTGGTGTAATTAAATATCTTTTATATTGTCTAAAAAAGGGAAGCCCTATTACTCCGGCTTCGGGTAAGGGAACGTCGTTGTCTACTATGTGAAAGAGATGTTTCTTGACAAAGTAGTTGATATAAGTGGCGTCCTAGGAGTAATTTTTTTCTCTTTCCATAACAAAATATTTTTTCATAGGAAATGCTCTGACTTCCTTTGGCACGTCATTCCTTTTGATGATGTTGATTGCTGCTCCAGAATCGACCAGCAAACTATATGTTACTCCGTTTGAGTGTTTACCTCTGACGGATAATAATCTCCCGCAAATGTTTGAAATTCTGCAGTTTTCTCGTAGTTTAATTGTTCGTCTATTTCTTCGTAGCTCATTTTTCGGAATTCTAAACAACTCGTGTCGTTCCCTTGGTCTTCGATTTCCTGAATGTTTCTCACTGGATTTTGTGGTGGTCGATTTCGGAACTGTCCTAATGGAAAATTTTGTCAAACCTTCAAATAGCCGATCGAGGCGAGGACGACGAGAAATTACAAGTTCGAATCGTTCGTCTTCGTACATTTTCGGCATTACCCGAAGCAGTGACGTCACAGACAGTGGTAATTATTGAGCTTTCGTTTTGCGGCTCCAAACTGGTAGGTATGGAAAGGGTAAATTTCATCCAAGATCTGGGAGCACAGCGGTGACTCCCATGGGAGTGAAACCCGCTATGGAAGGGGAGAAACACGCCCATGCAAATGTGGGGGAATCACGCAGCCAATTAAAAATCACCCAGAAGACCATGAGAGTGAAGCCCGCTTTGGGAGGGGAGAAACACGTCCATGTAAATGTGGGGGAATCACGCAGCCAATTAAAAATCCCCCAGAAAACAGTTGATCTCGCGGTTCAGATGATTCATAGCAGCTTGTGAAATGACATTTAGTCTAAAGCCAAGGAAATTAATGCTAAATACTCCAATGAGGCACCAGAGGCGATCAAGTTATGAAATTACAAGACCAAATTTACTGCTTAATACATAGTAATACAAAGTTTTGCAATTTCAGCACCTAATCGCTTCAGATGTATAAAAATTGCATTTTAGAATGTGTTCAGGCAAAGTGGCCAGGAGGGCAGCGGGAGCACTGAAAGGCTCCATGCATGCAGTAATTTACCATTGGGTTTCACCCCCATGGTGACTCCGACCTTCACACACCTCTTTTGGTTTTTCCTCAGCTGCTACCGACGAAGCAACGCCGTAAGCGGAGTCACGGCCCGGCCCAGGCACGGCGAAGCGCCAAGCGCCTAGAGGCGTGGAAGACACGGGTAGGAGACATCAAGGGAAAAAAGGATGATGACCAAGGCACCCCTTTCGTGGACAAAGACATCACAACACCTCCGAATCCGGGGGCACCGGGGGGGACGTTTTTGCACTGTTTCTGTGTGTCCTTGTCTACAGCTTTCTAGTTTGGATCTAAGGGCTGAAACTGATCCAGTGAGGTTTAAATTCTTTATCAAAGCGTCGTAATGTTTGGAGAAACTCTTGATTTCTAGTTACCTGGCTGCTCTTTCTGCATTTTGCGCAATCTTTTCCGCTAAAATAAAGTCTAGAAGTAAGTCAGGCTGAGAACATTTTTCTTACGCTTTTTCTACTGAGCGTATAAAATCCTCTACGCCAATATCGTCATGCCCGGTTAGAGTTCGTATTGTCCTAATTATTTCCTTGGTGGGGATGGTACCGAAAGTAATGTTCCTGGACGCTGTGAATTAAGTTCGCTGTCTCGCAGTGTCTTGTGAATCGTCCGCAATATTTGTTCTGTTTGGTGCATTTCCTCCTATGATTACTCTGATCCCACGATTTGCTGAAATTCCTATTCTGTTCCTTAGTTCCACAATCTCCTCGATACGATGACCATTTTCAATACTAAGTTTTGACATTCCTACCTCAAGGTTGGTTAATTTGGATAGGATTATTAGGAGCATTTCGTCTTGAGTAGGTGGAACAGGGGAACTTATATTTGTGGTTCTGTACCAATTGTGGATTCCGTAAGTCGAACTGTCACTTTCCGATTGTGTGTCGTATTTTGTAGATAAGTTTTCCCTATACGCGTTAAAATCCGGCTCAAATTTTTCGGATGTCTCGGATATAATG
Source organism: Diplolepis rosae (assembly GCA_030998225.1). Taxonomy (NCBI): domain Eukaryota; kingdom Metazoa; phylum Arthropoda; class Insecta; order Hymenoptera; family Diplolepididae; genus Diplolepis; species Diplolepis rosae. The sequence goes on from JAPYXD010000161.1 coordinate 1,905,439, forward strand.
GTGCCGAGTTTCGCGTCACAATTCTTGTGTTTTGTTTTAAAACTCTTCACTTTATGCAAGCTCCTACAAGCTTTCCATAAAAGATAGTTAGGTTTTTTATTTTTATTAGAGGAAGCATAGGACGTAGAGCACCACGTCGTACTTACTGACGCAAGCCTACCAATATTCTTTATTCAAGAATATTTTACAATAATTTAATCCGTAGAATTTTCCTCGGAGTCTCTTCCTAAGTTGAAGAAGTAGTACCCGTGGATTCTGAAGATATCCTTAGCTGCTTATCTTCTTTGACTTCTTCGATGGTCCTCTGCTGGACAACGGCCTGGGCTCGTAGTCGAAGATTGCGTAGTTTGAATTAGAGTGTGACCTTGAAGAACCCTCCTCTAAATCTTTTACCGCAATTCTGGCAGGATCGCCATTTTGTAACAGGGTACAAATGTAATAAACGCCGTGCTTAATGTTTATGCCTGAACTTGATGCAGGACTTCTTTATTCTTGTAGTAGCGTGGTCAATGATAGGCAAAAGACTGACGAAAAGGGCCTCACGCCCTAAGCAACATACATCGCTTTCTAGCCAGAGAGTAGAGGGGAAAGTAGAACAAGGCAACAAATCCTAGAAAGTGTGTCGACTTTCTTTACATTCTTTACACTTATAAATCGTGTTCTTTTTTTCCTCTTTCACTAATTCTTCTTCTTCTTAACCCAGACGCAAAATGAAAGATTAATGTTTATACACATAAATTGAAAATATTATAATTTTCATGTAACTGAAGAGAATTTCAATAAGATGGTAAATTTTGATTTCTGAAATACAAATTCCTAAAGTAAACAATAATTTATCAGATTTGAGGCTTAAGAAAGGAAAAAAGAAACCGACTCGTGTTTCTTTGACACTGATAGAATTTCCTAGTTTCTTAAAAGTAAAATAAAAATTAAATAGCTTTTGAAAACCTGTATCTGCTGATCTCATTATAAAATGCGTTTCGTTTCAAGTGGAATGCCTGATATTATTCATCTGATGACGCCTAAATGATTGTTTACGTGAAAACTGTCTAAACTTGGACGTGGTACGATGAGGCAATCAGTGATCGACTTTCTTCTAACAGAAATTGATCTTTTGAATCCCTAATGCCGTTTACAAATTCAAAATTATACATTTCTCAAATTAAATATTATCACAAACAATTTATTTTCATCGCTTTAAAATCAAAAAATGTGTGGAAACAATTTTAATATTAGATGATTAAAAAATTTAAATACTAACTCAAGATGTTCATTTGTGTAGAACTGCTATTGTCTGGTATTTTGATCATAAAACAAGATCTCCAAAGGCCAACACTTTTTTTTAAGAGTCGTCTGTTTGGAACCCCTCTGTCTTTAAATGGAAGTCCTTCTTCTGTAGGAGCTTCAACTGTGAACCAATGATCAGTCCCGATTGCTATAGCCCAAGTACAAATCGATAGTCCAACGAGTATGGTGCATGCCAGAAGAACTCGCCTCTCAAACACTACCTGAAATTATTAAAATTCTTTGCTTCTAATATTGTTTTAATAATTCGTATATTAAATAAAACTAAAAACTTCGAAAATTTTAAGAAGATTGACAACAAGAATATTTAAAAAATTTGTTGACTGTACTAATCAACAAAGGAGATTTAATCTAAAAGTAAAAGAAATTTATTAAATTTTTTTTCACTTAATATATAATTTTTATTTTAAGAATTCATACGGAAAATTAGAATGGCTTGGATTTGATGATTCTACAAAGACATTCCCCCGGAAACTTCTCTTAATCTCGCTTTGCAATATTGCCACATGACGGGCATTTTTTCATTTGCGGAAAGCTGCCTAAATCCTGCATGCAGGCTTCCAAACCTTACATTGTACATTTGTGAGGTTCAGGCGAGCTCGCCACAAACTATTGTGCTGTTTGGAAAGCCCTAATAGAATTTCCCTTGAAAGCAGCTCATTTCTAAAGCAATTCAACAGATAAAGTGAATTCTAAGTAAATACAACAAGATCCAAAGTTTTAATATAATTGAAATTAATTAATACTATAATTTTTTCCACGTAATTAATTAAAATTAACCAAAAATTAATTCTAGTGGATCTAAAAACAGAATCAATGGTTTACCTGCACTGGTTAAAGTTTTTAAAAACTCCGATTATACATTAAAGTATCTCTTTTTATCCTTCTAAATAAAGGCAATATTTATAAATAAAATAAAAATAATACCAAATTGCATAAAGTTGAAATTTAATAATTTAATCAACCTAATGTACCATATATTGATTGTAAGTGCATTGACGAAAGTTTAACTAAATAAATCTAAATCGAAATAAATTTGAGCCGATGAAATCAGAAAAATGAAACTACATATTTTTTATGTGTTCCAACTTTGCTAGAAGTTTAATAAAGTTTATAAAACTATTTTCCTCTGTGCATATTTTAACTGAGTTCAAAATTAATTCAGCTATCCTACGCAAAAGGTAGTCCTATGTTAATGTCAAAAGTTTGTAAAAGTATGAAAAACTGTATATATTAAAAAATCCTTTATTAGTTATAATATTTTTCTTTCAGTTACGAAATAGAGGTTTTGGTTAAGTTAATTCATTTTTCGCTTATATTAGCGTCATATTGCCGCTCATCTATAGCATAAGTACAAACACAATGGGAAGAGAGGGTAAGGATACAATTAATATATTCCTGTTCTTCAATAGATCAATTCGAATCGACTTTTTAGGACGCAGGAACACGAAGTTCCGAAAAAATCGGGAGTTTACACTTCTTCAGCGAACAAAAAATAACTTTATCCTGAAAAGTGCAAGATTTTTTTAAATTTGGGCAACTTATTATTAATTCAGGTTCAGAGAGTTTGAAGATGAAAAAATTTAATTCTTCAAAGTGTGAGTTAAGTAGTTCGATTAGTTTTATGAAATTCCCGTCTCATCTTGAAAATTTCCGTCGATTTTCGATTTCGCTTGATCTAATCCAATCTCCTATTGCCCAAGAATCGGAATTAATTTGATGAATAAAAATTTGCTTTATATTGGTTTCCAGGTACAATCGAATTGAAGTTGAGATTTAAATTAAGGAATGTAAAATTACATACTTTAGAAGAGTCTCAGATTCATTTTGAATGACTTTAGAGCAGAAGATCAATAATTGTTCAAGATTGATTAAAAATTTGCTCTAGATTAGTTTCGAATTAAATTTGGAAAATTTTTTGAGGAACTGTTCGAAATGCTGTAAAACAAATTGTAATATTCAAATCTTTCTATAGTAATCTATAATAGAAAATGAATAAATTCCAGAAATATTAATTCCATGCGAACTTTTCTTTAGCAACTCTTCTCAAATAAATGCTCTTTTGTGTCAGAAAAACGTAAATATTATAGTTGCAAAAATCACTTCTCCGTATATAAATCTTATTAACTTAGCAAAATTTTGAAGCTTTGATTTCTTTTCTTTTATCGAGCGTAGATTTCATTTATTGGATTACTTTGGTTGTAATTAAATTATTTGTTCAATTACAATTACAATCAATTTAAATCGTGCAACTTTATTTTGTCTTAAATCAATTTGAAAGTTGATTCCAATGTTATTGTGATTTCTTTACCTCAGAAGTATTTCTTATTATTCAATTTAAACATGAATATCTTTTTACCAATTTCTGGTGGAAAATAGGAAACGGGTTATTGAGCCCTCACTTCGCGTCCGTTCGTACAAAGAATTATAGCAAATATTACACGAAATTTCACCCTGAACAAGCATCAAGTGGCTATAACAGTAATAATGAACTATACCAGCAACAAATCAATAATTTAGACACTAAAAAGCAACGACCGATGAAAATTGATGCTTGGGATGAAATAATAAAGGTGGATCAACTTTCTGCACATAATATATTTTCAAATCCACATCTACTCTACACTTTTAATTCATAAAATAATACTGGTATAAAAAAGGAACTATATTCTGTTTGAATACCACATATCATTTCCAAAGTGTTTTACGTTAAACACTAATTTGCCCTCTACTTGTTATTTGCTTGGTTCTTGAAATAATTAAACAAAAAAACTAACAAAAATTGTAAAAATTTACTAAAAATACAATATACTTTATTATAATTAATATTTAATTTTTCTAAATGAATCATAGGCCAACTTATTCAATTTTCATGATAAATTATAATTTAAAAATAAATTTGAATGCAGATAATCTGTTTTTGACATAGCATACAAAAACTGTACCCCAATATTCAGTAAATAAATATTTTTCATTGAACAAATGACTAAACCAAATTTTTTAGTTAAATCTAATAAATACTTGATAGCAAAAAGTAAATAAAATATTTGTTTGAATCAATGCAATTTTATTAAGCGAAGAATTTTGTTGGACCAACGAAACATTTTGTTGTCCGTATAAAACAAATACTATAGTTGAACCAACAAAATTTTTTTGACTGTATTTTTGATTTTTGGAAAATTTTTCTATATGCTATTTGGGATATTAAGTGTTAAATTTTTCTTATTGAAATGTTAGTCGTTTTATTGAGAAATGATTTTCTTTGACTTAATTGTTACAAATAAGACTATCAGCAAAACGACTGGTGCTCCATTTGCCTTGGTGTCTTTTTTCAATAGTTGTAATATTATCATTTATAATTTGATTTTTAGATAAGCTCAGGAGTTTGAGACTCAATAGTAATGTCCTAATGACAAAAAATAACAATGCTTTGTGTATTCTGTTTGCAGCCCCAATATATTATAATAGCAATTACTTCAAAGCCAGCGCAACTAGGTCAACAGTGTGAGCTGCAATTTATTTTTAGAAGTAGAATTTTCATTACATCATAGCATACTTATAAATGTGTAACGTAGGTCATACATGTATGCAATGAAAATATATTGAGCATTATATATTATACACTCAGAAAAAAAATTTGATTGAATGAAAGAAAATAATTTGTTTGAAAGGTTTCTTTTTATTCAAACAAAAGATTTACTTGAATTAAATAACATTTTTTCAACTCGAACAAAATTCATTTGGACCAAATAAAGTTTGTTTTTAATAAAGATACTTTGTTTGAATCAAACAAATTTGATTTAATTCAAATGAATCATTTTTTTAAATCAAAGAAAGTATTTCAAACAAAATATTTTCTTCGATTTAACCAAATCTTTTTTCTGAGTGTATATTACAATTTAATATACGCTGAGAGACAAGTAATTTATTTGGATTGACCAAGAATTTGTTTGATTTCAGTAAATATAAAATATCTATGTTCTTGGTTGAAAAAAAAACAAATAAACTTTGTAAAGAAGTATACGATGCATCCGCGCCAAGGCGTTAACGGTACTTTCTGATTTTCTAATCTCACGTCATGTGTTCCGGGTAATAAGATGATTCATTATCTAATGCTACAATTCGAATGGATTTTACAATATTGTAGATGTAAATTCAATTTTCTCAGAGTTCATTCAACTACGAGAATTAAATTTCCATCGCGAGACTCGAGCTTCGCGTCCGATATTAATGGTGGAAGCTAATATCACAATGAATGAAAATATTTCTGGATAAACACTTATTTGTATTTTATATATTTTACACACAGAAAAAAAATTGATTGAATCAAAGAAATGTAGTACTGAATTCGTCGTCCTACTAAATATGCTTTCGATCCAAAAAAATTTTCCTTGCATCTAGGAATAGTGCATTACAGATGAAAAAATCACTTTTGTTTCAAGAAAAAGTTCTTTTGATCTAAAAAATATTTGATAAAAAGAATCCAGTATCAAGAAAACTTGACTTTTATATTATGTTTTATAAGTATCTCACAAAAAATGACAAACTATGTGATCGTCTTTAGTCTATTTCAAGTATAAAGCAAATTACAGCTAATCGAATTGCCACTAACACTTCTATATGCACTAAAAGGTCCTGGACATAACTTTTTTTGAAAGGTCAAAAAAAGTCCCCTGTTTACGAACACCTTAGGTATTTTCTCAAAAACCCAGTCAGTTTTTGTTTAAACAATTTTTTGAAACAATTTCATTATTAATTAGGTTGGCAATTTTGCTTCCACCGTTTTTGATAGATGGCTGCAGCGATAAGCGCTGGTCGAAATAGGCAGATCAAAAATGTTTCGATCGGGTGCAAGTCCCCGTGGTCAGTGCCACAGGCCAGCTAAAAGATCGCTAAGAGAGACTAAAAATCGGAGTAATTCAAAAACCAGGAAAAGACAAAAGACAAGGCAAGGTGATGTGGTACTTGAGCTAGGCGCAACATGAAAATAGGATCAATTTTGGTGAAGCTCTACAACAAGCGGTGGAAAATATCAGGGAAATCCGCCAACTCACGCCGAAAAGCCACATGGAGATCCTCGACCTTGATGTTGAGACCAAACCCCAGGATATCAAGGAAGCGCTCAAAACGTTCTTTGGAGGCGACTGGAAAGAGGAGCCCAGGATAAACCTTACAAAAACGGATTTCTGGGGCAATTTAAAAGCCTTCATTGAGATAAGCAAGGCAACCGCGAAAAAACTCGGCGCAACTTCTAGGATAAAAATAAGCTGGCTGAACTGCCGGGTACCCATTATAGCAAAGGTAGATCAATGTTTCCAGTGCTATGGCTACGGACACATCGCAACTGCAGGCTAAGAAGCTGACGACAGAAGCCTGTGTTGGAAATGTGGTCAACGAAATCACAAAGCAGCTGGGTGTACACAAAACCCTAGGTATATCTTGTGTATAAAGAGGCACGAAAAAGCCCCGTAGACCACATCCCTGGATCAGCGAAATGTGCCAGCTATAGGGAAGCCGAACGGGTAAGTGTCAAAGCCAAAAATAACGACCCTCCTCCAAGGAGACCTGAGTCGATGCCGATTGGCGCAGAATCTGCTGTTCCAAATGACATGGGAAAAAAGAGTAGATTTACTGCTGATCAGTGAGCAATATGTAAACCCTGGAACAAAGAACTGGTTTGCTGACAGCACAAATCGAGCAGCGATCTGAGTGAGAGACCCCAGCAAGATGCCGCGCGCTCGAAGCCTATGGTAATGGGAACAGCTACGTCTGGGTCAAGAGTGGGAGGAACAACCTGGTGAGCTGCTACCTATCGCCAAATAAAGGTATGATGACCTACCGAAAAACACTAGACCTGGAATTCACTTTCTTAAATACTGGAACTGCGACAACATTCAGAAGGCGAGGATACCGCGAGACGATCATAGACGTCACTTTAGCCACCCCAGAAACGGCGGGAAAGATTAAAGAGTGGAAGGTCTTAGAGAATTACACGGTTAGCGACCATCAGTACATCAGCTTCAAAAAAGGTGAGCTTGCAAAAAGATGTAATACCAAAACCATACGTGAAAGGAAGAAGGGCTGGAACGTGAACAAGCTGACCGCAGCCGCCCTCATCGAAACGATCGCCAAAAAGGTTGGCCGCTTACCCGAGAGAAACGCACCTCTGGCCTCCTCCAAGACGCCAGCGGAAAATATAGTCGAAAGGACAATGAGCTTCATAGAGCATGCCAAGACTAAGACTCTATGCCAAGACGCACTACAAAAACCAACAGCACCCCGTGTATTGATGGACAGCTGAGATCGAGGAGCTCCGAAAGGTATGCCTAAAGTTATTTTTATTGATCAAAATAATTCATTATCAAGATGTTATTTTTATTGATCAAAATAATTCATTATCAAGATGTTTTAAATCTTTAAAACAAATCAATTAGAGTGCAAAAGAGTCCCAGCTCAAAGCAAAGATGATTTATTTAGTACCATTTGTGACATGTGGTCAAGCGTTCTACCGTCTAAATGAAAGAAGCCGTATCTACATGTTGGAAGTCATTCCTTAGTCTTCCGAATTCAAAGAAGAAGACGTAAATGTTTTCTTTTGAAGTACGATTTATGAGCGGGTATTTTGTCATATAATATGCAAGATATGAGTACATTATTCATAACCGAAGTGAATGAATAGTTTTTACCATTTTGACAGCAGCGTTGTCAAAATTTTATTTCCAATTTAATGCTTAAATTGTTTAATTTTTGTTGTTATGGCTCAACTGTAACACATTCTTCAGGATTTGACAGCTCATTAGATATTACGATTTTAATATTGCATCAGATAACGAGAAACAACTTCTTGGCAGAAGATGATAGGCTAGGCAGTTGATGTTGATAGTTGGCCAAAATCCAATTATAATTTTTCGCATTTAGGATTGTTGTAAAGAAGATAATTTCATCCCCGTAATAATTCAGGCATAAAACCGTCCTTTCAGGCCATGGATCAATCGAACCACGTGACTAAATTATACATTTTATTTTACAAATTATTTTTCTGAAACTTTGGGAAACGTAACAAAAGACAATAAAGCATGTCTTTTAACTTTTTAATAAAAATTTAAAAAAATAATTGAAGATTTATCGATAATTACAGTTAATTGTAAATATTTTTGCAAAATTTTCACTCAAACGAAATTGACAGACGTACTTTATTTTCTTCTGTTGTATTTTGAAAATTTTCGGGAAAATATTTTGTAAAATGAAAAAGTTATCTTACATGAACTTTTACTGTACAAGAATATGGTCACGTAGTCTGATTGATCCATGGCTTTAAGGCCCGGTGGTAGGGTCTGGCATCACCAATTACATAGCACTACTTTATTAATAAAATAATAATTTTAACGAATTTATCAGAGTAGTCAGCAATGCAGAGAAATGCAACGCATTACTGCCTTCTCTCAAAATTTTTTAAAAATTATTATTTTGATAATAAAGCGGTCGTATATACACTACTGGCAGAAATTGTGCGCACGCTCTCCGTGGGTACTATTAAAAATTACACTTGCGTTTGAAGGGTGAAAACTCCATAAAAAGAAGATAAGGTAAAAGCACCAATAGTCGGACGTCTAAGGATATGTCATTCAATTTTTTGTATTAATCCTTCTAAATGTGATGTGGAATCAAGAATTGCCGCGATTATTTTGATGTATGTGACCTCCCTACTATAACAAAAAGTCCAGAGTTGTGTTAAATCTGAATAATCCATTTTAATAATTCTCTTCATTAAATAATGCTCTGGAGCCAATTGCCGGACGGGAAAAGTGAATTGATCCAATAGCCGGACAGCGCTGCACCAATACTCGGACAAGAGAATATTATAATCTGATTGATATGGATTTGATATTTTTTAAGCATAATAAACACTGGGAAATATTTACCGAAACATTTTTTAGGTCTACGCTTATAAAAAAAAATATTGAAAAGATTTTACATATAGAATTGTTACTGAACTTCATTCTTTTGAGGTCTATTGAATGAGTTTAATTTATTGCTTTACATTTACATAATAAAATATTTATTCAACACTTCTGCTTTTTCGTTTTTTTGCTGGTTTTTTGTTTTATTCTTCTTTATTTATTTTCAAAGATCTTTTCTTTTGATCCTGCTTTTGATTTTCCTTCAACGTGGCTTCTCTTTTTTCTTGCTGTTCCTATTTTTTCTTTAATGCAGCTTCTTTTTTCTCTTTCTGTTCTTGTCTTTTCTTAATGTAGCTTCTTTCTTCTCTGTCTCTTCCTGTTTCTTCCTCAAAAAGCAGTGCAATGTAACGACATTTGCTTAACAAAGACAACGCGTCAGTTAGTTTATAGAGCAGATTTCGCTACATTTCTTGGCGAAGTTTTAATTTTAATTTCAAATTCAACAAATTTTTCACTTTTTTTAAAAAATTATTTAGAATGTGAATATATGGGAATTATAAATACAATTCAAATACAACATAATGTTTCAAATAAATGATTGAATTATTACATTATCATATCTATAATAATTCAATAATTTATTTTGAACATTTTTTTGTATAAATCCTTTTTTAATCAATAATTTTAATTATTAATACTTTTATTCTAAAATAGAAAAATCAAAAATACATATTTTATTTCAATTATAAACAAATGTAAGATGATTCAATTTGTATCATTGATTCAAATGAAATTTTTAAAGACTAATTTGTGACGTCATACCTTACCACCATCTTTTTTACATTCTCATCATATCATAAACAATGATTTTAAAAATTTACTCTACAAAAAAAATGTATGGAAGAAACAGCTTTGATGACGATTAGAATGGAAGATTCACTGACCAGAATATTATGTTTGTGATATAACTAGATTTTATGTGCCTCCGGCGCGTAAAATAGTTTTTATGTGCCTCAGCCGCGGAAACTCGTTTTTCCGTTACAGCTGAAAGTATAGCAATGTTGTATATTCCGTTACAGAGGAATACAATGTAGAAATTGAACTGCGCATGTGCATTATAGTCTTACAGCGGAACGCAATCTATTTCTTATTCTTCTTCTTCTCACTTCTTCTTCGTACAGCGTCAGCACTGACTACTACACAAGACCGATAAAATAAAAATGGCCGGAACTAGTCGCCAATTTGCGCCCGCTTCGTACAACTAGCGCAGCAAGCAACTACAATAAGTATTAGATTAGATTCCAATGTACGCATAAAAACTCGTATCCGCACCACAGTCACATAAAATAGAATATGTGCCAATGCACACAATTCGGGACATTGCGAGACTCGAGACAATGCTCGCAGGACTGATCGCGCCTCGGATTCGTCTCGGCTTTGTCTCGACTACGCCTTGGCTTCGATCTCCTGCGAGCATTGTCGCTCGTCACGCAATAACCCTCATTGTGCGCCTAGGCACGTAATATACTATTATGTGCCTCAGGCACAGCGGATCAGAATCTTCTTCTTCTTCGTACAGTTTTAGCACCCTACTGACAAAGCCTTGTACATTTGAACTGCGTATGCTTTATTACAACAAACTACTACTACACAAGATCGATAAAATCAAAATGTCTGGGACTAGTCGCGAAATATCAAGTGTAATGACTAGCGCCGCAAACAACTACAATACTAGATTAGATTCGAGTGTACGCATAAAAACTCGTATCCGAACCACAGTCACATAAAATAGAATATGTGCCAATGCACACAATTCGGGACATTGCGAGACTCGCGACAATGCTCGCAGGACTGATCGCGCCTCGGATTCGTCTCAGCTACGTCTCGCCTCGACTATGCCTTGGCTTCGATCTCCTGCGAACATTGTCGCTCGTCACGCAATCACCCTCATTGTGTGCCTAGGCACATAATATACTTTTACGCTACAGTTGAGAGTAGCGTAATGTTGTGTATTACGATACAGAGTAATGTAATGTAAAAATTGAACTGCGCATGTGCTTATAACCATACAGCGGAGCGTAATCTTCTTCTTATTCTTCTTCTTCTTCTTTTTCTTCGTACAGCGTTGGCACCGTACTGACAAAGCCTTGTACATTTGAACTGCGCATGCTCTATTACAATACGCTACTACCACACAAGATCGAGAAAATCAAAATGGCCGGAACTAGTCGCGAAATATCAAGTGCAATGGACGAGAATCATGATGAATACTAGACTAGATTCGAATGTACGCATAAAAACTCGTATACGCACCGAAGTCACATAAAATAGAATATGTGCCAATGCACACAATTCGGGTAATTACGAGACTCGCTTAAAATGCTCGCAGGACTGATCGCGTCTCCGCAACGCCTTGGCTACGATCTCTTGTGAGCATTGTCGCTCGTCGCGTAATAACCCTGATTATGCGCCTAGGCACATAATATACTATATTCAGAGTATAAAAACTTGTTGTTTTGACAGAAGTAACATTACACGGAAAAAAATAGTTTAGTAAAGTTTATAGAATTGTTTAAGAGTTGGGGATACAGGCATTTACGGAACAGAGTTCTAAAAAATTTACAGAACTTTTCAGGATAAAATGCAAAACATTTAGGAAAAATCATTGAACGTTCTACATTTTATTCTGAAAAGTTCTTTACGTTTTCTAGAACTCGGTTCCGTAAATGCCTATATCCTCAACTCTTAAACAGTTCTATAAACTTTACTAAACTATTTTTTTCCGTGTATTCTATCACGTAATCATGAACAAATTAGGCTTGATTCGAGTCCAATCTATTTTAAATTTAGAGAATAACTGAGGCATCACGGTTGGGGTAAAGTTGTCAAAACGTATAATAAATACGAAAGAAATAGCAATGAAACGATAGTAAATAATTTCTTATAACTGCCTACCTGATTATAGAGTGCTTTCATTCGACTTGCCATTCTGGAAAGATATATGAAGACTTTTCTTCAAAATAAATTCTTATTCAATCCGACCAACCAACTTATTCTGAAATACTCAATGGCAGTTGATCTGTATCTATCTGTGAATCTCCAATTCGAGGACTTTTCTCCAATCAGTCGTGTAGTATGATATTTCTTATAGAGAATATTACAGTCTCGTTTAAAGTTTCTTGAGTAAGCAGCTTATTCGGTATCGCATCTAGCCGACGTGTATCTATGATCTCCTCTCGCGCCGGAAAATCGGCGCGAATTGACAACAAATTTCTGAAGACTTTTGCTAGTGAGCACTCCGTAGATCTGTATCCCATTTATGTGCTTTCTCTTCATCAAGTAGTATCCTGTAAGTCCTTTCTCCCTATCTAATTATTAAGAGAATTCTTTGCTGAAAAAAACACCACAAGTGTTCTTTCTTGTTATTTTGAGCAGTCTTCTATTGTATCTGATCAAATACTGCCTCCTTCTTTCAGATGCTCTAGTACTCGTCAGTAAATCTGAAATCATAGATGGAAAAGTGATTACAAACTAATCTAATTGTATTAACTACATAACATATCAATATTCACTTTTTCTGGTGAATAATCAATATTTGTGACAGTGAGCTGGCATTTCAATTTTAACTTATCATAAGTCATAAGTAATAATAATAATTTCAAATTACCAAATTATGCGCTATCCATTTAAAATATATAGCAAGGTTTCGTCTGTTATTTTAGGTATGTATAATAAAGCGGATTTTCGTACGGAAACACGGTCGAATTCCAATAAATAAATCAATAGAAATACTCATATTATAATTCTTTTTTTTTTGTAGTATAAAAATAATTTTGGAATTTTTCCACTTTCCTGCAAAAACTTTTTATTTAACATAATTTTAGAGAGGCTACAATAATCATTTACGATTTTTAGTGTTATACACTGAAAAAAATGCTATTGAATCAAAAGGATTTATTTCCAAAAGCATGTATATCATGGATTCAAATCAATATGCTATATAGTAGAATTAGTGTTGGAAATACTAGCTTTTAACTCAAAAGCAATTTATTGAACAAATATAGAAAGTTAAGGCTAGGAAAGAAAGGCCCTTTTTAGGTTCATAGTTTTATGACTAGCTCGGGTTACAACGCTTGACGCTGTGACATGTCATTCGTCTAGAATTTTATGGAGAGCTTAGCCGTCTGGATTCTGCATGTACTTATAGTAAAAGGAACCATTGTTTTTCTGATAGAATGCAGACTGCATTCCCGATAGCTAGCAAATCGCTCTAGCTCTAGTCCTTAGTCCTTTGACTGGTTCTCCTAGAGATCAGACGTGCGTCTTTCCTTGTGCTACTCAGAATAAATTATAAAGTTAAATTCAAATATTCTGAGTTTTTATTTTATTTAATTCAGCCATTTCCAATAATTAGTAACGTATTTATTGGTTCTTGTAGTATATTTTTATGAATTAATAGTATGCATGCTTTTGAAAAGAAATGCTTTTGATTGAATAGCATTTTTTTCTCAGTGTATGCTTGAATACTATGTTTTGAATTCTATTGATTAATGGCGATTTTTAAATATGTATAAACGGGAGAAATCGGCTTGTAAATCCACCCGTATTTCAAATACACATCCAAATGGCGGGCAGGAATACGCCGTAAATGCGGTTTCATATATCCACCCAGAATAACGGTCGGAAATCCGAACGTAACTCCGGCCAAAATTTTTCAATAGGGCAGTAAGCCGACGTGACGTAACGTAACTTTGATGAAAAAAACTACTGACATTTTTTTCACTTCTGCAGACAGAAGTAATTTTACTATTTGTTTAAACAAATATGAATACAACACAGAGATGTTAAATCTCTTTTCTGAGAGATCTACTTAAACACTGTTGAAAAAAAATTCGATAAAAATCCTTCAAGATTAATACACATGAAATTTTGAAATCTCTTAATGATAATGCATTTTTAAAATATAAACACCATAATAATCAACTCATCTTAACCAATACTGTTCTAGCCAGATTTGATAGATTACCAAGCATACCGAAAAAGATGTTCCTTTTTACATTCTCATCACGGATGAGAAGGTATTGGTTTTATGTGAAAAATGACTTTCGAAATTTTCATCAAATCTTTACGTTTTGCAACCCCCTGAGTCAGAAAAAATGGTTTTTACGAAAGTGTTTGTCTGTCTGTCTGTTTGTCTGTAAAATAGGTCATGTGCGGCATAACTCTCAATAGAATTATCAGATTGAATTGAGCTTTGGCACACTTTATCGGAGCCGAAAAAGTAAGGACATGTTCGTCAACCAGCCAAATCCAATCAAAATTGAGGGATTGAGCACTACTTTTGTGTTTTTGAAAATAACTTTTTGAAAAAATCAAAAATTTCATTACTGGTTTTTGATAGTGCTCATAAATCTCTACAACTTATCCTGACAACATTTTTTGATCAAATCAAAATTAGAAATGTTACAGCATATTAAAACTTGAAAAAAGTCAATATCAAAATTCCATTTTCCAGTTAAATTATACGAGATACGAAAAAACGTTATAATACAATATTATTTTCTACATAAGGACCAACAAATTTGAATTGTAACATTTTTTCATAAGATGCCTTATTTTATATTCTATTTTCTTTAATTATTTCATAATGATTTCCAACTAATTATAACTCTCATCAACTTCGTTCCTTGTTCAGAATTTTTCATTTTTTTTCCATTTTTCAACTTAATTTTACCTCAAAAAAATAATATAAATGTAGTGATATGTAGGCAATTAAATATAAAAATTTAAAAAAAGTTATTATTCAATGCCAAAGAGGAATAAAAGAGATATTAATATTTAAATTCTAATATCAGCTGAATGTTTCAAAATAGTTTTTGTACGAGATAAATATGAATAAAAAGGGGAAAATTTAATTTAAAATATTCAAATAATATTATTATTTAAAGTCTGATCTCTTTTATTTGTTTATGGCATTGAATAATATATTTAAAAAAAAATTTTATTAAATTCTTCGTATGTTACTGTGCATTTTCAGGGAGTGATGGTACAGTTAGCGCCGCGTGTGCCGGTTCAGCAAACTAACTTAGGAATTCAACTTAGGACACTAACGGGGCGCCATTTTCTTTTCTGATGCATACGGCTGCGCACAACTGAGAAAGTAAAAGGTTAGTCCCGAAAGTTGTATTCACAGCTCTACGACGCGTGAAAAACAGCACGTAGCCTCGTGAATGGTCTAACCGTGATCACGTCCCGAAGAGACGTGACGAGAAATCGAGGCCCGCGCGATTCACGTGTGATACGAAAGTGAACCGATTTTAGAGCCAAATTTTCTCATTCCCGCGTCGTTCACACGTGAGAGACAGCGTGTTCGCTCGTTTCATTATCTCCGTGTAACAATTTTAATGCTGTTTTAAATACAAGTAATTTATTAGCTAGATGTAGGACCTACTTCAAGTTTATATCTAGAAATATATCTTAATAGTATATTATAGCGCGTCTAATCTAGACCAGATTAGATTATCTAATGTAGACCAAGTCCATACTAAATCATGTTAGAACATCGAAAAAATTGTAGGTTATGTCACTTATAATCTGGATTATACTTCTCATAATATAGATTATATTGTTTATAATCTTAATAGCTGTCCTGTAGTCACCGGTCCTGGATATTTAATTTTATAATCCATTTTTCTCCGTGTATAGTTTCAATTGTTGTATCAATCAATTAGATTGTTATGATAAACTAGAATTATTAGGAAAACTTGTCAAGTTCAATATTAATATGGATTTTAGTAGCTGTGATGTAGATAAAGTATGGAATAAATATTATGATTTTTTTGGATTTGAGAACATTGCCATCACTGATGGTAGAAATTATGCTTTCCTTTTGGGACTTTCTTACAACTTTTGCCTGATAACTTCTTCCTATGACATGTTATGCTTTTAACCATTGAATTTTTCTCTGCTTACTAATGTTTTAATACTATTATTGAAATGTTGAAATTTTAAATAAGTTTTATACAAAAATAGCTGTAGTTAGAAAATGAGAAATTAATTAAAACTGTTAAGACGGTGAAGTCTTTTAAGATTGTTTAGAGAAGAAAAATGAGCAATCACTCCATAAAATCCGATCATTTTTAAAGAGTAAACTTGGAAAAAACTGCATTGAACTTTAACCTACACTCAAAAAACAGACTATTGGCTGTCAAATGATTCCTTTCACTATTAAATGATTTTCTATTCAAAATTGGCATAAGAGGAAATCCTTTAACAATTATAAAGGATTGTCGTTCCAAATTATGTACTTTTACTGTCAAAGTATTTCTTTTCTTCTGGAAATTAAATCCTTTGTCATACAAAGGAAATATAATTTCGAGGATAAAAGAAAAAAATTGTATGTTATAATCTAATAAAAAATTTACACAAGCCCAACTTTGACAAATGCGAATAATAAATCAATTATTTTCAATACTATAATAACGATTCGTCTTTGATTTCAGCTTAAAGAAATTTTAGGATACAACTTTGATAAAAACCATAATATTTATTGAAATTCAAGCACGCTTATCAAACTCATTTTTATAAAAGACGACTGATCACCCTTTGATAGTTAAAAGCATTACAAATTAATAAATTTATAATGCTTCGATTGTTAGAAGCAATGAAAAATAAGGTTATGCGGATAAAAATTGTTTGTTTTGGTATACGAACCTTCCAAAAATTTTACGTCACATTGTAGGATACCTAATATTTTAAAGAAATCCATTTCCTTGACGCGTCCACGTTAGATAATTGCGATGATAAAAGAATATATCGTGCAACACAAATATTACTCGCGCATATTCCACTGTTAAGCACCAGACGATGTACACTCACTGATGCGCAGGCGCACTTCGTCTGCTAGCCTACAAATGCAATCATTTAATACTTAATGGATTTCTTTTCAGAATAAAAATAAATCGTTTATAAGTAAAACTATTTTAGTTTTGCATTTTACGGATGAGTTTTTTAATAGTGAAACGAATCTATTGATAGACAATGAAATCTGCTTAATTTCAATGGATGCGTTCTAAAAAGAACGTTATTTCACTATCAATAGACTTTTTTTTAGAGTGTATCACTATTTTATTGTTTTCATAATTAAAAATAATTATATATAATGAGAATGTAATAAAGTAAATACTCCCTTTTTTGTTGGAAAAGTAATGTGAGATACGGAGAAAAAGCAAGTGATCAAGGTTTCTCAGTTCAAAAAGCCTAAAAAAGAGGTACGTTAAGTTGACGTAACCACATCGTCCAATCGAGTCCCCACCTATAACAGAATTTAAGGCTCATTTAGGGCTCGCGAAATACCCCATTGCTGAATTTAATGCTCCGTTATTTAAAAAATGGGTAAAACTGGGTAAAATGGGTAAAAACAATGGGTTCCGCTGTCTTAACGGTAAGTTGACGTAACCACACGTCATAATAACAATTAAACGAGATGTCACCTATACCAGAATTTAAGGCTCATTTAGGGCTCGCGAAATACCCCATCCAATTTTTCAATTTTGCTTGTTTGAACATCTTATGTTAAAAACGGCTCCTTGAAAAATTGACTGTTTAGATCGATTTTGTAAAGACAGTCATATATGTTCCGTATATCTCATGTTTTATTTTCTCATATTGTTTATAATAAAAGTATCAACAATATGCTCTCAAACAACTAGAAGCATATTTATTTATATATATGTTATATATGGTTATACAAATAATGCTCTTACGGAGGTCCGATCAGCTGGCATCTCTAGTACATAAAAACATTAAAATTTGAAAAACTGACTATACCCGAATTTCGGGCTATTTTCGGGCTCTTGAAATACCCCAAAATCAATTTCGAAAAAACATTTTGAACAAAAAAAACTATTCGAGAATACTGGTCTATTTTCGGGTTCTTTAAAAATGTCTATATCGATTTTTGGGCTCAAACCCTTAACATCCAAATGCACCCCTGCATGGCCATGGAGACACGACTTTGACTAAAAATTATCTTTTTGGGAACTTTATGGTCTAGGAATACTTTCTGATTTTCGGACTCCTCAAAAATGTCCATATCGATTTTTGGGCCCCAACCCTTATCTTAACTTAAAAAATATTTAATCTATGCCACAATTTAGGGCTCATTTAAGGCTAATTCAATGGCCTATTCCGTTTCCATTTTTTGAAGAGCCCGAAAATCAGAGAGTATTCCTAGACCATAAAATTTCCAAAAAGATGATTTTTAGTCAAAGTCGTCTCTACATGATCATGCAGGGGTGCATTTTGATGTTAAGGGTTGGAAACCAAAATTCGATATGGACCTTTTTAAATGAGCCCGAAAATAGCCCAATATTCTCAAATAGTTTTTTTTGTTCAAAATACATTTTCAAAAATTAAGGGTTGCTTTTCGATGATAAGGGTTGTTTTTTCATAAATGATTCTTGTGTATCTGAAAAGCTCGAAAATAGCCCGAAATTTTAGGCTAGTTTATACCACCGAAAAAGTATTTTTTTTAAATTAAGGGTTGCTTGTAAGTGATAGGGGTTGTTTTTTAGAAATTGATTTTGGGGTATTTCAAGAGCCCGAAAATAGACCGAAATTCGGGTATAGTCAGTTTTTTGAGCTTTAAGGTCTTTATGTACTGGAGGTGCTAGCTGATCGGGCAGTCAGCACCTTGCCACCTACAATTTGGTTTCTTGAGAAAAATACAAGAGCCCAAAAATCGGCATTACTGCCCAAAATTAGCCCGTAATTAGCCCAAAAATGTGGCATAAAGTAAATAGTGATATTACGTTGTGGAGGTGCCAGCTGATCGGACCTCCGTAAAAGCATTATTTGTATAACCATATATAACATATATATAAATAAATATGCTTCTAGTTGTTTGAGAGCATATTGTTGATACTTTTATTACAAACAATATGAGAAAATAAAACATGAGATATACGGAACATATATGACTGTCTTTACAAAATCGATCTAAACAGTCAATTTTTCAAGGAGCCGTTTTTAACATAAGATGTTCAAACAAGCAAAATTGAAAAATTGGATAGGGTATTTCGCGAGCCCTAAATGAGCCTTAAATTCTGGTATAGGCGATAACTTGTTTAAATGTTATTTTAACGTGTGGTTACGTCAACTTAACGTTAAGCCAGCGGAACCCATTGTTTCTTTATAAAACTAACGGAGCATTAAATTTAGCAATGGGGTATTTCGAGAGCCCTAAATGAGCCTTAAATTCTGGTAGAGGTGACATCTCGTTTAATTCTTATTATGACGTGTGGTTACGTCAACTTACCGTTAAGGCAGTGGAACCCCTTGTTTTTTTAAAAAATTACAGAGCATTAAATTCAGCAATGGGGTATTTAGAGAGCCCTAAATGAGCCCTAAATTCTGCCATAGGTGATAACTTGATACTTTGCTATTTTTCGTAAAAGCATAGTTTGTATAACCATATATATTAAAGTGTTTGTGTCTGTTTGAGTGCATATTGTTAATTGTTTTATTACAACAAAGAAGATGAAAAAAGAGACATAAAATATATGGAACATGTATGATTGTCTTTACAAAATCAATCTAATGTTTATTTATTTTTTCAAGGAGCTGTTTGTAATATTAGTTGTTTAAGCAAATGTTGTTCAAACAAGCAAAATTGACAATTTGGATAGGGTATTTCGAGAGCCCTAAATGAGCCTTAAATTCTGGTATAGGCGATAACTTGTTTAAATGTTATTTTAACGTGTGGTTACGTCAACTTAACGTTAAGCCAGCGTAACCCCATGTTTTTTTTTAAATAACGGAGCATCAAATTCAGCAATGGGGTATTTTGAGAGCCCTAAATGAGCCTTAAATTCTGGTATCTGTAATAACTTGTTTAAATGTTATTTTAACGTGTGGTTACGTCAACTTAACGTTAAGCCAGCGGAACCCATTGCTTTTTTTTTAAAATAACGGAGCATTAAATTCAGCAATGGGGTATTTCAAGAGCCCTAAATGAGCCTTAAATTCTGATATAGGTGGGGACTCGATTGGACGATGTGGTTACGTCAACTTAACATACCTCTAAAAAAGTGATTCTGTTGTTTACAATTAAAATTGAATTTTTCATTTCAAAACTGAGGAAATAGTGAGAAAAAGTGAGACATGATGATATGGAAAAGCGGCACTTCTCTTTCATAACAATGTTTCTTGCTTATTTTAATTTGTTTACCTTTATTCTTCTTCGTGAGAAAAAAGACGGGTATTTTTCCTGCACGACTCTGTTTCAACGCAGTAGAGATTTGTTTGGCGCTAAAGCCATTAAGCAAAAAAATCAG
The DNA here is from genome assembly GCA_030998225.1 of Diplolepis rosae. Taxonomy (NCBI): domain Eukaryota; kingdom Metazoa; phylum Arthropoda; class Insecta; order Hymenoptera; family Diplolepididae; genus Diplolepis; species Diplolepis rosae. Next base: position 1,925,981 of record JAPYXD010000161.1, read on the forward strand.
CAGCACTACCTACGAATATTACTAAAAGAAGGGTAAGAAAAATTACCAACTCATTCACCTTCTTTAGATGGACGACCTAAAATTGCACGCTATTTCGAAGAAGAAATTATAGAATGTTACTGACACCACCCTGTATATCTTCAATGACATCTGTATGGAATTTGAATTGAATAAATGTAAAAGACTGCATGAAGAGAAAAGAAAAGTGAATTTAGACTTGGGATTTGAAGTTCAATGGCTCATTGAGATGTTAAGGAAGGAGCAAACTTATAAGTAACTCAGAATACTGCGGCTAGTGGATCTTCTTCAAAAAGAAGTAGAAGATGGGTTTTGAGCTGATCGAATGGTCTAACAATGACCGTGACGCTATAAAAAGAACCATACGCACGCAAATGACTCGGCATAGAATGCACCACAAATATTCAGTGGTTGAATAGATAATTCTGCTACGCTACAAAGGGGACAGAAGCATGTTAGACGTCAAATAGTTGCGTGACTCACAGATTGCACAACTATGTGAAAATTTAAAGTGAGGGACAATATCCAAAAAAATAAAAGAGCCAGAAAAACCAATAGTGATTAAGTATGATAGCCGTTTGCAAAATATCTGCCACACTATGATAAAGCAACTGTTTGAGAAATAGTTGATGGTGCATCTAATGTGATCAAGTTTTAAAATGCCATAGGTTGTATATGCTTAATAACTATTGGCATATATACAATTTGCGATTCTGTGACATGATCGTTCTGCATGTAGGATCAGTATGAATATTTAAATATTCTTCAACAAGGAAGAAGACAAGTGGAGCATTTTATGACGCTAGTTGTGGCTGACGATCCGCAGACAGCACCATTCTTTACCCCTTCTTCTTGTTTTTCCTATTTATTATTTGATTGTACTAAAGGATGCCGTCCAATTTGAAGTATCCTTAAATATGAATTCAATTTTATTAATTTGTATTGTGTTTTTGGTTTGTTCCTGTCTTGTTCGAATCCGCAGGATGAAGTGATAAATGAAAATGTATAAACTATTTGCTTATTTCAATTGTCCCAAACATGCTTTACGTACACTGAGAGAAATGACTGGTAATAGAAACGTGGTACATCTAGTCGAAATTATCCTTAACTACTTTTTATGGCTGAATTAAATAATGGCTGACCCATCAATGTACGTCCAAAAAGTTGTCGCTGCTAAGAGGTAATGTAGTCACAGTGACTACACTGAGAAAAAAATGCTATTGAATCAAAAGCATGCATACTATTAATTCATAAAAATATACTACAAGAACCAATAAATATGTTACTAATTCTATAGCATATTGATTTGAATCCATGATATAATAAAAAAGTACATTTTTACCAGGCAAAAGTAGCATAAAATTTGCAATTTTACGATTTGAATTCATCACAATTAAAAATATAAAGTGGAAAAAGGAGGAAATAATTATTAATTGAAACAATTTAGGAGATTTCTGAAGATTTTTTTATTGCATTTTTATCTATCCAATAAATCAAAAACTTTTGTTTACCTTAAGGTCAGAATATACGGAGAGACTTTTGGTAGTAATCTGTGTAAGGAAAATAGGGAACTTTTGTAATGATTACTACTTTCAGTAATAATTTTCAGAATTACTAAATTGATAACAATAAACTATAAAAATATTGCATTTATTTAAAAAAAGGTTTTAAATATTTGCAAAATTCTGTAGTAAAATAACAAGTGGTTCATCGCAGTCACTTACTAAGTCAGGTAGGATAAAATTCAAAACTTATTGCATTCATATCTAGAGAAGATTGCAGTGTTTACAAAGGACTATAATAATTTGAATTAAGTTATTGCGTTACGAGCGACAATGCTCGCAGGAGATCGAAGCCAAGGCGTAGCCGAGACAAAGCCAAGACGAAGCCGAGGCGCTATCAGTCCTGCGAGCATTGTCGCGAGTCTCGTAATTTCCCGAATTGTGTGCATTGGCACGTATTCTATTTTATGTGACTCCGGTGCGGATACGAGTTTTTATGCGTACACTCGAATCTGATCTAGTACTGTAGTTGTTTGCGGCGCTAGTCATTACACTTGATATTTCGCGACTAGTCCCAGACATTTTGATTTTATCGATCTTGTGTAGTAGTAGTTTGTTGTAATAGAGCATACGCAGTTCAAATGTACAAGGCTTTGTCAGTAGGGTGCTAAAACTGTACGAAGAAGAAGAAGATTCTGATCCGCTGTGCCTGAGGCACATAATAGTATATTACGTGCCTAGGCGCACAATGAGGGTTATTGCGTGACGAGCGACAATGCTCGCAGGAGATCGAAGCCAAGGCGAAGTCGAGGCGTATGATATTATGAGGCACATAATACACGGAGAAAAATGGATGTTAAACTATGGGACAGCCATCTTATATGTTCAATTGTATTATCTAAATGTTCAACTGTAATATCTAAGGTATTAATCTCTACATATTTTAACATCTTAGATATTACAGCTGAATATCTAGATATTACAAATAAATATATAAGATGGCTGTCCCATAGTTAAACATCTAGATGTTAATTCTAAACATCCACTTTTCTCTCTGTAGTGTATTACGTGCCTAGGCGCACAATGTGGCTTACTGCGTGACGAGCGACAATGTTCGCAGGAGATCAAAGCCGAGGCGCTATCAGTCCTGCGAGCATTGTCGCGAGTCTCGTAATTTCCCGCATTGTGTGCATTGGCACGTGACTTCGGCGCGTATACATGTTTTTATGCGTACACTCGAATCTAATCTAGTATTGTAGTTGTTTGCAGCGCTAGTCATTACACTTGATATGTCACGACTAGTCCCGGCCATTTTGATTTTATCGATCTTGTGTAGTAGTAATGGATTTCAATAGACGCATGCGCATATCAAATGTACAAGGCTTTGCTAGTAAGGTGCTAACGCTGTACGAAGACGAAATGAGAAGAAGAAGAAGAATAAGAAAAATATTGTGTTACGCTGTAAGACTATATGCGCATGCGCAGTTCAATTTTTACTTTGTATTCCCCTATAACGGAATACACAACATACCGTTACTCTCAGCTGTAACGGAAAAACGAGTTTCCGTGCCTGAGGCACATAAAATGCATAAAAACTCGTATCCGCTCCAAAGTCACATAAAATAGTATACGTGCCAATGCACACAATTCGGGAAATTGCGAGACTCGCGACAATGTTCGCAGGACTGATCGCGCCTCGGCTTCGTCTCGACTTTGTCTAGGTTTTGTCTCGGCTTCGATCTCCTGCGAGCATTGTCGCTCGTCACGCAATAACCCTCATTGTGCGCCTAAGCACGTAATATACTATTATCCTCTCGAACGCATATATAAGATAAAGGTACACTGTATAATAGTTTTTCAGATATTTGCTACAACTTGGTAGAATCATCATAAACATTTTTCATTCATTCTTGGTCAGAAATGGCGCATTAAAAAGTGACCATCTGTTCATTGAGGCTTTTGAGGGATAAACTCTATAAAATGCGAGGATAAGTACAATCTAGACTAGGAGAAAAATGAAACTATATACGAATATAGTAGATAAATTAACAGGAAAAAAAAAATCGCTTTTTGATATTAAAACGATTGGAAGGAGAAACTTGAGATCAATAGATTTTATTGTGCGCTAATATATACATATAATTGAGGAGTTATATTCAATAAGGCGACAGGCGCTCGAAAACCTGTAAAAGTATTGTCCGCCTCGTGATGTCATAGTCAAAAATTGAAAATCGAAATTCGAAAAAACCAAAAACATGGTTTTATAGCTCGTGAAAAATGAATGTTAGTTTCCTCTTACAGTTTCTTTATAACATTGCAAATTTTCAAGTAAATTAATAAAAAGTGTGTTGGTTTTAAAGCATAGAAACCATGTTTTATTTCAATCCACTCGCCTCGAAAAATTCATTAATTAACGGATTGCGAAATTTTTTTTTGCGTTCTACTCGTGAATCTCTAGCGGAGGCGACAGTGCTTGCAAAAAAATTTTTTGTTCATTGTTAAATGGTTTTTTTTTAATCCGAAGAAAAAACTATGTTTTTCGAGCTTCGGACCGAAAAAGTGAGCGAGGAAGTTTGAGCTACAGTAAACTTCCCGTGAACAAGTTGATCATTAGTATATGGAGCAACTTTTTGGAAAATATCAACTCAATTGAACAATTACTTTCGAAAATACAACGAGTTGAACGCAAATGCGAATTTTCGAGGCGAGTGGATTGAAATAAAACATGGTTTCTATGCTTTAAAACCAACACACTTTTTATTAATTTACTCGAAAATTTGCAACGTTATAAAGAAACTGTAAGAGGAAACTAACATTCATTTTTCACAAGCTATAAAACCATGTTTTTGGTTTCTTCGAATTTCGATTTTCAATTTTTGACTATGACATTGATATACGCCCAAGGCGAATGGGGCGCTCAAAAAACCTAAAATTTTTCGTCCCTGCTCTATGAGCACTAGATTTTAATATGGAAAAATTTCACTTCTTATTTCTCGCCTTGACGACCTTTTCTGTCCCATCCTTAATGGATTTCTAACTACCTGAGAGCGGCCGGGCCCATGCCCCGCCCCTTCTACAATTCTACTAATTCAAAATATACGGGAAAATTCTATGCGTTTCCATTTTCCCGGAATCGCGAATAAACTGATCACTTACTCGCGATTTAGGGTAATAAAGAGGTCAGCATCTTATGTGTAATTTCACCACTGGAAAGTGGCGGTTTAATTAAACTCTACCAGGTATTGCAACTCCATCATTAGTTTATAAGGCGTCCGGACTGTAACTATTAGTGAGTATTATAGTTTAGATTAGGTAGATTTAGATAGATCAGTATTAGTATTATTAGATATAAGTAAAATATATACATAGAACAATAATAACAATAAGAAAATACTTAATTACGGTCTAGGAAGCATCCACTGTCTATAAGGGTTATCGCGTCACTTTATGAATTTCATTGTTAAGAGTATGTTTAGCGTTAAATTAGTGTTACGATATGTAAGAAGAATAATTATAAGGTTAAAAAATGTAAGAGACCCGAGGAGCGAAGCGAGCATCCGTCCGCGCGCCGTAACGCGGTCAGGACGAATGACCTGATTGGCCAAAAAATTTGGGAGGGGGAAGACCCGAGCTCCTCTCTGATTGGTGCGCGCACTAATCGACGTAAGAGCATAAAAGGAGCGCCGCTGCACTCAGACACGGACTCACCCGCTGGCCAGTCTACTAGGCGGATCTACGCAGAAGATTTTCGGCCGCCGTCTCACCGTCGCTCTGCGAAGCGAATACCACAGCTCTTCGGGTCTCTACCAGAGAGGCAATAAACGTAGGAAATTGAACCGTGCGTTTTCCTTTCCTTCCTCTTTCAAACGCTCTGGAGCATCAGTCCTTTTGAGGACTAGTTACTAACATCAGTCCTTTTGAGGACTAACACAATACGAAGGGAACTTAGTTACATCTATAACATCAGTCCTTTTGAGGACTAAACAACTTTACGGAAGGAATCCGGTCTCACGACCGACATCAGTCCTTTTAAGGACTAAGGAACACTCCGAGTATATTGCCAGCGGAGCCTTCAGACCTCCCAGTCAGAACTCCTTCCGATCGGTACCGAGCGATGCCCTCCGGGCGCCATCCTTGCTACTCACGGAAGGAACAACTCTGAATCCAGCGGTAGCAACTAGCACACCGAGTACACATGGGTCTGAATCCCCGGCAAAGGCGAGCCAGGGCCAGGGACCGTGAGAATCGAAAACTGCGAGTGAACTGCGGCTTCGGGAACGAGGAACTCTTTCGAAAGGGAGGCGAACCTCTTCCTCCCCGGGAACGCACCTCGGAAACCAAGGTATTAGCCCAGACGTCACCGGCACCCGAGCTACCGACGACCCCGGTGACACGACGACCAGCGCCGCCACCGTCTACCGAGCACCCGCGCTACCTCTTGAAGCTGCGGCGGATGACGTTGGCCCGTTACTCCAAGGCACGACGAGTATTACTTTACTCCCCAGAGAGAGAGAAGAACGACCGACTTAACTGCGAGGCAACCCAACCTGCGCTTCCGGTGGATCGAGTAGTCGGCTGCCAGGTTGGAAGTACCGATCAGAGAGTCGGGAACAGGAGATAGGAGGACAGAACCAACTGCTCCCGCGACGGAACGGCTCTCCCTCACAGCCGAACCATAACAATTGGCGGCCCAAACGTGGGGCTTCTCAACGAATTTTAAAACAGGAGTTTTTAAAAGGAACCTACGGAAACCAGCTCTACGATGATACGCTCGCCAGGTACATCTCGTGGTCGCGGAAGACCACGTACCATTGCGACACGTCAGCACCCCACAACATCCACTTCCGGGAGTGAAGAACAAAACCCGGTGGCGCCCAACTCAATGGAACGTGAAGCCGAAGCTCCGCCGGCCTACCAGGAACGTCTTAGCCTGTCACCAACGCTAGGCCGCCGAAGTCACTCGGTCCCAGCCTCAAGAAGAATTGACACACCGCAGGTGACATTCATGCATGCCGATGGGAGAAGTCAAGATGTCTACTCACCACCTACAACAAACAACAATCTAGCCAGGAGCCGGCTGATGGAGAGGGGAAGCAATCAATCCTACGAACCGACTGGCCAGGTTCGGAATGAGTTGTCAGATGCACCAATGCGACATACAGCGCCCGCCGCTCGCATCAACATACAGGAGCCAATAATCAATCAAGCAAGGCCTCTGGAAGCGTTAGCACAAGTCACCACCAACGATCTTAGAGCGCTTATCCGCGCCTTTAGAGCTCCGCAGCCCATTCTACAGACGTTTTCAGGCATGGATCATGAAGACCCTTCATTATTTCTGCGTGAATGCGAAAATTTCTTCGCACAAACGGAAACAGATCCGACACAATGGACCCGCCTAGCAGGCAAGGCGCTTCAAGACTCAGCAGCTAGATGGTGGGAAGTCTACAAATCTCTCTCCCTCAGCTGGAACAAATTCAGAGAGGTATTATTACAACGCTACGCCAGTACCTCTGTGATAATGCGACTACAGGCTCAGCTGTATTCCAAAAAACAAACCGAGAAAGAACCTGTGGCGGTCTTCCTGCAACAGAAGTTTTTATTGGCTTTGAGACTCCTACCAGAGGCCGCAGAGGAAGAGATAGTCCCGATTCTTCTAGAATCGCTTCGCCCTTCAATCAAACGTGTTATTCGCGCAGCATCACCCCGAACCTTCGGAGAATTATTCAATCGCGCCACAGAAGCTGAAGCAGACGAAGCCGAGGAACATCCGCGCCGTGAAACAAGAAAGGAGGAACCAAAAACAAAACTGCCGGAAACTACGCACATAAAGTCGCAGTTGGGGTTTACAGCAAGTGCCCAGAACTTACCAAGATGTCGTTTCTGTCCAGAACGACACTTTCACAAAGATTGCCCAACGCTAGCAAACTTACGAAAAAACGACTTGCAGGAAAATTGGAGACAACCACCAACGAATACGGATCACGCCAGGCCCAGCACGTCGTCCAACCCTCAATAAGGGTAACGAGCTCAACTCCTCGCCGTCTACCTCGCCTTCGCATTCGACTAGGAGATAAGGAGGTAATGGCATTTATCGACTCCTGCGCCTCGGACAATTTCATCAAAGCCTCATTGCTAACCGAAACGCAAAGAAAAAGTTTAGGACCCAGCCCGCCTTACGCCGAACTCGCCGCAGAAGGAATGGTACTGCAACTGATCGGAAAAATTGATCTCTCACCCAGAATTGGGGACGAAACATACCCTGGTACATTTTACGTTAGTCCTGACCTCTCTGGAGAGCTCGTTTTCGGGGACACCTGGTGCATGAAGCACAACGTCATACATGAACACCGCCTAGGATGCATCTACGTGGGCGACACAGCCCGTCAACGCTACTATTTAATTCCGGAAACCAGCAGGGAAAATCATCGTCGGTACACCGCGATACCGGAGCTGTCTCACAGTTTTCCACCTGAATACACTTCAGCCTTCCTCAACATGGTACAGCTACACGCATCACGATTTTATCAAGGCGGAAGATTACGACAGACAACAACAGTTCAACACGAGATTCACCTAGCAGATCCCAGGCCTTTCCGCGAACCACCACGAAAGTTTCCAGAAGAAAAAAGACGCTGGGTCGACGCCCAAGTAAGAGAAATGTTGGCAGATGGCATAATAGAGCCAACAACCTCGCCGTTTAGTTCAGCAGTCGTCGTCGCCGGAAAAAAGGATGGAGACTACCGTTTCTGCGTGGATTACCGGCGACTCAACGACCAAACAGTGGATACGCCTCAATGTCTTCCCCGCATCCACGATATCCTGAAAAATCTCGGCACAGCAAGGATCTTTTCGACTCTTGATCTCAAGAGTGGTTACTGGCAGATACCCTTATCTCCGGATTCAAAGAAATATACTGCCTTCTCTACACCAAGTGGGGGACAATATCAATTTCGGGTCATGCCCTTCGGCCTAAAAAACGCCCCAGGTACTTTCCAGAACATGATGCGCCACGTGTTAGCAGAGCAATGGGGAAACTTCGCGATCGCTTACCTAGATGATGTCATCATCTACTCGGACACCTGGGAAAGTCATCTTCTCCACCTATCCTTGGTAATGGAAAGATTGGGAATCTACGGCCTAACTTGCTCTCCCACGAAATGTAATTTTGGCCAAACAAGCCTCGATTACCTCGGCCACATCATCACAGATAAAGGAAACCTACCACAACCCAAGCACCTCGACGCCATCCTCAACGCAGAGCCTCCTCGCACTAGAAAAGCTCTGCAGTCCCTTATCGGGACCATGAATTGGTTACATGAATATGTGCCAAAATACTCAGAATTGACGGCCCCGATAACGAATCTACTCAGCCCTAAGCGACCTTACCGTTGGACGCCAGAAGCACAAAAGGCGCTCGAAGCTACAAAGGCCGCATTTCGGAACCATCAACCGCTCAGCCGCCCTGACCCAGCACTGCCATTCATACTGCAGACTGACGCCAGCGCCCAAGGAATGGGGGCCGTGTTAATGCAACAAGAAGCCAACGGGCATCGAAGGATTATCGCCTATGCCAGCGCCAAGTTTTCGGCTACCGAAGCCCGATATCATTGCAACGAGCAAGAATGTTTAGCGATAATTTGGGCCATCAAACGTTATCGCCCCTACTTGGAGGATAAACACTTCACTCTACGCACAGACAGTAAAACACTGACCTGGCTTAAAAATCAAAAGGATACCAGAGCAAAATTAACACGATGGCATCTGCTTCTAAGCGAGTACTCTTTTGACATCGAGCACTGCCCGGGTAAGGATAACGAGTTACCTGACGCCCTGTCAAGATTTCCCAACCCCGAGGAACCTTCACCTGGGGAACCGGACACGGAAAGAATGGTACCACCAAACTATCAAACGAACGGAGATGATGCCGTCACCACCAACATTCCAGTTCTCCACGCCGTAAATATGCCGTCACTATTCAAAGAAGTCTATGCTGCACAAATAGAGGATCCAGATATTAGTAACCAAATAAATGAGTGGTTAAAATTACAGTCACGTGAGCAGATCACCGAAGACGAAGAACTTTTCCTACGAAATCATCGCCTAGACGAACAGGGATTCTGGAAACTGTCCACTGACCATGCCAAATGGTTGTTACCAGCGCCCAAACTACTGCGACAGAGGATCATCTGGGAATACCACGATGCACCACTGTCGGGCCATCCTGGCGCCGAAGAAACTCTTCGTGCTATACGCGAACACTTCATCTGGCCGGGGATGAGCAGAGAAATACGTCGATACGTGGCTGGTTGTCACCTCTGTATATGCTGTAAGCCAGTACATGGACGACAAAAAATCGGACAGCGACCTCGACCCGCCCGCACTGCTTGGGAGACAGTCGCAGTAGACTTAATGGGTCCATACCCACGTTCGAATAAAGGGAATAGATTCATCCTTGTCGTCACCGACATGTTTTCCAGATGGGTTGAAGCATTCCCCCTCCGACAATCCACCGCTACAAAGTTAACTCAAGTCCTGGAAAATGAAGTTTTCTCACGCTGGGGCTACCCTCGCCGTATCCTGAGTGATAACGGGACACAATTTACCGGCCACGTGTGGACAGAAGCCAGTCGACACTGGGACAGCGAACTCTGGACTACCCCGGCCTATCACCCACAAGCGAACCCAACAGAAAGACGGAATCAAGAAATAAAGAAGGGTTTAAGACTACGTTTGCAGCCTGGAAATCAACGCACCTGGGACCAGTACTTACCCGAGCTACTCTTCGGGTTACGTCGCCGTCGGAATGCCGCCACTGGTAGTACACCCAGCGACCTACTCTTAGGAAGAGCCATTCTCTTGCCGGGGGAATGGCGTCTTTCCACTCCAGATCAAACGACAGAACAGAAAATCAGCCCTGCAGACGATCGACTACAGCGGGAGGATGAAGCCCGCGGTCACCAACAGCAGTATCAGGAACGATACGCACCTGAGTTGACAAGACCTTATGTCCCACGTTATGCTGTCGGAGAGTGGGTAATCACGACCAACCGCCAGTTATCCAACAAGGCCGCCGGATACAACGCGGCCTTGGCACACCTGAGAATTGGCCCCTATCAGGTGGTAGAGCACCTAGCTGGGGAAGTTTATCACATAATGAAGGACGGTCGTATTCAAAAGGTCCACGGGAAGGATCTATGGCCTGCTCCATCTCAGGAACCACATCACGTGGGTGTCGGCGCACAGCTGCTTCCCCAACCACTACCCGAGAAACTCGAGGCGGATCAACCAACATCGATTCCGCCCAGAAGAGTAGTTGACGAGATATCACTACTAGGCAGTGACTCCTCAGGCGAGGATGTCGAATCTCAAGCTGACCACAATCACCAGCCGAAGATTGCCGCCACAGCGCACCCTTCTATGAACTCTGCGGAAGGGACAAACAAAGTCGACGCACAGTCGCACACACCGCGACTCGATCGGGTCAACCCGAATCCAGAGTCACCGGACCACGCTCCGGGGCCTTCAGGCCTGCAGCGATATCCCAGTTTCACTGACAATGCTCACTACGTCGCCTACGATGTTGCTGAGGAGGCACGTCGCTCTGTAAGCGGCGAAGACGAACTACAAGCATCTGATTCCTCGGGAGAGGATCAAGAACCACCAGATAACGCCAGGGGGCGTTATAATCTGCGCAGGCACGGGTCAGCCAACTATAGGGACTCGCGACCTTATGTACGACCCCCAAAACGAGTTCTGTAAATATTAGAATTATATTATCGAGACGTATACTTATTATCTACACTATCTATACTATTATCTATACTATATATTATTCATATACGTATTTTATTATCTATATTAGCTAACCACATGGAGTTGCAGCAATGTGACAGCAAAGGTCTATTCGGAGGAGGGAGAAATTGATATACGCCCAAGGCGAATGGGGCGCTCAAAAAACCTAAAATTTTTCGTCCCTGCTCTATGAGCACTAGATTTTAATATGGAAAAATTTCACTTCTTATTTCTCGCCTTGACGACCTTTTCTGTCCCATCCTTAATGGATTTCTAACTACCTGAGAGCGGCCGGGCCCATGCCCCGCCCCTTCTACAATTCTACTAATTCAAAATATACGGGAAAATTCTATGCGTTTCCATTTTCCCGGAATCGCGAATAAACTGATCACTTACTCGCGATTTAGGGTAATAAAGAGGTCAGCATCTTATGTGTAATTTCACCACTGGAAAGTGGCGGTTTAATTAAACTCTACCAGGTATTGCAACTCCATCATTAGTTTATAAGGCGTCCGGACTGTAACTATTAGTGAGTATTATAGTTTAGATTAGGTAGATTTAGATAGATCAGTATTAGTATTATTAGATATAAGTAAAATATATACATAGAACAATAATAACAATAAGAAAATACTTAATTACGGTCTAGGAAGCATCCACTGTCTATAAGGGTTATCGCGTCACTTTATGAATTTCATTGTTAAGAGTATGTTTAGCGTTAAATTAGTGTTACGATATGTAAGAAGAATAATTATAAGGTTAAAAAATGTAAGAGACCCGAGGAGCGAAGCGAGCATCCGTCCGCGCGCCGTAACGCGGTCAGGACGAATGACCTGATTGGCCAAAAAATTTGGGAGGGGGAAGACCCGAGCTCCTCTCTGATTGGTGCGCGCACTAATCGACGTAAGAGCATAAAAGGAGCGCCGCTGCACTCAGACACGGACTCACCCGCTGGCCAGTCTACTAGGCGGATCTACGCAGAAGATTTTCGGCCGCCGTCTCACCGTCGCTCTGCGAAGCGAATACCACAGCTCTTCGGGTCTCTACCAGAGAGGCAATAAACGTAGGAAATTGAACCGTGCGTTTTCCTTTCCTTCCTCTTTCAAACGCTCTGGAGCATCAGTCCTTTTGAGGACTAGTTACTAACATCAGTCCTTTTGAGGACTAACACAATACGAAGGGAACTTAGTTACATCTATAACATCAGTCCTTTTGAGGACTAAACAACTTTACGGAAGGAATCCGGTCTCACGACCGACATCAGTCCTTTTAAGGACTAAGGAACACTCCGAGTATATTGCCAGCGGAGCCTTCAGACCTCCCAGTCAGAACTCCTTCCGATCGGTACCGAGCGATGCCCTCCGGGCGCCATCCTTGCTACTCACGGAAGGAACAACTCTGAATCCAGCGGTAGCAACTAGCACACCGAGTACACATGGGTCTGAATCCCCGGCAAAGGCGAGCCAGGGCCAGGGACCGTGAGAATCGAAAACTGCGAGTGAACTGCGGCTTCGGGAACGAGGAACTCTTTCGAAAGGGAGACGAACCTCTTCCTCCCCGGGAACGCACCTCGGAAACCAAGGTATTAGCCCAGACGTCACCGGCACCCGAGCTACCGACGACCCCGGTGACACGACGACCAGCGCCGCCACCGTCTACCGAGCACCCGCGCTACCTCTTGAAGCTGCGGCGGATGACGTTGGCCCGTTACTCCAAGGCACGACGAGTATTACTTTACTCCCCAGAGAGAGAGAAGAACGACCGACTTAACTGCGAGGCAACCCAACCTGCGCTTCCGGTGGATCGAGTAGTCGGCTGCCAGGTTGGAAGTACCGATCAGAGAGTCGGGAACAGGAGATAGGAGGACAGAACCAACTGCTCCCGCGACGGAACGGCTCTCCCTCACAGCCGAACCATAACAACATCACGAGGCGGACAATACTTTTACAGGTTTTCGAGCGCCTGTCGCCTTATTGAATATAACACCTTAATTAGAGATGTACGTTGAATATGTTTTTGATTTTTGTATTAGTAAAAGTTTCTAGGTCATTCTCAGTTGTTCACTTTTAAATATTTTGTTCAATATTATTATATATAGTTCTCAATAGAATAATCTCGAGGTGTTGGAGTATAATTAAGATTTGGTTTCTTTATTTATCTATACTATTTGGTAATCTTTGGTATATTTGAATAGATTTAATTCTAGGATTATCATATTGGGAAGGAAGTAGGATTACCAAAAAGAATTATTCAACAAGCCAAAAATATTTTTTGATGTTTAATCTATGTTTATCTTTGTGTTCTTTGTTAGTAATGCAGGTAGTGAATCTCCATGCTTCATTTGGTATTCTTGTGTCTAAGTTTATGTCATACAAAAAATTTTTTTATTTCTGGTTATTTTTAAAATTTGTGTGTCAATTTTATTAACATTAGCCAAATTATAGATCTGCTCATTAGATATATATTTTCGATAATCTGACTCTGCTGTTCTATATTTTCCAAGGCATGCTCTTAAACATTTTCGTTCAAAAATTCTAATTCTCTCTATAATAGATGGTCTAGTTTTATACAAGATGGGGCATGTATAGGTTAATAACGGTCTTATTATTATATCATTTTCAGTTTTTCAATTTTTAGGGTGTCAGTCATTGCAGATCGAGTCAGTTAGTAATAAATAGTGATTATTGATTCTTTGACTGTTTTGTTTAATCAGTTGGGTGATTTCAAGTAAGTCTTTTGTTATTGTCTCTAGTGTATTTGCATTACAAGGATTATTTTGCAAGTTTTGTGTATTGTTCATATTTTCTTGTGTGTTATTCTTTGTAATGTTTGAGAATGAGATACCTGATTTAACGTAATTATTTATCATACGCTCTTTGGTGATACTACTTTCTTTTAAGGACTGGCTTTTTTCCTGCGCCCTGCGTTTTAACTGTAGATGGACTTCGCAGCCTCTATATGAGGCGGGGTGTCCGAATTTTTTACAAATTACACAGAATAATTGGCTTCTATCACTTACATCTACGGCTTTCGGTACCTTGCATTCACTTGGTTGATGGTTCTCGCTACATTTTACGCATCTATAATCTAAACGACAATTCGAAGCTACACGGAGAAAAAATGCTATTGAATTAATATCATTTCTTTCCAAAAGCATGTATATCACGGATTCAAATCAAGATGCTATAGAATTAGTAACATATTTATTGGTTCTTGCAGTATATTTTTGTGAATTCATAGTATACATGCTTTTAAAAAAGTAACATTTTCAATATTAAGTATAGTATTTTTAAATCATTAAGTAGTTCTTCGGGATCTACATTCGTATCTAGACCTTTTAAGAGAAGTTATTGCATTTTTTCTTCTTTAGGTGTATAAGAAAAAAACTTAGCTTCTGTAGCTTCGAGTTGATCTTTTACATATTTAAAATCTTGAATATTTGCTGTGTACAATGTATGTTTATTTTTGGTGGGCGGAGTAGTATCAGCGTCCACGTGGTGGTTCGATCCTTGATGGCTGGTGCCTGGTTTTATTACCTTCAAAATGTCTGTGACGGAGCTGGACATTTTCAACAGGTTTTTTTACAGCTTTCCTTTCAGCCTGTGTATTTTCCAGGTTATGAGAAAACCTTGCTTTCCTTTGTTCCTGCCACGAAGGAATAATAAGGAGACCTATCTCCATGTAAGCGACTTGGCAGGAGCAACGGCACGGTAAGTGCCCGGCTTGTAAGTTGGAAGTAGTGGAAAGGAGTGCGCAAGTGCGCAGTTGTCCTCTTCTTACTCATGAGAAAATGTGCGA
The DNA here is from genome assembly GCA_030998225.1 of Diplolepis rosae. Lineage (NCBI taxonomy): Eukaryota > Metazoa > Arthropoda > Insecta > Hymenoptera > Diplolepididae > Diplolepis > Diplolepis rosae. Next base: position 1,941,091 of record JAPYXD010000161.1, read on the forward strand.
GTGAGACGAATCTGTCAAATTGTCAAATTGATCTAAGCCAGAGTGGTTATGTTGATCGATTTTTTGATCATTTGCAAGCGGCAGATATTTGTTCAATTTCAATTTAGTTTTAAAAAAATATATATATTATCTCAGGACTTCTATAAAGCTAAAGGAGTGCATTATAAAAGTGGTAAGTATATATCGAATATAAGATTGTAAATATTGAAATTGAAATTATGGTATTTGTTATTACTTCGTAAATGGTGTGTTAAATAATGTTGAATAGTTTTTTCCTTTAAAGGTGAGGGAATTTAATCCGAGAAATTTTCAATATTTTGAAGATCGCATGTAATATAATATAATGCATTTAATATAATAAATTTTGTTCTTAGCTATGTCGTGTCGCGTACCGGGTTGCATAACCTCTCTGGCTTAGATTAATTTGACAAGTTTGTCTCACTCGCACATTTTCCCGTGAGTAAGAAGAGGACAACTGCGCACATGCGCACTCCTTTTCACTACTTCCAACTTACAAGCCGGACACTTACCGTGCCGTTGCTCCTGCCAGATTCGGAAAAGTTTCCCATGGCAGTTTGGTCTCCTTATTATTCCTTCGTGGTTCCTGCTTTTGTTCTTCCTTTTCGTAAGCTTCAGCTGTGATTTCCACGTTCTTTACGGGGATCATTTTCCTTTGCTGCAGCTGTGCTGCTTCAATTGATGATCCTGATGGCATCATAGATTTTCCTTGCTTATCCATATTTTTCTCTGGTTTTTCGTATGTTTTTTGAGTCTGTTTTTTATAGTACCACTTCTGTGTGCTTTTAATTGACTTTGAGCCGGCGTTGGCTGCTTTACTGAGTTATTGATTTTCCCCATAATGAGTTATTTTCCCAATATGTGTAACATACCGTCGACATTTAATTTTTTCCGAGGGGGGAGGGGGGGGGGCTGAGACACTGTTGGACGTTTAACTGGCACTTCCACTTTTGAACTTACACTGCGTGGTGTATTTAATTGAAAATCTGGCGTGAAAGTTGGCTTATGGGCCGTCGTTGTGGCGGTTTATTTTGAAATCGTTTTCTTTAAAGAGGTTTTAAGAGCGCACACTACCTGTACCTGAGTACAACCGATCTCTTTGAAGCTCAATAAAGCACTGTTATACACTAACTATATATAGCCCAAGTTACACATGGTTCGTTGAAGCTCAGTTTTGTTATATACTAATGAGAAGAATGTTCCATCGCCTGCAAGAATATTTTCATTTTCAAAGTGACATGTTTGATAACATGTCTATTGTTGTATTGACCCATATTCATAAAAGTTTTGTTCATTTCTTTGGCATAGGGTCAGTTTCTTCTTATTTTCTTTGATTAAAATTATTATTACATTTAAAAATGCGCAAAAAGAAAGAAAGGCAAACGTTTCGGCCACATATGGGGGCCCTCTTCAGTGCCATAAATTCAGAGACTAATTCAAAATTTCTGTAAAGGATTAGAATATAGAAGATAATTAAAAAAAGAATTATCATAGAAATTAAAAACTTATCTCATAGCTTGCAATTCAAAATGAAGTAGTCCAGTATGCAGCATCACGAATTGAAAAAAATTTGAAGCTCACTATAAATAAAAACCGGATAAAATGAAAAGGTATAAAAGATTTTGTACACGAACCGACCGGAATTTGTTTCAAAAAATGATTATTATTAAAGAAAGATTCCAAATTGGTTCTCAATGGCAAAACGCGAACAAGTTTGTCATTTATGAAACCTTCTCATGAAGACTTTATTACCGGCGTCTCTCACAGAATAATCTGAACTGTTTTAAAAACCGACTAGGGACATATGACTTTGCTGACCGAAATTTTTTTTCCTATAAGCAATCCTGAGAGGTTCTTTTCCTCCTTGAAGAAGACTATTGTCCTGTATCTAGTTAAGAAATTCGAGACGTTTATGATGATTTTCACGAGTGGACGAAGGCGTTTATTTTTCAAGAAAACGATTTTGTATATAAGCTTCATGGACAATCCATTTTACACTGAATTTGCAAGCAAGGCGTTACATACATAAAATATTATAATATCCATATATGTAATTTTACTCCATATTTAAAAAAATTGAAAGATGTTTATTTTCACATTCAGATTTATTCTGAGATGTTTTGGAAAAATGATAAGGTAAATGTACTAGTCCTCGGACATGTGCCAGAGTCCGGACAAAGTCAATCGTTTCCGACTTTTGTTAAATGAATAATTAATAAATTTTATTGAAATTTTGTTTTTTTAAGTAAGCTGTAGTTAAGAAGTAAAGATGACACGAAACATTTTGTTTTCTTGAGCAATAGTTTAAAAAAAAATCAATATTGTGTAAGTCGATGTCAATTATTTCTCAGAAAATATTACGCGCTTACTGTTTTCGTTAGAAACAGATTGAAATTCATAAGGAAATATACACTTAAATTTTTACGATATGAAAGAAGTAATGCATGTATACTTTGTAAAAATGAATTTCGCATACAATGTATTTATTTTTTTGAAGATTTTATTATTCTTATGTTAATAAATAAACAATCCGGACACTGGATCACGTAACATGCCAATGTGCCAGTCCTCCGACACAATCACCAAGACTAGCGCCGCAACCTTTTTGTGTTGTGACAGTCGCCGTCAATCAAAAAGTTATTGACTTTTTATGCTCTAATAGTATATTATGTGCCTAGGTGCATAATGAGGGTTATTACGCGACGAGCGACAATCCTCGCAGGAGATCAAAGCAGAGGCGCGATCAGTGCTGTGAGCATTTTAAGCGAGTCTCGTAAATACCCGAATTGTGTGCATTGGCACATATTCTATTTTATGTGACTTCGGCGCATATACGAGTTTTTATGCGTACACTCGAATCCAATCTGAAAAGGTCAAAATTGCCATGATTATCGCCCATCTCACTTGACATTCCGCGAATACTTCCGACCATTTTGAATTTCTCGAATTTGTGTAGTAGTAGCGTATTGTAATAGACGCATGCGCAGTTCAAATGTACAATGCTTTGTCAGTACGGTGCCAACGCTGTACGAAGGAGAAGAAGAATAAGAAGAAGATTACGCTCCGCAGTGTCGTAATAGGCGCATGAGTAGTTCAATTTTACATTAGATTCCTCTGTATCCTAATACACAACATTGCGCTACTCTCAACTGTAGAGTAAAAACTCGTATACGCACCGAAGTCACATAAAATAGAATACGTGCCAATGCACACAATTTGGGAAATTACGAGACTCGCGACAATGCTCGCAGGACGAATCGCGCCTCGGATTCGTCTCGGCTTCGTCTCGGCTACGCCTTGGCTTTGATCTCCTGCGAGCATTGTCGCTCGTCGCGCAATAACCCTCATTGTGCGCCTAGGCACGTAATATACTATTGTTTGCCCTTCACTATCGCAAGCAACAAATAAGAAGAAAAAAGTTGACAAACATTCTCAACCTTACGCTGCAATTGGAGACGGTTGGATGGAATGGTATAGAGATCGTGAGGAAAAGAAACTCGCAATTCAGCTTGAAAAAGAAGAAAGGGTAAAGCTGAGAAAACAGCAACAAGAAGGAAAACCAGTGTTGGCAAAAATTAAGAAGGAGAAAGCAATAGAATAAGCGCAGAAAAAGACGGAGGAGCGTGCTGAGTTTGAGAGGATTAAGAAAGAGAAGCAGATTAAAAAAGCGAAACGAAAGCAAGGATCAAAAGAGAGGAAAAAGCTGAAAAGGACAAACGAAGACAAGAAAATCGAAAAGCAGTAGCAGTTGAGAATCAAACACTGACCAAGAGGAAGAAGTCAGAAAAGGCCAAAGCAATCGACGAAGATATTAACGATGACTAGCGCTCGTATGCGTTGTAATTCAATAATGAAATAATTTTTGATTAACACAAATATTGATTGATTGTATTAAAAAGTTCGTTAAAAACAAAAATAAACGTGTTATATATTGTTTCAATTAAAGAAACTTTTAATAATTATCTTGTCCGGAGACTCGAGCATGCATTTTCGGCCACTCACGCAATCACATTTGACTTGTCCGGGGACTGGCACACGTGTATTAATCATCATAATTCTTTTATATTATCAAAATTGATGACACAAAACCATTATCAAGTATATTTTTGTGAAGAAAATGATATCCCTAATATTTCTACTATGATAAATGAACAATAGATAGCAATTTCATGGAAAGGTTTATTATTTTTTCCGCTCTGATGTCTTAACTGTCCGAGGACTGGTGCATTTACCTTAATAAATTTATCTATAAAAATTAATAAAAATGCAATTTGAATATTCGTGATATTAAGTATCACATTTGACGTATTATTAAATTTAACTAGTTCTGAAGATGGTCAGAACTGTTTGATATTCTAGCTTTATAGTGAAAGTGCCATTTTTAAATTTCTATATTCTAATCCTTTACAGAAATTTTGAATTAATTTTTGAATTTATGGCACTGAAGAGGGGGCCCATATGTGGCCGAAACGTTTGCCTTTCTTTCTTTTTGCGCATTCTTAAATCTAATAATAATTTTAATCAAAGAAAATAAGAAGAAACTGACCCTATGCCAAAGAAATGAACAAAAATTTTATGAATTTTTGTCAATACAATAATAGACATGTTATCAAACAAGTCACTTTGAAATTTAAAAATGGCACTTTCACTATAAAGCTAGGATATCTAACAGTTCTGACCATCTTCAGAAATAGTTAAATTTAATAATACTTTAAATGTGATACTTAATATCACGAATATTCAAATTGCATTTTTATTAATTTTTAAAGATAAATTTATTATCATTTTTCAAAAACATCTCAGAATAAATCTGAATGTGAAAATAAACATCTTTCAATTTTTTTAAATATGGAGTAAAATTACATATATGGATATTATAATATTTTATGTTTATGTAACGCCTTGCTTGCAAATTCAGTGTAAAATGGATTGTCCATGAAGCTTATATACAAAATCGTTTTCTTGAAAGATAAACGCCTTCGTCCACTCGTGAAAATCATCATAATCGTCTCGAATTTCTTAACTAGGTACAGGACAATAGTCTTCTTCAAGGAGGAAAAGAACCTCTCAGGATTGCTTATAGAAAAAAATTTTCGGTCAGCAAAGCCACATGTCCCGAGTCGGTTTTTAAAACAGTTCAGATCATTCTGTGAGAGACGCCGGTAATAAAGTCTTCACGAGAAGTTTTCATAAATGTATTACTTGTTCGCGTTTTGCAATTGTGAACTAATTTGGCATCCTTCTTTAATAATAAACATTTTTTGAAAAAAAAATTCCGGTCGGTTCGTGTGCAAAATCTTTTATACCTTTTCATTTTATCCGGTTTTTATTTATAGTGAACTTCAAATTTTTTTCAATTCGTGATGCTGCATACTGGACTACTTCATTTTGAATTGCAATCTATGAGATAAGTTTTTAATTTCTATAATAATTCTTCTTTTAATTATCTTCTATATTCTAATCCTTTACAGAAATTTTGAATTAATTTTTGAATTTATGGCACTGAAGAGGGGGCCCATATGTGGCCGAAACGTTTGCCTTTCTTTCTTTTTGCGCATTCTTAAATCTAATAATAATTTTAATCAAAGAAAATAAGAAGAAACTGACCCTATGCCAAAGAAATGAACAGACATTATTATCCTTATTCTTGAGATTTAAACATTTTTTCAATTTTTTAAAAGTTATTTCCTTTATTTTGATCTCAAATCAAAGCTTGGGATTTCTACTTGCAAAGCCCTGAAGAACAAAAGGGTTTTTTTTGTTTTCGAGAAATTAAATAGAGAATAAACTCAATACACTGTCGGCGCTCAAATTTTGAACAAATTATTTCTAAACGAAAATTTTGAAATATCTGAGGCTACTTAGTTCCAAAATCGCAAAACCTTTTAATTCCATATAATAATTGATAGGCATGGACTCGCGTTTTTGAAACTTGATCACCTCAGATGCACCAATTAAAGCATTTACCATATAATTTATTGTTTTCCTCTGGTTTAGGCTACACGTCAATTTGCGGTCAGTTATGACACTCTTAAACTGTTTATTTTCTTTTTCTGCTTTGCCACTTTTGATTGGCCCTCTTAGCTCCCACTTTTCCAGTACGTGTTTCCAACTTTCCCATTACGGCTTTACCCCCATGCTCGTGACTACTTGTACGTTGACTCCGCAAAAAATTTCCGGCTCGATTTCTCGTGTCGATTATTGCTTTTGTTATAAATATAAATTCTCTCACCATTTCATAGAGTTGGGACTGTCATGCTAAAATATAGATTTGACCGTATAAGAACGATACCAGGCACATTACAGTTCCATGCTTTTATTCCTGATAATGATGACCCATTACAGTTGAAGAAATTCTCAGCTTCTACAAACAATGATTTCTTCCCCACACAAAAAACAAAAGAAATTAAATAAGAGGCCATCTGTGGAAATAGAATAGTAAAAAAATGTCCAATTAAAAAGAAAAAGAAAGAAAAAGAAATAAAAAGAAATAAAAAAAAACTAAACTACCCAAGATCAACACCAACTTTTAAACATGTTTTCGTAACAGATTACAACCAACAAAAACCATTCTCATGCTTACAATAGAATCAATTTCGAGAAATACATTTAGCTGAATTCAATAAATTTAATAGTTTTGAATTATATTCCATCCCAATAATAACAGAAAGGCAGGCATTAAATCAAATTCATGCCAGTCTTAACTGTGTGAAATGGGGAGAGCAATTATATTTATAACAAAGACTTAGGGCTACAATTGTTAAATCTTTTAGATTAAAAAAAATGGAGTTTCTTCAAGAAATCAAATTGTTAATAAAAAAAAATTTGTTATTCATTTTTGGAAAATTAAAAGCAAATATAAAAATAATTCCTGGTAATGTTTATATGAATTTTCTTGAACAGAGATAAAATGTTATCAGTTCAACTAATTCATATTGAAGTGAAACACATGTCACGATATAATTTTGAAACTAGGACTCCTGGAAGCTACAAAGCGAGATTATGAAAAGTTTTTTGAAATTGAAATAGAAACAATCCCTAATCAATTAATTTTAAATAATATAAGTGGCATATTATTACCCTTCATTATATAATAAAGAACATTGAAAATAAGTATTGTCTGTTGATTTATTTTCAAATTGGGCAATTTTTGTTCTGCTCTAATTTACTATTTCGACTCGAGGATCTCTTTTTAGTTTATATCAAAGTGTTCTAAGTTGTTCATATCAGATGTTCTACTTTAACAATCTGTAAAGACAAAATATAAATAAATTCTTTTCGTCTGTTTGGACTGATCAAGATTAGCAAGGAAACTATGTCATACTTTACTGAAGCGTGACAGAATAGGCAAATAATGGATAACATTGTTTTTCTTTGTATACCAAGAAATTCCGGATCTGGCAAGCGTGTGGGCTCTTTTAAATGTCCTTAGGTTGAAAGAAACAATTTTGTACCCGACCTCTTGTTAACCCACACTTATCCTAAATAACGAGAAATAATCTAACAACTCATTGACTAGAATGATTAGAAGTTTTCAAAAACAGAAAACTTAAAGCACTGATTTCCAGACTATATTTTTCGGTTTTCAGATTGCAGATTTTTGTGATTTTCAGATAGATGTGACTTTACATTTCAAAATATTTGTAATGATTTCAAATGATTTTCCATTTCGAGACTAAAGAAACAATTAATTTTTTTCAAAATCTCTTTCACACCAAACTTTAGAGACTAGTTTCTTAGAAAGTAGATAGATTTTTGCTGCTATATGAAGGCGTAATATAAATTTGCTTTTCTTGGCTAGAAACAGTGCATTTTAATATATTTTTGGTACCTTTGCATATTTTAATTTTCTCTTGAGATTTCTATCAATAACGACAAACATTGCATGCTTTTTAATAAGTAAAATGATTCATAAGAAATTTGAAGTATGACTCAAAAATGTAAACGGTCTTATTATGGTCCAAGATAATGGTTACTGTGTAAATAGAACTCATGCCTCCAATTTTAGAATACCAAATTAAATTTAGTACAATGGGTTGTGAGCCTTGACCACAGAGCTCAAGCGACAAAACGTTCTCAATTCGTGACTGCAGCTAAACTTTCTTTTTCTATAAATATAATTGAAAATATTTTTGATATAATAACCTTCGCTAAAATTAAATTTATCAAAGCAATTATAATGATGTTCTAAACTGCCATTATTATTCAAGGAAACAAATAGGAAAATTTTGTGTCAGAAACGAATATTAATTTTTTTGAGAACTTCCAAACTCTCAATAAAATTTTTAATTTATATTGTTAAACAAAATTTGAAAAAAAAAGCAAAGCAAAATCAGAACGAGGAGTTCTGAGAAAAGAAAGAAGAATATCACAAGTGAAACTAAAATACAATGTCAGTGGCCGATGATAAAATATTTTCACTTTATACAAGGAGAAACATTATTAAGGGTCGAAATTTAGAAAGTCAGTCAGTCAGACCTTCCTTATAGTCAAACTGTCCTGTAATTTTATCCACATTATCAGAAAGACTTTTATTTTATGCTAAAGTTGACTATTTACAGGGGGTTAGACTCTCTATTAGGTTAATCAAGTTACTTCTCAATGGAATGCTCAAGTTGAATATCTTGTTCTGAATTATCTGAAATATCCGTAGACGGTCAGACACACTATCGCAGATAATCAGTCAATCTTTATAATGCGTGGAAAAATTAAGAGTCTCGATGCAAGAACGAAATATACAATTTTCGGACCTTTACATATCGACCCCTACTCTCTAAATCCAAAGTAGTGAAATAGAAATTATTTTATTTAGTGCCGTGATGAACTACTTACTTACGAGGGTAGTCCCAGAAGTACCCGACCTAAGCAAGAAAACCCAAAAAAATTTGGATAAAATACCTTTATTTCTCAACGTAGTCTCCTTTTAGCTCGATACACTTTTACCAGCGATGTTTGATAGCTTCGGTACCCTGTTTATAGTGAGAATCGTCGAGCTCCTCGAAATAGCTATTAACCGCAAGCTTTACCTATTCATTGTTGGCAAATCTTTGACTACCGAGTCATTTCTTCAAATTTGGAAAGATAAAATAATCTGAGGGAGCTATATCTGGCGAATAGGATGCATGAGGAAGCAATTTGAACTTTAACGCATTGATTTTGGCCATCGCAATAACATATGTGTGAACTGGTGCATTGTCTTGATGGAACAACACTTTCTTTTTTGCCAAATGCAGCCGTTTTTTCTTCATTTCATCACTTAAACGCTGTAATAAGTTCGCATAACACTTGGCGTTGATTGTTTTTCCTTTTTGAAGATAATCAATGAAAATTGTCTCACGCGCATCCCAAAAAAGTAATGCCGTGACCTTGCCAGCAGATGGAACTATCTTTGCATTCTTTGGAGCCGATTTTTCTCTTTCGGTCCACTGATTTGACTGTTCCTTCATTTCAAGTGTGAAGTAATGGACCCATGTTATATCCTTTATTATGAATCGACGCAGAAATCGGCTTTATTGATGTGAAAAAACGCCAAAAACTCGATTGAAACACCCTCACGACGCTGTTTTTGTTCCATTTTAGTCGACGGTTATCCAATACCATTATGACGATTTTCTTCATCATTTCTGTCGTGGTCACCTCATTTGGTCGAACATGCAATGTTCGTTTTGGCAGCTCGTACGACCTCGTTTAAACTCTGCCACCCAAAACTTTATTGTTGTAAACGAAGGAGCACACTCCCCAGAGTAGAATCTAGCTCAGATTTGATATTGGTTGGGCTGAGACCTTTCATATGAAAGTATTGTATCACATTACGATGACAAAGACAAAGGTCTAAAAATTTTATTCTTTTGCAATCTTTACATATGTACTCGTGAAGGATACGAAGATGGCAAGGTCAGAGTGAACGTATTTCAAGGTAATCACCGCTGACAATGCGGTGAAGAAACAACAAGAATATTCAAAGATATTTAAACTTATTCTATCCTTATAGTTTTCTTCGTTTGTAATAATTGGAAATGTAATATTAAATAGCATAAAAATAATTTTAAAAAGTATATATATATACACTTCAGTTAGTTGAATAAAGTCGTAATCTACAATGAAAGAATGAATGCCGAATTCTAATTAAAATAAATGTAAGATATATTTTGAAGAAAACTTTCGAAAGACAAAAATTTCCTATAATGATTTCCCTATAATAATTTCCCTGAAATTATTTATCTTTAATGCTCAGAATACATCATTTTAAATTGCATATGTTCCTGAGATTGTTTATACATACACAAATAAATAAAACTACACCTGAAAAAATGTACTTGATGTAATCGAATGATTTTGGTTAACAAACCAAAATCTTTGGATGAGTCTAACATAATTTACTCAAATCAGTTGAACTATATGTTGGATTTGACTAAATCGTATGCAAGCAAACCATTTATGGTTGAATGAAAAAATTGTCCAGTTGATTCAATCAAAAATTTGGTCAATTGCATTTCAAAACGGGTACATATTTCCCAAATATACATTCTCTAAATGTTGACTCCCTAACCTTGACCATCCATTTTTCTCCGTGTACTCATTAGAAATTCTAGCCAATGAATGACTGCTTAAAGATCATTAGATTGGATCCATTTTATTTTTCGGGCAAATGTATATCCCGAAGAAATGTATCCGTTTCAAAATACCTCACTCCTGGGGTAATCAACTCGTTCCCCTGTGATAATCAAGTCGAACGCCTTTTGTAAACCTCTAGAGATAGTGAGTTCGACCATCTAGAAGACAGTATTGTAATTGATGCATGACAGAAATTAAAATTTCAAAGCCATATGGGGTAAATTTTTGCAGTCGCTTTTCCCTCTCGAAAATAAAAAGTTTTTATTGTAGACATTATTTTTGTATAATGCGTATTTATTGAGATATGACGATGTCTCGAGATAAAAAAACTCACCCTGTATATTAAAAATCCATTTTAGTTATTTTTTTTTTGAATGCCTTATATCGTGATACATGTTGACTATAGAAAGACATTCACGAATGCCACGTGATCCTTCTAGTACATGACTTTGATGCCACATCACTTTGTTAGATAATTTTTTGAAATAATTAAAGAAATATGTTTGACCGTAAGAGATAGTCATTAGTTTTTAACCATTTTGGATATTCAAGTCGACCATCTGCGATCATATATCAACCTCTAATCATGATCAATTGACTTTCTGTAATGTTCAATTAAACTATTTCAGTTTATCAAAATACAATCAAAATTAAATAAAAATTACATTACCATATATTTTTATTTCATCTACACTTTATTTATTAGCATTTTAAATTATTTGAAATAATTTCAATTTTATTTTTTGTCTGTTATAAACTTTTTCCTATAATTTGATGAGAAAAAAGAAGTAAAAATAAAAGGAAGAAGAATGAAAAAAGCTATATAAAATAAAGTATTCTTTATCTATAATATAAGCTCAAACTCTATCAAAAATACAAAATATTTCCTCTAAGACGCTTTAAAATATATGAAAAATATATGTATTAAAGTAAAGTAAAGGTTTAAAAATATTTATCTTTGATGTACACTAAAAAATTAAAAATAGGATCCTCTAAAGTGCTATGAAATTCATTAAATATATTGTTCATAATAAATTTCGTTCGACTAATATATTTAAATTGTAAAATTAAGTAGTCTACTTTTCTCTGAAAATATTTCACGGAAAATAATGTTGAATTTTTGAAAGCTTCTCAATTTCGAGCTGATAATAAATGACAATAAGTGGAACATTTTATTGGTATAACGTAAACGACTGTTTTATATTGTCTCTTAAGGCCGTGTGGTAGAGACTAACATAACCAATTATATCCGACAACTTTATTGATAAATTAATAACTTTAACGAATTTTCGTAAAAGACAGCAATACTTTGCCTTTTTTGTATTGCAGTCTTTTTCGAAAAATTCGTTAAAATGATGAATTTGTTAAATAAGCTGTTACATGTAATATTTGAGAGGTTAAACTCTCAAATATGGTCTTAACTTCTTCTTGAATGCACAATTTCATAGTTGAAAAAAGTTTTTTTTCACAAATGTAAAAAGTGCTGCTGTGACAGGGAAGTTAATCCTTGTTACAGCTAAGCATTTAGCTGGAAACGAACAAGTAAATCTAAGGAAGATCTTTGAATCAGCTAATGTAAATATTTTTGACCAATTTAACGGTTTCAGCGATATCATTTGTTCGATCGAGATATTATAGTATAGCTGGGTCATAGATATAAGAAATAACTGCTACCTGATAACAAATATGGCGAAAGTGACATCAAAGTACAGTTTGAGGTTAATTCAGACTTTCAAACACTTTAAAAGTATTGTACTAAATAATATGCGCGTTGATGTCAATATTCAATGTAATACTGTGTTTATCTAACAATAAATTGGAGAATATTTATTGCAAAAATATATCTTATTGTTAGTTCAAATAATGAGAAATAGTACTTAAGCAACAAATCTGGCTTCTAAATTTAATTTAGTTAGAACAACGATATTTACTTTCATGATACCAGACGAACAAGTGACTATATTGAGATGTTTTATTCCCATTCCATCTGAATCTTTCACTAATTTTAAGGTATAAAAGCTATAATCAATTTAGCGAAAAAAGTAATTTTCCTTATTTAGAAACATAATCTAGTTATATAGATTTTTCAAGCCCATTAAATAAGTAGATGCAAGCAACTCTATAACACTTGTGGACACCGATCAAATGTGAAACAAAAAATTTCAAAGAAAAGTCTTCCGTGACAGTATTTTTTTATTTTGTACATAATAAAAATTATTGAATTTCACGAAAGCATGATATCCACAAATGAGACCAAGCATAAAGTGCACGGCAAATTTATATACTCGTCACTTTTTGTGCAGGTTCGACAGCAATCATTTTGTTTATTGGAATATTATAAAAATATTGTATCCCAATTCTAAAACTTATTTTCTTTTTAAGCATAAAATAATTAAATAATGCATTTTTAATAAATTAACGCGATTGATATTTGTAATTTTTTATCTAAGGAAGTTAACTGAACCGGCAGTTTTTCCTCATTAAAGCTAGTTTTCCTTTTTTTTTAACTGGGCCCTATTATGGAAATTTATATATTATATATAATTTATATTTATCTAGACAGGGATCTTGTTTTTTTTTGTTTTTATCATTTATGACAAAATAAAAATAAAATTCAAGCTTGTGAATGTTAAATCAAGTCTTGTGAATAAATAGGCCGATCTTGTTAGGGCTAGGCTACGTCCTATTCTGTAATTTCTTTTCAGGGCTGCCCGGCTAGGTCCACGACAGAACCAATAATTAATCTAGGCATATATTGACAATTTCTACATAGGTTTGTAAAAACTGTTCTGATTTTGCTGAACGTAAATATAACTTTCTGTTTGAGCCACTTTTGTTATATATATATTTAATTGGTGATAGAACATTTTTAAAGTGTTTATTTTTGAACCAATTTGCGTAGATGACTTCAACTAGAATCTTTTATTTGAATATTTTTCACGTTTCTGTTTTTCTTCTGATTATTTACAGAAGAGTTACAACATTGAATATCATTACAATTTCTTTGCGATAATTTATTTTTATCTTTTGCTTTGAAAACGTTTCGATTAATTGTGTTTTTTTCAAACTACAGGGATTAATTCAGGATGAGCTCAGAAGCTTTACCGATACTTCGTTTTATTTTGACAACTGTATAAAGAACTATTTCCTCATTCCATCCCATATAGAAAAATTAATTCTCACAGAATATCATTAAACCAATGCTGAACCATACTTCCGGGCTCATATTTCTGTTCTACCGTTTGCTTACTTTGCTATATTACAAAACCATAATTCCCATAAATTTCATAAGCATGAAATTATTTTCTGGAAATTTCTAGTGAAAAGTTATCAAGCATCAAATACTTTATTCTCACAATTAAAAAAATAAACATTTTCAATGGAAATTGCGAGTGTCGAAATATTTCTATAAATATTTATCGAATGAAATATATTTTTTCAAGCAAGTTTCTGTGCGATGTGCAAAAAAGTCATTGTTTCGATAGTGAGACCATTGAGTTTGATAGACGGTTTATTTAGTCGTTCTGCAGCTGGATTGCAGTGAAGTTATACACGTGCGCAAAATTAACTGCCTCCTAACAGTCATATTCTTACCACTTGGTCTATTCTTAAAATTAATTTTTTGCTTGTCACAATTTCAGTTTAAGGGTCCATTTTGAATCGCTGTGATGGTAAAACATAAGAATTTTGAAAATAGAACGAGAATAATCCTTATCCTGACTTTTTTCTTGCTTTTGAAGCAAAATTTTTAGTTATATTTGGAAGGAAGTCAAATGGAATTAGCCTTTATTTGAAATCTCTTAAAATTGAATTAGAAAGTCTTTTCAAAACCTTTCACACTCTAAATAGCTTTTAAAGACTTAATTGTTAATGTATGGTCCCCAATAGTATATTTAAAGACAAAGGTAAAAGTTTTATAGTTCATTTATAACTTGTGTTTGGAACTCTTGGTATTCAAATTATTTCTAATTATCAATATCAATCTATTTTATTAATAATTATGTTAGAACATTGTAAATGAATGTACCAAGTTTTTACATTAAATGCTTTGAGAAAGTTGAATAACTATTAAAAGAAGACGAACCGACTATTGCAGATGTACTTTAACAATCTATAATTATTATCTAGACAAAATTTGGTGTAGTATATTAACAAAGATTTCATGAAATTGTTCACTAATGTTGCACTTATTTCTGACTTCTGTTAAAATTTACACTGAAAGATTAATGGTTCGTTTGAATTGCAGCTTCTGTCATTTTAATAAAACTTCAACTTAACAATCCTTTTTCCTCAAATTGAAATATTCTTGAAATTTCTTCACTGGAATGTAAGAAAAAAAATGATCCATAACTTTGAAGTAGCCACTCTTCATAATTGATTGTGAGCCAAAACCATAATAGCCTTCGACATCTAGGTGCTGCTGTGAATTACTAACATTTCGAACATAATGCAATAAGAAATGACTGAAAATTTAATTTTCATGGTTCAATTAACTATATAGAAAGGCATTTAGCTGACTAACTAGAAACTTATTCAAGCAGCTACGGGTTCTGAAAAATATTCCACTGGACATGCAGATTCTGATGTCGAGATATTTTGGTGTGGTTCAGTACTTCGTCATAACGTTCTTAGCGTAACAGACTAATTGGACGATGGAAAACACCGATAAGTTGATTATTTCAAAGTACGGTTGAAAATTAATCATAGAAGATTATCAACGCTAAAAAACCTTATTTGAATAATAGTTATATCAAATTTTTATATTTCAAGTAAAAGAATATCCCGGCATTTTAAATTACAATAGAAGAATTTTGTAATAAAACTGAAATATACAACTAGAATTATAAATAGTTTTTATAAGCATCTATTTATTTTGTATAAAAAGATTGAGAAAAAATAAAAGAAATATCTAAAAGTATATTAGCGAGTCAAAAATATAATTTCATTCAAGAGACTGCAGGGCAATTTTCTTATGAACTAGTCAACATCTAGTGTCAAGCTGAATTTAGATACTATGTAGGTATTATTTATAAACTTAAATGACAGATGAATTCAAAGAAGAAGAAAAGTGAGTAAAACTAGAATTGTTCTAAAAATATCTCCTCCTTTAAAAATGTATTTAATCTCAATAAACAATTGATTTTAGCTTGAATTATTTTGAAAAATCCTTTTCTCTCTAGGGAAAATGCTATTCCATTATAAATTACAAGAAATTAAAATAATGTAGCAATTTGAATTTTTTATAAAAATTCTTATAATTATGTTAAATGTTTTAAAACTGTTCGAAATTATGCAAAAAGTTGTTGCTTGTTGAAAATTTTATCGCAGTTTACTATAAAAGAAATTTTCAATTCAAAAACATACAAATTTATTAATTAGACAGAATTTGAACAAATCAATATTCATTAATTATTATACAAGATTACTATTCTTCTAACCCTTTTTAGTAGACTTCAATGTTCTGAATTTATTATTTTCACTTTTCAATAAAGAAAAATCTTTTGATAAGCTGAATAGAAATATGAAATGTGAAAGGGATAGAATTAAGGTCAGATTAAGAGCAGATGTAAGTTAAGGGCATGTGATACTTTAAAAAATTAGGAATTTCATTTGAACAATTGGGTCCAGTTTCTATATGTTTGTATGGAAAATACATAGTTTTATTTCCAAAATTTTCGAAACCAAAAGTAGTTTATCTATGTCTGTTTTTATCTTCTCTATCATTTCCTAAATTTTGGAAATAAAATTTTATGTATTTTGGGCACAAACATGTTGCAACCTAAAATCAATAAAATTTTCTAATTTACTAAGTATTACATGCCCTTAAGGAGCTCTATGTATTTTAAAGTATGGATGTGATTTTAAAACCAGTGTTCGTTCCGCATCGAAAATCCATTTTTTTACTGTATTTAAAACACACACATCTCTAAATCACAATATTATGTTTCAGAACGATTGTATTTTTTGTAAATCAATTAACGGTAAGTTTCATGTTCTTTCCTGAAACAGATACTATAAAAATAGTTACTTCCGGAGCATTGTACAGAAATTTTTTTATTATGACATTCATTGTAGTTTATTGCTCTTGCAATTAATAAGTCACTAAATTTGAAAACCACGGTTAATATGATAATAAAATAAAAATCTAATTAATCAATTATTGTTAGATTAGATTACTGAACTAAAAAACATAAAGCTTATATTACATTGAGCTCCTGGAAATACCATAGCAGAAATACCGACATTACAAATATTTTTAACAATAAAATTAAAACGGAGTACAGCTTAGACATTCTCCTTTGAAAAATTTCATTAGAAAAATCACTATATAATTCCAAGTCTCAGATAAAAATTAAGTGGTATTTTAATAATCTATGAAGGCGTCTACATTTTTTATGATTTTAAGCTTCCATGAAATTCCGATTAAAATTGTTTTTTCAAATTAGAGAAATTTTTGCTATTAAGGTCATGCGACATCTATATAGGTTTCTATAAATTATGATTCAAATATTACAATTTAGTCCTATCATTAATATGCTCCAAGTTAAACAGTGT
Organism: Diplolepis rosae; assembly: GCA_030998225.1. Taxonomy (NCBI): domain Eukaryota; kingdom Metazoa; phylum Arthropoda; class Insecta; order Hymenoptera; family Diplolepididae; genus Diplolepis; species Diplolepis rosae. The sequence continues at coordinate 1,958,278 of JAPYXD010000161.1, forward strand.
CAAAATTTGATGAAAATATTTTTCTCCATGCACAAATCATGAATGTAAATAGTATTATAAATTAAACAATTACTGTAAGGACGTGAACAAAATGACTGATATTTTCTGGCAATAAACATTTTTTTAATGAAATAAAAGTTTTCAGATGTTAAAAATAGAATCACTAAAAATAAGAGGTATTGGAAGTTTATTAAAAATATACCGTCTAGTGGGTTGTAACGACATTGTGTGTAGAGTTTTTCATTACGGTATAATAAAGTGTAGTATTAATTGAGGTCCAATTTCTGTCACTATTTATTTAGTTTTTATTTTATGACTACCCTAGTCATTTAAATAACCTAACAAAGTGTTTCCAATTTCTCCCTTCATGAATGAGTTAAGCTATTACCATTAGTTTAAATTTATGTTTATCCAACTCAAACCTATAGAAAGTGATTTATCATCGAAATTTGATTATTTGTAGGATTTAATCTACAAGTGGTAATAAGCCAGTACAGATGTTTTCATTTGAATGCCAACCTGACATTTGCAAGTAGGCCACTTCATATAGATGGATATATCCATTATATCTTGAAAAATGTTTCTGGTCGACATCACAAACAAAATTTGATAACTACTTCATTAAATGTGAGTAGATTTGTTTTTCTACATTTGCCCATAGAGAAAAGGTTTTTATTAAATATTGTTATCCATTTAATAAATAATGGATATGTTTAAAATATAGTAAACCTGTAAAAATTATAATATCTAATCGATTTCTCAGAATGAAATAATGTATTTCATAAATACCTCAAGTTACGGCAATCTTATCGAATTAAATTTTAGAAGAACATTGCATCGATTCTGAGACATTTAAATAATTCAGTAGATTTGGAAAACGTGAAAGTTTAGCGAAAGTCAATCACACAAAGTTCTATTTATTAGGTTGATTTTCAAATTCGGAAACTAATTTGTATTGATCATATATTTGCATTAGTTACATTAGGATATATTATAAATAATCTTGTGTTTTAAAATTCGACAGATCAACTTTTTCCGGAGTATATTTTCCAAAAATAGGCATAAATTCGCTCAAGGAAAAGTCGATAGCTTCTTACTGGTTAGATTATAAATATCAGTGTCAAAATCACAAGAAACTTGTGAAAAATGATGTTTCAACATATGTCAACGAAATATATAGCTTGTTAAAAATGTTCGTTCTTAACGATGCTTTTCCATTCTTTAATAATTAGAAAGGGTAGAATATTCGTTAAAAATTATAACAATTGTAATATCTAATAAAAACGTACCAAGTATTATGAATAAATATTAATTTGAAGAAACTGTACAAATTACGATTCCAGGTGGTTTAATGTTATGATAAATTTGTTCTTTATCCTGAAAATTAAGAGCATTTTAATGAAATAGTAATAAAACAATAAAAAGAGTAAAAAGTGTGAATGACTCAGTAAATGTGACCGATTTGTGTACATTTTTTATCAAACTAACTCAGTTTTGAAATCGAGGACTGTTTAGTTTTGTAGAAATGTACTATTATTGCATTTTTATGGAATAAATACTTAATTTATGGCTTTATACTGCAAAACTTAATGATTACTATATCTAAGAGAGTTAATGAAGAAGCACAATAACTGGATTTCCAAAATATAAAATTACCTTGTAGTTGACTGAGGTCTACTGATGAGTTAATTGTTGAAGGTGCATTTTCTAAGGTCAACGTACCGAAAGTTTGGACGGAAAAACTAGATCTGTTCTGTTCATCATGTTATAAATATTAGGCTGAACTTTTGTAAGAGGGGCTCGAGAAAACACTGAATTCTATGTAAAGCGCCGGCGTAATGTATTTCTGGAGAAGATCACGGTCGGAGGTTTCACATGGAGTGCTGCTATTCGATCGTTGGATTGGGATGAAGGAACTTGGACCGAGAGAGGAAAAGTTTGAAAAGTTGTTTGAAACTACACAAGTGATCAGAATCGGTATCAGCAGTGAATCTAAGCACGCACTTCGTTCAACACTCAGTCGTTTACTGAGAGTCTAAGCGAGAGAAATAGAGGCAGAGAGTAGGGGTTGGGGATAGAGGATAGAGGATAGAGGATAGGGGGAGTATGTGGAAAAGAAAGAGCAAGAGAGAGTGTTAGTTGAAGGTGGGGAGGAATAGAGAGGGTGAGACAGAAAGGCAAGAGGCAAGAGAGGTCATTGCATGCCAAATCGATCCACCTGTCGCAGCCACGCCAAACTTTTTTTATGAGATTATATTTTTTTAAAAGCATTTAGCTGAGCTTTCAAATTCCATAAGAACTCATAAACTCCTTATTTCCTATTTTCAAGCCCATTCAATTTCAAGCACGAAAGTATGTATTTTTTGAATCAGAATTGACTGCCAGGAAAATAGAGAAAATGCAAAGATATTTAAATGAGTGACACGATGGCAAACTTACAAATCCTTAAAACGTGTTGTCATTTATGAAAATCAAAATCAGTATACATCAAAATAAAACAAAATTTATGAAACACCAGTTTCAGCTTTCTGTGACTTCAGCAAGAAATAGAAAATTAATTGTATTTGTAGCTAGAATCAGTTTTCCCAAGTGAAGTGGTAAGAAACTATTTTAGCACTTTGAGCAGCGAAATTTTGTTTAGTAACAGGAACATTGAAAATTTATTTTTGAAGAACGTCTTCTCATTTTAAAATGTAGGTATATTTGCAAAATAGAGAAGCTTATTGAAATCGAAGTTGTTTTGTACAAAATATTCTAACATGACGAGTTACTAATTCTAATCCTTTCTTTGCATTTATGCAGACAGTAGATTAAAGATCAATTACCATACATCTATATTGATAAATGAAGATATTTTTTATTTAAGTTTTATTTGCCATTGAGTTTGTTACCAACGCTAGGTAGTGGGGGTATATGATGCGAAATAGGTGGGAGGAAATACCTCGTGGTTCCCCACAGGATATCTGAGGGAGAGGAAAGATTTTTGGTTCCACCAAAATTTAATTGGAGTTGGCTAGGAACTAGGCAAGGTGTGCTGAAAATAATGTAATGCACGTTAGTACCTTGAAGATGTTTATTTAATCATCTTACATCTTTGCCGGGTGATATGGGTGTGGTCGAGTCGTTAAGGCGTGTCTGGGCGACAACTTGGCCCTGACTGGGCTGCCCAGGCAGCGCGTGTTCGGACCCCGTGGCTTGGTCGGAGGCTTCCGTGGACGGGTGGGTCGGCGCCGAGTCTGTGGGTCCTCTGGGGGTGGCGGGATCAGCTTGATCCTCCGTCCTGGGGCTAACCGGGCGAGGTGGCCAGATCCCGGTGGCTGACTGTTGGCGGCCTGATTCTCCCGGTCGTCCTCCGGGAAAAGTTGGCGCGAAATAGGACGCCCTGATATTCGTGGCTCCTCCGGGGCGGTCTTTTCCGGGGTCTCCTTAATCGGGGAGCAGGTGAGCTCTAACTCCCAGATTGGAGATTGAAGCAGCTCGTCTAGGGTCCGCCCGGATGGCTTCTCCTTGGGCACCTTCCTGGGGGTCTCCGGGCGGGCGTACAGTCCGACGATCTCGTCGAACAACGCCTCGAAATCTGCGGCGCTCAGCTCCTTCGGTGGCGGTGATGCTAGAGAGGCAGTCTGGGAGGTCGGCGGCTGGGTCACGGTGGCCGAGGTAGCGCCAGTAGTGGGCGGTAGCGTGCCGGCTGGGAGGGTGGTCGGCGTTGATCCGGGGTTCCCTCCCTGGTGTATCGCCCTGGGCGTCGGCCGGTAGTGCCGTGAAGGCAATTCGGTCGGCGTTGTAACAGCTGCGTCGTACCCTGGTTTGGTCGGGCTGTACCCGGGTGTTGCCCCGTTGGCTTCTCTAGCCAACCTTTCGGCCCGTTTTCGCTCAGCCCGGGCAAGACTTCTTTCAAGTACCCTCCTGACCCGGGATGGGCACTTCCTCTTCCCTTGCCTTTTCTAAAAAAGGAGAGGACAGAACTGTCAGCCGAGTTACTCCGTTTCCCCGGGGTGGTTAAGAAGGGGAAGGGAAAAGAGGGGGAAAAAAGGGGTGGTGTATCTTTTCGGTTCCCTGAGTTAATACGGCGCTGATGACCACCCGGGTACCCCCGGGTTAGCGCCAGGATGGGTTAGCTCCTCGGTTCCCCGAATGAGTGGGAGGGGCGAGAGGGAAAGTGCTTCCTTTCGGTCCCCCCGAAAGCAAGTAGAGAGATCTATCGTTCGGTTCCCCGAATGATATAGGGGAACTTGCCCGGGTACTTCCGGGGCAAGTACTTATGATGGGATGGTTTTCGGTTCCCCGAAAACTGGAGGAAGATTGACGAGCTCCCCGGGTATCCCAGGGGAGAGAGGATTTTTCTCTTAAAAACTTACCGGGGCACAGGATGTTGAAAGAAACTCCATGGTTGACAGGCACACACTACACTTTATTTTTCTGCGATAAACCTCTGGTCTCCCGAGAGGGTTGACGTGTCTGGTCAATCTCCAGACACCACTATCTAAGTTCGTCGCTTCGAGGTAACCCTCTGGACTTCCGAGAGGGTTGAAGTGTCTGGTCAATCTCCAGACACAACTGTCCAAAATCGTCGCTTCGAGGCCCTTTTATAATGAGGGAAATTGAGGGGAAAATCCTAGTAGAGGGAGAACGCGTTTTTTTACTATGGTTTTTGGCCATTGGTATCCCTTCCCTAGTGCAGTACTTGAGTTTTCATGTACTTGAAGGGCCGGGCCAGCATCGTCCTTCTTCCTCACTCCTACGGCAAACTCCTTCTCTCTCCTTCTGGCTACTAACATTATAAGTGTCTCGGGAAGGGGTAGGTAAGAAAGCGAGCGTCTTCATTTCTCCGCTTTCTCTATTTTCCCTGTACTTTTCCAGCCCGGGCTGCTTGACCATGGAGTTGGAGAGGGAGGTGGGGAGAGGGGTGCTTGGGTCTAGTAGCCTTCCGTAGAAAGTGAGAGTGAGAGGGTGCATGTCCCGAAAGAGAGGGTAGATGCCGGTTGTCCCTTTTGTCTCGTTTTGACGATTTTCCGTCATAATATTAGGGTCTCGAGGCGACTTGAAGGTTTTGGAAAGACAAGCGGCTTTTATATTTTACCTCCTTGAAAAGGTGCGTATAACAAGTTATAGTCAGTTATACTTGAAACAACACATGTGATCAGTATTAAATGCAGAAATTATTTACTTTAATAGTTGCATGCATTTTAAATTGAAAAATTGCCGAAATCTAAGTTGTTACTCATAAAAGATTTTTCATTTTCAACAATTTTATTTTCGTAGCGTGTAAAATATTGACACAATTTCACGTATCATTGCTACATGGAATATTTCTAAAGATCATAGTGTATATGTTCGGTTAGTGTATCATGAAATAAGAAAAGTTATATCTAGTCATATGAATGATACTACTTTTTGGAAAAATATGATTCGGTGCTTTCTTGTAAACTTATTAAATGCGGCCTGATAACAGAGAGGAAGTGCTAGTTTCGAGGCTAGTTTTAACAGTTTCATGAATATAGGTGATACAGTAAAAGAGAATTTAATACGTGTAATGCCTAATACCAAGTATATAACAGCACTTTTAAAATTTCAAAGAAGACGTGATTCTTTTTAAAATAACACATTTTTCAAAGACACATCTAAGATTTAATTTTAATTATGTCAGTTTATGATGTGATCACAGTATTTTGTTACATATTATCACGAAAAGAGCACGCCGCATCGAGATACCGAATATACTAAACTTCATTGAGTTTAAAATATATGTTCGAGGTGTCTTCAGAAAATAACGGGAGTTTTTTTATTTCGCTGGTGTTTAAGAGTCTTATTGACAATTTTTTTTATTACGCTGGTATACATGCCCTTGAAGTATGATAAAATCTGCAGCTGTATTCATTGTTTACTTTGTCTGTGGCAGCCGCTAAGGTTAGACGTGTTTTTATGAGCTTGGCGATTTTTGTTTGTTAAAAGAAATGGATCAAAGAATTTGTATCAAATTTTGCGTAAAAAATGAAATAAAGTGTAACAAAGTGTGTGAAATGTTAACAAAGGCCTATGGTGAGTATTTCTTTTAACAAACAAAAATCGCCGACCTCATAAAAACACGTCTAACATTAGCGGGTGCCAGAGACAAAGTAAACAATGAATGCAGCTGAAGATTTTTTTATACTTCAAGGGCATGTATACCAACATAATAAAAAAATTGACAATAGGACTCTCCAAACCCGCAAAATTAAAAAAATTCCTGTTATTTTCTGAACACACCTCGTATGTGTGCTCTGAATTTTAAGCCTTATTATAACATACTAATTTTTGTAATTTTAAAAAGTGGCAAGTATATGTATAGAAATATTTCTAATTTTTTGATTGAACAGTGGGGAAAAATGTATACATCTTGACAATTCGAAACACAGAAAAAAATTAAATTTGAAAATTCAAAATACTCATGCATTTTAAAAGTAAGTAATCGATTTTTGTTCAAGAAAATATTAGAAATTTCATTCACTTCACCAACGAGAATGATGTATTTCTAATTTTTATAAATTATTACATTGATTGAAACAAAAAATCCATTTAATCACAAATCATTCATAAAATTCACATTTAACCTTTTAACATTGGCGGCTTCCACTAAAAATGAAGCACGAGTACAAATTTGTATTGTTGAAGCGTTTACAACTGTGTGTACAAACCAACAGCAATGTGGTAGCATACTTTTTTCACTTTTTTTCAACCTGAAAACTTGAAAGTTCTGTGGATTTGCCCATATAGGTACATACATCAGATCCACTGCGAAAGATTTGCAAGGAAAAATCTTACTGAATATGTTTGAATATTAAACATTTATGTAATTGCCTTTTTCTAATAAAAAAGTTAATTTACTTCTTTTCGTTTAATTAACATTTGTTCAATTTTAATGTAATAATAGCCCGAATATACGATGTTCCAAACTCACTTTTTCCTGGAAAAATATTATTAATTTCTTCTTATTAGAAAAAGTTATGAAAAATGGTTCAAATTGCATATTCTTTATATTTAAGAGCAACATAAATAAGATTTCTGCACCCGTTATAAACAAAGTGAATATAAATAGAAAAAGTTTGAAGTTTGTGCCACGATTACATCATCACATAGTAATGTCATTACCGTACAGACTTTTTTCTATAAAATATTAACATCAAAAATAAATGGTGAACAATGAAAATTAATAATAAGATTGGAAAATGATTTTTACATGACAGAAAGTAATTATTGTGAGTACTGGAAAAAACTGATTTTATAACTAAAGTAAATTTTATAATGTTGTAAATGTGATCGACTTTTGGGGAATATATTCTGATTACAACAATCACATTTCGCGCTCAATTTTAATGTTTAAAAAAAGTTAAAACTCGCAGTTTGAAAAGAATTGGAATAATAACTGAAAATTTTTCCTTGTCTCGATAAATCGATAATAAAATTGAACTTTTATTCTTCTAAATAAAAAATATAAGAAAATGAAAACAAATGCAGTTTTTTTTTAGTTGAATAATTTCACTTCTAAACTTCTTTTCGTGAATTTCGTAGTTAAGCTAAAAAATATGGTTTTCAATTTTCATTGCGATTTTTCATAATTACACTGTATACAACAATCTGCCATACCAAAAACTTGTTTTACTGTATCCTATTGAAAAAACTTCATTTTTTCCAATTTCAAAATTTTGAATGTTCATTTTTCGAAATTTTCAAACATTGCACTGAAATCAAAAAATACGTGTCAATTACTTTTGAAAATAGAACGCGACAAATCATATCTTATTCGAAAAACAGTTATTAAATTCTTAAATTTAAATTTGAATTATTATTAATATTATTATTATATATGATCTGTTCTACTTAATAAATTGTAAATTTAGGAATTTTTCAGTGTAAGCTTATAAATTTATTGTGGGTGTAGTGCAAGCATTACATTTTATGAATGAAATTCGATATCGGTCATATGACCACCACGAGCCCGTTTACAGCGGTCAATTCTTTGGACCCAATTTTCCACCACTCTGGCACACATTTCGACGGGAACGTTGGCAATTTCGAGTTGTATGTTGTCTTTGAGGTTGTCTAAAGTAGCTGGCTTGTTGACATAGACCAGTGACTTGATATGGCCCCATAAAAAGAAATCTAATGGCGTTAGATCGCATGAACAAGGCGGCCATTCGACAGGACCATTTCTCGAGATAACACGTTCACCGAATTTGCCTTTCAATAAATCAATTGTGACGCGTGCTGTGTGGCTAGTGGCACCGTCTTGTTGAAACCACATATCGTTGATGTCAAGTTCATCCAATTCTGGCCACAAATAATCTTCCAGCATAGCACGATAGCGCTCTTCATTGACGGTAACATGAAGGTTGTTTTCATCCACGAAAAAATACGGCCCAATCACACCTCCGGCATGAAAACCGCACCAAACAGTCACTTTTTGCGTATGCAACGGTGTCTCAAGAAGCACATTTGGGTTTGTTGCTGACCAATAACGCATATTTTGCTTATTAACAAAACCATTGAGCCAGAAATGAGCTTCATCGCTAAAGATGATTTTTCGATGAAATTCTTCATTTTCTTCAAATTTTGCCAGAGCCCGAATAGGGAAGTTTCGGCGTTTCAAATGATCAAGTGGCTTTAGTTCTTGAGTCAACTTAATCTTTAAAGCACGTAGGCCAAGATCTTTTCGCATAATACGTCACAGTGTCGTTTGAGCGATGCCCAATTCTTGAGAACGACGTGGAATCGATTGATTTGGCTCATTTTGAATCGATGTACTTACGGCTGCGATTACTTCTTCGCTTCGAGCAATACGACGTCTTTTTGGCACCGGAACGTCCAGTAGTGTAAATTTGATCTCGAATTTATCCACTATAGCACGCACAGCCTGTCGGGTGGGACGATTATTACGGCCGAAAATTGGAGTAAGCGCTCTTAAAGTTGCGACCACCGACTCAGAATTTCGGCAGTAATTTTTAATAATTTCCAAACGTTGCTGGTTCGTGAACTTTACTATGATGAAAATGTTGACTTTAACTAACGTTTTGACATTGACAGTTCATTAAAAAAGTTTAAGGGTGCGTTCATATAAAGATACGAAATTGTTATGTCCCTATTGGAAAACCCTTTATTTGTACGTAACAGATACTTTCTTGCAATAAATTCAATAACTTTTCATTACTTTGACGATAACCTAAATGAGAATATTAATAATGAACAAGATTCGAATGTGAAGTACAACTCTTTCTAATAATATTTTAACATTTTTGATGAGATTCTTGAAGGTAACTTCCAACAAATATGCAAGGAATTGATTGCATGCCAGTCGGACCTTAAACATTTGTGGGACTACAATATTGATAGCACACGTAAGGTGCTTTACCTTAAATAGGAATGCTATACGGAGTCATTGATCCTTCTTCATTGGTATGTAGTCTATGTTAAACCTAGCATATTTAGAAAAAGAATGCTCTCGTAGATTTACAAAAGCTGCCAAAAAATTTGTGATTGATGAAAGCAGTTCATCTACAAACAGAATTTTTGACGGACAAATCGAATGGGTTTAGAACTTAGGGGGATCCCAAGCGTGCGTAGCGATTATATTTTTTGGTTGGTGCTTCTTCGGAAGCTGAGGGATGGAAGGATGTCCTTCAGCTCCTGAATGAGCAAAGCGAGAAAATGGAGAAATTGTCGAGGGCTCTCAGCGTCATCCAGCAGGGTATGCTGAGAAACAACTCTCGCCATGCCACTGATTCAATGAATGAGGCAAATGAGGTGTTGGGCGGAATGCTCAACACCCATAAATGCCTTCTGGAAAGCGGGATGAAAATCCAAAGAATGGAATCTCACCCTGCCATGAAAAAATTAAGGATCTTTCAGAGACAGCGTTCGGGGTGTCTGGGAGATACCCCAAAAAATCAGGCGAAGGGCGGAAAAAGATCTGCGCCCTCTCCTCCTCTGGAAAAGTCTCCCAAGAGGGGGAAGGGTGGCTCTTCGCCCTCGTACGTCCAGGTGGCCACGAGCCAGCCCCCTATTTAACCCTTTCAGGGGCACATTTTTCTAGTGCATCTACTCCAGATATAATAGTGACTATATGGGTTTTCGGGGTTGCTGATTACGAATCTGAAGTCAGATTTTCAAAATTCAAAATGGCGGATCCAACATGGCGGTCAAACTTTTCAAAAAAAGGGAATTTAATGCGAAGTTTTGGTTATAAGGGTTAAAATTTTCAAAAAAAGGCAAATTGATGCTAAATTTTCGTTATAAGGGTATTTTCAATTGCCTGCGATCTGGCGATCCCGGAAGAAAGAAATGTGATTCAGAAATTTGATCATAAAAAAATTAATAATAAAAGTACGCAATGATAATGGTACTGTTTCAATGACTTATGTTTTTTTTTTGGTGAGAAGGAAAAATGGCAGAATCTTTTATAGACGGGTCTAGGCATACCTGTTAAAACCAAAAAAAAACCCCTCTCTCGAACCAATACACCACCGATTTCTACTAGCCCTCCCCGTTGTTTCGCTCTCGACGCCCATCAAGTTCTCTCGTCTTCATCACAAGTGTGACGAATGACTCGATGAGTGTCCAGAACCGTTCAGACTGGAGCATGAGAGGGACCATCGTGTCAGGAGTAAGCTCGGAACCCACCGCCTGACCGAGGACCTCCCTAGCCACACCCCATTTTGCGCAGACGAAGAGTGCGTGCTCTGCGTTATCCATCGGGAAATCGCAGTAGCAACACGTCTCCTCGTCTCTCTTCTTAAAGCACCTCAGGTACGCGTTAAAACAGCCATGGCCCGAGAGCGCTTGCGCCAAGTAAAAGCCGACTTCCCCGTGCTTTCTGTTCAGCCAGGTGGCGAGCTCCGGTATCAGGCGGTAGGTCCATCTCCCTGTCTGCTCACCATGCGATCTCATCTCCCATTTCTCGGCGAGTCTGCGCCTTCCATCCTTGCGGATGGCCTCCTTTGCGCGTGCGTTTTCCTGCAGGTCGGCGCAGGTAAGCTCCTTGCGAAGCTGAAAGGTTTCCTTCCTTTCCTCCGCCAATAAATCTATTGGCAGGACGCTCGCCAGGGCCAGCGCAGCGCTCGTCGAGATAGTTCTATATGCCGAAACTATTCTCAGTGCGACAAGTCTCTGCGCCGAGAACAGCTTCTTCTGGATGGCATGGTTTTGCAAGGCATTGGCCCAGACCAGAGCTGCATAAAGCAGCTTCGAATGGACCATGCTCGCCACCAATCTTCTTTTCGCTTCCCTGGGTCCACTAATGTTTGGCATAAGTCGGGCCAAATTCGCTCCACATAGGATGGCTTTGGCAGCTGCGATCTTTAGGTGTTCGCCAAAGATAAGCCTACGATCCAGCTGCACCCCCAGTTACTTAATGCTTGTGTTCCACTCGACTTCATGCTCTCCGAGAATGATCCTCGGATATTGGAAGGATCTCCTGTCCGTAACGAGCAAAGCCTCGGTTTTCTCAGGGGCTATTTTAAGGCCTCTGCCATCCAACCAGCGCTTCGCTCGCCACAGACTTTCATTGATCCTCAGCTCTAGGATTCTGACGTCGTCAGCGGCGCACACGACAAGTACGTCCTGAATCCGAACTGGTTTTCCGAGAGCCCGTTCTCCCCGACCAAGACAGCCTGAAGCCGTTGTAGAATCAACTCCTCCAGAAGCCTCACCATCGTATCCAATAAGCATATTGGTCTATACGACGAGGCAAACGCCAGAGGTTTGTTGCCCTTCCTCAGCAGGACCAACCTCTGCCTCTTCCAATCCGCGAGGAACCTCCCCTCCCAAAGACAGGAGTTAAAGGCTTCTAGGAGGATCTCCGGGTATGCCCCGATCACCTCTTTGAGGATCTCGTTCGGCACCCCGTCGATACCCGGTGCTGTATTTGCCTTAAGCCTTCCACCCGCTCTCTTTAGTTCTTCGAGAGTGAACTAAATGTATGGATCTTGTATGCATTGAAGTCGGCTTTTCTTTATGCCTCGCCTCAAATCTGTTTTAGCCCCTTTCCATGCCTCGTGCAGCGTAGCATCCCCCTTTGAACGGGTGAATTTTCGCCGCGCTGCGAGGCATTCTCGACGTAGGGCTGCCAACTGGTCGTTCCACCAGTACATCGAACCCTTGGTTTGCCTGCGCTTACGGCGAGGCATCGAGTAGTCACAAGCCGCGAGCACCTTCTCTCTCACCGAGCGCACAGCAGCTTCAAGCGACCCAGCAGGGCAGACCCAACCAAGCTCATCGATGAGGCTGGTTTCTTCGAGGTGTTCGCGAAGTCTTTCCTTCTGAGTCGTCTCGTGTTCCAGGAGTGGCTCCTTTCTTCGCCGCCCCTACCCTTTTCCACCGCTTGCCACCCTTGTTCGAGACTAAATTCGATGCACCGGTGGTCACTCAAGGTTATTACCTCGAGGACCGACCAGTCGCTTATCCTTGAAGCGAGGCGAGGTGCGGCAATCGTGAGGTCAATTATTGACCCTCCCGCTCCTCGTCTGAACGTGAAATCCCCGCCCTGATTCAAGACGATCAGGTCGTTCCTAGCGACCATCTCGCCAACCAAGATTCCCCTCCTATCTAGGCGGGCCTCACCCCACTCGGGCGACTTACTATTGAAGTCACCCCCTATGAGGGATCGCCCGATGGCCTCACTGAGGCTTTCCTCAAGGAAGAGAATCTGGGTCTCAAAGACATCGAAGGGATCGCCGGGGGAGAAGTAGCAGCTGTACACACGCACACCCGCCACCTTCACCCAAACGAACCCCGCGTCGGTCTCCAGGAAGTCCCCGACGCCCAAATCAGGGTTACAAACAAGGATGCCGGCCCTCCTTGATGCATCCTGATACCAAGCAGAGTTTTCGGACCACTTCCCCCTTCCGAGGATGAGCTGCAGGAACTTCAATTCCTGCCTCTCAACCTCCGAAGCTCTTCCCGGAAGACCGGGCAGGAGCCGCTCCCTGACACATGGGCGACATCTTTGTCGCCCCTGTCTATGCATGTCAGGCACGTTGGTGGCGCCTTACAACTCCTGGCCTATAACACTTTTTACTAAGATTCACCGAGCAGTCGCGGTAAAAAATGATTAAGAAATTTTTCTATAGAAAATACTGAAAAGTAAATGGTGAAGAAAATAATTGTATAATTTTTATCCGCTGTTGTGGGGCCAGAGTAATAGTACGTGTAACATGCACATTGACCATTCAGTGTCAAGAAAGTTACTAGGACCTCAATGATGACATAAGATCTTACAGTTATAAAGTTGAATAAATATATTCATGAAATTATAAATAATTTTCCCGTAAACAATGTTAAATAAATAAGTAAATTACGAAATATGAAAAAAATTCAATATTCGAAATATTTGAAATTTTTTTTTGAAAAAACTAGCGTACGAAAAAATATATATCATAAAACTAAGTGTGTAGAATGCGTCAAAAAATCAGCAGAGGCCCACGTTTGCAAGTTACGGAAAAAACGATGTTTTCTGAAAAAAACGTGTTTTTTCGTGTTACTTTTTTATAACAAACAAATATATGAATAAAATAATGTAATTTTTCACCAGATTATAATAACTCAGACTTCTAAGAGTCTAATAAGTATATATTTGCATAGATAAAGTGCCAAAATCTATCGGAAATATAAAAAAACTAAGACAAAAAAGGTGGTACATAACCGTCCCACCGCCCCTGAAAGGGTTAAGAAGGGGACTTGACCGACACTTGACGGGTCCTGCAGGCTCTTCACCCGCTTCGGTGTGGTGAAGGCCGCAGTGATCCGGCTAGCTGAGGCAGACGCAACGCATCTGCTTCAGCTAGGTGAGGTAAGGATCGAGTGGGTTGCGTGCCGCATCCGCAAGCATGCGGAAGTCGTCCGATGCTTCAGATGCGCTGGTTACGGACATGGGTCCCTGGACTGTGACAACCCCGACAGGAAGAAAGCCTGTTGGAGTTGCGGGACACTTGGCCAGAAGCTGTAAGGCGGCGCCAAGGTGCCTGACGTGCTTAGACAGGGGCCAAAAAGATATTGCCCATGTCTCTGGTGGCGGCTCCTGCCCGGTCATCTTGGCAGAGATTTGGAGGTTGAGAGGCAGGAATTGAAGTTCCTGCAGCTCAACCTCGGAGGGGTGAAAGGTGCCCAAGACCTCCTGATGCTGCACGAGGCATGTAAAGGGGCTAGAGCAGCTCTGAGGCGAGGCATGAAGGAAAGCCGACTTCAATCCTGGAAAAACACGTAGAGCCGTTCCAAAGACAGGACCGAAGTTCCTGAGTGGTCCGGCGCGAAAAATTCTTCACTCTCGAAGAACTAATGAGAGCGGGTGGAAGGCTTAAGACAAATATTGCGCCGGGTATCAACGGCATGCCAAACGAGATCCTCAAAGAAGTAATCGGGGCGTACCCGGAGATCCTTCTAGAAAACTTCAACTCCTGTCTTCGGGAGGGGAGGTTCTTCGTAGACTGGAAGAAGCAGTTCTTCCAGTCTACGAAAGGTTGGTCCTGCTGAGGAAGGGCAACAAATCTCTACGGGTTGCCTCGTCATAAAGACCAATATGTCTATTGGATACGATGGGGAAGTATCTGGAGGAGTTGATTCTGCAACGGCTTCAGGCTCTCTTGGTCGGGGAGAACGGTCTCTCGGAAAAGCAGTTTAGATTCAGAAAAGGCAGGTCCACTGTCGACGCTATCCAACCTGCGTTCAACATCGCCACAAATGCGAGAAAAGGAACTGGTAAGCGTTAGGGATTCTGCGCGTTGATCAGCGTTGACATACGCAATGCGTTCAATAATGCGAGGAGAAATATCTGCATCGAGGCGATGATACGGAAAAAGGTACCAGACTACCTGTTGCAAATGATAGATGACTATCTGAGCGACAGGTGGGTGATATACGAGGGCGACAAATGGTCTCTCAAAGAAGAGATGACATGTGGCGCCCCTCAAGGGTCGCGGGTGGTTCCAGTCGTTTGGAACTTCATGTACGACGACTTCCTGCATGTGGACCTACCTGCTGGAACGAGCATCGTCGGCTTCAGGGATGATGCACTTGTCGTGTGCGCCGCTGACGACGTCCGAATCCTAGAGTTCAGGATCAATCAAAGTCTGTGGCGAGCGAAGCGCTGGTTGGATAGCAGAGGCCTGAAAATGGCCCCTGAGAAAACCGAGTCTTTGCTCGTTACGGACAGATCTTCCCAATACCCGAGGATCAATCTCGGAGAGCATGAGGTCAAGTGGAAAACAAGCATTAAGTACCTGGGGGTGCAGCTTCATCGTAAGCTTAGCTTTGGCGAGGACCTAAAGATCGCAGCTGCCAAAGCCATCCAAGGTCGAGCAAACTTGGCTCGGCTTATGCCAAACATTGATGGACCTAGGGAAGCGAAAAGGAGACTGGTGGCGATCGTGGTCCATTTGAAGCTGCTTTATGCAGCTCCAGTTTGGGCTAATGCCCTGAAAAACAATGCTATCCAGAGAAGGCTGTTCTGGGCGCAGACTTGTCGAGAAATGGGAGATGAGATGGCATGGTGAGCAGACCGGGAGTTGAAGTGCACGGAGAGTGCACGGGGAAGTTGGCTTTTATTTGGCGCAAGCGCTCTCAGGTGCGCGTACCTGAGGTGCTTTTAGAAGGGAGACGAGGAGATGTGTTGCTACTGCGATTTCGCTGCGGATAATACGGAGCACGCACTCTTCACCTGCGCAAAATGGGGTGTGGCAAGGGAGGCCCTCGGTCAGGCACTGGATGCTGAACTCACTCCTGACACGATGGTCTCCCTTATGCTCCAGTCTGAGGAGAACTGGAGGCTCATCGAGTAATTCGTCACGCTTGTGATAAAGACGAGAGAGCTCGATGGGCGTTGAGAGCGTAACAACAGGGACGGCCAGTAGAAATACCTTGCATATTTAGAAAAAGAGTGCTGTCGTAGATTTACAAAAGCTGCCAAAAAATGTGTGATTGATAGAAGCAGTTCATTTACCAACAGAAGTTTTGACGGATTCTACAGGAGACCCACCTGATATTGATGTTGGCTGCCGTTAGTAATTTCAAGGTTCGCGCTTCGTCCTCCTTAACGAAGGCCTTCCTAGTGCCTCTGAAGGGCTTCTTTGTCAGGGACACTACCACACCCGATGACGGCTCCGCCCTTAGGCAGCTCCAGACTGACTCAGCTATTTCTTTAGCCTCCACTGTGGGATCTATCTCCTTCTCATTGCACTTCAGTTCGACCAGGATGTCTCTCGTCCTAGTCTCTCTAATTTCTCATATTTTTACCCCCAACTCTTCGGGGTTTACGCGGCTTTTCAGATTTTTTAGAACCGTTACGTAGCTAACCCCTCCCACGGGTTTCATCAGAATAGCCCCTGATCGAGGTGGTCTTGACCGCACCGCTTTTTTTCCTCCAGCTTGTTCCTCCTCTTTTTCCGGATGTCTTTCTTAACCAAGAACCCACTCCTCCGAATGCTTTGATGTTGGCTCTCTTGGCCTCTTTCGGGGGTCCGGAGTAGACCTCCCTCCTGGATCCAGATCAGCCTGGCTTTCCTCATGTACAAGGCTTGCCAGCCTCTTCACCCTCCTTGCCTTTTTCTCCTTCTCCTTGTCTTTGGCAATATGCAGGCCGAGGAAATGCTCCAGGGATATAAGGTAGCGTCCATGTTTTTTATTACTGGCGCTCAGCTTCTTGATGTCCTTCTTTTCTTCCCTTATTCTTATAACATTTTTCGATTAAACTAAAATTAGAAAAGTTGCAGTAAAATCGCAACGTTTTTTCATAAGATGTATATTTTTTTTTTTTGATTTAAAAAAATACTATTGGAAATTCAAAATTCAATTTTTTAACAATAATATATGCAATACGAAAAAAACTTATGTTTGCAAAATTATTCGTTTCAATAAGATATACAAATTTTGTCTGACATAGTTTCTGATAAAAAGTATATTTTTTATTTTAATTTCAGAAAATATGATTAGAATTCGAAAATTCTATTATTTTGTTACGTCCGGAAACGCACAAATTTAAAATCAACAAATGTTGGCGATTATCCTTTAGGCCAACACCCACGTGCTATAGCCTAGGGAATGCCTAATGTAGAATATGTTTTTAGCAAACTTCAGGCACGAGAAGATTACGGACCGGTACTAATCAGTAATTCTTTGCTTCGAGAGAATATTTAAGGTTTAAAACCCCAGAATCTTTAATTATGATACAATTCACATCTTCCAAACATCACTTCTGGTATAATAGACAAGTGGGGGTTAAACAATGAATGCGTAGTTAGCTCAATTAGGACCTGGTACCACATTCAATGTAAAATACGATAATTGGCGAAATATAGGAGAAATTGGTAAAATAATAAGAATACATCAACTGTGTTAAGCTCTTTTAAAGGCCTGACACTCCTTTCACAATGGGAATATTGAAGACGAACGACTACGTGCTAAGCTCTATTAAAGGCCTGGCACCACTTTCACAATGGGAATATAAAAAACGAACGACTACGTGCTAAGCTCTATTAAAGGTCTGGCACCACTTTCAATATGAAACCTTAAGAATTTGAAAAATTGAGAAAATAAATAAATTGAACTTGTAGAAATTGAGTTGGGAAAACAAGTGGAATCCACATTTAGGAAAATTATAAAATAATGTTCCTTTACTTACTTGTAATATTTATTAAAATTGGAGTTGGTACAGAAAATTGAAGGTTGAATGCCACACAGTTCACAGTACTTAGTTTGCAGATATTAGATGAGGAACAACCTCAGAGCTAGTACTGTTCGAAGACTGACACCCGTTAAAATTTCGGCTCGTATTTATATGCTTTAACCCCCATAAGGGCTATGTGTAAGAGAAGAAGAGCAAGAGTGTTGATAAGGATTATACCGAGTGTCCTCGTATTCTCCTTGACTTTTACATGAATCCATAATTCAGATCTTACATTTGTGATTTTCTGTATATTACAGTTTTTAATAAACTTACTCTGTTATGTTAGGGAAAATTGTTATTTACGTGTGAAAGTTTCATATTTGCATGTGTGACGTCCTAAGTTTTAAATTATAATATATATTTCCTACCTAGTCTAGAGCCAATTCCCCGAACTATGTTCCTCTGTTTATTGTTAAAATTAATAATTAACCGGGTAAAGGACAAGCCAAATCAATCAGTTTATAATTGATGTTAATAATAATTTATTATAAAAAAATACAACTTTTATTTTGACCCAAGCGACTTTTAATTTTAGGTTGCAGGCTATTTTCCTTTGGTTGGTCGAGTCTGATTGGTCCAACCTTGAAGAAAAACACACCGTGAGTCTAAAGGGCTCAAAAAGAAAAGAGAAGAGAAATTTAATAAAAACAATGTTATTTTTACTTACCGTTTGTTCTTGATGAGGAGGCCTCTTGAAAACGTTAATCCTTCAGGTTCTGTTGATCCTCTGGTAATCGGGTACCTCCCCTGATTACCCTTGTTGACCAACAGTGGCAGGTTAATCCTTTGTTTAATGGGTATCCTTGTTTTGATACCTCGATGACAATGGAACTAAATCCAATGTTATAGAAATTCAATCCGTTGTTAATAGATTAGTTTTCCCGTGCACGTGGAAATTACGGCCACAAAGATTTATTAGGGTACGGCGACGAAAAACCGGTTCTAATGATGTTGCTCGATCTTATGCTCCCTTAGACTGATGTTTAGGCCTTGCAGCCTGGCTTATATTGTCGTCTGTAGTTTCAACTCGTAGGTAGAAAGTATGGGAATTTGAGTGCCATGGTTTCAATAGATTTTTCGAAGTCCATTAGAATCTTAGGTGGCAGTGTGTTGAGTTGAGACTATGGGCCAGTTTGCTGGTGTGCTGCGTTGGTGAGCTTAGTGACTCACACCGATTTTCCAAGTCCATGTGGGTCATGCTTTCGTGGTGTGGGTGTACTCACATCTTCTCAAGGGCTGTGTAAACCCGTGCCACCAGGTTTTTAGGTAGACTTAGTCGTAAGGGTCAATGACATTGTTCGTATACATAGGTAAGTAATAGAGTAATTATAATACAATTGTTGTACATAAATGGTGATTATGATTTGTTTACAATTCTATTAATCTTTATATTTAAACATTGTTTTTGTTTATAAAATAACATAATAATAATAATAATAGTGATTTGAATAGTTATTAAAAAGAACGTATTTTATAAATAATTGCTGATCGTTGATTAACATCAAATAAGAATATTAACAATAATGATAATTATTATAAACATTATTATTATAAAATTTGAAGTAACATTATTGTTATATAATATTTGTTGCAACTTTCAATAACAATATGAAATAATTATAATAATAGTGATTGGTAATTATTGCAAATACAAAAATTGAAGTAACATTGTTATTATTTAATATTTGTTGCATTTTGACAATTATTCTTAATAACAATATAAAATATTAATAATAATAGTGATTAATAATAATTTTAAATACGAAGGTTGAAGAAATATTGTTGTTATATAACATTTGTTGCATTTCGTTAATTGTTATTATTAACAATAGTAATAATAATAGTTAATAAAATAAAAGGTAATATTATAATTAATAAAATAATTATAATTAATAATTAATAAAAGGTAATATTTGTTGTAATTAATATTTTATCAATAAAATCAATTCTTTATTGATATTTAATTAATAGTAATAGTGGAATTATTTATAAAAAACACACCTCCATGGCCGCATGCCCCTGAGGCAAAGCGAGCCGCCACGCCAGCTAGCAGAGGAAAAGGATCCCTCCCCCTATCGAGCTTTCTCGTCTTTAACTCTAGTGTGACGAATGACTCGATGAGCATCCGGAACCAGGATCTCCAGAACGTGGGATTTTTCGGCCCCCACCACGTTCCCATCTGGGAGAAATACATGCAAACGTGGCGTGTCAGTGTGTCGGCTCTGCTACACGCTGCGGTCACCAGCTTCGTGTAAAGCCGAAGGTGCACGAAGACGGACTTCGTTACAATGCTTGAGTTTTCAAGTTATTTTTAGATTTCACGCTTTCGTTTATCGAGTCGAAATTAAGAATTGTATTTTTCTCGAGTACGTGCAAAAGAGGCGCGAAGCAGACGACGAATTTGAATTTACGAAGTATATAGTTCAAGAAATAACACTTTTCTTCAATTTCTTGAAGAAAGTCTGCATGAAATAAACATCAGTATGATCTTGGAAAATTTCATGAGGATTTCAACACTTCAAAAATAAACTTTCAGTGAAATTTAGTGACAATAAATGTATAAAATTTGAATCAATATATAATTTTCCATTCAAATTTATATACTTCTTACTAATTTTGTACATTTAACAATTTTTCAATTAGAACAATATTTTCTATCAAGATAAAATGAACATAAAATTCAAGTTCATAATTTATATTTTGAGTTATATGTTAGAAATATCTTGTTACAATTTGACAAGATTTTATGGAGGAGTGCAATCTTTTGGATGAAATATTTTGTAGTTCTTAATTTGTCTGTCCGTCTGAAATCGTAGTAAGATTTGAACAGTAAACAACAAATTTTCCAATAGAATTCAGGATCAATAATAATTGATTCAGGAAATACTTCAACTCTGTAGAGCATTTTTGTATTTCGAATTCAAAATGTGTGCTTAAGCCAAAATAAATTAAGCTGAAAATGTAGATATAAAACTAATTATGTCATGTTTATGTCTTCTTAATGGAAAATACTTTGCATATAATTCTCTAATTCGATATTTTTTTAATGTATGAACATTCAAGAAATTGATAAATATTCCATCTTTTTATAGGAACTAAAAATTTCCGGATAATGCTTTGATTGAGAAAGCTAAAAATTTGTCAAATATTGATAGAAATTGCAATTTTACAATTGCATTATTTTTCAAATATTTTAACATCTCTTCAATCTTGATAATTCTTACAGAACTTTATTTCATGTGAGTGACTTTTTCTTTTTCTAATGAAAGATTTCGTAATTCTAAATTCGGCCCAATTCGTAACATTGTAAAAAGATTTTAAAACTTCATAAAAATTTTTTTTCTGTTTTATTCAAAGTCAATAAATATTCAATGTTTGGAATCCAAATATTAAGTAAATGATTTTTAATTTCTGGGAATAAACTGCTTTAATAAGACAATCTTTCTTCTTTGTGAGAAATCTCAATTTTAAAATTAAAATTCTACGCATAGGATACAAAAACATAATATGAAAATACTTTTATTACAGAATTTTGAAATATACAAGTTGACCAATTTTTAATCGAGTAAATCGGCTACTTTAAGCAAAAAATTATGTTAAAAATATATTATCAAAAAAAATAAGACACATTAAATTACGGTTTAAAATCCACATTCATAGATTGATGGTAAAAGCAGTTTAAAGTTTTTTAATCTTACGTTTTAGTGACGTATGCACAGACTTTTAATCAGATAAATGAAATGCTTTATAGAAAGTCAAAATTTTCTTATTACTGCACTTAATCAAATTTATAAAGTAAAAATATTTTTTAATTGATGCTTTCACTCAATTCTTTAAACATTCATTAATTGAAAATTGTACTCAAAATTTAATCTTGCAGCGTTCCAATATTCCCACAATGTTACAAAATCTTATTAATCATTATTTTAGTCGAATTATTTTCAAAATATTTAAAAAATAAATGTAAATATTTTGATTAAATACTCTGTCAAATTTTGCATTTGACTGATCTTGCAAAATTGTTGAAAGTTTTGAATACCGATAGAAGAAACTGTAAATAAAATTTTATGTCCATAAATGCTTAAAGTTCTATATAGAAATATCAACTACAACATTCTCAAATTTTATAAATAAACTACTAAATTCAAAAAGTTTCGGATTTTTTAAAAACTGTACAAATTTCAAATATGAATCAGTCAAAATCTACTGATTATCAGTGAAATTTGACTGATTTAAATAACTAAAAACAGGTTACTGTGAATCAGTCAAATTTCACTGATTACTTCAGTGAAAAGTAACTGATTTAACAATTAAAAATATTGTTTCCACTGATGATTCAGTGAATAGGCAAATCACTGATTCAATCAGTGAAAATTTGACTGATTCAGATTTAGAGTGTATACAAATTTCAAATATAAAGTGTACTCTGTACATTAATCAAACAAATTTAGAAGATGAATATTTTAATAAATATTCCTAAATATCATTGGAATATGATACATATCGATTTAGAAAAAACTTCTTCAAAGTACTCAGACATTTTTCTTATTTTACGACATTTTTGCACCATGTTTGACCTTTGGGTAGGACTCAAGAAAACAATTGTAGACATACATACATACTAGTAATAGTTCAATAAATTTTATGTACACTTTCAAGGCACATCGTTTTTCCTTTTGTAAAAATTTTCAAAACTTCTAATTTTTCAAGTAATTGGGAGAAGTACATTTAAAAAAAAAATTGTTTTCTCTACTTCCACTCGCGCTAGCTTAACAAATTTTCAGAATTTTACGATTTTATTAATATTGTATTAAGTGTCTACATTTTCTGAAACTATCTATAGGAGAAAAATTTTAATACTTTAGTAAAGAAAGTTTTCTGAAAAGTTGTAGCTCAATCAGATTAATAGCCAAAAAGTTACCAATGTTTTAAATCGCAAGCGAACGGTATAGAGGTCAAATTGGAGACGAAAACAAATAATAATAGCAACCTTCTTTTGTTTTCTTCTAAGATATACTTGATTCTCGCTTTATGCGTTATTTGAGAAGTCAAGAGTGTGGATTCTTCATATTTTTATCGAAATTCCTTATTGAAAACGGCAAAAGTAAGAATATTATATTATTATTTGGTGATACGTGAGTGCTCTTACGTACGTTATTGTTTGATGCTTGTGGGTAAGTTTATTTTGTGAAACTTAATTTGTGTGCAGATTACAAATTATTCACATTCGCTCAATTTTATCGACTTTTCATCTTATTAATTCTTTTCAAATAATAATTTATTGTTCACAATGAGTAATCCGGTTGACCCAAATTCGAGTGTTTTGAAGGACAGCCAGGTTCAAACGAAGGTTGAGCAGCGTTTGAACTCTGGTTCAAACGAATGTCAACCCGCTAGAAAAGTCATGAAAAATGCAAAAAACTTTCAGTTGGGATGGTTTGAGGAATTTCCGTCGTGGAGAGAGTGGGTGGTTACATTAGCAAATGAAACAAGATTTCATTGCAAAATTTGCAATAAAACGTTGCTATGTGGCAAATCGGAAATTGAAAAGCATGAAGCATCTTTATCACACAGAAAGAAGCAAGAGTTTTCAAATAAATTAGAATGTTATGGAGTAGTAAGTGAAAATTCTTCTTATGTAACTGCCAATTCTTACAGTGTTGAACCTTGTGTAGCAAGTTCTTCTGCTTCAGAATTCACAAATTCCACGATTCCGGAAAGTGTTACTTTGAAACAGAAAGTACCAGAAGCAGAGATTAGGATTAGTACATTTTTCGTAGAGCATAATTTACCATTCGCGATTTCATCAGAATTGATAGGACTTTTCCATGATATGGAACCTTCGGTTTTAAAAGACGTTAGATTGAGCCACACTAAAATGGTCCTAGTTGTAAATAACGTCGTATGTGCTGCTGAAACTGATCGCATGGCAAATATTTTGCGTAAGCAGTAGTTTCAGTGTAAGAAGACGAAACGACCGACAGGACTCTAGAAAAGTGGCTGTCATTAATGGTTCGATATGTGGAGCCAACGACATTTTCTATCAGGGTGGAATTGCTCCAGCTTATTAATGTAAATGCTTCGGATTGTTCTGCCTCTAAAATTTTTGATGCGTTCGAAAAAGCATTGTCCGGGCAGAAAATCCCTTTATCTAATATCTGTGCTTTAGCTTGTGATAATGCACAGGTGATGGTCGGCAATAGGTCCTCATTTAAACAAAATTAAAGGAAAAAAGTCCCCGTTTAATTGTTTTCCCGTGTGTCTCGCATTCGTCAGCAATTGTAGCAAAATATGCTTGTGCCACAATCCCAGATGTAGAGGATTTTATCAAAGATTTGCCAGCTTTTCTTAATGCTAGCTCCAAGCGAACGCCTATTTTTCGATCGATTGTTTTGGAATTAGGAAATGACTATCAAAAAATTCCTAGTCATTCTGAAACTCGCTGGCTTGTCCGCTATCGATGCATAGATATTATAATAAAGAATTGGGAAGTTATTCTTCAGTATCTTATGGTCCTCGTATCTGAGAAGGTAGAGAAGGCCAAAGACTTGTTAGGAAAAATGCAGAATCCTTTGACACTCGCATATTTCCTATTCTTGAAATTTACTTTGAATAGGTTCAACGTATACAATGCGAAATTTCAAAGTCGCGAAACAATGGTACAGGAAATCTAGCCAAACTCGGCTAAATTCTTCGTATGGATTCTTAGCAGTTATTTGAAAGAGGGTCTTCTTCAACCGAATTTATTCTTTCAAATCATTAGAAATGTTAACTTTGCAGATCCTAGTAATCAAAAGCCGCTTCAAGACATTGACATTGGTAAGGAAACGCGAGAATATTTCCAGCAGCAACTTACAAACAAGAAGTTGCAAATAGTAGAAGTTGATCTATTTCTTCGTAATTGCTTGAAATTTTATGTCACAGCAAGCGAAGAAATTCGCAATCGACTTCCTTTTGATGACATCTTTTTGTCTTGCGTTGCTGTTTTCCGGCCTCAAGTAGCTTTCTATGCTGATCGAAGCGAAACTTTTCCTAGGGTCTGGAAAGTTTCTCAAGATTTAGGGTCGTTTGATAGAATAGGTGTACAAAAAGAGTGGGATTCTTTACTCAAAATCAGACAGGAACTTAAAGAAAAGTGGTAGAATTTATCTTTTGACGAAATGTGGTCTAGTATCGGTGTATCGTCGACGAGTACAGGAGAAAAACTTTTTCCAAATTTGACCTCAGTATTGAATCATGTTCGGAGTCTTCCTCATTCAAATGCTGAGGCGGAGCGAGGTTTCTCCATGCTCACGGACGCGAAAACTCCCAAAAGAAATCGCTTAGGAAACAGGACGGTCAACTCAATTTGTGTTACTCGATCAGCCCTAAAGGCGAGAGCTGAAACAGCCAGAACAACGAGCATCACTTCGAAGCATTTGCAATTAATGACCGAAAATCTATATGAGATGGCAGAAAGTGATAGGGAAAGTGGTTTGTCGCTCTTCGCTCACGAAGGAGAGAATTAATTCTCTTGGCCAAGGCATGGCGTTAATCAATTTCAAACCCCTTTCTTACTCACAAAATAATGACATTTTATTTCTTATATCAGAGATACGTTCTTTATTCCTTTCTTCGCGTGCCTCGGGTATGGAAATTGTTTAGTTTTAATTATTATTTTGTGAGTAAGAAAACATACTGAAATTGAGTAATATCACGCTTTGGGCATAAGTGAGAGGCAAGGGGACTCACAATAATCGAGCACCCCAAATCATCCCGAATTAATCAAACTTCTTCATTACTTGATTTAAAACAAAACATTTTTGTTCGACGTATACTGGCATTTGATAGAGGTAAGCCTGAAGTACGGGCTACATGTGTAGCGTTTTTTACCACTTTGCTTCATTTTTGTCCGTTGTTCTTTTTGCTTGAAAGCAAAAACCCTTTTCGTTTCGTAGGACGTGGACTAGGCCTACAGGGGATACCACGTAAAAAAAACGAGCCTTAAACTCTACCTCCGTGGTGGTGTGGAAAGGAGTTTTATTTCAGAATATTTGGGATTCTCTAAGAATGAACCAGCTTTTTTATTTTAATATTTCAAATGTTTTTTCTTTCTTTTATGTTTAAGGCAAAAACTAGATCTAAAAAAAGCAAAAAAACCTATTTCTCTAATTGCGTGCAAGATTAGAGCCGAATCTATGCAACCGATTGTTAAAGGTTTTAAAAGTTTTCGCTTTAATTTAAAAAGCAAGTCTTCATAGTATTTTACTAAGTAATGAAAGTATGTCTACAATTGTTTTCTTGAGTCCTACCCAAAGGTCAAACATGGTGCAAAAATGTCGTAAAATAAGAAAAATGTCTGAGTACTTTGAAGAAGTTTTTCTAAATCGATATGTATCATATTCCAATAATATTTAGGAATATTTATTAAAATATTCATCTTCTAAATTTGTTTGATTAATGTACAGAGTACACTTTATATTTGAAATTTGTATACACTCTAAATCTGAATCAGTCAAATTTTCACTGATTGAATCAGTGATTTGCCTATTCACTGAATCATCAGTGGAAACAATATTTTTAATTGTTAAATCAGTTACTTTTCACTGAAGTAATCAGTGAAATTTGACTGATTCACAGTAACCTGTTTTTAGTTATTTAAATCAGTCAAATTTCACTGATAATCAGTAGATTTTGACTGATTCATATTTGAAATTTGTACAGTTTTTAAAAAAATCCGAAACTTTTTGAATTTAGTAGTTTATTTATAAAATTTGAGAATGTTGTAGTTGATATTTCTATATAGAACTTTAAGCATTTATGGACATAAAATTTTATTTACAGTTTCTTCTATCGGTATTCAAAACTTTCAACAATTTTGCAAGATCAGTCAAATGCAAAATTTGACAGAGTATTTAATCAAAATATTTACATTTATTTTTTAAATATTTTGAAAATAATTCGACTAAAATAATGATTAATAAGATTTTGTAACATTGTGGGAATATTGGAACGCTGCAAGATTAAATTTTGAGTACAATTTTCAATTAATGAATGTTTAAAGAATTGAGTGAAAGCATCAATTAAAAAATATTTTTACTTTATAAATTTGATTAAGTGCAGTAATAAGAAAATTTTGACTTTCTATAAAGCATTTCATTTATCTGATTAAAAGTCTGTGCATACGTCACTAAAACGTAAGATTAAAAAACTTTAAACTGCTTTTACCATCAATCTATGAATGTGGATTTTAAACCGTAATTTAATGTGTCCTATTTTTTTTGATAATATATTTTTAACATAATTTTTTGCTTAAAGTAGCCGATTTACTCGATTAAAAATTGGTCAACTTGTATATTTCAAAATTCTGTAATAAAAGTATTTTCATATTATGTTTTTGTATCCTATGCGTAGAATTTTAATTTTAAAATTGAGATTTCTCACAAAGAAGAAAGATTGTCTTATTAAAGCAGTTTATTCCCAGAAATTAAAAATCATTTACTTAATATTTGGATTCCAAACATTGAATATTTATTGACTTTGAATAAAACAGAATAAAAATTTTTATGAAGTTTTAAAATCTTTTTATAATGTTACGAATTGGGCCGAATTTAGAATTACGAATTCTTTCATTAGAAAAAGAAAAAGTCACTCACATGAAATAAACTTCTGTAAGAATTATCAAGATTGAAGAGATGTTAAAATATTTGAAAAATAATGCAATTGTAAAATTGCAATTTATATCAATATTTGACAAATTTTTAGCTTCCTCAATCAAAGCATTATCCGGAAATTTTTAGTTCCTATAAAAAGATGGAATATTTATCAATTTCTTGAATGTTCATACATTAAAAAAATATCGAATTAGAGAATTATATGCAAAGTATTTTCCATTAAGAAGACATAAACATGACATAATTAGTTTTATATCTACATTTTCAGCTTACTTTTTTGTGGCTTAAGCACACATTTTGAATTCGAAATACAAAAATGCTCTACAGAGTTGAAGTATTTCCTGAATCAATTATTATTGATCCTGAATTCTATTGGAAAATTTGTTGTTTACTGTTCAAATCTTACTACGATTTCAGACGGACAGACAAATTAAGAACTACAAAATATTTCATCCAAAAGATTGCACTCCTCCATAAAATCTTGTCAAATTGTAACAAGATATTTCTAACATATAACTCAAAATATAAATTATGAACTTGAATTTTATGTTCATTTTATCTTGATAGAAAATATTGTTCTAATTGAAAAATTGTTAAATGTACAAAATTAGTAAGAAGTATATAAATTTGAATGGAAAATTATATATTGATTCAAATTTTATACATTTATTGTCACTAAATTTCACTGAAAGTTTATTTTTGAAGTGTTGAAATCCTCATGAAATTTTCCAAGATCATACTGATGTTTATTTCATGCAGACTTTCTTCAAGAAATTGAAGAAAAGTGTTATTTCTTGAACTATATACTTCGTAAATTCAAATTCGTCGTCTGCTTCGCGCCTCTTTTGCACGTACTCGAGAAAAATACAATTCTTAATTTCGACGCGATAAACGAAAGCGTAAAATCTAAAAATAACTTGAAAACTCAAGCATTGTAACGAAGTCCGTCTTCGTGCACCTTCGGCTTTACACGAAGCTGGTGACCGCAGCGTGTAGCAGAGCCGACACACTGACACGCCACGTTTGCATGTGTTTCTCCCAGATGGGAACGTGGTGGGGGCCGAAAAATCCCACGTTCTGGAGACACTGTCCAGAACCGCTCAGACTGGAGCATGAGATAGACCATCGTGTCAGAAGTAAGCTCAGAGTACACGTTGAAACAGCCATGGCCTGAGAGTGCTTGCGCTAAGTAATAGTCGACTTCTCCGTGCTTACTGTTCTGCTAGGTGGCGAGCTCCAGGAATAGACGGCAGGTCCATCTACCGGTCTGTTCATCATGCCAACTCGTCTGCTATCTCTCGACGGGTCTGTGCTTTCCATCGTTGCGGATGGCCTCCTTCACGCGAGCGATTTCCTGTAGGTCGGTTATACTGTTACATCGCGGTACTTTAAATTTTCACATTGCCCCTGTGCAAGGAAACATGCCACACACCAATGTGAACGAACAATAAACAAATTTAATTTGTTTAAACAATTTAGGATTTATTAGATAATGTAGAGAAGATACCTTGAAATTAAAATATATATGTTTATTACAAAAAACCAGAATTTTAGGCGAATTGAAGAAAAAAAAATTGTTTAAACAAATTAAATTTTTTTAAACAATTTAGGATTTATTAGATAATGTATAGAGGATACCTTGAAATTAAAATATATAGGTATATCACAAGAAAAGCTGACTTTTTTTACCATAAATTGCAAAAAAGTAGAAAATTAATAATAATTAATTGTTTAAACAATAGAAAGAAATTAATAAATAAATAAAGAAATAAATAAAGTTACTTTCAGATAATAAACTGCCATTCCGATCTCTGAGAACAGATTTAAAACGAATTTGATAGAAGAGCATATTATTTAAACAAATAGAATTTATTTAAATAAATGGAAATTAACTAAAAGACATTTGTAAACATTCCAATAGACCTATAGTAATGATTTCCGCAAAAAAAGGAGAATAAACTGCTTAAAAGAGTCAATTTCCTGAAGAATGTACATTTTTCGATTTAAGGGAAGTTTTCAGGGCATCGTGGGGGTGTGTTAGGTGCGTCAAATCCATATGTATGATAGGTCAAATTCTTCGTTGGAAAGTACTCTAGAAGCCTTATCACTTTAATGTCAACTTTTCCCTAACCCTGAACAATTATTCGAAAAATACCAAAAAGTGACTTTTTCCCATGCATTTTCCCATGCAAATTTCAAGTCCCAACAGGCACCATATAAAATCAAAATTCTGAAAAAAGAAAAAATAGGACCTTTATTTTTTTGGATTTCGAAACTTTTTGGGCGGATCGTTTGCATCTAGCATCAAAAAAATTTTTGCAATGTATTTTTGGACCACCCTAATGTACATTTGTATAAAAACCGTCGGTGAAAATTTTTTCTATCATGCTGCTATAGAAGAAAAAGACAATACTTCTCAACCGAACGACAATACAAGTACTATGGGATTGACAAAAAAAGGCACTGAAGAATATAATGATTGGAATGAAACTCATAAAGATGAATGCTGTTTAAATCATGAGGGCCCTTCTGGAGAAATGGAAATCGATGCAGCATTTGAAATGTCATTAAAAAAGAATGCATTGGGCAAGTTCAGAAGAGAATGGCTAAGTTAATCGATAAATTGAGTATCTATTTTGGTATAGCAATAAGAAGAAACTGTGATTCTGTAAAAAATATGCGTAATCATTAATCTTCAACGGTTTACAATCCGCAACACGAGAAGTGCCTAGTTGTAGAAGACTCATGGTGCTGTTGGCATCGGGCTGCAGCTTCGAATAAATTAGAATTATTCCAACATGATTATCAGCTTTTACCACAGAATGTTGCTTCAGCTATACGATCCATGAAGAACTCAGCAATGTCAATTTCTTAGAAAGATGCGTCGGTGGCTTCACTCAAAATATTAACGAAAGCTACAACCAACTAATTTGGAAAGTCAGTCCGAAAATTATTCCGAGTGGTTTTAAAATCGTTTAAAAGGCAGCATATATCGCTGATTGTCTATTTAACGAAGGTATATTATCACTTTTATGTATGATGCATGCAATGGGAGTCACACTTGGACCGAATTCCCATTTATACGCTCAAAAAGAGGATACCCATCGAATCTCAATCTTAGAGCAAAGAGCGCATGAGTGCACTAGGGAGAGGAGAATGGTTCACAGACAACAACAAATCGAACTTTCGGAAGTTGCAGTAGGGATGGAGAACTTATTGTATGGTCCTGGAACAGATGACTCCATGTAAGGTAAAAAAAAATTTTACTAGATATAAACTGTTTTTGAAACTTTAAACGCGTTTTTCTTAAAACTATGTTTTTCAAGCCGGTGAGCAAGATTTCTCGAGAACGGCTGAACCGATCGGGCTCAAATTTTAACACAAGCTTTAGAACTTTACTTTTTAGTAGTTAATCGAAGATTTTTTCAGTCCGATCAATATTATTCATTTTATAAAAATTTAAACCGAAATTTTGCCTCAAAAATGGAATTTTTTTTTAAGGAAACTGACATTTTCTTCAAACGTGATATTTTGCTTATTTCTTCGATTAAGTACTGATTTTACATTATATTAACTAAATCCTCAATGTTTTTTTATTTCAGATGATCCAGTCCAGAGATATCTTTCTCACCGCAAGATGCCTTTTTTGGAGGTGCTCTCGGAGATCGGCCGTAGTAACTCGACGAATCAATATTAATATAAAAAATGAATATGAGTGTATGCGTGAAGATCAACTTCATTAAATGTAAAAAGATTTATTCAAGTAGATGCAAACGCCTCTTCAAAAAGAATTCTTTAAAAATCGCATTTTTTCGGCCTCTTGATTGATTATAACCCCTTAAAGGCTCCCAAAAAGATTTCCGGAGATACCGCAATCACCTCTTTAAGGATTATTTTGGCACTTCACGTCCTGCCCGCTCTGTTCAGTTCATTGAGAGTGAAGAGCTCTTTGCACCGGACCACGCAGGAACTTTGGTCCTGTCTTTGGAATTACTCCACATGTGGAAACAAGCTTTGCACAATGTACTTAACTTGATCGGGATTGTCTAGGCCTGGGATATGTCATCTAGTCATTAATCTCTTGGTAACTATTTTGAAGGCGGGACCCCATCGGTCCCTTTCGATTTCACGAATAAAGTCTTACTAGCATTGAAAACGGCTTTTCTTTATGCCTCGCCTCAAAGCTGCTTTTGCCGTTTTCCACGCCTCATGCAGCACAGCATCCCCCTTATATCTGGTAATTTTCCGCCGCGCTGTGAAGCAACCGCGACGTATAGCAGACAACTGGTGATTCCACCATAGTACATCGAGTTTTTGGAACGCCTGTCCCCCTGACAAGGCATCGTGTGTCCACATGCTGCGCCCGCTTACCGCCTCGTCGCCCGCAGATTTAATTTTAATACCTTGTGTATTGAACGTTAACTCGAC
The DNA here is from genome assembly GCA_030998225.1 of Diplolepis rosae. NCBI lineage: Eukaryota > Metazoa > Arthropoda > Insecta > Hymenoptera > Diplolepididae > Diplolepis > Diplolepis rosae. Next base: position 1,990,045 of record JAPYXD010000161.1, read on the forward strand.
CGCGACACATGCGTAGATGACATGGTTTGAGCGGGTAGTCGGCATCGTTCGATGGCTATAAATATATATGTAAATATATATATGTGCAAGTAAATATATGACTACAAAAAAAGAGAAGAAAGCAAAATAAAAAAAAATTTACCACTTTGGGACTTTTAACTACTATAGCAGTTATTTAGTCATATTGACAACAAAACTTCAGAAATAAATATAAAGATTTTATACCATCTGATCAAATTTGACCCGTACTGGTTAAAAAAATAACATTTTTATGTATTTTAATACAAATCTTTATTATTGACTTCGAAATATGCTCCTTTTTAGCCAATACAATCATGCCAATGGTTAAAATCCAATTTTCCAGACACTTCTTAAAGGCCTCAGCCAGTATGGACTTTGGTTCCTTCAGCGTTTTTTTTTGTAGCCTCAATCGACTCATGGCGCGTTCCCCAGAGCGAATATTTAAGTTTTGGAAACAGGAAAAAGTCAAAGGAAGCCAAACCTGGCGAATACGGTGGCTGAGCAATGACTTTTTTTTGTGCTTAGTCAAAAATTGAGTCACAATCAGCCTGGGATGTGACGGTGCATTATCGTCATCTGGCGGCGATGCGCTTCATACCCAAAATATGAACCACAATGCGTTGAGACGATCCATAAGAGATATTGAGAGCCTCTGCTACCTCTCTAATGCCAACACGTTGATTTTTTAGCACAATTTTCTCCACTTTTTCGATGTTATCGTCGTTAACAGAGGTGGATGGACAACTCACATGAGTCAAGTTTTCTACGACCTCACAACCCTCACGAAATGCTTTATGCCACTCAAATACTTGCGTTCTTGATAGAGTACACTTCCCAAAACACTTCGGCAACATTTTTAATGATTCCTTAGCCGTAACTCCATTGGAAACATAAAATTTCAAGCAAACTCGTTGTTCAATTTTTTTTTTCCATCGTAAAAATCACCAGACAAACTTTTCGCGTCGTAAACCAATGACTGCCAAACACTCACTAATGGACGTCTCCCACTCAAACTTCACGCGACTGTCAAAGGTGTTATCAACCTAGAAAAAAAACTTTTAACCATTTTGGTTTACGCGCCCGGTTTAACTGGACCAGTCCGGATCAAATTTGATCAGATGGTACAATCAGCCAAGATTTATCATTTAAAGCATTTCTGAGAAAAATAATTCTATAATAATCATTTCTCCGTCAAAAATATAATTGTAGATATATTTTGATGGTGATAGTTGGCTTTAGGATCCAAGGGTAATTTTTCGGCTCTGATCAGAGCCCCCATCAGTAATTTATTTTGAATCTAAAAAATGCATAAAACAATTTCGCTACCTTTGGGTTTCTTTGATGGAGAATTTTATTATTTATGTTTTTTATGTGATTCGATAAAACCTTGGAACTGCTTCAGACTCTCACGTCCCGCGACGTATTAGAATGTACTATAGGCACAGGCTAGGTCTAGAGAAAAATGTGATGAAATGACTAAAGAGAGAGAAAACCACCTATTGAAAACAGAGTTATAACTACGTCACACACAGCGGAATACTGCGCAATGTGTGACGTCACCAAAAAATATAATACAAAAAGGACACGCCGTCAAGGGTAAAGCTACTCATGTGAGCAGAATTTAAGTGCGGCATTTTCGAAAACTCTAAAAAGGATTCCCAGCGTGAAGTAATTGTACCATGCAGTTCACCAGTTGTGAAGACCCGAGAGTCATAAATTTACCGTGGCCCGTTTTTTCAATCTTTGAAAGGATCTTAGACTCAGTGTCAAGAAGAATAGTTGTTGTATCCTTGTCGCACCTGTGGGATAATCACTTCATCGCAATCACACCTGTGAGAGTTACTTAAGGAAATTTAAAGAACCCATAAGGTACTACATTTATTTGGGAAAGAGAAAACGTACTTTCCTATGCCGCTAGGATGAAAGAAATTGCCGCCAAAATCGAAGATTCTCACAGGCTCAATAATAATGGTCCGGCAGATAATAATTTTAGACAAAACCGTGAAAGAGACGTGATTCAATGTTTTATACGTGGTTTGAGTCCTAAACTAGAAATTCGCGTAGTAGAAAAGGACACATTCAAGGAATTAATTAATGATACAATAGGTATTGAACGAAGATTGGCTGCAAATTCTTCACTGCGAAGAATTAGAAATACGGATTATTTAAAAACTGAAGAATCAACTAATAATAAAAATAATAAAACCGCCCGGTTCAACGTAGCACTTGAAGACAAAACTATTTGTTTAATTTGTAAAAAACTAGGTCACACAACTGAAAAATGTTTTCATTCAAGTAAAGCTCAAGATGCAGTTCTTAATAATACTCAACAAAATTTTTTGTGTCCTAACCAACAAAGATATAATAATTTCAATGGTCAAAGAAATAGTGATAATAATTTTGCAAGGAAATTTCCAAATAACAATTTTTTAAGAAATGAAAATTATAATTTTAATAATAAAAAAAATCATTTTTGCAAAATAGAAATAACAATTACAGAAATAACAATAATAATTTTTTACAACAATAACTCAGGACTGTTCCGAAATCAAAGTAAACCATATGGAAATAGATTTTTACAAAATAATAACATTCAACGAAATTCAAATTATACTAAAGTAATTTGCGATTACTGTAAAAAACCTGGTCATTTAATACGAGACTGCAAGATACGTCCAAGTAACCAATCACAAGCACCTCATCAGGAAAACTCCAAATCTCTCCCCAGCACGGATGCACTAAGGAAAGCATAAATCGAGAACCACTGGAATCCACTTTTAGCAATCATACAACGACAATAAATATTTCAAAATCCACTTCAATTCCATCAGTTGCAATATCAACAGAAGGTCCAAAAAGTCCAACCCATACGATGATTGATAATGGTGCAGCTCGAAATTTGATTAAACAAAAGGTTCTCAACCCTGAAGTACTAATAAATAAACAAAATGTATTTAAACTTACAGGCATTAATGATTTACCACTTTACACATTAGCACAAGTAAAAATGAAAATTTTTGGTTATGAAAGGATATTTAACATTATTCTAAACGAAGTCCCAATAGAAGAAGATGGAGTATTAGGATCAGAATTTTTTCAAGATAATAATGTAAATATAAATTATACTTAAAATTGCTTAGAAATTGAGAATCACTGTTACACTTTTAAATCTACAAATACATTAACTATTCCAGCTCGAAAAGTTACAACATTATATGTTCAAATAAAAAATACAGAAAAAAGTGAAGGGTATATACCTCGATTTCATATCCAACATGGCGTTTACGTAGGAGACTCAGTTGTGAAAAATGACAAGGGAAAAGCTTATTTGAAATTTGCAAATACAAATGAAATACCAATAACATTATCAGTCCCAATAGTTAATTTTTTATGGATGGAAGGCGCAGACTCGTCGAGAAATGGCAGATGAGATGGCATGGTGAGCAGACAGGGAGATGGACCTACCGCCTGATCCCGGAGCTCGCCACCTGGCTGAACAGAATGCACGGGGAAGTCGGCTTTTACCTGGCGCAAGCGCTCTCGGGCCATGGCTGTTTTAACGCGTACCTGAGGCGCTTTAAGAAGATAGACGAGGAGACGTGTCGCTACTGCGATTCTCCGGTGGATAACGCGGAGCACGCACTCTTCGTCTGCGCAAAATGGGGTGTGGCTAGGGGGGTCCTCGGTCAGGCGGTGGGTTCCGAACTTACTCCTGACACGATGGTCCCCCTCATGCTCCAGTCTGAACGGTTCTGGACGCTCATCGAGTCATTCGTCACACTTGTGATGAAGACGAGAGAACTTGATGGGCGTCGAGAGCGAAACAACGGGGAGGGCCAGTAGAAATCGCATCGGGGCCTGCACCCGCGGCCCTGCGTCTCGGATAGAATATTAAATAACATTTTAAGAACAGACAATTCTCTGATTAACTCATGCAAATTTTATACTGTAACAGACGAAGAGTAGAATGTATTAAATAACTTATTTGAATAGACCATTTAAATCAAGATGAATATGAACATCTAGAAAAATTAATTAAAAATAATGCAGGCAGATTTCAAATCCTAGGAGAACCACATGAAGCTAATAATGTATTACAACATTCGATTCCTACTGTAGATGACTCTCCGATTTTTTCAAGACAATATAGATTTCCCCCTGTTCACAAAGAAGAAATTACAAGACAAGTTAATGAATTATTAAAAAATGAAATAATTAAACCCTCACAATTACCCTATACTACTCCAGTATGGATAGTTCCTAAAAATCTGATTCTCAAGGGAAAATAAAATGGATGATGGTTCTTGATTTTCGTGAATTAAATGAAAAAACAATTGGCGATTCGCATCCTCTTCGTAATATAATAATATAATATACAGGGTGTCTAAAAAGTCCCGGGACGGTTGGATATTTCCTCAGGTGAAATATTTTTCAAAAAAGTGAAGGTCATTCCTGAAGTAAATTTTAACGAGGAATTCAATGGTGACCTTCGTTTTGACCTTGAAGTTGACCTTCATGGCTTTTTCAAGGTCAACTTTGTTTTTTTAAATGGAAACCCCCTTTTTTACATCTGCAATCGACAGAGCGGAAAATACTACGTTCAAGTACGTATCCAAGTCATACGTCAATTGTAACGTTCCAGGTCAATTAGAGGTTATTTGAAATAAACAAAGTTCTCTAAGAGGTCAATGCAATTCCTGAAGTATTTTTGAACGAGAAATTCATTGGTGAGCTATGTATTGATCTTGGTTACAGCGTTTTGAATATTGTAAAATCATATGTATAGGAAATTTTTCATTAAAAGTTCCAGGAGTTCTGGTGAGAGTTCTGTTCTTCCCCAAAGAGTTATATCGAAAAGTTCTATACCGTTTTTCGATACCTAAGTTAATACCTAAGGCGATAGCATAAGTCCTATACCGTTTTTCTATCTCCATACGAATATTACGAATCGAAACTAAATTTACGTATTGCGTGTACATACTTACTATCTTTCGCTAAAAGATTATTATGGCACAAGCTTTTTAATCGCACTTTTCGTAATGGAGAAGGGTTAAATCCTGTCTCAAAATCAACAATTGAAAGAACTGTAAGGCGCTTTATGAATCATGGATCTATCAAGGGCCTTCAGAGAACTGGTCGGCCAAAATCTGCAGGATCTGAGGAGATGCAGATGGACATAGCCCAAGCATTTATTGAAAACCCACACCTTAGTTTACGTCGGGCTAGTGATGAGCGTGACGTTGCTTCTGAGACAGTGCGAAATATTTTAAAAAGCATTAATTTCCATCCTTACAAAGTTCATCTGGTACAAGAGCTCAATGAAGACGATCCTGATCATCAGGTTGAATTTCGTGAAATTATGATGGCCAGAATTGATAGAGATCCTCTTTTCTTGTACGATACAGTATTTTCAGATGAAGCTACTTTCACTTTAAAAGGTGAAGTTAACAGGCATATTTGTAGATATTGGTCCGGCACAAATCCTGATTGGATGTTGGAGAGTCACACACAATATCCACAAAAGATTAATGTTTGGGCCGGTATCTTGAATGATACATTGATAGGCCCTTTCTTCATCGATGGTAATCTCAATGCCCGTGCATATGAAGAGCTTCTCAGAAACCAAATTGTACCAAGAATAAGGGAGATTACAGGCGATAATTTTCAAAATATTTGGTTCCAGCAGGACGGAGCAGCGGCTCATTACGGTAGGGAGGTTCAAGCATATTTGGATACTCAGTTCCCTCATAGGTGGATTGGAAGAAGGGGTAAAATCGAGTGGCCTGCTAGATCTCCTGATCTGACGCCTCTCGACTATTTTCTTTGGGTTTATTTAAAGAGCAAAGTATACCCAACGCAACCCCAAAGCTTAGACGAATCACAGAATCGGATTCTGCAAGAGGCTACTTTGATTGATAGAGAGATGATTTGTAATTCTGTAACTCATTTTTACAATCGCATAGCTTTTTGTCAAGAAGCTCAAGGTTTTCAGTTCGAACATCTTCACTGAAGCGTGAGAGGCAAGGGGACTCACGCTAATCAAGCACCCCAAAGGGAACAGAATTTACTACATCCACGTCGTTGTTCCTGGGTAATGCTAAACGTAAACGTGAACTGCTTGAAAAAACCTTGAACATCATCACCAAGATCAATACAGAGCTCACCAATTAATTTCTCGTTGAAATTTACTTCAGGAATTACACTGACCTCTTGGAAATCTTTGTTAATTTCAAATAACCTTTAACTGACCTGGAACGTTACAATTGACCTATGACTTGGGTACAGTGATCCCAGAATGCGTAAGATTTTTGCTCCCACCATGCATCCCACCAGCTCATTGCGTCTTCCTCATTCAACCAACTTCGTGCAGTAGAGCGAGGAAGAAACCATGAACTGGTGGGATCCATGGTGGCAGCAAAAATCTCACGCATTCTGGGATCACTGCTTGGGTACGTACTTGAACGTAGTATTTGTCGCTCTATCGATTGCAGATGTGAAAAAAGGGGGTTTACATTAAAAAAAAAACAAATTTGACCTTCAAAAAGCCATGACGGTCAACTTCAAGGTCAAAATGAAGGTCACCATTGAATTCCCCGTTGAAGAATACTTCAGGAATTGCACTGACCTCTTGGAAAACTTTGTTTATTTCAAATAACCTCTAATTGACCTTGAACGTTACAATTGACCTATGACTTGAGTACGTACTTAAACGTAGAATTTTCCGCTCTATCGATTGCAAATGTAAAAAAGGGGGTGTCCATTTAAAAAAGCAAAGTTGACCTTGAAAAAGACATGAAGGTCAACTTGAAGGTCAAAATGAAGACCACCATTGAATTCCCCGTTGACATTTACTTCAGGAATCACCTTCACTTTTTTGAAAAATATTTTACCTGAGGAAATATTCAACCGTCCCGGGACTTTTTAGACACTCTGTATAAAACACTCTCATAAAACTGCATTTTCCACACCTCATGGTCATTACGAATTCGATAGAATGCCGTTCGGTTTGAAAACAGCACCCGCCACGTTTCAAAGATTAATGGATTTAACATTAACTGGATTTATCGGAACGTAACTTTTTGTATATCTTGATAACTTAGTTATATACGCAAATACTCTAGAAGAGCACGAAATTAAATTCAACAATTTAGCAGAAAGACTTATAAAAGCAAATCTTCACTTTCAACCAGACAAATGTGAATTTTTACGGCCCGAAAAAGGATATTTGGGTCATATAATTGATAAAAATGGAGTACGTCGAGATTCAAAAAAGATAATAGCTGTCAAAAACTTCCCAATCCCAAAAACACAGAAAAATTTCAAACAATTCTTAGGCTGAGCAGGATATTATAGACGATTTATTAATGGATTTTTGAAAAGTGCAAGCCCTTTAAATCAACTTCTAAAGAAGTAATACCTTTTAATTGGGCAGAAAAGCAATAAGCAGCTTTCGAGATATTAAAAGCAAAATTATGTGAAGAACGACTTTTACAACGACCTGATTTTTCTCAACCTTTTATACTCACAACAGATGCCTCAGGATTTGCAATAGGAGGTATTTTATTACAAGGTAATATAGGTAAAGATAAGCCAATAGCATATACTTCACGTAGTCTAAGTGATACTGAGAAAAAATATGATACATATAAGAAAGAAGCTCTTACTATAATATTTTGTGTAACTCATTTTCTTCCTTATTTATGTGGAAGAAAATTTACTTTAGTGACTGAAAACAAACCTCTAGTTTGGTTTCAAAACTCTAATGACCCTTGTTCACGAGTTTCACGTTGGCGATTGAAAATCGCAGAATATGATTTTGATGCGGTTTACAAAGCAGGAAAACTGAATGTAAATGCAGACGCTCTCTCAAGAAACCCCATTGATGATAACGAAGAGAAATCAATACATTTACAAGTTGACGACAACGATACTTTTATGACTTCTCAAGAGAAAATGACTACCATGGAAATTTTTACAAGAAATAAACAAGAAAACTCTGAAAATGGAGTAAAAACTTTGAAACGAAGAAACTTGAATCCAGTAATGGTACCAGACGACGTAGATCAGTTTAGCAAAATTTCGGATGCCCAAATATTAAATATTGACTCAAAAATCCCAGAATTTTTTAAGGAATTTCTTAGTGAAGAATTATTTAGTTAGGTTGGCAAGAATATTTTAAAATACGCAAATATATTCAAAAATCTGGCTTCAAGACTTATTTTTATGACAATATAATTACTAAGTCCAGTATTTGCCATAAAATACGAAAATTTATCATGGAAAACTATTACTACTAGAGCTCAAAAGAAAAGACAACAAGAAAAAGCAGAAAATTTAAATCAAGATAAAAATCAAAAAAAATTTGCCGAACATTTTTTTTTTAAACCTCTTGTGAAAAAACCACGATGTAGGCCAAGGAAAAATCTACTCACAAATTGGAAAAATGAGGTAGACCAAGAAAACAAATATATGAAGATGAATTACCAGAAATATATACACAAAAGGGAAACCGAACAAAAGTAGAATCAGATTCCGACTCTGATCCTGATTATTCATATTATTTGAAACAAACTCAAGCAAAAAACAGAAAAAAGAATACCAAGAAGCAAAAAATATTACTGAACTTGAAAGCGAAGAAAGTGATAATTAATTTTATGTGCTCCGGCGCGGAAACTCGTTTTGTCGTTACAGCTGAGAGTAACGGAATGTTGTGTATTCCGTTACAGAGTAATATAATGTAAAAATTGAACTGCGCATGCGCATATAGTCTTACAGCGGAGCAGAATCTTCTTCTTATTCTTCTTCTTCTTCGTACAGCGTTAGCACCCTACTGACAAAGCCTTGTACATTTGAACTGCGCATGCTCTATTACAACAAGCTACTACCACACAAGATTGATAAAATAAAAATGGCTGGGACTAGTCGCGGAATATAAAGTGTAATGACTAGCGCCGCAAATAACTACAACACTAGATTAGATTCGAGTGTACGCATAAAAACTCGTATCCGCACCGAAGTCACATAAAATTGAATACGTGCTAATGCACACAATTGGGGAAATTACGAGACATTGTGCGCCTAGGCACGTAATACAATATACTATTCAACGTCAGAAGATGAAATCAACGACATTGAAACCTCACCCGAATTAATTTTGTGTAAGAAATAACATTTTGATAAAAAACTTTGTGTAGTAATGATACTGACTCATGATGGAGAAAATTATGAAGAAAATTTGGAAGAGAATTTTGAAGATGATTTTGAAGAAAATTTTGAAAACAATCTTGAGGAAAATTTTGAAGAGAAGTTTGAAGAAAACCAAGAAGAAAACTTGGATGAAAAATTTGAAGAGGCTTATTTTAAAGAAAATTTGAAACAAAACTGAAGATTTCAAATAAATTCTGAAAAAGACGAAAATCCTCATAATGATAATAATCGTCCACCTCCAGAACCTCCTCCTATAAACTGTCAAAGAGAAAAATTTATAACGACAAAAAATATAGCTAAATGTCGCGATCAATTAACTATGCGAAAAGATAATTATGCATATTTCGTTACGAAAAATGGAACCCCCCTCGATAACGGATCAAAAACCTTAGAAAAACGTGAAACTTTACCAAAATTTAAAAATTTACAAAAGGGAATAGCAATGGAATGAATTATCTCAAAAATTTAAATTACGATCAATTAGTATTTCAAAAACTTCCAGAATTAATCATATTCCTTGGGAAGAAGTGAAATCAATTTTCGATTCAATTTTTTCAAATTCAACTACAAAAATTGTAGTTTGTAATGGAATAACGCAATATCCAACAAAAGAACAACGAACTCATTTAATTGAAGAAGCTCATTCTTCAGTATTGGGAGGTCATAAAGGCGTCACAAAAACTTATAGTCGAATTCACCAAAAATTTGTTTGGGAAAATATGAAAGTAGACATTCAAAAATATATTCAACGCTGTTTACAACGTCAACTGAAAAAGTTAAACAGAGTCAAAACAAAAAATCCTATGGTAATCACTGACACACCCACTACTGCTTCTGAAAAAATATCAATGGACATTGTTGGTCCACTATCTGAGACAAAATCTGGTAACTTATATATTATAACCATACAAGACAATTTTACAAAAGATTCTTTAGCAATACCTCTTCCTAATCACCAAGTTAGTACGATAGCAGATGCTTTCATAAAGAAATTTATTTGCATATTTAGATCACCGAAAGGAGTACATACTGACCAAGGCAGAGATGTTTTAAGTAATTTATTAAAAAGATTGGCAAAACGTTTTAGAATTAAACAATTTCGTACCACAGCTTTTTACCCTCAATCAGACGGGTCATTAGAACGTCCACATCATGTTTTAGGAGAATATCTCGAACAATTTGTTGCAAAATATTCAAAAGGGGGTGATTGGCTTGAACTAGCAATTTTCTCGTATAATACTAGTGTACATGAAGGCACAAAATGCACACCCTATGAATTGGCTTTTGGTGAACTAGCTCGTGAACCTTCCAGTAAAGCTTTATCACAACAAGAAAAATTACAAACATGTGATGATTATTTAATTAATTTTGTAATAAAACTACACGAAATGCCAACACAAGCAAGAGAGAATCTTATTTCAGCAAAAGAAAAATCGAAAATATATTATGATGAAAAAATAAATCCTTTAGAAGTGAAAATTGGAGAAAACGTATTTTTATTAAAAGGAGATAAAATTAAGGAACCTGACAACTATTATACAGGGCCTTATGAAGTATTGGAAGTGTGAGAAAAAGGGAATGTCAAAATAAGCTATGAAGGCAAACCTACTGTAGTTCATATTAAGGTAGTTGATCCACGAAAATTAGAACTCAGGCCAAAATAGATAATTTTGCTTTCAAGAATAGCAATATTATAATTGAGGGGCTATTTTGGAAGAGAAAAGATTAATTTTCATGAAAACAATTTGAAATACAGAAAAATAATTTTATTAATAAATTTTATTTTTGCCCCAACTTTTTTTCTCATCGCTTCTTACCAAATTTTAAAAAATTATGCTATTCTAATACATTACAAATCACTTTTTCAAGAAATAGATTCCCTAAAACTTAACCATTTCCAATTTTCGAAAATGAATAAATCATCATCAAATTTAGCAATTTGTTTATAAAAATTTCGTTTTGGAAAATGTTTTTTAATGGTTTCAGCCATTAAGGAATTTATTTTTAAAAATCAGAAACGGTGAAGTTGTGGGAAATCTTTCCTCTCAAAAAATTATTCATGATTTATTAGTATCGGATAATTTTTTTAAATTTGGCAAGAAGCGATTAGAAAAAAAGCTGGGTCAAAATAGTATTTTATGTGCCTAGGCGTATAATGAGGGTTATTACGCTACGAGCGACAATGCTCGCAGGAGATCGACGCCAAGGCATAGTCGAGTTGTAGCTGAGACAAAGCCGAGACGAAGCCAACGCGCGATCAGTCCTTCGAGCATTTTAAGCGAGTCTCGTAATTGCCCGAATTTTGTGCATTGGCACATATTCTATTTTATGTGACTTCGACGCATTTACGAGTTTTTATGCATACACTCGAATCCAATCTGAAAAGTTCGAAATGGTCGTGATTATCGCCCATCTCACTTGACATTTCGTGAATACTTCCGGCCATTTTGATTTTCTCGATCTTGTGTAGTAGTAGCGTATTGTAATAGATGAATGCGCAGTTCAAATGTACAAGGCTTTGTCAGTACGGTGCGAACGCTGTACGAAGAAGAAGAATGAGAAGAATATTACGCTCCGCTGTATCGTAATAGGCGCATGCGCAGTTCAATTATTACATTACATTCTTCTGTATCGTAATACACAACATTACGTTACTCTCAACTGTAGCATAAAAACTCGTATATGCGCCTAAGGCACATAAATATATTTTATATGATCGACCCTTCTTATTTACTGACTGCTCCTCATCTCTTAGAGAGGATCCTTCTGATCCTAACATAAAAGGAAGCAATCTTTAAAGAAGAGAAGTGTGACCTTTCTGACGTAACAGTAGAAAAATTTATTTTTCTGTGTTGTAAATTTTTTTCATGGAAAATAATCTTTTCTCTTGTAGATGATCCCTTCAATAATAATGTTGCTATTCAAAATACAATCAAATACTGGTTTGGCATGTATTGAAAAGCGTATTTCATTTCGAATGCACTTTAAGGTAGTGCAGTCGCGAAAATTCTATTGGGTCTTTCCGGAGAATCACTTATATAGTAAATACATCAGATGTCTCTATAAAAGCTCTTTGCAATAACTATACGGCTCACTTCAAAAATGAAAAATACCGATATTGTTTGAATTGTTGTAAGGGGTATTTGCTAGGTCCGGTTATTGCAGTATGTCCCCGGCAAGGCATGTATAGAACGGAAATTTGATTCTCTCCGGCACATGCCTAATAGATGTCATCACAAGTCCTAATTGAAACCTCTTTAAATATATTTAATATTATATTATTGTTAATTTGTATTTACATACTCGTATGTGTATGTTTTTAAATGTGTGTCAATTATTTATCTTAAGTAACTTTCTAATAAATTATATAATTAAAATAATTTATCGTCTTCTAGACATTTCTAGAAGAAAAATAATTCGTTGACTTTATTTAAGGAAACGATTTTTTTTTGGGTGAGGAGCAAACATGGAGAAATCTTTTATAGACGTAGAACAGGACTCTCCTAGGACGAGACTAGGCATACCTGTCAGCTGCGCCAGCCAGGGAAGGAAAACGATCCCTCCCCTAACCGACGTGGCAGCCCAGTCTGACCGAGACTTGCGGCCGACGGCCCAGGCCCGGACGCAATTTCTAGTGGCCCTCCCCGTTGTTTCGGTCCCAACGCCCATCGAGCTCTCTCATCTTCATCACTAGTGTGGCGAATGACTCGATGAGCATCCACATCCGTTCAGACTGGAGCATCAGAGAGACCATCGTGTCAGGAGTGAGTTGCGCACCCACTGCCGGACCAGCGGTCTCCCTTGCCAGGCCCCACTTGGCATAGACGAAGAGTTCGTGCTCTGCATGATCCACAGGGGAATCGCAGTAGCATCTCGGCTCCTTGTCTCTTTTCTCAAAGCGCTGCAGGTAGCGTTAAAACATGCATGGCCTGAGAGCTCTGTAGCTCCAGGATTCTGACGTCTTCAGCGGCACACACGACAATGATGATGTTCGTTCCAGCAGGTAGGTGCAAGCGCAGGAAGTCGTCATACATGACATTCCAAACAAGTAGTCCCACCAGCGACCCTTGAGAAGCGCCACATGTCATCTCTCCTTTGACAGACCATTTGTCGCCCTCATATACCACCCACCTGTCGCTTAGATAGTCATTTATCATCCGCAACAGGTAGTCTGGAACCTTCTTCTGCACCGTTGCCACTATGCAGATCTTCCATCTCGTGCTATTAAACGCATTGTGCATGTCAATGGTGATCAACGCACAGAATCCATTTCGCTCACCAGTTCCCCTTCTCGCTTTTGTGGCAGTGTCTACTACAGCTTGGATGGTGTCAACAGTGAACCTGCCTTTCCTGAATCCGAACTGGTTATCCGAGAGACCGTTCTCCCCGATCAAACGAGACTGAAGTCGTTGTAGGATCAACTCCACCAGAAGCTTCCCCATCGTATCCAATAGACATATTGATCTATAGGATGCGGCCTCGTCCAGAGGTTATCCGAGATATACTCTTAGTCTTTCCCTGCTGAGTCGTCTTGCGTTCCAGGAGGGGCTTCTTTCTTCTCCGCCCCCACCCTTTTCCACTGCTTGGCTCCGTTGTTCTAGGCATAGGGTCCTTCGCCTTCTTCTCCGTTTTTTCATGTTTTTTTGCCCTGCTTTGTGACAACTTGCCAGTCCCCTTTTTTATTTGGGGCCTGGCTCTTGGTCATCTGGGAATACGATGGAGACGAGCCACCCTTCCCCATCTTAGGAGTTTTTTCCCAAGGGGTGAAAGGGGGCTGCCCTTTTTTTACCCTTCGCTTAACTTTTTGGGGCATCTCCCAAAAACGCGCAACGTGGTCTCCGGAAGATCCCAATTTTTTTTGTGTTGGGGTGGCATTCTAGTCTCATCTGGATTTCCACCTCGCTATGCAATAAACACTTGTGAGCGTTGAGAAGGTTATCCAAAACCTCGGCAGCCTCTCCAACACTCGTTTTGATGGTGTTCCGGGTGTTTTGCAACATCCCGTCTTGAATCACTTTAAGGGCCAAGCCCAGCTTCTCCATTTTTCTACTTTGCACTTTCAGGAGCTGGAAAATGTCTCAATCCTTCATCTCCCGAAAGAGTCACAGACTATTTATTCCTCTTTTTGATATTTTTAAATCCATGAATATTTTTTTACCAGCGTATCGTGCGTCGAGGAACGGGTGTACCCTCGGACCGCAGTCCTGCCCCAGTTCCCTGAGGCCCAACCTCCACTTAGCCGGTCCCAGAAAACACGGACGGACCAGACTCGTTCGGTGCAACACAGACTGCGAAGTCTGTGTTCAATACGCACTACCTGGTCAAGGTCCCGAAGGGGCTGGCTTCCGGTCCCCTATGGCATACATATGGGGTAGGATTTCCTGAAGTGTACTCACTTCGTAAAAAAATCTGATTATGCTGGAAATTGGGCCAGTTTTAGTCCTATCAGATGGAACTTCTGACGATGATAAAGATCAGCTATATGAAAATAATGTGGTTTAGATTCATAAGACACTAAGATGCAACATCCCAAGTAACACAAGGTCATCTATTAGACGTCTAAAGCAGCCTTTCGGGAAAAACGGGAGAGCTCTAAAAGACATTCCGATTTTTCGCCGAAAGTGCTATTAGCCGTATAGTAGAGCTCAAATTGGCCGATATTTCAACTATTTTTTGCGTTTAGAAGACGATCGTAATAAAGCATCTACAAGACGTTCCTATGTCGTCTTTTAGAGAAGTGTCATTCGATGAGTTTTATATTGTTTGAAGAGCTCTATTATAGCTCCTTAAAAACGAATTCGAGTCCTCTTTAATCTAGGCTAAGAGCTCTAGAAGAGGTATGGAAAATTGTATCTTAGATATTAAAAAATGGGCTAAAAGTGATATTTTTACTGTTTTCTTAGATATCGGTCTCAAGAGAAATATCTGTACTACATTTTTCAACTTTTATTTGTAGAAAATCTGATGTAAATATATCACTTTTAGCCCATTTTTTAATATCGGAAGACACACCTCTAAAAGACGACATAAGGACGTCTTGTAGATTCTTTTTTCGATCGTCTTCTAGACGCCGAAAGTAGTTGAATTAGCGGCCAATTCGAGCTCTACTAGACATCTAATAGCACTTTCAGTGGAAAATCGGAACGTCTTCTAAAGCTCTCCTGTTTTTCCCAAAAAACTGTTTCAGACGTCTAATAAATAATCATGTTGCTTTTTTGTTTTTTGTTTTTTTTGGTGTGGAGTAATTTAATATGTATATAAAAGGAGGGGGTATACATCAGGGTGTTTGAAAAGAAACGGAATTTTTTTTGTCGTCGTTCACTTCAAGTTTCACCTGTCTTCATAAAATATAGCATTTGAAAGCTAAAAATAGGTAAAAATGATCATATATGCGTACTTCCACCTTTGAGATACTTGTTTATCATCTTGTTCAACGTACACTTAGACAAAAAATATCGTGTTTGGAAGGGGTGCGTGATCTCTCATGAGTTGAAATTTCCTTTCGGAAAAATGCGACTTATCAGAGGTTGCGCCCCCCCCCCCCCCCCCCCCCCCCCCACCCCCATTCGGCCTATTGGCCGAGCGACTAGGCGGTTATTGCATGCGCGCTCTCAATTGAGAGTGCTTCTCAACCACTTCTTTTACATATTTTTCTTCTGTTCTTTTATCCCATTCTACGGTTTGTAAAAGGTAAGATAAAAATTCTTTCACTAACCATTTTCTAACAGAAACATTGTCTTTCTAAATTCAATCTCTCAAAATAATATAATTGAAAAGTGGAAGCCTTAATACATGAGTTTTTCAATGTTTTAACATTGAAAATTCAATAATGGTAGGTTTAAACTTTATCAAAATAAGAGGATTGAGAATAATAGCCTTATAATTGCAAGAAATTTTTAATAAATCATCTCAAATTATGCAATTGCAGTAATTAAAAATTCTTCCGAATCTGGCCTCCATTTTTCCACAGAACATCAGGTTTTTGAGATTTTCCTAATGACACTTATTTTAAAAAATCACAAAAAAAAATCACATTTTTTTTAATGAAAAGAAATATATGATTTTGATGCATTTTTCAATGTAGAATCCAACGGTGGGCTTGTATTTGATATCTTGTACGGATGTCGAAATAATGTAGAAAAACTGAGAAAAACATGAAACTTGATACTAATTACTCGCTATAATCATCCCATCACATCCTACCACAGATCCGTTTGTTTTCTTGATTTTGCCTCTCTTTCAAATATTCTACAATATTCGCCTACCAACGGTTTAATTGGGCCGCTCAAAATTGTTTTCTAGAACATTGGATTCTTCTCCTACTTCTCCCCTCACTAATTCTTCCACCGCTAATCTCAAGTCCGTTTTCACCATTTGTTGAAGTTCTCGATAGTTCAATATGTGCTTCAAGTTTTCCTTTCCCGCTCCACATAATCTACTATTAACATTCATGAACCCTTTGTTTCCTTCTCATCCTATATTATATATTTTGGGCAGTATCTCCATGTATCTATTGGATGCCGATCTTCCTGCGTCGTTTGGTCTTTGATAATCTTACGCCCTTTCGCCATTTTTGTTAATAACCTTGCCGCATCCATTCCTTCTCTCAATCCTCGCATTACCTTCCTGCCATAGTTACATATTTCCAAATCGCCCCCAACATTACCTTGAATTCAATTCCTCTCCACGTATGTTGCTAATGATCTCAGCATTCCACTCAATCCAACTGCTTCCTTCGCCACCACGGCCACGTCATCAGCAAACTTCAACGCGAAGATCTTCGTCCTTCCCACTACGATTCCCATTTCGTTTTTCCTCTTTTACTCCTCATCCAGGTCGTCCAAGAAAATATTAAATAGTGTGGAGCTGGAAGGGTACCCCTGTCGTACACTCCTTTTCGTTTCGCACCTCGCCGTGCAGCCTTCTTGTGATTTAACTTCATTGATTGTTCGCTTATATATGCTTCGAATCATTTTAACAACCCTCCCTCTTGATTGAATTCTTCTCATTTTTTCTATCATCAATTCGCGATCTACCATATCAAAAGCGGATTTGAAGTCGAAAAAATCCACGCATAATTTCTAACCCTTCTTTTCTTGCTTTTTTCTTATGAGCGAGTTCAATACGAACACGTGGTCTCTCGTCGATCGTTTCGCCATAAGCCTGTTCTGACCCACACAAAGTGTTTTATTCTTTTCCAACCAGCCTCTTAGTCTGTTTGCTGTAATCGTCGTCAAAATATTGTAGCCCACGTCGAGTAGAGCCAGCCCCCTGTAGTTAGTTGCGCTTTTCTTATCTCCGGTCTTAAATGTAAGGCAGATTCTCGCTATCTCCCACCTTTCACTGATCTTCCCTTGCTTCCAGAAATCATTTAGAATACTGTGCCATATTATTAATTTAAAGTCACTAATTTAAAGTCATTTCATTTTTTTACGCTAGATGACTTTTGTCGTTCGGAGTCGTTCTTCTCTATTGCAAACTTCAGACTGCATATGGTATTTGACAGCTGATGTTTCATAGATTATTCAGTAAAAAAAAAGTTGCAAGTTTTGTTGTCTACTTATTGTTTTGCATTTATTTCAAATAGAGATTCCAGATGGTCATTTCCGTCACATTTTACTTCATTACTTCCGAAAAGGTAAAAACGCAGTGCAAGCTCGGAAAAGTTGTATGATGTTTATGGTGAAAAATCATTAACAGAACGCCAGTGCCAAAATTAGTTTGCTCGTTTTCGTTCCAGAGATTTTGACCTTAAAGATGGACCACGCTCAGGGCGTTATGCTGGGTGCTTGGTGGGCTTTGAAAGGTATTGTTTATTTTGAGCTGCTTCTAAAGAATCAAACTATGAATGCGAATGTCTACTGTCGCCAGCTAATGAAATTGGACAAAGAAATCAGGGAAAAGCGGCCAGAACTAGTAACTCGTAAAGGCGTCATCTTCCGTCAAGATAACTCCAGACCACATACATCTTTGGTCACTCGCAAAAAGTTATTGGAGTTAGGCTGGGAAGTGATGCCTCATCTACCGTATATTCCTGACCTTGCACCATCCGATAATTATTTATTCCGTTCCCTTCAAAACCATTTGAATGAAAAAACATTCGATTTAGATGAGGTTGTCAAAAATGAGTTGATTCAGTTTTTTGCCTCTAAGAACCAAACTTTCTACGAAAGCGGGATTGTGAAGCTAACTGAAAAATGGCAAAAGGTCATCGAACAAAATGGTCAATACATGATTGATTAATGTTTGTTATTTTTATTAATAAACTTGCTTTGAAATTCATGAAAAAAACGAAATGACTTTGTTGCCAACCCAATATCATCAGCTTCTGTGGCAATTTGAATGGACTACTTGAAAACCTGACGTGATGGAGGAATTCTGAGCCCGGGTTCGGTTTCTACGTCAAAAATTACTCCGGAAATGACTATAAGTATTTCTATAACAATCACAGCCTCATGTTTTGTAGACCTGTGATATCTGCCTAGCTTGGTTACTTTGCTGTCGTTATGTAACAACACTAGATCTCCGATTTCAGAAATAGGATTTGCGCGCACGATGCTAGCATCATGCTGCACGGAAAACGAACTCGGCAGTTTCCTCGCTCGTGACAGTGGCGTCACGCGCCCAGATAGTGCGTGCATCTAACTGCCAGACTTTGGCGATCACGCGCCCATAGCTAGCGGCAGGAAATCTGCCAAACTGAAAAAAGCCGACAGTCGGCTTCTTTGTGTTAATTAAATGTAGAGGGGCGAGTATTTTAGAAAATTTTCCTAAAAAACATCTTACATAGAAGTGGAAAAATTTGTTTAAGTTAACCTAATAAACTTAACAATAAAAATCGATAATGTTATTGGATCTATAACTTAATTCGTGCGGTTTTTTTTCACCATTTGAATGTTTATTTAAGAAAAACATGTACAATAGTATTATTCAAAGTATTGCCCATCTGAAGCTATGACTTTTTCCCATCTTTCTGGCAATTTGTGAATTCCATCCCAAAAGAACTGCGCCGGCTTGGCGGCCAAGAATGAATCTAGCCAATTTTTTATACCCTGTTCTGATGTGAACCGTATTCCAGTGAGGGCTTTTTGCATCGACCGGAACAAATGGTAGTCAGAAGGAGCAAGGTCTGGTCTATAAGGCGGGTGGGGTAAAACTTCCCATCCACTGTTTTCCAAATAGTTCTTAACCGGAATAGCAACATGGGGCCGAGCGTTGTGTTCGATAGCGTTCTCCATTGATGGTTTCACCCGGTTTTAGCAGCTCACAATACAGCACACCTTTCTGATCCCACCAAATACAGAGCATTACCTTCGCGCCATGGATATTCGGCTTTGCCGTTGATTTGGCTGGTTGGCCGGGTTTACGGAGATACTGCTCTAAGTGAAACAACGTGCCGTGATTGGTTCCGTCGCTTCAAAGACGGTGATGTTATTCATTATGAGCTGTTGAAACCGAACGAGACCATCACTGGGGATCGGTATCGAAAGCAACTAATGCGTTTGAGCCGAGAAGCTCTACGCGAAAAACAGCCACAATACGGGCAGAGGCACGAAAAAGTGATTCTACAGCATGACAACGCTCGGCCTCACGTTGACAAATCTGTTAGACCCTACCTGAAAACGCTCAAATGGAAAGTCCTACCCCACCCGCCGTATTCCCCAGATATTGCGCCGTTCGATTAACGATGGGAAATACTTTGAGAGATTCATTTGTAACCATTTTTTCACAATAAAGTTGCATTTTCATCAAAAAAACAGCGAGACCTTAGTTGCGCACCTAATATTTTTTCGCAGTAAATGATGAAACAAATCTTTATACGATTTGCTTTGATATAATTTTATTTCAGTGTTGAAAATATTTTTAAAAATTGAAAAAATATTGGGTGTACAAATAAGTCTCCGCCGTTTGACAAAAGTTAGCGTCACCATCAAGTTTTGGTTGAAATTAACAGATGTAAAAAGGTCACTGTCGTAAAGTTGGTCATCTGTCAACAACATAACCTTTAAATATTAGTGAATGTTTATCAGTATAATATATTCTTTTGTGTGCGGAAATGTCAAGTTTTGAGCCGAATAAGTGTCATTTAAAGGAACTTTTGATTTACTTCTTCAATTTGAAGAAATTTTCAGCTGAGGCGCATCCACTGCTTGTACACTTCAGTCTATTGCAATACGTTGTCAAACCAACTTAGCCATACCGAGAGGGTACAGGTGCCGTGCGTTTTTTGCAAGCAAAGTGGTGTGCTTTCTTCGTATATCGGCTTTGCTATTTTGGTATGCTGATGCCCATGCGAAATTCGCTGAAGTTTCTGCAATAAAAATAAAACAAATTTGTTGCAATTATAATAAATTCAGATTTGCACGAAATTCGAAAGCGATTTCTTTCGGTGTAGAAACATATGGTGAGGCTGCTTTAAGTGAGATAAGTTGTCGTGAGTGGTTTCAAAAGTTTAAGAACGATGAATTAGACATCGAAGGAAAAGAACGTAACGGAAGGCCAAAAGTGTACGAAGACGCGGAATTGGAAGCATTATTGGATCAAGATTATTGCCAAACGCAAGAAGGAGAATACGATGGACAATACTTGGAATAAATCATAAGGTTCCGTTCTTTCACAATAAGTGTCCAATTTTTTATTAGAAAGGCGGAAATTTATTTGTACACCTGATACTTGAATATATTGAAATTATCTATTTAATATAGGATTTGACTTCGCGAATGTAGAATCTCAAAACCATTCTTATTACATGTTTTATCGAGCTGTTATCTTAACTCTCCATGTAAACTAGTGAGGATCGTTTCATGGAGAAAAAAAGATTTTCTGTATAAACTAGAGTCAATTTACAAAAATTCGATTAATTCTTAACTTGAGGTAAATTTGAAAACTTTTGTTTTTGTTCAAGAAACTATATCATCTCTTACCTACATTTATGCATTCCAGCAGGAAATTTCATAACATAACCTTAAAACACATCCTTTATACTGTTTATACATTATGTGTAACGCTTGACCGTTTTAATCCATAGAAATGCATTTCCGAATGAAACAATAAAAAATAACCTACAAGTATATGTTTTGTGTATCTGATGTAGCACTTGACCTTTCCAATCGATAAAAACACAAATTTCAAACTGAAATTAAAACCGTAACCTAAAAAATCCCTTTTATGGAATTGATTTAGCATTTGACTGTTTTTCATTAAGAAATTTACTTTTTCGAACGAAAATGATGAAAACGCAAAACAGAACCTAAAAATACATCTCCTGTGTATTTGTTTGTAACTTTATTTTCATCAATCACATTTCATGCAAAATTGCCTGTTTTGTTTGTACAGAGAAATTAATTTTTTGAAGTTTCCCATTAAATGTGACGGGCGCATGTAAATGCACACTTTTTCCGCTAGGAACAGTACTATCGCGGCTACAATACGCGGTTTCATTTGAAAATTATAAGTTAAAATTAATAGAAATAAGTGAGGAAATGATTAAAAATATATATAAGAAGAAGAAAGATTAAACTTTTAATCTATAGAAATCAAGTTGCGATAAGATTGGCAAGCAATAGTTGGGCACGTCGGCAAAACATAGAAGATAAAGTTTCTTCATAACAATTTAGAATAGAATGTCGGTATGATTGAAGATGATGGTTTGAATGTGAAATGCTATATAGGCAACTTAATAATATTAACTTAGATTGTAAGTTGAGTAATTTAGATTTCAATATCAAGAACTGACGACATGAAGTCGCCAATCTGTAAGGCTTTGCTTTTGACAAGGACCGACTCGACCACTATTTGGACGTAAGATAAGACTTATTCTGAGTATTGGTCGCGGATTGACTGTTAAGTTTATAAATTCTTTCACGCTCGGACTTTATCGCAAAACTATGAAACAAGAGTTCGCTATTCTCAGTAGTAAACCATTGCGTAATTATTATGAATTCTCTATAATCGAAGGTAGGGATTAGAATGAATATGATTGGTGAAGATATATGACAGAGAGTGGAAGGATGGGGAAGCCAAGGACCACTTGGTGGTACCGAGGTTCACGATTTCGGAGCAATTAGAAACTTAGACTAGATCAGACTCAATTAGAACGCGCTCGCGACTACTCGATATTGTAAAGATTTTGATATTGTAAAACTTTAATAAATTTACTTACTACCGAGTATAAAAATTACCATTTATTCCTTATTTTCACTTCAAATTAAATACCAAGGATCTAAAATCTACGAGGAAGGAGATTTCACCGCAGGGTTGGGTTTTCAAATCCTTAATTGTGGAAATGAACTCAGTCTTCATTTAAATTAATTGAGTTTCGCGTGCTGAATCGCTACCGCGTGTTACAAGTTGTTTTTGGTGTCAGAAGTGGGATACCACAAACTCGCCGCGAGTGAAATTCCATTTTTTGAAAACTCAAAAAAAAAATTAAAAATTAATTTTTTACAATAACTATAATTTTTTTTTAAGTGAACATTTCGAGAAAGAACTTTGAAATTCCTTGCTGTGAAGATATCAGTGTAACTATTGAAGAGAAATGTCAGGATAAGGACATCTGGATCATCGAGACAAGAAGAAGGTCACAAATTCTTGTTCTTCAACCCGCCTTCTGAGTACGAGGTGAAATAAGTAGCTTACGAAAGGGAGGTTCTCAAGAGGAAGAAGGACAAGAAGGCCGAGAAGAAGACGGGTGAACGTGAAGAAGAAAACGAGGTCAAGAAGAGGATCTACAAATAGCCGCGATTCCTCCTCAAGGTTTTTGGGCGGTTTTTAGACCTGGAGGCTTCGGGTACAGACCCTACGTACCAGGATCGCAGACGGTGTTCTGTTGGGTTCCGCCAGCATTCCCCCTGGATCACCGCAGGCTCAGAAAACTTTTCATCCCTAAAAGACTTCTACGGAGAAGGAAGGAAGCTGGAAGGAAGCTAAAAAGAAGCAGAATAAAAAATACAAAATAATTTTTGTAAAATTATTGCGAGCCAATCTTTTAGGTATATAAATAGCTGAAAGGGAAATTAAACGTCATTTTTTTGGGTTGTTGTGGAAATTCTTAAACTTTTTGCGTTATAATACCAATCGTGGTTTCTCTTTCTTCATCTAGAGTTTGAAACTTGAAAAAAAAAAGAAAATGCGTACTCGAAGTGGGTCCAATAGAGCAGGAAGAGGAGGTCGTGGAGGTCAATCTAATATTGCCGCAAATAATGCAAGTGATGCAACTGCATCAAATTCTCAAACAGGGCGAAACGTAGTCAATCGGATAAGGAGCGCGAATAGATACCGATCGGTTGGTAATCGTCAAGTTGGAGATGCGGCTAGTAGTTTTAATGCAGAATTCGAAAGTAATACCGATCAGAGTTCTGAAGAAAATGCACGAATTTCATTAGCAAATTCCCAATCGAGTGGAGCTCCTATTAATTCGAGAATTTTTAACGAAGATGTAGAATATACTGTTCGCAATCCTGTATCTATTTATAGGCCCCCTGTGCAACAGCATGCACCACGTTCTTCCGGCTCCGACGGTTCCGGTTCAACAGGCACATGCGGTTCCAAAATGTTCGCTCCTCCTGAAAAAGAACCTGAAAATCCAATCCCATTCAAGGCCGCTCTTGAATTTCTGCCGAAACATTTTGACGGAGAAAATATGTCAGTGGGTAGATTCATCAGCGATTGCTTAGCTGCAAGAGATTCAATTGCAACAAAGGACCGACATTATCTATTTCTTATGATTCGTTCCCGGGTCGTTGGGAATGCTTTTAACGCGCTGCAGGATCGCGATCTTCATACCCTTGAAGATTTGCTTAAGCACCTGAAAAATACTTACACTGAGCATCGTAGTTTGAGCCAACTGAACACGGCTCTTGCTACAACAGCACAACGCGAAAACGAAACTGTTTTACAATATGGTGCGAGAGTAAGTAAAATCTTGGCAAGTTTAATTGAATTGATTGAAGATAAAAACGTAGAGAATGCAGCTCGTTTTATGATCAAATCTGCTCGTGATACTGCGTGTGAAAATTTCGTTATGGGTAGAAAGACTGGAAACATTACAAGAAGCAATAAATTTTGCAACTAGAGCAGAATGGGAAGTCGAATTTGAGAGTGGATTAGATAGAAAAGGAATAGATAAGAAAACTGAAACTAGGGATAAATCGGAAGGGATAGGAAAAGATAAAAGCTACAATAATGCACGCGATCGATTTCGACCTTATTATAGTAATGCTCGCGCTAGAAAATTTGAGGTAGGTCGAGGTAGAGGCAAAGGTAGAGGCAGCAGCGGAGCGCGGGGAAGCGACGGTGGTAAAAGGCGTGGTGGAGATGAAGCTTTAGATTCGTTTACTGATGCCGCTTGTTTTAAATGTGGGAGATCTGGACATGTGGCACGAAATTGTACACGTGATATGATAATTTACGACGGGAAAAGATGCTGCAGCTGCAATCAGAGTGGAAACTTTGCTCGTGATTGCAATAAAATAGTAGACAAATTACGCGAATGTTTTATTTGCAAGGAAACAGACCATATTGCTCGAGATTGCCCTAAAAATAAAAGTGATAATAGAGATGGAAATAAAATAAATTGTACTTATTGCAAAAATTCTGGACACTCTTACGAAAACTGTTATAAAAGATTGACCAAAATATCTAGGAACCGCGCAGATAAAAGTGATAATTTAAACGTGAAGTAAGTTCGTCTGAATGGTGCGACGGCGAGCTTAATCGAGACATAGCACCAATTCGACGGGTCATATTAACTTTTCAAATATATAAAAAGGCATACTCACCAAACGTTGACTTACACAGTAATGACCTACAAAATAACAAAGGCAGTTTCGTCGTTGATACGGGAGCTGAATTAAATTTAATTAAGCGTAGAAAAATAAAAGCTGGTACACCTGTTAATTTCGAAGTCACATATCATTTATTTGGTATTACAGATCAAGGGGTAAAAACATCCGGAGAGGTTTACATAGGAGTTAACGGAGTTCCTTGCCCATTTCAAATCATTCCAAATAGTTTTCCTGTGAATTGTGATGGTATATTAGGCATGCCTTTCCTGGGACAATCAGTAATTGACCTAGAAACAAAAACCATAAAACATAAATTAGGCGAATTCCCGTTTTCTACTCCAGCTCAGAAAGGAAGAACCTTAATTTTAAAACCAAGAACGAAACAGCTTGTAACTTTGCCAGTAAAAAATACTGATTTGTCAGAAGGTTATTTGCCCTTAATGCCGACGGGTACTGGTGTATTTTTGGGTGAATCTTTAGCGGCAGTAGAAGATGGTAATATTCATGTTTATTGCATAAACACCAGTACGAAAAATGTAGAACTTTCGGTTCCACCCGTGACCTTGGAAGAATTTGAAGTTATTCATTTCTCTGCGGGATCCGAGAAGGATAGCAATACCAATGACTCTAGAAAAGAAACATTATCAGATCGATTTAGAAAATTAGTAAAGGAACTTCACTTGGAAAATCTGAATGTCGAGGAAAAAGAGTCTCTTGAAAAGCATAGCTAAATTTCCTTACCAATTTTTCTTAAAAGGAGACAAACTAGGTTGCACAAATGTTATAAAACATAAAATAAATACCATAGATAATATACCAGTAAATAGAAGCAACTATAGATATCCAGCAATTCACAAAGAAGAAATAGAAAAGGAAACGAATAACTTAAAAAGTTACGATGCAGTTTCACCTTCCAACTCGCCATATAATTCACCGGTCTGGGTAGTGCCAAAAAAAACGGACTCTCAGGGAAATAAAAGATATCGAATGGTTATAGATTATCGCGCATTAAATGAGAAAACCGTAGGGGATGCTTACCCATTGCCTAATATTACGGACATATTAGATCAATTAGGGGGCGCCCGGTATTTTACTGTACTTGACCTCGCATCCGGTTTCCACCAGATCGAGATTGATCCGGCTGATCGGCATAAAACGGCTTTTTCTACCTCTATTTGGTCACCTTGAATTTAATCGAATGCCTTTTGGGCTCAAATCAGCTCCCGCGACATTTCAACGAATGATGGATGCAGTATTAACCGGAATTCAAGGGGTTGAAATGTTTGTTTACATGGACGATATAGTAATTTACGCAAAATCAATACAAGAACATAACGAGAAATTAGAAAAATTGTTGGGTAGATTAAAAACAGCTGGACTTGTTTTGCAGCCTGATAAATGCCATTTTTGCGAAAAGAAATCGTTTACTTAGGTCACACTATTTCCGAGGAAGGGGACTTGAAGAAAGTAGAGGCCGTAAGCAAATTTCCCCGTCCAAAGGGTCGTAAAAATGTTGAGCAATTTTTGGGATTAGCAGGCTACTATCGACGGTTCATACCTGGATTCGCCACGATTGCAAGCTTTTGATAAATTAAAAAATATCCTCTGTACTCAACCGATCTTACAATATCCCGATTTTTCGAAGCCGTTTATAATTACTACCGACGCCTCTGATTATGCTATAGGTGCCATACTTAGCCAAGGAGAAATTGGGAAGGATTTACCTATAGCGTATGCGTCGCGCACGTTGGGTAAAGCGGAAATGAATTATACTACTACCGAGAAGGAACTTTTAGCGATCATTTTTGCAGTAAAACATTACCGACCGTATGTATATGGGCGACAATATATTCTGGTAACTGACCACAGAGCATTAGTTTGGTTAAATCAATTAAAAGACCCTACGATAGGTTCTCGACTAGCGCGTTGGAAAATAAAATTACTAGGTTCTGATTATAAAATACAATACAAACCAGGGAGAGTGAATGCTAATGCGGATGCGCTTTCTCGCAATTCAGTAGACTTTGAAAAAATTGAAAGGGTAAATAAAGAAAAAGAGACAGGTATTCAAGACAACCATGAAGATGCTATGGAGGATCATGGATCTATTGGTTGTTTCTCAGGAAGCAAAATACTTTATCATGAGTACCCAATAGAAAGAGTTTTTTGGTATATGTGAAGCTTTTAATGAAAGTGGAAATAAAATTAAATTTTCAGATTATATGTATATGCAAGTTGAAGACGGAAATGATACTGACGACATTCAACTTAACATAAAAAGTGTTAATAGAGATTGTTGTGTTATGGGTTTGACAGGAAGTAAAACTTCACAGACAAAAGACTCACAAGGGGTAGTCAGCTCTATATCTGGGTCTAGTTCCATACGGTGCGGAGCCCGCCAGGATTGGGAGGTGAAAGAAATAAATGCATATATTTCAGAGCGGTGCGGGTTGGCTCGTTGCATTATGCATGCTGAAAGCTCACCCAAAGGCCACGGGAAGATGGACGCAGGTTGCGGCGAGTCTGATTTGCGATTTTCCCCTCCTCGTCCTGGTTACGTATGTGCAATGGAGGCACGGGTATCTGGCATCGATGGAGATTGCGCAAATAAAAGAAATGCTGTTGAAAGAGACAGTGTAAGCTGTTGGAAGAGACAGTGTATGCTGTTGAAAGAGACAGCGTGTGCGGAAATTATGTGTGATTCCGCAGAGCTGCAGGCGGATGCTGAGTGGTCCCGTCAAGGTGGATGCTGTGTGGTCCCACCTAATTGTAAGCGGATGCTGTGTGGTCCCGCATTTTGAAAAACATGACAAGGACGATGACGATTATTTAAGCAAAATCGATTTAGAGAATATGACTGGAGTTTGGGGAGATGTTTTGATAGATAGACAAGCGACAGACGACGAAGACGAAAGACCTAAAAACAAATAAAATTAAAAGAAAGCGCATCTGCAGAAGCCGTTCACATTTTTCATGCAAGTTCGAAACAGGGGAATACAGTACTTACTCCGTTATTTCAATTAAGCCGAGACAAAGTTTGGATGAGAGATGATCACATTCTTAACTTTGTATCATGCGATGGAGTGCTCACTACACCTATCGGTCGAGACTTGTTGGACAACTCCATCATTAGACTTTCAGAGTTAAAATATCCACAAGCAGTTATAGGCTACGTTACTTCCATTCCACATGCAAGACGTTTAGTTTACAATCTGTACATAAAAGAAAAATTTGATTCAAAGGTTTTTGCTAAAAATATAGAGATAGCAGTGATAACACTGAGAGAGGCT
Organism: Diplolepis rosae; assembly: GCA_030998225.1. Classification (NCBI taxonomy): domain Eukaryota; kingdom Metazoa; phylum Arthropoda; class Insecta; order Hymenoptera; family Diplolepididae; genus Diplolepis; species Diplolepis rosae. Next base: position 2,018,348 of record JAPYXD010000161.1, read on the forward strand.
CTAGAATTAACAAAAACAAAGAGTTTTAGTTTATCACGAGAGGGAAATGGCTTTGATAAATTACCCTGGACAATAATTGAAAGAATTTTTAGAACACATTTCGGCAAGGGAGGTTATGAGATAACTGTTTGTACAGGCGAAGTAGAAACTCCTGAAGTAGAGAAGCGTACCGAAATTATTCGAGAATGTCACGATTCAACTGTTGGTGGACATAAGGGTGAAACAAAAACATTAGAAAGAATTCGGGAAAGATTTTAATAGATGGGTATGAGAGATGAAGTTCGAAATTATGTTAAAACCTGTGAAACGTGTCAAAAACGAAAATTAACTAGAGTAAAAACTAGAATGCCAATGCGAATTACTGATTCCCCTATTAGAACATTTGATGAAGTACAAATTGATTTCGTAGGCCCTTTGCCCATTACTGAATCTGGTAATCAATATATGTTCACGTGGCAAGATAATTTGAGAAAATATTAAGGGGCCGTTCCTCTTTCAAAAATAGATTCGCCTCATATCGCAATAGCACTTGCTGAGGGCTTAATTTGCATTTTCGGATGTCCTGAAACAATTCAAACGGACCAAAGGTCTCAATTTATGAGTAATATTATGGAAAACATTGCTAAAATTTTTAAAATACGTCAATTCCGATCTAGCGCATACCATCCGCAATCCCTAGGGTCACTTGAAAGAAGTCATCACACGTTCGTCGAATACTTACGTAATTATAACGAGCGTAGTAATTGGGTTCAATGGCTGCCATATGCAATTTTTTCCTTCAATACTTCTGTACACGAGTCCAAAGGAGTGACTCCTCACGAGATGGTCTTTGGCAGAAAGATTCGTTTTCCATCAGAGTTTGCTGACGAGAAAGTACCTATGACATATATTCAATTAGTAGATGAACTTCTAAATAAAATAGTAGAAACAGAATCACTTGTGTCAGCTCGTTTAGAAGCTGTTAAACGCTGCTGTAAAAAATACTATGACCGAAAATTAACGAAAAAAAGTTTGAACCCAATCAGTATGTCTACGTCTTGGTTGATATTAGAGACGACAAGTTCGATGATCATTATGGAGGGCCATTTAAAATTACTAGAGTTATTGATGATCTCAACGTTGAGATTCAGATTACACAAAAACAGACTAAAATTGTTCACGTGAATCGAATCAAACATGCATTTTTGAGATATATTTAAATTTTAATTATATAGACTAAATATTTCTTCAAGTCCTTGTGTAACATAATCCAATAATAAAGCATAATTTTCAAAGGCAAATAACTAAAGAGGATCTTTGCATTAAAAACACTCAAAATTAGGTATTCGAGAAAGTAAGGTCTCGATGTTAGAAAGAGAGATTACGTTACATTATGTTAGAAATGGAGATGAAGATAAAGACGTATGGTTACGCGGCAAAGATATCGGATTAATTTCCATATAGAACGAATAAGAAATAAAGAACTTTTCTGTTCACAAAAACTAGGGTTGAATTGAAATTCATAATTTCAATTCAAATTACGAGAAGAAGGGGCCGAAGTGAAATGCACATCTTCTGGTGAGGAGTATACAATTTTTATGTACATTATTGTATGTTTAAGGCGTTTTATAATATGATGATGTATTCAAATCATTATTGCTGTATGTTAATACGAAGGGGATCTACCAAACGTAACACGAGACAATTTTAAAATCCACCGAGTAAAATTAAATTGAAGTAACACGATTTGTATATTGCTACACAACACGAGTTAAATAAACGAATATATATAATGAAACCAGACTTACCAAATAATTGACCAAATCCTTACATGAGATACGTTAAATAAATCATTTTTTTTCTCTCTCTTTCCTTTTTTCAAAAACTTGCAATAAATTAAATCCGTATTAGCCGTATATTTGGTATGATGATGTTCAACCATGTTGATGTAGGTCAGTGTAGCACAGTGTAGGTCTACTGACTTCTACCCGTGCTCCAGTTAACCATGAACTAGAATACATGGAAAGACAACCTTAAATTACATTTCGTTGCTTTGGGTGGATCTCCAACGTACTCAAATCTGTAGAACAAATATCAACGTTACTTACCTTTAAATTTACATTGTTGTAACGTAATGCTTACTGAATATAGTTAATATTCATCGCCATTCAAATATATTCTCCTTTTAATTTAATTTAAAAAAAAAAAAGACACTTTATGGAAGTGCTTTTTTCCTAAGGAGGGAAGTGTGACGGGCGCATGTAAATGCACAGTTTTTCCGCTAGGAACAGTACTATCGCGGCTACAATACGCGGTTTCATTTGAAAATTATAAGTTAAAATTAATAGAAATAAGTGAGGAAATGATTAAAAATATATATAAGAAGAAGAAAGATTAAACTTTTAATCTATAGAAATCAAGTTGCGATAAGATTGGTAAGCAATAGTTGGGCACGTCGGCAAAACATAGAAGATGAAGTTTCTTCATAACAATTTAGAATAGAATGTCGGTATGATTGAAGATGATGGTTTGAATGTGAAATGCTATATAGGCAACTTAATAATATTAACTTAGATTGTAAGTTGAGTAATTTAGATTTCAATATCAAGAACTGACGACATGAAGTCGCCAATCTGTAAGGCTTTGCTTTTGACAAGGACCGACTCGACCACTATTTGGACGTAAGATAAGACTTATTCTGAGGATTGGTCGCGGATTGACTGTTAAGTTTATAAATTCTTTCACGCTCGGACTTTATCGCAAAATTATGAAACAAGAGTTCGCTATTCTCAGTAGTAAACCATTGCGTAATTATTATGAATTCTCTATAATCGAAGGTAGGGATTAGAATGAATATGATTGGTGAAGATATATGACAGAGAGTTCAAGGATGGGGAAGCCAAGGACCACTTGGTGGTACCGAGGTTTACGATTTCGGAGCAATTAGAAACTTAGACTAGATCAGACTCAATTAGAACGCGCTCGCGACTACTCGATATTGTAAAGATTTTGATATTGTAAAACTTTAATAAATTTACTTACTACCGAGTATAAAAATTACCATTTATTCTTTATTTTCACTTCAAATTAAATACCAAGGATCTAAAATCTACGAGGAAAGAGATTTCACCGCAGGGTTGGGTTTTCAAACCCTTAATTGTGGAAACGAACTCAGTCTTCATTTAAATTAATTGAGTTTCGCACGCTGAATCGCTTCCGCGTGTTACATAAATTTACCTGTAGCTCCATCTGTTACTTTATACAATTTCAGTTTAATTACTTGGAAGTATAATTGTTATTGTTCAAATCTTATTAACAAAGTAAGAAATTTTTTTTTGGCAATTTTGTAAAAATCAAAATTGTGGTTTTTTTAGTCTACGGGGAAACACGGAGTGAAATCCAGCCCCCCCCCCCCCCCACCCTCATATAACATTTTCAATGTTTTAACTAAAGGCTAAGGTTTAACGCCCCGCGATGTTAATCTGAAAGTTCGAACCTTTTATTTTTCTCGCGAATGTTGTTAAATGAAATAAAGGTGAAAATGTAATGATTTCTTTTTCCATGATATCTTTTTTCCTGTGAATTGCCCAGAATATCATGCAATTTTTTTCTGTGACATTGGGCCTTTTTTCTGCTTACGAAGGTTGTGAAATCAGAAAAAAGGCTAAGTTCGTCAAGCGATGTAATTAAATTTTTGCTATTTATAATTACTCTCGCATTACTTCCGCGTTACCCAGAATATCGTGCAATTTTTTTCTGACACTTCGGACCTTTTTTCTGCTTACAAAGGTTATGAAATCAGAAAAAAGTCGAAGTTCTGCAAGGGATGTGACTAAATTTTTGCTATTGGTAATTATTCTCGCATTACTTTTGCATGAAAAATTCTTGATCTTGAAAAAACAATGCGATATTGCGTAGATTTATTCTTATACATTTACCGTTCGACGTTGGCCTTTCAAGTCCTTAGCGGCTTCTTGATGAGACGATTTTTCTTTTAACATATATATAATTTGAACTACTGATTGAATGAAGTGGAGTTTAATGATAAGGAATGCATTAATTTTCATTCATGTATCTTAATTCAAAATGAATTTCATGTAGAAGATGACTCCTCTATGAAATTACGTTTATGCATGTCTAGATGCTAGATGAAAATAAAAATCAGATCATGATTCAATAAACTTTTGGAAATGTTGATGGATCTAGTTTTTTGAATCACGAATACTTTTAATTGTCTCATTTAAAGGAGAATAAAATTTGAGTAGTGTCACAACTATTAGTAGATTGCTATTTTCAATTTTTTCTTAAAGACTTTATTTTAGAAACACAATACCTAACAATAACTTTATTTCATAGATTTTGTTGATAAAAATCGAAAGGGTTTTTAACAACATTATTTTGTGCATAAAAATCCGTAAGAAATATTATTCGACGCACTTTCATCTCGGTTTGTTTTAATAAACGTGGAATTCGTAAAGATACAATTTTGAAAAGTTGGTAGAAGTTGAAATTCATTATTAACAAAACATGGTTTCATTCAGTAACTGAAATTCGCAATTAATATACAGTTTAAACCAATGGAAAAGCATGTATTTTTTTTAACAAGCTATTTTATTATGGTCCATCAAAATGTAATATATTGATTTCCAGTTACCATATGCACTTTCAGATTTTGGCAATAAACTTTTTTTAACTCCGAACCTAATTCCTACCTTGAAGAAGTTTTTGCAGTTATCTTTTCCACTATATTTGTTTATTAAAAAAGTACAATCAATATTCCAATATTAGCACATTAATTGTAACACTATTAGTATTAAAAAAACTTGCGTTATAGTCATGGATACTATAGGAAGATGCTTTAATTTTCTCGTCCAACGAGAATGAATCGTGAGTTTATCTTCATCAAGAAGCCGCTAAGGACTTGAAAGGCCAGCGTCGAACGGTAAATGTATAAAAATAAATCTACGCTATATCGCATTGTTTTTTCAAGATCAAGAATTTTTCATGCAAAAGTAATGCGAGAGTTTTTATCCTTATTCTACGTTGAAAATAACGTTAACTGGTAATTGAAATATGCAATAATTTTATTTATTTACGCTAAAAATTGGAAAAAACATAATACTTGTCGTTCAAGGCAGTGCAGTGGTTCATCACTTTCCATGTCTTTACCGTCAGGATTGAATATTTGTTAGAGTGAGATGAAAGTATAGTTGTGTCTCACTCCAATCAATGGTCAACTTTAACGGAGAAGTTCCACAAAAGGTGAACCACTGCACTGCCTTCAATGACAGGTATTATATTTTATTAAATCTTTAGCGTAAATAAATAAAATTATTGCATATTTCAATTACCAGTTAACGTTATTTTCAACGTAGAATAAGGATGAAAACATTTTGAATGTTTATTTTGCCTCATTCATGAGTTATAATGATACTTTACGATAGCTTTACGATAGCTTTACGGTACAGCGTGAAGCTACCGTTCAGCCAGTTCGCTACCTTGGTAGGGATTGTTATTTTTTGTCCATAAATTATCACGGAAAAGCCGATATATTGTGACGTATTCATTTTAGCAAATAAAAACTTTGTATACTGAAAGAGTGTCGTGCAGTCACGTTTTTCAGTATATACTGCGCTGCGACTTTAAAACAAATATCGATCGAAATTATAGTATTCTTTTGTGGAGCACAACTTTAGCCTTGTTCAGCAAACTGGCTGAACGCTAGCTTTACGCTGTCACAGGCCATGTGGTAGGGATAGACTGTAGGTATGGTTGGTCTTGGACGAAAGAAATATATGGGAATCGTTGAGAAATTGAAGAAAAAAAATTTTCCAGCGTAAAAGTAAGTCATAAATTTATTAATAATTATATTTTTCAAGTGCAAAATTCATTTCCGCCTATCTTGAGTACCTACTTGTAGCTTATCATTCTTTTAATTTTTTAATATTAAATAAAATGTCATAATTTTGTAGGGTATGATGACCGTTTGTTTTGTAAGATTTGAAGAATGTGTCGATTTGCATGTTCTCGTTTACAACACATTCTTCAAATCTTTCAAAACAAACGGTCATCATAACCTACAAATTTATGACATTTTATTTAATATTAAAAAATTAAAAGAATGATAAGCTACAAGTAGGTACTCAAAATAGTCGGAAATGAATTTTGCACTTGAAAAATATAATTATTAATAAATTTATGACTTGCTTTTACGCTAGAAAATTTTGTTTCATCAATTTCCCAACGATTCCCATATATTTCTTTCGTCCAAGACCAACCTTACCTACAGTCTATCCCTACCACATGGCCTGTGACGTCAACTTGGTTATCTCAATCGCCTTCAATGACAGAGATGAGTTGGGAGATTGCTAAAGTAATGGAATAAGAGAATTTCACAAATGTGGGCTGATAAACGCGCCCTCTGAACGCGTTGCGCAAAAGGTGTACTTTGCGCGTCGGTAAATAATGAAAGTTAGAAAATCCAGAAATTATTTACCATCAGAATTTCTTTGGAGGGGCAGCGGCGCGCGCTGCCCTTGTTTCTTCCTCGTCGCTCTTGCACGTGAGAACGGCTCGTCCCACTTCTCCTTATTCTCCTCGCTTCCTCCATGCAATGCTATTTTTAGATTTCACGCTTTCGGTTATCGAGTCGGAATTGAGAATTGTGTATTTCTGTCGAAACCGTGCAAAAGAGGCGCGAAGCAGACGACAATTTCAAATTTACGAAATATGTTATTTAAAAAACAACACTTTTTTTTCCGATATTTTGGAAAAAATCTGCCTAAACTAAAAATCTGAAATATCGTGTGAAATTTTATAAGCATTTGAACACTTCAAAAATAAACTTTCAGTAAAATTTGATGCCAATAAATGTTCCAAATTTGAAAAAAACTTTTTAGTTAGAGAGATATTTTCTATCAAGAAGAGATAAACATAAAATTCAAGTTTAAAATTTACATTCTCAGTTTTATGTTAGAAATATTTTCATCTCACATTTTTGTAGCCTGAGCACAGACTTTTCCTTAAAAAAATGAAATGGTCTATGAAAAGGAAATATTTCTAACAGATGTGGATAAATTAAAAAGCTAAAATATGTGTTCATTAATATCTTCATATGAATATGTAAATATTTATCGATATTAAATTTTACATAAAAATTTTTGTCCGAAGTGTTCAAATCTTGTTACAATGACAAGATCATATGGACGAGTTCAATTTTTTTAATGAAATATTTTGTAATTTTTAATTTGTCTGTTCTTCTGAAATCGGAGGAAGATTTGAACAGTAAACAACAAATTTTCCAATGGAATTCAGGGTTAATAAATGCTTAAAGTTTTATATTAATATTTTAATTACAAAATTTTGAAGCTTTGTAACTATAACATTTTTTGGAATTTACATCTTCTACATGACAATTTGTATATATATATGTATATATATATAAATTACCATCGGAAATTACAGGTTGACCTGGAGTTTCAACTTTCGTTAAAGTAATTTATTTTATAGAAAGATATTACAAAAGAAATTTTAATTTATAGATATCTTTGAAGGAAATTAATAAGTATGTAAAAAAATTAAAATTTTAAAAGATTTTTTTTATTATGTCTTCATAGTGATTTGTTAACCTAATTAAAATATTTTTAGAAAGTCTTTTCTGGATTCTATATGCTGGGGTTGAACATGTTATAAAAAGTCGTGTAATTTTAAAAATGTGTATCCCCATACCAATGAAATAATAATATATTTTACTTTTGAATAATCGAACCTTTTATTTATACTCATATATTAAAATTTTCATTTAAAATATGTTATGTATTCTGAAGGTTTTTTCAAAAAATCAGCCGTAAAGAACACATTCTTATCATGACACTTGCGCTTCGCGCTCGATTTTCTGCATACATTTCTGTAACTTTCTAATAATTTACAAGAATACAAAAAATCTATTTTCTTCCAAATATTTAAAAAATGAAGAGAATTCATAGACTCTTTTTGAGGAAACGATTTTTTGTATATCGCTTATTTTGTATCTCACATATTTTGGTTCAAAAATGGAATTTTTTATTTTCAATAGTGTTTTCTTAAAACCAAAACATAAAATATACATCTTGTCAAAAAATGTCCTACTGAGAATTTGTATACCTCATTTAGGCAAATAATTTTCCATCTCAACGTTTTTTTCGTATGTCACATATTTTGTTCAAATAATGGAATTTTTGAATCTTAATCGTATTTTTTAGAATTTAAATGAAAAATATACGTTTTATCAGAAACTATATCTGAAAATATTTGTATATATTATTAAAACGAACAATTTTCCATTCCTACGTTTTTTTCGTATTTCACATATTTTAGTTAAAAAATTGAATTTCGTATTTTCAATGGTATTTTTTTTTTTTTTTAATTAAAAAGAAAAATATACATTTTAAGAAAAAATGTTGCAGTTCAAACTTCTGTAGACCTTTATATCATATAGGTTTGGTTTCGTCGGTCTTGCGGTCAATAAAACAACATTCTATAAAAAACTCCTTCATTATATTTGGTCAAAAATTCTCCTATGTTTCAACCTCACTGCGAGTCTTTTTCAAGAAATATATATGTCACTAAAAATTGAACAAATCAATTTACAATCAAATTTCTTTTTCCAAAGAGAACTATTTTATGTTGTGTTGATATAATAAATAAGTACTTACATAAATTACAAATAAACGAAAGCACACATGAAGATTCAGTCTTATTCTTGAAAATGTCATTAAAATTAAAGCCTCAAAGATTGAGGGCTTCAATAATTTAAAATTACATTATAATACGGTGTGTAAGTACAATCCGATGAAGCAACGCAAACTGTAGGATAGAGAGACGAAGATACGATAAATTGAATTAAATTCACCAATGAAAAGTGTACTAAAACTTGAAAATCATATGCTAAATAATTTCATGGCAAATTTGATTAATATTCATAATTTCAGCCTTAACATTTATTGAAATATTAATATTTTTATTGATATAAATTGATTCAATAATTTTTCTTTAATGTTGTTTTATTGACCTTAAGACCGACTAAACCAAACCTATATGATATAATAATATAACGGTCGAAGAAATGGTCATCCGTTCAAGTTTTAAAATACTGTGACTTTCTTAATTTTATTTTAATTGCAAAATATTATGAGGATAATTAGTAGAGCTTTACGAGAATTATCAGAAACCAGTCTTAAAATTTTTGATGTTTTCATAAAGTTTTTTTCAAAAACATAAAAAATGCTCCTATTTTGACAATTTTTGTCAGATGTAGCTGGTTAACGAACTTGTCCTTACTTTTTCAGCTGCGATAATGTATGCCAAAGCTCAATTCAATCCGACAATTTTTTTCTATCCAGAGTTATTGAGTATATGACCTATTACTACTGCAGACGGACGGACAGACAGACAGACAGACACTTTCGTAAAAACCGTTTTTTCTGACTCAAGGGATCTCAAAACGTAAAGATTTGACGAAAATTCCGAAAATGATTTTTTGCATAAAACCAAAACTTTAATTCTCATATGATGAGAATCTAAAAGACATCAAATTTAGATCTTTCTTAATAATATTAATAACTCTAAAATTAATTAACATTGTGAAAAGTCTGTAGTCTCATTTCAAAGGTAAGTTTTCATAGTATTTTTCTAACTAATTAAGATGTTTTTGGAATTTTTCTGCTAGATTCTGCTCTAGAATCAAACATGGTAATGAAAAATCATCAAATTTCAAATGATGATTGTACTACATTCATTTGAAGAATTCAAAAAATCCAAACTATCAATATTTTCATGAAAATTTCTAAATTTATTAAAATATGATATACATCGATTTTTAAAAACTTCTTGAAGAAGCTACATATTTTAAAAATTGCATGACTTTTTTTAATTCTGTTCAACCCCAAGATAGAATCCAGAAAAGAATTTCTAAAAATATTTTGATTAGGTTAAGAAATCACTATGAAGACATACTGAAAAAACCTTTTGAAATCTAAATCTAAATTAAAATTTCTTTTGTAATATCTTTCTATAAAATAAAACACTTTGACGAAAGTTGAAACTCCAGGTCAATCTGTAATTTCCGATGGTAGTTTATATATATGTATACATACGAATTGTCATGTAAAAGATGTTAAATTCCAAAAAATTGTATTCAATGTATTTTATTTTTTAGTAACCGTTTGTCGACTTAGCTTCATATCAAGAAAAGTTTGAGGTGTAAATTCACATATAATTTATGTATTTTCTTAAATCAGCAAACACTTTATTTACATTCATGTATTGAAATTGCCATATGTCTTAGGTAAAAAAAGATAATTTTGCTTCCAAAAATAGAAAAATTATTATTGAAGAGATCATTTCAAATAAAAGAGATTAATTTCCAAGAAAAATATTTGAGGCATAAGAAAAAATAAATTTAACAAATTTTATTTTTACTCCGACTTTTTTTCTTATCGCTTCAAACCAAATTTAAAAAAAAATGATGTGATTCAAATAAATCAAGAATCGTTTTTTCAGGAAAAAGACCTAATACAACCTAGCCGTTTCCATATTTCTAAAATGAATAAGTTTTTACCAAATTCAGTAATTTTTTTACAAGAATTTTGTTTTGGAAATTTTATTTTTAATGCTTTCAGCCATTAAAGAATTTATTATAATTTCCAAAAAATGGAAACGGTTAAGTTGTAGAAAGCCTTTTTCTTAAAAAAATTTTCCGTGATTTCACAAAATCACATCATTTTCTAAAATTTGGTATGAAGCGATAAGAAAACTAGTCCGGGTAAAAATAAAATTTGTTAAATGCATTATTTTTTTTTCTTGGAAACTAATCTCTTTTCTTCCAAATGATCTCTTCAATAATAATATTGCTATTCTTGAAAAAAAATTTATCTATTTTTGCCTCAAGTCTAATTTTTATGGATGAACTACCTTAAATCAGCAAACACTTCATTTACATTTATTTATCGAAATTTTCATACAAAAGATGTTACCTATTATGAAAATGTTCAAAGCCTTCATTTTTGAAACTTGTATCTCATCTTGAATGATATCTTATTATAAAATATTCTCTACATAATTTTTAAAAAAATGCTGAAATCGATATTTTGTTTCAAATCTTTAAGCATTTATTGACTTTAAATTTCATTAAAAAATTATTTTTCAAGTATTTAAATCATCTTAAAATTTCCCAAAATCTTTTAGATACTTATTTCAGATCAATATTTTTCAAAGTATATAGAAAAAAAGTGTAATTTTCTTAATGTTATATTCCGTAATTTTGAATTCTGTGTCTATTTCGCGCCTCCTTTGCATGAAGTCGAGAAAAATACAATTTCTGATTTTAACTCGACAACAGACAGCGTGAAATCGAAGCGAGTTAGTGGGGATACACTGACATGACGCGCTTCATTGTGTGTGCGCGTGTGTGTTCATTATTGTAGAAGAGCGGACCTATAATTTTAGTTCGAAAAAGCCACGGAAAAAGCTTTACGCAATTGGGGGCGCTGCAAAAGTGATAAGCAGTAGCTCTGTTTTACCCTTCAAGTAGTAGCATGAACCTTTCATTTTAGTTCCCAAGAGCATTTCGCAATAGGGCGCACTGCGGAAAATCACTCGAAGTTAAATAAATTACTTTAGCAATCTCCCAACTCATCTCTGTCAATGACAGGTGTTATGTTTTTTTAAATTTTTAAGGTAAAAATAAAATTATTGCATATTTCAATTACCTTTAACATTATTTTTAACGTAGAATAAGGATAAAAACATGTTTATAATTTATTTTCCCTCATTCATGAGTTATAATGCTACTACTTTACGATAGCTTTACGATAGCTTACTCGCTTTAGAATCACTGTGATCGAATTTGCGTGACAATAATGACGACAATAATGATAATTAGGAAAATTTATGATCTTTGGAATTATTTTAAGTTAATGAACATTTAAACGATTTAAACGTATGAAAATATCAATATTTGCATGTATAAAATAATTAAATGTATCCGAATTAGTTATCTAATCTTTTTTGACCTGAAAAATCATTGTAAACTCAAAAAACGTATTACTTTATAAATTTTTCTATTGTTCTCTGTGCATTCATATACAGAATTTTTTAAAATAGCCACATGAATATAGAAATAAAATTCTTTATTTTTCATGATATTGATAGCGTATTCTAAATAAAATTAGATTTATTTATTATAATGTTTCGTCAATATAAATATAAATCAGGTGGTAATGTATTTTAAAGTTACCTTCTCGGTAACGTTTTCGAGAACGAGTAAATTACCGGAGTAATATTACCCACTAAGAGTTTTCGTGTCATTGCATGGATGCGCTCTGCATTGCGACATAATGAGAGCAAAAGTGTATATCTATCTCTTTTACATTTATTGTGACCACCCCCCCCCCCCCCCACCCTCATATAACATTTTCAATGTTTTAACAAAAGGCTAAGGTTTAACGCCCCGCGATGTTAATCTGAAAGTTCGAACCTTTTATTTTTCTCGCGAATGTTGTTAAATGAAATAAAGGTGAAAATGTAATGATTTCTTTTTCCATGATATCTTTTTTCCTGTGAATTGCCCAGAACATCATGCAATTTTTTTCTGTGACATTGGGCCTTTTTTCTGCTTACGAAGGTTGTGAAATCAGAAAAAAGGCTAAGTTCGTCAAGCGATGTAATTAAATTTTTGCTATTTATAATTACTCTCGCATTACTTCCGCGTTACCCAGAATATCGTGCAATTTTTTTCTGACACTTCGGACCTTTTTTCTGCTTACAAAGGTTATGAAATCAGAAAAAAGTCGAAGTTCTGCAAGGGATGTGACTAAATTTTTGCTATTGGTAATTATTCTCGCATTACTTTTGCATGAAAAATTCTTGATCTTGAAAAAACAATGCGATATTGCGTAGATTTATTCTTATACATTTACCGTTCGACGTTGGCCTTTCAAGTCCTTAGCGGCTTCTTGATGAAGATAAACTCACGATTCATTCTCGTTGGACGAGAAAATTAAAGCATCTTCCTATAGTATCCATGACTATAACGCAAGTTTTTTTAATACTAATAGTGTTACAATTAATGTGCTAATATTGGAATATTGATTGTACTTTTTTAATAAACAAATATAGTGGAAAAGATAACTGCAAAAACTTCTTCAAGGTAGCAATTAGGTTCGGAGTTAAAAAAAGTTTATTGCCAAAATCTGAAAGTGCATATGGTAACTGGAAATCAATATATTACATTTTGATGGACCATAATAAAATAGCTTGTTTAAAAAAATACATGCTTTTCCATTGGTTTAAACTGTATATTAATTGCGAATTTCAGTTACTGAATGAAACCATGTTTTGTTAATACTGAATTTCAACTTCTACCAACTTTTCAAAATTGTATCTTTACGAATTCCACGTTTATTAAAACAAACCGAGATGAAAGTGCGTCGAATAATATTTCTTACGGATTTTTATGCACAAAATAATGTTGTTAAAAACCCTTTCGATTTTTATCAACAAAATCTATGAAATAAAGTTATTGTTAGGTATTGTGTTTCTAAAATAAAGTCTTTAAGAAAAAATTGAAAATAGCAATCTACTAATAGTTGTGCCACTACTCAAATTTTATTCTGCTTTAAATGAGACAATTAAAAGTATTCGTGATTCAAAAAACTAGATCCATCAACATTTCCAAAAGTTTATTGAATCATGATCTGATTTTTATTTTCATCTAGCATCTAGACATGCATAAACGTAATTTCATAGAGGAGTCATCTTCTACATGAAATTCATTTTGAATTAAGATACATGAATGAAAATTAATGCATTCCTTATCATTCAACTCCACTTCATTCAATCAGTAGTTCAAATTATATATATGTTAAAAGAAAAATCGTCTCATCAAGAAGCCGCTAAGGACTTGAAAGGCCAACGTCGAACGGTAAATGTATAAAAATAAATCTACGCTATATCGCACTGTTTTTTCAAGATCAAGAATTTTTCATGCAAAAGTAATGCGAGAGTAATTACCAATAGCAAAAATTTAGTCACATCCCTTGCAGAACTTCGACTTTTTTCTGATTTCACAACCTTCGTAAGCAGAAAAAAGGCCCAATGTCACAGAAAAAAATTGCATGATATTCTGGGCAATTCACAGGAAAAAAGATATCATGGAAAAAGAAATCATTACATTTTCACCTTTATTTCATTTAACAACATTCGCGAGAAAAATAAAAGGTTCGAACTTTCAGATTAACATCGCGGGGCGTTAAACCTTAGCCAGCCCTGTGCATTTCAAACAAAAATGGTGATTCCTTAGTGTCACGAGTTGTGTTAGTTCCTATTTTCTCCACCGGCGCTAGTTGTAACATCACTTCCAGTTTTTCCATTGCTGTCAATGGGACGGAATTCTTTTTTTTTAAATGTTCTTTGTTTATCGTGAAAGAATGATTTAATTTTGAAATTTTAAGTAATTTTACCTTTTTCTGTTTATCTGAAAATGTAAAATTTGACCAAACATGGGAGGATCACGTTGTATTGCTCCAAACTGTACACAAGGTGATGACAGCAACAACGACAAAAAAGTGTCTAAATTTAGTGTTCCGAAAGATAAAGAAAGAATAAAAGCTTGGCAAATTGCAATTAAATTGGTTTGATATTAAATTTATATTAAACTTCAGTACTTTTATTTATATTAAATATACTATAATTTATATTAAATTTTTTTCCGGAAAATATGTAGTATCCAATAAAGGTTAGATAAGTCTTGTGTAAAAAAAACTAATAAATCTTTATTTTCTACATTTGAATTAAGGTTTTTTCATTACAGAGTAATGTACAATTCAAAAGCATACAAATCCCAGTCGTTCGCACATATCCCTACTTTTCAGATCAATTAAACATCCAGAAAGTTTCGTTGAATTATTACGCTGTAAGTTAAATTGATTAATCATTTTCTGTTATTTTACAACAATGCTGTTTTATCTGTTTTCGTTACAATAATTTAGCAAAATGCGTTTCTGAATGAAATTGAAATCAGTTTTTAATGTATTTACTCAAAATTATTTTTACAACTTCTTTTCTTTTTGTTCACTGACAGCGATTTTTTGGGACTGTACGTTTAGTCGGCGGCACTAACAATCATCCAGCAACTCCTACCTTTTTGCAAATATATAAAATCCTAGCAGCATATAGTCTCCTGAAACCTCCAAAATTTGGAAATTGTACACCTCTTTATGACGAACCTCCTAAATCCTTGATATCAATATCCATGCTGAAAGAAATGAATTCCTCCAAAGAATCAAGTGGTCTTGAAGAAATTAAGGCTATATTAAACATCGCAATTTGAGACGAAGATTCAGACTTTAGCGACGTTATCAATTCAGTAGATCATAACTATAGTTCACCACCTGTTATTAAATGTATAATGTATTATACCGCTGGAACAGTGTGTGCAAAATACCTAAAGCATTCAAACTGCTCAACTTTTAGGCACGCTTTCTTAAGTTCAACTGAAGGATATTGAATCATAAATTTCCATGAATCGTCCTGAGGCTAGATTTATCAACGCTGAGGGCCTTATTCATCCCAATTCATCTATTTTCAGTGTTATAGAAATTGTGGAGAAAATGTTTTCTAAACACTGTCGATCTACCAACGTCTTCGATCTCATTTTGTATGAGTTATCGTAGAAAAGAATTTTTAAATTTCCTTGCGATGAACACAGCAGAGAGGTCTTAGCCCATATAATCCAAAAGTACTTAGAAACACGAATGCGGCAGTATACTAAACATAATATGGCTGAAGAGAAGAACGATAATAGAAGCAAAAAAAAACTAGCAAATCTCACGAAGACTTAATTCTTTAATTTCTTAATATTGAATTATTTTTTTAAATCTTTAACATGTATCAGAGCTTTTAAGATATTTATATATTCTATGTATATATATATATATTGCAGGTTTTAAGCGTTTTAAGTGTTGAAAAAATAGAAGATATAATATTTATAATATTTATACAAAAACACAAAATCTTAGCCTTATTTGTATCTAAAAGCAATATTTCTTACTAGGCTTTCACTCTCAGAAAGGTAAGCTCGTTGCAAATATATTTGTTCTGTTCTACAAAATATATACACATTTCAAAAGTATTAATAATTGGGTACATTATTTTTACTTATTGTTAAATTAAATTTTTTCAAATATTCCAATGATAAATATGGTAAGTTTGAAATGAATTAATATGTTTTTTAAGGAAATTCTTTTTACATTTTCTTATTATATTGTTATTTGGGTTTTTAGAAATTAATTTTAAATATCAAATCATATAAATTTGTTATTAAAATTAAAATCTAAAAAATATATTTGTTTTCGCCAAGAATTATGTCATGATCTTTAAATTCATATTTTACCTTTAGTAATCATATAATCTTTTGCAAAATTGTTTTTAAATATTACGCTAACAATATCCTTTTCATTTTATTTTTTTCGCATAAAAACCATTTTGTTGATTAAATACACCATAAAAAATTAACCCCGCCCCATTGCCAGCAATGGAAAAACTGGAAGTGATGTGACAACTAGCGCCGGTGGATAAAATAGGAACTAACACAACTCGGGACACTAAGGGGGTTACGTTAAAAATCATAAATGTGAAGAGATGCACAGGGCTGACCTTAGCCTTTTGTTAAAACCACGAAGGAATAATAAGGAGACATGTCTCCATGTAAGCGACTTGGCAGGAGCAACGGCACGGTAAGTGCCCGGCTTGTAAGTTGGAAGTAGTGAAAAGGAGTGCGCAAGTGCGCAGTTGTCCTCTTCTTACTCACGAGAAAATGTGCGAGTGAGACGAATTTGTCAAATTGATCTAAGCCAGAGTGGTTATGTTGATTGATTTTTTTATCATTTGCAAGCGTCAGATATTTGTTTAATTTCAATTTAGTTTGAAAAAAAAAAAATTATTATCTCAGGACTCTCATAAAGCTAAAGGAGTGCATTATAAAAGTGGTAAGTATATATCGAATATAAGATTGTAAATCTTGAAATGAAAATTATGGTATTTGTTATTACTTCGTAAATCGTGTGTTAAATAATGTTGAATAGTTTTTTCCTTCAAAGGTGAGGGGATTTAATTCGAGAAATTCTCGAGATTTTGAAGATCGCATGTAATATAATATAATCAATTTTTTTCTTAGCAACGTCGTGTCGCGTACCGGGTTGCATAACCTCTCTGGCTTAGATCAATTTGACAGGTTCGTCTCACTCGCACATTTTCCCGTAAGTAAGAAGAGGACAACTGCGCACTTGCGCACTTCTTTCCACTACTTCCAACTTACAAGCCGGGCACCCCGGACACTTACCGTGCCGTTGCTCCTGCCAGATTCGGAAAAGTTTCCCATGGTAGTTTGGTCTCCTTATTATTCCTTCATGGTTAAAACATTGAAAATGTTATATAGGGCTGGGGGGGGGGGGGGTGACAATAAATGTAAAAGAGATAGATATACACTTTTGCTCTCATTCTGTCGCAATGCAGAGCGCATCCATGCAATGGCACGAAAACTCTTAGTGGGTAATATTACTCCGGTAATTTACTCGTTCTCGAAAACGTTACCGAGAAGGTAACTTTAAAATACATTACCACCTGATTTATATTTATATTGATGAAACATTATAATAAATAAATCTAATTATCTAATTAAATATATATGTATATATATATGTCTTCGGTTATGTTCGACATATTTCGTACAGGGAATATAGATATATTAGATACTTTATCAGATATAGCTGATTTTTTTCGTCTTTTTCCATTATATTCAATCAATTTTTGTAAGTAGTGAACTTCGCGAAAAAATATGCATATGTGTATTCATTTTAATATGACGTGTTTTGCAGGAAAGATAAACTACCGTTTATAATAATAATATTAAAAGTAAGTAAAAGTCAGCGTATTGAAGAAAAAAGCAGCCAAGCTTTGCGACATTTAATTACACGGAAGAAAATGAAATGTCTGCTACTGCTAACTGCAGTTAGCTGTCGACTAGTTAATTGTGATTGATAAAAAGTTGGCTGAGAGAGTTAACAGTTTGCTGGGATAGTTAAAAAATGTTAGCTGCAATCGAAGTTGGAAATTTGCATTGGACTCCTTAGCGTATTAAGAGTTGTAGCTAATCATTTGGTTGTTGCTGCTAAAACAGTTTACTCTCCTAGAAAATCTCAAAATTCGTACTCGTAGCTTTTAAAATTTTGCGCTGATATGTAAGAAGTTAGCAGCGGTTGCTAACGGCTGCTTAGACATCCCGCGTTTTCTATGCTGCTCATGCGCACAAAGCGCGACTAGTCAGATATTGTGCTGTAAATGGTAAGTTGTACACCTGTCGTGTTGTTTTAAATTTAATTTATAAATAATTCGACGATTCGCGTTAATTTATAATGCAAATGACTGATTTGTAACTGATCTCTGAAGATTGTATTGTAGGTTTTGTAATAGGTTCTTTATTGTGCTATTTATTATCTTCTTACTGAGGTTATCTTAATTCTAAGTGTTGTATATTGGACTGGCAAGTAAGTCGCTACTGTTCCCAGTAATGTTTCTACTTGTAGCTATAAGTTTGGTTATCAAAGCAGCTCACGTTTTATTCTTATTCTTGAAAAATTATGTTGTGATTAAGGTTAGAACTGAATCAGTTTTTTTTCGTTTTTAATTTTGCAGGTTACGATATGTCGCAAGAAATTAGTTGTTTTGATATAACTTGCCAGCAGGCTTTTGTGAGTATAGAAGGGTTACGAGATCATTTTTTTCTTAAGCACCCAGGTGTAACTGTATTTAGATATAGGTTTCGAAGTTCAAAATCAATGATTTTGAGTGCTACCTCTATTTGCAGCAATTGCTAATAAAATTAACTAGTACTTCAAACGCTGTTAGAACAGGAAGATAACACGACCGATAGGCTACTGCTCACAATCGTTGTTACCAGTGCTAACGTAAATTAGCTGGCATCGCTAAAGTACTGTAGCGAATAGACGTTAGTATTAGCAGCTAAGACATTCTCTGTCCCTATATCAAGTAACTTTCTTAGCTGTGGTGGCGAATATTTAGCTAATACAGCTAATTATTTTTTTCCGTGTAGTCATCATCGATCTGTACATGTTAAAAATTTAAAATATGTTAAAAATATGTACTAGCAAATTTTATAGTAATGAATATTTTTTGTTACATTTAAACATTTTTAATTGAGTATATATTTCCCTTCACATGGTTTTTTATGTTGAACACAGGGTTTAACAAAATATTTATTTTTCATTTCATTCGTTTGAAGCTGGAAAATAAAAATGGAAAATACTTCTATTTAGAAGCTTAAGCTTTTTATTTATTTTTAAATATATTTTCAGTTATATGGGGATAACATAAAAAAAATTTTGTTTAGGGTCTCAAAAATTCTTCATGCGTTTCCACAGTATATATATTTTACGAAGTTTAATGTGTTCTTTTTTTTATTTTGTATTAATTGATTTATGCAAAATTTGTATTTTATGTCCTAGAATCATTTTAGGAAGATTTTTTCATTTCATATTGTTCACAAACTTAATTATTTAAAATTTTTTGAATATTTGTCTATTAGTATAATGCTTTTGTAGAGCGTGCCGCGTGCAGCGCCGCTCTGGTGAGAAAACTTCGCACATAGAAACTATAATCACTAAGGGAATCAAGTTCTCGCCGTTGCAGGCAGGGAGTCGGATAGGGCTGATAGATACCACGGTCGGGCTTCTTTTTTTTACCTTAGCCTTCTAGACCCGACCAGCCCCCTGTATCTTGCCACCAAATGCATAAGAAAAAAATTACGTGAAAGTTGACTGCCGCCGGTGGTGGCGCTGACTGTTCATAGGCCCTAGATTCAAAAAAATGCATAGGAAAGAGCATAAAAAATTAATTTTCTCCTAATAAAAACTATTTTATCGCATTTTCTTATACATGACAATAACCTAATAAGATCTTCATATTTTTCACAAAAATTTATTCTCTTCGAAAAGGTTAAGAAATTCACTTTAGGCAGAAAATCTAATTTCTAAATTCTGGCGGGAATTGCATTATTTGTATCATGTTTTTTATTTTATTATTGTTTTGCGTTCATTTAAATATTAATACTAATAATTAACCTCGTTACAAAAAAGTTTGATAATTTTTCATATTATATAACACATATATAATACTTGTATAACATATAACAAAAACATATAATACATATACTATATATTACTACTGTAATTAAATGAAACTCCTTTTTAAAAAAAACATTTCAAAAATACTGTTTGGAATTTTGGACTAAAATCTGTTAATATTATACTATGAGATATATTAATAATAAATTATTATAATATATTATAATTCAAAGCAGTGAAATAGTTTTAAAACAAATTGCACTTAGATTATTGTATAAATAACATCGAGTAAAAGTGATTTTTTAATTGACTGGAGTTTATCTAATAAAAGTAATTCTCTAATAACTTATATTAACGTCTAATTTTTTTGTTTAGATGATACGGTGTTCTCATCCATTTTGAACATCTCATAAATATAATATTTGATATGTGAGCACATTATTAAGTTAGGCCTCAGTCAGCTTTGCTGCCTTTTTCTTTTCAAGTTTGGCCTTCTTTATATCAGCCATCTTAATTTTTTTAAATTATAAATTTAAGTTTTCAATTCCTATTACTTTAGGAATTCCATGTAATTCTGTAAAACTATGAGCTATAAAA
Organism: Diplolepis rosae; assembly: GCA_030998225.1. Classification (NCBI taxonomy): domain Eukaryota; kingdom Metazoa; phylum Arthropoda; class Insecta; order Hymenoptera; family Diplolepididae; genus Diplolepis; species Diplolepis rosae. The sequence continues at coordinate 2,039,101 of JAPYXD010000161.1, forward strand.
AGTAAGGAATCTAAATTAACAAAAAATCTAAACATATTCTTTTATAAAGTTCAAAACTTTATTTTAATAACAAAATTGTTAAAAATCAGAACATTTTTTTCCATTTCAACACAATGCAATTTTAACAGGCTCGCATTAACTTTAATTCAGAATTTTAAAAAATATTCTTTTCCATCTATTCTTTATTTCAGTCACTTTTATTTATCTATTTTTTAACTTCTATCACACAAAATTTTTGTAACTGAATTTGTTTGAGATAAGTATTTGAGAGACATTTATTGCAGTGCAAAAAAAATCCATTGCACAACTAGATACAATTAATTAATATTGAGACATTAAACTTTATTATATTATGAAATTAATTGTTAATATCTCTATTAAATAAAATGTTTTATTTTAAACTAATTAAGAAAATAAACAATGTGTTCGATGTACTTACTCTTCCCAAAACTGTTACTCCATCGGGCGCATAGGTTAACCTCACTTGAAGAATATCTTCTGGCTTAAAATGCTTTTCGAAAATCGCATGACCTGCTTTTAATTTGATGTCATCGCGAAGGATAGCAATTTGCCATAATTTTATCGTATTTTCATCCTTCGGTACAATGAAAAAACGAACTTTGTCAGAGCAAGACTTATATCCGGATTTGCACCCAAAATACACACATTTCACCATTTTTTACATCAATTTTTTTGGAAATTTGTTTCTAAACTCGCGAACTTTATCTCACTACCGTTCAAGAACTCGAAAATTTGAAAATTTACAGAGAAAAGCTTAAAAAACTATGTTTTGTAATGTGATTTTCGTGTAAGGCGGCCCAATGAACAGTCAGCGCCACCATGGCAGCCAGTCACAATTCATGTCATTTTCAACTCAGAGATGCAGGGGGCTGGACCCGACCGGGTCTCTTGATGCACGCGCAACGTACCATTGGAAAACTAAACAACAGCCTCAATCTGCCATCTGATGGATAAAGCAGAAATTAATCTTGAATTTACTCGCTGTAGATAACTTCGTCGCTGTCACACTTTCACAGATGTCGCTAAAAACAGTGCGATGTTGCCACATATATAATATATTTCTCATTCTTTTTCCTAATTTAGCGTATTGTTATGAAAATAAGCTTTTTTAAACAGCTTTCTTGAATATTTAATTACTTATGGTAACATTTTGGATCAAATTTCATAACCGGATTACATAATCCCAGTTTAGTGCGATGTGGAATGTGCGACGAGCAGCTACTGTGTTACGCAGCTCTGCATGATGCCGAACAGAAAATTAATGCTTAACTCAAATAAATTAGTGTTTACGCACTACCCAAAGTACTCTGTGCTTGGTTTTGCCTCCTACTGTCATTTTTTCCACACCATGTACGGTTTCTCCAAAAATAAATCTGAATTTTACATTTTTACATAGTAGCACTTACATTTGGCAACAGGGCAAACCTTTTCCCGTTGGGTGCTCAGTCACTTCCTAGTCAAAAGATTTTCTTTGACCACAAACAAAAATATATTTATTCTAATAAAAGAGTCCAAACTTAGTAATATCTTTGGGAAGACACAGCAAAGTTCTTTGTAATGACAGTTTCTCGGCCTTGAAAATTCCGATTAGTGCTTTTCCAGTGGAAATTATTTCCAGCGCGCGAGTGAGCGTCTTATTAAAGATTATTGTGGAATCTGTGTGGAAAATTATTTTATTCAACTGGGCATCAAAAATCGTTGATTAAAAAATACAGCTTTTTTGTCTTTCTAATTTGAGGAAGATAGGTTTTAGTGAGTTTAATTACTACGTTACCGATAGTTGATTGGTGATCGTAATCGGAAAGTGCTAATGAACCTAAAAACCACGGATATGATTTGGAAACACAAAAAGACATGCTCCACCAATATAGAGGTATTTTATATTGTTATGTTTCTTAAACTAATACTTTTATCTAGATAATAACTAAACACTAATTGTAAAAAATAAACTTCGAGACAGCCTTGTTTTTACAAATTCTTATTGAAATTTTCTTCTAATAAATTATTATATTTTTGTTGATGAAAAAAATACAAAAACGTTGAGTAAGCTTTTCGTTTCGAAAGTATACCTAATAGATAACAAGGTTATGTAGCTAAATATAAACAGATTCTTAATCCAATATATTGATGAATTTTCTGATTTATGTTTCTTATAAAGTAATTTCTTAATAATTATACATTATATGCTCTTAATTATAAGATAATGACTACTAATTTTATTATCAATAAAAAATATAAATTATTGAGTTTACTAGGTTACTGCTACATTAAAAATGTATTTCTTAAAACCTATTCAAGTTTTTCAATATAACAATGTTTGAATATACATATGAAATGACTCAAAACTAATATTTAACTTTGTATATTTTATTGGACAGGTGGGCAGTTGAGAAACTAAAAAAATTCGATTTTGAACATACGATGTTCGTTACAAAGTTATCCTGAGAGGAAGAAAAATCCTAAAGCATCGGCGAAGTGTTGCTAATGGTACTTCGACGATACAGTGTCCATCCTCCTAGAGCAACCATGGAGGAACCCGCAAAGAAGAAACAGCGAATCGAAAATGAAGAAGACGAGGATGACATCATCACCGAGATGGAACGGTTTCAAACTAGCTTGCTAGCTCAGTGTCTGTGCAATATTCCTGAAAGCAGTTTGCGAAAACCCTTCACAACCCCAACCATAGGAACAACGAACGGTGAATACCGAACCATGTGCCTCTCCGATTGGGAACCAGATAAGACCTTAGAATTCATAAGTGCTCTGCAGCTTCTTTTTGACGTGGCTATTAGGCAGAGTACAAAAAATACAATGTGCAGTCGAATTGCTGATGTTTGTGAGGCTCTTGCTCACAACGAGCATGGAATAATTGACCAAATAATTGACCTCTCCTGCACGCCTAACAAGTTTATCTCCTTCTCAGCCAGCAGGGCACTAGCATCTTTTTTCATCGTGACGAAAGAAAATATCGAGGCCTCTTGGCTAGATCGACTAACTCAATCCTTACTAAACACTCATTCACCAAGTCAAATGCTCTTTACCCTGGACGTAGTAAAAAGGGTAGTAGAGCACAGAGATGACAGCACGCATCCAGTAGAAGATGCTGAAAATCCAGGAGTCCCTTTGCACTGCAACATTATCCAATTGGACCCAGAAACTCAAGACAGCACTCCCGTAAAGGCGATGTGCGTCAAAGCCCTTGAATCCAAGTGGACTATTCTTGTGTCCAAATTTGACACGATACTTAGCTCCTACACTCCTCAACACGAGTCCGCAGTCATCATCTTTCTTCAACTCTGGGAGTCAATTATTTCTGTAAAAGCCAACCTCTCTGTTATCGACACGAAGATGTTTTTCTCCCAACTAGATAACATGGTTACGCATCTGAATGCCAATGTTCCTGGTGTTATCTGGCGACATCTTCTAGGTCTCTTCAATGAAGTTCTCTGTTATGGTAGCACCCTTTCTCTCCAGGACATCCTTCCGGATGAGCCCTGTACTCTCGCGCACCTAATAGTTCGTGCTGTCAAGGATTGGAGACTTCTCGACGCTCTTCCTTATCGCCAGGGCTCTGGAAGATTCGGTGGAGGTTCCGGAGATGGAGACAGGCCTCTTTTACAGAAAATCGTCCTTCTGGTTCTGAAAAGTGTTGCAGTGACGGTCAAGGAAACTCGAAGTGATTCGAGTGACTCATCTTTAGGATCTGAAGCCGAGGATATCGACGCAGACATGGCCGTGATAGAACGCAGTATTCGAGAAGTTCTCAGGCAACTGGATCATTGTGTCAAAGCTTTATTGCCCTACCACCCCGAAATGCCTTTGTCTCAGTGGGTTGTTCAGGTATTTCATGACCAGGATGACTTCCTAATCGAAGGCATGGTTTGTTGTTTAGACGTGGCTATTGGTCTCTTTTATAGAGGACCTCCACAAAATGATTTAGGACACATACTTAGTCCAACTCTGACCTTCATGCAGTTCCTTAGAGCAATCTCGCACGAGCCATCTGTACTTGTAGACTTGTTGCTTGGTAACGAGACTTGTTTTTTACTTTATCTCCTGAGGTTTCTTAAGTACATTAGGAGGAATTGGCCAGAGTTTGTGTCTTGTTGTGGTAGGGAGTTGGACAATACCATGACAGTACTTATTAGGCTCAGATTATTGATAGATAGGTTCGTTGCGGAAACTCTTTTCAATTACAATATTGGTCCGATTCTGCGTTTGTTAGAGAAATGCGAATCACTTTATGAAGGCAACGTAGAAAATTGATACAAGGACAATGCAAACTCTTCGTGGTAATTTATAGCTTGTTTTTAGGAAGATTTCTTTGTTCAGGTATAATATTCTGCGTTAGAATGCAAGACTGTGCTTTCAGGCATTTTCTCAATAGAATTTTTATGCAGATTTTTTATGTTATTAAAAGCTAATTTAAACTGACAACCATAAGTTAATCTATACAAATACTAAATGAAATGTAAAAACTTTGTCTCAAGGTACAAAACTTTCAGAAACATCCGCTTTACATTTGAATGATGTAGTAAAATTTTCTGATTTATGAAGTAGATATTTTGTAAATATTCATTGTAAAAAATTAGCCAATCGCTCAATAGACAGCAAAATTTTATCTTAAATTTTATTTTGAAGAAAATAAAATGGTAAATAGAAATTGTTGAGTCTAACTTAGACAATGCAAGAGTGCAATAGACTTTAATTAGTGAACATTGCTTTCCCGGTGACTACGAGAGGAATTTAATTGAAATACAAGAAATTTTTCATCAGTAGCATGTAAATTTTAAAAAATGTAATAAATTGGGGATCCAAGCTAGTTTTAATTTCTAAGTTTTTCATTTTTGAAAAAAATAGAATAATAAAACACTAGAATCACTTTACAATTCTTATTGGTGAAAATTGGCAGACAAATATCCAATGAACAAATATCAGTATTAAACTCTTAATCTCGTTTAAAAAAAAAACAAATTAAGACCGGATTTTATTTGTCTATTACACATGAAATGGGAATTCGTTATTGAAATCCAGAAATTTGCATTGTCCTTTAACATTTACTGCCAATAATATTATTGTACATAAATTTATTATATTTGAATATAAGCCACTTCAATTATAGACAGTAGGCTTCGATAAAATAAATATGAACATTTTCTAATGTTAAAATGTATTTGGACGATTGAAGGTTTAAAAGACGTTAAAATTTCAAAAGTTAAAGAAAATTAAAGTTATGGATTGTTTGTCAAGCAGAAATAACTTATTTTCTATTAATAAAAATTAGGCATTTCAGAGATTTTTTTTTAATTAGTAGTAACCAGGCTTCAAAAGTAACGCGTTACTTGTAACGAAGTTATAGTTACAGTTATTTTTTTCGGCTAATGGGAAGTAACTGTTACATTTTCTTATCGTTAACTGTAACTATAACTCAATTACATTTTTTTAGAGTAACGAGTAACGAAAATACATACATATGTCACAATTACTTTTTTCATCAGTTCTTCAAAATACTTCATTTTTTCTATGCAACATTTTTCCTAGTGCCCTCTGCAAATTTTCAGGCTATATAAAAAAATTGATGGAGCGTATTTAGTATACATAAATATGAAATATATATAGATTATTGTGAGTAATTTGAACAATTTATTCACTTTTGTTTGGTATCCTTTAATTCTGATTTTAGTAACATAAAAAGTAACTGTAACTATGTAAGTTACGTTTTTATAAAAAGAATTCCAATTGTATCTCAGTTATTCTTTGCAAAAGCAAACTAACTGTAGTGATTTACGTTTTATAGAGTAACTGTCCGAAGCCTGGTAGTAATTTGCTCTCTGACTTTTAACGTAAATTACTTTCCTTGTTTAATTTTATTGCGGTCAGAATCTAAAAAATGAATTAAAATTATGTACACAAATTATAAGTCACAAAATTTTTATTTTAAAAACATAATTTCAAAGCTGAAAAATCCATCAAAATGACAGCTTAGTTTTTAAAAATCGAAGTGTCTAATTGAATCGAAATACGGCATTAATTAAGGTGAGTCGAGTGCTGCTAAGGAGTTAGGGAAGAACATAACTAATAGTTTAATTTATCGTGAACAAATAAAAAACAAAAAATGTCTTGTTTTAATGACAATTGCTTTCGGTTTGAAATAAGGACTTGTATTTGTAATTGTATACTGTTTTTCAACTTTACTTTTTAAAAATCATTGCATTTTAATGATTAGATCATCAGTTTGATTTGCGATAAAGCATCCATAAAAAAAACAATATCTTGAAAGCTCTAGGAATAATCGATGTCACAGTTCACACAAATATTTAATTAGCAAATTAATTTGTATTAAATATATACTAAAGAACACTACTTATAGTTTTTAAATGGGATTTAATTATGTTTCTTCAGTGATGCCCTAGTTGCGCTCAATCTCCATTGAAAAACATATTTTGACATAACTTGAAGAGTAGGCCGAAAAAAAATTAACTTTCTGCCATTAAATTCTAAAAGCAAGAAGTTTTGGTTTTTTACATTTTACATACGCTGTTAAATTGTTTTTTCATCGCTTAAGGAAAAATTGGACAGATAATCGAAAAAAAATTTATAAATTTTTTATGGCTGAAATCAATAGACAAATTTTCGTTGATTTTGGATGTTACAATTCCACCAATAAAAATTCGATAATTTTATCCAATTAAAACTTTTGATGACTCATTTTATTCAAGCTAGAGTTTTACACACTCTCTAAAAAAACTCATAAAAGAAAACTATAATTTTAAAGAACTAAGGAAATAGTTGGTTCAACTAACTTTTTTTCCGACTGTCCGTACAATTTTTCCTTAAGATAATTGCCTAGCGGAAAAACAGTTCTTGGGTAAAAATTATTTACTTATACTTTTAAGATTCGCAATATTATTAATTCTATTATTTCATTATTTTTGAAATACTTTTTTGCATATCGCTATAAACATACATTTCTTCAAATATTTTTATTTTTATTTTTTATATATAGAAAAAAAATTATGGATGTAAAAATTCATTGGGCCATATTGTTTGCTCTGAAATTTTATTAAGATATTAATAGGTTTTAAAAAGGGTTAACAGTGTAATAAGGACTCCAAAAATGAACATTTTTTTGCTATTAGAATTCGATTGCAGCAATTTTTTGGTCCGTGCCGTATTTCAGTATTGATAGACAAGGCATTTCAAAATATGGGATTAAAGCACAAATTAGGAAAATAAATATTTTATTTTGAAAAGAATTAATCGTGTTAATAATTGTATTTATAATATTTTATATCCAAAATATTTATTATCTTTGGAAATATCTGAGTACTTCCGTTGCATATTGGACGCTTACCTATCCGTGCCTTGGTGCTTAATGTATATTTTTCAAGATATTAAACTTATTCTTAAGTAGTACAAAAGATTAGATAAAGAGCTAAAAAATTAGATAAAAATGGAAATATAAAATTGCTACGGTGCTAACTATTTTACATTTTAACAGTTAAGAGGCACCGTTAAAAGTATACATGATTAATTAGATAATCAAATGAATAGTTAATATAGGTAATTTATCAATTTAACATCAGATAAATTGATTTTATCATTATGTTAATATACTAAAGACTTAACTAGAGTCCTCATATTTTGTAGCGAAATTCAAATTCAGTTTTGATTTTAATCCATTAAAACCTGCCGGCCAATCGATTAAACTACGTTAGTAGAAATTAACTGCCATGCTTTTAGGACAAAATATTAAAATTATTTACCGACTAAAGCAGTATATGCTACTACAATATATATTTTATTAAAACACGTAATTTAATTTTTGTATTAATAATTAAAGCAAAACCTTGTGTTAGTAAAATGTGGACTGAAAATTAAAAATGTTTCTTTTAACAAATTTTGCAAATCCAATTTTTGTCTTTAACGACAGTTTTCTGTTTCGATCTTTCAACTAGAAAATCTTTATTTATTAATTAAATGCTAATTTATGTAATAACATCCTAATCTATAAGCATGCAATGCTAAATTATTATTTGTCGTCTAAAAATACAACAAAAAAGTATCGCTGATCTGTATATTATCATTAAATTATAATGTACATACTTTTAGAAGGGATTTATTAATCGATATTTTATTGGTATGTGCATACCCACATCACATTAATACTAATTTGAGTTTATTATTGATCGCAAAACAATTAACTTAATGCAGATGTAAGACTGTCCAGACATTTTCCTACGAAAGAAATTCAGTAAGTTACTTATAATGATAAATTATTAAATTTAAAGAAAAAAAATCAATTAAATGTCCTCAAAATATATTTCTCTATTGAAAACATCTAAATCCTAATGGATAAAATAAAATAATTTCTAAAATAATAATTGACCATTTTTCATTTGAAACTTTTAGAAATATTTAAATGAAATTATGCAAAATCACTTCTTATTATTTAAATTACGACTGTAATTTCAATGCATTTGTATTATAATCAGCATTCTCACAGGCAATCATTATTCGTTTGAATTACGATACTTTGTAAATATATATACAAATTGTTCATTCAATAGTTTTAGTAAAAATATCTAAATATGTATACAACTTGTAATGCACTAATGTTTAAATATTTGTACTTTTTGTAACATTCTGTGTTTCATTTCAAAATTCCTTTACCTTTCTATTTTTAATTTAATCAGTGTGATTTTTTAAACGATTTTATTATTAAATTAAATCAGTATAGCATGTTAAATAATAAAGGCCACAAAGATTTCTTTCAACTATCAGTGCTTTATTTCTCTCTACAATGTTTTATCTAAATATTGTTTTACGAACAATCATCAGAAAAAAAAGTTTGAACACTACAATCTCTTTTTTAATTTTTGTGGTATGCACTCAGTTCGAATAATGTATTTACAAAAAATTCAGCTTCGATAGAAAATCAGTTCTCAAATGCTTGTTGAGCAGAGTGCTTTTTAATAGAAATTAATGCTTTTTACACGCCAAAAAAAATAATAATAAAAACTAAAAGATAAAATGAAAAACAATTATAAATTTATAAAAGTTGAAAATAATTCTCGAAGAGTTAACCTTACGACTTTGTTATAATTAAAAAACACAAAACTTATTAAAAATGTGCTTCAGTCGATCGACGATACAATCCATTCAAATATAAACTAAGGAATAAATTACATTTTACTTTATGCCTTACTTTCTGTAAATAATCATCATTTTTATACAGGATTCAATGAATATGAACTATGCATCAAAGCAGTTGTTTAAGTCACTCGACAGATATAATTAAAATTACTGATAAAGAATGTAACATTACTCGTTTCATCAGACTTGTGATTTTAAGAATACTGACTAAGTGTCAGACTCAAACAGGACAATATGGACATATAGTTAGTTTTAATAACTAGAATTTTGGATATCTAACTACTACGTATCATAATCCTCGTCAATGGTGGCAGTCTGAGTGAAATTCGATATCGCCTGATTAGCTCCGTCTATCCTGGATGGATTTGTGACTAAATTTAATGGATTCACTTCTGTGTAGAAGTTTGGCTGGCTCGTACCAAAAGAAGTGGGTACAGACATTTGGAATTCTGGGACATTCGATGTTGACTCGTTTGTCATTTGTATTATATTGGGACTCGATATCCCTTTGTAATCCTTAGAACTTCGACGAGACACGCTGTTGAAGCATTTTTCATTCTGGTGTCTGTTTTTAAAAATACTTTTTTAAATATTTACAATCTTTAGATTTTTTCAAAAAGAAAACAAGTTTTGAAACTGCAAAGATTTTACTGAATTTAAAAAAGTTAAAATGTTCTACAAAATGATTTATATTCAACTTACTCAGGGTCAGAGTTTCTTATCGAAGGTGGACACGCTGCAGTTAATGAATTTGTACTGACTGGAGCAGGTGTTAAGGGTGGAGTAGGAGCATCTTCATCAGGGCCAGATACATCTGGCAGGCCTTTCACTAAATCCTTTAGAAAGTCAAAGCGGCTTTCGGACAAAATACATTGCTTCCTATGAAGAAATGTATATCAAAAACGTTCTTTAAATATTTATTCATAGAAAGGCATATTTTTAATTAAAAAATTCTTCATTACTTTTACTTACATATGAGAAGGACTCAGTGTTTTAGCATTTTTAGCATTAGTGATCTGCATCGTTTTCGTGAGCAATGAATGCACAAACAATTCAAGAGTTCTAGGTGTTAATTAGTTAAGGATAAATGAAAATAGAAAAGATATTAGAGAAAAAATGAGCATATTTGACTTTAGTTTACATATTAAAAAGTAAATATTCCACTTTTCTAATTGTAAGTTAGAGATTGATAATGCCTTCAAGTGTTCATTTTTCGTCTTTTACGTTCGAGTAAATCTTAAATGACTAATTCCCCAAGAATTTACCTGGAAATAAATAAATGACAAAATTTATATACGCATAAGAATGACAGATATAAAACAGATTTGAACATAGTTGTGGTGATTATAGTGAAAGGACGTATGTAATGTATAAAATGTAGAAGTCATAAAAAAATTCAACAGACAGAAAAAATCTAGGTTACGAAAATAAGATACATTATTTCCAGGAAAGTACTTAAAACTTGCGAAAATGAATTAAATGACAATTCTAACTCTATGAGAAAACAGTATGTCAGTGCAAATTAGATGTTATGACATGACATATGACATAACCTCAAGATTACGACAGCACTTTTTCGCCGTTTTTCTTAGCAGTCAAACATTTATCAATGAATAATGAAAATTATAAAAAGGATATATATTATAACTGGAACAGCTTGAGCGACCTTTCCTACTTCTTCATCAGTTTGCATAATTTTCTTTATACGACCCTAAAATAAAAGTGAGGTTAGGTTTCAGGCAGGTTATCCTGTTTGTCTTATTCCATTTATTTGCTAGACAGAATACGTTTAGAGCGATTATGAACAATTGAGATCTAGTATCATAAATTATACTATACATCATTTTGCATCACTAAATGAAAATTGAGTAAACAGTGTAATAATGCACAACTTACTGCTGGAAAGCGAGCGTTGTATTTTTTCTTTTTACTGGGCATTTTAAGACTGTCACTCACGTGCACGTAATACTGTTTTATATATGTAAAGTGAATAAATAAAAAGAATTACATTGAAAAAAAAAAACATCAAATTATGTATTCCCAGTCGTATATGATAATGTGATTTCAGATTCTCGATTCTAGTTTTCTGGTTTAAACGTTCTGGGATTCTGGTACATACACTGATACACTAGTCAACACTAGTACACGGTAGCTACTGGTTCTACCAGATTCCCCGGGTTCTACTTTCGTTATGATACAGTCGATAAGGAAGAAATTATGTATTGACGTGAGAATTTGGGGTAGTTTTTTAATAATGCGTACCTATAATAAAAATGTTCAATACTTTTTGTTACAAGAGCATCTATAGAGTTAGGATATATCAAAACAAATTACTTTATATGATTATATTTAGTATAGACATACTTACATATATTTTTCGAATTGCTTGTTATATATTTAAATTCAATTACAATAAACTTAATTTAAAAAATCTGCCCGCTTCGCGGGCATATTCTCGTCGCGCGCTTCGCGCTCCGTTGTTTTTGGACCTCGCGTGTTTCGCGCTCTTTTGTGTTTGGACCTCGCGCTTAGCGCTCGGTCTTATGCTCTTCGCATACATTTAAGTTTATTTCTTATAATTTGATACTGGTGGTGCGTTTATACCTCTGCCTGCCTGACCGGTGCGGACAGAAAATACATAAGAGTAAAGGAGACAGGCAGTGTAATAGTGGACAAAAAGAAAACGTCTGTCTTTTTTGCTCTTATGTATTTTCTGTCCACACCGGTCAGGCAGACAGAGGTATAAATGCACCATGAAGGCTTTACAGAATAGAATTTTAGAAAACGACGTAACATCAACATGACATAAACCAGATAGAGTTTACGTCGTGCGTGCGCATTATTGCGTTCGCTGTCACGTCCTAGACACTGCTTTTTGCAACAAGAGTTGCGAGATGGCGTGTTCGTCGCTGCGTTAGCTGTAGAAACAGCGGCCTGGGATTGCGTATAGCTAGCGGGAGAGTTTAAAGTACGAGGTAAATTTAAGTCTGTACAACACTCTTTATTGATATCAAATGGATCAGGTCCGTAGCACAATTTCACTAGTCCTATTTGCATTAATGAACTTATCCAATATAACAAATAAATTGCACACTTATCCACTAGTCCCGCCCGTAGTAACGATTCACTAAGTCTAACAAGTATATTTCGCACTCGCGTTATAATTCGGTGAAGACCAGGGTCCGGATTATTATTTCGGGTCGTGACCGAGACTCGCGAGGACTCGAAGTTTTTGTCAGAGATAGCGGCGTTAACTTATAAAATGGAAATCGAGGTAGCGAAGGCCAGGAGAGGAAAAACGGTGCTTTTTCCTCTAGGTTTGAAAAATATCTGCCCTTCTTCATTCTGTCTGCTCTAGGGGTGCGTTTGAAGGGAGTCTCCTCAGACCCCCACCAAGGGTTTCGAAATTGTCTCTTGGATTCGTTCGTCCAATAGGGGAGTACAGGGTCGTGAAGTAACGCGCGATTTTTAACTTTCACCAACCTCTATTTGTGTACCTAGAAAGGGGTGTGCATTTCCTGACCGTCTGGAACGCACGTGGGTTTTTATGGTTTAATAGACAGGGGTCATCTGACTAGGCTCGTCTAAAAAACAACAAAAAAATAGAAAGGGTTTACAGTCCATCTTTTCAGATTTATGAGTTTTCCCCAAGTGATTGACATGGGAAGCTTTCTAGATTTATGTTATTCTCGAAAGGTTTGTGCGACTCTAAATTATGTATTTGCGTTTTTGTCCATGACTTAAAGAAAGGTTATTTATATGAGTTGAGAGTTAAATGAGAGCCATCCGTTAAATTAGTTACGTTTAGAAAACTCTAAGAACCGTGAGAGAGTTTTCCAGTTTCAGGACTCTGGTCTTCATCTGTCGTGCATATTTCCTTAACTATATATATATATATAAAAGAGAAAAGAGCAAGGGACAGTTCAATCAGTATTTTAATATTAAATTAACATTTTAAAGTTAATCTGTCTTCCTAAACTTAATAATAATAATAATAATAATAATCATTATAATTTGATTGTCTCGCGCGAGTGGTCGATAACGTAGACATCGTCGAGATATTCGTTGTTTTTTAAGCTACAGATGGCGTTGGAATAAAACGTAATTTTATAATTACGTTACACCTTCCCCCTTAACAAGAAAAAGGCGCTTCGAATGAAGTGACTTTTTCAAGGCAGGAAGGTCTGTAATTTCTTCGCATACATTCGCATACGTAGGTCTAGTCAATTAATTGATCTTAATAGAGATTTACATATAATATAACATTTCTAGTTACTAATACTGGTGATGATTACTTAGTTGTCTATATTTTCCTTTACGATATTCCCCTAGCATTCAACTTTTAGGTTCCTAAATTTATTTACTTAACGCTAACTTGACGCTATAATTAATTTAAAATTCTAGTATATATATAAAAAAAAATTTTCTTGTTGTGACGATGCGATGTATTTTATTGTTTCGTGACCAACTTTCCTTTTTCCGTTATCTAAGTTTTATTCTTATTTATGTTTGTTTATGACTATGTTTCTATATTCGTATATAAATTATTCTTCCGTTGGTTCTGTTTCTATGAGGACGGGGAAGGCAGCGAGTTTTAGCTTATAGAGGTGAACAATTTTTGTTTTATTAGTTGTAATTCGGATTTCCGCGTTTGAATTTCCAAGTAATCGCTCTAAGATATAAGGGCCTTTATAATATGCATCAAGTTTTGAGACGCGAGGTTCATTCAAAAAATATACTGAATCTCCTACTTGGAAGTTTAGTGGGTTCGTTTTTACGTCATAGTATCGTTTCGATCTTCTTTTAGCTGCGATTAAGTTCTCAGTGGCGGTCGACTGTATGCTACCGATTTTTCGAAATAGCTCTTTCATATATTCTACGTAAGTTGGTGGTACCCTTTCTTCAGAAATACCCGAGGGGAGTCTGGGTTCTCTTCCAAATACTAGGACGTAAGGCGTGAAGCCGGTTGACTCATGAACCGAGGTATTGTAGCAGAAGACAGCCCAGTTCTGCTTTGTTGCAAAAACCTTCAAATATTCGATAAGGGTGATATGGCTTCGCTCGAGTGAGCCTAGAGATTGCGGGTGGAAAGCAGTGGAAGTTACCCTTTCAATATGAAATATTTTGCAAAATGTTTTCATAATGTCAGATGTGAAATTACTACCTTGATCTGAATGAATTACTCTAGGACAGCCGTAACGTGAAATAAATTCCTCAGCAAGAGCATGCGCTACTGAAATTGCGTTTATTGAGGCTAGGGGTATCGCGTCAGAATATTTCGAGAAGTTGTCTTGGATGGTGAGAATGTATTTATTCCCTGACTCCGTTTCTGGCAGAGGACCTACGATGTCGATTTGTATTTTATCGAAAGGCTGCGTTGGTGTGTCAGTGATCTTCATTGGTTGACGATTTTTTATTCGGACCAGTTTATTTTCCTGACATTTCCGACAAAGCCTCACGAAATTTTCGACGTCGAGTTTGAGATTTTTCCAGTAGAAGTTTCCGCGGATGCGCCAGTATGTTTTCGAAACGCCTTTATGACCGCCGATAGTGGATTCGTGGCTTTCTCTAATTATCCGCTCGCGATTTTCTTTTGGAGGAAATTGAATTTCGCTGGAACAAACGCATACTCGCAGGCCAGATCCTGAAAAATGTTGACGTATTATCTGTTCAACTGAGATCCATGATATCTGGTCTAGATCGTTTCCTACCTTTGAGACCTTAACGGATGTCACCTTCAGGATCTCCATGGCTTGTTTTAAACGTGAGATTGCGCCTGAAATAATGTTCAGAAAGGGTTTATCTTCTCCTTTTTCGCATATTACTACGTTGAAAACATATCTACCATTTGACGCGAGAACCGTTACATGACCCAGTGGAAGATTTTGTTGCTTTAGTAAGTTCGCGTCGAGTATATTAGCATTAACCAGTTCTTTGTTTACATTTGAATTTAATGTACAATCTGACGATATAAAATTAAGGATATGAGATTTTCCCATTTTTATTGTGTCTTTACTGTAAAAAATACATGAATCGGTTAATACAAAAACAGAAGAAATTTCTAAGCCCGTTACGTCATCAGGAATCATTCCATTCCCTTTTTCACGCCCACTTGTCGCACACGTGTCCTGTGAGCCCGAGCCACCCCCTTCCCCATCGACATTTAGTACTCTCGCTACACCAGCAAATTCTCCGGCACCTTCGCCCCACTTCTCAC
Source organism: Diplolepis rosae (assembly GCA_030998225.1). NCBI lineage: Eukaryota > Metazoa > Arthropoda > Insecta > Hymenoptera > Diplolepididae > Diplolepis > Diplolepis rosae. The sequence continues at coordinate 2,054,495 of JAPYXD010000161.1, forward strand.
TCGAACTTTGCGAGTGACGTAAACCTGAGGGTGTCGCCGGACCATCCGACAGCTTGTCGGACACTTTTATAGTACTATTATCACAGTCCTTACTTGATTCTGTGTCGCACTGGACATTCAAGTTTTTCCTTTGGGACTCATCGATATAGGGATTAAGGGTCCCGTGACTCACAAAGATCATTTCTACAAGATTTTCTACTTCCTTTTCTGCTGCTGCGCCTCCCGGGTTAACCTCCCCCACTCTCGGCATCTCAGCGCACGGCGAGTGGTGTGCACTGTCCATCACCGGTTCGATGAGAGCAGAAGATGGGGTTGGAATGCAGGGAGCACAGAAGGTTGCTGCACAAAAGGGGTTTCTTGACAAGGCATCTGCGTTTACGTTAGCGTTACCGGGTTTATATACAATATCATAGTCGTACTCGCTCAACTTAATCTTCCATCGGGCCAGTCTCGACACGGGATCCTTTAAATTATTCAACCAAATTAGAGGTCTGTGATCGGTAACAAGAGTGAACTTTTGTCCGTATACATATGGGCGAAAATGATGAACAGCCCAAACGATTCCTAGGAGCTCCTTTTCTGTCGTAGAGTAGTTTATTTCGGCCGGATTTAATACTCGAGAAGCGAACGCTATAGGTAAGTCCTTACCGATTGTTCCCTGGCTCAGTACGGCGCCTAGTGCAAAATTTGAAGCGTCAGTTGTGACGATAAAGGGTTGGTCGAATTTAGGATATTGCAAAATAGGCTCGTTACAAATTTTGTCGCGAAGGGTTTCAAAAGCATTTTGGTGAGCCTTTGACCAAACGAATCGCACGCCCTTTTTCAATAATTCTGTGAGAGGTTTTGCTATACTTGCAAAATTTGGAATGAATCTACGATAGTATCCGATTAGGCCCAAAAATTGTTTGATATTTTTTGGGGATTTAGGGATAGGGAATTTTTTTACAGCCTCGATTTTCTTGGGATCCGGTTTTACACCTGATTCTGTTATTACATGTCCTAGGTAGGTGATTTCTTTCTTCAGAAATTGACATTTTTCTGATTGTAAGACCAAACCAGCTGATTTTAAACGTCCTAACAGGGCCCTTAGTTTCCTATCATGATCTTCTAGGGAGTTTCCATAGACGACAATGTCGTCCATGTAAACAAATAATTCTATACCTTGAAGACCGGTTAAAATATGGTCCATTAATCTCTGGAAGGTTGCGGGGGCGTTCTTTAATCCAAATGGCATTCTTGTAAATTCTAAATGTGCATAAGGAGTAGAGAACGCTGTTTTTGCCATAGAATCTGGGTGCATAGGAATTTGGTGAAAACCGGATGCCAAATCAAGGACGGAGAAATAGCGAGCACTGCCTAATTGGTCGACAATGTCGGTGATGTTGGGAAGGGGGTAAGCATCTCCGACAGTTTGTTCGTTCAGCGCTCTGTAGTCTATAACCATTCTCCACCTTTTATTTCCCTGTGCATCGGCCTTTTTGGGTACGATCCACAGGGGGGAGTTGTAGGGGGAAGAAGAGGGTTGAACAATGCCATTCTTTAGCAGGTCATCAACCTGTGTGCGTATTTCTTCTTTGAGGATTTGCGGGCTACGATACTGTTTAGTGTGTATCGGGCGTTTGTCCATAGTGACTATTTCATGAGCTATAGCCGTAGCGCCCTTTAATTTGTCGCCAGGTAGATGAAACTGATAGAGGTGGTCGCTTAGTATGAAGAGTATACTACGTTTTTCTTCCTCTGTTGTTTCCGTAAGGTCTATAATTTTTAGAAGGGTAGCTAAGCGAGCAGCGTGCTCCTTACGGCCTTCAGGGGAGAGAGGGGAGTCTTTACCACTTCTGTCACGTGGCGGGACAGCGATATACTGTTGCAGGTTGACAGGTGGTAAAGAAAGATGGATTTCACTGCTATTGGAGTTAATAGCATAGCATCTCGCTTCATTCCCGTTCCTTCTAACAATGGTTTCGCCTATAAAAATCCCTGGGCCGGCATCAATTCTTTCTATATACCCTTCATCTAGTTGTGTTTCCTTGATTGGAATGTTAATTAGAGTTTTTGTTCGTTCTGGTAGTTTGACTCTTGTGTAATTGACGCTAGATAAACTACCTGAACCTAATTTGAGAGTCATATCTGCTATTTTTAAGGTAGAGTTGTGGTTTCCCAAAAAGTTCATTCCTAAAATGCCCTCCTGTAAAATGGGAAAATTTCTAGGTACGATTTGAAACGCTGACTCTACCCCTTTTATTTTTATTGTGAATTCCCCTAGTGTTTTAATTATTCCTGGTCCTATCCCTACCAAGTCATATATTTTACGATAATTGATGCGAACGCGAGAATGAACCGCGGTTTCTTTGATTAAATTTAGTTCGGATCCAGTGTCGATCATAAAAACCGCGGAATTTTGATTAAACGCGTTATTATCGATTTTTATTGTAGGGTTTCCGAACCTTCCGTCTGATTGTTGGAGGCAGACGAGTATACGATTTTGGGGCGTTGCGTTTTGTTGGAGGTCATCGTTGCCCCGGCATGATGACCCTTTTTCGAGTTTAAATCCGCTTTCGTCAAGTAGCGCGCTCGTTTTGCCTCCCTTTCTTTGTCGTGTTTTTCTTTTAAGAAACATTCCCTAATTTCGTGACCCTTAACCTCGCAATACTTACAAAATTTACTTAGGGGTTTCCCCCTTTCTAGTTGTGGACAATTCCGTTTGATGTGTCCTGATTTTTTACATTAAAAGCATTGAATAAGGGGTGATTGACCCCTTGACCTACTGCCTTCCTCGTCAATACTTATATGAGCTACTCTCTTTCGATTAACGCTGTTAAATAAAGAATTAGGGCGTTGTACACTAGTACTTGCCTCGTTTTCGTGGACTCTGTTTCAGCTCTTATTTTCTAAATCTGCCTCCGCGGCCAACTCGATTGCAAAATCCAGGGTAGGGGGGACTTATCTTTCATGAAAATCAAAGTATCTCTATCGAGACCGCGAACAAAATTTTTAATTGCATTTTCGATATACTCCTCGCATCTTTCCCGCCCTTTTTCTCCACGGTTTCTTTCCATAACTTTAGAAATGATTTTGTTCAACAGAAAACTAACCCTTGTCCCATAATCTGAAATTGTTTCTCCTATACTTCTTTGGATATTAGCGAGCTCCTGCGTCAGCTGGCTAGTATCTTCTCTTGGGATATAGATGCTTTGTAGGATGCGCAAAATTTCATCTAAGGTGATTCCCACTCTATCCTGGATATACCTTCGAGCTGGTCCTGTAACCCTATTTCTAACGAGTATCGCTAAGTAAATCATTTCGTTAGGTTCTAAGAGCGCTGCCGCTGCTTTACATTGTTCGGTAAACATGCTAACGGACATGTTCGTACCGTTGAACTCTGGGACAAGATCTTTCGCAAATTTGAGACCTTCCCCTATTTTCCTAATCGGGTTTGAAGTGATAGACGAGAGTTCAGGCGTATCGGACCTCTCGGACGGGTTATATCGGGCACGAAGATCGACAACTTGATTAGAGTTACGTGCAGTATTTTCTTGTACTGCAATGTTTAAATGGTTGCTACTGCCAGCACTATTTAGTGAAGTGGAATCTATTGATTCGAGATTCTGATCTTGGTTTGTTAAATTTTGATCATGAGAGGGGAGGTTCTTTTTTGATTTTCTGCCCGGTGGATTTTTCCGGCCATTCGCATTTGATTTTCTTAAATTCATGGTTCGCGTTTTAAATATTAAGCGAGAAAAAAAAAATAAATAAAAATGAATCTAGTTCGCGTGAGGATTTAAATGAGAATTTAAGTGTAATGAAAAATTATAGAAATCAATTCTTATTAGTTTTCGGGATTGTGAGATCAACTGAATTTTCCTGATATTTGCACTCGTAAATTGGGACTGTAAGTATTTTATACTTTTATGTTCCTACACTGTTAGAAATTGTATTAGATTTAATATAAACAGACAAAATATATGTGTGAGTAATATATAGAATTCAAATAATTCAATAAAATATCAAATCAAATAATTGAGTAATGTTTCTGGCAGTATAATGGTGTGTCGATATTCGTGTCTAATCTACACTGAGAGAAAGTATTAGTCGTGACTACCCATTTTTTATATATAAAGAGAAAGGGGGTCACAAGTATGTTTTTTTTATTCTGTATCAGCTAGACACCTTATCTCTTACGGCTAGATTAACTAAGTAGCAATGACAAAAATTTTTAGTAAAGCTTATAAAATCCGATTAATAGTAGAAGTTATCAATACGTTTTTGTAAAAGTTACCAATTGCGTTAATTGCTATTACTATTTGTCCAGTTTAGTTATTATAAAAAATATATATATTTTTCGAGATAACGGAGAATAGTTCTATTAAAACTATTTCAATATCTTAATTAGAAGGTGATGAATTTTTTCGTCCGTGCATGATTAAAATAGTGATTCCAGCTTTGAGAAAAAAGGTTAAATTGATCGTTCTATCTATTTTATTTCAGTTAAAGTCGATGGAAAGTTTCTTAGGTTACAATTGTTTGGGAGAAAAATCTTTTAATTATGGTTTTTTTTTCAAAAAAAAAATGTAATAAAGATGAAAATTGTTGACATACTTTCCATCACAAACTGCACAACGGTTTACAATTATACCTTAAAATTACCATGATTTAATTCTTCTCATTTTAATGAAGGACAGAGAAAAATTTTAGGTAATCAATGTATGTGACTATTTCAAAACGATTCTCAACAGTTGATAAGCAGGAAAAATCCATTCGTCTGTACAATTATTTCTTGAAGTTTACTATTATCAAAGATTTATAATTACATGAAATATTACATATGAGAATAACATAATTACTTTTCTCCAACTAAATGAATTTGATCAATTTTACAAAAAACTAATAACATACTTAGTTCCATAGACTTTTGGGTATTGGTAAGTTTTACAAAATCTTGGTACTGCTTACTAAAAATAAATAGTCGTCCCTTCAATCAAAATTAACGTAATAAAAATAATAGAATTTATGAAGGCAGAACAGATGAAGAATTTCATATAACTATATCTAGGACTTACTACTTATTACGGTGCTCGAGGTACGTTAATCCAAATTACACAACTTGCACCTTTAAATTATAACACTACAGATTTCGCACTTAACTCAAATTTTACACTTATAAGACTAATTGTAGATTCCGATGACGATGGCTCGTTCTACTGGAACACGTTGATGACCTCCAGGTGGTTGATTGTTGGTTGATCGCCGGCAGTCCCTCGAAGGATCGTACTTCGCGCACGATCGTCAATTTCAAAAATCCCACGATGGACTTGCTCCAAGTTCCTTAATATTTGGAAGTCAGTGAAGTATACGAAGTCGTTTATCCGCTTCCTCGGTGGTAGTAGTAATTAGTAATTTGATTCTTCGTCTTCTTGTTGTGGCTTCTGACTATATCTAGAAAATAGCCATGTCGTTATTCAGTTGAATGGTTGCAGAAATTCCTTTCTTCCTCTTTGAGTCTTTAGTCGTCGATTATTCAGATGGAGTCCAATAGATATCTTCTTCTTCTTCTTCTTCTTGGTGGATGGTAGTTATTTGCGTGAAATAAATTATTATTATTTCATTTTTGTTATCGGTGTTGAATCGTGGAATGGTCCGATTTAAATTCGAATTCCCGGCATCCAGGTGCAGCAATCCCATCGCTGCCACCAATTTAATTGTCACGTCCTAGACACTGCTTTTGCGAGATGGCGTGTTCGTCGCTGCGTTAGCTGTAGAAACAGCGGCCTGGGATTGCGTAAACGCTGGCGGGAGAGTTTAAAGTACGGGGTAAATTTAAGTCTGTACAACACTCTTTATTGATATCAAATGGATCAGGTCCGTAGCACAATTTCACTAGTCCTGTTTGCATTAATGAACTTATCCAATATAACAAATAAATTGCACACTTATCCACTAGTCCCGCCCGTAGTAACGATTCACTAAGTCTAACAAGTATATTTCGCACTCGCGTTATAATTCGGTGAAGACCAGGGTCCGGATTATTATTTCGGGTCGTGACCGAGACTCGCGAGGACTCGAAGTTTTTGTCAGAGATAGCGGCGTTAACTTATAAAATGGAAATCGAGGTAGCGAAGGCCAGGAGAGGAAAAACGGTGCTTTTTCCTCTAGGTTTGAAAAATATCTGCCCTTCTTCATTCTGTCTGCTCTAGGGGTGCGTTTGAAGGGAGTCTCCTCAGACCCCCACCAAGGGTTTCGAAATTGTCTCTTGGATTCGTTCGTCCAATAGGGGAGTACAGGGTCGTGAAGTAACGCGCGATTTTTAACTTTCACCAACCTCTATTTGTGTACCTAGAAAGGGTTGTGCATTTCCTGACCGTCTGGAACGCACGTGGGTTTTTATGGTTTAATAGACAGGGGTCATCTGACTAGGCTCGTCTAAACAACAACAAAAAAATAGAAAGGGTTTACAGTCCATTTTTCAGATTTATGAGTTTTTCCCAAGTGATTGACATGGGAAGCTTTCTAGATTTATGTTATTCTCGAAAGTTTTGTGCGACTCTAAATTATGTATTTGCGTTTTTGTCCATGACTTAAAGAAAGGTTATTTATATGAGTTGAGAGTTGAAATTTGAATAGACGGGTGTTTTTTTATTTATACGAAGTGCCATCCGTTAAATTAGTTACGTTTAGAAAACTCTAAGAACCGTGAGAGAGTTTTCCAGTTTCAGGACTCTGATCTTCATCTGTCGTGCATATTTCCTTAACTATATATATATATATATAAAAGAGAAAAGAGCAAGGGACAGTTCAATCAGTATTTTAATATTAAATTAACATTTTAAAGTTAATCTGTCTTCCTAAACTTAATAATAATAACAATAATAATCATTATAATTTGATTGTCTCGCGCGAGTGGTCGATAACGTAGACAACGTCGAGATATTCGCTGTTTTTTAAGCTACAGATGGCGTTGGAATAAAACGTAATTTTATAATTACGTTACATCGCATTCCCGTTGCAACGATATTATAAACTTAGATGCGGCGAGTGGCCTTGGAGTGGGGGAACGATATATATAGAACATCACTCTTTCTTGGGTATCGAGGTGCTGCCCTCTTCACAACTTTCAGCTGTTTCCATGGCGACGCGTGTTTCTCGCAGTGTCTTCTGAATTCGAAAACACGGAGATGCTCGAAAATCTTCGGGAGACTTCGGCTCTCTCCTTATTTCGTCTATATATAGCATATGCGAAATAAAGTAAAAGCAAGCGTTCCCTAACTTTCTTAGTTTCTGCGATTTCTTCGATTCGATGTCTCATGCATCTCGTCGTCTGCTCGCCTGGCGACTTCTATTTACAAAATTTGTCAGCTTTCAAATTTTGTAAAAAGTCTTAAATAATGTTGATGACGTGACATAAATTTTATGAATTTCAGGAAATGTTAAATAATTCTTTCGAGTGTGTGATCTGCAAGGACTATTTATCCGATACTCTTTGTTTGTAGACTTTAAATGCAGAATTTGAGGTTAGGTTCATAACCTGTTGTATTCAAGTAGTTTTATTTTTGAAATTATATCGTGACATGTTTCCGTACATGTTCAATGTTTTATTGACCCACAATAATAATTTTGTAATAGTTAATTTGGCATGGGGTCAGTTTTGATACGGATTTATTTTTTTAAGTGATAGAACACATAAAAAATACAAAAGGCAAACGTTTCGGCCTCAAATGGGGGCCCTCTTCAGTGCCAATTAGCTTAATAGTAACCTTTAAATATTTATTAACTAAGACATGAAACTTAACAATTATTGTATTTTTTGTTTTTTTCTTTTTTTCCTTTGCTTATTGATATTAGAAAAAGATAGAGTAAACATGCGGAAAGACTTATGGGTAAGCGAGTTCCTAGGTGTGAAGGAAACAGACCGTTCCAAAAACTGTTCCAACGAGTAATCCTCTCCCACAGGAACCGTGAAAAATGCGACCGCACTCTCTCTAGGGCACATATATAAACACAATTATTTCACCAAAGAAAGAAACAACACGATGGAGAATATAACGTGGATCCTTGGTAAAGCACGCACAGCAAACCACACAAATTCACGAGCACCAGAAGTAAAGGACACTGAAGTTAAAACAATAAGAACGATGTAATTGGTACGGAAAAATTTTTATTTTGTATTTTCTCCGAAGCCGCAGAGATGACAGACGAAAGTAAGTCCACCACTCTGCCACATGGCTAAAAGAAAACTGATTTGGGAAGAAGTCGTATTTAGGAAGACTAGTGTTCAGAGTTTGTCGTGTATATAAAGCAATCTCCAGATAGGTCAGGTTCCAACACCAAGGGTTATACACAGTAAAATCTTATTTTAATGTCCTCGGCACTTGAGATTATTATGTGCTCAAGCGTCCGACAAAAGCAAAGACCCACCACATGTTCGAAAAACTCTGTAAGGAAAGGCACTCACTACGGTCCCGACGTCGTAAAAATTGTACACATTTCTGTGGGTATAGAAAGTAAAATGCAACTAAAGTGGAAATTCACGAAAAATTAATTTCCTGGTTTTTCGAAACCTCTGATTCTTAATAACTGGAACCCGGAAAAATACAATATTAAGTTTATAAGTATGATGTCCGAGTTTTTCAGATTATAAGACTGTTGTAAAGTGGCAAAATATTACGAGAGTTATTCGAACTCTGACTTAAATAGAGTGTCCAATTAATACAGTAGCACTACGGATTCTAAGACTGATAAAAAATGGCCAAGTAATGCGCGAGCACTTCGGACTCTAATTCTGAATAAGGTGGCCAAGTAATGCACGAGCACATCAGACTCTGATTCTGAGTAAGGTGGCCAAGTAATGCGCGAACTCTTCGGACTCAGATTTTCAGTAAGGTGGCCAAGTAATGCGCGAGTTCAATAGACGTCAGGACTGATATAAATGCAAAAATAGCCGCGTAATACGCGAGATCAAACGAAGTCTGACCTAAATAAGGAGGCAAAGTAATGCGCGAATTCTTCGGACTCTGGCTTAAAATTATGTGGCCAAGTAATTCGCGAGGTCAATGGACGTCAGGACTGATATAAATGCTCAAAAAGCCGCGAAACACGCGAGATCAAACAAAGTCTGACCTAAATAAGGTGGCAAAGTAATGCGCGAGCTCTTCGGACTCAGATTTTCAGTAAGGTGGCCAAGTAATGCTCGAGTTCAATGGACGTCAGGACTGATATAAATACAAAAATAGCCGCGTAATACGCGAGTTGAACGAAGTCTGATCTGAAAAGAGTGGCCAAGTATTGCGCGAATTCTTAGGGGTATAAGAATTTTTATAAAGTGGCCAAAAAATAATAATTAAAACGTTGTCTCCTTAGTCTATGACCTGAACAAGGCGGCCAAGTAATGCGCGAGCACTTCGGACTCAGATTTTCAGTAAGGTGGCCGCGTGATACGCGAAATCAAACGAAATCTGACCTAAATAAGGTTGCAAAGTAATGCGCGAATTCTTAGTACAGAATTTTTATATATAAAGTGTCCAAGTAATGCGCGAGTTCAATGGACGTCAGGACTGATATAAATGCAAAAATAGCCGCGTAATACGCGAGATCAAACGAAATCTGACCTACATAAGGTGGCAAAGTAATGCGCGAGCTCTTCGGACTCTGGCTTAAAATTATGTGGCCAAGTAATTCGCGAGTTCAATGGACGTCAGGACTGATATAAATGCACAAAAAGCCGCGTAATACGCGAGATCAAACAAAGTCTGACCTAAATAAGGTGGCAAAGTAATGCGCGAGCTCTTCGGACTCAGATTTTCAGTAAGGTGGCCAAGTAATGCGCGAGTTCAATGGACGTCAGGACTGATATAAATACAAAAATAGCCGCGTAATACGCGAGTTGAACAAAGTCTGATCTGAAAAGAGTGGCCAAGTAATGCGCGAATTCTTAGGGGTATAAGAATTTTTATAAAGTGGCCAAAAAATAATAATTAACGCGTAGGCTCGTTATACTCTGACCTGAATAAAGCGGCCAAGTAATGCGCGAGCACTTCGGACTCTGATTTTCAGTAAGGTGGCCAAGTAATGCGCGAGTTCAATGGACGTCAGGACTGATATAAATGCAAAAATAGCCGCGTAATACGCGAGATCAAACAAAGTCTGACCTAAATAAGGTGGCAAAGTAATGCGCGAATTCTTAGTACAGGATTTTTATATAAAGTGGCCAAGTAATGCGCGAGCTCTTCGGACTCTGGCTTAAAGTTTTTTGGCCAAGTAATGCGCGAGTTCAATGGACGTCAGGACTGATATAAATGCAAAAATAGCCGCGTAATACGCGAGATCAAACAAAGTCTGACCTAAATAAGGTGGAAAAGTAATGCGCGAATTCTTAGTACAGGATCTTTATATAAAGCGGCCAAGTAATGCGCGAGCACTTCGGACTCTGATTTTCAGTAAGGTGGCAAAGTAATGCGCGAGTTCAATGGACGTTAGGACTGATATAAATGCAAAAATAGCCGCGTAATACGTGAGATCAAACGAAGTCTGACCTAAATAAGGTGGCAAAGTAATGCGCGAATTCTTAGTACAGGATTTTTATATAAAGTGGCCAAGTAATGCGCGAGCTCTTCGGACTCTGGCTTAAAGTTTTTTGGCCAAGTAATGCGCGAGTTCAATGGACGTCAGGACCGATACAAATGCAAAAATAGCCGCGTAATACGTGAGATCAAACGAAGTCTGACCTAAATAAGGAGGCACGGTTATGCGCGAATTCTTAGTACAGAATTTTTATATATAAAGTGGCGAAGTAATGCGCGAGTTCAATGGACGTCAGGACTGATATAAATGCAAAAATAGCCGCGTAATACGCGAGATCAAACGAAGTCTGACCTAAATAAGGTGGCAAAGTAATGCGCGAATTCTTAGTACAGGATTTTTATATAAAGTGGCCAAGTAATGCGCGAGCTCTTCGGACTCTGGCTTAAAGTTTTTTGGCCAAGTAATGCGCGAGTTCAATGGACGTCAGGACTGATATAAATGCAAAAATAGCCGCGTAATACGCGAGATCAAACAAAGTCTGACCTAAATAAGGTGGCAAAGTAATGCGCGAATTCTTAGTACAGGATTTTTATATAAAGTGGCCAAGTAATGCGCGAAATCTTCGGACTCTGGCTTAAAGTTTTTTGGCCAAGTAATGCGCGAGTTCAATGGACGTCAGGACTGATATAAATGCAAAAATAGCCGCGTAATACGTGAGATCAAACGAAGTCTGACCTAAATAAGGTGGCAACGTAATGCGCGAATTCTTAGTACAGAATTTTTATATAAAGTGGCCAAGTAATGCGCGACCTCTTTGGACTCTGGCTTAAAATTATGTGGCCAAGTAATGCGCGAGTTCAATGGACGTCAGGACTGATATAAATGCAAAAATAGCCGCGTAATACGCGAGATCAAACAAAGTCTGACCTAAATAAGGTGGAAAAGTAATGGGCGAATTCTTAGTACAGGATTTTTATATAAAGTGGCCAAGTAATGCGCGAGCTCTTCGGACTCTGGCTTAAATTTATGTGGCCAAGTAACGCGCGAGTTCAATGGACGTCAGGACTGATATAAATGCAAAAATAGCCGCGTAATACGCGAGATCAAACGAAATCTGACCTAAAAAAGGTGGCAAAGTAATGCGCGAATTCTTAGTACAGAATTTTTATATAAATTGGCCAAGTAATGCGCGAGCTCTTCGGACTCTGGCTTAAAATTATGTGGCCAAGTAATGCGCGAGTTCAATGGACGTCAGGACTGATACAAATGCAAAAATAGCCGCGCAATACGCGAGATCAAGCAAAGTCTGACCTAAATAAGGTAGCAAAGTAATGCGCCAATTCTTAGTACAGAATTTTTATATATAAAGTGGCCAAGTAATGCGCGAGTTTAATGGACGTCAGGACTGATATGAATACAAAACTAGGCGCGTAATACGCGAGATCAAACGAAATCTGACCTAAATAAGGTGGCAAAGTAATGCGCAAATTCTTAGGGGTATAAGAATTTTTATAAAGTGCCCAAAAAATAATAATTAACGCGTAGGCTCGTTATACTATGACCTGAATAAGGCGGCCAAGTAATGCGCGAGCACTTCGGACTCAGATTTTCAGTAAGGTGGCCAAGTAATGCGCGAGTTCAATGGACGTCAGGAATAATATAAATGCAAAAATAGCCGCGTAATACGCGACATCAAACGAAATCTGACCTAAATAAGGTGGCAAAGTAATGCGCGAGCTCTTCGGACTCTGGCTTAACATTATGTGGCCAAGCAATGCGCGAGTTCAATGGACGTCATGACTGATATAAATGCACAAAAAGCCGCGTAATACGCGAGATCAAACAAAGTCTGACCTAAATAAGGTGGCAAAGTAATGCGCGAATTCTTAGTACAGAATTTTCATATATAAAGTGGCCAAGTAATGCGCGAGTTTAATGAACGTCAGGACTGATATGAATACAAAAATAGGCGCGTAATACGCGAGATCAAACAAAGTCTGACCTAAATAAGGTGGCAAAGTACTGCGCGAGCTCTTGGGACTCTGGCTTAAAATTATGTCGCCAAGTAATGCGCGAGTTCAATGGACGTCAGGACTGATATAAATACAAAAATAGCCGCGTAATACGCGAGTTGAACGAAGTCTGATCTGATAAGAGTGGCCAAGTAATGCGCGAATTCTTAGGGGTATAAGAATTTTTATAAAGTGGCCAAAAAATAATAATTAACGCGTAGGCTCGTTATACTCTGACCTGAATAAAGCGGCCAAGTAATGCGAGAGCACTTCGGACTCAGATTTTCAGTAAGGTGGCCAAGTAATGCGCGAGTTCAATGGACGTCAGGACTGATATAAATGCAAAAATAGCCGCGTAATACGCGAGATCAAACAAAGTCTGACCTAAATAAGGTGGCAAAGTACTGCGCGAGCTCCTCGGACTCTGGCTTAAAATTATGTGGCCAAGTAATGCGCGAGATCAATGGACGTCTGGACTGATACAAATACACAAATAGCCGCGTAATACGCGAGATGAACAAAGTCTGATCTGATAAGAGTGGACAAGTAATGCGCCAATTCTTAAGGGTATAAGTATTTTTATAAAGTGGCCAAAAAATAATAATTAACGCGTAGGCTCGTTATACTATGACCTGAATAAAGCGGACAAGTTATGCTCGAGGTATTCGGTATATGATTTTCAGTAAGGTGGCCAAGTAATGCGCGAGTTCAATGGACGTCAGGACTGATATAAATGCAAAAATAGCCGCGTAATACGCGAGATCAAACGAAATCTGACCTAAATAAGGTGGAAAAGTAATGCGCGAATTCTTAGTACAGAATTTTTATATAAAGTGGCCAAGTAATGCGCGAGCTCTTCGGACTCTGGCTTAAAATTATGTGGCCAAGTAATGCGCGAGCTCTTCGGACTCTAGCTTAACATTATGTGGCCAAGTACTGCGCGAGTTCATTGGACGTCAGGACTGATATAAATGCACAAAAAGCCGCGTAATACGTGAGGTCAAACAAAGTCTGACCTAAATAAGGTGGAACAGTAATACGCGAGCTCTTCGGACTCTGGTTTAAAATTATGTGGCCAAGTAATACGCGAGTTCAATGGACGTCAGGACTGATACAAATGCACAAAAAGCCGCGTAATACGCGAGATCAAACAAAGTTTGACCTAAATAAGGTGGCAAAGTAATGCGCGAATTCTTAGTACAGAATTTTTATATATAAAGTGGCCAAGTAATGCGCGAGTTTATGGACGTCAGGACTGATATGAATACAAAAATAGGTGCGTAATACGCGAGTTGAACGCAGTCTGACCTGAAAAGAGTGGCCAAGTAATGCGCGAATTCTTAGGGGTATAAGAATTTTTATAAAGTGGCCAAAAAATAATAATTAACACTTAGGGACCTTAGACTCTGACCTGAATAAAGCGGCCAAGTAATGCGCGAGCACTTCGGACTCAGATTTTCAGTAAGGTGGCCAAGTAATGCACGAGTTCAATGGACGTCAGGACTGATATAAATGCAAAAATAGCCGCGTAATACGCGAGATCAAACAAAGTCTGACCTTAATAAGGTGGCAAAGTACTGCGCGAGCTCCTCGGACTCTGGCTTAAAATTATGTGGCCAAGTAATGCGCGAGTTCAATGGACGTCAGGACTGATATAAATACAAAAATAGCCGCGTAATACGCGAGTTGAACGAAGTCTGATCTGATAAGAGTGGCCAAGTAATGCGCGAATTCTTAGGGGTATAAGAATTTTTATAAAGTGGCCAAAAAATAATAATTAACGCGTAGGCTAGTTATACTCTGACCTGAATAAAGCGGCCAAGTAATGCGCGAGCACTTCGGACTCTGATTTTCAGGAAGGTGGCCAAGTAATGCGCGAGTTCAATGGACGTCAGGACTGATATAAATGCAAAAATAGCCGCGTAATACGCGAGATCAGACGAAATCTGACCTAAATAAGTTGGAAAAGTAATGCGCGAATTCTTAGTACATATTTTTTATATAAAGTGGCCAAGTAATGCGCGAGCTCTTCGGACTCTGGCTTAAAATTATGTGGCCAAGTAATGCGCGAGCTCTTCGGTCTCTGGCTTAACATTATGTGGCCCAGTAATGCGCGAGTTCAATGGACGTCAGGACTGATATAAATGCACAAAAAGCCGCGTAATATGCGAGATCAAACAAAGTCTGACCTAAATAAGGTGGCACAGTAATGCGCGAGCTCTTCGGACTCTGGTTTAAAATTATGTGGCCAAGTAATGCGCGGGTTCAATGGACGTCAGGACTGATATAAATACAAAAATAGCCGCGTAATACGCGAGTTGAACGAAGTCTGATCTGATAAGAGTGGACAAGTAATGCGCCAATTCTTAAGGGTATAATTATTTTTATAAAGTGGCCAAAAAATAATAATTAACACTTAGGGTCCTTAGACTCTGACCTGAATAAAGCGGCCAAGTAATGCGCGAGCACTTCGGACTCAGATATTCAGTAAGGTGGCCAAGTAATGCGCGAGTTCAATGGACGTCAGGACTGATATAAATGCAAAAATAGCCGCGTAATACGCGAGATCAGACGAAATCTGACCTAAATAAGGTGGAAAAGTAATGCGCGAATTCTTAGTACAGAATTTTTATATAAAGTGGCCAAGTAATGCGCGAGCTCTTCGGACTCTGGCTTAAAATTATGTGGCCAAGTAATGCGCGAGCTCTTCGGTCTCTGGCTCAACATTATGTGGCCAAGTAATGCGCGAGTTCAATGGACGTCAGGACTGATATAAATGCACAAAAAGCCGCGTAATATGCGAGATCAAACAAAGTCTGACCTAAATAAGGTGGCACAGTAATGCGCGAGCTCTTCGGACTCTGGCTTAAAATTATGTGGCCAAGTAATGCGCGGGTTCAATGGACGTCAGGACTGATATAAATACAAAAATAGCCGCGTAATACGCGAGTTGAACGAAGTCTGATCTGATAAGAGTGGACAAGTAATGCGCCAATTCTTAAGGGTATAAGTATTTTTATAAAGTGGCCAAAAAATAATAATTAACACTTAGGGTCCTTAGACTCTGACCTGAATAAAGCGGCCAAGTAATGCGCGAGCACTTCGGACTCACATATTCAGTAAGGTGGCCAAGTAATGCGCGAGTTCAATGGACGTCAGGACTGATATAAATGCAAAAATAGCCGCGCAATACGCGAGATTCAACAAAGTCTGACCTAAATAAGGTGGCAAAGAAGTGCGCGAGCTCTTCGGACTCTGGCTTAAAATTATGTGGCCAAGTAATGCGCGAGTTCAATGGACGTCAGGACTGATATAAATACAAAAATAGCCGCGTAATACGCGAGTTGAACGAAGTCTGATCTGATAAGAGTGGCCAAGTAATGCGCGAACTCTTAGGGGGATCAGAATTTATATAAAGTGGCCAAAAAATAATAATTAACACTTAGGGTCCTTAGACTCTGACCTGAATAAAGCGGCCAAGTAATGCGCGAGCACTTCGGACTCAGATATTCAGTAAGGTGGCCAAGTAATGCGCGAGTTCAATGGACGTTAGGACTGATATAAATGCAAAAATAGCCGCGTAATACGCGAGATCAAACAAAGCCTGACCTAAATAAGGTGGCAAAGAAGTGCGCGAGCTCCTCGGACTCTGGCTTAAAATTATGTGGCCAAGTAATGCGCGAGTTCAATGGACGTCAGGACTGATATAAATACAAAAATAGCCGCGTAATACGCGAGTTGAACGAAGTCTGATCTGATAAGAGTGGCCAAGTAATGCGCGAATTCTTAGGGGTATAAGAATTTTTATAAAGTGGCCAAAAAATAATAATTAACGCGTAGGCTAGTTATACTCTGACCTGAATAAAGCGGCCAAGTAATGCGCGAGCACTTCGGATTCTGATTTTCAGTAAGGTGGCCAAGTAATGCGCGAGTTCAATGGACGTCAGGACTGATATAAATGCAAAAATAGCCGCGTAATACGCGAGATCAGACGAAATCTGACCTAAATAAGGTGGAAAAGTAATGCGCGAATTCTTAGTACAGAATTTTTATATAAAGTGGCCAAGTAATGCGCGAGCTCTTCGGACTCTGGCTTAAAATTATGTGGCCAAGTAATGCGCGAGCTCTTCGGACTCTGGTTTAAAATTATGTGGCCAAGTAATGCGCGGGTTCAATGGACGTCAGGACTGATACAAATGCACAAAAAGCCGCGTAATACGCGAGATCAAACAAAGTCTGACCTAAATAAGGTGGCAAAGTAATGCGCGAATTCTTAGTACAGAATTTTTATATATAAAGTGGCCAAGTAATGCGCGAGTTTAATGGACGTCAGGACTGATATGAATACAAAAATAGGCGCGTAATACGCGAGATCAAACGAAATCTGACCTAAATAAGGTGGCAAAGTAATGCGCGAATTCTTAGGGGTATAAGAATTTTTATAAAGTGGCCAAAAAATAATAATTAACGCGTAGGCTCGTTACACTCTGACCTGAATAAAGCGGCCCAGTAATGCGCGATCACTTCGGACTCTGCTTTTCAGTAAGGTGGCCAAGTAATGCGCGAGTTCAATGGACGTCAGGACTGATATAAATGCAAAAATAGCCGCGAAATACGCGAGATCAAACAAAGTCAGAACTAGAGAAGGTTGAAAAGTAATAAGCGAATTATTAGTACAGGATTTTTATATAAAGTGGCCAAGTAATGCGCGAGCTCTTCGGACTCTGGCTTAAAGTTTTTTGGCCAAGTAATGCGCGAGTTCAATGGACGTCAGGACCGATACAAATGCAAAAATAGCCGCGTAATACGTGAGATCAAACGAAGTCTGACCTAAATAAGGTGGCAAAGTAATGCGCCAATTCTTAGTACAGAATTTTTATATATAAAGTGGCCAAGTAATGCGCGAGTTCAATGGACGTCAGGACTGATATAAATGCAAAAATAGCCGCGTAATACGCGAGATCAAACGAAGTCTGACCTAAATAAGGTGGCAAAGTAATGCGCGAATTCTTAGTACAGGATTTTTATATAAAGTGGCCAAGTAATGCGCGAGCTCTTAGGACTCTGGCTTAAAGTTTTTTGGCCAAGTAATGCGCGAGTTCAATGGACGTCAGGACTGATATAAATGCAAAAATAGCCGCGTAATACGCGAGATCAAACAAAGTCTGACCTAAATAAGGTGGCAATTTAATGCGCGAATTCTTAGTACAGGATTTTTATATAAAGTGGCCAAGTAATGCATGAACTCTTCGGACTCTGGCTTAAAGTTTTTTGGCCAAGTAATGCGCGAGTTCAATGGACGTCAGGACTGATATAAATGCAAAAATAGCAGCGTAATACGTGAGATCAAACGAAGTCTGACCTAAATAAGGTGGCAAAGTAATGCGCCAATTCTTAGTACAGGATTTTTATATAAAGTGGCCAAGTAATGCGCGAGCTCTTGGGACTCTGGCTTAAAATTATGTGGCCAAGTAATGCGCGAGTTCAATGGACGTCAGGACTGATATAAATGCAAAAATAGCCGCGTAATACGCGAGATCAAACAAAGTCTGACCTAAATAAGGTGGAAAAGTAATGGGCGAATTCTTAGTACAGGATTTTTATATAAACTGGCCAAGTAATGCGCGAGCTCTTCGGACTCTGGCTTAAAATTATGTGGCCAAGTAATGCGCGAGTTCAATGGACGTCAGGACTGATATCAATGCAAAAATAGCCGCGTAATACGCGAGATCAAACAATGTCTGACCTAAATAAGGTGGCAAAGTAATGCGCGAATTCTTAGTTCAGTTTTTTTATATAAATTGGCCAAGTAATGCGCGAGCTCTTCGGACTCTGGCTTAAAATTATGTGGCCAAGTAATGCGCGAGTTCAATGGACGTCAGGACTGATACAAATGCAAAAATAGCCGCGCAATACGCGAGATCAAGCAAAGTCGGACCTAAATAAGGTAGCAAAGTAATGCGCCAATTCTTAGTACAGAATTTTTATATATAAAGTGGCCAAGTAATGCGCGAGTTTAATGGACGTCAGGACTGATATGAATACAAAACTAGGCGCGTAATACGCGAGATCAAACGAAATCTGACCTAAATAAGGTGGCAAAGTAATGCGCAAATTCTTAGGGGTATAAGAATTTTTTATAAAGTGCCCAAAAAATAATAATTAACGCGTAGGCTCGTTATACTCTGACCTGAATAAAGCGGCCAAGTAATGCGCGAGCACTTCGGACTCAGATTTTCAGTAAGGTGGCCAAGTAATGCTCGAGTTCAATGGACGTCAGGACTGATATAAATGCAAAAATAGCCGCGTAATACGCGAGATCAAACGAAATCTGACCTAAATAAGGTGGCAAAGTAATGCGCGAGCTCTTCGGACTCTGGCTTAACATTATGTGGCCAAGCAATGCGCGAGTTCAATGGACGTCATGACTGATATAAATGCACAAATAGCCGCGTAATACGCGAGATCAAACAAAGTCTGACCTAAATAAGGTGGCAAAGTAATGCGCGAATTCTTAGTACAGAATTTTCATATATAAAGTGGCCAAGTAATGCGCGAGTTTAATGAACGTCAGGACTGATATGAATACAAAAATAGGCGCGTAATACGCGAGATCAAACAAAGTCTGACCTAAATAAGGTGGCAAAGTACTGCGCGAGCTCTTGGGACTCTGGCTTAAAATTATGTCGCCAAGTAATGCGCGAGTTCAATGGACGTCAGGACTGATATAAATACAAAAATAGCCGCGTAATACGCGAGTTGAACGAAGTCTGATCTGATAAGAGTGGCCAAGTAATGCGCGAATTCTTAGGGGTATAAGAATTTTTATAAAGTGGCCAAAAAATAATAATTAACGCGTAGGCTCGTTATACTCTGACCTGAATAAAGCGGCCAAGTAATGCGAGAGCACTTCGGACTCAGATTTTCAGTAAGGTGGCCAAGTAATGCGCGAGTTCAATGGACGTCAGGACTGATATAAATGCAAAAATAGCCGCGTAATACGCGAGATCAAACAAAGTCTGACCTAAATAAGGTGGCAAAGTACTGCGCGAGCTCCTCGGACTCTGGCTTAAAATTATGTGGCCAAGTAATGCGCGAGTTCAATGGACGTCAGGACTGATATAAATACAAAAATAGCCGCGTAATACGCGAGTTGAACGAATTCTGATCTGATAAGAGTGGACAAGTAATGCGCCAATTCTTAAGGGTATAAGTATTTTTATAAAGTGGCCAAAAAATAATAATTAACGCGTAGGCTCGTTATACTCTGACCTGAATAAAGCGGCCAAGTAATGCGCGAGCACTTCGGACTCTGATTTTCAGTAAGGTGGCCAAGTAATGCGCGAGTTCAATGGACGTCAGGACTGATATAAATGCAAAAATAGCCGCGTAATACGCGAGATCAAACGAAATCTGACCTAAATAAGGTGGAAAAGTAATGCGCGAATTCTTAGTACAGGATTTTTATATAAAGTGGCCAAGTAATGCGCGAGCTCTTCGGACTCTGGCTTAAAATTATGTGGCCAAGTAATGCGCGAGCTCTTCGGACTCTGGCTTTAATTTATGTGGCCCAGTAATGCGCGAGTTCATTGGACGTCAGGACTGATATAAATGCACAAAAAGCCGCGTAATACGTGAGGTCAAACAAAGTCTGACCTAAATAAGGTGGAAAAGTAATACGCGAGCTCTTCGGACTCTGGTTTAAAATTATGTGGCCAAGTAATACGCGAGTTCAATGGACGTCAGGACTGATACAAATGCACAAAAAGCCGCGTAATACGCGAGATCAAACAAAGTTTGACCTAAATAAGGTGGCAAAGTAATGCGCGAATTCTTAGTACAGAATTTTTATATATAAAGTGGCCAAGTAATGCGCGAGTTTAATGGACGTCAGGACTGATATGAATACAAAAATAGGGGCGTAATACGCGAGTTGAACGCAGTCTGACCTGAAAAGAGTGGCCAAGTAATGCGCGAATTCTTAGGGGTATAAGAATTTTTATAAAGTGGCCAAAAAATAATAATTAACACTTAGGGTCCTTAGACTCTGACCTGAATAAAGCGGCCAAGTAATGCGCGAGCACTTCGGACTCAGATATTCAGTAAGGTGGCCAAGTAATGCGCGAGTTCAATGGACGTCTGGACTGATATAAATGCAAAAATAGCCGCGCAATACGCGAGATTCAACAAAGTCTGACCTAAATAAGGTGGCAAAGAAGTGCGCGAGCTCTTCGGACTCTGGCTTAAAATTATGTGGCCAAGTAATGCGCGAGTTCAATGGACGTCAGGACTGATATAAATACAAAAATAGCCGCGTAATACGCGAGTTGAACGAAGTCTGATCTGATAAGAGTGGCCAAGTAATGCGCGAATTCTTAGGGGTATAAGAATTTTTATAAAGTGGCCAAAAAATAATAATTAACACTTAGGGTCCTTAGACTCTGACCTGAATAAAGCGGCCAAGTAATGCGCGAGCACTTCGGACTCAGATTTTCAGTAATGTGGCCAAGTAATGCGCGAGTTCAATGGACGTCAGGACTGATAAAAATGCAAAAATAGCCGCGTAATACGCGAGATCAAACAAAGTCTGACCTAAGTAAGGTGGCAAAGTACTGCGCGAGCTCCTCGGACTCTGGCTTAAAATTATGTGGCCAAGTAATGCGCGAGTTCAATGGACGTCAGGACTGATATAAATACAAAAATAGCCGCGTAATACGCGAGTTGAACGAAGTCTGATCTGAAAAGAGTGGCCCAGTAATGCGCGAATTCTTAGGGGTATAAGAATTTTTATAAAGTGGCCAAAAAATAATAATTAACGCGTAGGCTAGTTATACTCTGACCTGAATAAAGCGGCCAAGTAATGCGCGAGCACTTCGGACTCTGATTTTCAGGAAGGTGGCCAAGTAATGCGCGAGTTCAATGGACGTCAGGACTGATATAAATGCAAAAATAGCCGCGTAATACGCGAGATCAGACGAAATCTGACCTAAATAAGGTGGAAAAGTAATGCGCGAATTCTTAGTACAGAATTTTTATATAAAGTGGCCAAGTAATGCGCGAGCTCTTCGGACTCTGGCTTAAAATTATGTGGCCAAGTAATGCGCGAGCTCTTCGGTCTCTGGCTTAACATTATGTGGCCAAGTAATGCGCGAGTTCAATGGACGTCAGGACTGATATAAATGCACAAAAAGCCGCGTAATAAGCGAGTTCAAACAAAGTCTGACCTAAATAAGGTGGCACAGTAATGCGCGAGCTCTTCGGACTCTGGTTTAAAATTATGTGGCCAAGTAATGCGCGGGTTCAATGGACGTCAGGACTGATATAAATACAAAAATAGCCGCGTAATACGCGAGTTGAACGAAGTCTGATCTGATAAGAGTGGACAAGTAATGCGCCAATTCTTAAGGGTATAAGTATTTTTATAAAGTGGCCAAAAAAATATAATAATTAACACTTATGGTCGTTAGACTCTGACCTGAATAAAGCGGCCAAGTAATGCGCGAGCACTTCGGACTCAGATATTCAGTAAGGTGGCCAAGTAATGCGCGAGTTCAATGGACGTCAGGACTGATATAAATGCAAAAATAGCCGCGTAATACGCGAGATCAGTCGAAGTCTGACCTCCATAAGGTGGAAAAGCAATGCGCGAATTCTTAGTACAGAATTTTTATATAAAGTGGCCAAGTAATGCGCGAGCTCTTCGGACTCTGGCTTAAAATTATGTGGCCAAGTAATGCGCGAGCTCTTCGGTCTCTGGCTCAACATTATGTGGCCAAGTAATGCGCGAGTTCAATGGACGTCAGGACTGATATAAATGCACAAAAAGCCGCGTAATATGCGAGTTCAAACAAAGTCTGACCTAAATAAGGTGGCACAGTAATGCGCGAGCTCTTCGGACTCTGGTTTAAAATTATGTGGCCAAGTAATGCGCGGGTTCAATGGACGTCAGGACTGATATAAATACAAAAATAGCCGCGTAATACGCGAGTTGAACGAAGTCTGATCTGATAAGAGTGGACAAGTAATGCGCCAATTCTTAAGGGTATAAGTATTTTTATAAAGTGGCCAAAAATATAATAATTAACACTTATGGTCGTTAGACTCTGACCTGAATAAAGCGGCCAAGTAATGCGCGAGCACTTCGGACTCAGATATTCAGTAAGGTGGCCAAGTAATGCGCGAGTTCAATGGACGTCAGGACTGATATAAATGCAAAAATAGCCGCGCAATACGCGAGATTCAACAAAGTCTGACCTAAATAAGGTGGCAAAGAAGTGCGCGAGCTCTTCGGACTCTGGCTTAAAATTATGTGGCCAAGTAATGCGCGAGTTCAATGGACGTCAGGACTGATATAAATACAAAAATAGCCGCGTAATACGCGAGTTGAACGAAGTCTGATCTGATAAGAGTGGCCAAGTAATGCGCGAATTCTTAGGGGTATAAGAATTTTTATAAAGTGGCCAAAAAATAATAATTAACACTTAGGGTCCTTAGACTCTGACCTGAATAAAGCGGCCAAGTAATGCGCGAGCACTTCGGACTCAGATATTCAGTAAGGTGGCCAAGTAATGCGCGAGTTCAATGGACGTTAGGACTGATATAAATGCAAAAATAGCCGCGTAATACGCGAGATCAAACAAAGCCTGACCTAAATAAGGTGGCAAAGAAGTGCGCGAGCTCTTCGGACTCTGGCTTAAAATTATGTGGCCAAGTAATGCGCGAGTTCAATGGACGTCAGGACTGATATAAATACAAAAATAGCCGCGTAATACGCGAGTTGAACGAAGTCTGATCTGATAAGAGTGGCCAAGTAATGCGCGAATTCTTAGGGGTATAAGAATTTTTATAAAGTGGCCAAAAAATAATAATTAACGCGTAGGCTAGTTATAATCTGACCTGTATTATGCGTCCAACTAATGCGCGATCACTTTGGAATCTGATTTTCAGTAAGGTGGCCAAGTAATGCGCGAGTTCAATGGAAATCAGGACTGATATAAATGCAAAAATAGCCGCGTAATACGCGAGATCAGACGAAATCTGACCTAAATAAGGTGGACATTTAATGCGGGTATTCTTAGTAGAGAATTTTTATATATAGTGGACATTTTCTGCGAGAGCTCTTGGGTCTCTGGCTTAAAATTATGTGGCCAAGTAATGCGCGAGCTCTTCGGACTCTGGTTTAAAATTATGTGGCCAAGTAATGCGCGGGTTCAATGGACGTCAGGACTGATACAAATGCACAAAAAGCCGCTTAATACGCGTGATCAAACAAAGTCTTACATAATTAAGTTGGCAACTTAATGCGCGATTTCTTTGTTCAGAATTTTTTTATATAAAGTGGCCAAGTAATGCGCGAGTTCAATGGACGTCAGGACTGATATGAATACAAAAATAGGGGCGTAATACGCGAGTTGAACGCAGTCTGACCTGAAAAGAGTGGCCAAGTAATGCGCGAATTCTTAGGGGTATAAGAATTTTTATAAAGTGGCCAAAAAATAATAATTAACACTTAGGGTCCTTAGACTCTGACCTGAATAAAGCGGCCAAGTAATGCGCGAGCACTTCGGACTCAGATATTCAGTAAGGTGGACAAGTAATGCGCGAGTTCAATGGACGTCAGGACTGATATAAATGCAAAAATAGACGCGTAATACGCGAGATCAAACAAAGTCTGACCTAAATAAGGTGGCAAAGAAGTGCGCGAGCTCTTCGGACTCTAGCTTAAAATTATGTGGCCAAGTAATGCGGGAGTTCAATGGACGTCAGGACTGATATAGGTGCACAAAAAGCCGCGTAATACGCGAGATCAAACAAAGTCTGACCTAAATAAGGTGGCAAAGTAATGAGCGAATTCTTAGTACAGAATTTTCATATATAAAGTGGCCAAAGTAATGCGCGAGTTTAATGAACGTCAGGACTGATATGAATACAAAAATAGGCGCGTAATACGCGAGATCAAACGAAGTCCGACCTAAATAAGGCGGCAAAGTACTGCGCGAGCTCTTCGGAATCTGGCTTAAAATTATGTGGCCAAGTAATGCCCGAGTTCAATGGACGTCAGGACTGATATAAATGCAAAAATAGCCGCGTAATACGCGAGATCAAACAAAGTCTGACCTAAATAAGGTGGCAAAGTAATGCGCGAGCTCCTCGGACTCTGGCTTAAAATTATGTGGCCAAGTAATGCGCGAGTTCAATGGACGTCAGGACTGATATAAATGCAAAAATAGCCGCGTAATACGCGAGATCAAGCAAAGTCTGACCTAAATAAGGTGGCAAAGTAATGCGCGAATTCTTAGTACAGAATTTTTATATATAAAGTGGCCAAGTAATGCGCGAGTTTAATGGACGTCAGGACTGATATGAATACAAAAATAGGCGCGTAATACGCGAGATCAAACGAAATCTGACCTAAATAAGGTGGCAAAGTAATGCGCGAATTCTTAGGGGTATAAGAATTTTTATAAAGTGGCCAAAAAATAATAATTAACGCGTAGGCTCGTTATACTCTGACCTGAATAAAGCGGCCAAGTAATGCGCGAGCACTTCGGACTCTGATTTTCAGTAAGGTGGCCAAGTAATGCGCGAGTTCAATGGACGTCAGGACTGATATAAATGCAAAAATAGCCGCGAAATACGCGAGATCAAACGAAATCTGACCTAAATAAGGTGGCAAAGTAATGCGCGAATTCTTAGTACAGAATTTTTATATAAATTGGCCAAGTAATGCGCGAGCTCTTCGGACTCTGGCTTAAAATTATGTGGCCAAGTAATGCGCGAGTTCAATGGACGTCAGGACTGATATAAATGCAAAAATAGCCGCGTAATACGCGAGATCAATCAAAGTCTGACCTAAATAAGGTGGCAAAGTAATGCGCCAATTCTAAGTACAGAATTTTTATATATAAAGTGGCCAAGTAATGCGCGAGTTTAATGGACGTCAGGACTGATATGAATACAAAACTAGGCGCTTAATACGCGAGATCAAACGAAATCTGACCTAAATAATTTGGCAAAGTAATGCGCGATTTCTTAGGACAGTAGTTTAATATAAAGTGGCCAAGTAATGCGCGAGTTCAATGGACGTCAGGACTGATATAAATGCACAAAAAGCCGCGTAATACGCGAGATCAAACAAAGTCTGACGTAAATAAGGTGGCACAGTAATGCGCGAGCTCTTCGGACTCTGGTTTAAAATTATGTGGCCAAGTAATACGCGAGTTCAATGGACGTCAGGACTGATACAAATGCACAAAAAGCCGCGTAATACGCGAGATCAAACAAAGTTTGACCTAAATAAGGTGGCAAAGTAATGCGCGAATTCTTAGTACAGAATTTTTATATATAAAGTGGCCAAGTAATGCGCGAGTTTAATGGACGTCAGGACTGATTAAATACAAAAATAGGGGCGTAATACGCGAGTTGAACGCAGTCTGACCTGAAAAGAGTGGCCAAGTAATGCGCGAATTCTTAGGGGTATAAGAATTTTTATAAAGAGGCCAAAAAATAATAATTAACACTTAGGGTCCTTAGACTCTGACCTGAATAAAGCGGACAAGTAATGCGCGAGCACTTCGGCCTCAGATTTTCATTACGGTGGCCAAGTAATGCGCGAGTTCAATGGACGTCAGGACTGATATAAATGCAAAAATAGCCGCGCAATACGCGAGATTCAACAAAGTCTGACCTAAATAAGGTGGCAAAGAAGTGCGCGAGCTCTTCGGACTCTGGCTTAAAATTATGTGGCCAAGTAATGCGCGAGTTCAATGGACGTCAGGACTGATATAAATACAAAAATAGCCGCGTAATACGCGAGTTGAACGAAGTCTGATCTGATAAGAGTGGCCAAGTAATGCGCGAATTCTTAGGGGTATAAGAATCTTTATAAATTTTCCAAAAAATAATAATTAACACTTAGGGTCCTTAGACTCTTACCTGAATAAAGCTGACAAGTAATGCGCGAGCACTTCGGACTCAGATATTCAGTAAGGTGGCCAAGTAATGCTCGGGTTCAATGGACGTCAGGACTGATATAAATGCAAAAATAGCCGCGTAATACGCGAGATCAAACAAAGTCTGACCTGAATACGGTGGCAAAGTACTGCGCGAGCACTTCGGACTCTGGCTTAAAATTATGTGGCCAAGTAATGCGCGAGTTCAATGGACGTCAGGACTGATACAAATACAAAAATAGCCGCGTAATACGCGAGTTGAACAAAGTCTGATCTTAAAAGAGTGGCCAAGTAATGCGCCAATTCTTAGGGGTATAAGAATTTTTATAATGTGGTCAAAAAATAATAATTAACGCGTAGGCTAGTTATACTCTGACCTGAATAAAGCGGCCAAGTAATGCGCGAGCACTTCGGACTCTTGATTTTCAGGAAGGTGGCCAAGTAATGCGCGAGTTCAATGGACGTCAGGACTGATATAAATGCAAAAATAGCCGCGTAATACGCGAGATCAAACGAAATCTGACCTAAATAAGGTGGCAAAGTACTGCGCGAATTCTTAGGCCAGAATTTATATATAAAGTGGCCCAGTAATGCGCGAGCTCTTCGGACTCTTGCTTAAAATTATGTGGCCAAGTAATGCGCGATCTCTTCGGACTCTGGCTTAAAATTATGTGGCCAATTAATTCGTGAGTTCAATGGACGCCAGGACTGATATAAATGCACAAAAAGCCGCGTAATATGCGAGATCAAACAAAGTCTGACCTAAATAAGGTGGCACAGTAATGCGCGAGCTCCTCGGACTCTGGTTTAAAATTATGTGGCCAAGTAATGCGCGGGTTCAATGGACGTCAGGACTGATATAAATACAAAAATAGCCGCGTAATACGCGAGTTGAACGAAGTCTGATCTGATAAGAGTGGACAAGTAATGCGCCAATTCTTAAGGGTATAAGTATTTTTATAAAGTGGCCAAAAAATAATAATTAACACTTAGGGTCCTTAGACTCTGACCTGAATAATGCGGCCAAGTAATGCGCGAGCACTTCGGACTCAGATATTCAGTAAGGTGGCCAAGTAATGCGCGAGTTCAATGGACGTCAGGACTGATATAAATGCAAAAATAGCCGCGTAATACGCGAGATCAAACGAAATCTGACCTAAATAAGGTGGAAAAGTAATGCGCGAATTCTTAGTACTGAATTTTTATATAAAGTGGCCAAGTAATGCGCGAGCTCTTCGGACTCTGGCTTAAAATTATGTGGCCAAGTAATGCGCGAGCTCTTCGGTCTCTGGCTCAACATTATGTGGCCAAGTAATGCGCGAGTTCAATGGACGTCAGGACTGATATAAATGCACAAAAAGCCGCGTAATATGCGAGATCAAACAAAGTCTGACCTAAATAAGGTGGCACAGTAATGCGCGAGCTCTTCGGACTCTGGTTTAAAATTATGTGGCCAAGCAATGAGCGAGTTCAATGGACGTCAGGACTGATATAAATACAAAAATAGCCGCGTAATACGCGAGTTGAACGAAGTCTGATCTGATAAGAGTGGACAAGTAATGCGCCAATTCTTAAGGGTATAAGTATTTTTATAAAGTGGCCAAAAAATAATAATTAACACTTAGGGTCCTTAGACTCTGACCTGAATAAAGCGGCCAAGTAATGCGCGAGCACTTCGGACTCAGATATTCAGTAAGGTGGCCAAGTAATGCGCGAGTTCAATGGACGTCAGGACTGATATAAATGCAAAAATAGCCGCGCAATACGCGAGATTCAACAAAGTCTGACCTAAATAAGGTGGCAAAGAAGTGCGCGAGCTCTTCGGACTCTGGCTTAAAATTATGTGGCCAAGTAATGCGCGAGTTCAATGGACGTCAGGACTGATATAAATGCAAAAATAGCCGCGTAATACGCGAGTTGAACGAAGTCTGATCTGAAAAGAGTGGCCAAGTAATGCGCGAATTCTTAGGGGTATAAGAATTTTTATAAAGTGGCCAAAAAATAATAATTAACACTTAGGGTCCTTAGACTCTGACCTGAATAAAGCGGCCAAGTAATGCGCGAGCACTTCGGACTCAGATTTTCAGTAAGGTGGCCAAGTAATGCGCGAGTTCAATGGACGTCAGGACTGATATAAATGCAAAAATAGCCGCGTAATACGCGAGATCAAACGAAATCTGACCTAAAAAAGGTGGCAAAGTAATGCGCGAATTCTTAGTACAGAATTTTTATATAAAGTGGCCAAGTAATGCGCGAGCTCTTCGGACTCTGGCTTAAAATTATGTGGCCAAGTAATGCGCGAGTTCCAATGGACGTCAGGACTGATATAAATGCAAAAATAGCCGCGTAATACGCGAGATCAAGCAAAGTCTGACCTAAATAAGGTGGCAAAGTAATGCGCCAATTCTAAGTACAGAATTTTTATATATAAAGTGGCCAAGTAATGCGCGAGTTTAATGGACGTCAGGACTGATATGAATACAAAACTAGGCGCTTAATACGCGAGATCAAACGAAATCTGACCTAAATAAGGTGGCAAAGTAATGCGCGAGCTCATCGGACTCTGGCTTAGCATCATGTGGCCAAGTAATGCGCGAGTTCAATGGACGTCATGACTGATATAAATGCACAAAAAGCCGCGTAATACGCGAGATCAAACAAAGTCTGACCTAAATAAGGTGGCACAGTAATGCGCGAGCTCTTCGGACTCTGGTTTAAAATTATGTGGCCAAGTAATACGC
Organism: Diplolepis rosae; assembly: GCA_030998225.1. Taxonomy (NCBI): domain Eukaryota; kingdom Metazoa; phylum Arthropoda; class Insecta; order Hymenoptera; family Diplolepididae; genus Diplolepis; species Diplolepis rosae. The sequence continues at coordinate 2,083,712 of JAPYXD010000161.1, forward strand.
GAGTTCAATGGACGTCAGGACTGATACAAATGCACAAAAAGCCGCGTAATAAGCGAGATCAAACAAAGTTTGACCTAAATAAGGTGGCAAAGTAATGCGCGAATTCTTAGTACAGAATTTTTATATATAAAGTGGCCAAGTAATGCGCGAGTTTAATGGACGTCAGGACTGATATGAATACAAAAATAGGGGCGTAATACGCGAGTTGAACGCAGTCTGACCTGAAAAGAGTGGCCAAGTAATGCGCGAATTCTTAGGGGTATAAGAATTTTTATAAAGTGGCCAAAAAATAATAATTAACACTTAGGGTCCTTAGACTCTGACCTGAATAAAGCGGCCAAGTAATGCGCGAGCACTTCGGACTCAGATCCTGAGTAAGGTGGCCAAGTAATGCGCGAGTTCAATGGACGTCAGGACTGATATAAATGCAAAAATAGCCGCGCAATACGCGAGATTCAACAAAGTCTGACCTAAATAAGGTGGCAAAGAAGTGCGCGAGCTCTTCGGACTCTGGCTTAAAATTATGTGGCCAAGTAATGCGCGAGTTCAATGGACGTCAGGACTGATATAAATACAAACAGAGGCGTGTACTAGGCGAGTTGACCGCAGTCGGTTCTTATAAGAGTGGCCAAGTAATGCGCGAATTCTTAGGGGTATAAGAATTTTTATAAAGTGGCCAAAAAATAATAATTAACACTTAGGGTCCTTAGACTCTGACCTGAATAAAGCGGCCAAGTAATGCGCGAGCACTTCGGACTCAGATATTCAGTAAGGTGGCCAAGTAATGCGCGAGTTCAATGGACGTCAGGACTGATATAAATGCAAAAATAGCCGCGTAATACGCGAGATCAAACAAAGTCTGACCTAAATAAGGTGGCAAAGTACTGCGCGAGCTCCTCGGACTCTGGCTTAAAATTATGTGGCCAAGTAATGCGCGAGTTCAATGGACGTCAGGACTGATATAAATACAAAAATAGCCGCGTAATACGCGAGTTGAACGAAGTCTGATCTGATAAGAGTGGCCAAGTAATGCGCGAATTCTTAGGGGTATAAGAATTTTTATAAAGTGGCCAAAAAATAATAATTAACGCGTAGGCTAGTTATACTCTGACCTGAATAAAGCGGCCAAGTAATGCGCGAGCACTTCGGACTCTGATTTTCAGGAAGGTGGCCAAGTAATGCGCGAGTTCAATGGACGTCAGGACTGATATAAATGCAAAAATAGCCGCGTAATACGCGAGATCAGACGAAATCTGACCTAAATAAGGTGGAAAAGTAATGCGCGAATTCTTAGTACAGAATTTTTATATAAAGTGGCCAAGTAATGCGCGAGCTCTTCGGACTCTGGCTTAAAATTATGTGGCCAAGTAATGCGCGAGCTCTTCGGTCTCTGGCTTAACATTATGTGGCCAAGTAATGCGCGAGTTCAATGGACGTCAGGACTGATATAAATGCACAAAAAGCCGCGTAATATGCGAGATCAAACAAAGTCTGACCTAAATAAGGTGGCACAGTAATGCGCGAGCTCTTCGGACTCTGGTTTAAAATTATGTGGCCAAGTAATGCGCGGGTTCAATGGACGTCAGGACTGATATAAATACAAAAATAGCCGCGTAATACGCGAGTTGAACGAAGTCTGATCTGATAAGAGTGGACAAGTAATGCGCCAATTCTTAAGGGTATAAGTATTTTTATAAAGTGGCCAAAAAATAATAATTAACACTTAGGGTCCTTAGACTCTGACCTGAATAAAGCGGCCAAGTAATGCGCGAGCACTTCGGACTCAGATATTCAGTAAGGTGGCCAAGTAATGCGCGAGTTCAATGGACGTCAGGACTGATATAAATGCAAAAATAGCCGCGTAATACGCGAGATCAGACGAAATCTGACCTAAATAAGGTGGAAAAGTAATGCGCGAATTCTTAGTACAGAATTTTTATATAAAGTGGCCAAGTAATGCGCGAGCTCTTCGGACTCTGGCTTAAAATTATGTGGCCAAGTAATGCGCGAGCTCTTCGGTCTCTGGCTCAACATTATGTGGCCAAGTAATGCGCGAGTTCAATGGACGTCAGGACTGATATAAATGCACAAAAAGCCGCGTAATATGCGAGATCAAACAAAGTCTGACCTAAATAAGGTGGCACAGTAATGCGCGAGCTCTTCGGACTCTGGTTTAAAATTATGTGGCCAAGTAATGCGCGGGTTCAATGGACGTCAGGACTGATATAAATACAAAAATAGCCGCGTAATACGCGAGTTGAACGAAGTCTGATCTGATAAGAGTGGACAAGTAATGCGCCAATTCTTAAGGGTATAAGTATTTTTATAAAGTGGCCAAAAAATAATAATTAACACTTAGGGTCCTTAGACTCTGACCTGAATAAAAGCGGCCAAGTAATGCGCGAGCACTTCGGACTCAGATATTCAGTAAGGTGGCCAAGTAATGCGCGAGTTCAATGGACGTCAGGACTGATATAAATGCAAAAATAGCCGCGCAATACGCGAGATTCAACAAAGTCTGACCTAAATAAGGTGGCAAAGTAATGCGCGAGCACTTCGGACTCTGGCTTAAAATTAGGTGGCCAAGTAATGCGCGAGTTCAATGGAAGTCAGTACAGATATAAATACAAAAATAACCCCGTACTACGCGAGTTGAACGAGGTCTGATCTGATAAGAGTGGCCAAGTAATGCGCGAATTCTTAGGGGTATAAGAATTTTTATATAGTTGCCAAAAAATAATAATTATCACTTAGGGTCCTTTGACTCTGAGCTGAATTAAGCGTCCAAGTAATGCGCGAGCACTTCGGACTCAGATATTCAGTAAGGTGGCCAAGTAATGCGCGAGTTCAATGGACGTTAGGACTGATATAAATGCAAAAATAGCCGCGTAATACGCGAGATCAAACAAAGCCTGACCTAAATAAGGTGGCAAAGAAGTGCGCGAGCTCTTCGGACTCTGGCTTAAAATTATGTGGCCAAGTAATGCGCGAGTTCAATGGACGTCAGGACTGATATAAATACAAAAATAGCCGCGTAATACGCGAGTTGAACGAAGTCTGATCTGATAAGAGTGGCCAAGTAATGCGCGAATTCTTAGGGGTATAAGAATTTTTATAAAGTGGCCAAAAAATAATAATTAACGCGTAGGCTAGTTATACTCTGACCTGAATAAAGCGGCCAAGTAATGCGCGAGCACTTCGGATTCTGATTTTCAGTAAGGTGGCCAAGTAATGCGCGAGTTCAATGGACGTCAGGACTGATATAAATGCAAAAATAGCCGCGTAATACGCGAGATCAGACGAAATCTGACCTAAATAAGGTGGAAAAGTAATGCGCGAATTCTTAGTACAGAATTTTTATATAAAGTGGCCAAGTAATGCGCGAGCTCTTCGGACTCTGGCTTAAAATTATGTGGCCAAGTAATGCGCGAGCTCTTCGGACTCTGGATTAAAATTAGGTGGCCAAGTAATGCGCGGGTTCAATGGACGTCAGGACTGATACAAATGCACAAAAAGCCGCGTAATACGCGAGATCAAACAAAGTCTGACCTAAATAAGGTGGCAAAGTAATGCGCGAATTCTTAGTACAGAATTTTTTTATATAAAGTGGCCAAGTAATGCGCGAGTTCAATGGACGTCAGGACTGATATAAATACAAAAATAGGTGCGTAATACGCGAGTTGAACGCAGTCTGACCTGAAAAGAGTGGCCAAGTAATGCGCGAATTCTTAGGGGTATAAGAATTTTTATAAAGTGGCCAAAAAATAATAATTAACACTTAGGGTCCTTAGACTCTGACCTGAATAAAGCGGGCAAGTAATGCGCGAGCACTTCGGACTCAGATATTCAGTAAGGTGGACAAGTAATGCGCGAGTTCAATGGACGTCAGGACTGATATAAATGCAAAAATAGACGCGTAATACGCGAAGATCAAACAAAGTCTGACCTAAATAAGGTGGCAAAGAAGTGCGCAAGCTCTTCGGACTCTGGCTTAAAATTATGTGGCCAAGTAATGCGCGAGTTCAATGGACGTCAGGACTGATATAAATGCACAAAAAGCCGCGTAATACGCGAGATCAAACAAAGTCTGACCTAAATAAGGTGGCAAAGTAATGCGCGAATTCTTAGTACAGAATTTTCATATATAAAGTGGCCAAGTAATGCGCGAGTTTAATGAACGTCAGGACTGATATGAATACAAAAATAGGCGCGTAATACGCGAGATCAAACAAAGTCTGACCTAAATAAGGTGGCAAAGTACTGCGCGAGCTCTTCGGACTCTGGCTTAAAATTATGTGGCCAAGTAATGCCCGAGTTCAATGGACGTCAGGACTGATATAAATGCAAAAATAGCCGCGTAATACGCGAGATCAAACAAAGTCTGACCTAAATAAGGTGGCAAAGTAATGCGCGAGCTCCTCGGACTCTGGCTTAAAATTATGTGGCCAAGTAATGCGCGAGTTCAATGGACGTCAGGACTGATATAAATGCAAAAATAGCCGCGTAATACGCGAGATCAAACAAAGTCTGACCTAAATAAGGTGGCAAAGTAATGCGCGAATTCTTAGTACAGAATTTTTATATATAAAGTGGCCAAGTAATGCGCGAGTTTAATGGACGTCAGGACTGATATGAATACAAAAATAGGCGCGTAATACGCGAGATCAAACGAAATCTGACCTAAATAAGGTGGCAAAGTAATGCGCGAATTCTTAGGGGTATAAGAATTTTTATAAAGTGGCCAAAAAATAATAATTAACGCGTAGGCTCGTTATACTCTGACCTGAATAAAGCGGCCAAGTAATGCGCGAGCACTTCGGACTCTGATTTTCAGTAAGGTGGCCAAGTAATGCGCGAGTTCAATGGACGTCAGGACTGATATAAATGCAAAAATAGCCGCGAAATACGCGAGATCAAACAAAGTCTGACCTAAAAAAGGTGGAAAAGTAATAGCCGAATTCTTAGTACAGAATTTTTATATAAATTGGCCAAGTAATGCGCGAGCTCTTCGGACTCTGGCTTCAAATTATGTGGCCAAGCAATGCGCGAGTTCAATGGACGTCAGGACTGATATAAATCCAAAAATAGCCGCGTAATACGCGAGATCAAACGAAATCTGACCTAAATAAGGTGGCAAAGTAATGCGCGAATTCTTAGTACAGAATTTTTATATAAATTGGCAAAGTAATGCGCGAGCTCTTCGGACTCTGGCTTAAAATTATGTGGCCAAGTAATGCGCGAGTTCAATGGACGTCAGGACTGATATAAATGCAAAAAATAGCCGCGTAATACGCGAGATCAAGCAAAGTCTGACCTAAATAAGGTGGCAAAGTAATGCGCCAATTCTAAGTACAGAATTTTTATATATAAAGTGGCCAAGTAATGCGCGAGTTTAATGGACGTCAGGACTGATATGAATACAAAACTAGGCGCTTAATACGCGAGATCAAACGAAATCTGACCTAAATAAGGTGGCAAAGTAATGCGCGAGCTCTTCGGACTCTGGCTTAAAATTATGTGGCCAAGTAATGCGCGAGTTCAATGGACGTCAGGACTGATATAAATGCACAAAAAGCCGCGTAATACGCGAGATCAAACAAAGTCTGACCTATATAAGGTGGCAAAGTAATGCGCGAATTCTTAGTACAGAATTTTTATATATAAAGTGGCCAAGTAATGCGCGAGTTCAATGGACGTCAGGACTGATATGAATACAAAAATAGGCGCGTAATACGCGAGATCAAACAAAGTCTGACCTAAATAAGGTGGCAAAGTACTGCGCGAGCTCTTCGGACTCTGGCTTAAAATTATGTCGCCAAGTAATGCGCGAGTTCAATGGACGTCAGGACTGATATAAATACAAAAATAGCCGCGTAATACGCGAGTTGAACGAAGTCTGATCTGATAAGAGTGGCCAAGTAATGCGCGAATTCTTAGGGGTATAAGAATTTTTATAAAGTGGCCAAAAAATAATAATTAACGCGTAGGCTCGTTATACTCTGACCTGAATAAAGCGGCCAAGTAATGCGAGAGCACTTCGGACTCAGATTTTCAGTAAGGTGGCCAAGTAATGCGCGAGTTCAATGGACGTCAGGACTGATATAAATGCAAAAATAGCCGCGTAATACGCGAGATCAAACAAAGTCTGACCTAAATAAGGTGGCAAAGTACTGCGCGAGCTCCTCGGACTCTGGCTTAAAATTATGTGGCCAAGTAATGCGCGAGTTCAATGGACGTCAGGACTGATATAAATACAAAAATAGCCGCGTAATACGCGAGTTGAACGAAGTCTGATCTGATAAGAGTGGACAAGTAATGCGCCAATTCTTAAGGGTATAAGTATTTTTATATAAAGTGGCCAAAAATTAATAATTAACGCGTTGGCTCGTTATACTCTGACCTGAATAAAGCGGCCAAGTAATGCGCGAGCACTTCGGACTCTGGATTTTCAGTAAGGTGGCCAAGTAATGCGCGAGTTCAATGGACGTCAGGACTGATATAAATGCAAAAATAGCCGCGTAATACGCGAGATCAGACGAAATCTAACCTAAATAAGGTGGAAAAGTAATGCGCGAATTCTTAGTACAGAATTTTTATATAAAGTGGCCAAGTAATGCGCGAGCTCTTCGGACTCTGGCTTAAAATTATGTGGCCAAGTAATGCGCGAGCTCTTCGGACTCTGGCTTAACATTATGTGGCCAAGTAATGCGCGAGTTCAATGGACGTCAGGACTGATATAAATGCACAAAAAGCCGCGTAATACGCGAGATCAAACAAAGTCTGACCTAAATAAGGTGGCACAGTAATGCGCGAGCTCTTCGGACTCTGGTTTAAAATTATGTGGCCAAGTAATGCGCGAGTTCAATGGACGTCACGACTGATACACCTGCACAAATAGCCGCGTAATACGCGAGATCAACCAAAGTCTGACCTAAATAAGGTGGCAAAGTAATGCGCGAATTCTTAGTACAGAATTTTTATATATAAAGTGGCCAAGTAATGCGCGAGTTTAATGGACGTCAGGACTGATATGAATACAAAAATAGGTGCGTAATACGCGAGTTGAACGCAGTCTGACCTGAAAAGAGTGGCCAAGTAATGCGCGAATTCTTAGGGGTATAAGAATTTTTATAAAGTGGCCAAAAAATAATAATTAACACTTAGGGTCCTTAGACTCTGACCTGAATAAAGCGGCCAAGTAATGCGCGAGCACTTCGGACTCAGATATTCAGTAAGTTGGACAAGTAATGCGCGAGTTCAATGGACGTCAGGACTGATATAAATGCAAAAATAGACGCGTAATACGCGAGATCAAACAAAGTCTGACCTAAATAAGGTGGCAAAGAAGTGCGCGAACTCTTCGGACTCTGGCTTAAAATTATGTGGCCAAGTAATGCGCGAGTTCAATGGACGTCAGGACTGATATAAATTCACAAAAAGCCGCGTAATACGCGAGTTCAAACAAAGTCTGACCTAAATAAGGTGGCACAGTAATGCGCGAGCTCTTCGGACTCTGGTTTAAAATTATGTGGCCAAGTAATGCGCGGGTTCAATGGACGTCAGGACTGATACAAATGCACAAAAAGCCGCGTAATACGCGAGATCAAACAAAGTCTGACCTAAATATGGTGGCAAAGTAATGCGCGAATTCTTAGTACAGAATTTATTTATATAAAGTGGCCAAGTAATGCGCGAGTTTAATGGACGTCAGGACTGATATGAATACAAAAATAGGTGCGTAATACGCGAGTTGAACGCAGTCTGACATGAAAAGAGTGGCCAAGTAATGCGCGAATTCTTAGGGGTATAAGAATTTTTATAAAGTGGCCAAAAAATAATAATTAACACTTAGGCTCCTTAGACTATGACCTGAAAAAGGCGGCCAAGTAATGCGCGAGCACTTCGGACTCAGATATTCAGTAAGGTGGACAAGTAATGCGCGAGTTCAATGGACGTCAGGACTGATATAAATGCAAAAATAGACGCGTAATACGCGAGATCAAACAAAGTCTGACCTAAATAAGGTGGCAAAGAAGTGCGCGAGCTCTTCGGACTCTGGCTTAAAATTATGTGGCCAAGTAATGCGCGAGTTCAATGGACGTCAGGACTGATATAAATGCACAAAAAGCCGCGTAATACGCGAGATCAAACAAAGTCTGACCTAAATAAGGTGGCAAAGTAAAGCGCGAATTCTTAGTACAGAATTTTCATATATAAAGTGGCCAAGTAATGCGCGAGTTTAATGAACGTCAGGACTGATATGAATACAAAAATAGGCGCGTAATACGTGAGATCAAACGAAGTCCGACCTAAATAAGGCGGCAAAGTACTGCGCGAGCTCTTCGGAATCTGGCTTAAAATTATGTGGCCAAGTAATGCCCGAGTTCAATGGACGTCAGGACTGATATAAATGCAAAAATAGCCGCGTAATACGCGAGATCAAACAAAGTCTGACCTAAATAAGGTGGCGAAGTAATGCGCGAGCTCTTCGGAATCTGGCTTAAAATTATGTGGCCAAGTAATGCGCGAGTTCAATGGACGTCAGGACTGATATAAATGCAAAAATAGCCGCGTAATACGCGAGATCAAACAAAGTCTGACCTAAATAAGGTAGCGAAGTAATGCGCGAATTCTTAGTACAGAATTTTTATATATAAAGTGGCCAAGTAATGCGCGAGTTTAATGGACGTCAGGACTGATATGAATACAAAAATAGGCGCGTAATACGCGAGATCAAACGAAATCTGACCTAAATAAGAGTGGCAAAGTAATGCGCGAATTCTTAGGGGTATAAGAATTTTTATAAAGTGGCCAAAAAATAATAATTAACGCGTAGGCTCGTTATACTCTGACCTGAATAAAGCGGCCAAGTAATGCGCGAGCACTTCGGACTCTGATTTTCAGTAAGGTGGCCAAGTAATGCGCGAGTTCAATGGACGTCAGGACTGATATAAATGCAAAAATAGCCGCGAAATACGCGAGATCAAACAAAGTCTGTCCTAAATAAGGTGGAAAAGTAATGGGCGAATTCTTAGTACAGAATTTTTATATAAATTGGCCAAGTAATGCGCGAGCTCTTCGGACTCTGGCTTCAAATTATGTGGCCAAGTAATGCGCGAGTTCAATGGACGTCAGGACTGATATAAATGCAAAAATAGCCGCGTAATACGCGAGATCAAACGAAATCTGACCTAAAAAAGGTGGCAAAGTAATGCGCGAATTCTTAGTACAGAATTTTTATATAAATTGGCCAAGTAATGCGCGAGCTCTTCGGACTCTGGCTTAAAATTATGTGGCCAAGTAATGCGCGAGTTCAATGGACGTCAGGACTGATATAAATGCAAAAATAGCCGCGTAATACGCGAGATCAAGCAAAGTCTGACCTAAATAAGGTGGCAAAGTAATGCGCCAATTCTAAGTACAGAATTTTTATATATAAAGTGGCCAAGTAATGCGCGAGTTTAATGGACGTCAGGACTGATATGAATACAAAACTAGGCGCTTAATACGCGAGATCAAACGAAATCTGACCTAAATAAGGTGGCAAAGTAATGCGCGAGCTCTTCGGACTCTGGCTTAACATTATGTGGCCAAGTAATGCGCGAGTTCAATGGACGTCATGACTGATATAAATGCACAAAAAGCCGCGTAATACGCGAGATCAAACAAAGTCTGACCTAAATAAGGTGGCACAGTAATGCGCGAGCTCTTCGGACTCTGGTTTAAAATTATGTGGCCAAGTAATACGCGAGTTCAATGGACGTCAGGACTGATACAAATGCACAAAAAGCCGCGTAATACGCGAGATCAAACAAAGTTTGACCTAAATAAGGTGGCAAAGTAATGCGCGAATTCTTAGTACAGAATTTTTATATATAAAGTGGCCAAGTAATGCGCGAGTTTAATGGACGTCAGGACTGATTAAATACAAAAATAGGGGCGTAATACGCGAGTTGAACGCAGTCTGACCTGAAAAGAGTGGCCAAGTAATGCTCGAATTCTTAGGAGTATAAGAATTTTTATAAAGTGGCCAAAAAATAATAATTAACACTTAGGGTCCTTAGACTCTGACCTGAATAAAGCGGACAAGTAATGCGCGAGCACTTAGGACTCAGATATTCAGTAAGGTGGCCAAGTAATGCGCGAGTTCAATGGACGTCAGGACTGATATAAATGCAAAAATAGCCGCGCAATACGCGAGATTCAACAAAGTCTGACCTAAATAAGGTGGCAAAGAAGTGCGCGAGCTCTTCGGACTCTGGCTTAAAATTATGTGGCCAAGTAATGCGCGAGTTCAATGGACGTCAGGACTGATATAAATACAAAAATAGCCGCGTAATACGCGAGATTGAACGAAGTCTGATCTGATAAGAGTGGCCAAGTAATGCGCGAATTCTTAGGGGTATAAGAATTTTTATAAAGTGGCCAAAAAATAATAATTAACACTTAGGGTCCTTAGACTCTGACCTGAATAAAGCGGCCAAGTAATGCGCGAGCACTTCGGACTCAGATATTCAGTAAGGTGGCCAAGTAATGCGCGAGTTCAATGGACGTCAGGACTGATATAAATGCAAAAATAGCCGCGTAATACGCGAGATCAAACAAAGTCTGACCTAAATACGGTGGCAAAGTACTGCGCGAGCTCCTCGGACTCTGGCTTAAAATTATGTGGCCAAGTAATGCGCGAGTTCAATGGACGTCAGGACTGATACAAATACAAAAAATAGCCGCGTAATACGCGAGTTGAACGAAGTCTGATCTGATAAGAGTGGCCAAGTAATGCGCGAATTCTTAGGGGTATAAGAATTTTTATAAAGTGGCCAAAAAATAATAATTAACGCGTAGGCTAGTTATACTCTGACCTGAATAAAGCGGCCAAGTAATGCGCGAGCACTTCGGACTCTGATTTTCAGGAAGGTGGCCAAGTAATGCGCGAGTTCAATGGACGTCAGGACTGATATAAATGCAAAAATAGCCGCGTAATACGCGAGATCAGACGAAATCTGACCTAAATAAGGTGGAAAAGTAATGCGCGAATTCTTAGTACAGAATTTTTATATAAAGTGGCCAAGTAATGCGCGAGCTCTTCGGACTCTGGCTTAACATTATGTGGCCAAGTAATGCGCGAGTTCAATGGACGTCAGGACTGATATAAATGCACAAAAAGCCGCGTAATATGCGAGATCAAACAAAGTCTGACCTAAATAAGGTGGCACAGTAATGCGCGAGCTCTTCGGACTCTGGTTTAAAATTATGTGGCCAAGTAATGCGCGGGTTCAATGGACGTCAGGACTGATATAAATACAAAAATAGCCGCGTAATACGCGAGTTGAACGAAGTCTGATCTGATAAGAGTGGACAAGTAATGCGCCAATTCTTAAGGGTATAAGTATTTTTATAAAGTGGCCAAAAAATAATACTTAACTCTTATGGTCCTTAGACTCTGACCTGAATAAAGCGGCCAAGTAATGCGCGAGCACTTCGGACTCAGATAATAACTCAGGTGGCCAAGAAATTCTCCAGATAGATGGACGTCAGGACTGATATAAATGCAATAATAGCCGCGTAATACGCGAGATCAGACGAAATCTGACCTAAATAAGGTGGAAAAGTAATACGCGAATTCTTAGTACAGAATCTTTATATAAAGTGGCCAAGTAATGCGCGAGCTCTTCGGACTCTGGCTTAAAATTATGTGGCCAAGTAATGCGCGAGCTCTTCGGTCTCTGGCTCAACATTATGTGGCCAAGTAATGCGCGAGTTCAATGGACGTCAGGACTGATATAAATGCACAAAAAGCCGCGTAATATGCGAGATCAAACAAAGTCTGACCTAAATAAGGTGGCACAGTAATGCGCGAGCTCTTCGGACTCTGGTTTAAAATTATGTGGCCAAGTAATGCGCGGGTTCAATGGACGTCAGGACTGATATAAATACAAAAATAGCCGCGTAATACGCGAGTTGAACGAAGTCTGATCTGATAAGAGTGGACAAGTAATGCGCCAATTCTTAAGGGTATAAGTATTTTTATAAAGTGGCCAAAAAATAATAATTAACACTTAGGGTCCTTAGACTCTGACCAGAATAAAGCGGCCAAATAATGCGCGAGCACTTCGGACTCAGATATTCAGTAAGGTGGCCAAGTAATGCGCGAGTTCAATGGACGTCAGGACTGATATAAATGCAAAAATAGCCGCGCAATACGCGAGATTCAACAAAGTCTGACCTAAATAAGGTGGCAAAGAAGTGCGCGAGCTCTTCGGACTCTGGCTTAAAATTATGTGGCCAAGTAATGCGCGAGTTCAATGGACGTCAGGACTGATATAAATGCAAAAATAGCCGCGTAATACGCGAGTTGAACGAAGTCTGATCTGAAAAGAGTGGCCAAGTAATGCGCGAATTCTTAGGGGTATAAGAATTTTTATAAAGTGGCCAAAAAATAATAATTAACACTTAGGGTCCTTAGACTCTGACCTGAATAAAGCGGCCAAGTAATGCGCGAGCACTTCGGACTCAGATATTCAGTAAGGTGGCCAAGTAATGCGCGAGTTCAATGGACGTCAGGACTGATATAAATGCAAAAATAGCCGCGTAATACGCGAGATCAAACGAAATCTGACCTAAAAAAGGTGGCAAAGTAATGCGCGAATTCTTAGTACAGAATTTTTATATAAATTGGCCAAGTAATGCGCGAGCACTTCGGACTCTGGCTTAAAATTATGTGGCCAAGTAATGCGCGAGTTCAATGGACGTCAGGACTGATATAAATGCAAAAATAGCCGCGTAATACGCGAGATCAGACAAAGTCTGTCCTAAATAAGGTGGCAAAGTAATGCGCCAATTCTAAGTACAGAATTTTTATATATAAAGTGGCCAAGTAATGCGCGAGTTTAATGGACGTCAGGACTGATATGAATACAAAACTAGGCGCTTAATACGCGAGATCAAACGAAATCTGACCTAAATAAGGTGGCAAAGTAATGCGCGAGCTCATCGGACTCTGGCTTAGCATCATGTGGCCAAGTAATGCGCGAGTTCAATGGACGTCATGACTGATATAAATGCACAAAAAGCCGCGTAATACGCGAGATCAAACAAAGTCTGACCTAAATAAGGTGGCACAGTAATGCGCGAGTTCTTCGGACTCTGGTTTAAAATTATGTGGCCAAGTAATACGCGAGTTCAATGGACGTCAGGACTGATACAAATGCACAAAAAGCCGCGTAATACGCGAGATCAAACAAAGTTTGACCTAAATAAGGTGGCAAAGTAATGCGCGAATTCTTAGTACAGAATTTTTATATATAAAGTGGCCAAGTAATGCGCGAGTTTAATGGACGTCAGGACTGATATTAATACAAAAATAGGGTCGTAATACGCGAGTTGAACGCAGTCTGACCTGAAAAGAGTGGCCAAGTAATGCGCGAATTCTTAGGGGTATAAGACTTTTTATAAAGTGGCCAAAAAATAATAATTAACACTTAGGGTCCTTAGACTCTGACCTGAATAAAGCGGCCAAGTAATGCGCGAGCACTTCGGACTCAGATATTCAGTAAGGTGGCCAAGTAATGCGCGAGTTCAATGGACGTCAGGACTGATATAAATGCAAAAATAGCCGCGCAATACGCGAGATTCAACAAAGTCTGACCTAAATAAGGTGGCAAAGAAGTGCGCGAGCTCTTCGGACTCTGGCTTAAAATTATGTGGCCAAGTAATGCGCGAGTTCAATGGACGTCAGGACTGATATAAATACAAAAATAGCCGCGTAATACGCGAGTTGAACAAAGTCTGATCTGAAAAGAGTGGCCAAGTAATGCGCGAATTCTTAGGGGTATAAGAATTTTTATAAAGTGGCCAAAAAATAATAATTAACACTTAGGGTCCTTAGACTCTGACCTGAATAAAGCGGCCAAGTAATGCGCGAGCACTTCGGACTCAGATATTCAGTAAGGTGGCCAAGTAATGCGCGAGTTCAATGGACGTCAGGACTGATATAAATGCAAAAATAGCCGCGTAATACGCGAGATCAAACAAAGTCTGACCTAAATAAGGTGGCAAAGTAATGCGCGAGCTCCTCGGACTCTGGCTTAAAATTATGTGGCCAAGTAATGCGCGAGTTCAATGGACGTCAGGACTGATATAAATACAAAAATAGCCGCGTAATACGCGAGTTGAACGAAGTCTGATCTGATAAGAGTGGCCAAGTAATGCGCGAATTCTTAGGGGTATAAGAATTTTTATAAAGTGGCCAAAAAATAATAATTAACGCGTAGGCTAGTTATACTCTGACCTGAATAAAGCGGCCAAGTAATGCGCGAGCACTTCGGACTCTGATTTTCAGGAAGGTGGCCAAGTAATGCGCGAGTTCAATGGACGTCAGGACTGATATAAATGCAAAAATAGCCGCGTAATACGCGAGATCAGACGAAATCTGACCTAAATAAGGTGGAAAAGTAATGCGCGAATTCTTAGTACAGAATTTTTATATAAAGTGGCCAAGTAATGCGCGAGCTCTTCGGACTCTGGCTTAAAATTATGTGGCCAAGTAATGCGCGAGCTCTTCGGTCTCTGGCTTAACATTATGTGGCCAAGTAATGCGCGAGTTCAATGGACGTCAGGACTGATATAAATGAACAAAAAGCCGCGTAATATGCGAGTTCAAACAAAGTCTGACCTAAATAAGGTGGCAAAGTAATGCGCGAGCACTTCGGACTCTGGTTTAAAATTATGTGGCCAAGTAATGCGCGGGTTCAATGGACGTCAGGACTGATATAAATACAAAAATAGCCGCGTAATACGCGAGTTGAACGAAGTCTGATCTGATAAGAGTGGACAAGTAATGCGCCAATTCTTAAGGGTATAAGTATTTTTATAAAGTGGCCAAAAAATAATAATCAACACTTAGGGTCCTTAGACTCTGACCTGTATAAAGCGGCCAAGTAATGCGCCAGCACTTTGGACTCAGATTTTCAGTAAGGTGGCCAAGTAATGCGCGAGTTCAATGGACGTCAGGACTGATATAAATGCAAAAATAGCCGCGTAATACGCGAGATTCAACAAAGTCTGACCTAAATAAGGTGGAAAAGTAATGCGCGAATTCTTAGTACAGAATTTTTATATAAAGTGGCCAAGTAATGCGCGAGCTCTTCGGACTCTGGCTTAAAATTATGTGGCCAAGTAATGCGCGAGCTCTTCGGTCTCTGGCTCAACATTATGTGGCCAAGTAATGCGCGAGTTCAATGGACGTCAGGACTGATATAAATGCACAAAAAGCCGCGTAATACGCGAGATCAAGCAAAGTCTGACCTAAATAAGGTGGCAAAGTAATGCGCCAATTCTAAGTACAGAATTTTTATATATAAAGTGGCCAAGTAATGCGCGAGTTTAATGGACGTCAGGACTGATATGAATACAAAACTAGGCGCTTAATACGCGAGATCAAACGAAATCTGACCTAAATAAGGTGGCAAAGTAATGCGCGAGCTCTTCGGACTCTGGCTTAACATTATGTGGCCAAGTAATGCGCGAGTTCAATGGACGTCATGACTGATATAAATGCACAAAAAGCCGCGTAATACGCGAGATCAAACAAAGTCTGACCTAAATAAGGTGGCAAAGTAATGCGCGAATTCTTAGTACAGAATTTTCATATATAAAGTGGCCAAGTAATGCGCGAGTTTAATGAACGTCAGGACTGATATGAATACAAAAATAGGCGCGTAATACGCGAGATCAAACAAAGTCTGACCTAAATAAGGTGGCAAAGTACTGCGCGAGCTCTTCGGACTCTGGCTTAAAATTATGTCGCCAAGTAATGCGCGAGTTCAATGGACGTCAGGACTGATATAAATACAAAAATAGCCGCGTAATACGCGAGTTGAACGAAGTCTGATCTGATAAGAGTGGCCAAGTAATGCGCGAATTCTTAGGGGTATAAGAATTTTTATAAAGTGGCCAAAAAATAATAATTAACGCGTAGGCTCGTTATACTCTGACCTGAATAAAGCGGCCAAGTAATGAGAGATCACTTCGGACTCAGATTGTCATTAAGGTGGCCAAGTAATGCGCGAGTTCAATGGACGTCAGGACTGATATAAATGCAAAAATAGGCGCGTAATACGCAAGATCAAACAAAGTCTGACCTAAATAAGGTGGCAAAGTACTGCGCGAGCTCCTCGGACTCTGGCTTAAAATTATGTGGCCAAGTAATGCGCGAGTTCAATGGACGTCAGGACTGATATAAATACAAAAATAGCCGCGTAATACGCGAGTTGAACGAAGTCTGATCTGATAAGAGTGGACAAGTAATGCGCCAATTCTTAAGGGTATAAGTATTTTTATAAAGTGGCCAAAAATTAATAATTAACGCGTTGGCTCGTTATACTCTGACCTGAATAATGCGGCCAAGTAATGCGCGAGCACTTCGGACTCAGATTGTCAGTAAGGTGGCCAAGTAATGCGCGAGTTCAATGGAGGTCAGGACTGATATAAATGCAAAATTAGCCGCGTAATATGCGAGATCAAACAAAGTCTGTCCTAAATAAGGTGGCACAGTAATGCGCGAGCTCTTCGGACTCTGGTTTAAAATTATGTGGCCAAGTAATGCGCGGGTTCAATGGACGTCAGGACTGATATAAATACAAAAATAGCCGCGTAATACGCGAGTTGAACGAAGTCTGATCTGATAAGAGTGGACAAGTAATGCGCCAATTCTTAAGGGTATAAGTATTTTTATAAAGTGGCCAAAAAATAATAATTAACACTTAGGGTCCTTAGACTCTGACCTGAATAAAGCGGCCAAGTAATGCGCGAGCACTTCGGACTCAGATATTCAGTAAGGTGGCCAAGTAATGCGCGAGTTCAATGGACGTCAGGACTGATATAAATGCAAAAATAGCCGCGCAATACGCGAGATTCAACAAAGTCTGACCTAAATAAGGTGGCAAAGAAGTGCGCGAGCTCTTCGGACTCTGGCTTAAAATTATGTGGCCAAGTAATGCGCGAGTTCAATGGACGTCAGGACTGATATAAATACAAAAATAGCCGCGTAATACGCGAGTTGAACGAAGTCTGATCTGATAAGAGTGGCCAAGTAATGCGCGAATTCTTAGGGGTATAAGAATTTTTATAAAGTGGCCAAAAAATAATAATTAACACTTAGGGTCCTTAGACTCTGACCTGAATAAAGCGGCCAAGTAATGCGCGAGCACTTCGGACTCAGATATTCAGTAAGGTGGCCAAGTAATGCGCGAGTTCAATGGACGTTAGGACTGATATAAATGCAAAAATAGCCGCGTAATACGCGAGATCAAACAAAGCCTGACCTAAATAAGGTGGCAAAGAAGTGCGCGAGCTCTTCGGACTCTGGCTTAAAATTATGTGGCCAAGTAATGCGCGAGTTCAATGGACGTCAGGACTGATATAAATACAAAAATAGCCGCGTAATACGCGAGTTGAACGAAGTCTGATCTGATAAGAGTGGCCAAGTAATGCGCGAATTCTTAGGGGTATAAGAATTTTTATAAAGTGGCCAAAAAATAATAATTAACGCGTAGGCTAGTTATACTCTGACCTGAATAAAGCGGCCAAGTAATGCGCGAGCACTTCGGATTCTGATTTTCAGTAAGGTGGCCAAGTAATGCGCGAGTTCAATGGACGTCAGGACTGATATAAATGCAAAAATAGCCGCGTAATACGCGAGATCAGACGAAATCTGACCTAAATAAGGTGGAAAAGTAATGCGCGAATTCTTAGAACAGAATTTTTATATAAAGAGGACAAGTAATGCGCGAGCTCTTCGGACTCTGGCTTAAAATTATGTGGCCAAGTAATGCGCGAGCTCTTCGGACTCTGGTTTAAAATTATGTGGCCAAGTAATGCGCGGGTTCAATTTACGTCAGGACTGATATAAATTCCCAAAAAGCCGCGTTATACGCGAGATAAAACAAATTCTGACCTAAATATTGTGGCAAAGTATTGCGCGAATTCTTATTACAGAATTTTTTTATATAAAGTGGCCAAGTAATGCGCGAGTTTAATGGACGTCAGGACTGATATGAATACAAAAATAGGGGCGTAATACGCGAGTTGAACGCAGTCTGACCTGAGAAGAGTGGCCAAGTAATGCGCGAATTCTTAGGGGTATAAGAATTTTTGTGGCCAAAAAATAATAATTAACACTTAGGGTCCTTAGACTCTGACCTGAATAAAGCGGCCAAGTAATGCGCGAGCACTTCGGACTCAGATATTCAGTAAGGTGGCCAAGTAATGCGCGAGTGCAATGGACGTTAGGACTGATATAAATGCAAAAATAGCAGCGCAATACGCGAGATCAAACAAAGTCTGACCTAAAAAAGGTGGCAAAGAAGTGCGCGAGCTCCTCGGACTCTGGCTTAAAATTATGAGGCCAAGTAATGCGCGAGTTCATTGGACGTATGGACTGATATAAATGCAAAAATAGCCGCGTAATACGCGAGATCAAACGAAATCTGTCCTAAAAAAGGTGGCAAAGTAATGCGCGAATTCTTAGTACAGAATTTTTATATAAAGTGGCCAAGTAATGCGCGAGCTCTTCGGACTCTGGATTAAAATTATGTGGCCAAGTAATGCGCGAGTTCAATGGACGTCAGGACTGATATAAATGCAAAAATAGCCGCGTAATACGCGAGATCAAACAAAGTCTGACCTAAATAAGGTGGCAAAGTAATGCGCCAATTTTTAGTACAGAATTTTTATATATAAAGTGGCCAAGGAATGCGCGAGTTCAATGGACGTCAGGACTGATATGAATACAAAACTAGGCGCGTAATACGCGAGATCAAACGAAATCTGACCTAAATAAGGTGGCAAAGTAATGCGCGAGCTCTTCGGAATCGGGCTTAAAATTTTGTGGCCAAGTAATGCGCGTGGTCAATGGTCGTGATGTCTGATATAAATGCAAAAAAAGCCGCGGAATACGCGAGATCAAACGAAGTCTGACCTAAATAAGGTGGCAAAGTAATGCGCGAATTCTTAGTACAGAATTTTCATATATAAAGTGGCCAAGTAATGCGCGAGTTTAATGAACGTCAGGACTGATATGAATACAAAAATAGGCGCGTAATACGCGAGATCAAACAAAGTCTGACCTAAATAAGGTGGCAGAGTACTGCGCGAGCTCTTCGGACTCTGGCTTAAAATTATGTCGCCAAGTAATGCGCGAGTTCAATGGACGTCAGGACTGATATAAATACAAAAATAGCCGCGTAATACGCGAGTTGAACGAAGTCTGATCTGATAAGAGTGGCCAAGTAATGCGCGAATTCTTAGGGGTATAAGAATTTTTATAAAGTGGCCAAGAAATAATAATTAACGCGTAGGCTCGTTATACTCTGACCTGAAAAAAGCGGCCAAGTAATGCGCGAGCACTTCGGACTCAGATTTTCAGTAAGGTGGCCAAGTATGCGCGAGTTCAATGGACGTCAGGACTGATATAAATGCAAAAATAGCCGCGTAATACGCGAGATCAAACAAAGTCTGTCCTAAATAAGGTGGCAAAGGACTGCGCGAGCTCCTCGGACTCTGGCTTAAAATTATGTGGCCAAGTAATGCGCGAGTTCAATGGACGTCAGGACTGATATAAATGCAAAAATAGCCGCGTAATACGCGAGATCAAACAAAGTCTGACCTAAATAAGGTGGCAAAGTAATGCGCGAATTCTTAGTACAGAATTTTTATATAAAGTGGCCAAGTAATGCGCGAGCTCTTCGGACTCTGGCTTAAAATTATGTGGCCAAGTAATGCGCGAGCTCTTCGGACTCTGGCTTAAAATTATGTGGCCAAGTAATGCGCGAGTTCAATGGACGTCAGGACTGATATAAATGCAAAAATAGCCGCGTAATACGTGAGATCAAACGAAATCTGACCTAAAAAAGGTGGCAAAGTAATGCGCGAATTCTTAGTACAGAATTTTTATATAAAGTGGCCAAGTAATGCGCGAGCTCTTCGGACTCTGGCTTAAAATTATGTGGCCAAGTAATGCGCGAGTTCAATGGACGTCAGGACAGATATAAATGCAAAAATAGCCGCGTAATACGCGAGATCAAACAAAGTCTGACCTAAATAAGGTGGCAAAGTAATGCGCGAATTCGTAGTACAGAATTTTTATATATAAAGTGGCCAAGTAATGCGCGAGTTTAATGGTCGTCAGGACTGATATGAATACAAAACTAGGCGCGTAATACGCGAGATCAAACGAAATCTGACCTAAATAAGGTGGCAAAGTAATGCGCGAGCTCTTCGGACTCTGGCTTAAAATTATGTGGCCAAGTAATGCGCGTGTTCAGTGGACGTCAGGACTGATATAAATTCACAAAAAGCCGCGTAATACGCGAGATCAAACAAACTCTGACCTAAATAAGGTGGAAAAGTAATGCGCGAATTCTTAGTACAGAATTTTCATATATAAAGTGGCCAAGTAATGCGCGAGTTTAATGAACGTCAGGACTGATATGAATACAAAAATAGGCGCGTAATACGCGAGATCAAACAAAGTCTGACCTAAATAAGGTGGCAGAGTACTGCGCGAGCTCTTCGGACTCTGGCTTAAAATTATGTTGCCAAGTAATGCGCGAGTTCAATGGACGTCAGGACTGATATAAATACAAAAATGCTCGCGTGATACGCGAGTTGAACGAAGTCTGATCTGAAAAGAGTGGCCAAGTAATGCGAGAATTCTTAGGGGTATAAGAATTTTTATAAAGTGGCCAAAAAATAATAATTAACGCGTAGGCTCGTTATACTCTGACCTGAAAAAAGCGGCCAAGTAATGCGAGAGCACTTCGGACTCAGATTTTCAGTAAGGTGGTCAAGTAATGCGCGAGTTCAATGGACGTCAGGACTGATATAAATGCAAAAATAGCCGCGTAATACGCGAGATCAAACAAAGTCTGACCTAAATAAGGTGGCAAAGTACTGCGCGAGCTCCTCGGACTCTGGCTTAAAATTATGTGGCCAAGTAATGCGCGAGTTCAATGGACGTCAGGACTGATATAAATACAAAAATAGCCGCGTGATACGCGAGTTGAACGAAGTCTGATCTAAATAAGGTGGCAAAGTAATGCGCGAATTCTTAGTACAGAATTTTTATATAAAGTGGCCAAGTAATGCGCGAGCTCTTCGGACTCTGGCTTAAAATTATGTGGCCAAGTAATGCGCGACATCTTCGGACTCTGGCTTAAAATTAAGTGTCCAAGTAATTCGCGAGTTCAATGGACGCAAGGACTGATATAAATGCACAAAAAGCCGCGTAATACGCGAGATCAAACAAAGTCTGACCTAAATAAGGTGGCACAGTAATGCGCGAGCTCTTCGGACTCTGGTTTAAAATTATGTGGCCAAGTAATGCGCGAGTTCAATGGACGTCAGGACTGATACAAATGCACAAAAAGCCGCGTAATACGCGAGATCAAACAAAGTCTGACCTAAATAAGGTGGCACAGTAATGCGCGAGCTCTTCGGACTCTGGTTTAAAATTATGTGGCCAAGTAATGCGCGAGTTCAATGGACGTCAGGACTGATACAAATGCACAAAAAGCCGCGTAATACGCGAGATCAAACAAAGTTTGACCTAAATAAGGTGGCAAAGTAATGCGCGAATTCTTAGTACAGAATTTTTATATATAAAGTGGCCAAGTAATGCGCGAGTTTAATGGACGTCAGGACTGATATGAATACAAAAATAGGCGCGTAATACGCGAGTTGAACGCAGTCTGACCTGAAAAGAGTGGCCAAGTAATGCGCGAATTCTTAGGGTTATAAGAATTTTTATAAAGTCGCCAAAAAATAATAATTAACACTTAGGGTCCTTAGACTCTGACCTGAATAAAGCGGCCAAGTAATGAGCGAGCACTTCGGACTCAGATTTTCAGTAATGTGGCCAAGTAATGCGCGAGTTCAATGGACGTCAGGACTGATATAAATGCAAAAAAAGCCGCGTAATACGCGAGATCAAACAATGTCTGACCTAAATAAGGTGGAAAAGTAATGCGCGAGCTCTTCGGAATCTGGCTTAAAATTATGTGGCCAAGTAATGCGCGAGTACAATGGACGTCAGGACTGATATAAATACAAAAATAGCCGCGTAATACGCGAGTTGAACGAAGTCTGATCTGATAAGAGTGGACAAGTAATGCGCGAATTCTTAGGGGTATAAGAATTTTTATAATGTGGCCAAAAAATAATAATTAACACTTAGGGTCCTTAGACTCTGACCTGAATAAAGCGGCCAAGTAATGCGCGAGCACTTCGGACTCAGATATTCAGTAAGGTGGCCAAGTAATGCGCGAGTTCAATGGACGTTAGGACTGATATAAATGCAAAAATAGCCGCGTAATACGCGAGATCAAACAAAGTCTGACCTAAATAAGGTGGCAAAGAAGTGCGCGAGCTCTTCGGACTCTGGCTTAATATTATGGGGCCAATTACTGCGCGAGTTCAATGTACGTCAGGACTGATATAAATACAAATATAGCCGCTTAATACGCGAGTTGAACGAATTCTTATCTGAAAAGAGTGGCCAAGTAATGCGCGAATTCTTAGGGGTATAAGAATTTTTATAAAGTGGCCAAAAAATAATAATTAACGCGTAGGCTAGTTATACTCTGACCTGAATAAAGCGGCCAAGTAATGCGCGAGCACTTCGGACTCTGATTTTCAGTAAGGTGGCCAAGTAATGCGCGAGTTCAATGGACGTCAGGACTGATATAAATGCAAAAATAGCCGCGTAATACGCGAGATCAGACGAAATCTGACCTAAATAAGGTGTAAAAGTAATGCGCGAATTCTTAGTACAGAATTTTTATATAAAGTGGCCAAGTAATGCGCGAGCTCTTCGGACTCTGGCTTAAAATTATGTGGCCAAGTAATGCGCGAGCTCTTCGGACTCTGGCTTAACATTATGTGGCCAAGTAATGCGCGAGTTCAATGGACGTCAGGACTGATATAAATGCACAAAAAGCCGCGTAATACGCGAGATCAAACAAAGTCTGACCTAAATAAGGTGGCACAGTAATGCGCGAGCTCTTCGGACTCTGGTTTAAAATTATGTGGCCAAGTAATGCGCGAGTTCAATGGACGTCAGGACTGATACAAATGCACAAAAATCCGCGTAATACGCGAGATCAAACAAAGTCTGACCTAAATAAGGTGGCAAAGTAATGCGCGAATTCTTAGTACAGAATTTTTATATATAAAGTGGCCAAGTAATGCGCGAGTTTAATGGACGTCAGGACTGATATGAATACAAAAATAGGTTCGTAATACGCGAGTTGAACGCAGTCTGACCTGAAAAGAGTCGCCAAGTAATGCGCGACTTCTTAGGGGTATAAGAATTTTTATAAAGTGGCCAAAAAATAATAATTAACACTTAGGGTCCTTAGACTCTGACCTGAATAAAGCGGCCAAGTAATGCGCGAGCACTTCGGACTCAGATTTTCAGTAAGGTGGCCAAGTAATGCGCGAGTTCAATGGACGTCAGGACTGATATAACTGCAAAAATAGCCGCGTAATACGCGAGATCAAACAAAGTCTGACCTAAATAAGGTGGCAAAGTACTGCGCGACCTCTTCGGACTCTGGCTTAAAATTATGTGGCCAAGTAATGCGCGAGTTCAATGGACGCCAGGACTGATATAAATGCACAAAAATCCGCGTAATACGCGAGATCAAACAAAGTCTGACCTAAATAAGGTGGCAAAGTAATGCGCGAATTCTTAGTACAGAATTTTTATATAAAGTGGCCAAGTAATGCGCGAGTTCAATGGACGTCAGGACTGATATAAATGCACAAAAAGCCGCGTAATACGCGAGATCAAACAAAGTCTGACCTAAATAAGGTGGCAAAGTAATGCGCGAATTCTTAGTACAGAATTTTTATATAAAGTGGCCAAGTAATGCGCGAGCTCTTCGGACTCTGGCTTAAAATTATGTGGCCAAGTAATGCGCGAGCTCTTCGGACTCTGGCTTTAAATTATGTGGCCAAGTAAATCGCGAGTTCAATGGACGTCAGGACTGATATCAGTGCAAAAATAGCCGCGTAATACGCGAGATCAAACGAAATCTGACCTAAATAAGGTGGAAAAGTAATGCGCGAATTCTTAGTACAGAATTTTTATATAAAGTGGCCAAGTAATGCGCGAGCTCTTCGGACTCTGATTTTCAGTAAGGTGGCCAAGTAATGCGCGAGTTCAATGAACGTCAGGACTGATATAAATGCAAAAATAGCCGCGTAATACGCGAGATCAAACGAAATCTGACCTAAATAAGGTGGAAAAGTAATGCGCGAATTCTTAGTACAGAATTTTTATATAAAGTGGCCAAGTAATGCGCGAGCTCTTCGGACTCTGGCTTAAAATTATGTGGCCAAGTAATGCGCGAGCTCTTCGTCCTCTGGATTATAATTATGTGGCCAAGTAATGCGCGAGTTCAATGGACGTCAGGACTGATATAAATGCACAAAAAAGCCGCGTAATACGCGAGATCAAACAAAGTCTGACCTAAATAAGGTGGCACAGTAATGCGCGAGCTCTTCGGACTCTGGTTTAAAATTATGTGGCCAAGTAATGCACGAGTTCAATGGACGTCAGGACTGATACAAATGCACAAAAAGCCGCGTAATACGCGAGATCAAACAAAGTCTGACCTAAATAAGGTGGCAAAGTAATGCGCGAATTCTTAGTACAGAATTTTTATATATAAAGTGGCCAAGTAATGCGCGAGTTTAATGGACGTCAGGACTGATATGAATACAAAAATAGGGGCGTAATACGCGAGTTGAACGCAGTCTGACCTGAAAAGAGTGGCCAAGTAATGCGCGAATTCTTAGGGGTATAAGAATTTTTATAAAGTGGCCAAAAAATAATAATTAACACTTAGGGTCCTTAGACTCTGACCTGAATAAAGCGGCCAAGTAATGCGCGAGCACTTCGGACTCAGATATTCAGTAAGTTGGACAAGTAATGCGCGAGTTCAATGGACGTCAGGACTGATATAAATGCAAAAATAGACGCGTAATACGCGAGATCAAACAAAGTCTGACCTAAATAAGGTGGCAAAGAAGTGCGCGAGCTCTTCGGACTCTGGCTTAAAATTATGTGGCCAAGTAATGCGCGAGTTCAATGGACGTCAGGACTGATATAAATTCACAAAAAGCCGCGTAATACGCGAGATCAAACAAAGTCTGACCTAACTCAGGTGGCACAGTAATGCCCGAGCTCCTCGGACTCTGGCTTAAAATTATGTGGCCAAGTAATGCGCGAGTTCAATGGACGTCAGGACTGATATAAATGCAAAAATAGCCGCGTAATACGCGAGATCAAGCAAAGTCTGACCTAAATAAGGTGGCAAAGTAATGCGCGAATTCTTAGTACAGAATTTTTATATATAAAGTGGCCAAGTAATGCGCGAGTTTAATGGACGTCAGGACTGATATGAATACAAAAATAGGCGCGTAATACGCGAGATCAAACGAAATCTGACCTAAATAAGGTGGCAAAGTAATGCGCGAATTCTTAGGGGTATAAGAATTTTTATAAAGTGGCCAAAAAATAATAATTAACGCGTAGGCTCGTTATACTCTGACCTGAATAAAGCGGCCAAGTAATGCGCGAGCACTTCGGACTCTGATTTTCAGTAAGGTGGCCAAGTAATGCGCGAGTTCAATGGACGTCAGGACTGATATAAATGCAAAAATAGCCGCGTAATACGCGAGATCAAGCAAAGTCTGACGTAAATAAGGTGGCAAAGTAATGCGCGAATTTTTAGTACAGAATTTTTATATATAAAGTGGCCAAGTAATGCGCGAGTTTAATGGACGTCAGGACTGATATGAATACAAAACTAGGCGCGTAATACGCGAGATCAAACGAAATCTGACCTAAATAAGGTGGCAAAGTAATGCGCGAGCTCTTCGGACTCTGGCTTAACATTATGTGGCCAAGTAATGCGCGAGTTCAATGGACGTCAGGACTGATATAAATGCACAAAAAGCGGCGTAATAAGCTAGATCAAACAAAGTGTGACCTAAATAAGGTGGCAAAGTAATGCGCGAATTCTTAGTACAGAATTTTAATATAAAGTGGCCAAGTAATGCGCGAGTTCAATGGACGTCAGGACTGATATAAGTGCACAAAAAGGCGCGTAATACGCGAGATCAAACAAAGTCTGACCTAAATAAGGTGGCAGAGTACTGCGCGAGCTCTTCGGACTCTGGCTTAAAATTATGTCGCCAAGTAATGCGCGAGTTCAATGGACGTCAGGACTGATATAAATACAAAAATAGCCGCGTAATACGCGAGTTGAACGAAGTCTGATCTGATAAGAGTGGCCAAGTAATGCGCGAATTCTTAGGGGTATAAGAATTTTTATAAAGTGGCCAAAAAATAATAATTAACGCGTAGGCTCGTTATACTCTGACCTGAAAAAAGCGGCCAAGTAATGCGAGAGCACTTCGGACTCAGATTTTCAGTAAGGTGGTCAAGTAATGCGCGAGTTCAATGGACGTCAGGACTGATATAAATGCAAAAATAGCCGCGTAATACGCGAGATCAAACAAAGTCTGACCTAAATAAGGTGGCAAAGTACTGCGCGAGCTCCTCGGACTCTGGCTTAAAATTATGTGGCCAAGTAATGCGCGAGTACAATGGACGTCAGGACTGATATAAATACAAAAATAGCCGCGTAATACGCGAGATCAAGCAAAGTCTGACCTAAATAAGGTGGCAAAGTAATGCGCGAATTCTTAGTACAGAATTTTTATATAAAGTGGCCAAGTAATGCGCGAGCTCTTCGGACTCTGGCTTAAAATTATGTGGCCAAGTTAGGCGCGAGCTCTTCCGACTCTGGCTTAATTTTATGTGGCCTAGTAATGCGCGAGTTCAATGGACGTCAGGACTGATATAAATGCAAAAATAGCCGCGTAATACGTGAGATCAAACGAAATCTGACCTAAAAAAGGTGGCAAAGTAATGCGCGAATTCTTAGTACAGAATTTTTATATAAATTGGCCAAGTAATGCGCGAGCTCTTCGGACTCTGGCTTAAAATTATGTGGCCAAGTAATGCGCGAGTTCAATGGACGTCAGGACTGATATAAATGCAAAAATAGCCGCGTAATTCGCGAGATCAAGCAAAGTCTGACCTAAATAAGGTGGCAAAGTAATGCGCCAATTTTTAGTACAGAATTTTTATATATAAAGTGGCCAAGTAATGCGCGAGTTTAATGGACGTCAGGACTGATATGAATACAAAACTAGGCGCGTAATACGCGAGATCAAACGAAATCTGACCTAAATAAGGTGGCAAAGTAATGCGCGAGCTCTTCGGACTCTGGCTTAACATTATGTGGCCAAGTAATGCGCGTGTTCAATGGACGTCATGACTGATATAAATGCACAAAAAGCCGCGTAATACGCGAGATCAAACAAAGTCTGACCTAAATAAGGTGGCAAAGTAATGCGCGAATTCTTAGTACAGAATTTTCATATATAAAGTGGCCAAGTAATGCGCGAGTTTAATGAACGTCAGGACTGATATGAATACAAAAATAGGCGCGTAATACGCGAGATCAAACAAAGTCTGACCTAAATAAGGTGGCAGAGTACTGCGCGAGCTCTTCGGACTCTGGCTTAAAATTATGTCGCCAAGTAATGCGCGAGTTCAATGGACGTCAGGATTGATATAAATAAAAGAATAGCCGCGTAATACGCGAGTTGAACGAAGTCTGATCTGATAAGAGTGGCCAAGTAATGCGCGAATTCTTAGGGGTATAAGAATTTTTATAAAGTGGCCAAAAAATAATAATTAACGCGTAGGCTCGTTATACTCTGACCTGAAAAAAGCGGCCAAGTAATGCGAGAGCACTTCGGACTCAGATTTTCAGTAAGGTGGTCAAGTAATGCGCGAGTTCAATGGACGTCAGGACTGATATAAATGCAATAATAGCCGCGTAATACGCGAGATCAAACAAAGTCTGACGTAAATAAGGTGGCAAAGTACTGCGCGAGCTCCTCGGACTCTGGCTTAAAATTATGTGGCCAAGTAATGCGCGAGTTCAATCGACGTCAGGACTGACATAAATGCAATAATAGCCGCGTAATACGCGAGATCAAACAAAGTCTGACCTAAATAAGGTGGCAAAGTAATGCGCGAATTCTTAGTACAGAATTTTTATATAAAGTGGCAAAGTAATGCGCGAGCTATTCGGACTCTGGCTTAAAATTATGTGGCCAAGTAATGCGCGAGCTCTTCGGACTCTGGCTTAAAATTATGTGGCCAAGTAATGCGCGAGTTCAATGGACGTCAGGACTGATATAAGTGCACAAAAAGCCGCGTAATACGCGAGATCAAACAAAGTCTGACCTAAATAAGGTGGCAAAGTAATGCGCGAGCTCTTCGGACTCTGGTTTAAAATTATGTGGCCAAGTAATGCGCGAGTTCAATGGACGTCAGGACTGATACAAATGCACAAAAAGCCGCGTAATAAGCGAGATCAAACAAAGTTTGACCTAAATAAGGTGGCAAAGTAATGCGCGAATTCTTAGTACAGAATTTATATATAAAGTGGCCAAGTAATGAGCGAGTTTAATGGACGTCAGGACTGATATGAATACAAAAATAGGGGCGTAATACGCGAGTTGAACGCAGTCTGACCTGAAAAGAGTGGCCAAGTAATGCGCGAATTCTTAGGGTTATAAGAATTTTTATAAAGTCGCCAAAAAATAATAATTAACACTTAGGGTCCTTAGACTCTGACCTGAATAAAGCGGCCAAGTAATGAGCGAGCACTTCGGACTCAGATTTTCAGTAATGTGGCCAAGTAATGCGCGAGTTCAATGGACGTCAGGACTGATATAAATGCAAAAATAGCCGCGTAATACGCGAGATCAAACAAAGTCTGACCTAAATAAGGTGGCAAAGAAGTGCGCGAGCTCTTCGGACTCTGGCTTAAAATTATGTGGCCAAGTAATGCGCGAGTTCAATGGACGTCAGGACTGATATAAATACAAAAATAGCCGCGTAATTCGCGAGTTGAACGAAGTCTGATCTGATAAGAGTGGCCAAGTAATGCGCGAATTCTTAGGGGTATAGGAATTTTTATAAACTGGCCAAAAAATAATAATTAACACTTAGGGTCCTTAGACTCTGACCTGAATAAAGCGGCCAAGTAATACGCGAGCACTTCGGACTCAGATATTCAGTAAGGTGGCCAAGTAATGCGCGAGTTCAATGGACGTTAGGACTGATATAAATGCAAAAATAGCCGCGTAATACGCGAGATCAAACAAAGTCTGACCTAAATAAGGTGGCAAAGAAGTGCGCGAGCTCTTCGGACTCTGGCTTAAAATTATGTGGACAAGTAATGCGCGAGTTCAATGGACGTCAGGACTGATATAAATACAAAAATAGCCGCGTAATACGCGAGTTGAACGAAGTCTGATCTGATAAGAGTGGCCAAGTAATGCGCGAATTCTTAGGGGTATAAGAATTTTTATAAAGTGGCCAAAAAATAATAATTAACGCGTAGGCTAGTTATACTCTGACCTGAATAAAGCGGCCAAGTAATGCGCGAGCACTTCGGACTCTGATTTTCAGTAAGGTGGCCAAGTAATGCGCGAGTTCAATGGACGTCAGGACTGATATAAATGCAAAAATAGCCGCGTAATACGCGAGATCAGACGAAATCTGACCTAAATAAGGTGTAAAAGTAATGCGCGAATTCTTAGTACAGAATTTTTATATAAAGTGGCCAAGTAATGCGCGAGCTCTTCGGACTCTGGCTTAAAATTATGTGGCCAAGTAATGCGCGAGCTCTTCGGACTCTGGCTTAACATTATGTGGCCAAGTAATGCGCGAGTTCAATGGACGTCAGGACTGATATAAATGCACAAAAAGCCGCGTAATACGCGAGATCAAACAAAGTCTGACCTAAATAAGGTGGCACAGTAATGCGCGAGCTCTTCGGACTCTGGTTTAAAATTATGTGGCCAAGTAATGCGCGAGTTCAATGGACGTCAGGACTGATACAAATGCACAAAAATCCGCGTAATACGCGAGATCAAACAAAGTCTGACCTAAATAAGGTGGCAAAGTAATGCGCGAATTCTTAGTACAGAATTTTTATATATAAAGTGGCCAAGTAATGCGCGAGTTTAATGGACGTCAGGACTGATATGAATACAAAAATAGGGGCGTAATACGCGAGTTGAACGCAGTCTGACCTGAAAAGAGTGGCCAAGTAATGCGCGACTTCTTAGGGGTAGAAGACTTTTTATAAAGTGGCCAAAAAAAAATAATAAACACTTAGGGGCAATAGACTCTGACCTGAAAAAAGCGGCCACGTAATGCGCGAGCACTTCGGACTCAGATATTCAGTAAGGTGGACAAGTAATGCGCGAGTTCAATGGACGTCAGGACTGATATAAATGCAAAAATAGACGCGTAATACGCGAGATCAAACAAAGTCTGACCTAAATAAGGTGGCAAAGAAGTGCGCGAGCTCTTCGGACTCTGGCTTAAAATTATGTGGCCAAGTAATGCGCGAGTTCAATGTACGTCACGACTGATATAAATGCACAAAAAGCCGCGTAATACGCGAGATCAAACAAAGTCTGACCTAAATAAGGTGGCAAAGTAATGCGCGAATTCTTAGTACAGAATTTTTATATAAAGTGGCCAAGTAATGCGCGAGCTCTTCGGACTCTGGCTTAAAGTTTTTTGGCCAAGTAATGCGCGAGTTCAATGGACGTTAGGACTGATATAAATGCAAAAATAGCCGCGTAATACGCGAGATCAAACAAAGTCTGACCTAAATAAGGTGGCAAAGAAGTGCGCGAGCTCTTCGGACTCTGGCTTAAAATTATGTGGACAAGTAATGCGCGAGTTCAATGGACGTCAGGACTGATATAAATACAAAAATAGCCGCGTAATACGCGAGTTGAACGAAGTCTGATCTGATAAGAGTGGCCAAGTAATGCGCGAATTCTTAGGGGTATAAGAATTTTTATAAAGTGGCCAAAAAATAATAATTAACGCGTAGGCTAGTTATACTCTGACCTGAATAAAGCGGCCAAGTAATGCGCGAGCACTTCGGACTCTGATTTTCAGTAAGGTGGCCAAGTAATGCGCGAGTTCAATGGACGTCAGGACTGATATAAATGCAAAAATAGCCGCGTAATACGCGAGATCAGACGAAATCTGACCTAAATAAGGTGTAAAAGTAATGCGCGAATTCTTAGTACAGAATTTTTATATAAAGTGGCCAAGTAATGCGCGAGCTCTTCGGACTCTGGCTTAAAATTATGTGGCCAAGTAATGCGCGAGCTCTTCGGACTCTGGCTTAACATTATGTGGCCAAGTAATGCGCGAGTTCAATGGACGTCAGGACTGATATAAATGCACAAAAAGCCGCGTAATACGCGAGATCAAACAAAGTCTGACCTAAATAAGGTGGCACAGTAATGCGCGAGCTCTTCGGACTCTGGTTTAAAATTATGTGGCCAAGTAATGCGCGAGTTCAATGGACGTCAGGACTGATACAAATGCACAAAAATAGGCGCGTAATACGCGAGATCAAACAAAGTCTGACCTAAATAAGGTGGCAAAGTAATGCGCGAATTCTTAGTACGGACTCTGGCTTAAAATTATGTGGCCAAGTAATGCGCGAGTTTAATGGACGTCAGGACTGATATGAATACAAAAATAGGGGCGTAATACGCGAGTTGAACGCAGTCTGACCTGAAAAGAGTGGCCAAGTAATGCGCGAATTCTTAGGGGTATAAGAATTTTTATAAAGTGGCCAAAAAATAATAATTAACACTTAGGGTCCTTAGACTCTGACCTGAATAAAGCGGCCAAGTAATGCGCGAGCACTTCGGACTCAGATATTCAGTAAGGTGGACAAGTAATGCGCGAGTTCAATGGACGTCAGGACTGATATAAATGCAAAAATAGACGCGTAATACGCGAGATCAAACAAAGTCTGACCTAAATAAGGTGGCAAAGAAGTGCGCGAGCTCTTCGGACTCTGGCTTAAAATTATGTGGCCAAGTAATGCGCGAGTTCAATGGACGTCAGGACTGATATAAATGCACAAAAAGCCGCGTAATACGCGAGATCAAACAAAGTCTGACCTAAATAAGAGTGGCAAAGTAATGCGCGAATTCTTAAGGGTATAAGTATTTTTATAAAGTGGCCAAAAATTAATAATTAACGCGTTGGCTCGTTATACTCTGACCTGAATAAAGTGGCCAAGTAATCCGCGAGCTCTTCGGACTCTGGCTTAAAGTTTTTTGGCCAAGTAATGCGCGAGTTCTATGGACGTTAGGACTGATATAAATTCAAAAATAGCCGCGTAATACGCGAGATCAAACAAAGTCTGACCTAAATAAGGTGGCAAAGAAGTGCGCGAGCTCTTCGGACTCTGGCTTAAAATTATGTGGACAAGTAATGCGCGAGTTCAATGGACGTCAGGACTGATATAAATCCAAAAATAGCCGCGTAATACGCGAGTTCAACGAAGTGTTATCAGAAAAGATTGGCCAAGAAAAGCAACAATTCGTAGGGGAATAAGAATTTTTATAAAGTGGCCAAAAAATAATAATTAACGCGTAGGCTAGTTATACTCTGACCTGAATAAGGCGGCCAAGTAATGCGCGAGCTCTTCGGACTCTGATTTTCAGTAAGCTGGCCAAGTAATGCGCGAGTTCAATGGACGTTAGGACTGATATAAATGCACAAAAAGCCGTGTAATACGTGAGATCAGACGAAATCTGACCTAAATAAGGTGTAAAAGTAATGCGCGAATTCTTAGTACAGAATTTTTATATAAAGTGGCCAAGTAATGCGCGTGCCCTTCGGACTCTGGCTTAAAATTATGTGGCCAAGTAATGCGCGAGCTCTTCGGACTCTGGCTTAACATTATGTGGCCAAGTAATGCGCGAGTTCAATGGACGTCAGGACTGATATAAATGCACATAAAGCCGCGTAATACGCGAGTTCAAACAAAGTCTGACCTAAATAAGGTGGCACAGTAATGCGCGAGCTCTTCGGACTCTGGTTTAAAATTATGTGGCCAAGTAATGCGCGAGTTCAATGGACGTCAGGACTGATATAAATGCACAAAAATCCGCGTAATACGCGAGATCAAACAAAGTCTGACCTAAATAAGGTGGCAAAGTAATGCGAGAATTCTTAGTACAGAATTTTTATATATAAAGTGGCCAAGTAATGCGCGAGGTCAAGGGACGGAAGGACTGATATGAATGCAAAAATAGGTGCGTAATACGCGAGTTGAACGCAGTCTGACCTGAAAAGAGTGGCCAAGTAATGCGCGAATTCTTAGGGGTATAAGAATTTTTATAAAGTGGCCAAAAAATAATAATTAACACTTAGGGTCCTTAGACTCTGACCTGAATAAAGCGGCCAAGTAATGCGCGAGCACTTCGGACTCAGATATTCAGTAAGGTGGACAAGTAATGCGCGAGTTCAATGGACGTCAGGACTGATATAAATGCAAAAATAAACGCGTAATAAGCGAGATCAAACTAAGTCTGACCTAAATAAGGTGGCAAAGAAGTGCGCGAGCTCTTCGGACTCTGGCTTAAAATTATGTGGCCAAGTAATGCGCGAGTTCAATGGACGTCAGGACTGATATAAATGCACAAAAAGCCGCGTAATACGCGAGATCAAACAAAGTCTGACCTAAAAAGAGTGGCCAAGTAATGCGCGAATTCTTAGGGGTACAGAATTTTTATATAAAGTGGCCAAGTAATGCGCGAGTTTAATAGACGTCAGGACTAACATAAATGCAAAAAAAGCCGCGTAATACGCGAGATCAAACAAAGTCTGACCTAAATAAGGTGGCAAAGTAATGCGCGAATTCTTAGTACAGAATTTTTATATAAAGTGGCCAAGTAATGCGCGAGCTCTTCGGACTCTGGCTTAAAATTATGTGGCCAAGTAATGCGCGAGCTCTTCGGACTCTGGCTTAACATTATGTGGCCAAGTAATGCGCGAGTTCAATGGACGTCAGGACTGATATCAATGCAAAAATAGCCGCGTAATACGCGAGATCAAACGAAATCTGACCTAAATAAGGTGGAAAAGTAATGCGCGAATTCTTAGTACAGAATTTTTATATAAAGTGGCCAAGTAATGCGCGAGCACTTCGGACTCTGATTTTCAGTAAGGTGGCCAAGTAATGCGCGAGTTCAATGGACGTCAGGACTGATATAAATGCAAAAATAGCCGCGTAATACGCGAGATCAAACGAAATCTGACCTAAATAAGGTGGAAAAGTAATGCGTGAATTCTTAGTACAGAACTTAAAAAAAAACTGGCCAAGTAATGCGCGAGCTCTTCGGACTCTGGCTTAAAATTATGTGGCCAAGTAATGCGCGAGCTCTTCGGACTCTGGCTTAACATTATGTGGCCAAGTAATGCGCGAGTTCAATGGACGTCAGGACTGATATAAATGCACAAAAAGCCGCGTAATACGCGAGATCAAACACAGTCTGACTTAAATAAGGTGGCACAGTAATGCGCGAGCTCTTCGGACTCTGGTTTAAAATTATGTGGCCTAGTAATTCGCGAGTTCAATGGACGTCAGGACTGATACAAATGCACAAAAAGCCGCGTAATACGCGAGATCAAACAAAGTCTGACCTAAATAAGGTGGCGAATTAATGCGCGAATTCTTAGTACAGAATTTTTATATATAAAGTGGCCAAGTAATGCGCGAGTTTAATGGACGTCAGGACTGATATGAATACAAAAATAGGGGCGTAATACGCGAGTTGAACGCTGTCTGACCTGAAAAGAGTGGCCAAGTAATGCGCGAATTCTTAGGGGTATAAGAATTTTTATAAACTGGCCAAAAAATAATAATTAATACTTAGGGTACTTAGACTCTGACCTGAATAAAGCGGCCAAGTAATGCGCGAGCACTTCGGACTCAGATATTCAGTAAGTTGGACAAGTAATTCGCGAGTTCAATGGACGTCAGGACTGATTTAAATGCAAAAATAGACGCGTAATACGCGAGATCAAACAAAGTCTGACCTAAATAAGGTGGCAAAGAAGTGCGCGAGCTCTTCGGACTCTGGATTTAAATAATGCGGCCAAGTAATGCGCGAGTTCAATGGACGTCAGGACTGATATAAATTCACAAAAAGCCGCGTAATACGCGAGAT
Organism: Diplolepis rosae; assembly: GCA_030998225.1. Lineage (NCBI taxonomy): Eukaryota > Metazoa > Arthropoda > Insecta > Hymenoptera > Diplolepididae > Diplolepis > Diplolepis rosae. Next base: position 2,118,935 of record JAPYXD010000161.1, read on the forward strand.
CAAACAAAGTCTGACCTAAATAAGGTGGCACAGTAATGCGCGAGCTCCTCGGACTCTGGCTTAAAATTATGTGGCCAAGTAATGCGCGAGTTCAATGGACGTCATGACTGATATAAATGCAAAAATAGCCGCGTAATACGCGAGATCAAACAAAGTCTGACATAAATAAGGTGGCAAAGTAATGCGCGAATTCTTAGTACAGAATTTTTATATATAAAGTGGCCAAGTAATGCGCGAGTTCAATGGACGTCAGGACTGATATGAATACAAAAATAGGCGCGTAATACGCGAGATCAAACGAAATCTGACCTAAATAAGGTGGCAAAGTAATGCGCGAATTCTTAGGGGTATAAGAATTTTTATAAAGTGGCCAAAAATAATAATTAACGCGTAGGCTCGTTATACTCTGACCTGAATAAAGCGGCCAAGTAATGCGCGAGCACTTCGGACTCTGATTTTCAGTAAGGTGGCCAAGTATGCGCGAGTTCAATGGACGTCAGGACTGATATAAATGCAAAAATAGCCGCGTAATACGCGAGATCAAACAAAGTCTGTCCTAAATAAGGTGGCAAAGTAATGCGCGAATTCTTAGTACAGAATTTTTATATAAATTGGCCAAGTAATGCGCGAGCTCTTCGGACTCTGGCTTAAAATTATGTGGCCAAGTAATGCGCGAGTTCAATGGACGTCAGGACTGATATAAATGCAAAAATAGCCGCGTAATACGTGAGATCAAACGAAATCTGACCTAAAAAAGGTGGCAAAGTAATGCGCGAATTCTTAGTACAGAATTTTTATATAAAGTGGCCAAGTAATGCGCGAGCTCTTCGGACTCTGGCTTAAAATTATGTGGCCAAGTAATGCGCGAGCTCTTCGGACTCTGCTTTTAACTTATGTGTCCAAGTAATGCGCGAGTTCAATGGACGCCAGGACTGATATAAATGCAAAAATAGCCGCGTAATACGCGAGATCAAACGAAATCTGACCTAGAAAAGGTGGCAAAGTAATGCGCGAATTCTTAGTACAGGATTTTTATATAAATTGGCCAAGTAATGCGCGAGCTCTTCGGACTCTAGCTTAAAATTATGTGGCCAAGTAATGCGCGAGTTCACTGGACGTCAGGACTGATATAAATGCAAAAATAGCCGCGTAATACGCGAGATCAAACAAAGTCTGACCTAAATAAGGTGGCAAAGTAATGCGCCAATTTTTAGTACAGAATTTTTATATATAAAGTGGCCAAGTAATGCGCGAGTTTAATGAACGTCAGGACTGATATGAATACAAAAATAGGCGCGTAATACGCGAGATCAAACAAAGTCTGACCTAAATAAGGTGGCAGAGTACTGCGCGAGCTCTTCGGTCTCGGGCTTAAAATTATGTGGCCAAGTAAGTCGCGAGTTCAATGGACGTCAGGAATGATATAAATACAAAAATAGCCTCGTAATACGAGTGTTGAACGCAGTCTGACCTGAAAAGAGTGGCCAAAGTAATGCGCGAATTCTTAGGGGTATAAGAATTTTTATAAAGTGGCCAAAAAATAATAATTAACGCGTAGGCTCGTTATACTCTGACCTGAAAAAAGCGGCCAAGTAATGCGAGAGCACTTCGGACTCAGATTTTCAGTAAGGTGGTCAAGTAATGCGCGAGTTCAATGGACGTCAGGACTGATATAAATGCAAAAATAGCCGCGTAATACGCGAGATCAAACAAAGTCTGACCTAAATAAGGTGGCAAAGTACTGCGCGAGCTCCTCGGACTCTGGCTTAAAATTATGTGGCCAAGTAATGCGCGAGTTCAATGGACGTCAGGACTGATATAAATACAAAAATAGCCGCGTAATACGCGAGATCAAGCAAAGTCTGACCTAAATAAGGTGGCAAAATAATGCGCGAATTCTTAGTACAGAATTTTTATATAAAGTGGCCAAGTAATGCGACAGCACTTCGGACTCTGGCTTAAAATTATGTGGCCAAGTAATGCGCGAGCTCTTCGGACTCTGGCTTAAAATTATGTGGCCAAGTAATGCGCGAGTTCAATGGACGTCAGGACTGATATAAATGCAAAAATAGCCGCGTAATACGCGAGATCAAACGAAATCTGACCTAAAAAAGGTGGCAAAGTAATGCGCGAATTCTTAGTACAGAATTTTTATATAAAGTGGCCAAGTAATGCGCGAGCTCTTCGGACTCTTTTTTAAAATTATGTGGCCAAGTAATGCGCGAGTTCAATGGACGTCAGGACTGATATAAATGCAAAAATAGCCGCGTAATACGCGAGATCAAACAAAGTCTGACCTAAATAAGGTGGCAAAGTAATGCGCCAATTTTTAGTACAGAATTTTTATATATAAAGTGGCCAAGTAATGCGCGAGTTTAATGGACGTCAGGACTGATATGAATACAAAACTAGGCGCGTAATACGCGAGATCAAACGAAATCTGACCTAAATAAGGTGGCAAAGTAATGCGCGAGCTCTTCGGACTCTGGCTTAACATTATGTGGCCAAGTAATGCGCGTGTTCAATGGAAGTCATGACTGATATAAATGCACAAAAAGCCGCGTAATACGCGAGATCAAACAAAGTCTGACCTAAATAAGGTGGCATAGTAATGCGCGAAGTCGTAGTACAGGATTTTTATATAACGTGGCCAAGTAATGCGCGAGTTTAATGAACGTCAGGACTGATATGAATACAAAAATAGGCGCGTAATACGCGAGATCAAACAAAGTCTGACCTAAATAAGGTGGCAGAGTACTGCGCGAGCTCTTCGGACTCTGGCTTAAAATTATGTCGCCAAGTAATGCGCGAGTTCAATGGACGTCAGGACTGATATAAATACAAAAATAGCCGCGTAATACGCGAGTTGAACGAAGTCTGACCTAAATAAGGAGACAAAGTAATGCGCGAATTCTTAGTACACAATTTTTATATAAATTGGCCAAGTAATGCGCGAGTTTAATGAACGTCAGGACTGATATGAATACAAAACTAGGCGCGTAATACGCGAGATCAAACGAAATCTGACCTAAATAAGGTGGCAAAGTAATGCGCGAGCTCTTCGGACTCTGGCTTAACATTATGTGGCCAAGTAATGCGCGAGTTCAATGGACGTCAGGACTGATATAAATGCACAAAAAGCCGCGTAATACGCGAGATCAAACAAAGTCTGACCTAAATAAGGTGGCACAGTAATGCGCGAGCTCTTCGGACTCTGGTTTAAAATTATGTGGCCAAGTAATGCGCGAGTTCAATGGACGTCAGGACTGATACAAATGCACAAAAATCCGCGTAATACGCGAGATCAAACAAAGTCTGACCTAAATAAGGTGGCAAAGTAATGCGCGAATTCTTAGTACAGAATTTTTATATATAAAGTGGCCAAGTAATGCGCGAGTTTAATGGACGTAAGGACTAATATAAATACAAAAATAGGCGCGTAATACGCGAGTTGAACGCAGTCTGACCTGAAAAGAGTGGCCAAGTAATGCGCGAATTCTTAGGGGTATAAGAATTTTTATAAAGTGGCCAAAAAATAATAATTAACACTTAGGGTCCTTAGACTCTGACCTGAATAAAGCGGGCAAGTAATGCGCGAGCACTTCGGACTCAGATATTCAGTAAGGTGGACAAGTAATGCGCGAGTTCAATGGACGTCAGGACTGATATAAATGCAAAAATAGACGCGTAATACGCGAGATCAAACAAAGTCTGACCTAAATAAGGTGGCAAAGAAGTGCGCGAGCTCTTCGGACTCTGGCTTAAAATTATGTGGCCAAGTAATGCGCGAGTTCAATGGACGTCAGGACTGATATAAATGCACAAAAAGCCGCGTAATACGCGAGATCAAACAAAGTCTGACCTAAATAAGGTGGCAAAGTAATGCGCGAATTCTTAGTACAGAATTTTTATATAAAGTGGCCAAGTAATGCGCGAGCTCTTCGGAATCTGGCTTAAAGTTTTTTGGCCAAGTAATGCGCGAGTTCAATGGACGTTAGGACTGATATAAATGCAAAAATAGCCGCGTAATACGCGAGATCAAACAAAGTCTGACCTAAATAAGGTGGCAAAGAAGTGCGCGAGCTCTTCGGACTCTGGCTTAAAATTATGTGGACAAGTAATGCGCGAGTTCAATGGACGTCTGGACTGATATAAATAAAAAAATAGCCGCGTAATCCGCGAGTTGAACGAAGTCTGATCTGATAAGAGTGGCCAAGTAATGCGCGAATTCTTAGGGGTATAAGAATTTTTATAAAGTGGCCAAAAAATAATAATTAACGCGTAGGCTAGTTATACTCTGACCTGAATAAAGCGGCCAAGTAATGCGCGAGCACTTCGGACTCTGATTTTCAGTAAGGTGGCCAAGTAATGCGCGAGTTCAATGGACGTCAGGACTGATATAAATGCAAAAATAGCCGCGTAATACGCGAGATCAGACGAAATCTGACCTAAATAAGGTGTAAAAGTAATGCGCGAATTCTTAGTACAGAATTTTTATATAAAGTGGCCAAGTAATGCGCGAGCTCTTCGGACTCTGGCTTAAAATTATGTGGCCAAGTAATGCGCGAGCTCTTCGGACTCTGGCTTAACATTATGTGGCCAAGTAATGCGCGAGTTCAATGGACGTCAGGACTGATATAAATGCACAAAAAGCCGCGTAATACGCGAGATCAAACAAAGTCTGACCTAAATAAGGTGGCACAGTAATGCGCGAGCTCTTCGGACTCTGGTTTAAAATTATGTGGCTAAGTAATGCGCGAGTTCAATGGACGTCAGGACTGATATATGTGCACACAAATCCGCGTAATACGCGAGATCAAACAAAGTCTGACCTAAATAAGGTGGCAAAGTAATGCGCGAATTCTTAGTACAGAATTTTTATATATAAAGTGGCCAAGTAATGCGCGAGTTTAATGGACGTCAGGACTGATATGAATACAAAAATAGGGGCGTAATACGCGAGTTGAACGCAGTCTGACCTGAAAAGAGTGGCCAAGTAATGCGCGAATTCTTAGGGGTATAAGAATTTTTATAAAGTGGCCAAAAAATAATAATTAACACTTAGGGTCCTTAGACTCTGACCTGAATAAAGCGGCCAAGTAATGCGCGAGCACTTCGGACTCAGATATTCAGTAAGGTGGACAAGTAATGCGCGAGTTCAATGGACGTCAGGACTGATATAAATGCAAAAATAGACGCGTAATACGCGAGATCAAACAAAGTCTGACCTAAATAAGGTGGCAAAGAAGTGCGCGAGCTCTTCGGACTCTGGCTTAAAATTATGTGGACAAGTAATGCGCGAGTTCAAGGGACGTCAGGACTGATATAAAAACAAAAATGGCCGCGTAATACGCGAGTTGAACGAAGTCTGATCTGATAAGAGTGGCCAAGTAATGCGCGAATTCTTAGGGGTATAAGAATTTTTATAAAGTGGCCAAAAAATAATAATTAACGCGTAGGCTAGTTATACTCTGACCTGAATAAAGCGGCCAAGTAATTTGCGTGCACTTCGGTCTCTGTTTTTCAGTTATGTGGCCAAGTATTGCGCGAGTTCATTGGACGTCAGGACTTTTATAAATTCAAAAATTGCCGCGTAATACGCGAGATCAAACGAAATCTGACCTAAATAAGGTGTAAAAGTAATGCGCGAATTCTTAGTACAGAATTTTTATATAAAGTGGCCAAGTAATGCGCGAGCTCTTCGGACTCTGGCTTAAAATTATGTGGCCAAGTAATGCGCGAGCTCTTCGGACTCTGGCTTAACATTATGTGGCCAAGTAATGCGCGAGTTCAATGGACGTCAGGACTGATATAAATGCACAAAAAGCCGCGTAATACGCGAGATCAAACAAAGTCTGACCTAAATAAGGTGGCACAGTAATGCGCGAGCTCTTCGGACTCTGGTTTAAAATTATGTGGCCAAGTAATGCGCGAGTTCAATGGACGTCAGGACTGATATAAATGCACAAAAAGCCGCGTAATACGCGAGATCAAACAAAGTCTGACCTATATAAGGTGGCAAAGTAATGCGCGAATTCTTAGTACAGAATTTTTATATAAAGTGGCCAAGTAATGCGCGAGTTCAATGGACGTCAGGACTGATATGAATACAAAAATAGGTTCGTAATACGCGAGTTGAACGCAGTCTGACCTGAAAAGAGTCGCCAAGTAATGCGCGACTTCTTAGGGGTATAAGAATTTTTATAAAGTGGCCAAAAAATAATAATTAACACTTAGGGTCCTTAGACTCTGACCTGAATAAAGCGGCCAAGTAATGCGCGAGTTCAATGGACTCAGATTTTCAGTAAGGTGGCCAAGTAATGCGCGAGTTCAATGGACGTCAGGACTGAAATAAATGCAAAAATAGACGCGTAATACGCGAGATCAAACAAAGTCTGACCTAAATAAGGTGGCAAAGTAATGCGCGAGCTCTTCGGACTCTGGCTTAAAATTATGTGGCCAAGTAATGCGCGAGTTCAATGGACGTCAGGACTGATATAAATGCACAGAAAGCCGCGTAATACGCGAGATCAAACAAAGTCTGACCTAAATAAGGTGGCAAAGTAATGCGCGAATTCTTAGTACAGAATTTTTATATAAAGTGGCCAAGTAATGCGCGAGTTCAATGGACGTCAGGACTGATATAAATGCACAGAAAGCCGCGTAATACGCGAGATCAAACAAAGTCTGACCTAAATAAGGTGGCAAAGTAATGCGCGAATTCTTAGTACAGAATTTTTATATAAAGTGGCCAAGTAATGCGCGAGCTCTTCGGACTCTGGCTTAAAATTATGTGGCCAAGTAATGCGCGAGCTCTTCGGACTCTGGCTTAAAATTATGTGGCCAAGTAATGCGCGAGTTCAATGGACGTCAGGACTGATATAAATGCAAAAATAGCCGCGTAATACGCGAGATCAGACGAAATCTGACCTAAATAAGGTGGAAAAGTAATGCGCGAATTCTTAGTACAGAATTTTTATATAAAGTGGCCAAGTAATGCGCGAGCACTTCGGACTCTGATTTTCAGTAAGGTGGCCAAGTAATGCGCGAGTTCAATGGACGTCAGGACTGATATAAATGCAAAAATAGCCGCGTAATACGCGAGATCAAACGAAATCTGACCTAAATAAGGTGGAAAAGTAATGCGCGAATTCTAAGTACAGAATTTTTATATAAAGTGGCCAAGTAATGCGCGAGCTCTTCGGACTCTGGCTTAAAATTATGTGGCCAAGTAATGCGCGAGCTCTTCGGACTCTGGCTTAACATTATGTGGCCAAGTAATGCGCGAGTTCAATGGACGTCAGGACTGATATAAATGCACAAAAAGCCGCGTAATACGCGAGATCAAACAAAGTCTGACCTAAATAAGGTGGCACAGTAATGCGCGAGCTCTTCGGACTCTGGTTTAAAATTATGTGGCCAAGTAATGCGCGAGTTCAATGGACGTCAGGACTGATACAAATGCACAAAAAGCCGCGGTAATACGCGAGATCAAACAAAGTCTGACCTAAATAAGGTGGCGAAGTAATGCGCGAATTCTTAGTACAGAATTTTTATATATAAAGTGGCCAAGTAATGCGCGAGTTTAATGGACGTCAGGACTGATATGAATACAAAAATAGGGGCGTAATACGCGAGTTGAACGCAGTCTGACCTGAAAAGAGTGGCCAAGTAATGCGCGAATTCTTAGGGGTATAAGAATTTTTATAAAGTGGCCAAAAAATAATAATTAATACTTAGGGTACTTAGACTCTGACCTGAATAAAGCGGCCAAGTAATGCGCGAGCACTTCGGACTCAGATATTCAGTAAGTTGGACAAGTAATGCGCGAGTTCAATGGACGTCAGGACTGATATAAATGCAAAAATAGACGCGTAATACGCGAGATCAAACAAAGTCTGACCTAAATAAGGTGGCAAAGAAGTGCGCGAGCTCTTCGGACTCTGGCTTAAAATTATGTGGCCAAGTAATGCGCGAGTTCAATGGACGTCAGGACTGATATAAATTCACAAAAAGCCGAGTGATACGCGAGATCAAACCAATTCTGACCTAAATAAGGTGGAAAAGTAATGCGCGAGCTCTTCGGACTCTGGCTTAAAATTATGTGGCCAAGTAATGCGCGAGTTCAATGGACGTCAGGACTGATATAAATGCAAAAATAGCCGCGTAATACGCGAGATCAAACAAAGTCTGACATAAATAAGGTGGCAAAGTAATGCGCGAATTCTTAGTACAGAATTTTTATATATAAAGTGGCCAAGTAATGCGCGAGTTCAATGGACGTCAGGACTGATATGAATACAAAAATAGGCGCGTAATACGCGAGATCAAACGAAATCTGACCTAAATAAGGTGGCAAAGTAATGCGCGAATTCTTAGGGGTATAAGAATTTTTATAAAGTGGCCAAAAATAATAATTAACGCGTAGGCTCGTTATACTCTGACCTGAATAAAGCGGCCAAGTAATGCGCGAGCACTTCGGACTCTGATTTTCAGTAAGGTGGCCAAGTAATGCGCGAGTTCAATGGACGTCAGGACTGATATAAATGCACAAATAGCCGCGTAATACGCGAGATCAAACAAAGTCTGACCTAAATAAGGAGGAAAAGTAATCCGCGAAGTCTTAGTACAGAATTTTTTTATATAAAGTGGCCAAGTAATGCGCGAGCTCTTCGGACTCTGGCTTAAAATTATGTGGCCAAGTAATGCGCGAGTTCAATGGACGTCAGGACTGATATAAATGCACAAAAAGCCGCGTAATACGCGAGATCAAACAAAGTCTGACCTAAATAAGGTGGCAAAGTAATGCGCGAGCTCTTCGGACTCTGGCTTAAAATTATGTGGCCAAGTAATGAGCGAGTTCAATGGACGTCAGGACTGATATAAATGCACAAGAATCCGCGTAATACGCGAGATCAAACAAAGTCTGACCTAAATAAGGTGGAAAAGTAATGCGCGAATTCTTAGTACAGAATTTTTATATATAAAGTGGCCAAGTAATGCGCGAGTTCAATGGACGTCAGGACTGATATGAATACAAAAATAGGTTCGTAATACGCGAGTTGAACGCAGTCTGACCTGAAAAGAGTCGCCAAGTAATGCGCGACTTCTTAGGGGTATAAGAATTTTTATAAAGTGGCCAAAAAATAATAATTAACACTTAGGGTCCTTAGACTCTGACCTGAATAAAGCGGCCAAGTAATGCGCGAGTTCGGACTCAGATTTTCAGTAAGGTGGCCAAGTAATGCGCGAGTTCAATGGACGTCAGGACTGAAATAAATGCAAAAATAGACGCGTAATACGCGAGATAAAACAAAGTCTGACCTAAATAAGGTGGCAAAGAAGTGCGCGAGCTCTTCGGACTCTGGCTTAAAATTATGTGGCCAAGTAATGCGCGAGTTCAATGGACGTCAGGACTGATATAAATGCACAAAAAGCCGCGTAATACGCGAGATCAAACAAAGTCTGACCTAAATAAGGTGGCAAAGTAATGCGCGAATTCTTAGTACAGAATTTTTATATAAAGTGGCCAAGTAATGCGCGAGTTCAATGGACGTCAGGACTGATATAAATGCACAAAAAGCCGCGTAATACGCGAGATCAAACAAAGTCTGACCTAAATAAGGTGGCAAAGTAATGCGCGAATTCTTAGTACAGAATTTTTATATAAAGTGGCCAAGTAATGCGCGAGCTCTTCGGACTCTGGCTTAAAATTATGTGGCCAAGTAATGCGCGAGCTCTTCGGACTCTGGCTTAAAATTATGTGGCCAAGTAATGCGCGAGTTCAATGGACGTCAGGACTGATATAAATGCACAAAAAGCCGCGTAATACGCGAGATCAAACAAAGTCTGACCTAAATAAGGTGGCAAAGTAATGCGCGAATTCTTAGTACAGAATTTTTATATAAAGTGGCCAAGTAATGCGCGAGCACTTCGGACTCTGATTTTCAGTAAGGTGGCCAAGTAATGCGCGAGTTCAATGGACGTCAGGACTGATATAAATGCAAAAATAGCCGCGTAATACGCGAGATCAAACGAAATCTGACCTAAATAAGGTGGCAAAGTAATGCGCGAATTCTTAGTACAGGATTTTTATATAAAGTGGCCAAGTAATGCGCGAGCTCTTCGGACTCTGGCTTAAAATTATGTGGCCAAGTAATGCGCGAGCTCTTCGGACTCTGGCTTAAAATTATGTGGCCAAGTAATGCGCGAGTTCAATGGACGTCAGGACTGATATAAATGCACAAAAAGCCGCGTAATACGCGAGATCAAACAAAGTCTGACCTAAATAAGGTGGCACAGTAATGCGCGAGCTCTTCGGACTCTGGTTTAAAATTATGTGGCCTAGTAATTCGCGAGTTCAATGGACGTCAGGACTGATACAAATGCACAAATAGCCGCGTAATACGCGAGATCAAACAAAGTCTGACCTAAATCAGGTGGCGAATTAATGCGCGAATTCTTAGTACAGGATTTTTATATAAAGTGGCCTAGTAATTCGCGAGTTTAATGGACGTCAGGACTGATATGAATACAAAAATAGGGGCGTAATACGCGAGTTGAACGCAGTCTGACCTGAAAAGAGTGGCCAAGTAATGCGCGAATTCTTAGGGGTATGAGAATTTTTATAAAGTGGCCAAAAAGTAATAATTAACACTTAGGGTCCTTAGACTCTGACCTGAATAAAGCGGCCAAGTAATGCGCGAGCACTTCGGACTCAGATATTCAGTAAGTTGGACAAGTAATGCGCGAGTTCAATGGACGTCAGGACTGATATAAATGCAAAAATAGACGCGTAATACGCGAGATCAAACAAAGTCTGACCTAAATAAGGTGGCAAAGAAGTGCGCGAGCTCTTCGGACTCTGGCTTAAAATTATGTGGCCAAGTAATGCGCGAGTTCAATGGACGTCAGGACTGATATAAATTCACAAATAGCCGCGTAATACGCGAGTTCAAAAAAAGTCTGACCTAAATAAGGTGGCACAGTAATGCGCGAGCTCCTCGGACTCTGGCTTAAAATTATGTGGCCAAGTAATGCGCGAGTTCAATGGACGTCCGGACTTATATAACTGAAAAATAGCCGCGTAATACGCGAGTTCAAACAAAGTCTGACCTAAATAAGCTGGCAAAGTAATGCGCGCATTCTTAGTACAGAATTTTTATATATACAGTGGCCAAGTAATGCGCGAGTTCAATGGACGTCAGGACTGATATGAATACAAAAATAGGCGCGTAATACGCGAGATCAAACGAAATCTGACCTAAATAAGGTGGCAAAGTAATGCGCGAATTCTTAGGGGTATAAGAATTTTTATAAAGTGGCCAAAAAATAATAATTAACGCGTAGGCTCGTTATACTCTGACCTGAATAAAGCGGCCAAGTAATGCGCGAGCACTTCGGACTCTGTTTTAAAGTAAGGTGGCCAAGTAATGCGCGAGTTCAATGGACGTCAGGACTGATATAAATGCAAAAATAGCCGCGTAATACGCGAGATCAAACAAAGTCTGACCTAAATAAGGTGGAAAAGTAATGGGCGAATTCTTAGTACAGAATTTTTATATAAATTGGCCAAGTAATGCGCGAGCTCTTCGGACTCTGGCTTAAAATTATGTGGCCAAGTAATGCGCGAGTTCAATGGACGTCAGGACTGATATAAATGCAAAAATAGCCGCGTAATACGCGAGATCAAACGAAATCTGACCTAAAAAAGGTGGCAAAGTAATGCGCGAATTCTTAGTACAGAATTTTTATATAAAGTGGCCAAGTAATGCGCGAGCTCTTCGGACTCTGGCTTAAAATTATGTGGCCAAGTAATGAGCGAGTTCAATGGACGTCAGGACTGATATAAATGCAAAAATAGCCGCGTAATACGCGAGATCAAACAAAGTCTGACCTAAATAAGGTGGCAAAGTAATGCGCCAATTTTTAGTACAGAATTTTTATATATAAAGTGGCCAAGTAATGCGCGAGTTTAATGGACGTCAGGACTGATATGAATACAAAACTAGGCGCGTAATACGCGAGATCAAACGAAATCTGACCTAAATAAGGTGGCAAAGTAATGCGCGAGCTCTTCGGACTCTGGCTTAACATTATGTGGCCAAGTAATGCGCGAGTTCAATGGACGTCATGACTGATGGAAAGGGCACAAAAGCCGAGAAATACGCGAGATCAAACAAAGTCTGACCTAAGTAAGGTGATACAGTCATGCGCGAATTCTTAGTACAGAATTTTCATATATAAAGTGGCCAAGTAATGCGCGAGTTTAATGAACGTCAGGACTGATATGAATACAAAAATAGGCGCGTAATACGCGAGATCAAACAAAGTCTGACCTAAATAAGGTGGCAGAGTACTGCGCGAGCTCTTCGGACTCTGGCTTAAAATTATGTCGCCAAGTAATGCGCGAGTTCAATGGACGTCAGGACTGATATAAATACAAAAATAGCCGCGTAATACGCGAGTTGAACGAAGTCTGATCTGATAAGAGTGGCCAAGTAATGCGCGAATTCTTAGGGGTATAAGAATTTTTATAAAGTGGCCAAAAAATAATAATTAACGCGTAGGCTCGTTATACTCTGACCTGAAAAAAGCGGCCAAGTAATGCGAGAGCACTTCGGACTCAGATTTTCAGTAAGGTGGTCAAGTAATGCGCGAGTTCAATGGACGTCAGGACTGATATAAATGCAAAAATAGCCGCGAATACGCGAGATCAAACAAAGTCTGACCTAAATAAGGTGGCAAAGTACTGCGCGAGCTCCTCGGACTCTGGCTTAAAATTATGTGGCCAAGTAATGCGCGAGTTCAATGGACGTCAGGACTGATATAAATACAAAAATAGCCGCGTGATACGCGAGTTGAACGAAGTCTGATCTAAATAAGGTGGCAAAGTAATGCGCGAATTCTTAGTACAGAATTTTTATATAAAGTGGCCAAGTAATGCGCGAGCTCTTCGGACTCTGGCTTAAAATTATGTGGCCAAGTAATGCGCGAGCTCTTCGGACTCTGGCTTAACATTATGTGGCCAAGTAATGCGCGAGTTCAATGGACGTCAGGACTGATATAAATGCAAAAATAGCCGCGTAATACGCGAGATCAAACGAAATCTGACCTAAAAAAGGTGGCAAAGTAATGCGCGAATTCTTAGTACAGAATTTTTATATAAATTGGCCAAGTAATGCGCGAGCTCTTCGGACTCTGGCTTAAAATTATGTGGCCAAGTAATGCGCGAGTTCAATGGACGTCAGGACTGATATAAATGCAAAAATAGCCGCGTAATACGCGAGATCAAGCAAAGTCTGACCTAAATAAGGTGGCAAAGTAATGCGCCAATTTTTAGTACAGAATTTTTATATATAAAGTGGCCAAGTAATGCGCGAGTTTAATGGACGTCAGGACTGATATGAATACAAAACTAGGCGCGTAATACGCGAGATCAAACGAAATCTGACCTAAATAAGGTGGCAAAGTAATGCGCGAGCTCTTCGGACTCTGGCTTAACATTATGTGGCCAAGTAATGCGCGTGTTCAATGGACGTCATGACTGATATAAATGCACAAAAAGCCGCGTAATACGCGAGATCAAACAAAGTCTGACCTAAATAAGGTGGCAAAGTAATGCGCGAATTCTTAGTACAGAATTTTCATATATAAAGTGGCCAAGTAATGCGCGAGTTTAATGAACGTCAGGACTGATATGAATACAAAAATAGGCGCGTAATACGCGAGATCAAACAAAGTCTGACCTAAATAAGGTGGCAGAGTACTGCGCGAGCTCTTCGGACTCTGGCTTAAAATTATGTCGCCAAGTAATGCGCGAGTTCAATGGACGTCAGGACTGATATAAATACAAAAATAGCCGCGTAATACGCGAGTTGAACGAAGTCTGATCTGATAAGAGTGGCCAAGTAATGCGCGAATTCTTAGGGGTATAAGAATTTTTATAAAGTGGCCAAAAAATAATAATTAACGCGTAGGCTCGTTATACTCTGACCTGAAAAAAGCGGCCAAGTAATGCGAGAGCACTTCGGACTCAGATTTTCAGTAAGGTGGTCAAGTAATGCGCGAGTTCAATGGACGTCAGGACTGATATAAATGCAAAAATAGCCGCGAATACGCGAGATCAAACAAAGTCTGACCTAAATAAGGTGGCAAAGTACTGCGCGACCTCTTCGGACTCTGGCTTAAAATTATGTGGCCAAGTAATGCGCGAGTTCAATGGACGTCAGGACTGATATAAATACAAAAATAGCCGCGTAATACGCGAGTTGAACGAAGTCTGATCTAAATAAGGTGGCAAAGTAATGCGCGAATTCTTAGTACAGAATTTTTATATAAAGTGGCCAAGTAATGCGCGAGCTCTTCGGAATCTGGCTTGAAATTATGTGGCCAAGTAATGCGCGAGCTCTTCGGACTCTGGCTTAACATTATGTGGCCAAGTAATGCGCGAGTTCAATGGACGTCAGGACTGATATAAATGCAAAAATAGCCGCGTAATACGCGAGATCAAACGAAATCTGACCTAAAAAAGGTGGCAAAGTAATGCGCGAATTCTTAGTACAGAATTTTTATATAAATTGGCCAAGTAATGCGCGAGCTCTTCGGACTCTGGCTTAAAATTATGTGGCCAAGTAATGCGCGAGTTCAATGGACGTCAGGACTGATATAAATGCAAAAATAGCCGCGTAATACGCGAGATCAAGCAAAGTCTGACCTAAATAAGGTGGCAAAGTAATGCGCCAATTTTTAGTACAGAATTTTTATATATAAAGTGGCCAAGTAATGCGCGAGTTTAATGGACGTCAGGACTGATATGAATACAAAACTAGGCGCGTAATACGCGAGATCAAACGAAATCTGACCTAAATAAGGTGGCAAAGTAATGCGCGAGCTCTTCGGACTCTGGCTTAACATTATGTGGCCAAGTAATGCGCGTGTTCAATGGACGTCATGACTGATATAAATGCACAAAAAGCCGCGTAATACGCGAGATCAAACAAAGTCTGACCTAAATAAGGTGGCAAAGTAATGCGCGAATTCTTAGTACAGAATTTTCATATATAAAGTGGCCAAGTAATGCGCGAGTTTAATGAACGTCAGGACTGATATGAATACAAAAATAGGCGCGTAATACGCGAGATCAAACAAAGTCTGACCTAAATAAGGTGGCAGAGTACTGCGCGAGCTCTTCGGACTCTGGCTTAAAATTATGTCGCCAAGTAATGCGCGAGTTCAATGGACGTCAGGACTGATATAAATACAAAAATAGCCGCGTAATACGCGAGTTGAACGAAGTCTGATCTGATAAGAGTGGCCAAGTAATGCGCGAATTCTTAGGGGTATAAGAATTTTTATAAAGTGGCCAAAAAATAATAATTAACGCGTAGGCTCGTTATACTCTGACCTGAAAAAAGCGGCCAAGTAATGCGAGAGCACTTCGGACTCAGATTTTCAGTAAGGTGGTCAAGTAATGCGCGAGTTCAATGGACGTCAGGACTGATATAAATGCAAAAATAGCCGCGTAATACGCGAGATCAAACAAAGTCTGACCTAAATAAGGTGGCAAAGTACTGCGCGAGCTCCTCGGACTCTGGCTTAAAATTCTGTGGCCAAGTAATGCGCGAGTTCAATGGACGTCAGGACTGATATAAATACAAAAATAGCCGCGTAATACGCGAGATCAAACAAAGTCTGACCTAAATAAGGTGGCAAAGTAATGCGCGAATTCTTAGTACAGAATTTTTATATAAAGTGGCCAAGTAATGCGCGAGCTCTTCGGACTCTGGCTTAAAAATATGTGGCCAAGTAATGCGCGAGCTCTTCGGACTCTGGCTTAACATTATGTGGCCAAGTAATGCGCGAGTTCAATGGACGTCAGGACTGATGTAAATGCACAAAAAGCCGCGTAATACGCGAGATAAAACAAGTCTGACCTAAATAAGGTGGCACAGTAATGCCCGAGCTCTTCGGACTCTGGTTTAAAATTATGTGGCCAAGTAATGCGCGAGTTCAATGGACGTCAGGACTGATACAAATGCACAAAAAGCCGCGTAATACGCGAGATCAAACAAAGTTTGACCTAAATAAGGTGGCAAAGTAATGCGCGAATTCTTAGTACAGAATTTTTATATATAAAGTGGCCAAGTAATGCGCGAGTTTAATGGACGTCAGGACTGATATGAATACAAAAATAGGGGCGTAATACGCGAGTTGAACGCAGTCTGACCTGAAAAGAGTGGCCAAGTAATGCGCGAATTCTTAGGGTTATAAGAATTTTTATAAAGTCGCCAAAAAATAATAATTAACACTTAGGGTCCTTAGACTCTGACCTGAATAAAGCGGCCAAGTAATGAGCGAGCACTTCGGACTCAGATTTTCAGTAATGTGGCCAAGTAATGCGCGAGTTCAATGGACGTCAGGACTGATATAAATGCAAAAATAGGCGCGTAATACGATAGATCAAACAAAGTCTGACCTAAATAAGGTGGCAAAGAAGTGCGCGAGCTCTTCGGACTCTGGCTTAAAATTATGTGGCCAAGTAATGCGCGAGTTCAATGGACGTCAGGACTGATATAAATGCAAAAAAAGCCGCATAATACGAGAGATCAAACAAAAGTCTGACCTAAATAAGGTGGCAAAGTAATGCGCGAATTCTTAGTACAGAATTTTAATATAAAGTGGCCAAGTAATGCGCGAGTTCAATGGACGTCAGGACTGATATAAATGCACAAAAAGCCGCGTAATACGCGAGATCAAACAAAGTCTGACCTAAATAAGGTGGCAAAGTAATGCGCGAATTCTTAGTACAGAATTTTTATATAAAGTGGCCAAGTAATGCGCGAACTCTTCGGACTCTGGCTTAAAATTATGTGGCCAAGTAATGCGCGAGCTCTTCGGACTCTGGCTTAATATTATGTGGCCAAGTAATGCGCGAGTTCAATGGACGTCAGGACTGATATCAATGCAAAAATAGCCGCGTAATACGCGAGATCAGACAAAATCTGACCTAAATAAGGTGGAAAAGTAATGCGCGAATTCTTAGTACAGAATTTTTATATAAAGTGGCCAAGTAATGCGCGAGCACTTCGGACTCTGATTTACAGTAAGGTGGCCAAGTTATGCGCGAGATCAATGGACGTCAGGACTGATATCAATGCAAAAATAGCCGCGTAATACGCGAGATCACACTAAATCTGACCTAAATAAGGTGGAAAAGTAATGCGCGATTTCTTAGTACAGAATTTTTTTATAAAGTGGCCAAGTAATGCGCGAGCTCTTCGGACTCTGGCTTAAAATTATGTGGCCAAGTAATGCGCGAGCTCTTCGGACTCTGGCTTAAAATTATGTGGCCAAGTAATGCGCGAGTTCAATGGACGTCAGGACTGATATAAATGCAAAAATAGCCGCGTAATACGCGAGATCAAACAAAGTCTGACCTAAATATGGTGGCAAAGTAATGCGCGAGCTCCTTGGACTCTGGCTTAAAATTATGTGGCCAAGTAATGCGCGAGTTCAATGGACGTCAGGACTGATATAAATGCAAAAATAGCCGCGTAATACGCGAGATCAAGCAAAGTCTGACCTAAATAAGGTGGCAAAGTAATGGGCGAATTCTTAGTACAGGATTTTTATATAAAGTGGCCAAGTAATGCGCGAGTTCAATGGACGTCAGGACTGATATAAATACAAAAATAGGCGCGTAATACGCGAGATCAAACGAAATCTGACCTAAATAAGGTGGCAGAGTAATGCGCGAATTCAATGGACGTCAGGACTGATATAAATGCAGAAATAGCCGCGTAATACGCGAGATCAAACGAAATCTGACCTAAAAAAGGTGGCAAAGTAATGCGCGAATTCTTAGTACAGAATTTTTATATAAATTGGCCAAGTAATGCGCGAGCTCTTCGGACTCTGGCTTAAAATTATGTGGCCAAGTAATGCGCGAGTTCAATGGACGTCAGGACTGATGTAAATGCAAAAATAGCCGCGTAATACGCGAGATCAAGCAAAGTCTGACCTAAATAAGGTGGCAAAGTAATGCGCCAATTCTTAGTACAGAATTTTTATATATAAAGTGGCCAAGTAATGCGCGAGTTTAATGGACGTCAGGACTGATATGAATACAAAACTAGGCGCGTAATACGCGAGATCAAACGAAATCTGACCTAAATAAGGTGGCAAAGTAATGCTCGAATTCTTAGGGGTATAAGAATTTTTATAAAGTGGCCAAAAAATAATAATTAACGCGTAGGCTCGTTATACTCTGACCTGAATAAAGCGGCCAAGTAATGCTCGAGCACTTCGGACTCAGATTTTCAGTAAGGTGGCCAAGTAATGCTCGAGTTCAATGGACGTCAGGACTGATATAAATGCAAAAATAGCTGCGTAATACGCGAGATCAACCGAAATCTGACCTAAATAAGGTGGCAAAGTAATGCGCGAGCTCTTCGGACTCTGGCTTAACATTATGTGGCCAAGTAATGCGCGAGTTCAATGGACGTCAGGACTGATATAAATGCAAAAATAGCCGCGTAATACGCGAGATCAAGCAAAGTCTGACCTAAATAAGGTGGCAAAGTAATGGGCGAATTCTTAGTACAGGATTTTTATATAAAGTGGCCAAGTAATGCGCGAGTTCAATGGACGTCAGGACTGATATAAATACAAAAATAGGCGCGTAATACGCGAGATCAAACGAAATCTGACCTAAATAAGGTGGCAAAGTAATGCGCGAGTTCAATGGACGTCAGGACTGATATAAATGCAGAAATAGCCGCGTAATACGCGAGATCAAACGAAATCTGACCTAAAAAAGGTGGCAAAGTAATGCGCGAATTCTTAGTACAGAATTTTTATATAAATTGGCCAAGTAATGCGCGAGCTCTTCGGACTCTGGCTTAAAATTATGTGGCCAAGTAATGCGCGAGTTCAATGGACGTCAGGACTGATGTAAATGCAAAAATAGCCGCGTAATACGCGAGATCAAGCAAAGTCTGACCTAAATAAGGTGGCAAAGTAATGCGCCAATTCTTAGTACAGAATTTTTATATATAAAGTGGCCAAGTAATGCGCGAGTTTAATGGACGTCAGGACTGATATGAATACAAAACTAGGCGCGTAATACGCGAGATCAAACGAAATCTGACCTAAATAAGGTGGCAAAGTAATGCTCGAATTCTTAGGGGTATAAGAATTTTTATAAAGTGGCCAAAAAATAATAATTAACGCGTAGGCTCGTTATACTCTGACCTGAATAAAGCGGCCAAGTAATGCTCGAGCACTTCGGACTCAGATTTTCAGTAAGGTGGCCAAGTAATGCTCGAGTTCAATGGACGTCAGGACTGATATAAATGCAAAAATAGCAGCGTAATACGCGAGATCAACCGAAGTCTGACCTATATAAGGTGGCAAAGTAATGCGCGAGCTCTTCGGACTCTGGCTTAACATTATGTGGCCAAGTAATGCGCGAGTTCAATGGAATTCATGACTGATATAAATGCACAAAAAGCCGCGTAATACGCGAGATCAAACAAAGTCTGACCTAAATAAGGTGGCAAAGTAATGCGCGAATTCTTAGTACAGAATTTTCATATATAAAGTGGCCAGGTAATGCGCGAGTTTAATGAACGTCAGGACTGATATGAATACAAAAATAGGCGCGTAATACGCGAGATCAAACGAAATCTGACCTAAATAAGTTGGCAAAGTACTGCGCGAGCTCTTCGGACTCTGGCTTAAAATTATGTGGCCAAGTAATGCGCGAGTTCAATGGACGTCAGGACTGATATAAATACAAAAATAGCCGCGTAATATGCGAGTTGAACGAAGTCTGATCTGATAAGAGTGGCCAAGTAATGCGCGAATTCTTAGGGGTATAGGAATTTTTATAAAGTGGCCAAAAAATAATAATTAACGCGTAGGCTCGTTATACTCTGACCTGAATAAAGCGGCCAAGTAATGCGCGAGCACTTCGGACTCAGATTTGCAGTAAGGTGGCCAAGTAATGCGCGAATTCGATGGACGTCAGGACTGATATAAATGCTAAAATAGCCGCGTAATACGCGAGATCAAACAAAGTCTGACCTAAATAAGGTGGCAAAGTACTGCGCGAGCTCCTCGGACTCTGGCTTAAAATTATGTGGCCAAGTAATGCGCGAGTTCAATGGACGTCAGGACTGATATAAATACAAAAATAGCCGCGTAATACGCGAGTTGAACGAAGTCTGATCTGATAAGAGTGGACAAGTAATGCGCCAATTCTTAAGGGTATAAGTATTTTTATAAAGTGGCCAAAAAATAATAATTAACGCGTAGGCTCGTTATACTCTGACCTGAATAAAGCGGCCAAGTAATGCGCGAGCACTTCGGACTCTGATTTTCAGTAAGGTGGCCAAGTAATGCGCGAGTTCAATGGACGTCAGGACCGATATAAATGCAAAAATAGCCGCGTAATACGCGAGATCAGACGAAATCTGACCTAAATAAGGTGGAAAAGTAATGCGCGAATTCTTAGTACAGAATTTTTATATAAATTGGCCAAGTAATGCGCGAGCTCTTCGGACTCTGGCTTAAAATTATGTGGCCAAGTAATGCGCGAGTTCAATGGACGTCAGGACTGATATAAATGCACAAAAAGCCGCGTAATACGCGAGATCAAACAAAGTCTGACCTAAATAAGGTGGCACAGTAATGCGCGAGCTCTTCGGACTCTGGCTTAACATTATGTGGCCAAGTAATGCGCGAGTTCAATGGACGTCAGGACTGATATAAATGCAAAAATAGGGGCGTAATACGCGAGTTGAACGCAGTCTGACCTGAAAAGAGTGGCCAAGTAATGCGCGACTTCTTAGGGGTATAAGAATTTTTATAAAGTGGCCAAAAAATAATAATTAACACTTAGGGTCCTTAGACTCTGACCTGAATAAAGCGGCCAAGTAATGCGCGAGCACTTCGGACTCAGATATTCAGTAAGGTGGCCAAGTAATGCGCGAGTTCAATGGACGTCAGGACTGATATAAATGCAAAAATAGCTGCGTAATACGCGAGATCAAACAAAGTCTGACCCAAATAAGGTGGCAAAGTAATGCGCGAGCTCCTCGGACTCTGTCTTAAAATTATGTGGCCAAGTAATGCGCGAGTTCAATGGACGTCAGGACTGATATAAATGCAAAAATAGCCGCGTAATACGCGAGATCAAACAAAGTCTGACCTAAATAAGGTGGCAAAGTAATGCGCGAGCTCTTCGGACTCTGTCTTAAAATTATGTGGCCAAATAATGCGCAAAGTTAAATGGACGTCAGGACTGATATAAATGCAAAAATAGCCGCGTAATACGCGAGATCAAACAAAATCTGACCTAAATAAGGTGGCAAAGTAATGCGCGAATTCTTAGGGGTATAAGAATTTTTATAAAGTGGCCAAAAAATAGTAATTAACGCGTAGGCTCGTTATACTCTGACCTGAATAAAGCGGCCAAGTAATGCGCGAGCACTTCGGCCTCAGATTTTCAGTAAGGTGGCCAAGTAATGCTCGAGTTCAATGGACGTCAGGACTGATATAAATGCAAAAATAGCCGCGTAATACGAGAGATCAAACGAAATCTGACCTAAATAAGGTGGCAAAGTAATGCGCGAGCTCTTCGGACTCTGGCTTAACATTATGTGGCCAAGTAATGCGCGAGTTCAATGGACGTCATGACTGATATAAATGCACAAAAAGCCGCGTAATACGCGAGATCAAACAAAGTTTGACCTAAATAAGGTGGCAAAGTAATGCGCGAATTCTTAGTACAGAATTTTCATATATAAAGTGGCCAAGTAATGCGCGAGTTTAATGAACGCCAGGACTGATATGAATACAAAAATAGCCGCGTAATACGCGAGATCAAGCAAAGTCTGACCTAAATAAGGTGGCAAAGTAATGCGCGAATTCTTAGTACAGAATTTTTATATATAAAGTGGCCAAGTAATGCGCGAGTTTAATGGACGTCAGGACTGATATAAATGCAAAAATAGCCGCGTAATACGCGAGATCAAACGAAATCTGACCTAAAAAAGGTGGCAAAGTAATGAGCGAATTCTTAGGGGTATAAGAATTTTTATAAAGTGGCCAAAAAATAATAATTAACGCGTAGGCTCGTTATACTCTGACCTGAATAAAGCGGCCAAGTAATGCGCGAGCACTTCGGACTCTGATTTTCAGTAAGGTGGCCAAGTAATGCGCGAGTTCAATGGACGTCAGGACTGATATAAATGCAAAAATAGCCGCGTAATACGCGAGATCAAACGAAATCTGACCTAAAAAAGGTGGCAAAGTAATGCGCGAATTCTTAGTACAGAATTTTTATATAAAGTGGCCAAGTAATGCGCGAGCTCTTCGGACTCTGGCTTAAAATTATGTGGCCAAGTAATGCGCGAGTTCAATGGACGTCAGGACTGATATAAATGCAAAAATAGCCGCGTAATACGCGAGATCAAGCAAAGTCTGACCTAAATAAGGTGGCAAAGTAATGCGCCAATTCTTAGTACAGAATTTTTATATATAAAGTGGCCAAGTAATGCGCGAGTTTAATGGACGTCAGGACTGATATGAATACAAAACTAGGCGCGTAATACGCGAGATCAAACGAAATCTGACCTAAATAAGGTGGCAAAGTAATGCTCGAATTCTTAGGGGTATAAGAATTTTTATAAAGTGGCCAAAAAATAATAATTAACGCGTAGGCTCGTTATACTCTGACCTGAATAAAGCGGCCAAGTAATGCTCAAGCACTTCGGACTCAGATTTTCAGTAAGGTGGCCAAGTAATGCTCGAGTTCAATGGACGTCAGGACTGATATAAATGCAAAAATAGCTGCGTAATACGCGAGATCAAACGAAATCTGACCTAAATAAGGTGGCAAAGTAATGCGCGAGCTCTTCGGACTCTGGCTTAAAATTATGTGGCAAAGTAATGCGCGAGTTCAATGGACGTCATGACTGATATAAATGCACAGAAAGCCGCATAGTACGCAAGATCAAACAAAGTCTGACCTAAATAAGGTGGCAAAGTAATGCGCGAATTCTTAGTACAGAATTTTTATATAAAGTCGCCAAGTAATGCGCGAGTTCAATGGACGTCAGGACTGATATGAATACAAAAATAGGCGCGTAATACGCGAGATCAAACAAAGTCTGACCTAAATAAGGTGGCAAAGTACTGCGCGAGCTCTTCGGACTCTGGCTTAAAATTATGTCGCCAAGTAATGCGCGAGTTCAATGGACGTCAGGACTGATATAAATACAAAAATAGCCGCGTAATACGCGAGTTGAGCGAAGTCTGATCTGATAAGAGTGGCCAAGTAATGCGCGAATTCATAGGGGTATAGGAATTTTTATAAAGTGGCCAAAAAATAATAATTAACGCGTAGGCTCGTTATACTCTGACCTGAATAAAGCGGCCAAGTAATGCGCGAGCACTTCGGACTCAGATTTGCAGTAAGGTGGCCAAGTAATGCGCGAATTCGATGGACGTCAGGACTGATATAAATGCAAAAATAGGCGCGTAATACGCGAGATCAAACAAAGTCTGACCTAAATAAGGTGGCAAAGTACTGCGCGAGCTCCTCGGACTCTGGCTTAAAATTATGTCGCCAAGTAATGCGCGAGTTCAATGGACGTCAGGACTGATATAAATACAAAAATAGCCGCGTAATACGCGAGTTGAACGAAGTCTGATCTGATAAGAGTGGACAAGTAATGCGCCAATTCTTAAGGGTATAAGTATTTTTATAAAGTGGCCAAAAAATAATAATTAACGCGTAGGCTCGTTATACTCTGACCTGAATAACGCGGCCAAGTAATGCGCGAGCACTTCGGACTCTGATTTTCAGTAAGGTGGCCAAGTAATGCGCGAGTTCAATGGACGTCAGGACTGATATAAATGCAAAAATAGCCGCGTAATACGCGAGATCAGACGAAATCTGACCTAAATAAGGTGGCAAAGTAATGCGCGAATTCTTAGTACAGAATTTTTATATAAAGTGGCCAAGTAATGCGCGAGCTCTTCGGACTCTGGCTTAACATTATGTGGCCAAGTAATGCGCGAGTTCAATGGTCGTCAGGACTGATATAGGTGCACAAAAAGCCGCGTAATACGCGAGATCAAACAAAGTCTGACCTAAATAAGGTGGCAAAGTAATGCGCGAGCTCTTCGGACTCTGGCTTAACATTATGTGGCCAAGTAATGCGCGAGTTCAATGGACGTCAGGACTGATACAAATGCACAAAAAGCCGCGTAATACGCGAGATCAAACAAAGTCTGACCTAAATAAGGTGGCAAAGTAATGCGCGAATTCTTAGTACAGAATTTTTATATATAAAGTGGCCAAGTAATGCGCGAGTTTAATGGACGTCAGGACTGATATGAATACAAAAATAGGGGCGTAATACGCGAGTTGAACGCAGTCTGACCTGAAAAGAGTGGCCAAGTAATGCGCGAATTCTTAGGGGTATAAGAATTTTTATAAAGTGGCCAAAAAATAATAATTAACACTTAGGGTCCTTAGACTCTGACCTGAATAAAGCGGCCAAGTAATGCGCGAGCACTTCGGACTCAGATATTCAGTAAGGTGGCCAAGTAATGCGCGAGTTCAATGGACGTCAGGACTGATATAAATGCAAAAATAGCCGCGTAATACGCGAGATCAAACAAAGTCTGACCTAAATAAGGTGGCAAAGTACTGCGCGAGCTCTTCGGACTCTGGCTTAAAATTATGTCGCCAAGTAATGCGCGAGTTCAATGGACGTCAGGACTGATATAAATACAAAAATAGCCGCGTAATACGCGAGTTGAACGAAGTCTGATCTGATAAGAGTGGCCAAGTAATGCGCGAATTCTTAGGGGTATAAGAATTTTTATAAAGTGGCCAAAAAATAATAATTAACGCGTAGGCTAGTTATACTCTGACCTGAATAAAGCGGCCAAGTAATGCGCGAGCACTTCGGACTCTGATTTTCAGTAAGGTGGCCAAGTAATGCGCGAGTTCATTGGACGTCAGGACTGATATAAATGCAAAAATAGCCGCGTAATACGCGAGATCAAACAAAGTCTGACCTAAATAAGGTGGCAAAGTAATGCGCGAATTCTTAGTACAGAATTTTTTTATATAAAGTGGCCAAGTAATGCGCGAGTTTAATGGACGTCAGGACTGATATGAATACAAAACTAGGCGCGTAATACGCGAGATCAAACGAAATCTGACCTAAATAAGGTGGCAAAGTAATGCGCGAATTCTTAGGGGTATAAGAATTTTTATAAAGTGGCCAAAAAATAGTAATTAACGCGTAGGCTCGTTATACTCTGACCTGAATAAAGCGGCCAAGTAATGCGCGAGCACTTCGGCCTCAGATTTTCAGTAAGGTGGCCAAGTAATGCTCGAGTTCAATGGACGTCAGGACTGATATAAATGCAAAAATAGCCGCGTAATACGCGAGATCAAACGAAATCTGACCTAAATAAGGTGGCAAAGTAATGCGCGAGCTCTTCGGACTCTGGCTTAACATTATGTGGCCAAGTAATGCGCGAGTTCAATGGACGTCATGACTGATATAAATGCACCACAAGCCGCGTAATACGCGAGATCAAACAAAGTTTGACCTAAATAAGGTGGCAAAGTAATGCGCGAATTCTTAGTACAGAATTTTCATATATAAAGTGGCCAAGTAATGCGCGAGTTTAATGAACGCCAGGACTGATATGAATACAAAAATAGGCGCGTAATACGCGAGATCGAACAAAGTCTGACCTAAATAAGGTGGCAAAGTACTGCGCGAGCTCTTCGGACTCTGGCTTAAAATTATGTCGCCAAGTAATGCGCGAGTTCAATGGACGTCAGGACTGATATAAATACAAAAATAGCCGCGTAATACGCTAGTTGAGAGAAGTCTGATCTGATAAGAGTGGCCAAGTAATGCGCTAATTCTTTGGGGTATCCGAATATTTATAATGTGTCCTAATAATAATAATTAACACTTAGGGTCCTTAGACTCTGACCTGAATAAAGCGGCCAAGTAATGCGCGAGAACTTCGGTCTCAGATTTTCAGTAAGGTGGCCAAGTAATTCGCGAGTTCAATGGACGTCAGGACTGATATTAATGCAAAAATAGCCGCGCAATACGCGAGATCAAACAAAGTCTGACCTAAATAAGGTGGCAAAGAAGTGCGCGAGCTCTTCGGACTCTGTCTTAAAATTATGTGGCCAAGTAATGCGCGAGTTCAATGGACGTCAGGACTGATATAAATACAAAAATAGCCGCGTAATACGCGAGTTGAACGAAGTCTGATCTGAAAAGAGTGGCCAAGTAATGCGCGAATTCTTAGGGGTATAAGGATTTTTATAAAGTGGCCAAAAAATAATAATTAACACTTAGGGTCCTTAGACTCTGACCTGAATAAAGCGGCCAAGTAATGAGCGAGCACTTCGGACACAGATGTACAGAACGGTGCCCAACTCCTGAGCGAGGTCAGTGGCCGTCAGGACTGATATACATGCAAAAATAGCCGCGCAATACGCGAGATCAAACCAAGTGTGACCTAAATAAGGTGGCAAAGAAGTGCGCGAGCTCTTCGGACTCTGGCTTAAAATTATGTGGCCAAGTAATGCGCGAGTTCAATGGACGTCAGGACTGATATAAATACAAAAATAGCCGCGTAATTCGCGAGTTGAACGAAGTCTGATCTGATAAGAGTGGCCAAGTAATGCGCGAATTCTTAGGGGTATAAGAATTTTTATAAAGTGGCCAAAAAATAATAATTAACACTTAGGGTCCTTAGACTCTGACCTGAATAAAGCGGCCAAGTAAAGCGCGAGCACTTCGGACTCAGATTTTCAGTAAGGTGGCCAAGTAATGCGCGAGTTCAATGGACGTTAGGACTGATATAAATGCAAAAAAAGCCGCGTAATACGCGAGATCAAACAAAGTCTAACCTAAATAAGGTGGCAAAGAAGTGCGCGAGCTCTTCGGACTCTGGCTTAAAATTATGTGGCCAAGTAATGCGCGAGTTCAATGGACGTCAGGACTGATATAAATACAAAAATAGCCGCGTAATACGCGAGATCAAACAAAGTCTGACCTAAATAAGGTGGCACAGTAATGCGCGAGCTCTTCGGACTCTGGTTTAAAATTATGTGGCCATGTAATGCGCGTGCTCTTCGGACTCTGTCTTAAAATTATGTGGCCAAGTAATGCGCGAGTTCAATGGACGTCAGGACTGATATAAATGCACAAAAAGCCGCGTAATACGCGAGATCAAACAAAGTCTGACCTAAATAAGGTGGCACAGTAATGCGCGAGCTCTTCGGACTCTGGTTTAAAATTATGTGGCCAAGTAATGCGCGAGCTCTTCGGACTCTGGCTTAACATTATGTGGCCAAGTAATGCGCGAGTTCAATGGACGTCAGGACTGATATAAATGCACAAAAAGCCGCGTAATACGCGAGATCAAACAAAGTCTGACCTAAATAAGGTGGCACAGTAATGCGCGAACTCTTAGGACTCGTGTTTAATATTATGTGGCCAAGTAATGCGCGAGTTCAATGGACGTCAGGACTGATACAAATGCACAAAAAGCCGCGTAATACGCGAGATCAAACAAAGTCTGACCTAAATAAGGTGGCAAAGTAATGCGCGAATTCTTAGTACAGAATTTTTATATATAAAGTGGCCAAGTAATGCGCGAGTTCAATGGACGTCAGGACTGATATGAATACAAAAATAGGCGCGTAATACGCGAGTTGAACGCAGTCTGACCTGAAAAGAGTGGCCAAGTAATGCGCGAATTCTTAGGGGTATAAGAATTTTTATAAAGTGGCCAAAAAATAATAATTAACACTTAAGGTCCTTAGACTCTGACCTGAATAAAGCGGCCAAGTAATGCGCGAGCACTTCGGACTCAGATATTCAGTAAGGTGGCCAAGTATTGCGCGAGTTCAATGGACGTCAGGACTGATATAAATGCAAAAATAGACGCGTAATACGCGAGATCAAACAAAGTCTGACCTAAATAAGGTGGCAAAGAAGTGCGCGAGCTCTTCGGACTCTGGCTTAAAATTATGTGGCCAAGTAATTCGCGAGTTCAATGGACGTCAGGACTGATATAAATGCACAAAAAGCCGCGTAATACGCGATCTCAGTCGAGATCTGACCTCAATAAGGTGGAAAAGTAATGCGCGAATTCTTAGTACAGAATTTTTATATAAAGTGGCCAAGTAATGCGCGAGCACTTCGGACTCTGATTTTCAGTAAGGTGGCCAAGTAATGCGCGAGTTCAATGGACGTCAGGACTGATATAAATGCAAAAATAGCCGCGTAATACGCGAGATCAAACGAAATCTGACCTAAATAAGGTGGAAAAGTAATGCGCGAATTCTTAGTACAGAATTTTTATATAAAGTGGCCAAGTAATGCGCGAGCTCTTCGGACTCTGGCTTAAAATTATGAGGCCAAGTAATGCGCGAGTTCAATGGACGTCAGGACTGATATAAATGCAAAAATAGCCGCGTAATACGCGAGATCAGACGAAATCTGACCTAAACAAGGAGTAAAAGTAATGCGCGAATTCTTAGTACATGTTTATTATATAAAGTGGCCAAGTAATGCGCGAGCACTTCGGACTCTGGCTTAAAATTATGTGGCCAAGTAATGCGCGAACTCTTCGGACTCTGGGTTAAAATTATGTGGCCAAGTAATGCGCGAGTTCAATGGACGCCAGGACTGATATAAATGCAAAAATAGCCGCGTAATACGCGAGATCAAACAGGTCTGACCTAAATAAGGTGGCCAAGTAATGCGCGAGTTCAATGGACGTCAGGACTGATATAAATGCACAAAAAGCCGCGTAATATGCGAGTTCAAACAAAGTCTGACCTAAATAAGGTGGCAAAGTAATGCGCGAATTCTTAGTACAGAATTTTTATATATAAAGTGGCCAAGTAATGCGCGAGTTCAATGGACGTCACGACTGTTATAAATACAAAAATAGGCGCGTAATACGCGAGATCAAACGAAATCTGACCTAAATAAGGTGGCAAAGTAATGCGCGAATTCTTAGTACAGAATTTTTATATAAATTGGCCAAGTAATGCGCGAGCTCTTCGGACTCTGGCTTAAAATTATGTGGCCAAGTAATGCGCGAGTTCAATGGACGTCAGGACTGATATAAATGCAAAAATAGCCGCGTAATACGCGAGATCAAACGAAATCTGACCTAAATAAGGTGGCAAAGTAATGCGCGAATTCTTAGTACAGAATTTTTATATAAAGTGGCCAAGTAATGCGCGAGCTCTTCGGACTCTGGCTTAAAATTATGTGGCCAAGTAATGCGCGAGTTCAATGGACGTCAGGACTGATATAAATGCAAAAATAGCCGCGTAATACGCGAGATCAAACAAAGTCTGACCTAAATAAGGTGGCAAAGTAATGCGCCAATTCTTAGTACAGAATTTTTATATATAAAGTGGCCAAGTAATGCGCGAGTTTAATGGACGTCAGGACTGATATGAATACAAAACTAGGCGCGTAATACGCGAGATCAAACGAAATCTGACCTAAATAAGGTGGCAAAGTAATGCTCGAATTCTTAGGGGTATAAGAATTTTTATAAAGTGGCCAAAAAATAATAATTAACGCGTAGGCTCGTTATACTCTGACCTGAATAAAGCGGCCAAGTAATGCTCGAGCACTTCGGACTCAGATTTTCAGTAAGGTGGCCAAGTAATGCTCGAGTTCAATGGACGTCAGGACTGATATAAATGCAAAAATAGCTGCGTAATACGCGAGATCAAACGAAATCTGACCTAAGTAAGGTGGCAAAGTAATGCGCGAGCTCTTCGGACTCTGGCTGAAACTTATGTGGCCACGTAATGCGCGAGTTCAAGGGACGTCAGGACTGATATAAATGCACAAAAAGCCGCGTGATACGCGAGAGCAAACAAAGTCTGACCTAAATAAGGTGGAAAAGTAATGCGCGAATTCTTAGTACAGAATTTTCATATATAAAGTGGCCAAGTAATGCGCGAGTTTAATGAACGTCAGGACTGATATGAATACAAAAATAGGCGCGTAATACGCGAGATCAAACAAAGTCTGACCTAAATAAGGTGGCAAAGTACTGCGCGAGCTCTTCGGACTCTGGCTTAAAATTATGTCGCCAAGTAATGCGCGAGTTCAATGGACGTCAGGACTGATATAAATACAAAAATAGCCGCGTAATACGCGAGTTGAACGAAGTCTGATCTGATAAGAGTGGCCAAGTAATGCGCGAATTCTTAGGGGTATAGGAATTTTTATAAAGTGGCCAAAAAATAATAATTAACGCGTAGGCTCGTTATACTCTGACCTGAATAAAGCGGCCAAGTAATGCGCGAGCACTTCGGACTCAGATTTTCAGTAAGGTGGCCAAGTAATGCGCGAATTCAATGGACGTCAGGACTGATATAAATGCAAAAATAGCCGCGTAATACGCGAGATCAAACGAAATCTGACCTAAATAAGTTGGCAAAGTACTGCGCGAGCTCTTCGGACTCTGGCTTAAAATTATGTGGCCAAGTAATGCGCGAGTTCAATGGACGTCAGGACTGATATAAATACAAAAATAGCCGCGTAATACGCGAGTTGAACGAAGTCTGATCTGAAAAGAGTGGCCAAGTAATGCGCGAATTCTTAGGGGTATAAGAATTTTTATAAAGTGGCCAAAAAATAATAACTAACGCCTAGTCTAGTTATAATCTGACCTGAATAACGCGGCAAAGTAATGCGCGAGCACTTCGGACTCTGATTTTCAGTAAGGTGGCCAAGTAATGCGCGAGTTCAATGGACGTCAGGACTGATATAAATGCAAAAATAGCCGCGTAATATGCGAGATCAAACGAAATCTGACCTAAATAAGGTGGCAAAGTAATGCGCGAATTCTTAGGAGTACAGTATTTTTATATAAAATGGCCAACTAATGCGCGAGCTCTTCGGACTCTGGCTTAAAATTATGTGGCCAAGTAATGCGCGAGCTCTTAGGACTCTGGCTTAACATTATGTGGCCAAGTAATGCGCGAGTTCAATGGACGTCAGGACTGATATAAATGCACAAAAAGCCGCGTAATACGCGAGATCAAACAAAGTCTGACCTAAATAAGGTGGCACAGTAATGCGCGAGCTCTTCGGACTCTGGTTTAAAATTATGTGGCCAAGTAATGCGCGAGTTCAATGGACGTCAGGACTGATACAAATGCACAAAAAGCCGCGTAATATGCGAGTTCAAACAAAGTCTGTCCTAAATAAGGTGGCAAAGTAATGCGTGAATTCTTAGTACAGAATTTTTATATATAAAGTGGCCAAGTAATGCGCGAGTTCAATGGACGTCGGTACTGATATAAATACAAAAATAGGGGCGTAATACGCGAGTTGAACGCAGTCTGACCTGAAAAGAGTGGCCAAGTAATGCGCGAATTCTTAGGGGTATAAGAATTTTTATAAAGTGGCCAAAAAATAATAATTAACACTTAGGGTCCTTAGACTCTGACCTGAATAAAGCGGCCAAGTAATGCGCGAGCACTTCGGACTCTGATTTTCAGTAAGGTGGCCAAGTAATGCGCGAGTTCAATGGACGTCAGGACTGATATAAATGCCAAAATAGCCTCGTAATACGCGAGATCAAACGAAATCTGACCTAAATAAGGTGTAAAAGTAATGCGCGAATTCTTAGTACAGAATTTTTATATAAAGTGGCCAAGTAATGCGCGAGCTCTTCGGACTCTGGCTTAAAATTATGTGGCCAAGTAATGCGCGAGCTCATCGGACTCTGGCTTAGCATCATGTGGCCAAGTAATGCGCGAGTTCAATGGACGTCATGACTGATATAAATGCACAAAAAGCCGCGTAATACGCGAGATCAAACAAAGTCTGACCTAAATAAGGTGGCAAAGTAATGCGCGAGCTCTTCGGACTCTGGCTTAAAATTATGTGGCCAAGTAATGCGCGAGTTCAATGGACGTCATGACTGATATAAATGCACAAAAAGCCGCGTAATACGCGAGATCAAACAAAGTCTGACCTAAATAAGGTGGCAAAGTAAGGCGCGAATTCTTAGTACAGAATTTTCATATATAAAGTGGCCAAGTAATGCGCGAGTTTAATGAACGTCAGGACTGATATGAATACAAAAATAGGCGCGTAATACGCGAGATCAAACAAAGTCTGACCTAAATAAGGTGGCAAAGTACTGCGCGAGCTCTTCGGACTCTGGCTTAAAATTATGTCGCCAAGTAATGCGCGAGTTCAATGGACGTCAGGACTGATATAAATACAAAAATAGCCGCGTAATACGCGAGTTGAACGAAGTCTGATCTGATAAGAGTGGCCAAGTAATGCGCGAATTCTTAGGGGTATAGGAATTTTTATAAAGTGGCCAAAAAATAATAATTAACGCGTAGGCTCGTTATACTCTGACCTGAATAAAGCGGCCAAGTAATGCGCGAGCACTTCGGACTCAGATTTTCAGTAAGGTGGCCAAGTAATGCGCGAGTTCAATGGACGTCAGGACTGATATAAATCCAAAAATAGCCTCGTAATACGCGAGATCAGACGAAGTCTGACCTAAATAAGGTGGAAAAGTAATGCGCGAATTCTTAGTACAGAATTTTAATATAAAGTGGCCAAGTAATGCGCGAGCTCTACGGACTCAGGAATAAAGTTCTCAGGACACGTAATGCGCGAGAGCAATGGACGTCAGGACTGATATAAATGCACAAAAAGCCGCGTAATACGCGAGATCAAACAAAGTCTGACCTAAATAAGGTGGCAAAGTACTGCGCGACCTCTTCGGACTCTGGCTTAAAATTATGTGGCCAAGTAATGCGCGAGTTCAATGGACGTCAGGACTGATATAAATACAAAAATAGCCTCGTAATACGCGAGATCAAGCAAAGTCTGACCTAAATAAGGTGGCAAAGTTATGAGCGAATTCTTAGTACAGAATTTTTATATAAAGTGGCCAAGTAATGCGCGAGCTCTTCGGACTCTGGCTTAAAATTATGTGGCCAAGTAATGCGCGAGCTCTTCGGACTCTGGCTTAACATTATGTGGCCAAGTAATGCGCGAGTTCAATGGACGTCAGGACTGATATAAATGCAAAAATAGCCGCGTAATACGCGAGATCAAACGAAATCTGACCTAAAAAAGGTGGCAAAGTAATGCGCGAATTCTTAGTACAGGATTTTTATATAAATTGGCCAAGTAATGCGCGAGCTCTTCGGACTCTGGCTTAAAATTATGTGGCCAAGTAATGCGCGAGTTCAATGGACGTCAGGACTGATATAAATGCAAAAATAGCCGCGCAATACGCGAGATCAAACAAAGTCTGACCTAAATAAGGTGGCAAAGAAGTGCGCGAGCTCTTCGGACTCTGGCTTAAAATTATGTGGCCAAGTAATGCGCGAGTTCAATGGACGTCAGGACTGATATAAATACAAAAATAGCCGCGTAATTCGCGAGTTGAACGAAGTCTGATCTGATAAGAGTGGCCAAGTAATGCGCGAATTCTTAGGGGTATAAGAATTTTTATAAAGTGGCCAAAAAATAATAATTAACGCGTAGGCTCGTTATACTCTGACCTGAATAAAGCGGCCAAGTAATGCTCGAGCACTTCGGACTCAGATTTTCAGTAAGGTGGCCAAGTAATGCTCGAGTTCAATGGACGTTAGGACTGATATAAATGCAAAAATAGCCGCGCAATACGCGAGATCAAACAAAGTCTGACCTAAATAAGGTGGCAAAGAAGTGCGCGAGCTCTTCGGACTCTGGCTTAAAATTATGTGGCCAAGTAATGCGCGAGTTCAATGGACGTCAGGACTAATATAAATACAAAAAATAGCAGCGTAATGCGCGAGATCAAGCAAAGTCTGACCTAAATAAGGTTGCAAAGTAATGAGCGCATTCTTAGTAACTTTTTCTAATACAAAGAGGCCAAGTAATGCGCGCGCTCTTCGGACTCTGGCTTATAATTATGTGGCCAAGTAATGCGCGAGCTCTTCGGACTCTTCTTTACAGTTAGGTGGCCAAGTAATGCGCGAGTTCAATGGACGTCAGGACTGATATAAATGCAAAAATAGCCGCGTAATACGCGAGATCAAGCAAAAGTCTGACCTAAATAAGGTGGCAAAGTAATGCGCGAATTCTTAGTACAGAATTTTTATATATAAAGTGGCCAAGTAATGCGCGAGTTTAATGGACGTCAGGACTGATATAAATACAAAAATAGCCGCGTAATACGCAAGATCAAACGAAATCTGACCTAAATAAGGTGGCAAAGTAATGCGCGAGTTCAATGGACGTCAGGACTGATATAAATGCACAATTAGCCGCGTAATACGCGAGATCAAACGAACTCTGACCTAAAAAAGGTGGCAAAATAATGCGCGAATTCTTAGTACAGAATTTTTATATAAAGTGGCCAAGTAATGCGCGAGCTCTTCGGACTCTGGCTTAAAATTATGTGGCCAAATAATGCGCGAGTTCAATGGACGTCAGGACTGATGTAAATACAAAAATAGGCGCGTAATACGCGAGATCAAACAAAGTCTGACCTAAATAAGGTGGCAAAGTAATGCGCCAATTCTTAGTACAGAATTTTTATATATAAAGTGGCCAAGTAATGCGCGAGTTTAATGGACGTCAGGACTGATATGAATACAAAACTAGGCGCGTAATACGCGAGATCAAACGAAATCTGACCTAAATAAGGTGGCAAAGTAATGCTCGAATTCTTAGGGGTATAAGAATTTTTATAAAGTGGCCAAAAAATAATAATTAACGCGTAGGCTCGTTATACTCTGACCTGAATAAAGCGGCCAAGTAATGCTCGAGCACTTCGGACTCAGATTTTCAGTAAGGTGGCCAAGTAATGCTCGAGTTCAATGGACGTCAGGACTGATATAAATGCAAAAATAGCTGCGTAATACGCGAGATCAACCGAAATCTGACCTAAATAAGGTGGCAAAGTAATGCGCGAGCTCTTCGGACTCTGGCTTAACATTATGTGGCCAAGTAATGCGCGAGTTCAATGGAATTCATGACTGATATAAATGCACAAAAAGCCGCGTAATACGCGAGATCAAACAAAGTCTGACCTAAATAAGGTGGCAAAGTAATGCGCGAATTCTTAGTACAGAATTTTCATATATAAAGTGGCCAGGTAATGCGCGAGTTTAATGAACGTCAGGACTGATATGAATACAAAAATAGGCGCGTAATACGCGAGATCAAACAAAGTCTGACCTAAATAAGGTGGCAAAGTACTGCGCGAGCTCTTCGGACTCTGGCTTAAAATTATGTCGCCAAGTAATGCGCGAGTTCAATGGACGTCAGGACTGATATAAATACAAAAATAGCCGCGTAATACGCGAGTTGAACGAAGTCTGATCTGATAAGAGTGGCCAAGTAATGCGCGAATTCTTAGGGGTATAGGAATTTTTATAAAGTGGCCAAAAAATAATAATTAACGCGTAGGCTCGTTATACTCTGACCTGAATAAAGCGGCCAAGTAATGCGCGAGCACTTCGGACTCAGATTTTCAGTAAGGTGGCCAAGTAATGCGCGAGTTCAATGGACGTCAGGACTGATATAAATGCAAAAATAGCCGCGTAATACGCGAGATCAAACGAAATCTGACCTAAATAAGGTGGAAAAGTAATGCGCGAGCTCCTCGGACTCTGGCTTAAAATTATGTGGCCAAGTAATGCGCGAGTTCAATGGACGTCAGGACTGATATAAATGCAAAAATAGCCGCGTAATACGCGAGATCAAACAAAGTCTGACCTAAATAAGGTGGCAAAGTAATGCGCGAGCTCTTCGGACTCTGTCTTAAAATTATGTGGCCAAGTAATGCGCGAGTTCAATGGACGTCAGGACTGATATAAATGCAAAAATAGCCGCGTAATACGCGAGATCAAACAAAGTCTGACCTAAATAAGGTGGCAAAGTACTGCGCGAGCTCATCGGACTCTGGCTTAAAATTATGTGGCCAAGTAATGCGCGAGTTCAATGGACGTCAGGACTGATATAAATACAAAAATAGCCGCGTAATACGCGAGTTGAACGAAGTCTGATCTGATAAGAGTGGACAAGTAATGCGCCAATTCTTAAGGGTATAACTATTTTTATAAAGTGGCCAAAAAATAATAATTAACGCGTAGGCTCGTTATACTCTGACCTGAATAAAGCGGCCAAGTAATGCGCGAGCACTTCGGACTCTGATTTTCAGTAAGGTGGCCAAGTAATGCGCGAGTTCAATGGACGTCAGGACTGATATAAATGCAAAAATAGCAGCGTAATACGCGAGATCAAACGAAATCTAACCTAAATAAGGTGGAAAAGTAATCCGCGAATTCTTAGTACAGAATTTTTATATAAAGTGGCCAAGTAATGCGCGAGCTCTTCGGACTCTGGCTTAACATTATGTGGCCAAGTAATGCGCGAGTTCAATGGACGTCAGGACTGATATAAATGCACAAAAAGCCGCGTAATACGCGAGATCAAACAAAGTCTGACCTAAATAAGGTGGCACAGTAATGCGCGAGCTCTTCGGACTCTGGCTTAACATTATGTGGCCAAGTAATGCGCGAGTTCAATGGACGTCAGGACTGATATAAATGCAAAAATAGGTGCGTAATACGCGAGTTGAACGCAGTCTGACCTGAAAAGAGTGGCCAATTAATGCGCGAATTCTTAGGGGTATAAGAATTTTTATAAAGTGGTCAAAAAATATAATAATTAACACTTATGGTCGTTAGACTCTGACCTGAATAAAGCGGCCAAGTAATGCGCGAGCACTTCGGACTCAGATATTCAGTAAGGTGGCCAAGTAATGCGCGAGTTCAATGGACGTCAGGACTGATATAAATGCAAAAATAGCTGCGTAATACGCGAGATCAAACAAAGTCTGACCCAAATAAGGTGGCAAAGTAATGCGCGAGCTCTTCGGACTCTGTCTTAAAATTATGTGGCCAAGTAATGCGCGAGTTCAATGGACGTCAGGACTGATATAAATGCAAAAATAGCCGCGTAATACGCGAGATCAAACAAAGTCTGACCTAAGTAAGGTGGCAAAGTAATGCGCGAGCTCCTCGGACTCTGTCTTAAAATTATGTGGCCAAGTAATGCGCGAGTTCAATGGACGTCAGGACTGATATAAATGCAAAAATAGCCGCGTAATACGCGAGATCAAGCAAAATCTGACCTAAATAAGGTGGCAAAGTAATGCGCGAATTCTTAGGGGTATAAGAATTTTTATAAAGTGGCCAAAAAATAGTAATTAACGCGTAGGCTCGTTATACTCTGACCTGAATAAAGCGGCCAAGTAATGCGCGAGCACTTCGGCCTCAGATTTTCAGTAAGGTGGCCAAGTAATGCTCGGGTTCAATGGACGTCAGGACTGATATAAATGCAAAAATAGCCGCGTAATACGAGAGATCAAACGAAATCTGACCTAAATAAGGTGGCAAAGTAATGCGCGAGCTCTTCGGACTCTGGCTTAACATTATGTGGCCAAGTAATGCGCGAGTTCAATGGACGTCATGACTGATATAAATGCACAAAAAGCCGCGTAATACGCGAGATCAAACAAAGTTTGACCTAAATAAGGTGGCAAAGTAATGCGCGAATTCTTAGTACAGAATTTTCATATATAAAGTGGCCAAGTAATGCGCGAGTTTAATGAACGCCAGGACTGATATGAATACAAAAATAGCCGCGTAATACGCGAGATCAAGCAAAGTCTGACCTAAATAAGGTGGCAAATTAATGCGCGAATTCTTAGTACAGAATTTTTATATATAAAGTGGCCAAGTAATGCGCGAGTTTAATGGACGTCAGGACTGATATAAATGCAAAAATAGCCGCGTAATACGCGAGATCAAACAAAGTCTGACCTAGATAAGGAGGCAAAGTAATGCGCGAATTCTTAGGGGTATAAGAATTTTTATAAAGTGGCCAAAAAATAATAATTAACGCGTAGGCTCGTTATACTCTGACCTGAATAAAGCGGCCAAGTAATGCGCGAGCACTTCGGACTCTGATTTTCAGTAAGGTGGCCAAGTAATGCGCGAGTTCAATGGACGTCAGGACTGATATAAATGCAAAAATAGCCGCGTAATACGCGAGATCAAACGAAATCTGACCGAAAAAAGGTGGCAAAGTAATGCGCGAATTCTTAGTACAGAATTTTTATATAACTTGGCCAAGTAATGCGCGAGCTCTTCGGACTCTGGCTTAAAATTATGTGGCCAAGTAATGCGCGAGTTCAATGGACGTCAGGACTGATATAAATGCAAAAATAGCCGCGTAATACGCGAGATCAAACAAAGTCTGACCTAAATATGGTGGCAAAGTAATGCGCCAATTCTTAGTACAGAATTTTTATATATAAAGTGGCCAAGTAATGCGCGAGTTTAATGGACGTCAGGACTGATATGAATACAAAACTAGGCGCGTAATACGCGAGATCAAACGAAATCTGACCTAAATAAGGTGGCAAAGTAATGCTCGAATTCTTAGGGGTATAAGAATTTTTATAAAGTGGCCAAAAAATAATAATTAACGCGTAGGCTCGTTATACTCTGACCTGAATAAAGCGGCCAAGTAATGCTCGAGCACTTCGGACTCAGATTTTCAGTAAGGTGGCCAAGTAATGCTCGAGTTCAATGGACGTCAGGACTGATATAAATGCAAAAATAGCTGCGTAATACGCGAGATCAACCGAAATCTGACCTAAATAAGGTGGCAAAGTAATGCGCGAGCTCTTCGGACTCTGGCTTAACATTATGTGGCCAAGTAATGCGCGAGTTCAATGGACGTCAGGACTGATATAAATGCAAAAATAGCCGCGTAATACGCGAGATCAAACGAAATCTGACCTAAATTAGGTGGCAAAGTAATGCGCGAATTCTTAGTACAGGATTTTTATATAAAGTGGCCAAGTAATGCGCGAGTTCAATGGACGTCAGGACTGATATAAATCCAAAAATATGCGCGTAATACGCGAGATCAAACGAAATCTGTCTTAAATAAGGTGGCAAAGTAATGCGCGAGTTCAATATACGTCAGGACTGATATAAATGCAAAAATAGCCGCGTAATACGCGAGATCAAACGAAATCTGACCTAAAAAAGGTGGCAAAGTAATGCGCGAATTCTTAGTACAGAATTTTTATATAAATTGACCAAGTAATGCGCGAGCTCTTCGGAATCTGGCTTAAAATTATGTGGCCAAGTAATGAGCGAGTTCAATGGACGTCAGGACTGATGTAAATGCAAAAATAGCCGCGTAATACGCGAGATCAAGCAAAGTCTGACCTAAATAAGGTGGCAAAGTAATGCGCCAATTCTTAGTACAGAATTTTTATATATAAAGTGGCCAAGTAATGCGCGAGTTTAATGGACGTCAGGACTGATATGAATACAAAACTAGGCGCGTAATACGCGAGATCAAACGAAATCTGACCTAAATAAGGTGGCAAAGTAATGCTCGAATTCTTAGGGGTATAAGAATTTTTATAAAGTGGCCAAAAAATAATAATTAACGCGTAGGCTCGTTATACTCTGACCTGAATAAAGCGGCCAAGTAATGCTCGAGCACTTCGGACTCAGATTTTCAGTAAGGTGGCCAAGTAATGCTCGAGTTCAATGGACGTCAGGACTGATATAAATGCAAAAATAGCTGCGTAATACGCGAGATCAACCGAAATCTGACCTAAATAAGGTGGCAAAGTAATGCGCGAGCTCTTCGGACTCTGGCTTAACATTATGTGGCCAAGTAATGCGCGAGTTCAATGGAATTCATGACTGATATAAATGCACAAAAAGCCGCGTAATACGCGAGATCAAACAAAGTCTGACCTAAATAAGGTGGCAAAGTAATGCGCGAATTCTTAGTACAGAATTTTCATATATAAAGTGGCCAGGTAATGCGCGAGTTTAATGAACGTCAGGACTGATATGAATACAAAAATAGGCGCGTAATACGCGAGATCAAACAAAGTCTGACCTAAATAAGGTGGCAAAGTACTGCGCGAGCTCTTCGGACTCTGGCTTAAAATTATGTCGCCAAGTAATGCGCGAGTTCAATGGACGTCAGGACTGATATAAATACAAAAATAGCCGCGTAATACGCGAGTTGAACGAAGTCTGATCTGATAAGAGTGGACAAGTAATGCGCCAATTCTTAAGGGTATAAGAATTTTTATAAAGTGGCCAAAAAATAATAATTAACGCGTAGGCTCGTTACACTCTGACCTGAATAAAGCGGCCCAGTAATGCGCGATCACTTCGGACTCTGCTTTTCAGTAAGGTGGCCAAGTAATGCGCGAGTTCAATGGACGTCAGGACTGATATAAATGCAAAAATAGCCGCGTAATACGCGAAATCAAACGAAGTCTGACCTAAATAAGGTGGAAAAGTAATGCGCGAATTCTTAGTACAGAATTTTTATATAAAGTGGCCAAGTAATGCGCGAGCTCTTCGGACTCTGGCTTAAAATTATGTGGCCAAGTAATGCGCGAGTTCAATGGACGTCAGGACTGATATAAATGCACAAAAAACCGCGTGATACGCGAGATCAAACAAAGTATGACCTAAATAAGGTGGCACAGAAATGCGCGAGCTCTTCGGACTCTGGCTTAACATTATGTGGCCAAGTAATGCGCGAGTTCAATGGACGTCAGGACTGATATAAATGCAAAAATAGGAGCGTAATACGCGAGATGAAAGAAGTCTTACCTGAAAAGAGTGGAAAATTAATGCGCGAAAACTTAAGGGTATAAGAATTTATATAAAGTGGCCAAAAAATAATAATTAACACTTATGGTCGTTAGACTCTGACCTGAATAAAGCGGCCAAGTAATGCGCGAGCACTTCGGACTCAGATATTCAGTAAGGTGGCCAAGTAATGCGCGAGTTCAATGGACGTCAGGACTGATATAAATGCAAAAATAGCCGCGTAATACGCGAGATCAAACAAAGTCTGACCTAAATAAGGTGGCAAAGTAATGCGCGAGCTCCTCGGACTCTGTCTTAAAATTATGTGGCCAAGTAATGCGCGAGTTCAATGGACGTCAGGACTGATATAAATGCAAAAATAGCCGCGTAATACGCGAGATCAAACAAAGTCTGACCTAAATAAGGTGGCAAAGTAATGCGCGAGCTCCTCGGACTCTGTCTTAAAATTATGTGGCCAAGTAATGCGCGAGTTCAATGGACGTCAGGACTGATATAAATGCAAAAATATCCGCGTAATACGCGAGATCAAGCAAAATCTGACCTAAATAAGGTGGCAAAGTAATGCGCGAATTCTTAGGGGTATAAGAATTTTTATAAAGTGGCCAAAAAATAGTAATTAACGCGTAGGCTCGTTATACTCTGACCTGAATAAAGCGGCCAAGTAATGCGCGAGCACTTCGGCCTCAGATTTTCAGTAAGGTGGCCAAGTAATGCTCGAGTTCAATGGACGTCAGGACTGATATAAATGCAAAAATAGCCGCGTAATACGAGAGATCAAACGAAATCTGACCTAAATAAGGTGGCAAAGTAATGCGCGAGCTCTTCGGACTCTGGCTTAACATTATGTGGCCAAGTAATGCGCGAGTTCAATGGACGTCATGACTGATATAAATGCACAAAAAGCCGCGTAATACGCGAGATCAAACAAAGTTTGACCTAAATAAGGTGGCAAAGTAATGCGCGAATTCTTAGTACAGAATTTTCATATATAAAGTGGCCAAGTAATGCGCGAGTTTAATGAACGCCAGGACTGATATGAATACAAAAATAGCCGCGTAATACGCGAGATCAAGCAAAGTCTGACCTAAATAAG
Source organism: Diplolepis rosae (assembly GCA_030998225.1). Taxonomy (NCBI): domain Eukaryota; kingdom Metazoa; phylum Arthropoda; class Insecta; order Hymenoptera; family Diplolepididae; genus Diplolepis; species Diplolepis rosae. The sequence goes on from JAPYXD010000161.1 coordinate 2,160,832, forward strand.
GTGGCAAAGTAATGGGCGAATTCTTAGTACAGAATTTTTATATATAAAGTGGCCAAGTAATGCGCGAGTTTAATGGACGTCAGGACTGATATAAATGCAAAAATAGCCGCGTAATACGCGAGATCAAACGAAATCTGACCTAAAAAAGGTGGCAAAGTAATGCGCGAATTCTTAGAGGTATAAGAATTTTTATAAAGTGGCCAAAAATAATAATTAACGCGTAGGCTCGTTATACTCTGACCTGAATAAAGCGGCCAAGTAATGCGCGAGCACTTCGGACTCTGATTTTCAGTAAGGTGGCCAAGTAATGCGCGAGTTCAATGGACGTCAGGACTGATATAAATGCAAAAATAGCCGCGTAATACGCGAGATCAAACGAAATCTGACCTAAAAAAGGTGGCAAAGTAATGCGCGAATTCTTAGTACAGAATTTTTATATAAAGTGGCCAAGTAATGCGCGAGCTCTTCGGACTCTGTCTTAAAATTATGTGGCCAAGTAATGCGCGAGTTCAATGGACGTCAGGACTGATATAAATGCAAAAATAGCCGCGTAATACGCGAGATCAAACAAAGTCTGACCTAAATAAGGTAGCAAAGTAATGCGCCAATTCTTAGTACAGAATTTTTATATATAAAGTGGCCAAGTAATGCGCGAGTTTAATGGACGTCAGGACTGATATGAATACAAAACTACGCGCGTAATACGAGAAATCAAACGAAGTCTGACCTAAATAATGAGGCAAAGTAATGGTCGAATTCTTAGGAGTATAAGAATTTTTATAAAGTGGCCAATATAATAATTAACGCGTAGGCTCGTTATACTCTGACCTGAATAAAGCGGCCAAGTAATGCTCAAGCACTTCGGACTCAGATTTTCAGTAAGGTGGCCAAGTAATGCTCGAGTTCAATGGACGTCAGGACTGATATAAATGCAAAAATAGCTGCGTAATACGCGAGATCAAACGAAATCTGACCTAAATAAGGTGGCAAAGTAATGCACGAGCTCTTCGGACTCTGGCTTAACATTATGTGGCCAAGTAATGCGCGAGTTCAATGGACGTCATGACTGATATAAATGCACAAAAAGCCGCGTAATACGCGAGATCAAACAAAGTCTGACCTAAATAAGGTGGCAAAGTAATGCGCGAATTCTTAGTACAGAATTTTCATATATAAAGTGGCCAAGTAATGCGCGAGTTTAATGAACGTCAGGACTGATATGAATACAAAAATAGGCGCGTAATACGCGAGATCAAACAAAGTCTGACCTAAATAAGGTGGCAAAGTAATGCGCGAGCTCTTCGGACTCTGGCTTAAAATTATGTGGCCAAGTAATGCGCGAGTTCAATGGACGTCAGGACTGATATAAATACAAAAATAGCCGCGTAATACGCGAGTTGAGCGAAGTCTGATCTGATAAGAGTGGCCAAGTAATGCGCGAATTCATAGGGGTATAGGAATTTTTATAAAGTGGCCAAAAAATAATAATTAACGCGTAGGCTCGTTATACTCTGACCTAAAAAAGGTGACCAAGTAATGCGCGAGCACTTCGGACTCAGATTTGCAGTAAGGTGGCCAAGTAATGCGCGAATTCGATGGACGTCAGGACTGATATAAATGCTAAAATAGCCGCGTAATACGCGAGATCAAACGAAATCTGACATAAAAAAAGGTGGCAAAGTAATGCGCGAATTCTTAGGACCGAATTTTTATATAACGTGGCCAAGTAATGCGCGAGCTCTTCGGACTCTGGCTTAAAATTATGTGGCCAAGTAATGCGCGAGTTCAATGGACGTCAGGACTGATATAAATGCAAATATAGCCGCGTAATACGCGAGATCAAGCAAAGTCTGACCTAAATAAGGTGGCAAAGTAATGCGCCAATTCTTAGTACAGAATTTTTATATATAAAGTGGCCAAGTAATGCGCGAGTTTAATGGACGTCAGGACTGATATGAATACAAAACTAGGCGCGTAATACGCGAGATCAAACGAAATCTGACCTAAATAAGGTGGCAAAGTAATGCTCGAATTCTTAGGGGTATAAGAATTTTTATAAAGTGGCCAAAAAATAATAATTAACGCGTAGGCTCGTTATACTCTGACCTGAATAAAGCGGCCAAGTAATGCTCAAGCACTTCGGACTCAGATTTTCAGTAAGGTGGCCAAGTAATGCTCGAGTTCAATGGACGTCAGGACTGATATAAATGCAAAAATAGCTGCGTAATACGCGAGATCAAACGAAATCTGACCTAAATAAGGTGGCAAAGTAATGCACGAGCTCTTCGGACTCTGGCTTAACATTATGTGGCCAAGTAATGCGCGAGTTCAATGGACGTCATGACTGATATAAATGCACAAAAAGCCGCGTAATACGCGAGATCAAACAAAGTCTGACCTAAATAAGGTGGCAAAGTAATGCGCGAATTCTTAGTACAGAATTTTCATATATAAAGTGGCCAAGTAATGCGCGAGTTTAATGAACGTCAGGACTGATATGAATACAAAAATAGGCGCGTAATACGCGAGATCAAACAAAGTCTGACCTAAATAAGGTGGCAAAGTACTGCGCGAGCTCTTCGGACTCTGGCTTAAAATTATGTCGCCAAGTAATGCGCGAGTTCAATGGACGTCAGGACTGATATAAATACAAAAATAGCCGCGTAATACGCGAGTTGAGCGAAGTCTGATCTGATAAGAGTGGCCAAGTAATGCGCGAATTCATAGGGGTATAGGAATTTTTATAAAGTGGCCAAAAAATAATAATTAACGCGTAGGCTCGTTATACTCTGACCTGAATAAAGCGGCCAAGTAATGCGCGAGCACTTCGGACTCAGATTTTCAGTAAGGTGGCCAAGTAATGCGCGAATTCAATGGACGTCAGGACTGATATAAATGCAAAAATAGCCGCGTAATACGCGAGATCAAACAAAGTCTGACCTAAATAAGGTGGCAAAGTACTGCGCGAGCTCCTCGGACTCTGGCTTAAAATTATGTCGCCAAGTAATGCGCGAGTTCAATGGACGTCAGGACTGATATAAATACAAAAATAGCCGCGTAATACGCGAGTTGAACGAAGTCTGATCTGATAAGAGTGGACAAGTAATGCGCCAATTCTTAAGGGTATAAGTATTTTTATAAAGTGGCCAAAAAATAATAATTAACGCGTAGGCTCGTTATACTCTAACCTGAATAAAGCGGCCAAGTAATGCGCGAGCACTTCGGACTCTGATTTTCAGTAAGGTGGCCAAGAAATGCGCGAGTTCAATGGACGTCAGGACTGATATAAATGCAAAAATAGCCGCGTAATACGCGAGATCAAACGAAATCTGACCTAAATAAGGTGGAAAAGTAATGCGGGAATTCTTAGTACAGAATTTTTATATAAAGTGGCAAAGTAATGCGCGAGCTCTTCGGACTCTGGCTTAAAATTATGTGGCCAAGTAATGCGCGAGTTCAATGGACGTCAGGACTGATATAAATGCACAAAAAGCCGCGTAATACGCGAGATCAAACAAAGTCTGACCTAAATAAGGTGGCACAGTAATGCGCGAGCTCTTCGGACTCTGGCTTAAAATTATGTGGCCAAGTAATGCGCGAGTTCAATGGACGACAGGACTGATATAAATGCAGACAAAGCCGCGTACTACGAGAGATCAAACAAAGTCTAATCTAAATAAGGTGGCAAAGTAATGCGCGAATTCTGAGTACAGAATTTTTATATATAAAGTGGCCAAGTAATGCGCGAGTTTAATGGACGTCAGGACTGATATGAATACAAAAATAGGGGCGTAATACTCGAGTTGAACGCAGTCTGACCTGAAAAGAGTGGCCAAGTAATGCGCGAATTCTTAGGGGTATAAGAATTTTTATAAAGTGGCCAAAAAATAATAATTAACACTTAGGGTCCTTAGACTCTGACCTGAATAAAGCGGCCAAGTAATGCGCGAGCACTTCGGACTCAGATATTCAGTAAGGTGGCCAAGTAATGCGCGAGTTCAATGGACGTCAGGACTGATATAAATGCAAAAATAGCCGCGTAATACGCGAGATCAAACAAAGTCTGACCTAAATAAGGTGGCAAAGTACTGCGCGAGCTCTTCGGACTCTGGCTTAAAATTATGTCGCCAAGTAATGCGCGAGTTCAATGGACGTCAGGACTGATATAAATACAAAAATAGCCGCGTAATACGCGAGTTGAACGAAGTCTGATCTGATAAGAGTGGCCAAGTAATGCGCGAATTCTTAGGGGTATAAGAATTTTTATAAAGTGGCCAAAAAATAATAATTAACGCGTAGGCTAGTTATACTGTGATCTGAATAAAGCGGCCAAGTAATGCGCGAGCACTTCGGACTCTGTTTTTAATTTAGGTGGCCAAGTAATGCGCGAGTTCAATGGATGTCAGGACTGATATAAATGCAAAAATAGCCGCGTAATACGCGAGATCAAACGAAATCTGACCTAAATAAGGTGGCAAAGTAATGCGCGAATTCTTAGGGGTATAAGAATTTTTATAAAGTGGCCAAAAAATAGTAATTAACGCGTAGGCTCGTTATACTCTGACCTGAATAAAGCGGCCAAGTAATGCGCGAGCACTTCGGCCTCAGATTTTCAGTAAGGTGGCCAAGTAATGCTCGAGTTCAATGGACGTCAGGACTGATATAAATGCAAAAATAGCCGCGTAATACGCGAGATCAAACGAAATCTGACCTAAATAAGGTGGCCAAGTAATGCGCGAGCTCTTCGGACTCTGGCTTAACATTATGTGGCCAAGTAATGCGCGAGTTCAATGGACGTCATGACTGATATAAATGCACAAAAAGCCGCGTAATACGCGAGATCAAACAAAGTTTGACCTAAATAAGGTGGCAAAGTAATGCGCGAATTCTTAGTACAGAATTTTCATATATAAAGTGGCCAAGTAATGCGCGAGTTTAATGAACGCCAGGACTGATATGAATACAAAAATAGGCGCGTAATACGCGAGATCGAACAAAGTCTGACCTAAATAAGGTGGCAAAGTACTGCGCGAGCTCTTCGGACTCTGGCTTAAAATTATGTCGCCAAGTAATGCGCGATTTCAATGGACGTCAGGACTGATATAAATACAAAAATAGCCGCGTAATACGCTAGTTGAACGAAGTCTGATCTGATAAGAGTGGCCAAGTAATGCGCGAATTCTTTGTGGTATAATAATTTTTATAAAGTGTCCAAAAAATAATAATTAACACTTAGGGTCCTTAGACTCTGACCTGAATAAAGCGGCCAAGTAATGCGCGAGCACTTCGGACTCAGATTTTCAGTAAGGTGGCCAAGTAATGCGCGAGTTCAATGGACGTCAGGACTGATATAAATGCAAAAATAGCCGCGCAATACGCGAGATCAAACAAAGTCTGACCTAAATAAGGTGGCAAAGAAGTGCGCGAGCTCTTCGGACTCTGGCTTAAAATTATGTGGCCAAGTAATGCGCGAGTTCAATGGACGTCAGGACTGATATAAATACAAAAATAGCCGCGTAATACTCGAGTTGAACGAAGTCTGATCTGAAAAGAGTGGCCAAGTAATGCGCGAATTCTTAGGGGTATAAGAATTTTTATAAAGTGGCCAAAAAATAATAATTAACACTTAGGGTCCTTAGACTCTGACCTGAATAAAGCGGCCAAGTAATGAGCGAGCACTTCGGACTCAGATTTTCAGTAATGTGGCCAAGTAATGCGCGAGTTCAATGGACGTCAGGACTGATATTAATGCAAAAATAGCCGCGCAATACGCGAGATCAAACAAAGTCTGACCTAAATAAGGTGGCAAAGAAGTGCGCGAGCTCTTCGGACTCTGGCTTAAAATTATGTGGCCAAGTAATGCGCGAGTTCAATGGACGTCAGGACTGATATAAATACAAAAATAGCCGCGTAATTCGCGAGTTGAACGAAGTCTGATCTGATAAGAGTGGCCAAGTAATGCGCGAATTCTTAGGGGTATAAGAATTTTTATAAAGTGGCCAAAAAATAATAATTAACACTTAGGGTCCTTAGACTCTGACCTGAATAAAGCGGCCAAGTAATGCGCGAGCACTTCGGACTCAGATATTCAGTAAGGTGGCCAAGTAATGCGCGAGTTCAATGGACGTTAGGACTGATATAAATGCAAAAATAGCCGCGTAATACGCGAGATCAAACAAAGTCTGACCTAAATAAGGTGGCAAAGAAGTGCGCGAGCTCTTCGGACTCTGGCTTAAAATTATGTGGCCAAGTAATGCGCGAGTTCAATGGACGTCAGGACTGATATAAATACAAAAATAGCCGCGTAATACGCGAGTTGACCAAAGACTGATCTGATAAGAGTGGCCAAGTAATGCGAGAATTCTTAGGGGTATAAGAATTTTTATAAAGTGGCCAAAAAATAATAATTAACGCGTAGGCTAGTTATACTCTGACCTGAATAAAGCGGCCAAGTAATGCGCGAGCACTTCGGACTCTGATTTACAGTAAGGTAGCCAAGTAATGCGCGAGTTCAGTGGACGTCAGGACTGATATAAATGAAAAAATAGCCGCGTAATACGCGAGATCACGCGAAATCTGACCTAAATAAGGTGGCAAAGTAATGCGCGAATTCTTAGTACAGGATTTTTATATAAAGTGGCCAAGTAATGCGCGAGCTCTTCGGACTCTGGCTTAAAATTATGTGGCCAAGTAATGCGCGAACTCTTCGGACTCTGGGTTAAAATTATGTGGCCAAGTAATTCGCGAGTTCAATGGACGCCAGGACTGATATAAATGCAAAAATAGCCGCGTGATGCGCGAGATCAAACAAAGTCTGACCTAAATAAGGTGGCACAGTAATGCGCGAGCTCTTCGGACTCTGGTTTAAAATTATGTGGCCAAGTAATGCGCGAGTTCAATGGACGTCAGGACTGATACAAATGCACAAAAAGCCGCGTAATACGCGAGATCAAACAAAGTCTGACCTAAATAAGGTGGCAAAGTAATGCGCGAATTCTTAGTACAGAATTTTTATATATAAAGTGGCCAAGTAATGCGCGAGTTTAATGGACGTCAGGACTGATATGAATACAAAAATAGGGGCGTAATACGCGAGTTGAACGCAGTCTGACCTGAAAAGAGTGGCCAAGTAATGCGCGAATTCTTAGGGGTATAAGAATTTTTATAAAGTGGCCAAAAAATAATAATTAACACTTAGGGTCCTTAGACTCTGACCTGAATAAAGCGGCCAAGTAATGCGCGAGCACTTCGGACTCAGATATTCAGTAAGGTGGACAAGTAATGCGCGAGTTCAATGGACGTCAGGACTGATATAAATGCAAAAATAGACGCGTAATACGCGAGATCAAACAAAGTCTGACCTAAATAAGGTGGCAAAGAAGTGCGCGAGCTCTTCGGACTCTGGCTTAAAATTATGTGGCCAAGTAATGCGCGAGTTCAATGGACGTCAGGACTGATATAAATGCACAAAAAGCCGCGTAATACGCGAGATCAGACGAAATCTGACCTAAATAAGGTGGAAAAGTAATGCGCGAATTCTTAGTACAGAATTTTTATATAAATTGGCCAAGTAATGCGCGAGCTCTTCGGACTCTGGCTTAAAATTATGTGGACAAGTAATGCGCGAGTTCAATGGACGTCAGGACTGATATAAATGCAAAAATAGCCGCGTAATACGCGAGATCAAGCAAAGTCTGACCTAAATAAGGTGGCAAAGTAATGCGCCAATTCTTAGTACAGAATTTTTATATATAAAGTGGCCAAGTAATGCGCGAGTTTAATGGACGTCAGGACTGATATGAATACAAAAATAGGGGCGTAATACGAGAGTTAAACGCAGTCTGACCTGAAAAGAGTGGCCAAGTAATGCGCGAATTCTTAGGCGTATAAGAATCTTTATAAAGTGGCCAAAAAATAATAATTAACACTTAGGGTCCTTAGACTCTGACCTGAATAAAGCGGCCAAGTAATGCGCGAGCACTTCGGACTCAGATATTCAGTAAGGTGGACAAGTAATGCGCGAGTTCAATGGACGTCAGGACTGATATAAATGCAAAAATAGACGCGTAATACGCGAGATCAAACAAAGTCTGACCTAAATAAGGTGGCAAAGAAGTGCGCGAGCTCTTCGGACTCTGGCTTAAAATTATGTGGCCAAGTAATGCGCGAGTTCAATGGACGTCAGGACTGATATAAATGCACAAAATAGCCGCGTAATACGCGAGATCAGACGAAATCTGACATCAATAAGTTGGAAAAGTAATGCGCGAATTCTTAGTACAGAATTTTTATATAAATTGGCAAAGTAATGCGCGAGCTCTTCGGACTCTGGCTTAAAATTATGTGGCCAAGTAATGCGCGAGTTCAATGGACGTCAGGACTGATATAAATGCACAAAAAGCCGCGTAATACGCGAGATCAGACGAAATCTGACCTAAATAAGGTGGAAAAGTAATGCGCGAATTCTTAGTACAGAATTTTTATATAAATTGGCCAAGTAATGCGCGAGCACTTCGGACTCAGATTTTCAGTAAGGTGGCCAAGTAATGCTCGAGTTCAATGGACGTCAGGACTGATATAAATGCAAAAATAGCCGCGTAATACGAGAGATCAAACGAAATCTGACCTAAATAAGGTGGCAAAGTAATGCGCGAGCTCTTCGGACTCTGGCTTAACATTATGTGGCCAAGTAATGCGCGAGTTCAATGGACGTCATGACTGATATAAATGCACAAAAAGCCGCGTAATACGCGAGATCAAACAAAGTTTGACCTAAATAAGGTGGCAAAGTAATGCGCGAATTCTTAGTACAGAATTTTCATATATAAAGTGGCCAAGTAATGCGCGAGTTTAATGAACGCCAGGACTGATATGAATACAAAAATAGCCGCGTAATACGCGAGATCAAGCAAAGTCTGACCTAAATAAGGTGGCAAAGTAATGCGCGAATTCTTAGTACAGAATTTTTATATATAAAGTGGCCAAGTAATGCGCGAGTGCAAAGGACGTTAGGACTGATATAAATGCAAAAATAGCAGCGTAATACGCGAGATAAAACAAGTCTGACCTAAAAAAGGTGGCAAAGTAATGCGCGAATTCTTAGGGGTATAAGAATTTTTATAAAGTGGCCAAAAATAATAATTAACGCGTAGGCTCGTTATACTCTGACCTGAATAAAGCGGCCAAGTAATGCGCGAGCACTTCGGACTCTGATTTTCAGTAAGGTGGCCAAGTAATGCGCGAGTTCAATGGACGTCAGGACTGATATAAATGCAAAAATAGCCGCGTAATACGCGAGATCAAACGAAATCTGACCGAAAAAAGGTGGCAAAGTAATGCGCGAATTCTAAGTACAGAATTTTTATATAAAGTGGCCAAGTAATGCGCGAGCTCTTCGGACTCTGGCTTAAAATTATGTGGCCAAGTAATGCGCGAGTTCAATGGACGTCAGGACTGATATAAATGCAAAAATAGCCGCGTAATACGCGAGATCAATCAAAGTCTGACCTAAATAAGGTGGCAAAGTAATGCGCCAATTCTTAGTACAGAATTTTTATATATAAAGTGGCCAAGTAATGCGCGAGTTTAATGGACGTCAGGACTGATATGAATACAAAACTAGGCGCGTAATACGCGAGATCAAACGAAATCTGACCTAAATAAGGTGGCAAAGTAATGCTCGAATTCTTAGGGGTATAAGAATTTTTATAAAGTGGCCAAAAAATAATAATTAACGCGTAGGCTCGTTATACTCTGACCTGAATAAAGCGGCCAAGTAATGCTCGAGCACTTCGGACTCAGATTTTCAGTAAGGTGGCCAAGTAATGCTCGAGTTCAATGGACGTCAGGACTGATATAAATGCAAAAATAGCTGCGTAATACGCGAGATCAACCGAAATCTGACCTAAATAAGGTGGCAAAGTAATGCGCGAGCTCTTCGGACTCTGGCTTAACATTATGTGGCCAAGTAATGCGCGAGTTCAATGGACGTCAGGACTGGTATAAATGCAAAAATAGGCGCGTAATACGCGAGATCAAACGAAATCTGACCTAAATTAGGTGGCAAAGTAATGCGCCAATTCTTAGTACAGGATTTTTATATAAAGTGGCCAAGTAATGCGCGAGTTCAATGGACGTCAGGACTGATATAAATACAAAAATAGGCGCGTAATACGCGAGATCAAACGAAATCTGACCTAAATAAGGTGGCAAAGTAATGCGCGAGTTCAATGGACGTAAGGACCGATATAAATGCACAAAAAGCAGAGTAAAACGCGAGATCAAACGAAATCTGACCTAAAAAGGTGGCAAAGTAATGCGCGAATTCTTAGTACAGAATTTTTATATAAATTGGCAAAGTAATGCGCGAGCTCTTCGGAATCTGGCTTAAGATTATGTGGCCAAGTAATACGCGAGTTCAATGGACGTCAGGACTGATGTAAATGCAAAAATATCCGCGTAATACGCGAGATCAAACAAAGTCTGACCTAAATAAGGTGGCAAAGTAATGCGCCAATTCTTAGTACAGAATTTTTATATATAAAGTGGCCAAGTAATGCGCGAGTTTAATGGACGTCAGGACTGATATGAATACAAAACTAGGCGCGTAATACGCGAGATCAAACGAAATCTGACCTAAATAAGGTGGCAAAGTAATGCTCGAATTCTTAGGGGTATAAGAATTTTTATAAAGTGGCCAAAAAATAATAATTAACGCGTAGGCTCGTTATACTCTGACCTGAATAAAGCGGCCAAGTAATGCTCGAGCACTTCGGACTCAGATTTTCAGTAAGGTGGCCAAGTAATGCTCGAGTTCAATGGACGTCAGGACTGATATAAATGCAAAAATAGCTGCGTAATACGCGAGATCAACCGAAATCTGACCTAAATAAGGTGGCAAAGTAATGCGCGAGCTCTTCGGACTCTGGCTTAACATTATGTGGCCAAGTAATGCGCGAGTTCAATGGAATTCATGACTGATATAAATGCACAAAAAGCCGCGTAATACGCGAGATCAAACAAAGTCTGACCTAAATAAGGTGGCAAAGTAATGCGCGAATTCTTAGTACAGAATTTTCATATATAAAGTGGCCAGGTAATGCGCGAGTTTAATGAACGTCAGGACTGATATGAATACAAAAATAGGCGCGTAATACGCGAGATCAAACAAAGTCTGACCTAAATAAGGTGGCAAAGTACTGCGCGAGCTCTTCGGACTCTGGCTTAAAATTATGTCGCCAAGTAATGCGCGAGTTCAATGGACGTCAGGACTGATATAAATACAAAAATAGCCGCGTAATACGCGAGTTGAACGAAGTCTGATCTGATAAGAGTGGCCAAGTAATGCGCGAATTCTTAGGGGTATAGGAATTTTTATAAAGTGGCCAAAAAATAATAATTAACGCGTAGGCTCGTTATACTCTGACCTGAATAAAGCGGCCAAGTAATGCGCGAGCACTTCGGACTCAGATTTTCAGTAAGGTGGCCAAGTAATGCGCGAATTCAATGGACGTCAGGACTGATATAAATGCAAAAATAGCCGCGTAATACGCGAGATCAAACAAAGTCTGACCTAAATAAGGTGGCAAAGTACTGCGCGAGCTCCTCGGACTCTGGCTTAAAATTATGTGGCCAAGTAATGCGCGAGTTCAATGGACGTCAGGACTGATATAAATACAAAAATAGCCGCGTAATACGCGAGTTGAACGAAGTCTGATCTGATAAGAGTGGACAAGTAATGCGCCAATTCTTAAGGGTATAACTATTTTTATAAAGTGGCCAAAAAATAATAATTAACGCGTAGGCTCGTTATACTCTGACCTGAATAAAGCGGCCAAGTAATGCGCGAGCACTTCGGACTCTGATTTTCAGTAAGGTGGCCAAGTAATGCGCGAGTTCAATGGACGTCAGGACTGATATAAATGCAAAAATAGCCGCGTAATACGCGAGATCAAACGAAATCTGACCTAAATAAGGTGGAAAAGTAATGCGCGAATTCTTAGTACAGAATTTTTATATAAAGTGGCCAAGTAATGCGCGAGCTCTTCGGACTCTGGCTTAAAATTATGTGGCCAAGTAATGCGCGAGTTCAATGGACGTCAGGACTGATATAAATGCACAAAAAGCCGCGTAATACGCGAGATCAAACAAATTCTGACCTAAATAAGGTGGCACAGTAATGCGCGAGCTCTTCGGACTCTGGCTTAACATTATGTGGCCAAGTAATGCGCGAGTTCAATGGACGTCAGGACTGATATAAATGCAAAAATAGGGGCGTAATACGCGAGTTGAACGCAGTCTGACCTGAAAAGAGTGGCCAAGTAATGCGCGAATTCTTAGGGGTATAAGAATTTTTATAAAGTGGCCAAAAAATAATAATTAACACTTAGGGTCCTTAGACTCTGACCTGAATAAAGCGGCCAAGTAATGCGCGAGCACTTCGGACTCAGATATTCAGTAAGGTGGCCAAGTAATGCGCGAGTTCAATGGACGTCAGGACTGATATAAATGCAAAAATAGCAGCGTAGTACGTTAGATAAAACCATGTCTGACCTAAATAAGGTGGCCAAGTAATGCGCGAGCTCTTCGGACTCTGTCTTAAAATTATGTGGCCAAGTAATGCGCGAGTTCAATGGACGTCAGGACTGATATAAATGCAAAAATAGCCGCGTAATACGCGAGATCAAACAAAGTCTGACCTAAATAAGGTGGAAAAGTAATGCGCGAATTCTTAGTACAGAATTTTTATATAAAGTGGCAAAGTAATGCGCGAGCTCTTCGGACTCTGTCTTAAAATTATGTGGCCAAGTAATGCGCGAGTTCAATGGACGTCAGGACTGATATAAATGCAAAAATAGCCGCGTAATACGCGAGATCAAACAAAATCTGACCTAAATAAGGTGGCAAAGTAATGCGCGAATTCTTAGGGGTATAAGAATTTTTATAAAGTGGCCAAAAAATAGTAATTAACGCGTAGGCTCGTTATACTCTGACCTGAATAAAGCGGCCAAGTAATGCGCGAGCACTTCGGCCTCAGATTTTCAGTAAGGTGGCCAAGTAATGCTCGAGTTCAATGGACGTCCGGGCGGATATAAATGCAAAAATAGCCGCGTAATACGAGAGATCAAACGAAATCTGACCTAAATAAGGTGGAAAAGTAATGCGCGAATTCTTAGTACAGAATTTTTATATAAAGTGGCCAAGTAATGCGCGAGCACTTCGGACTCTGGCTTAAAATTATGTGGCAAAGTAATGCGCGAGCTCTTCGGACTCTGGCTTAACATTATGTGGCCAAGTAATGCGCGAGTTCAATGGACGTCATGACTGATATAAATGCACAAAAAGCCGCGTAATACGCGAGATCAAACAAAGTTTGACCTAAATAAGGTGGCAAAGTAATGCGCGAATTCTTAGTACAGAATTTTCATATATAAAGTGGCCAAGTAATGCGCGAGTTTAATGAACGCCAGGACTGATATGAATACAAAAATAGCCGCGTAATACGCGAGATCAAGCAAAGTCTGACCTAAATAAGGTGGCAAAGTAATGCGCGAATTCTTAGTACAGAATTTTTATATATAAGGTGGCCAAGTAATGCGCGAGTTTAATGGACGTCAGGACTGATATAAATGCAAAAATAGCCGCGTAATACGCGAGATCAAACTAAGTCTGACCTAAATAAGGTGGCAAAGTAATGCGCGAATTCTTAGGAGTATAAGAATTTTTATAAAGTGGCCAAAAAATAATAATTAACGCGTAGGCTCGTTATACTCTGACCTGAATAAAGCGGCCAAGTAATGCGCGAGCACTTCGGACTCTGATTTTCAGTAAGGTGGCCAAGTAATGCGCGAGTTCAATGGACGTCAGGACTGATATAAATGCAAAAATAGCCGCGTAATACGCGAGATCAAACGAAATCTGACCTAAAAAAGGTGGCAAAGTAATGCGCGAATTCTTAGTACAGAATTTTTATATAAATTGGCCAAGTAATGCGCGAGCTCTTCGGACTCTGGCTTAAAATTATGTGGCCAAGTAATGCGCGAGTTCAATGGACGTCAGGACTGATATAAATGCAAAAATAGCCGCGTAATACGCGAGATCAAACAAAGTCTGACCTAAATAAGGTGGCAAAGTAATGCGCGAATTCTTAGTACAGAATTTTTATATATAAAGTGGCCAAGTAATGCGCGAGTTTAATGGACGTCAGGACTGATATGAATACAAAACTAGGCGCGTAATACGCGAGATCAAACGAAATCTGACCTAAATAAGGTGGCAAAGTAATGCTCGAATTCTTAGGGGTATAAGAATTTTTATAAAGTGGCCAAAAAATAATAATTAACGCGTAGGCTCGTTATACTCTGACCTGAATAAAGCGGCCAAGTAATGCTCAAGCACTTCGGACTCAGATTTTCAGTAAGGTGGCCAAGTAATGCTCGAGTTCAATGGACGTCAGGACTGATATAAATGCAAAAATAGCTGCGTAATACGCGAGATCAAACGAAATCTGACCTAAATAAGGTGGCAAAGTAATGCACGAGCTCTTCGGACTCTGGCTTAACATTATGTGGCCAAGTAATGCGCGAGTTCAATGGACGTCAGGACTGATATAAATGCACATAAAGCCGCGTAATACGCGAGATCAAACAAAGTCTGACCTAAATAAGGTGGCAAAGTAATGCGCGAATTCTTAGTACAGAATTTTCATATATAAAGTGGCCAAGTAATGCGCGAGTTTAATGAACGTCAGGACTGATATGAATACAAAAATAGGCGCGTAATACGCGAGATCAAACAAAGTCTGACCTAAATAAGGTGGCAAAGTACTGCGCGAGCTCTTCGGACTCTGGCTTAAAATTATGTCGCCAAGTAATGCGCGAGTTCAATGGACGTCAGGACTGATATAAATACAAAAATAGCCGCGTAATACGCGAGTTGAGCGAAGTCTGATCTGATAAGAGTGGCCAAGTAATGCGCGAATTCATAGGGGTATAGGAATTTTTATAAAGTGGCCAAAAAATAATAATTAACGCGTAGGCTCGTTATACTCTGACCTAAATAAGGTGGCCAAGTAATGCGCGAGCACTTCGGACTCAGATTTGCAGTAAGGTGGCCAAGTAATGCGCGAATTCGATGGACGTCAGGACTGATATAAATGCTAAAATAGCCGCGTAATACGCGAGATCAAACGAAATCTGACATAAATAAGGTGGCAAAGTAATGCGCGAATTCTTAGTACAGAATTTTTATATAAATTGGCCAAGTAATGCGCGAGCTCTTCGGACTCTGGCTTAAAATTATGTGGCCAAGTAATGCGCGAGTTCAATGGACGTCAGGACTGATATAAATGCACAGAAAGCCGCGTAATACGCGAGATCTAACAAAGTCTGACCTAAATAAGGTGGCAAAGTAATGCGCGAATTCTTAGTACAGAATTTTAATATAAAGTGGCAAAGTAATGCGCGAGTTTAATGGACGTCAGGACTGATATGAATACAAAACTAGGCGCGTAATACGCGAGATCAAACGAAATCTGACCTAAATAAGGTGGCAAAGTAATGCTCGAATTCTTAGGGGTATAAGAATTTTTATAAAGTGGCCAAAAAATAATAATTAACGCGTAGGCTCGTTATACTCTGACCTGAATAAAGCGGCCAAGTAATGCTCAAGCACTTCGGACTCAGATTTTCAGTAAGGTGGCCAAGTAATGCTCGAGTTCAATGGACGTCAGGACTGATATAAATGCAAAAATAGCTGCGTAATACGCGAGATCAAACGAAATCTGACCTAAATAAGGTGTCAAAGTAATGCACGAGCTCTTCGGACTCTGGCTTAACATTATGTGGCCAAGTAATGCGCGAGTTCAATGGACGTCATGACTGATATAAATGCACAAAAAGCCGCGTAATACGCGAGATCAAACAAAGTCTGACCTAAATAAGGTGGCAAAGTAATGCGCGAATTCTTAGTACAGAATTTTCATATATAAAGTGGCCAAGTAATGCGCGAGTTTAATGAACGTCAGGACTGATATGAATACAAAAATAGGCGCGTAATACGCGAGATCAAACAAAGTCTGACCTAAATAAGGTGGCAAAGTACTGCGCGAGCTCTTCGGACTCTGGCTTAAAATTATGTCGCCAAGTAATGCGCGAGTTCAATGGACGTCAGGACTGATATAAATACAAAAATAGCCGCGTAATACGCGAGTTGAGCGAAGTCTGATCTGATAAGAGTGGCCAAGTAATGCGCGAATTCATAGGGGTATAGGAATTTTTATAAAGTGGCCAAAAAATAATAATTAACGCGTAGGCTCGTTATACTCTGACCTGAATAAAGCGGCCAAGTAATGCGCGAGCACTTCGGACTCTGATTTTCAGTAAGGTGGCCAAGTAATGCGCAAGTTCAATGGACGTCAGGACTGATATAAATGCAAAAATAGCCGCGTAATACGCGAGATCAAACAAAGTCTGACCTAAATAAGGTGGCAAAGTACTGCGCGAGCTCTTCGGACTCTGGCTTAAAATTATGTCGCCAAGTAATGCGCGAGTTCAATGGACGTCAGGACTGATATAAATACAAAAATAGCCGCGTAATACGCGAGTTGAACGAAGTCTGATCTGATAAGAGTGGACAAGTAATGCGCCAATTCTTAAGGGTATAAGTATTTTTATAAAGTGGCCAAAAATAATACTTAACGCGTAGGCTCGTTATACTCTGACCTGAATAAAGCGGCCAAGTAATGCGCGAGCACTTCGGACTCTGATTTTCAGTAAGGTGGCCAAGTAATGCGCGAGTTCAATGGACGTCAGGACTGATATAAATGCAAAAATAGCCGCGTAATACGCGAGATCAAACGAAATCTGACCTAAATAAGGTGGAAAAGTAATGCGCGAATTCTTAGTACAGAATTTTTATATAAAGTGGCCAAGTAATGCGCGAACTCTTTGGACTCTGGCTTAACATTATGTGGCCAAGTAATGCGCGAGTTCAATGGACTTCAGGACTGATATAAGTGCACAAAAAGCCGCGTAATACGCGAGATCAAACAAATTCTGACCTAAATAAGGTGGCAAAGTAAAACGCGAGCTCTTCGGACTCTGGCTTAACATTATGTGGCCAAGTAATGCGCGAGTTCAATGGACGTCAGGACTGATACAAATGCACAAAAAGCCGCGTAATACGCGAGATCAAAAAAAGTCTTACCTAAATAAGGATGCACGGTTATGAGCGAATTATTATTACAGAATTTTTATATATAAAGTGGCCAAGTAATGAGCGAGTTTAATGGACGTCAGGACTGATATGAATACAAAAATAGGGGCGTAATACGCGAGTTGAACGCAGTCTGACCTGAAAAGAGTGGCCAAGTAATGCGCGAATTCATAGGGCTATAAGAATTATTATAAAGAGGACAAAAAATAATAATTAATACTAAGGGAACTAATACTCTCACCTGAATAAATCGGCCAAGTAATGCGCGAGCACTTCGGACTCAGATATACAGTAAGGTGGCCAAGTAATGCGCGAGTTCAATGGACGTCAGGACTGATATAAATGCAAAAAAAGCCGCGTAATACGCTAGATCAAACAAACTCTGACCTAAATAAGGTGGCAAAGTACTGCGCGAGCTCTTCGGACTCTGGCTTAAAATTATGTCGCCAAGTAATGCGCGAGTTCAATGGACGTCAGGACTGATATAAATACAAAAATAGCCGCGTAATACGCGAGTTGAAGCGAAGTCTGATCTGATAAGAGTGGCCAAGTAATGCGCGAATTCTTAGGGGTATAAGAATTTTATAAAGTGGCCAAAAAATAATAATTAACGCGTAGGCTAGTTATACTCTGACCTGAATAAAGCGGCCAAGTAATGCGCGAGCACTTCGGACTCTGATTTTCAGTAAGGTGGCCAAGTAATGCGCGAGTTCATTGGACGTCAGGACTGATATAAATGCAAAAATAGCCGCGTAATACGCGAGATCAAACGAAATCTGACCTAAATAAGGTGGCAAAGTAATGCGCGAATTCTTAGGGGTATAAGAATTTTTATAAAGTGGCCAAAAAATAGTAATTAACGCGTAGGCTCGTTATACTCTGACCTGAATAAAGCGGCCAAGTAATGCGCGAGCACTTCGGCCTCAGATTTTCAGTAAGGTGGCCAAGTAATGCTCGAGTTCAATGGACGTCAGGACTGATATAAATGCAAAAATAGCCGCGTAATACGCGAGATCAAACGAAATCTGACCTAAATAAGGTGGCAAAGTAATGCGCGAGCTCTTCGGACTCTGGCTTAACATTATGTGGCCAAGTAATGCGCGAGTTCAATGGACGTCATGACTGATATAAATGCACAAAAAGCCGCGTAATACGCGAGATCAAACAAAGTTTGACCTAAATAAGGTGGCAAAGTAATGCGCGAATTCTTAGTACAGAATTTTCATATATAAAGTGGCCAAGTAATGCGCGAGTTTAATGAACGCCAGGACTGATATGAATACAAAAATAGGCGCGTAATACGCGAGATCGAACAAAGTCTGACCTAAATAAGGTGGCAAAGTACTGCGCGAGCTCTTCGGACTCTGGCTTAAAATTATGTCGCCAAGTAATGCGCGATTTCAATGGACGTCAGGACTGATATAAATACAAAAATAGCCGCGTAATACGCTAGTTGAACGAAGTCTGATCTGATAAGAGTGGCCAAGTAATGCGCGAATTCTTAGGGGTATAAGAATTTTTATAAAGTGTCCAAAAAATAATAATAAACACTTAGGTTCCTAATACTCTGACCTGAATAAAGCGGCCAAGTAATGCGCGAGCACTTCGGACTCAGATTTTCAGTAAGGTGGCCAAGTAATGCGCGAGTTCAATGGACGTCAGGACTGATATAAATGCAAAAATAGCCGCGCAATACGCGAGATCAAACAAAGTCTGACCTAAATAAGGTGGCAAAGAAGTGCGCGAGCTCTTCGGACTCTGGCTTAAAATTATGTGGCCAAGTAATGCGCGAGTTCAATGGACGTCAGGACTGATATAAATACAAAAATAGCCGCGTAATACGCGAGATTGAACGAAGTCTGATCTGATAAGAGTGGCCAAGTAATGCGCGAATTCTTAGGGGTATAAGAATTTTTATAAAGTGGCCAAAAAATAATAATTAACACTTAGGGTCCTTAGACTCTGACCTGAATAAAGCGGCCAAGTAATGAGCGAGCACTTAGGACTCAGATATTCATTAAGGTGGCCAAGTAATGCGCGAGTTCAATGGACTTAAGGACTGATATAAATGCAAAAATAGCCGCGCAATACGCGAGATCAAACAAAGTCTGACCTAAATAAGGTGGCAAAGAAGTGCGCGAGCTCTTCGGACTCTGGCTTAAAATTATGTGGCCAAGTAATGCGCGAGTTCAATGGACGTCAGGACTGATATAAATACAAAAATAGCCGCGTAATTCGCGAGTTGAACGAAGTCTGATCTGATAAGAGTGGCCAAGTAATGCGCGAATTCTTAGGGGTATAAGAATTTTTATAAAGTGGCCAAAAAATAATAATTAACACTTAGGGTCCTTAGACTCTGACCTGAATAAAGCGGCCAAGTAATGCGCGAGCACTTCGGACTCAGATATTCAGTAAGGTGGCCAAGTAATGCGCGAGTTCAATGGACGTTAGGACTGATATAAATGCAAAAATAGCCGCGTAATACGCGAGATCAAACAAAGTCTGACCTAAATAAGGTGGCAAAGAAGTGCGCGAGCTCTTCGGACTCTGGCTTAAAATTATGTGGCCAAGTAATGCGCGAGTTCAATGGACGTCAGGACTGATATAAATACAAAAATAGCCGCGTAATACGCGAGTTGAACGAAGTCTGATCTGATAAGAGTGGCCAAGTAATGCGCGAATTCTTAGGGGTATAAGAATTTTTATAAAGTGGCCAAAAAATAATAATTAACGCGTAGGCTAGTTATACTCTGACCTGAATAAAGCGGCCAAGTAATGCGCGAGCACTTCGGACTCTGATTTTCAGTAAGGTGGCCAAGTAATGCGCGAGTTCAATGGACGTCAGGACTGATATAAATGCAAAAATAGCCGCGTAATACGCGAGATCAGACGAAATCTGACCTAAATAAGGTGTAAAAGTAATGCGCGAATTCTTAGTACAGAATTTTTATATAAAGTGGCCAAGTAATGCGCGAGCTCTTCGGACTCTGGCTTAAAATTATGTGGCCAAGTAATGCGCGAGCTCTTCGGACTCTGGCTTAACATTATGTGGCCAAGTAATGCGCGAGTTCAATGGACGTCAGGACTGATATAAATGCACAAAAAGCCGCGTAATACGCGAGATCAAACAAAGTCTGACCTAAATAAGGTGGCACAGTAATGCGCGAGCTCTTCGGACTCTGGTTTAAAATTATGTGGCCAAGTAATGCGCGAGTTCAATGGACGTCAGGACTGATACAAATGCACAAAAAGCCGCGTAATACGCGAGATCAAACAAAGTCTGACCTAAATAAGGTGGCAAAGTAATGCGCGAATTCTTAGTACAGAATTTTTATATATAAAGTGGCCAAGTAATGCGCGAGTTTAATGGACGTCAGGACTGATATGAATACAAAAATAGGGGCGTAATACGCGAGTTGAACGCAGTCTGACCTGAAAAGAGTGGCCAAGTAATGCGCGAATTCTTAGGGGTATAAGAATTTTTATAAAGTGGCCAAAAAATAATAATTAACACTTAGGGTCCTTAGACTCTGACCTGAATAAAGCGGCCAAGTAATGCGCGAGCACTTCGGACTCAGATATTCAGTAAGGTGGACAAGTAATGCGCGAGTTCAATGGACGTCAGGACTGATATAAATGCAAAAATAGACGCGTAATACGCGAGATCAAACAAAGTCTGACCTAAATAAGGTGGCAAAGAAGTGCGCGAGCTCTTCGGACTCTGGCTTAAAATTATGTGGCCAAGTAATGCGCGAGTTCAATGGACGTCAGGACTGATATAAATGCACAAAAAGCCGCGTAATACGCGAGATCAGACGAAATCTGACCTAAATAAGGTGGAAAAATAATGCGCGAATTCTTAGTACAGAATTTTTATATAAAGTGGCCAAGTAATGCGCGAGCACTTCGGACTCTGGATTTACAGTAAGGTGGCCAAGTAATGCGCGAGTTCAATGGACGTCAGGACTGATATAAATGCAAAAATAGCCGCGTAATACGCGAGATCAGACAAAGTCTGACCTAAATAAGGTGGCAAAGTAATGCGCGAATTCTTAGTACAGAATTTTTATATAAAGTGGCCAAGTAATGCGCGAACTCTTCGGACTCTGGCTTAACATTATGTGGCCAAGTAATGCGCGAGTTCAATCGACGTCAGGAATGATATAAATGCAAAAATAGCCGCGTAATACGCGAGATCAAACGAAATCTGACATAAATAAGGTGGCAAAGTAATGCGCGAATTCTTAGTACAGAATTTTTATATAAAGTGGCCAAGTAATGCGCGAGCACTTCGGACTCTGGCTTAAAATTATGTGGCCAAGTAATGCGCGAACTCTAAGGACTCTGGCTTAAAATTATGTGGCCAAGTAATGCGCGAGTTCAATGGACGTCAGGACTGATATAAATGCAAAAATAGCCGCGTAATACGCGAGATCAAACAAAGTCTGACCTAAATAAGGTGGCCAAGTAATGCGCGAGTTCAATGGACGTCAGGACTGATATAAATGCACAAAAAGCCGCGTAATACGCGAGATCAAACAAAGTCTGACCTAAATAAGGTGGCAAAGTAATGCGCGAATTCTTAGTACAGAATTTTTATATATAAAGTGGCCAAGTATTGCGCGAGTTCAATGGACGTCAGGACTGATATAAATACAAAAATAGGCGCGTAATACGCGAGATCAAACGAAATCTGACCTAAATAAGGTGGCAAAGTAATGCGCGAATTCTTAGTACAGAATTTTTATATAAATTGGCAAAGTAATGCGCGAGCTCTTCGGACTCTGGCTTAAAATTATGTGGCCAAGTAATGCGCGAGTTCAATGGACGTCAGGACTGATATAAATGCAAAAATAGCCGGGTAATACGTGAGATCAAACGAAATCTGACCTAAAAAAGGTGGCAAAGTAATGCGCTAATTCTTAGTACAGAATTTTTATATAAAGTGGCCAAGTAATGCGCGAGCTCTTCGGACTCTGGCTTAAAATTATGTGGCCAAGTAATGCGCGAGTTCAATGGACGTCAGGACTGATATAAATGCAAAAATAGCCGCGTAATACGCGAGATCAAACAAAGTCTGACCTAAATAAGGTGGCAAAGTAATGCGCCAATTCTTAGTACAGAATTTTTATATATAAAGTGGCCAAGTAATGCGCGAGTTTAATGGACGTCAGGACTGATATGAATACAAAACTAGGCGCGTAATACGCGAGATCAAACGAAATCTGACCTAAATAAGGTGGCAAAGTAATGCTCGAATTCTTAGGGGTATAAGAATTTTTATAAAGTGGCCAAAAAATAATAATTAACGCGTAGGCTCGTTATACTCTGACCTGAATAAAGCGGCCAAGTAATGCTCGAGCACTTCGGACTCAGATTTTCAGTAAGGTGGCCAAGTAATGCTCGAGTTCAATGGACGTCAGGACTGATATAAATGCAAAAATAGCTGCGTAATACGCGAGATCAAACGAAATCTGACCTAAGTAAGGTGGCAAAGTAATGCGCGAGCTCTTCGGACTCTGGCTTAACATTATGTGGCCAAGTAATGCGCGAGTTCAATGGACGTCAGGACTGATATAAATGCACAAAAAGCCGCGTAATACGCGAGATCAAACAAAGTCTGACCTAAATAAGGTGGCAAAGTAATGCGCGAATTCTTAGTACAGAATTTTCATATATAAAGTGGCCAAGTAATGCGCGAGTTTAATGAACGTCAGGACTGATATGAATACAAAAATAGGCGCGTAATACGCGAGATCAAACAAAGTCTGACCTAAATAAGGTGGCAAAGTACTGCGCGAGCTCTTCGGACTCTGGCTTAAAATTATGTCGCCAAGTAATGCGCGAGTTCAATGGACGTCAGGACTGATATAAATACAAAAATAGCCGCGTAATACGCGAGTTGAACGAAGTCTGATCTGATAAGAGTGGCCAAGTAATGCGCGAATTCTTAGGGGTATAGGAATTTTTATAAAGTGGCCAAAAAATAATAATTAACGCGTAGGCTCGTTATACTCTGACCTGAATAAAGCGGCCAAGTAATGCGCGAGCACTTCGGACTCAGATTTTCAGTAAGGTGGCCAAGTAATGCGCGAATTCAATGGACGTCAGGACTGATATAAATGCAAAAATAGCCGCGTAATACGCGAGATCAAACGAAATCTGACCTAAATAAGTTGGCAAAGTACTGCGCGAGCTCTTCGGACTCTGGCTTAAAATTATGTGGCCAAGTAATGCGCGAGTTCAATGGACGTCAGGACTGATATAAATACAAAAATAGCCGCGTAATACGCGAGTTGAACGAAGTCTGATCTGATAAGAGTGGCCAAGTAATGCGCGAATTCTTAGGGGTATAAGAATTTTTATAAAGTGGCCAAAAAATAATAATTAACGCGTAGTATAGTTATACTCTGACCTGAATAAAGCGGCCAAGTAATGCGCGAGCACTTCGGACTCTGATTTTCAGTAAGGTGGCCAAGTAATGCGCGAGTTCAATGGACGTCAGGACTGATATAAATGCAAAAATAGCCGCGTAATATGCGAGATCAGACGAAATCTGACCTAAATAAGGTGTAAAAGTAATGCGCGAATTCTTAGTACAGAATTTTTATATAAAGTGGCCAAGTAATGCGCGAGCTCTTCGGACTCTGGCTTAAAATTATGTGGCCAAGTAATGCGCGAGCTCTTCGGACTCTGGCTTAACATTATGTGGCCAAGTAATGCGCGAGTTCAATGGACGTCAGGACTGATATAGGTGCACAAAAAGCCGCGTAATACGCGAGATCAAACAAAGTCTGACCTAAATAAGGTGGCACAGTAATGCGCGAGCTCTTCGGACTCTGGTTTAAAATTATGTGGCCAAGTAATGCGCGAGTTCAATGGACGTCAGGACTGATACAAATGCACAAAAAGCCGCGTAATACGCGAGATCAAACAAAGTCTGACCTAAATAAGGTGGCAAAGTAATGCGCGAATTCTTAGTACAGAATTTTTATATATAAAGTGGCCAAGTAATGCGCGAGTTTAATGGACGTCAGGACTGATATGAATACAAAAATAGGGGCGTAATACGCGAGTTGAACGCTGTCTGACCTGAAAAGAGTGGCCAAGTAATGCGCGAATTCTTAGGGGTATAAGAATTTTTATAAAGTGGCCAAAAAATAATAATTAACATTTAGGGTCCTTAGACTCTGACCTGAATAAAGCGGCCAAGTAATGCGCGAGCTCTTAGGACTCAGATTTTCAGTAAGGTGGCCAAGTAATGCGCGAGTTCAATGGACGTCAGGACTGATATAAATGCAAAAATTGACGCGTAATACGCGAGATCAACCAAAGTCTGACCTAAATAAGGAGGAAAAGTAAGGCGCGAGCTCTTCGTACTCTGGCTTAAAATTATGTGGCCAAGTAATGCGCGAGTTTAATGGACGTCAGGACTGATATAAATGCACAAAAAGCCGCGTAATACGCGAGATCAGACGAAATCTGACCTAAATAAGGTGGAAAAGTAATGCGCGAATTCTTAGTACAGAATTTTTATATAAAGTGGCCAAGTAATGCGCGAGCACTTCGGACTCTGATTTTCAGTAAGGTGGCCAAGTAATGCGCGAGTTCAATGGACGTCAGGACTGATATAAATGCAAAAATAGCCGCGTAATACGCGAGATCAAACGAAATCTGACCTAAATAAGGTGGAAAAGTAATGCGCGAATTCTTAGTACAGAATTTTTATATAAAGTGGCCAAGTAATGCGCGAGCTCTTCGGACTCTGGCTTAAAATTATGTGGCCAAGTAATGCGCGAGTTCAATGGACGTCAGGACTGATATAAATGCAAAAATAGCCGCGTAATACGCGAGA
This sequence comes from Diplolepis rosae, assembly GCA_030998225.1. Classification (NCBI taxonomy): domain Eukaryota; kingdom Metazoa; phylum Arthropoda; class Insecta; order Hymenoptera; family Diplolepididae; genus Diplolepis; species Diplolepis rosae. The sequence continues at coordinate 2,185,901 of JAPYXD010000161.1, forward strand.
TCAGACGAAATCTGACCTCAATAAGGTGGAAAAGTAATGCGCGAATTCTTAGTACAGAATTTTTATATAAAGTGGCCAAGTAATGCGCGAGCACTTCGGACTCTGGCTTAAAATTATGTGGCCAAGTAATGCGCGAGCTCTTCGGACTCTGGCTTAAAATTATGTGGCCAAGTAATGCGCGAGTTCAATGGACGTCAGGACTGATATAAATACAAAAATAGGCGCGTAATACGCGATATCAAACAAAGTCTGACCTAAATAAGGTGGCCAAGTAATGCGCGAGTTCAATGGACGTCAGGACTGATATAAATGCAAAAATAGCCGCGTAATACGCGAGATCAAACAAAGTCTGACCTAAATAAGGTGGCGAAGTAATGCGCGAATTCTTAGTACAGAATTTTTATATATAAAGTGGCCAAGTAATGCGCGAGTTTAATGGACGTCAGGACTGATATGAATACAAAAATAGCCGCCTAATACGCGAGATCAAACGAAATCTGACCTAAATAAGGTGGCAAAGTAATGCGCGAATTCTTAGTACAGAATTTTTATATAAATTGGCAAAGTAATGCGCGAGCTCTTCGGACTCTGGCTTAAAATTATGTGGCCAAGTAATGCGCGAGTTCAATGGACGTCAGGACTGATATAAATGCAAAAATAGCCGCGTAATACGCGAGATCAAACGAAATCTGACCTAAAAAAGGTGGCAAAGTAATGCGCGAATTCTTAGTACAGGATTTTTATATAAATTGGCCAAGTAATGCGCGAGCTCTTCGGACTCTGGCTTAAAATTATGTGGCCAAGTAATGCGCGAGTTCAATGGACGTCAGGACTGATATAAATGCAAAAATAGCCGCGTAATACGCGAGATCAAGCAAAGTCTGACCTAAATAAGGTGGCAAAGTAATGCGCCAATTCTTAGTACAGAATTTTTATATATAAAGTGGCCAAGTAATGCGCGAGTTTAATGGACGTCAGGACTGATATGAATACAAAACTAGGCGCGTAATACGCGAGATCAAACGAAATCTGACCTAAATAAGGTGGCAAAGTAATGCTCGAATTCTTAGGGGTATAAGAATTTTTATAAAGTGGCCAAAAAATAATAATTAACGCGTAGGCTCGTTATACTCTGACCTGAATAAAGCGGCCAAGTAATGCTCGAGCACTTCGGACTCAGATTTTCAGTAAGGTGGCCAAGTAATGCTCGAGTTCAATGGACGTCAGGACTGATATAAATGCAAAAATAGCTGCGTAATACGCGAGATCAAACGAAATCTGACCTAAGTAAGGTGGCAAAGTAATGCGCGAGCTCTTCGGACTCTGGCTTAACATTATGTGGCCAAGTAATGCGCGAGTTCAATGGACGTCAGGACTGATATAAATGCACAAAAAGCCGCGTAATACGCGAGATCAAACAAAGTCTGACCTAAATAAGGTGGCAAAGTAATGCGCGAATTCTTAGTACAGAATTTTCATATATAAAGTGGCCAAGTAATGCGCGAGTTTAATGAACGTCAGGACTGATATGAATACAAAAATAGGCGCGTAATACGCGAGATCAAACAAAGTCTGACCTAAATAAGGTGGCAAAGTACTGCGCGAGCTCTTCGGACTCTGGCTTAAAATTATGTCGCCAAGTAATGCGCGAGTTCAATGGACGTCAGGACTGATATAAATACAAAAATAGCCGCGTAATACGCGAGTTGAACGAAGTCTGATCTGATAAGAGTGGCCAAGTAATGCGCGAATTCTTAGGGGTATAGGAATTTTTATAAAGTGGCCAAAAAATAATAATTAACGCGTAGGCTCGTTATACTCTGACCTGAATAAAGCGGCCAAGTAATGCGCGAGCACTTCGGACTCAGATTTTCAGTAAGGTGGCCAAGTAATGCGCGAGTTCAATGGACGTCAGGACTGATATAAATGCAAAAATAGCCGCGCAATACGCGAGATCAAACAAAGTCTGACCTAAATAAGGTGGCAAAGAAGTGCGCGAGCTCTTCGGACTCTGGCTTAAAATTATGTGGCCAAGTAATGCGCGAGTTCAATGGACGTCAGGACTGATATAAATACAAAAATAGCCGCGTTATTCGCGAGGTGAACGAAGTCTGATCAGATAAGAGTGGCCAAGTAATGCGCGAATTCTTAGGGGTATAAGAATTTTTATAAAGTGGCCAAAAAATAATAATTAACGCGTAGGCTCGTTATACTCTGACCTGAATAAAGCGGCCAAGTAATGCGCGAGCACTTCGGACTCTGATTTTCAGTAAGGTGGCCAAGTAATGCGCGAGTTCAATGGACGTCAGGACTGATATAAATGCAAAAATAGCCGCGTAATACGCTAGATCGAACGAAGTCTGACCTAAATAAGTTGGCAAAGAAGTGCGCGAGCTCTTCGGACTCTGGCTTAAAATTATGTGGCCAAGTAATGCGCGAGTTCAATGGACGTCAGGACTGATATAAATACAAAAATAGCCGCGTAATACGCGAGTTGAACGAAGTCTGATCTGAAAAGAGTGGCCAAGTAATGCGCGAATTCTTAGGGGTATAAGAATTTTTATAAAGTGGCCAAAAATAATAATTAACGCGTAGGCTCGTTATACTCTGACCTGAATAAAGCGGCCAAGTAATGCGCGAGCACTTCGGACTCTGATTTTCAGTAAGGTGGCCAAGTAATGCGCGAGTTCAATGGACGTCAGGACTGATATAAATGCAAAAATAGCCGCGTAATACGCGAGATCAAACGAAATCTGACCTAAATAAGGTGTAAAAGTAATGCGCGAATTCTTAGTACAGAATTTTTATATAAAGTGGCCAAGTAATGCGCGAGCACTTCGGACTCTGGCTTAAAATTATGTGGCCAAGTAATGCGCGAGCTCTTCGGACTCTGGCTTAACATTATGTGGCCAAGTAATGCGCGAGTTCAATGGACGTCAGGACTGATATAAATGCACAAAAAGCCGCGTAATACGCGAGATCAAACAAAGTCTGACCTAAATAAGGTGGCACAGTAATGCGCGAGCTCTTCGGACTCTGGTTTAAAATTATGTGGCCAAGTAATGCGCGAGTTCAATGGACGTCAGGACTGATACAAATGCACAAAAAGCCGCGTAATACGCGAGATCAAACAAAGTCTGACCTAAATAAGGTGGCAAAGTAATGCGCGAATTCTTAGTACAGAATTTTTATATATAAAGTGGCCAAGTAATGCGCGAGTTTAATGGACGTCAGGACTGATATGAATACAAAAATAGGGGCGTAATACGCGAGTTGAACGCAGTCTGACCTGAAAAGAGTGGCCAAGTAATGCGCGAATTCTTAGGAGTATAAGAATGTTTATAAAGTGGCCAAAAAATAATAATTAACACTTAGGGTCCTTAGACGCTGACCTGAAGAAAGCGGCCAAGGAATGCGCGAGCACTTCGGACTCAGATATTCAGTAAGGTGGACAAGTAATGCGCGAGTTCAATGGACGTCAGGACTGATATAAATGCAAAAATAGACGCGTAATACGCGAGATCAAACAAAGTCTGACCTAAATAAGGTGGCAAGGAAGTGCGCGAGCTCTTCGGACTCTGGCTTAAAATTATGTGGCCAAGTAATGCGCGAGTTCAATGGACGTCAGGACTGATATGAATGCAAAAATAGCCGCGTAATACGCGAGATCAGACGAAATCTGACCTAAATAAGGTGGAAAAGTAATGCGCGAAGTCTTAGGACCGGATTTGTATATAAAGGGGCCCAGTAAGGCGCGAGCTCGTCGGACTCTGGCTTAACATTATGTGGCCAAGTAAGGCGCGAGTTCAATGGACGTCAGGACTGATATAAATGCAAAAATCGCCGCGTACTACGCGAGATCAGACGAAATCTGACCTAAATAAGGTGGAAAAGTAATGCGCGAATTCTTAGTACAGAATTTTTATATAAAGTGGCCAAGTAATGCGCGAGCACTTCGGACTCTGGCTTAAAATTATGTGGCCAAGTAATGAGCGAGCTCTTCGGACTCTGGCTTAACATTATGTGGCCAAGTAATGCGCGAGTTCAATGGACGTCAGGACTGATATAAATGCAAAAATAGCCGCGTAATACGCGAGATCAAACAAAGTCTGACCTAAATAAGGTGGCAAAGTAATGCGCGAGCTCCTTGGACTCTGGCTTAAAATTATGTGGCCAAGTAATGCGCGAGTTCAATGGACGTCAGGACTGATATAAATGCAAAAATAGCCGCGTAATACGCGAGATCAAGCAAAGTCTGACCTAAATAAGGTGGCAAAGTAATGCGCGAATTCTTAGTACAGAATTTTTATATATAAAGTGGCCAAGTAATGCGCGAGTTTAATGGACGTCAGGACTGATATGAATACAAAAATAGGCGCGTAATACGCGAGATCAAACGAAATCTGACCTAAATAAGGTGGCAAAGTAATGCGCGAATTCTTAGTACAGAATTTTTATATAAATTGGCAAAGTAATGCGCGAGCTCTTCGGACTCTGGCTTAAAATTATGTGGCCAAGTAATGCGCGAGTTCAATGGACGTCAGGACTGATATAAATGCAAAAATAGCCGCGTAATACGCGAGATCAAACGAAATCTGACCTAAAAAAGGTTGCAAAGTAATGCGAGAATTCTTAGTAAAGAATTTTTATATAAATTGGCCAAGTAATGCGCGAGCTCTTCGGACTCTGGCTTAAAATTATGTGGCCAAGTAATGCGCGAGTTCAATGGACGTCAGGACTGATATAAATGCAAAAATAGCCGCGTAATACGCGAGATCAAACAAAGTCTGACCTAAATAAGAAGGCAAAGTAATGCGCCAATTCTTAGTACAGAATTTTTATATATAAAGTGGCCAAGTAATGCGCGAGTTTAATGGACGTCAGGACTGATATGAATACAAAACTAGGCGCGTAATACGCGAGATCAAACGAAATCTGACCTAAATAAGGTGGCAAAGTAATGCTCGAATTCTTAGGGGTATAAGAATTTTTATAAAGTGGCCAAAAAATAATAATTAACGCGTAGGCTCGTTATACTCTGACCTGAATAAAGCGGCCAAGTAATGCTCGAGCACTTCGGACTCAGATTTTCAGTAAGGTGGCCAAGTAATGCTCTAGTTCAATGGACGTAAGGAATGATATATATGCAAAAATAGCTGCGTAATACGCGAGATCAAACGAAATCTGACCTAAGTAAGGTGGCAAAGTAATGCGCGAGCTCTTCGGACTCTGGCTTAACATTATGTGGCCAAGTAATGCGCGAGTTCAATGGACGTCAGGACTGATATAAATGCACAAAAAGCCGCGTAATACGCGAGATCAAACAAAGTCTGACCTAAATAAGGTGGCAAAGTAATGCGCGAATTCTTAGTACAGAATTTTCATATATAAAGTGGCCAAGTAATGCGCGAGTTTAATGAACGTCAGGACTGATATGAATACAAAAATAGGCGCGTAATACGCGAGATCAAACAAAGTCTGACCTAAATAAGGTGGCAAAGTACTGCGCGAGCTCTTCGGACTCTGGCTTAAAATTATGTCGCCAAGTAATGCGCGAGTTCAATGGACGTCAGGACTGATATAAATACAAAAATAGCCGCGTAATACGCGAGTTGAACGAAGTCTGATCTGATAAGAGTGGCCAAGTAATGCGCGAATTCTTAGGGGTATAGGAATTTTTATAAAGTGGCCAAAAAATAATAATTAACGCGTAGGCTCGTTATACTCTGACCTGAATAAAGTGGCCAGGTAATGCGCGAGCACTTCGGACTCAGATTTTCAGTAAGGTGGCCAAGTAATGCGCGAATTCAATGGACGTCAGGACTGATATAAATGCAAAAATAGCCGCGTAATACGCGAGATCAAACAAAGTCTGACCTAAATAAGGTGGCAAAGTACTGCGCGAGCTCCTCGGACTCTGGCTTAAAATTATGTGGCCAAGTAATGCGCGAGTTCAATGGACGTCAGGACTGATATAAATACAAAAATAGCCGCGTAATACGCGAGTTGAACGAAGTCTGATCTGATAAGAGTGGCCAAGTAATGCGCGAATTCTTAGGGTTATAAGAATTTTTATAAAGTGGCCAAAAAATAATAATTAACGCGTAGGCTAGTTATACTCTGACCTGAATAAAGCGGCCAAGTAATGCGCGAGCACTTCGGACTCTGATTTTCAGTAAGGTGGCCAAGTAATGCGCGAGTTCAATGGACGTCAGGACTGATATAAATGCAAAAATAGCCGCGTAATACGCGAGATCAGACGAAATCTGACCTAAATAAGGTGTAAAAGTAATGCGCGAATTCTTAGTACAGAATTTTTATATAAAGTGGCCAAGTAATGCGCGAGCTCTTCGGACTCTGGCTTAAAATTATGTGGCCAAGTAATGCGCGAGCTCTTCGGACTCTGGCTTAACATTATGTGGCCAAGTAATGCGCGAGTTCAATGGACGTCAGGACTGATATAAATGCACAAAAAGCCGCGTAATACGCGAGATCAAACAAAGTCTGACCTAAATAAGGTGGCACAGTAATGCGCGAGCTCTTCGGACTCTGGTTTAAAATTATGTGGCCAAGTAATGCGCGAGTTCAATGGACGTCAGGACTGATATAAATGCACAAAAAGCCGCGTAATACGCGAGATCAAACGAAGTCTGACATAAATAAGTTGGCAAAGTAATGCGCGAATTCTTAGTACAGAATTTTTATATATAAAGTGGCCAAGTAATGCGCGAGTTTAATGGACGTCAGGACTGATATGAATACAAAAATAGGGGCGTAATACGCGAGTTGAACGCAGTCTGACCTGAAAAGAGTGGCCAAGTAATGCGCGAATTCTTAGGGGTATAAGAATTTTTATAAAGTGGCCAAAAAATAATAATTAACATTTAGGGTCCTTAGACTCTGACCTGAATAAAGCGGCCAAGTAATGCGCGAGCACTTCGGACTCAGATATTCAGTAAGGTGGACAAGTAATGCGCGAGTTCAATGGACGTCTGGACTGATATAAATGCAAAAATAGACGCGTAATACGCGAGATCAAACAAAGTCTGACCTAAATAAGGTGGCAAAGAAGTGCGCGAGCTCTTCGGACTCTGGCTTAAAATTATGTGGCCAAGTAATGCGCGAGTTCAATGGACGTCAGGACTGATATAAATGCACAAGAAGCAGCGTAATACGCGAGATCAAACAAAGTCTGACCTAAATAAGGTGGAAAAGTAATGCGCGAATTCTTAGTACAGAATTTTTATATAAAGTGGCCAAGTAATGCGCGAGCACTTCGGACTCTGATTTTCAGTAAGGTGGCCAAGTAATGCGCGAGTTCAATGGACGTTAGGACTGATATAAATGCAAAAATAGCAGCGTAATACGCGAGAACAAACAAAGTCTGACCTAAATAAGGTGGAAAAGTAATGCGCGAATTCTTAGTACAGAATTTTTATATAAAGTGGCCAAGTAATGCGCGAGCTCTTCGGACTCTGGCTTAAAATCATGTGGCCAAGTAATGCGCGAGTTCCATGGGCGTCAGGACTGATATAAATACAAAAAGCCGCGTAATACGCGAGATCAGACGAAATCTGACCTAAATAAGGTGGAAAAGTAATGCGCGAATTCTTAGTACAGAATTTTTATATAAAGTGGCCAAGTAATGCGCGAGCACTTCGGACTCTGGCTTAAAATTATGTGGCCAAGTAATGCGCGAGCTCTTCGGACTCTGGCTTAAAATTATGTGGCCAAGTAATGCGCGAGTTCAATGGACGTCAGGACTGATATAAATGCACAAAAAGCCGCGTAATACGCGATATCAAACAAAGTCTGACCTAAATAAGGTGGCCAAGTAATGCGCGAGTTCAATGGACGTCAGGACTGATATAAATGAACAAAAAGCCGCGTAATATGCGAGTTCAAACAAAGTCTGACCTAAATAAGGTGGCAAAGTAATGCGCGAATTCTTAGTACAGAATTTTTATATATAAAGTGGCCAAGTAATGCGCGAGTTTAATGGACGTCAGGACTGATATGAATACAAAAATAGGCGCGTAATACGCGAGATCAAACAAAGTCTGACCTAAATAAGGTGGCGAAGTAATGCGCGAATTCTTAGTACAGAATTTTTATATAAAGTGGCCATGTAATGCCCGAGCTCTTCGGACTCTGGCTTAAAATTATGTGGCCAAGTAATGCGCGAGTTCAATGGACGTCAGGACTGATATAAATGCAAAAATAGCCGCGTAATACGCGAGATCAAACGAAATCTGACCTAAATAAGGTGGCAAAGTAATGCGCGAATTCTTAGTACAGAATTTTTATATAAATTGGCCAAGTAATGCGCGAGCTCTTCGGACTCTGGCTTAAAATTATGTGGCCAAGTAATGCGCGAGTTCAATGGACGTCAGGACTGATATAAATGCAAAAATAGCCGCGTAATACGCGAGATCAATCAAAGTCTGACCTAAATAAGGTGGCAAAGTAATGCGCGAATTCTTAGTACAGAATTTTTATATATAAAGTGGCCAAGTAATGCGCGAGTTTAATGGACGTCAGGACTGATATGAATACAAAACTAGGCGCGTAATACGCGAGATCAAACGAAATCTGACCTAAATAAGGTGGCAAAGTAATGCTCGAATTCTTAGGGGTATAAGAATTTTTATAAAGTGGCCAAAAAATAATAATTAACGCGTAGGCTCGTTATACTCTGACCTGAATAAAGCGGCCAAGTAATGCTCGAGCACTTCGGACTCAGATTTTCAGTAAGGTGGCCAAGTAATGCTCGAGTTCAATGGACGTCAGGACTGATATAAATGCAAAAATAGCTGCGTAATACGCGAGATCAAACGAAATCTGACCTAAGTAAGGTGGCAAAGTAATGCGCGAGCTCTTCGGACTCTGGCTTAACATTATGTGGCCAAGTAATGCGCGAGTTCAATGGACGTCAGGACTGATATAAATGCACAAAAAGCCGCGTAATACGCGAGATCAAACAAAGTCTGACCTAAATAAGGTGGCAAAGTAATGCGCGAATTCTTAGTACAGAATTTTCATATATAAAGTGGCCAAGTAATGCGCGAGTTTAATGAACGTCAGGACTGATATGAATACAAAAATAGGCGCGTAATACGCGAGATCAAACAAAGTCTGACCTAAATAAGGTGGCAAAGTAATGCTCGAATTCTTAGGGGTATAAGAATTTTTATAAAGTGGCCAAAAAATAATAATTAACGCGTAGGCTCGTTATACTCTGACCTGAAAAAAGCGGCCAAGTAATGCGAGAGCACTTCGGACTCTGGTTTAAAATTATGTGGCCAAGTAATGCGCGAGTTCAATGGACGTCAGGACTGATACAAATGCACAAAAAGCCGCGTAATACGCGAGATCAAACAAAGTCTGACCTAAATAAGGTGGCAAAGTAATGCGCGAATTCTTAGTACAGAATTTTTATATATAAAGTGGCCAAGTAATGCGCGAGTTTAATGGACGTCAGGACTGATATGAATACAAAAATAGGGGCGTAATACGCGAGTTGAACGCAGTCTGACCTGAAAAGAGTGGCCAAGTAATGCGCGAATTCTTAGGGGTATAAGAATTTTTATAAAGTGGCCAAAAAATAATAATTAACACTTAGGGTCCTTAGACTCTGACCTGAATAAAGCGGCAAAGTAATGCGCGAGCACTTCGGACTCAGATATTCAGTAAGGTGGACAAGTAATGCGCGAGTTCAATGGACGTCAGGACTGATATAAATGCAAAAATAGACGCGTAATACGCGAGATCAAACAAAGTCTGACCTAAATAAGGTGGCAAGGAAGTGCGCGAGCTCTTCGGACTCTGGCTTAAAATTATGTGGCCAAGTAATGCGCGAGTTCAATGGACGTCAGGACTGATATAAATGCAAAAATAGCCGCGTAATACGCGAGATCAATCGAAATCTGACCTAAATAAGGTGGAAAAGTAATGCGCGAATTCTTAGTACAGAATTTTTATATAAAGTGGCCAAGTAATGCGCGAGCTCTTCGGACTCTGGCTTAAAATTATGTGGCCAATAATGCGCGAGTTCAATGGACGTCAGGACTGATATAAATGCAAAAATAGCCGCGTAATACGCGAGATCAAACGAAATCTGACCTAAATAAGGTGGAAAAGTAATGCGCGAATTCTTAGGACAGACTTTTAATATAAAGTGGCCAAGTAATGCGCGAGCACTTCGGACTCTGGCTTAAAATTATGTGGCCAAGTAATGCGCGAGCTCTTCGGACTCTGGCTTTAAATTATGGGGCCAAGTAATGCGCGAGTTCAATGGACGTCAGGACTGATATAAATGCAAAAATAGCCGCGTAATACGCGAGATCAATCAAAGTCTGACCTAAATAAGGTGGCAAAGTAATGCGCGAGCTCCTTGGACTCTGGCTTAAAATTATGTGGCCAAGTAATGCGCGAGTTCAATGGACGTCAGGACTGATATAAATGCAAAAATAGCCGCGTAATACGCGAGATCAATCAAAGTCTGACCTAAATAAGGTGGAAAAGTAATGCGCGAATTCTTAGTACAGGATTTTTATATAAAACGGCCAAGTAATGCGCGAGTTCAATGGAAGTCAGGACTGATATAAATACAAAAATAGGCGCGTAATACGCGAGATCAAACGAAATCTGACCTAAATAAGGTGGCAAAGTAATGCGCGAATTCTTAGTACAGAATTTTTATATAAATTGGCAAAGTAATGCGCGAGCTCTTCGGACTCTGGCTTAAAATTATGTGGCCAAGTAATGCGCGAGTTCAATGGACGTCAGGACTGATATAAATGCAAAAATAGCCGGGAAATACGTGAGATCAAACGAAATCTGACCTAAAAAATGTGGCAAAGTAATGCGCGAATTCTTAGTACAGAATTTTTATATAAAGTGGCCAAGTAATGCGCGAGCTCTTCGGACTCTGGCTTAAAATTATGTGGCCAAGTAATGCGCGAGTTCAATGGACGTCAGGACTGATATAAATGCAAAAATAGCCGCGTAATACGCGAGATCAAGCAAAGTCTGACCTAAATAAGGTGGCAAAGTAATGCGCCAATTCTTAGTACAGAATTTTTATATATAAAGTGGCCAAGTAATGCGCGAGTTTAATGGACGTCAGGACTGATATGAATACAAAACTAGGCGCGTAATACGCGAGATCAAACGAAATCTGACCTAAATAAGGTGGCAAAGTAATGCTCGAATTCTTAGGGGTATAAGAATTTTTATAAAGTGGCCAAAAAATAATAATTAACGCGTAGGCTCGTTATACTCTGACCTGAATAAAGCGGCCAAGTAATGCTCGAGCACTTCGGACTCAGATTTTCAGTAAGGTGGCCAAGTAATGCTCGAGTTCAATGGACGTCAGGACTGATATAAATGCAAAAATAGCTGCGTAATACGCGAGATCAAACGAAATCTGACCTAAGTAAGGTGGCAAAGTAATGCGCGAGCTCTTCGGACTCTGGCTTAAAATTATGTGGCCAAGTAATGCGCGAGTTCAATGGACGTCAGGACTGATATAAATGCACAGAAAGCCGCGTAATACGCGAGATCAAACAAAGTCTGACCTAAATAAGGTGGCAAAGTACTGCGCGACCTCTTCGGACTCTGGCTTAAAATTATGTCGCCAAGTAATGCGCGAGTTCAATGGACGTCAGGACTGATATAAATACAAAAATAGCCGCGTAATACGCGAGTTGAACGAAGTCTGATCTGATAAGAGTGGCCAAGTAATGCGCGAATTCTTAGGGGTATAGGAATTTTTATAAAGTGGCCAAAAAATAATAATTAACGCGTAGGCTCGTTATACTCTGACCTAAATAAGGTGGCCAAGTAATGCGCGAGCACTTCGGACTCAGATTTGCAGTAAGGTGGCCAAGTAATGCGCGAATTCGATGGACGTCAGGACTGATATAAATGCTAAAATAGCCGCGTAATACGCGAGATCAAACGAAGTCCGACCTAAATAAGGTGGCAAAGTACTGCGCGAGCTCTTCGGACTCTGGCTTAAAATTATGTGGCCAAGTAATGCGCGAGTTCAATGGACGTGAGGACTGATAAAAAATCAAAAATATGCGCTTAATACGCGAGTTGAACGAAGTCTGATCTGATAAGCGTGGACAAGTAATGCGCCAATTCTTAAGGGTATAAGTATTTTTATAAAGTGGCCAAAAAATAATAATTAACGCGTAGGCTCGTTATACTCTGACCTGAATAAAGCGGCCAAGTAATGCGCGAGCACTTCGGACTCTGATTTACAGTAAGGTGGCCAAGTAAAGCGCGAGTTCAATGGACGTCAGGACTGATATAAATGCAAAAATAGCCGCGTAATACGAGAGATCAAACAAAGTCTGACCTAAATAAGGTGGCAAAGTAATGCGCGAATTCTTAGTACAGAATTTTTATATAAAGTGGCCAAGTAATGCGCGAACTCTTCGGACTCTGGCTTAACATTATGTGGCCAAGTAATGCGCGAGTTCAATGGACTTCAGGACTGATATAAGTGCACAAAAAGCCGCGTAATACGCGAGATCAAACAAATTCTGACCTAAATAAGGTGGCAAAGTAATACGCGAGCTCCTCGGACTCTGGCTTAAAATTATGTGGCCAAGTAATGCGCGAGTTCAATGGACGTCAGGACTGATATAAATGCAAAAATAGCCGCGTAATACGCGAGATCAAACAAAGTCTGACCTAAATAAGGTGGCAAAGTAATGGGCGAATTCTTAGTACAGGATTTTTATATAAAGTGGCCAAGTAATGCGCGAGTTCAATGGACGTCAGGACTGATATAAATGCAAAAATAGCCGCGTAATACGCGAGATCAAACGAAATCTGACCTAAATAAGGTGGCAAAGTAATGCGCGAATTCTTAGTACAGAATTTTTATATAAATTGGCCAAGTAATGCGCGAGCTCTTCGGACTCTGGCTTAAAATTATGTGGCCAAGTAATGCGCGAGTTCAATGGACGTCAGGACTGATATAAATACAAAAATAGGCGCGCAATACGCGAGATCAAACAAAGTCTGACCTAAATAAGGTGGCAAAGAAGTGCGCGAGCTCTTCGGACTCTGGCTTAAAATTATGTGGCCAAGTACGGCGCGAGTTCAATGGACGTCAGGACTGATATAAATACACAAATAGCCGCGTAATTCGCGAGTTGAACGAAGTCTGATCTGAAAAGAGTGGCCAAGTAATGCGCGAATTCTTAGGGGTATAAGAATTTTTATAAAGTGGACAAAAAATAATAATTAACACTTAGGGTCCTTAGACTCTGACCTGAATAAAGCGGCCAAGTAATGCGCGAGCACTTCGGACTCAGATTTTCAGTAAGGTTGCCAAGTAATGCGCGAGTTCAATGGACGTCAGGACTGATATAAATGCACAAAAAGCCGCGTGATACGCGAGATCAAACAAAGTCTGACCTAAATAAGGTGGCAAAGAAGTGCGCGAGCTCTTCGGACTCTGGCTTAAAATTATGTGGCCAAGTAATGCGCGAGTTCAATGGACGTCAGGACTGATATAAATACAAAAATAGCCGCGTAATACGCGAGTTGAACGAAGTCTGATCTGATAAGAGTGGCCAAGTAATGCGCGAATTCTTAGGGGTATAAGAATTTTTATAAAGTGGCCAAAAAATAATAATTAACGCGTAGGCTAGTTATACTCTGACCTGAATAAAGCGGCCAAGTAATGCGCGAGCACTTCGGACTCTGATTTTCAGTAAGGTGGCCAAGTAATGCGCGAGTTCAATGGACGTCAGGACTGATATAAATGCAAAAATAGCCGCGTAATACGCGAGATCAGACGAAATCTGACCTAAATAAGGTGTAAAAGTAATGCGCGAATTCTTAGTACAGAATTTTTATATAAAGTGGCCAAGTAATGCGCGAGATCTTAGGACTCTGGCATAAAATAATGTTGCCAAGTACTGCGCGAGATCTGCGGACACTGGATTAACATTATGTGGCCAAGTAATGCGCGAGTTCAATGGACGTCAGGACTGATATAAATGCACAAAAAGCCGCGTAATACGCGAGATCAAACAAAGTCTGACCTAAATAAGGTGGCACAGTAATGCGCGATTTCTTCGGACTCTGGTTTAATATTATGTGGCCAAGTAATGCGCGAGTTCAATGGACGTCAGGACTGATATAAATGCACAAAAAGCCGCGTAATACGCGAGATCAAACAAAGTCTGACCTAAATAAGGTGGCAAAGTAATGCCCGAATTCTTAGTACAGAATTTTTATATATAAAGTGGCCAAGTAATGCGCGAGTTTAATGGACGTCAGGACTGATATGAATACAAAAATAGGGGCGTAATACGCGAGTTGAACGCAGTCTGATCTTAAAAGAGTGTCCAAGTAATGCGCGAATTCTTAGGGGTATAAGAATTTTTATAAAGTTGCCAAAAAATAATAATTAACACTTAGGGTCCTTAGAATCTGACCTGAATAAAGCGGCCAAGTAATGCGCGAGCACTTCGGACTCAGATATTCAGTAAGGTGGACAAGTATTGCGCGAGTTCAATGGACGTCAGGACTGATATAAATGAAAAAATAGACGCGTAATACGCGAGATCAAACAAAGTCTGACCTAAATAAGGAGGCAAAGAAGTGCGCGAGCTCTTCGGACTCTGGCTTAAAATTATGTGGCCAAGTAATGAGCGAGTTCAATGGACGTCAGGACTGATATAAATGCACAAGAAGCCGCGTAATACGCGAGATCAAACAAAGTCTGACCTAAATAAGGTGGAAAAGTAATGCGCGAATTCTTAGTACAGAATTTTTATATAAAGTGGCCAAGTAATGCGCGAGCACTTCGGACTCTGATTTTCAGTAAGGTGGCCAAGTAATGCGCGAGTTCAATGGACGTCAGGACTGATATGAATACAAAAACAGCCGCGTAATACGCGAGATCAAACGAAATCTGACCTAAATAAGGTGGCAAAGTAATGCGCGAATTCTTAGTACAGAATTTTTATATAAAGTAGCCAAATAATGCGCGAGCTCTTCGGACTCTGGCTTAAAATTATGTGGCCAAGTAATGCGCGAGTTCAATGGACGTCAGGACTGATATAAATGCAAAAATAGCCGCGTAATACGCGAGATCAAACGAAATCTGACCTAAAAAAGGTGGCAAAATAATGCGCGAATTCTTAGTACAGGATTTTTATATAAATTGGCCAAGTAATGCGCGAGCTCTTCGGACTCTGGCTTAAAATTATGTGGCCAAGTAATGCGCGAGTTCAATGGACGTCAGGACTGATATAAATGCAAAAATAGCCGCGTAATACGCGAGATCAAGCAAAGTCTGACCTAAATAAGGTGGCAAAGTAATGCGCCAATTCTTAGTACAGAATTTTTATATATAAAGTGGCCAAGTAATGCGCGAGTTTAATGGACGTCAGGACTGATATGAATACAAAACTAGGCGCGTAATACGCGAGATCAAACGAAATCTGACCTAAATAAGGTGGCAAAGTAATGCTCGAATTCTTAGGGGTATAAGAATTTTTATAAAGTGGCCAAAAAATAATAATTAACGCGTAGGCTCGTTATACTCTGACCTGAATAAAGCGGCCAAGTAATGCTCGAGCACTTCGGACTCAGATTTTCAGTAAGGTGGCCAAGTAATGCTCGAGTTCAATGGACGTCAGGACTGATATAAATGCAAAAATAGCTGCGTAATACGCGAGATCAAACGAAATCTGACCTAAGTAAGGTGGCAAAGTAATGCGCGAGCACTTCGGACTCTGTATTAATATTATGTGGCCAAGTAATGCGCGAGTTCAATGGACGTCAGGACTGATATAAATGCACAAAAAGCCGCGTAATACGCGAGATCAAACAAAGTCTGACCTAAATAATGTGGCAAAGTAATGCGCGAATTCTTAGTACAGAATTTTAATATATAAAGTGGCCAAGTAATGCGCGAGTTTAATGAACGTCAGGACTGATATGAATACAAAAATAGGCGCGTAATACGCGAGATCAAACAAAGTCTGACCTAAATAAGGTGGCAAAGTACTGCGCGAGCTCTTCGGACTCTGGCTTAAAATTATGTCGCCAAGTAATGCGCGAGTTCAATGGACGTCAGGACTGATATAAATACAAAAATAGCCGCGTAATACGCGAGTTGAACGAAGTCTGATCTGATAAGAGTGGCCAAGTAATGCGCGAATTCTTAGGGGTATAGGAATTTTTATAAAGTGGCCAAAAAATAATAATTAACGCGTAGGCTCGTTATACTCTGACCTGAATAAAGCGGCCAAGTAATGCGCGAGCACTTCGGACTCAGATTTTCAGTAAGGTGGCCAAGTAATGCGCGAATTCAATGGACGTCAGGACTGATATAAATGCAAAAATAGCCGCGTAATACGCGAGATCAAACAAAGTCTGACCTAAATAAGGTGGCAAAGTACTGCGCGAGCTCCTCGGACTCTGGCTTAAAATTATGTGGCCAAGTAATGCGCGAGTTCAATGGACGTCAGGACTGATATAAATACAAAAATAGCCGCGTAATACGCGAGTTGAACGAAGTCTGATCTGATAAGAGTGGACAAGTAATGCGCCAATTCTTAAGGGTATAAGTATTTTTATAAAGTGGCCAAAAAATAATAATTAACGCGTAGGCTCGTTATACTCTGACCTGAATAAAGCGGCCAAGTAATGCGCGAGCACTTCGGACTCTGATTTTCAGTAAGGTGGCCAAGTAATGCGCGAGTTCAATGGACGTCAGGACTGATATAAATGCAAAAAAAGCCGCGTAATACGCGAGATCAGACGAAATCTGACCTAAATAAGGTGGAAAAGTAATGCGCGAATTCTTAGTACAGCATTTTTATATAAAGTGGCCAAGTAATGCGCGAGCTCTTCGGACTCTGGCTTAACATTATGTGGCCAAGTAATGCGCGAGTTCAATGGACGTCAGGACTGATATAAATGCACAAAAAGCCGCGTAATACGCGAGATCAAACAAAGTCTGACCTAAATAAGGTGGCAAAGTACTGCGCGAGCTCTTCGGACTCTGGCTTAAAATTATGTGGCCAAGTAATGCGCGAGTTCAATGGACGTCAGGACTGATATAAATGCAAAAACAGCCGCGTAATACGCGAGATCAAACCAAGTCTGACCTAAATAAGGTGGCAAAGTAATGAGCGATCTCTTACTACAGTTTTTTTATTTAACGTGGCCAAGTAATGCGCGAGCTCTTCGGACTCTGTCTTTTATTTATGTGGCCAAGTAATGCGCGAGCTCTTCGGACTCTGGCTTAACATTATGTGGCCAAGTAATGCGCGAGTTCAATGGACGTCAGGACTGATATAAATGCAAAAATAGCCGCGTAATATGCGAGATCAAACGAAATCTGACCTAAATAAGGTGGCAAAGTAATGCGCGAATTCTTAGTACAGGATTTTTATATAAATTGGCCAAGTAATGCGCGAGCTCTTCGGACTCTGGCTTAAAATTATGTGGCCAAGTAATGCGCGAGTTCAATGGACGTCAGGACTGATATAAATGCAAAAATAGCCGCGTAATACGCGAGATCAAGCAAAGTCTGACCTAAATAAGGTGGCAAAGTAATGCGCCAATTTTTAGTACAGAATTTTTATATATAAAGTGGCCAAGTAATGCGCGAGTTTAATGGACGTCAGGACTGATATGAATACAAAACTAGGCGCGTAATACGCGAGATAAAACAAGTCTGACCTAAATAAGGTGGAAAAGTAATGCGCTAGTTCAATGGACGTCAGGACTGATATAAATACAAAAATAGCCGCGTAATACGCGAGTTGAACGAAGTCTGATCTGATAAGAGTGGCCAAGTAATGCGCGAATTCTTAGGGGTATAAGAATTTTTATAAAGTGGCCAAAAAATAATAATTAACGCGTAGGCTCGTTATACTCTGACCTGGAAAAGCGGCCAAGTAATGCGAGAGCACTTCGGACTCAGATTTTCAGTAAGGTGGTCAAGTAATGCGCGAGTTCAATGGACGTCAGGACTGATATAAATTCAAAAATAGGCGCGTAATACGCAAGATCAAACAAAGTCTGACCTAAATAAGGTGGCAAAGTACTGCGCGAGCTCATCGGACTCTGGCTTAAAATTATGTGGCCAAGTAATGCGCGAGTTCAATGGACGTCAGGACTGATATAAATACAAAAATAGCCGCGTAATACGCGAGATGAACGAAGTCTGATCTAAATAAGGTGGCAAAGTAATGCGCGAATTCTTAGTACAGAATTTTTATATAAAGTGGCCAAGTATTGCGCGAGCTCTTCGGACTCTGGCTTAAAATTATGTGGCCAAGTAATGCGCGAGCTCTTCGGACTCTGGCTTAAAATTATGTGGCCAAGTAATGCGCGAGTTCAATGGACGTCAGGACTGATATAAATGCACAGAAAGCCGCGTAATACGCGAGATCAAACAAAGTCTGACCTAAATAAGGTGGCACAGTAATGCGCGAGCTCTTCGGACTCTGGTTTAAAATTATGTGGCCAAGTAATGCGCGAGTTCAATGGACGTCAGGACTGATACAAATGCACAAAAAGCCGCGTAATACGCGAGATCAAACAAAGTCTGACCTAAATAAGGTGGCACAGTAATGCGCGAGCTCTTCGGACTCTGGTTTAAAATTATGTGGCCAAGTAATGCGCGAGTTCAATGGACGTCAGGACTGATACAAATGCACAAAAAGCCGCGTAATACGCGAGATCAAACAAAGTTTGACCTAAATAAGGTTGCAAAGTAATGCGCGAATTCTTAGTACAGAATTTTTATATATAAACTGGCCAAGTAATGCGCGAGTTTAATGGACGTCAGGACTGATATGAATACAAAAATAGGTGCGTAATACGCGAGTTGAACGCAGTCTGACCTGAAAAGAGTGGCCAAGTAATGCGCGAATTCTTAGGGGTATAAGAATTTTTATAAAGTCGCCAAAAAATAATAATTAACACTTAGGGTCCTTAGACTCTGACCTGAATAAAGCGGCCAAGTAATGAGCGAGCACTTCGGACTCAGATTTTCAGTAATGTGGCCAAGTAATGCGCGAGTTCAATGGACGTCAGGACTGATATAAATGCAAAAATAGCCGCGCAATACGCGAGATCAAACAAAGTCTGACCTAAATAAGGTGGCAAAGAAGTGCGCGAGCTCTTCGGACTCTGGCTTAAAATTATGTGGCCAAGTAATGCGCGAGTTCAATGGACGTCAGGACTGATATAAATACAAAAATAGCCGCGTAATTCGCGAGTTGAACGAAGTCTGATCTGATAAGATTGGCCAAGTAATGCGCGAATTCTTAGGGGTATAAGAATTTTTATAAAGTGGCCAAAAAATAATAATTAACACTTAGGGTCCTTAGACTCTGACCTGAATAAAGTGGCCAAGTAATGCGCGAGCACTTCGGACTCAGATATTCAGTAAGGTGGCCAAGTAATGCGCGAGTTCAATGGACGTTAGGACTGATATAAATGCAAAAATAGCCGCGTAATACGCGAGATCAAACAAAGTCTGACCTAAATAAGGTGGCAAAGAAGTGCGCGAGCTCTTCGGACTCTGGCATAAAATTATGTGGCCAAGTAATGCGCGAGTTCAATGGACGTCAGGACTGATATAAATACAAAAATAGCCGCGTAATACGCGAGTTGAACGAAGTCTGATCTGATAAGAGTGGCCAAGTAATGCGCGAATTCTTAGGGGTATAAGAATTTTTATAAAGTGGCCAAAAAATAATAATTAACGCGTAGGCTAGTTATACTCTGACCTGAATAAAGCGGCCAAGTAATGCGCGAGCACTTCGGACTCTGATTTTCAGTAAGGTGGCCAAGTAATGCGCGAGTTCAATGGACGTTAGGACTGATATAAATGCAAAACTAGCCGCGTAATACGCGAGATCAGACGAAATCTGACCTAAATAAGGTGTAAAAGTAATGCGCGAATTCTTAGTACAGAATTTTTATATAAAGTGGCCAAGTAATGCGCGAGCTCTTCGGACTCTGGCTTAAAATTATGTGGCCAAGTAATGCGCGAGCTCTTCGGACTCTGGCTTAACATTATGTGGCCAAGGAATGCGCGAGTACAATGGACGTCAGGACTGATATAAATGCACAAAAAGCCGCGTAATACGCGAGATCAAACAAAGTCTGACCTAAATAAGGTTGCAAAGTAATGCGCGAATTCTTAGTACAGAATTTTATATAAAGTGGCCAAGTAATGCGCGAGTTTAATGGACGTCAGGACTGATATGAATACAAAAATAGGGGCGTAATACGCGAGTTGAACGCAGTCTGACCTGAAAAGAGTGGCCAAGTAATTCGCGAATTCTTAGGGGTATAAGAATTTTTATAAAGTGGCCAAAAAATAATAATTAACACTTAGGGTCCTTAGACTCTGACCTGAATAAAGCGGCAAAGTAATGCGCGAGCACTTCGGACTCAGATTTTCAGTAAGGTGGCCAAGTAATGCGCGTGTTCAATGGACGTCAGGACTGATATAAATGCAAAAATAGACGCGTAATACGCGAGATCAAACAAAGTCTGACCTAAATAAGGTGGCAAAGAAGTGCGCGAGCTCTTCGGACTCTGGCTTAAAATTATGTGGCCAAGTAATGCGCGAGTTCAATGGACGTCAGGACTGATATAAATGCACAAGAAGCCGCGTAATACGCGAGATCAAACAAAGTCTGACCTAAATAAGGTGGAAAAGTAATGCGCGAATTCTTAGTACAGAATTTTTATATAAAGTGGCCAAGTAATGCGCGAGCTCTTCGGACTCTGGCTTAAAATTATGTGGCCAAGTCATGCGCGAGCTCTTCGGACTCTGGCTTAACATTATGTGGCCAAGTAATGCGCGAGTTCAATGGACGTCAGGACTGATATAAATGCAAAAATAGCCGCGTAATACGCGAGATCAGACGAAATCTGACCTAAATAAGGTGGAAAAGTAATGCGCGAATTCTTAGTACAGAATTTTTATATAAAGTGGCCAAGTAATGCGCGAGCACTTCGGACTCTGATTTTCAGTAAGGTGGCCAAGTAATGCGCGAGTTCAATGGACGTTAGGACTGATATAAATGCAAAAATAGCAGCGTAATACGCGAGATCAGACGAAATCTGACCTAAATAAGGTGGAAAAGTAATGCGCGAATTCTTAGTACAGAATTTTTATATAAAGTGGCCAAGTAATGCGCGAGCTCTTCGGACTCTGGCTTAAAATGATGTGGCCAAGTAATGCGCGAGCTCTTCGGACTCTGGCTTAACATTATGTGGCCAAGTAATGCGCGAGTTCAATGGACGTCAGGACTGATATAAATGCAAAAATAGCCGCGTAATACGCGAGATCAAACAAAGTCTGACCTAAATAAGGTGGCAAAGTAATGCGCGAGCTCCTTGGACTCTGGCTTAAAATTATGTGGCCAAGTAATGCGCGAGTTCAATGGACGTCAGGACTGATATAAATGCAAAAATAGCCGCGTAATACGCGAGATCAAGCAAAGTCTGACCTAAATAAGGTGGCAAAGTAATGCGCGAATTCTTAGTACAGAATTTTTATATATAAAGTGGCCAAGTAATGCGCGAGTTTAATGGACGTCAGGACTGATATGAATACAAAAATAGGCGCGTAATACGCGAGATCAAACGAAATCTGACCTAAATAAGGTGGCAAAGTAATGCGCGAATTCTTAGGGGTATAAGAATTTTTATAAAGTGGCCAAAAAATAATAATTAACGCGTAGGCTCGTTATACTCTGACCTGAATAAAGCGGCCAAGTAATGCGCGAGCACTTCGGACTCTGATTTTCAGTAAGGTGGCCAAGTAATGCGCGAGTTCAATGGACGTCAGGACTGATATAAATGCAAAAATAGCCGCGTAATACGCGAGATAATACGAAATCTGTGATCAAAAATCTGGCAAATTAATGCGCGAATTCTTAGTACAGAATTTTTATATAAAGTGGCCAAGTAATGCGCGAGCTCTTCGGACTCTGGCTTAAAATTATGTGGTCAAGTAATGCGCGAGTTCAATGGACGTCAGGACTGATATAAATGCACAAAAAGCCGCGTAATACGCGAGATCAAACAAAGTCTGACCTAAATAAGGTGGCAAAGTACTGCGCGACCTCTTCGGACTCTGGCTTAAAATTATGTGGCCAAGTAATGCGCGAGTTCAATGGACGCCAGGACTGATATAAATACAAAAATAGCCGCGTACTACGCGAGCTCCACCACAGTCTTACCTATATCAGGAGGCATAGTAATGCGCGAATTCTTAGTACAGAATTTTAATATAAAGTGGCCAAGTAATGCGCGAGCTCTTCGGACTCTGGCTTAAAATTATGTGGCCAAGTAATGCGCGAGCTCTTCGGACTCTTGCTTAAAATTATGTGGCCAAGTAATTCGTGAGTTCAATGGACGCCAGGACTGATATAAATGCAAAAATAGCCGCGTAATACGCTAGATCAAACGAAATTTGACCTAAAAAAGGTGGCAAAGTAATGCGCGAATTCTTAGTACAGAATTTTTATATAAATTGGCCAAGTAATGCGCGAGCTCTTCGGACTCTGGCTTAAAATTATGTGGCCAAGTAATGCGCGAGTTCAATGGACGTCAGGACTGATATAAATGCAAAAATAGCCGCGTAATACGCGAGATCAAGCAAAGTCTGACCTAAATAAGGTGGCAAAGTAATGTGCCAATTTTTAGTACAGAATTTTTATATATAAAGTTGCCAAGTAATGCGCGAGTTTAATGGACGTCAGGACTGATATGAATACAAAACTAGGCGCGTAATACGCGAGATCAAACGAAATCTGACCTAAATCAGGTGGCAAAGTAATGCGCGAGTTCAATGGACGTCAGGACTGATATAAATACAAAAATAGCCGCGTAATACGCGAGTTGAACGAAGTCTGATCTGATAAGAGTGGCCAAGTAATGCGCGAATTCTTAGGGGTATAAGAATTTTTATAAAGTGGCCAAAAAATAATAATTATCACTTAGGGTCCTTAGACTCTGACCTGAATAAAGCGGCCAAGTAATGCGCGAGCACTTCGGACTCAGATATTCAGTAAGGTGGCCAAGTAATGCGCGAGTTCAATGGACGTTAGGACTGATATAAATGCAAAAATAGCCGCGTAATACGCTAGATCAAACGAAATTTGACCTAAATAATGTGGCAAAGTAATGCGCGAATTCTTAGTACAGGATTTTTATATAAATTGGCCAAGTAATGCGCGAGCTCTTCGGACTCTGGCTTAAAATTATGTGGCCAAGTAATGCGCGAGTTCAATGGACGTCAGGACTGATATAAATACAAAAATAGGCGCGTAATACGCGAGATCAAACAAAGTCTGACCTAAATAAGGTGGCAAAGTAATGCGCGAATTCTTAGTACAGAATTTTTATATAAAGTGGCCAAGTAATGCGCGAGCTCTTCGGACTCTGGATTAAAATTATGTGGCCAAGTAATGCGCGAGCTCTTCGGACTCTGGCTTAAAATTATGTGGCCAAGTAATTCGTGAGTTCAATGGACGCCAGGACTGATATAAATGCAAAAATAGCCGCGTAATACGCGAGATCAAACGAAATTTGACCTAAAAAAGGTGGCAAAGTAATGCGCGAATTCTTAGTACAGTATTTTTATATAAATTGGCCAAGTAATGCGCGAGCTCTTCGGACTCTGGCTTAAAATTATGTGGCCAAGTAATGCGCGAGTTCAATGGACGTCAGGACTGATATAAATGCAAAAATAGCCGCGTAATACGCGAGATCAAGCAAAGTCTGACCTAAATAAGGTGGCAAAGTAATGTGCCAATTTTTAGTACAGAATTTTTATATATAAAGTTGCCAAGTAATGCGCAAGTTTAATGGACGTCAGGACTGATATGAATACAAAACTAGGCGCGTAATACGCGAGATCAAACGAAATCTGACCTAAATCAGGTGGCAAAGTAATGCGCGAGTTCAATGGACGTCAGGACTGATATAAATACAAAAATAGCCGCGTAATACGCGAGTTGAACGAAGTCTGATCTGATAAGAGTGGCCAAGTAATGCGCGAATTCTTAGGGGTATAAGAATTTTTATAAAGTGGCCAAAAAATAATAAGTATCACTTAGGGTCCTTAGACTCTGACCTGAATAAAGCGGCCAAGTAATGCGCGAGCACTTCGGACTCAGATATTCAGTAAGGTGGCCAAGTAATGCGCGAGTTCAATGGACGTCAGGACTGATATAAATGCAAAAATAGCCGCGCAATACGCGAGATCAAACAAAGTCTGACCTAAATAAGGTGGCAAAGAAGTGCGCGAGCTCTTCGGACTCTGGCTTAAAATTATGTGGCCAAGTAATGCGCGAGTTCAATGGACGTCAGGACTGATATAAATACAAAAATAGCCGCGTAATTCGCGAGTTGAACGAAGTCTGATCTGATAAGATTGGCCAAGTAATGCGCGAATTCTTAGGGGTATAAGAATTTTTATAAAGTGGCCAAAAAATAATAATTAACACTTAGGGTCCTTAGACTCTGACCTGAATAAAGCGGCCAAGTAATGCGCGAGCACTTCGGACAAAGATAGTCAGTAAGGTGGCCAAGTAATGCGCGAGTTCAATGGACGTTAGGACTGATATAAATGCAAAAATAGCCGGGTAATACGCGAGATTAAACAAAGTCTGACCTAAATAAGGTGGCAAAGAAGTGCGCGAATTCTTAGGGGTATAAGAATTTTTATAAAGTGGCCAAAAAATAATAATTAACGCGTAGGCTAGTTATACTCTGACCTGCATAAAGCGGCCAAGTAATGCGCGAGCACTTCGGACTCTGATTTTCAGTAAGGTGGCCAAGTAATGCGCGAGTTCAATGGACGTTAGGACTGATATAAATGCAAAACTAGCCGCGTAATACGCGAGATCAGACGAAATCTGACCTAAATAAGGTGTAAAAGTAATGCGCGAATTCTTAGTACAGAATTTTTATATAAAGTGGCCAAGTAATGCGCGAGCTCTTCGGACTCTGGCTTAAAATTATGTGGCCAAGTAATGCGCGAGCTCTTCGGACTCTGGCTTAACATTATGTGGCCAAGTAATGCGCGAGTTCAATGGACGTCAGGACTGATATAAATGCACAAAAAGCCGCGTAATACGCGAGATCAAACAAAGTCTGACCTAAATAAGGTGGCACAGTAATGCGCGAGCTCTTCGGACTCTGGTTTAAAATTATGTGGCCAAGTAATGCGCGAGTTCAATGGACGTCAGGACTGATACAAATGCACAAAAAGCCGCGTAATACGCGAGATCAAACAAAGTCTGACCTAAATAAGGTGGCAAAGTAATGCGCGAATTCTTAGTACAGAATTTTTATATATAAAGTGGCCAAGTAATGCGCGAGTTTAATGGACGTCAGGACTGATATGAATACAAAAATAGGGGCGTAATACGCGAGTTGAACGCAGTCTGACCTGAAAAGAGTGGCCAAGTAATGCGCGAATTCTTAGGAGTATAAGAATTGTTATACAGTGGCCAAAAAATAATAATTAACACTTAGGGTCCTTAGACCCTGACCTGAATAAAGCGGCCAAGTAATGAGCGAGCACTTCGGACTCAGATATTCAGTAAGGTGGCCAAGTAATGCGCGAGTTCAATGGACGTCAGGACTGATATAAATGCAAAAATAGCCGCGCAATACGCGAGATCAAACAAAGTCTGACCTAAATAAGGTGGCAAAGAAGTGCGCGAGCTCTTCGGACTCTGGCTTAAAATTATGTGGCCAAGTAATGCGCGAGTTCAATGGACGTCAGGACTGATATAAATACAAAAATAGCCGCGTAATTCGCGAGTTGAACGAAGTCTGATCTGATAAGATTGGCCAAGTAATGCGCGAATTCTTAGGGGTATAAGAATTTTTATAAAGTGGCCAAAAAATAATAATTAACACTTAGGGTCCTTAGACTCTGACCTGAATAAAGCAGCCAAGTAATGCGCGAGCACTTCGGACTCAGATTTTCAGTAAGGTGGCCAAGTAATGCGCGAGTTCAATGGACGTTAGGACTGATATAAATGCAAAAATAGCAGCGTAATACGCGAGATCAAACAAAGTCTGACCTAAATAAGGTGGCAAAGAAGTGCGCGAGCTCTTCGGACTCTGGCTTAAAATTATGTGGCCAAGTAATGCGCGAGTTCAAAGGACTTCAGGGCTCATATGAGTACAAAAATGGCCACGTCAAACGCGAGTTTAACGAAGTCTGATCGGAAAAGAGGGGCCAAGTAAGGCGCGGATTCTTAGGGGTATAAGAATTTTTATAAAGTGGCCAAAAAATAATAATTAACGCGTAGGCTAGTTATACTCTGACCTGAATAAAGCAGCCAAGTAATGCGCGAGCACTTCGGACTCTGATTTTCAGTAAGGTGGCCAAGTAATGCGCGAGTTCAATGGACGTTAGGACTGGATATAAATGCAAAACTAGCCGCGTAATACGCGAGATCAGACGAAATCTGACCTAAATAAGGTGTAAAAGTAATGCGCGAATTCTTAGTACAGAATTTTTATATAAAGTGGCCAAGTAATGCGCGAGCTCTTCGGACTCTGGCTTAAAATTATGTGGCCAAGTAATGCGCGAACTCTTCGGACTCTGGCTTAACATTATGTGGCAAAGTAATGCGCGAGTTCAATGGACGTCAGGACTGATATAAATGCACAAAAAGCCGCGTAATACGCGAGATCAAACAAAGTCTGACCTAAATAAGGTGGCAAAGTAATGCGCGAATTCTTAGTACAGAATTTTTATATATAAAGTGGCCAAGTAATGCGCGAGTTTAATGGACGTCAGGACTGATATGAATACAAAAATAGGGGCGTAATACGCGAGTTGAACGCAGTCTGACCTGAAAAGAGTGGCCAAGTAATGCGCGAATTCTTAGGGGTATAAGAATTTTTATAAAGTGGCCAAAAAATAATAATTAACACTTAGGGTCCTTAGACTCTGACCTGAATAAAGCGGCCAAGTAATGCGCGAGCACTTCGGACTCAGATATTCAGTAAGGTGGACAAGTAATGCGCGAGTTCAATGGACGTCAGGACTGATATAAATGCAAAAATAGACGCGTAATACGCGAGATCAAACAAAGTCTGACCTAAATAAGGTGGCAAAGAAGTGCGCGAGCTCTTCGGACTCTGGCTTAAAATTATGGGGCCAAGTTATGCGCGACTTCGATGGACGTCAGGACTGATATAAATGCACAAGAAGCAGCGTAATACGCGTGATCAAACAAAGTCTGACCTAAATAAGGTGGAAAAGTAATGCGCGAATTCTTAGTACAGAATTTTTATATAAAGTGGCCAAGTAATGCGCGAGCTCTTCGGACTCTGGCTTAAAATTATGTGGCCAAGTCATGCGCGAGCTCTTCGGACTCTGTCTTAAAATTATGTGGCCAAGTAATTCGTGAGTTCACTGGACGCCAGGACTGATATAAATGCAAAAATAGCCGCGTAATACGCGAGATCAAACGAAATCTGACCTAAATAAGGTGGAAAAGTAATGCGCGAATTCTTAGTACAGAATTTTTATATAAAGTGGCCAAGTAATGCGCGAGCACTTCGGACTCTGATTTTCAGTAAGGTGGCCAAGTAATGCGCGAGTTCAATGGACGTCAGGACTGATATAAATGCAAAAATAGCCGCGTAATACGCGAGATCAGACGAAATCTGACCTAAATAAGGTGGAAAAGTAATGCGCGAATTCTTAGTACAGAATTTTTATATAAAGTGGCCAAGTAATGCGCGAGCTCTTCGGACTCTGGCTTAAAATGATGTGGCCAAGTAATGCGCGAGCTCTTCGGACTCTGGCTTAACATTATGTGGCCAAGTAATGCGCGAGTTCAATGGACGTCAGGACTGATATAAATGCAAAAATAGCCGCGTAATACGCGAGATCAAACAAAGTCTGACCTAAATAAGGTGGCAAAGTAATGCGCGAGCTCCTTGGACTCTGGCTTAAAATTATGTGGCCAAGTAATGCGCGAGTTCAATCGACGTCAGGACTGACATAAATGCAATGATAACCGCGTAATACGCGAGATCAAACAAAGTCTGAGCTAAATAAGGTGGCAAAGTAATGCGCGAATTCTTAGTACAGAATTTTTATATATAAAGTGGCCAAGTAATGCGCGAGTTTAATGGACGTCAGGACTGATATGAATACAAAAATAGGCGCGTAATACGCGAGATCAAACGAAATCTGACCTAAATAAGGTGGCAAAGTAATGCGCGAATTCTTAGGGGTATAAGAATTTTTATAAAGTGGCCAAAAAACAATAATTAACGCGTAGGCTCGTTATACTCTGACCTGAATAAAGCGGCCAAGTAATGCGCGAGCACTTCGGACTCTGATTTTCAGTAAGGTGGCCAAGTAATGCGCGAGTTCAATGGACGTCAGGACTGATATAAATCCAAAAATAGCCGCGTAATACGCGAGATCAAACGAAATCTGACCTAAATAAGGTGGAAAAGTAATGCGCGAATTCTTAGTACAGAATTTTTATATAAAGTGGCCAAGTAATGCGCGAGCTCTTCGGACTCTGGCTTAACATTATGTGGCCAAGTAATGCGCGAGTTCAATGGACGTCAGGACTGATATAAATGCACAAAAAGCCGCGTAATACGCGAGATCAAACAAAGTCTGACCTAAATAAGGTGGCAAAGTACTGCGCGAGCTCTTCGGACTCTGGCTTAAAATTATGTGGCCAAGTAATGCGCGAGTTCAATGGACGTCAGGACTGACATAAATGCAATAATAGCCGCGTAATACGCGAGATCAAACAAAGTCTGACCTAAATAAGGTGGCAAAGTAATGCGCGAATTCTTAGTACAGAATTTTTATATAAAGTGGCCAAGTAATGCGCGAGCTCTTCGGACTCTGGCTTAAAATTATGTGGCCAAGTAATGCGCGAGCTCTTCGGACTCTGGCTTAAAATTATGTGGCCAAGTAAGACGAGAGTTCAATGGACGCCAGGACTGATATAAATGCAAAAATAGCCGCGTGATGCGTGAGATCAAACGAAATCTGACCTAAATAAGGTGGCAAAGTAAAGCGCGAATTCTTAGTACAGAATTTTTATATAAATTGGCCAAGTAATGCGCGAGCTCTTCGGACTCTGGCTTAAAATTATGTGGCCAAGTAATGCGCGAGTTCAATGGACGTCAGGACTGATATAAATGCAAAAATAGCCGCGTAATACGCGAGATCAAGCAAAGTCTGACCTAAATAAGGTGGCAAAGTAATGTGCCAATTTTTAGTACAGAATTTTTATATATAAAGTTGCCAAGTAATGCGCGAGTTTAATGGACGTCAGGACTGATATGAATACAAAACTAGCCGTGTAATACGCGAGATCAATACGAAATCTGACCTAAATAAGGTGGCAAAGTAATGCGCGAGTTCAATGGACGTCAGGACTGATATAAATACAAAAAAAGGCGCGTAATACGAGAGTTGAACGCAGTCTGACCTGAAAAGAGTGGCCAAGTAATGCGCGAATTCTTAGGGGTATAAGAATTTTTATAAAGTGGCCAAAAAATAATAATTATCACTTAGGGTCCTTAGACTCTGACCTGAATAAAGCGGCCAAGTAATGAGCGAGCACTTCGGACTCAGATATTCAGTAAGGTGGCCAAGTAATGCGCGAGTTCAATGGACGTCAGGACTGATATAAATGCAAAAATAGCCGCGCAATACGCGAGATCAAACAAAGTCTGACCTAAATAAGGTGGCAAAGAAGTGCGCGAGCTCTTCGGACTCTGGCTTAAAATTATGTGGCCAAGTAATGCGCGAGTTCAATGGACGTCAGGACTGATATAAATACAAAAATAGCCGGGTAATACGCGAGATTAAACAAAGTCTGACCTAAATAAGGTGGCAAAGAAGTGCGCGAATTCTTAGGGGTATAAGAATTTTTATAAAGTGGCCAAAAAATAATAATTAACGCGTAGGCTAGTTATACTCTGACCTGCATAAAGCGGCCAAGTAATGCGCGAGCACTTCGGACTCTGATTTTCAGTAATGTGGCCAAGTAATGCGCGAGTGCAATGGACGTTAGGACTGATATAAATGCAAAAATAGCAGCGTAATACGCGAGATCAGACGAAATCTGACCTAAATAAGGTGTAAAAGTAATGCGCGAATTCTTAGTACAGAATTTTTATATAAAGTGGCCAAGTAATGCGCGAGCTCTTCGGACTCTGGCTTAAAATTATGTGGCCAAGTAATGCGCGAGCTCTTCGGACTCTGGCTTAACATTATGTGGCCAAGTAATGCGCGAGTTCAATGGACGTCAGGACTGATATAAATGCACAAAAAGCCGCGTAATACGCGAGATCAAACAAAGTCTGACCTAAATAAGGTGGCACAGTAATGCGCGAGCTCTTCGGACTCTGGTTTAAAATTATGTGGCCAAGTAATGCGCGAGTTCAATGGACGTCAGGACTGATACAAATGCACAAAAAGCCGCGTAATACGCGAGATCAAACAAAGTCTGACCTAAATAAGGTGGCAAAGTAATGCGCGAATTCTTAGTACAGAATTTTTATATATAAAGTGGCCAAGTAATGCGCGAGTTTAATGGACGTCAGGACTGATATGAATACAAAAATAGGGGCGTAATACGCGAGTTGAACGCAGTCTGACCTGAAAAGAGTGGCCAAGTAATGCGCGAATTCTTAGGGGTATAAGAATTTTTATAAAGTGGCCAAAAAATAATAATTAACACTTAGGGTCCTTAGACTCTGACCTGAATAAAGCGGCCAAGTAATGCGCGAGCACTTCGGACTCAGATATTCAGTAAGGTGGACAAGTAATGCGCGAGTTCAATGGACGTCAGGACTGATATAAATGCAAAAATAGACGCGTAATACGCGAGATCAAACAAAGTCTGACCTAAATAAGGTGGCAAAGAAGTGCGCGAGCTCTTCGGACTCTGGCTTAAAATTATGTGGCCAAGTAATGCGAGAGATCATTAGACGTCAGGACTGATATAAATGCACAAAAAGCCGCGTAATACGCGAGATCAAACAAAGTCTGACCTAAATAAGGTGGCAAAGTAATGCGCGAATTCTTAGTACAGAATTTTTATATAAAGTGGCCAAGTAATGCGCGAGCTCTTCGGACTCTGGCTTAAAATTATGTGGCCAAGTCATGCGCGAGCTCTTCGGAATCTGGCTTAACATTATGTGGCCAAGTAATGCGCGAGTTCAATGGACGTCAGGACTGATATAAATGCAAAAATAGCCGCGTAATACGCGAGATCAGACGAAATCTGACCTAAATAAGGTGGAAAAGTAATGCGCGAATTCTTAGTACAGAATTTTTATATAAAGTGGCCAAGTAATGCGCGAGCACTTCGGACTCTGATTTTCAGTAAGGTGGCCAAGTAATGCGCGAGTTCAATGGACGTTAGGACTGATATAAATGCAAAAATAGCAGCGTAATACGCGAGATCAGACAAGTCTTACAAAAATAAGGTGGAAAATTAATGCGAGAATTCTTAGTACAGAATTTTTATATAAAGTGGCCAAGTAATGCGCGAGCTCTTCGGACTCTGGCTTAAAATGATGTGGCCAAGTAAGGCGCGAGCTCTTCGGACTCTGGCTTAACATTATGTGGCCAAGTAATGCGCGAGTTCAATGGACGTCAGGACTGATATAAATGCAAAAATAGCCGCGTAATACGCGAGATCAAACAAAGTCTGACCTAAATAAGGTGGCAAAGTAATGCGCGAGCTCCTTGAACTCTGGCTTAAATTTATGTGGCCAAGTAATGCGCTAGTTCAATGGACGTCAGGACTGATATAAATGCAAAAATAGCCGCGTAATACGCGAGTTAAACAAGTCTGACCTAAATAAGGTGGAAAAGTAATGCGCGAATTCTTAGTACAGAATTTTTATATATAAAGTGGCCAAGTAATGCGCGAGTTTAATGGACGTCAGGACTGAAATAAATACAAAAATAGCCGCGTAATACGCGAAATCAAACGAAGTCTGACCTAAATAAGGAGGCAAAGTAATGCGCGAATTCTTAGGAGTATAAGAATTTTTATAAAGTGGCCAATATAATAATTAACGCGTAGGCTCGTTATACTCTGACCTGAATAAAGCGGCCAAATAATGCGCGAGCACTTCGGACTCTGATTTTCAGTAAGGTGGCCAAGTAATGCGCGAGTTCAATGGACGTCAGGACTGATATAAATGCAAAAATAGCCGCGTAATACGCGAGATCAAACAAAGTCTGACCTAAATAAGGTGGAAAAGTAATGGGCGAATTCTTAGTACAGAATTTTTATATAAATTGGCCTAGTAAAGCGCGAGATCTTCGGACTCTGGCTTAAAATTATGTGGCCAAGTAATGCGCGAGTTCAATGGACGTCAGGACTGATATAAATGCAAAAATAGCCGCGTAATACGTGAGATCAAACGAAATCTGACCTAAAAAAGGTGGCAAAGTAATGCGCGAATTCTTAGTACAGAATTTTTATATAAAGTGGCCAAGTAATGCGCGAGCTCTTCGGACTCTGGCTTAAAATTATGTGGCCAAGTAATGCGCGAGTTCAATGGACGTCAGGACTGATATAAATGCAAAAATAGCCGCGTAATACGCGAGATCAAACGAAATCTGACCTAAATAAGGTGGCAAAGTAATGCGCCAATTCTTAGTACAGAATTTTTATATATAAAGTGGCCAAGTAATGCGCGAGTTTAATTGACGTCAGGACTGATATGAATACAAAACTAGGCGCGTAATACGCGAGATCAAACGAAATCTGACCTAAATAAGGTGGCAAAGTAATGCTCGAATTCTTAGGGGTATAAGAATTTTTATAAAGTGGCCAAAAAATAATAATTAACGCGTAGGCTCGTTATACTCTGACCTGAATAAAGCGGCCAAGTAATGCTCGAGCACTTCGGACTCAGATTTTCAGTAAGGTGGCCAAGTAATGCTCGAGTTCAATGGACGTCAGGACTGATATAAATGCAAAAATAGCTGCGTAATACGCGAGATAAAACAAAGTCTGACCTAAATAAGGTGGCAAAGTACTGCGCGAGCTCTTCGGACTCTGGCTTAAAATTATGTCGCCAAGTAATGCGCGAGTTCAATGGACGTCAGGACTGATATAAATACAAAAATAGCCGCGTAATACGCGAGTTGAACGAAGTCTGATCTGATAAGAGTGGCCAAGTAATGCGCGAATTCTTAGGGGTATAGGAATTTTTATAAAGTGGCCAAAAAATAATAATTAACGCGTAGGCTCGTTATACTCTGACCTGAATAAAGGGGCCAAGTAATGCGCGAGCTCTTCGGACTCTGTGTTTAATTAAGGTGGCCAAGTAATGCGCGAGTTCAATGGACGTCAGGACTGATATAAATGCAAAAATAGCCGCGTAATACGCGAGATCAGACGAAATCTGACCTAAATAAGGTGGAAAAGTAATGCGCGAATTCTTAGTACAGAATTTTTATATAAAGTGGCCAAGTAATGCGCGATGTCTTCGGACTCTGGCTTAACATTATGTGGCAAATTAATGCGCGAGTTCAATGGTCGTCAGGTCTGATATAATTTCACAAAAAGCCGCGTAATACGCGAGATCAAACAAATTCTGACCTAAATAAGGTGGCACAGTAATGCGCGAGCTCTTCGGACTCTGGCTTAACATTATGTGGCCAAGTAATGCGCGAGTTCAATGGACGTCAGGACTGATACAAATTCACAAAAAGCCGCGTAATACGCGAGATCAAACAAAGTCTGACCTAAATAAGGTGGCAAAGTACTGCGCGAGCTCCTCGGACTCTGGCTTAAAATTATGTGGCCAAGTAATGCGCGAGTTCAATGGACGTCAGGACTGATATAAATACAAAAATAGCCGCGTAATACGCGAGATCAAGCAAAGTCTGACCTAAATAAGGTGGCAAAGTAATGAGAGAAATCTTAGTACACAAATTTTATATAAAGTGGCCAAGTAATGCGCGAGCTCTTCGGACTCTGGCTTAAAATTATGTGGCCAAGTAATGCGCGAGCTCTTCGGACTCTGGCTTAACATTATGTGGCCAAGTAATGCTCGAGTTCAATGGACGTCAGGACTGATATAAATGCAAAAATAGCCGCGTAATACGCGAGATCAAACAAAGTCTGACCTAAAAAAGGTGGCAAAGTAATGCGCGAATTCTTAGTACAGAATTTTTATATAAATTGGCCAAGTAATGCGCGAGCTCTTCGGACTCTGGCTTAAAATTATGTGGCCAAGTAATGCGCGAGTTCAATGGACGTCAGGACTGATATAAATGCAAAAATAGCCGCGTAATACGCGAGATCAAAGCAAAGTCTGACCTAAATAAGGTGGCAAAGTAATGCGCCAATTTTTAGTACAGAATTTTTATATATAAAGTGGCCAAGTAATGCGCGAGTTTAATGGACGTCAGGACTGATATAACTGCAAAACTAGCCGCGTAATACGCTAGATCATACGAAATCTGACCTTAATTAGGTGGCCATGTAATGCGCTAGTTCAATGGACGTAAGGACTTATATAAATCCAAAAATAGCCGCGTAATACGCGAGTTGAACGAAGTCTGATCTGATAAGAGTGGCCAAGTAATGCGCGAATTCTTAGGGGTATAAGAATTTTTATAAAGTGGCCAAAAAATAATAATTAACGCGTAGGCTCGTTATACTCTGCCCTGGAAAAGCGGCCAAGTAATGCGAGAGCACTTCGGACTCAGATTTTCAGTAAGGTGGTCAAGTAATGCGCGAGTTCAATGGACGTCAGGACTGATATAAATGCAAAAATAGCCGCGTAATACGCGAGATCAAACAAAGTCTGACCTAAATAAGGTGGCAAAGTACTGCGCGAGCTCCTCGGACTCTGGCTTAAAATTATGTGGCCAAGTAATGCGCGAGTTCAATGGACGTCAGGACTGATATAAATACAAAAATAGCCGCGTAATACGCGAGATCAAGCAAAGTCTGACCTAAATAAGGTGGCAAAGTAATGCGCGAATTCTTAGTACAGAATTTTTATATAAAGTGGCCAAGTATTGCGCGAGCTCTTCGGACTCTGGCTTAAAATTATGTGGTCAAGTAATGCGCGAGCTCTTCGGACTCTGGCTTAAAATTATGTGGCCAAGTAATGCGCGAGTTCAA
Organism: Diplolepis rosae; assembly: GCA_030998225.1. Lineage (NCBI taxonomy): Eukaryota > Metazoa > Arthropoda > Insecta > Hymenoptera > Diplolepididae > Diplolepis > Diplolepis rosae. The sequence continues at coordinate 2,221,102 of JAPYXD010000161.1, forward strand.
TGGACGTCAGGACTGATATAAATGCACAAAAAGCCGCGTAATACGCGAGATCAAACAAAGTCTGACCTAAATAAGGTGGCACAGTACTGCGCGACCTCTTCGGACTCTGGCTTACAATTATGTGGCCAAGTAATGCGCGAGTTCAATGGACGTCAGGACTGATACAAATGCACAAAAAGCCGCGTAATACGCGAGATCAAACAAAGTCTGACCTAAATAAGGTGGCACAGTAATGCGCGAGCTCTTCGGACTCTGGTTTAAAATTATGTGGCCAAGTAATGCGCGAGTTCAATGGACGTCAGGACTGATACAAATGCACAAAAAGCCGCGTAATACGCGAGATCAAACAAAGTTTGACCTAAATAAGGTTGCAAAGTAATGCGCGAATTCTTAGTACAGAATTTTTATATATAAAGTGGCCAAGTAATGCGCGAGTTTAATGGACGTCAGGACTGATATGAATACAAAAATAGGGGCGTAATACGCGAGTTGAACGCAGTCTGACCTGAAAAGAGTGGCCAAGTAATGCGCGAATTCTTAGGGGTATAAGAATTTTTATAAAGTGGCCAAAAAATAATAATTAACACTTAGGGTCCTTAGACTCTGACCTGAATAAAGCGGCCAAGTAATGAGCGAGCACTTCGGACTCAGATTTTCAGTAATGTGGCCAAGTAATGCGCGAGTTCAATGGACGTCAGGACTGATATAAATGCAAAAATAGCCGCGTAATACGCGAGATCAAACAAAGTCTGACCTAAATAAGGTGGCAAAGAAGTGCGCGAGCTCTTCGGACTCTGGCTTAAAATTATGTGGCCAAGTAATGCGCGAGTTCAATGGACGTCAGGACTGATATAAATACAAAAATAGCCGCGTAATACGCGAGTTGAACGAAGTCTGATCTGAAAAGAGTGGCCAAGTAATGCGCCACCTCCTAGGGGTATAAGAATTTTTATACAGTGGCCTAAAAACAATAATTAACCCGTAGGCTAGTTATACTCCGACCTCCACCAAGCGCCCAAGTAATGCGCGAGCACTTCGGACTCTGATTTTCAGTAAGGTGGCCAAGTAATGCGCGAGTTCAATGGACGTTAGGACTGATATAAATGCAAAACTAGCAGCGCAATACGCGAGATCAAACAAAGTCTGACCTAAAAAAGGTGGCAAAGAAGTGCGCGAGCTCTTCGGACTCTGGCTTAAAATTATGTGGCCAAGTAATGCGCGAGTTCAATGGACGTCAGGACTGATATATATACAAAAATAGCCGCGTAATTCGCGAGTTGAACGAAGTCTGATCTGATAAGATTGGCCAAGTAATGCGCGAATTCTTAGGGGTATAAGAATTTTTATAAAGTGGCCAAAAAATAATAATTAACACTTAGGGTCCTTAGACTCTGACCTGAATAAAGTGGCCAAGTAATACGCGAGCACTTCGGACTCAGATTTTCAGTAAGGTGGCCAAGTAATGCGCGAGTGCAAAGGACGTTAGGACTGATATAAATGCAAAAATAGCAGCGTAATACGCGAGATCAAACAAAGTCTGACCTAAATAAGGTGGCAAAGAAGTGCGCGAGCTCTTCGGACTCTGGCTTAAAATTATGTGGCCAAGTAATGCGCGAGTTCAATGGACGTCAGGACTGATATAAATACAAAAATAGCCGCGTAATACGCGAGTTGAACGAAGTCTGATCTGATAAGAGTGGCCAAGTAATGCGCGAATTCTTAGGGGTATAAGAATTTTTATAAAGTGGCCAAAAAATAATAATTAACGCGTAGGCTAGTTATACTCTGACCTGAATAAAGTGGCCAAGTAATGCGCGAGCTCTTCGGACTCTGATTTTCAGTAAGGTGGCCAAGTAATGCGCGAGTTCAATGGACGTTAGGACTGATATAAATGCAAAACTAGCAGCGCAATACGCGAGATCAAACAAAGTCTGACCTAAAAAAGGTGGCAAAGTAATGCGCGAGCTCCTCGGACTCTGGCTTAAAATTATGTAGCCAAGTAATGCGCGAGTTCAATGGACATCAGGACTGATATAAATGCAAAAATAGCCGCGTAATACGCGAAATCAAACAAAGTCTGACCTAAATAAGGTGGCACAGTAATGCGCGAACTCTTCGGACTCTGGTTTAAAATTATGTGGCCAAGTAATGCGCGAGTTCAATGGACGTCAGGACTGATATAAATGCACAAGAAGCCGCGTAATACGCGAGATCAAACAAAGTCTGACCTAAATAAGGTGGAAAAGTAATGCGCGAATTCTTAGTACAGAATTTTTATATAAAGTGGCCAAGTAATGCGCGAGCTCTTCGGACTCTGGCTTAAAATTATGTGGCCAAGTAATGCGCGAGCTCTTCGGACTCTGGCTTAAAATTATGTGGCCAAGTAATGAGCGAGTTCAATGGACGTCAGGACTGATATAAATGCACAAGAAGCCGCGTAATACGCGAGATCAAACAAAGTCTGACCTAAATAAGGTGGAAAAGTAATGCGCGAACTCTTCGGACTCTGGTTTAAAATTATGTGGCCAAGTAATGCGCGAGTTCAATGGACGTCAGGACTGATACAAATGCACAAAAAGCCGCGTAATACGCGAGATCAAACAAAGTCTGACCTAAATAAGGTGGCAAAGTAATGCGCGAATTCTTAGTACAGAATTTTTATATATAAAGTGGCCAAGTAATGCGCGAGTTTAATGGACGTCAGGACTGATATGAATACAAAAATAGGGGCGTAATACGCGAGTTGAACGCAGTCTGACCTGAAAAGAGTGGCCAAGTAATGCGCGAATTCTTAGGGGTATAAGAATTTTTATAAAGTGGCCAAAAAATAATAATTAACACTTAGGGTCCTTAGACTCTGACCTGAATAAAGCGGCCAAGTAATGCGCGAGCACTTCGGACTCAGATTTTCAGTAAGGTGGCCAAGTAATGCGCGAGTTCAATGGACGTCAGGACTGATATAAATGCAAAAATAGACGCGTAATACGCGAGATCAAACAAAGTCTGACCTAAATAAGGTGGCAAAGAAGTGCGCGAGCTCTTCGGACTCTGGCTTAAAATTATGTGGCCAAGTAATGCGCGAGTTCAATGGACGTCAGGACTGATATAAATGCACAAAATGCCGCGTAATACGCGTGATCAAACAAAGTCTGACCTAAATAAGGTGGCAAATTAATGCGCGAATTCTTAGTACAGGATTTTTATATAAAGTGGCCAAGTAATGCGCGAGCTCTTCGGACTCTTGCTTAAAATTATGTGGCCAAGTCATGCGCGAGCTCTTCGGACTCTGGCTTAACATTATGTGGCCAAGTAATGCGCGAGTTCAATGGACGTCAGGACTGATATAAATGCAAAAATAGCCGCGTAATACGCGAGATGAAACCAATTCTTACCAAAATAAGGTGGAAAAGTACTGCGCGAATTCTTAGTACAGAATTTTTATATAAAGTGGCCAAGTAATGCGCGAGCACTTCGGACTCTGATTTTCAGTAAGGTGGCCAAGTAACGCGCGAGTTCAATGGACGTCAGGACTGATATAAATGCAAAAATAGCCGCGTAATACGCGAGATCAAACGAAATCTGACCTAAATAAGGTGGCAAAGTAATGCGCGAATTCTTAGTACAGAATTTTTATATAAAGTGGCCAAGTAATGCGCGAGCTCTTCGGACTCTGGCTTAAACTGAGGTGGCCAAGTAATGCGCGAGCTCTTCGGACTCTGGCTTAAAATTATGTGGCCAAGTAATGCGCGAGTTCAATGGACGTCAGGACTGATATAAATGCAAAAATAGCCGCGTAATACGCGAGATCAAACAAAGTCTGACCTAAATAAGGTGGCAAAGTAATGCGCGAGCTCCTTGGACTCTGGCTTAAAATTATGTGGCCAAGTAATGCGCGAGTTCAATGGACGTCAGGACTGATATAAATGCAAAAATAGCCGCGTAATACGCGAGATCAATCAAAGTCTGACCTAAATAAGGTGGCAAAGTAATGCGCGAATTCTTAGTACAGAATTTTTATATATAAAGTGGCCAAGTAATGCGCGAGTTTAATGGACGTCAGGACTGATATGAATACAAAAATAGGCGCGTAATACGCGAGATCAAACGAAATCTGACCTAAATAAGGTGGCAAAGTAATGCGCGAATTCTTAGGGGTATAAGAATTTTTATAAAGTGGCCAAAAAACAATAATTAACGCGTAGGCTCGTTATACTCTGACCTGAATAAAGCGGCCAAGTAATGCGCGAGCACTTCGGACTCTGATTTTCAGTAAGGTGGCCAAGTAATGCGCGAGTTCAATGGACGTCAGGACTGATATAAATGCAAAAAAAGCCGCGTAATACGCGAGATCAAACGAAATCTGACCTAAATAAGGTGGAAAAGTAATGCGTGAATTCTTAGTACAGAATTTTTATATAAAGTGGCCAAGTAATGCGCGAACTCTTCGGACTCTGGCTTAACATTATGTGGCCAAGTAATGCGCGAGTTCAATGGACTTCAGGACTGATATAAGTGCACAAAAAGCCGCGTAATACGCGAGATCAAACAAATTCTGACCTAAATAAGGTGGCAAAGTACTGCGCGAGCTCTTGCGAATCTGGCTTTAAATTATGTGGCCAAGTAATGCGCGAGTTCAATCGACGTCAGGACTGACATAAATGCAATAATAGCCGCGTAATACGCGAGATCAAACAAAGTCTGACCTAAATAAGGTGGCAAAGTAATGCGCGAATTCTTAGTACAGAATTTTAATATAAAGTGGCCAAGTAATGCGCGAGCTCTTCGGACTCTGGCTTAAAATAATGTGGCCAAGTAATGCGCGAGCTCTTCGGACTCAGGCTTAACATTCTGTGGCTAATTATTGCGCGATGTCAATGGACGTCAGGACTGATATAAATGCAAAAATAGCCGCGTAATACGCGAGATCAAACGAAATCTGTCCTAAAAAAGGTGGCAAAGTAATGCGCGAATTCTTAGTACAGGATTTTTATATAAATTGGCCAAGTAATGCGCGAGCTCTTCGGACTCTGGCTTAAAATTATGTGGCCAAGTAATGCGCGAGTTCAATGGACGTCAGGACTGATATAAATGCAAAAATAGCCGCGTAATACGCGAGATCAAGCAAAGTCTGACCTAAATAAGGTGGCAAGGTAATGCGCCAATTTTTAGTACAGAATTTTTATATATAAAGTTGCCAAGTAATGCGCGAGTTTAATGGACGTCAGGACTGATATAAATGCAAAACTTGCCGTGTAATACGCGAGATCAATACGAAATCTGACCTAAATAAGGTGGCAAAGTAATGCGCGAGTTCAATGGACGTCAGGACTGATATAAATACAAAAAAAGGCGCGTAATACGAGAGTTGAACGCAGTCTGACCTGAAAAGAGTGGCCAAGTAATGCGCGAATTCTTAGGGGTATAAGAATTTTTATAAAGTGGCCAAAAAATAATAATTAACGCGTAGGCTCGTTATACTCTGACCTGAAAAAAGCGGCCAAGTAATGCGAGAGCACTTCGGACTCAGATTTTCAGTAAGGTGGTCAAGTAATGCGCGAGTTCAATGGACGTCAGGACTGATATAAATGCAAAAATAGCCGCGTAATACGCGAGATCAAACAAAGTCTGACCTAAATACGGTGGCAAAGTACTGCGCGAGCTCCTCGGACTCTGGCTTAAAATTATGTGGCCAAGTAATGCGCGAGTTCAATGGACGTCAGGACTGATATAAATACAAAAATAGCCGCGTAATACGCGAGATCAAGCAAAGTCTGACCTAAATAAGGTGGCAAAGTAATGCGCGAATTCTTAGTACAGAATTTTTATATAAAGTGGCCAAGTAATGCGCGAGCTCTTCGGACTCTGGCTTAAAATTATGTGGCCAAGTAATGCGCGAGCTCTTCGGACTCTGGCTTAAAATTATGTGGCCAAGTAATGCGTGAGTTCAATGGACGCCAGGACTGATATAAATGCACAAATAGCCGCGTAATACGCGAGATCAAACAAAGTCTGACCTAAATAAGGTGGCACAGTAATGCGCGAGCTCTTCGGACTCTGGTTTAAAATTATGTGGCCAAGTAATGCGCGAGTTCAATGGACGTCAGGACTGATACAAATGCACAAAAAGCCGCGTAATACGCGAGATCAAACAAAGTCTGACCTAAATAAGGTGGCACAGTAATGCGCGAGCTCTTCGGACTCTGGTTTAAAATTATGTGGCCAAGTAATGCGCGAGTTCAATGGACGTCAGGACTGATACAAATGCACAAAAAGCCGCGTAATACGCGAGATCAAACAAAGTTTGACCTAAATAAGGTGGCAAAGTAATGCGCGAATTCTTAGTACAGAATTTTTATATATAAAGTGGCCAAGTAATGCGCGAGTTTAATGGACGTCAGGACTGATATGAATACAAAAATAGGGGCGTAATACGCGAGTTGAACGCAGTCTGACCTGAAAAGAGTGGCCAAGTAATGCGCGAATTCTTAGGGGTATAAGAATTTTTATAAAGTGGCCAAAAAATAATAATTATCACTTAGGGTCCTTAGACTCTGACCTGAATAAAGCGGCCAAGTAATGAGCGAGCACTTCGGACTCAGATATTCAGTAAGGTGGCCAAGTAATGCGCGAGTTCAATGGACGTCAGGACTGATATAAATGCAAAAATAGCCGCGCAATACGCGAGATCAAACAAAGTCTGACCTAAATAAGGTGGCAAAGAAGTGCGCGAGCTCTTCGGACTCTGGCTTAAAATTATGTGGCCAAGTAATGCGCGAGTTCAATGGACGTCAGGACTGATATAAATACAAAAATAGCCGCGTAATTCGCGAGTGGAACGCTGTCTGATCTGATAAGATTGGCAATGTAATGCGAGAATTATTAGGTGTATAAGAATCTTTATAAATTGGCCAAAAAATAATAATTAACACTTAGGGTCCTTAGACTCTGACCTGAATAAACCGGCCAAGTAATGCGCGAGAACTTAGGACTAAGATATACAGTAAGGTGGCCAAGTAATGCGCGAGTTCACTGGACGTTAGGACTGATATAAATGCAAAAATAGCCGGGTAATACGCGAGATTAAACAAAGTCTGACCTAAATAAGGTGGCAAAGAAGTGCGCGAATTCTTAGGGGTATAAGAATTTTTATAAAGTGGCCAAAAAATAATAATTAACGCGTAGGCTAGTTATACTCTGACCTGCATAAAGCGGCCAAGTAATGCGCGAGCACTTCGGACGATGATATGCAGAAAGGTGGCACAGTCATGCGCGAGTTAAATTGACGGTAGGCCTGATATAAATTCAAAGCTAGCCGCGTAATACGCGAGATCAGACGAAATCTGACCTAAATAAGGTGTAAAAGTAATGCGCGAATTCTTAGTACAGAATTTTTATATAAAGTGGCCAAGTAATGCGCAAGCTCTTCGGACTCTGGCTTAAAATTATGTGGCCAAGTAATGCGCGAGCTCTTCGGACTCTGGCTAAACATTATGTGGCCAAGTAATGCGCGAGTACAATGGTCGTCAGGACTGATATAGGTGAACAAAAAGCAGAGTAATACGCGAGATCAAACAAAGTCTGACCTAAATAAGGTGGCACAGTAATGCGCGAGCTCTTCGGACTCTGGTTTAAAATTATGTGGCCAAGTAATGCGCGAGTTCAATGGACGTCAGGACTGATACAAATGCACAAAAAGCGGCGTAATACGCGAGATCAAACCAAGTGTGCCCTAACTAATGTGGCAAAGTAATGCGCGAATTCTTAGTACAGAATTTTAATATAAAGTGGCCAAGTAATGCGCGAGTTCAATGGACGTCAGGACTGATATAAATACAAAAATAGGCACGTAATACGCGAGTTGAACGCAGTCTGACCTGAAAAGAGTGGCCAAGTAATGCGCGAATTCTTAGGGGTATAAGAATTTTTATAAAGTGGCCAAAACATAATAATAATTAAAACTTAGGGTCCTTAGACTCTGACCTGAATAAAGCGGCCAAGTAATGCGCGAGCACTTCGGACTCAGATATTCAGTAAGGTGGACAAGTAATGCGCGAGTTCAATGGACGTCAGGACTGATATAAATGCAAAAATAGACGCGTAATACGCGAGATCAAACAAAGTCTGACCTAAATAAGGTGGCAAAGAAGTGCGCGAGCTCTTCGGACTCTGGCTTAAAATTATGTGGCCAAGTAATGCGCGAGTTCAATGGACGTCAGGACTGATATAAATGCACAAAAAGCCGCGTAATACGCGAGATCAAACAAAGTCTGACCTAAATAAGGTGGCAAAGTAATGCGCGAATTCTTAGTACAGAATTTTTATATAAAGTGGCCAAGTAATGCGCGAGCTCTTCGGACTCTGGCTTAAAATTATGTGGCCAAGTCATGCGCGAGCTCTTCGGACTCTGGCTTAACATTATGTGGCCAAGTAATGCGCAAGTTCAATGGACGTCAGGACTGATATAAATGCAAAAATAGCCGCGTAATACGCGAGATCAAACGAAATCTGACCTAAATAAGGTGGCAAAGTAATGCGCGAATTCTTAGTACAGAATTTTTATATAAAGTGGCCAAGTAATGCGCGAGCACTTCGGACTCTGATTTTCAGTAAGGTGGCCAAGTAACGCGCGAGTTCAATGGACGTCAGGACTGATATAAATGCAAAAATAGCCGCGTAATACGCGAGATCAGACGAAATCTGACCTAAATAAGGTGGAAAAGTAATGCGCGAATTCTTAGTACAGAATTTTTATATAAAGTGGCCAAGTAATGCGCGAGCTCTTCGGACTCTGGCTTAAAATGATGTGGCCAAGTAATGCGCGAGCTCTTCGGACTCTGGCTTAAAATTATGTGGCCAAGTAATGAGCGAGTTCAATGGACGTCAGGACTGATATAAATGCAAAAATAGCCGCGTAGTACGCGAGATCAAACAAAGTCTGACCTAAATAAGGTGGCAAAGTAATGCGCGAGCTCCTTGGACTCTGGCTTAAAATTATGTGGCCAAGTAATGCGCTAGTTCAATGGACGTCAGGACTGATATAAATGCAAAAATAGCCGCGTAATACGCGAGATCAAGCAAAGACTGACCGAAATAAGGTGGCAAAGTAATGCGCGAATTCTTAGTACAGAATTTTTATATAAAGTGGTCAAGTAATGCGCGAGATCAATGGACGTCAGGACTGATATAAATGCAAAAATAGCCGCGTAATACGCGAAATCAAACGAAGTCTGACCTAAATAAGGAGGCAAAGTAATGCGCGAATTCTTAGGAGTATAAGAATTTTTATAAAGTGGCCAATATAATAATTAACGCGTAGGCTCGTTATACTCTGACCTGAATAAAGCGGCCAAATAATGCGCGAGCACTTCGGACTCTGATTTTCAGTAAGGTGGCCAAGTAATGCGCGAGTTCAATGGACGTCAGGACTGATATAAATGCAAAAATAGCCGCGTAATACGCGAGATCAAACAAAGTCTGACCTAAATAAGGTGGAAAAGTAATGCGCGAATTCTTAGTACAGAATTTTTATATAAATTGGCCTAGTAATGCGCGAGCTCTTCGGACTCTGGCTTAAAATTATGTGGCCAAGTAATGCGCGAGTTCAATGGACGTCAGGACTGATATAAATGCAAAAATAGCCGCGTAATACGCGAGATCAAACGAAATCTGACCTAAAAAAGGTGGCAAAGTAATGCGCGAATTCTTAGTACAGAATTTTTATATAAAGTGGCCAAGTAATGCGCGAGCTCTTCGGACTCTGGCTTAAAATTATGTGGCCAAGTAATGCGCGAGTTCAATGGACGTCAGGACTGACATAAATGCAATAATAGCCGCGTAATACGCGAGATCAAGCAAAGTCTGACCTAAATAAGGTGGCAAGGTAATGCGCCAATTTTTAGTACAGAATTTTTATATATAAAGTTGCCAAGTAATGCGCGAGTTTAATGGACGTCAGGACTGACATAAATGCAAAAATAGCCGTGTAATACGCGAGATCAATACGAAATCTGACCTAAATAAGGTGGCAAAGTAATGCGCGAGTTCAATGGACGTCAGGACTGATATAAATACAAAAAAAGGCGCGTAATACGAGAGTTGAACGCAGTCTGACCTGAAAAGAGTGGCCAAGTAATGCGCGAATTCTTAGGGGTATAAGAATTTTTATAAAGTGGCCAAAAAATAATAATTAACGCGTAGGCTCGTTATACTCTGACCTGAAAAAAGCGGCCAAGTAATGCGAGAGCACTTCGGACTCAGATTTTCAGTAAGGTGGTCAAGTAATGCGCGAGTTCAATGGACGTCAGGACTGATATAAATGCAAAAATAGCCGCGTAATACGCGAGATCAAACAAAGTCTGACCTAAATACGGTGGCAAAGTACTGCGCGAGCTCCTCGGACTCTGGCTTAAAATTATGTGGCCAAGTAATGCGCGAGTTCAATGGACGTCAGGACTGATATAAATACACAAATAGACGCGTAATACGCGAGATCAAGCAAAGTCTGACCTAAATAAGGAGGCAAAGTAATGCGCGAATTCTTAGTACAGGATTTTTATATAAAGTGGCCAAGTAATGCGCGAGCTCTTCGGACTCTGGCTTAAAATTATGTGGCCAAGTAATGCGCGAGCTCTTCGGACTCTGGCTTAAAATTATGTGGCCAAGTAATTCGTGAGTTCAATGGACGCCAGGACTGATATAAATGCAAAAATAGCCGCGTAATACGCGAGATCAAACAAAGTCTGACCTAAATAAGGTGGCACAGTAATGCGCGAGCTCTTCGGACTCTGGTTTAAAATTATGTGGCCAAGTAATGCGCGAGTTCAATGGACGTCAGGACTGATACAAATGCACAAAAAGCCGCGTAATACGCGAGATCAAACAAAGTCTGACCTAAATAAGGTGGCACAGTAATGCGCGAGCTCTTCGGACTCTGGTTTAAAATTATGTGGCCAAGTAATGCGCGAGTTCAATGGACGTCAGGACTGATACAAATGCACAAAAAGCCGCGTAATACGCGAGATCAAACAAAGTTTGACCTAAATAAGGTGGCAAAGTAATGCGCGAATTCTTAGTACAGAATTTTTATATATAAAGTGGCCAAGTAATGCGCGAGTTTAATGGACGTCAGGACTGATATGAATACAAAAATAGGGGCGTAATACGCGAGTTGAACGCAGTCTGACCTGAAAAGAGTGGCCAAGTAATGCGCGAATTCTTAGGGGTATAAGAATTTTTATAAAGTGGCCAAAAAATAATAATTATCACTTAGGGTCCTTAGACTCTGACCTGAATAAAGCGGCCAAGTAATGAGCGAGCACTTCGGACTCAGATATTCAGTAAGGTGGCCAAGTAATGCGCGAGTTCAATGGACGTCAGGACTGATATAAATGCAAAAATAGCCGCGCAATACGCGAGATCAAACAAAGTCTGACCTAAATAAGGTGGCAAAGAAGTGCGCGAGCTCTTCGGACTCTGGCTTAAAATTATGTGGCCAAGTAATGCGCGAGTTCAATGGACGTCAGGACTGATATAAATACAAAAATAGCCGCGTAATTCGCGAGTTGAACGAAGTCTGATCTGATAAGATTGGCCAAGTAATGCGCGAATTCTTAGGGGTATAAGAATTTTTATAAAGTGGCCAAAAAATAATAATTAACACTTAGGGTCCTTAGACTCTGACCTGAATAAAGCGGCCAAGTAATGCGCGAGCTCTTCGGACTCAGATTTTCAGTAAGGTGGCCAAGTAATGCGCGAGTTCAATGGACGTAAGGACTGATATAAATGCAAAAATAGCCGGGTAATACGCGAGATTAAACAAAGTCTGACCTAAATAAGGTGGCAAAGAAGTGCGCGAATTCTTAGGGGTATAAGAATTTTTATAAAGTGGCCAAAAAATAATAATTAACGCGTAGGCTAGTTATACTCTGACCTGCATAAAGCGGCCAAGTAATGCGCGAGCACTTCGGACTCTGATTTTCAGTAAGGTGGCCAAGTAATGCGCGAGTTCAATGGACGTTAGGACTGATATAAATGCAAAACTAGCCGCGTAATACGCGAGATCAGACGAAATCTGACCTAAATAAGGTGTAAAAGTAATGCGCGAATTCTTAGTACAGAATTTTTATATAAAGTGGCCAAGTAATGCGCAAGCTCTTCGGACTCTGGCTTAAAATTATGTGGCCAAGTAATGCGCGAGCTCTTCGGACTCTGGCTTAACATTATGTGGCCAAGTAATGCGCGAGTTCAATGGACGTCAGGACTGATATAAATGCACAAAAAGCCGCGTAATACGCGAGATCAAACAAAGTCTGACCTAAATAAGGTGGCACAGTAATGCGCGAGCTCTTCGGACTCTGGTTTAAAATTATGTGGCCAAGTAATGCGCGAGTTCAATGGACGTCAGGACTGATACAAATGCACAAAAAGCCGCGTAATACGCGAGATCAAACAAAGTCTGACCTAAATAAGGTGGCAAAGTAATGCGCGAATTCTTAGTACAGAATTTTTATATATAAAGTGGCCAAGTAATGCGCGAGTTTAATGGACGTCAGGACTGATATGAATACAAAAATAGGGGCGTAATACGCGAGTTGAACGCAGTCTGACCTGAAAAGAGTGGCCAAGTAATGCGCGAATTCTTAGGGGAATAAGAATTTTTATAAAGTGGCCCAAAAATCATAATAAACACTTAGGGTCCGTCGACTCTGACCTCCATAAAGCGGCCAACTAATGCGCGAGCACATCGGACTCAGATATTCAGTAAGGTGGACAAGTAATGCGCGAGTTCAATGGACGTCAGGACTGATATAAATGCAAAAATAGACGCGTAATACGCGAGATCAAACAAAGTCTGACCTAAATAAGGTGGCAAAGAAGTGCGCGAGCTCTTCGGACTCTGGCTTAAAATTATGTGGCCAAGTAATGCGCGAGTTCAATGGACGTCAGGACTGATATAAATGCACAAAAAGCCGCGTAATACGCGAGATCAAACAAAGTCTGACCTAAATAAGGTGGCAAAGTAATGCGCGAATTCTTAGTACAGAATTTTTATATAAAGTGGCCAAGTAATGCGCTATCTCTTCGGACTCTGGATTAAAATTATGTGGCCTAGTCATGAGCGAGCTCTTCGGAATCTTTTTTACAGTATTGTGGCCAAGTAATGCGCGAGTTCAATGGACGTCAGGACTGATATAAATGCAAAAATAGCCGCGTAATACGAGATATCAAACGAAATCTGACCTAAATAAGGTGGAAAAGTAATGCGCGAATTCTTAGTACAGGATTTTTATATAAAGGGGCCAAGTAATGCGCGAGCACTTCGGACTCTGATTTTCAGTAAGGTGGCCAAGTAATGCGCGAGTTCAATGGACGTCAGGACTGATATAAATGCAAAAATAGCCGCGTAATACGCGAGATCAAAGTCTGACCTAAATAAGGTGCCAAAGTAATGCGCGAATTCTTAGTACAGAATTTTTCTATAAAGTGGTCCAGTAATGCGCGAGCTCTTCGGACTCTGGCTTAAAATGATGTGGCCAAGTAATGCGCGAGCTCTTCGGACTCTGGCTTAAAATTATGTGGCCAAGTAATGCGCGAGTTCAATGGACGTCAGTACTGATATAAATGCAAAAATAGCCGCGTAATACGCGAGATCAAACAAAGTCTGACCTAAATAAGGTGGCAAAGTAATGCGCGAGCTCCTTGGACTCTGGCTTAAAATTATGTGGCCAAGTAATGCGCTAGTTCAATGGACGTCAGGACTGATATAAATGCAAAAATAGCCGCGTAATACGCGAGATCAAGCAAAGTCTGACCGAAATAAGGTGGCAAAGTAATGCGCGAATTCTTAGTACAGAATTTTTATATATAAAGTGGCCAAGTAATGCGCGAGTTTAATGGACGTCAGGACTGATATAAATGCAAAAATAGCCGCGTAATACGCGAAATCAAACGAAGTCTGACCTAAATAAGGAGGCAAAGTAATGCGCGAATTCTTAGGAGTATAAGAATTTTTATAAAGTGGCCAATATAATAATTAACGCGTAGGCTCGTTATACTCTGACCTGAATAAAGCGGCCAAATAATGCGCGAGCACTTCGGACTCTGATTTTCAGTAAGGTGGCCAAGTAATGCGCGAGTTCAATGGACGTCAGGACTGATATAAATGCAAAAATAGCCGCGTAATACGCGAGATCAAACGAAGTCTGACCTAAATAAGTTTGAAAATACATGGGCGAATTCTTAGTAAAGAATTTTTATATAAAGTGGCCTAGTAATGCGCGAGCTCTTCGGACTCTGGCTTAAAATTATGTGGCCAAGTAATGCGCGAGTTCAATGGACGTCAGGACTGATATAAATGCAAAAATAGCCGCGTAATACGCGAGATCAAACGAAATCTGACCTAAATAAGGTGGCAAAGTAATGCGCGAATTCTTAGTACAGAATTTTTATATAAAGTGGCCAAGTAATGCGCGAGCTCTTCGGACTCTGGCTTAAAATTATGTGGCCAAGTAATGCGCGAGCTCTTCGGACTCTGGCTTAAAATTATGTGGCCAAGTAATGCGCGAGTTCAATGGACGTCAGGACTGATATAAATGCAAAAATAGCCGCGTAATACGCGAGATCAAACAAAGTCTGACCTAAATAAGGTGGCACAGTAATGCGCGAGCTCTTCGGACTCTGGTTTAAAATTATGTGGCCAAGTAATGCGCGAGTTCAATGGACGTCAGGACTGATACAAATGCACAAAAAGCCGCGTAATACGCGAGATCAAACAAAGTCTGACCTAAATAAGGTGGCACAGTAATGCGCGAGCTCTTCGGACTCTGGTTTAAAATTATGTGGCCAAGTAATGCGCGAGTTCAATGGACGTCAGGACTGATACAAATGCACAAAAAGCCGCGTAATACGCGAGATCAAACAAAGTTTGACCTAAATAAGGTGGCAAAGTAATGCGCGAATTCTTAGTACAGAATTTTTATATATAAAGTGGCCAAGTAATGCGCGAGTTTAATGGACGTCAGGACTGGATATGAATACAAAAATAGGGGCGTAATACGCGAGTTGAACGCAGTCTGACCTGAAAAGAGTGGCCAAGTAATGCGCGAATTCTTAGGGGTATAAGAATTTTTATAAAGTGGCCAAAAAATAATAATTATCACTTAGGGTCCTTAGACTCTGACCTGAATAAAGCGGCCAAGTAATGAGCGAGCACGTCGGACAAAGATTCTCAGAAAGGTGCCCCTGAAATGCGCGAGTTCTAGGGACGTCAGGACTGATATAAATGCAAAAATAGCCGCGCAATACGCGAGATCAAACAAAGTCTGACCTAAATAAGGTGGCAAAGAAGTGCGCGAGCTCTTCGGACTCTGGCTTAAAATTATGTGGCCAAGTAATGCGCGAGTTCAATGGACGTCAGGACTGATATAAATACAAAAATAGCCGCGTAATTCGCGAGTTGAACGAAGTCTGATCTGATAAGATTGGCCAAGTAATGCGCGAATTCTTAGGGGTATAAGAATTTTTATAAAGTGGCCAAAAAATAATAATTAACACTTAGGGTCCTTAGACTCTGACCTGAATAAAGCGGCCAAGTAATGCGCGAGCACTTCGGACTCAGATATTCAGTAAGGTGGCCAAGTAATGCGCGAGTTCAATGGACGTTAGGACTGATATAAATGCAAAAATAGCCGGGTAATACGCGAGATTAAACAAAGTCTGACCTAAATAAGGTGGCAAAGAAGTGCGCGAATTCTTAGGGGTATAAGAATTTTTATAAAGTGGCCAAAAAATAATAATTAACGCGTAGGCTAGTTATACTCTGACCTGCATAAAGCGGCCAAGTAATGCGCGAGCACTTCGGACTCTGATTTTCAGTAAGGTGGCCAAGTAATGCGCGAGTTCAATGGACGTTAGGACTGATATAAATGCAAAACTAGCCGCGTAATACGCGAGATCAGACGAAATCTGACCTAAATAAGGTGTAAAAGTAATGCGCGAATTCTTAGTACAGAATTTTTATATAAAGTGGCCAAGTAATGCGCAAGCTCTTCGGACTCTGGCTTAAAATTATGTGGCCAAGTAATGCGCGAGCTCTTCGGACTCTGGCTTAACATTATGTGGCCAAGTAATGCGCGAGTTCAATGGACGTCAGGACTGATATAAATGCACAAAAAGCCGCGTAATACGCGAGATCAAACAAAGTCTGACCTAAATAAGGTGGCACAGTAATGCGCGAGCTCTTCGGACTCTGGTTTAAAATTATGTGGCCAAGTAATGCGCGAGTTCAATGGACGTCAGGACTGATACAAATGCACAAAAAGCCGCGTAATACGCGAGATCAAACAAAGTCTGACCTAAATAAGGTGGCAAAGTAATGCGCGAATTCTTAGTACAGAATTTTTATATATAAAGTGGCCAAGTAATGCGCGAGTTTAATGGACGTCAGGACTGATATGAATACAAAAATAGGGGCGTAATACGCGAGTTGAACGCAGTCTGACCTGAAAAGAGTGGCCAAGTAATGCGCGAATTCTTAGGGGTATAAGAATTTTTATAAAGTGGCCAAAAAATAATAATTAACACTTAGGGTCCTTAGACTCTGACCTGAATAAAGCGGCCAAGTAATGCGCGAGCACTTCGGACTCAGATTTGCAGTAAGGTGGCCAAGTAATGCGCGAATTCGATGGACGTCAGGACTGATATAAATGCAAAAATAGACGCGTAATACGCGAGATCAAACAAAGTCTGACCTAAATAAGGTGGCAAAGAAGTGCGCGAGCTCTTCGGACTCTGGCTTAAAATTATGTGGCCAAGTAATGCGCGAGTTCAATGGACGTCAGGACTGATATAAATGCACAAAAAGCCGCGTAATACGCGAGATCAAACAAAGTCTGACCTAAATAAGGTGGCAAAGTAATGCGCGAATTCTTAGTACAGAATTTTTATATAAAGTGGCCAAGTAATGCGCGAGCTCTTCGGACTCTGGCTTAAAATTATGTGGCCAAGTCCTGCGCGAGCTCTTCGGACTCTGGCTTAACATTATGTGGCCAAGTAATGCGCGAGTTCAATGGACGTCAGGACTGATATAAATGCAACAATAGCCTCGTAATTCGCGAGATCATACTAAATCTGACCTAAATAAGGTGGCAATTTAATGCGCGAATTCTTAGTACAGAATTTTTATATAAAGTGGCCAAGTAATGCGCGAGCACTTCGGACTCTGATTTTCAGTAAGGTGGCCAAGTAATGCGCGAGTTCAATGGACGTCAGGACTGATATAAATGCAAAAATAGCCGCGTAATACGCGAGATCAAACGAAATCTGACCTAAATAAGGTGGCAAAGTAATGCGCGAATTCTTAGTACAGAATTTTTATATAAAGTGGCCAAGTAATGCGCGAGCTCTTCGGACTCTGGCTTAAAATGATGTGGCCAAGTACTGCGCGAGCTCTTCGGACTCTGGCTTAAAATTATGTGGCCAAGTAATGCGCGAGTTCAATGGACGTCAGTACTGATATAAATGCAAAAATAGCCGCGTAATACGCGAGATCAAACAAAGTCTGACCTAAATAAGGTGGCAAAGTAATGCGCGAGCTCATTCGAATCTGGCTTAAAATTATGTGGCCAAGTAATGCGCGAGTTCAATGGACGTCAGGACTGATATAAATACAAAAATAGCCGCGTAATACGCGAGATCAAGCAAAGTCTGACCGAAATAAGGTGGCAAAGTAATGCGCGAATTCTTAGTACAGAATTTTTATATATAAAGTGGCCAAGTAATGCGCGAGTTCAATGGACGTCAGGACTGATATAAATGCAAAAATAGCCGCGTAATACGCGAAATCAAACGAAGTCTGACCTAAATAAGGAGGCAAAGTAATGCGCGAATTCTTAGGAGTATAAGAATTTTTATAAAGTGGCCAATATAATAATTAACGCGTAGGCTCGTTATACTCTGACCTGAATAAAGCGGCCAAATAATGCGCGAGCACTTCGGACTCTGATTTTCAGTAAGGTGGCCAAGTAATGCGCGAGTTCAATGGACGTCAGGACTGATATAAATGCAAAAATAGCCGCGTAATACGCGAGATCAAACAAAGTCTGACCTAAAAAAGGTGGAAAAGTAATGGGCGAATTCTTAGTACAGAATTTTTATATACAGGGGCCTAGTAATGCGCGAGCTCTTCGGACTCTGTATTAAAATTATGTGGCCAAGTAATGCGCGAGTTCAATGGACGTCAGGACTGATATAAATGCAAAAATAGCCGCGTAATACGCGAGATCAAACGAAATCTGACCTAAAAAAGGTGGCAAAGTAATGCGCGAATTCTTAGTACAGAATTTTTATATAAAGTGGCCAAGTAATGCGCGAGCTCTTCGGACTCTGGCTTAAAATTATGTGGCCAAGTAATGCGCGAGTTCAATGGACGTCAGGACTGATATAAATGCACAAAAAGCCGCGTAATACGCGAGATCAAAAGAAATCTGACCTCAATAAGGTGGCAAAGTAATGCGCCAATTCTTAGTACAGAATTTTTATATATAAAGTGGCCAAGTAATGCGCGAGTTTAATGGACGTCAGGACTGATATGAATACAAAACTAGGCGCGTAATACGCGAGATCAAACGAAATCTGACCTAAATAAGGTGGCAAAGTAATGCTCGAATTCTTAGGGGTATAAGAATTTTTATAAAGTGGCCAAAAAATAATAATTAACGCGTAGGCTCGTTATACTCTGACCTGAATAAAGCGGCCAAGTAATGCTCGAGCACTTCGGACTAAGATTTTCATTAATGTGGCCAAGTAATGCTCGGGTTCAATGGACGTCAGGACTGATATAAATGCAAAAATAGCCGCGTAATACGCGAGATCAAACGAAATCTGACCTAAATAAGGTGGCAAAGTAATGCGCGAGCTCTTCGGACTCTGGCTTAACATTATGTGGCCAAGTAATGCGCGAGTTCAATGGACGTCATGACTGATATAAATGCACAAAAAGCCGCGTAATACGCGAGATCAAACAAAGTCTGACCTAAATAAGGTGGCAAAGTAATGCGCGAATTCTTAGTACAGAATTTTCATATATAAAGTGGCCAAGTAATGCGCGAGTTTAATGAACGTCAGGACTGATATGAATACAAAAATAGGCGCGTAATACGCGAGATCAAACAAAGTCTGACCTAAATAAGGTGGCAAAGTACTGCGCGAGCTCTTCGGACTCTGGCTTAAAATTATGTCGCCAAGTAATGCGCGAGTTCAATGGACGTCAGGACTGATATAAATACAAAAATAGCCGCGTAATACGCGAGTTGAACGAAGTCTGATCTGATAAGAGTGGCCAAGTAATGCGCGAATTCTTAGGGGTATAGGAATTTTTATAAAGTGGCCAAAAAATAATAATTAACGCGTAGGCTCGTTATACTCTGACCTGAATAAAGCGGCCAAGTAATGCGCGAGCACTTCGGACTCAGATTTTCAGTAAGGTGGCCAAGTAATGCGCGAATTCAATGGACGTCAGGACTGATATAAATGCAAAAATAGCCGCGTAATACGCGAGATCAAACAAAGTCTGACCTAAATAAGGTGGCAAAGTACTGCGCGAGCTCTTCGGACTCTGGCTTAAAATTATGTGGCCAAGTAATGCGCGAGTTCAATGGACGTCAGGACTGATATAAATACAAAAATAGCCGCATGATACGCGAGATGAACAAAGTCTGATCTGAAAAGAGTGGACAAGTAATGCGCCAATTCTTAAGGGTATAAGTATTTTTATAAAGTGGCCAAAAAATAATAATTAACGCGTAGGCTCGTTATACTCTGACCTGAATAAAGCGGCCAAGTAATGCGCGTGAACTTCGGACTCTGATTTTCAGTAAGGTGGCCAAGTAATGCGCGAGTTCAATGGACGTCAGGACTGATATAAATGCAAAAATAGCCGCGTAATACGCGAGATCAGACGAAATCTGACCTAAATAAGGTGGAAAAGTAATGCGCGAATTCTTAGTACAGAATTTTTATATAAAGTGGCCAAGTAATGCGCGAGCTCTTCGGACTCTGCCTTAAAATTATGTGGCCAAGTAATGCGCGAGTTCAATGGACGTCAGGACTGATATAAATGCACAAAAAGCCGCGTAATACGCGAGATCAAACAAAGTCTGACCTAAATAAGGTGGCACAGTAATGCGCGAGCTCTTCGGACTCTGGCTTAACATTATGTGGCCAAGTAATGCGCGATTTCAATGGACGTCAGGTATTATATAAATTCACAAAAAGCCGCGTAATACGCGAGATCAAACAAAGTCTGACCTACATAAGGTGGCAAAGTAATGCGCGAATTC
Source organism: Diplolepis rosae (assembly GCA_030998225.1). Lineage (NCBI taxonomy): Eukaryota > Metazoa > Arthropoda > Insecta > Hymenoptera > Diplolepididae > Diplolepis > Diplolepis rosae. The sequence continues at coordinate 2,241,438 of JAPYXD010000161.1, forward strand.
TTAGTACAGAATTTTTATATATAAAGTGGCCAAGTAATGCGCGAGCACTTCGGACTCTGATTTTCAGTAATGTGGCCAAGTAATGCGCGAGTGCAAAGGACGTTAGGACTGATATAAATGCAAAAATAGCAGCGTAATACGCGAGATCAAACGAAATCTGACCTAAATAAGGTGTAAAAGTAATGCGCGAATTCTTAGTACAGAATTTTTATATAAAGTTGCCAAGTAATGCGCGAGCTCTTCGGACTCTGGCTTAAAATTATGTGGCCAAGTAATGCGCGAGCTCTTCGGACTCTGGCTTAACATTATGTGGCCAAGTAATGCGCGAGTTCAGTGGACGTCAGGACTGATATAAATGCACAAAAAGCCGCGTGATACGCGAGATCAAACAAAGTCTGACCTAAATAAGGTGGCACAGTAATGCGCGAGCTCTTCGGACTCTGGTTTAAAATTATGTGGCCAAGTAATGCGCGAGTTCAATGGACGTCAGGACTGATACAAATGCACAAAAAGCCGCGTAATACGCGAGATCAAACAAAGTCTGACCTAAATAAGGTGGCAAAGTAATGCGCGAATTCTTAGTACAGAATTTTTATATATAAAGTGGCCAAGTAATGCGCGAGTTTAATGGACGTCAGGACTGATATGAATACAAAAATAGGGGCGTAATACGCGAGTTGAACGCAGTCTGACCTGAAAAGAGTGGCCAAGTAATGCGCGAATTCTTAGGGGTATAAGAATTTTTATAAAGTGGCCAAAAAATAATAATTAACACTTAGGGTCCTTAGACTCTGACCTGAATAAAGCGGCCAAGTAATGCGCGAGCACTTCGGACTCAGATATTCAGTCAGGTGGCCAAGAAATGCGCGAGTTCAATGGACGTCAGGACTGATATAAATGCAAAAATAGCCGCGTAATACGCGAGATCAAACAAAGTCTGACCTAAATAAGGTGGCAAAGTACTGCGCGAGCTCTTCGGACTCTGGCTTAAAATTATGTCGCCAAGTAATGCGCGAGTTCAATGGACGTCAGGACTGATATAAATACAAAAATAGCCGCGTAATACGCGAGTTGAACGAAGTCTGATCTGATAAGAGTGGCCAAGTAATGTGCGAATTCTTAGGGGTATAAGAATTTTTATAAAGTGGCCAAAAAATAATAATTAACACGTAGGCTGCTTAGACTCTGACCTGAATAAAGCGGCCAAGTAATGCGTGAGCACTTCGGACTCTGATTTTCAGTAAGGTGGCCAAGTAATGCGCGAGTTCATTGGATGTCAGGACTGATATAAATGCAAAAATAGCCGCGTAATACGCGAGATCAAACAAAGTCTGACCTAAATAAGGTGGCAAAGTAATGCGCGAGCTCCTCGGACTCTGGCTTAAAATTATGTGGCCAAGTAATGCGCGAGTTCAATGGACGTCAGGACTGATATAAATGCAAAAATAGCCGCGTAATACGCGAGATCAAGCAAAGTCTGACCTAAATAAGGTGGCAAAGTAATGCGCGAATTCTTAGTACAGAATTTTTATATATAAAGTGGCCAAGTAATGCGCGAGTTTAATGGACGTCAGGACTGATATGAATACAAAACTAGGCGCGTAATACGCGAGATCAAACGAAATCTGACCTAAATAAGGTGGCAAAGTAATGCGCGAATTCATAGGGGTATAAGAATTTTTATAAAGTGGCCAAAAAATAGTAATTAACGCGTAGGCTCGTTATACTCTGACCTGAATAAAGCGGCCAAGTAATGCGCGAGCACTTCGGCCTCAGATTTTCAGTAAGGTGGCCAAGTAATGCTCGAGTTCAATGGACGTCAGGACTGATATAAATGCAAAAATAGCCGCGTAATACGCGAGATCAAACGAAATCTGACCTAAATAAGGTGGCAAAGTAATGCTCGAGCTCTTCGGACTCTGGCTTAACATTATGTGGCCAAGTAATGCGCGAGTTCAATGGACGTCATGACTGATATAAATGCACAAAAAAGCCGCGTAATACGCGAGATCAAACAAAGTTTGACCTAAATAAGGTGGCAAAGTAATGCGCGAATTCTTAGTACAGAATTTTCATATATAAAGTGGCCAAGTAATGCGCGAGTTTAATGAACGCCAGGACTGATATGAATACAAAAATAGGCGCGTAATACGCGAGATCGAACAAAGTCTGACCTAAATAAGGTGGCAAAGTACTGCGCGAGCTCTTCGGACTCTGGCTTAAAATTATGTCGCCAAGTAATGCGCGAGTTCAATGGACGTCAGGACTGATATAAATACAAAAATAGCCGCGTAATACGCTAGTTGAACGAAGTCTGATCTGCTAAGAGTGGCCATGTAATGCGCGAATTCTTAGGGGTATAAGAATTTTTATAAAGTGTCCAAAAAATAATAATTAACACTTAGGGTCCTTAGACTCTGACCTGAATAAAGCGGCCTAGTAATGCGCGAGCACTTCGGACTCAGATTTTCAGTAAGGTGGCCAAGTAATGCGCGAGTGCAATGGTCGTCAGGACTGATATAAATACAAAAATAGCCGCGTAATACGCGAGTTGAACGAAGTCTGATCTGCTAAGAGTGGCCATGTAATGCGCGAATTCTTAGGGGTATAAGAATTTTTATAAAGTGTCCAAAAAATAATAATTAACACTTAGGGTCCTTAGACTCTGACCTGAATAAAGCGGCCTAGTAATGCGCGAGCACTTCGGACTCAGATTTTCAGTAAGGTGGCCAAGTAATGCGCGAGTGCAATGGTCGTCAGGACTGATATAAATGCAAAAATAGCCGCGTAATACGCGAGATCAAACAAAGTATGACCTAAATAAGGTGGCAAAGTAATGCGCGAGCTCCTCGGACTCTGGCTTAAAATTATGTAGCCAAGTAATGCGCGAGTTCAATGGACATCAGGACTGATATAAATGCAAAAATAGCCGCGTAATACGCGAGATCAAGCAAAGTCTGACCTAAATAAGGTGGCAAAGTAATACGCGAATTCTTAGTACAGAATTTTTATATATAAAGTGGCCAAGTAATGCGCGAGTTTAATGGACGTCAGGACTGATATGAATACAAAAATAGGCGCGTAATACGCGAGATCAAACGAAATCTGACCTAAATAAGGTGGCAAAGTAATGCGCGAATTCTTAGGGGTATAAGAATTTTTATAAAGTGGCAAAAAAAATAATAATTAACACGTAGACTCGTTATACTCTGACCTGAATATTGCGGCCAAGTAATGCGCAAGCACTTCGGACTCTGATTTTCAGTAAGGTGGGCAAGTAATGCGCGAGTTCAATGGACGTCAGGACTGATATAAATGCAAAAATAGCCGCGTAATACGCGAGATCAAGCAAAGTCTGACCTAAATAAGGTGGCAAAGTAATGCGCGAATTCTTAGTACAGAATTTTTATATATAAAGTGGCCAAGTAATGCGCGAGTTCAATGGACGTCAGGACTGATATAAATGCAAAAATAGCCGCGCAATACGCGAGATCAAGCAAAGTCTGACCTAAATAAGGTGGCAAAGTAATGCGCGAATTCTTAGTACAGGATTTTTATATAAAGTGGCCATGTAATGCGCGAGCTCTTCGGACTCTGGCTTAAAGTTTTTTGGCCAAGTAATGCGCGAGTTCAATGGACGTCAGGACTGATATAAATTCAAAAATAGCCGCGTAATACGCGAAATCAAACGAGTCTGACCTAAATAAGGTGGAAAAGTAATGCGCGAATTCTTAGTACCGGATCTTTATATAAAGCGGCCAAGCAATGCGCGAGCACTTCGGACTCTGATTTTCAGTAAGGTGGCTGAGTAATGCGCGAGTTCAATGGACGTCAGGACTGATATAAATGCAAAAATAGCCGCGTAATACGTGAGATCATACGAAGTCTGACCTAAATAAGGTGGCAAAGTAATGCGCGAATTCTTAGTACAGGATTTTTATATAAAGTGGCCAAGTAATGCGCGAGCTCTTCGGACACTGGCTTAAAGTTTTTGGCCAAGTAATGCGCGAGTTCAATGGACGTCAGGACCGATATAAATGCAAAAATAGCCGAGTAATACGTGAGATCAAACGAAGTCTGACCTAAATAAGGTGGCAAAGTACTGAGCGAATTCTTAGTACAGAATTTTTATATAAAGTGGCCAAGTATTGCGCTATTTCAATGGACGTATGGACGTATATAAATGAAAAAATAGCCGCTTAATACGTGAGATCATACGAAGTCTGACCTAAATAAGGTGGCAAAGTAATGCGCGAATTCTTAGTACAGGATTTTTATATAAAGTGGCCAAGTAATGCGCGAGCTCTTCGGACTCTGGCTTAAAGTTTTTTGGCCAAGTAATGCGCGAGTTCAATGGACGTCAGGACCGATATAAATGCAAAAATAGCCGAGTAATACGCGATATCAAACGAAATCTGACCTAAATAAGGTGGCAAAGTAATGCACGAATTCTTAGTACAGGATTTTTATATAAAGGGGCCAAGTAATGCGCGAGTTCAATGGAAATCAGGACTGATATAAATGCAAAAATAGCTGCGTAATACGCGATATCAAACGAAATCTGACCTAAATAAGGTGGCAAAGTAATGCGCGAGCTCTTCGGACTCTGGCTTAAAATTATGTGGCCAAGTAATGCGCGAGTTCAATGGACGTCAGGACTGATATAAATGCAAAAATAGCCGCGTAATACGCGAGATCAAACTAAATATGACCTAAAAAAGGTGGCACAGTAATGCGCGAATTCTTAGTACCGAATTTTTATATAAATTGGCCAAGTAATGCGCGAGCTCTTCGGACTCTGTTTTAAATTTAGGTGGCCAAGTAATGCGCGAGTTCAATGGACGTCAGGACTGATATAAATGCAAAAATAGCCGCGTAATACGCGAGATCAAACGAAATCTGACCTAAATAAGGTGGCAAAGTAATGCGCGAGCACTTCGGACTCTGGCTTAACATTATGTGGCCAAGTAATGCGCGAGTTCAATGGACGTCATGACTGATATAAATGCACAAAAAGCCGCGTAATACGCGAGATCAAACAAAGTTTGACCTAAATAAGGTGGCAAAGTAATGCGCGAATTCTTAGTACAGAATTTTCATATATAAAGTGGCCAAGTAATGCGCGAGTTTAATGAACGCCAGGACTGATATGAATACAAAAATAGGCGCGTAATACGCGAGATCGAACAAAGTCTGACCTAAATAAGGTGGCAAAGTACTGCGCGAGCTCTTCGGACTCTGGCTTAAAATTATGTCGCCAAGTAATGCGCGAGTTCAATGGACGTCAGGACTGATATAAATACAAAAATAGCCGCGTAATACGCTAGTTGAACGAAGTCTGATCTGATAAGAGTGGCCAAGTAATGCGCGAATTCTTAGGGGTATAAGAATTTTTATAAAGTGTCCAAAAAATAATAATTAACACTTAGGGTCCTTAGACTCTGACCTGAATAAAGCGGCCAAGTAATGCGCGAGCACTTCGGACTCAGATTTTCAGTAAGGTGGCCAAGTAATGCGCGAGTTCAATGGTCGTCAGGACTGATATAAATGCAAAAATAGCCGCGTAATACGCGAGATCAAACAAAGTCTGACCTAAATAAGGTGGCAAAGTAATGCGCGAGCTCCTCGGACTCTGGCTTAAAATTATGTAGCCAAGTAATGCGCGAGTTCAATGGATGTCAGGACTGATATAAATGCCTAAATAGCCGCGTAATACGCGAGATCAAACAAAGTCTGACCTAAATAAGGTGGCAAAGTAATGCGCGAGCTCCTCGGACTCTGGCTTAAAATTATGTAGCCAAGTAATGCGCGAGTTCAATGGACGTCAGGACTGATATAAATACAAAAATAGCCGCGTAATACGCGAGTTGAACGAAGTCTGATCTGCTAAGAGTGGCCATGTAATGCGCGAATTCTTAGGGGTATAAGAATTTTTATAAAGTGTCCAAAAAATAATAATTAACACTTAGGGTCCTTAGACTCTGACCTGAATAAAGCGGCCTAGTAATGCGCGAGCACTTCGGACTCAGATTTTCAGTAAGGTGGCCAAGTAATGCGCGAGTGCAATGGTCGTCAGGACTGATATAAATGCAAAAATAGCCGCGTAATACGCGAGATCAAGCAAAGTCTGACCTAAATAAGGTGGCAAAGTAATACGCGAATTCTTAGTACAGAATTTTTATATATAAAGTGGCCAAGTAATGCGCGAGTTTAATGGACGTCAGGACTGATATTAATACAAAAATAGGCGCGTAATACGCGAGATCAAACGAAATCTGACCTAAATAAGGTGGCAAAGTAATGTGCGAATTCTTAGGGGTATAAGAATTTTTATAAAGTGGCCAAAAAATAATAATTAACGCGTAGGTTCGTTATACTCTGACCTGAATATAGCGGCCAAGTAATGCGCGAGCACTTCGGACTCTGACTTTCAGTAAGGAGGCCACGTAATGCGCGAGTTCAATGGACGTCAGGACTGATATAAATGCAAAAATAGCCGCGTAATACGCGAGATCAAGCAAAGTCTGACCTAAATAAGGTGGCAAAGTAATACGCGAATTCTTAGTACAGAATTTTTATATATAAAGTGGCCAAGTAATGCGCGAGTTCAATGGACGTCAGGACTGATATAAATGCAAAAATAGCCGCGAAATACGCGAGATAAAACTAAAACTGAACTAAAAAAGGTGGCAAAGTAATTCGAGAATTCTTATTAAAGAATTTTTATATATAAAGTGGCCAAGTAATGCGCGAGTTTAATGGACGTCAGGACTGATATGAATACAAAAATAGGCGCGTAATACGCGAGATCAAACGAAATCTGACCTAAATAAGGTGGCAAAGTAATGCGCGAATTCTTAGGGGTATAAGAATTTTTATAAAGTTGCCAAAACATAATAATTAACGCGTAGGTTCGTTATACTCTGACCTGAATATAGCGGCCAAGTAATGCGCGAGCACTTCGGACTCTGATTTTCAGTAAGGTGGCCAAGTAATGCGCGAGTTCAATGGACGTCAGGACTGATATAAATGCAAAAATAGCCGCGTAATACGCGAGATCAAGCAAAGTCTGACCTAAATAAGGTGGCAAAGTAATGCGCGAATTCTTAGTACAGAATTTTTATATATAAAGTGGCCAAGTAATGCGCGAGTTCAATGGACGTCAGGACTGATATAAATGCAAAAATAGCCGCGCTATACGCGAGATCAAGCAAAGTCTGACCTAAATAAGGTGGCAAAGTAATGCGCGAATTCTTAGTACAGGATTTTTATATAAAGTGGCCATGTAATGCGCGAGCTCTTCGGACTCTGGCTTAAAGTTTTTTGGCCAAGTAATGCGCGAGTTCAATGGACGTCAGGACTGATATAAATTCACAAAAAGCCGCGTAATACGCGAGATCAAACAAAGTCTGACCTAAATAAGGTGGAAAAGTAATGCGCGAATTCTTAGTACAGGCTCTTTATATAAAGCGGCCAAGCAATGCGCGAGCACTTCGGACTCTGATTTTCAGTAAGGTGGCTGAGTAATGCACGAGTTCAATGGACGTCAGGACTGATATAAATGCAAAAATAGCCGCGTAATACGTGAGATCATACGAAGTCTGACCTAAATAAGGTGGCAAAGTAATGCGCGAATTCTTAGTACAGGATTTTTATATAAAGTGGCCAAGTAATGCGCGAGCTCTTCGGACACTGGCTTAAAGTTTTTTGGCCAAGTAATGCGCGAGTTCAATGGACGTCAGGACCGATATAAATGCAAAAATAGCCGAGTAATACGTGAGATCAAACGAAGTCTGACCTAAATAAGGTGGCAAAGTACTGAGCGAATTCTTAGTACAGAATTTTTATATAAAGTGGCCAAGTATTGCGCGAGTTCAATGGACGTCAGGACTGATATAAATGCACACATACAAGCGTTTGACGCGAGTTCATACGTTGTCTGACCTTAATTAGGTGGCAAAGTAATGCGCGAATTCTTAGTACAGGATTTTTATATAAAGTGGCCAAGTAATGCGCGAGCTCTTCGGACTCTGGCTTAAAGTTTTTTGGCCAAGTAATGCGCGAGTTCAATGGACGTCAGGACCGATATAAATGCAAAAATAGCCGAGTAATACGTGAGATCAAACGAAGTCTGACCTAAATAAGGTGGCAAAGTACTGAGCGAATTCTTAGTACAGAATTTTTATATAAAGTGGCCAAGTATTGCGCGAGTTCAATGGACGTCAGGACTGATATAAATGCAAAAATAGCTGCGTAATACGCGAGATCAAACGAAATCTGACCTAAATAAGGAGGCAAAGTAATGCGCGAGCTCTTCGGACTCTGGCTTAAAATTATGTGGCCAAGTAATGCGCGAGTTCAATGGACGTCAGGACTGATATAAATGCAAAAATAGCCGCGTAATAAGCGAGATCAAACGAAATCTGACCTAAAAAAGGTGGCAAAGTAATGCTCGAATTCTTAGTACAGAATTTTTATATAAAGTGGCCAAGTAATGCGCGAGCTCTTCGGACTCTGGCTTAAAATTATGTGGCCATGTAATGCGCGTGTTCAATGGACGTCAGGTCTGATATAAATGCAAAAATAGCCGCGTAATACGCGAGATCAAACGAAATCTGACCCAAATAAGGTGGCAAAGTAATGCGCGAGCTCTTCGGACTCTGGCTTAACATTATGTGGCCAAGTAATGCGCGAGTTCAATGGACGTCATGACTGATATAAATGCACAAAAAGCCGCGTAATACGCGAGATCAAACAAAGTTTGACCTAAATAAGGTGGCAAAGTAATGCGCGAATTCTTAGTACAGAATTTTCATATATAAAGTGGCCAAGTAATGCGCGAGTTTAATGAACGCCAGGACTGATATGAATACAAAAATAGGCGCGTAATACGCGAGATCGAACAAAGTCTGACCTAAATAAGGTGGCAAAGTACTGCGCGAGCTCTTCGGACTCTGGCTTAAAATTATGTCGCCAAGTAATGCGCGAGTTCAATGGACGTCAGGACTGATATAAATACAAAAATAGCCGCGTAATACGCTAGTTGAACGAAGTCTGATCTGATAAGAGTGGCCAAGTAATGCGCGAATTCTTAGGGGTATAAGAATTTTTATAAAGTGTCCAAAAAATAATAATTAACACTTAGGGTCCTTAGACTCTGACCTGAATAAAGCGGCCAAGTAATGCGCGAGCACTTCGGACTCAGATTTTCAGAAAGGTGGCCAAGTAATGCGCGAGTTCAATGGTCGTCAGGACTGATATAAATGCAAAAATAGCCGCGTAATACGCGAGATCAAACAAAGTCTGACCTAAATAAGGTGGCAAAGTAATGCGCGAGCTCCTCGGACTCTGGCTTAAAATTATGTAGCCAAGTAATGCGCGAGTTCAATGGATGTCAGGACTGATATAAATGCCTAAATAGCCGCGTAATACGCGAGATCAAACAAAGTCTGACCTAAATAAGGTGGCAAAGTAATGCGCGAGCTCCTCGGACTCTGGCTTAAAATTATGTAGCCAAGTAATGCGCGAGTTCAATGGACGTCAGGACTGATATAAATACAAAAATAGCCGCGTAATACGCGAGTTGAACGAAGTCTGATCTGCTAAGAGTGGCCATGTAATGCGCGAATTCTTAGGGGTATAAGAATTTTTATAAAGTGTCCAAAAAATAATAATTAACACTTAGGGTCCTTAGACTCTGACCTGAATAAAGCGGCCTAGTAATGCGCGAGCACTTCGGACTCAGATTTTCAGTAAGGTGGCCAAGTAATGCGCGAGTGCAATGGTCGTCAGGACTGATATAAATGCAAAAATAGCCGCGTAATACGCGAGATCAAGCAAAGTCTGACCTAAATAAGGTGGCAAAGTAATACGCGAATTCTTAGTACAGAATTTTTATATATAAAGTGGCCAAGTAATGCGCGAGTTTAATGGACGTCAGGACTGATATTAATACAAAAATAGGCGCGTAATACGCGAGATCAAACGAAATCTGACCTAAATAAGGTGGCAAAGTAATGTGCGAATTCTTAGGGGTATAAGAATTTTTATAAAGTGGCCAAAAAATAATAATTAACGCGTAGGTTCGTTATACTCTGACCTGAATATAGCGGCCAAGTAATGCGCGAGCACTTCGGACTCTGATTTTCAGTAAGGTGGCCAAGTAATGCGCGAGTTCAATGGACGTCAGGACTGATATAAATGCAAAAATAGCCGCGTAATACGCGAGATCAAGCAAAGTCTGACCTAAATAAGGTGGCAAAGTAATACGCGAATTCTTAGTACAGAATTTTTATATATAAAGTGGCCAAGTAATGCGCGAGTTCAATGGACGTCAGGACTGATATAAATGCAAAAATAGCCGCGTAATACGCGAGATCAAGCAAAGTCTGACCTAAATAAGGTGGCAAAGTAATGGGCGAATTCTTAGTACAGGATTTTTATATAAAGTGGCCATGTAATGCGCGAGCTCTTCGGACTCTGGCTTAAAGTTTTTTGGCCAAGTAATGCGCGAGTTCAATGGACGTCAGGACTGATATAAATGCAAAAATAGCCGCGTAATACGCGAGATCAAACAAAGTCTGACCTAAATAAGGTGGAAAAGTAATGCGCGAATTCTTAGTACAGGATCTTTATATAAAGCGGCCAAGTAATGCGCGAGCACTTCGGACTCTGGCTTAAATTTTTTTGGCCAAGTAATGCGCGAGTTCAATGGACGTCAGGACCGATATAAATGCAAAAATAGCCGAGTAATACGTGAGATCAAACGAAGTCTGACCTAAATAAGGTGGCAAAGTACTGAGCGAATTCTTAGTACAGAATTTTTATATAAAGTGGCCAAGTAATGCGCGAGTTCAATGGACGTCAGGACTGATATAAATGCAAAAATAGCCGCGTAATACGCGAGATCAAGCAAAGTCTGACCTAAATAAGGTGGCAAAGTAATGGGCGAATTCTTAGTACAGGATTTTTATATAAAGTGGCCATGTAATGCGCGAGCTCTTCGGACTCTGGCTTAAAGTTTTTTGGCCAAGTAATGCGCGAGTTCAATGGACGTCAGGACTGATATAAATGCAAAAATAGCCGCGTAATACGCGAGATCAAACGAAATCTGACCTAAATAAGGTGGAAAAGTAATGCGCGAATTCTTAGTACAGGATCTTTATATAAAGCGGCCAAGTAATGCGCGAGCACTTCGGACTCTGGCTTAAAGTTTTTTGGCCAAGTAATGCGCGAGTTCAATGGACGTCAGGACCGATATAAATGCAAAAATAGCCGAGTAATACGTGAGATCAAACGAAATCTGACCTAAATAAGGTGGCAAAGTACTGGGCGAATTCTGAGGACAGGATTTTTATGTAAAGTGGCCAAGTAATGAGCGAGTTCAATGGACGTCAGGACTGATATAAATGCAAAAATAGGCGCGTAATACGTGAGATCATACGAAGTCTGACCTAAATAAGGTGGCAAAGTAATGCGCGAATTCTTAGTACAGGATTTTTATATAAAGTGGCCAAGTAATGCGCGAGCTCTTCGGACTCTGGCTTAAAGTTTTTTGGCCAAGTAATGCGCGAGTTCAATGGACGTCAGGACCGATATAAATGCAAAAATAGCCGAGTAATACGTGAGATCAAACGAAGTCTGACCTAAATAAGGTGGCAAAGTACTGAGCGAATTCTTAGTACAGAATTTTTATATAAAGTGGCCAAGTATTGCGCGAGTTCAATGGACGTCAGGACTGACATAAATCCAAAAATAGCCGCGTAATACGCGATATCAAACGAAATCGGACCTAAATAAGGTGGCAAAGTAATGCGCGAGCTATTCGGACTCTGGCTTAAAATTATGTGGCCAAGTAATGCGCGAGTTCAATGGACGTCAGGACTGATATAAATGCAAAAATAGCCGCGTAATACGCGAGATCAAACGAAATCTGACCTAAAAAAGGTGGCAAAGTAATGCGCGAATTCTTAGTACCGAATTTTTATATAAATTGGCCAAGTAATGCGCGAGCTCTTCGGACTCTGGCTTAAAATTATGTGGCCAAGTAATGCGCGAGTTCAATGGACGTCAGGACTGATATAAATGCAAAAATAGCCGCGTAATACGCGAGATCAAACGAAATCTGACCTAAATAAGGTGGCAAAGTAATGCGCGAGCTCTTCGGACTCTGGCTTAACATTATGTGGCCAAGTAATGCGCGAGTTCAATGGACGTCATGACTGATATAAATGCACAAAAAGCCGCGTAAGACGCGAGATCAAACAAAGTCTGACCTAAATAAGGTGGCAAAGTAATGCGCGAATTCTTAGTACAGAATTTTCATATATAAAGTGGCCAAGTAATGCGCGAGTTTAATGAACGTCAGGACTGATATGAATACAAAAATAGGCGCCTAATACGCGATATCAAACAAAGTCTGACCTAAATAAGGTGGCAAAGTACTGCGCGAGCTCTTCGGACTCTGGCTTAAAATTATGTCGCCAAGTAATGCGCGAGTTCAATGGACGTCAGTACTGATATAAATACAAAAATAGCCGCGTAATACGCGAGTTGAACGAAGTATGTTATGTAAAGAGTGGCCAAGTAATGCGCGAGCACTTCGGACTCAGATTTTCTGTAAGGTGGCCAAGTAATGCGCGAGTTCAATGGACGTCAGGACTGATATAAATGCAAAAATAGCCGCGTAATACGCGAGATCGAACAAAGTCTGACCTAAGTAAGGTGGCAAAGTACTGCGCGAGCTCTTCGGACTCTGGCTTAAAATTATGTCGCCAAGTAATGCGCGAGTTCAATGGACGTCAGGACTGATATAAATACAAAAATAGCCGCGTAATACGCTAGTTGAACGAAGTCTGATCTGATAAGAGTGGCCAAGTAATGCGCGAATTCTTAGGGGTATAAGAATTTTTATAAAGTGTCCAAAAAATAATAATTAACACTTAGGGTCCTTAGACTCTGACCTGAATCAGGCGGCCAAGTAATGCTCGAGCCCTTTGGACTCAGATCTTCTTTTATGTGGCGAAGTCATGCGCGAGTTGTTTGGTCGTGAGGACTGATATAAATGCAAAAATAGCCGCGTAATACGCGAGATCAAACAAAGTCTGACCTAAATAAGGTGGCAAAGTAATGCGCGAGCTCCTCGGACTCTGGCTTAAAATTATGTAGCCAAGTAATGCGCGAGTTCAATGGATGTCAGGACTGATATAAATGCCTAAATAGCCGCGTAATACGCGAGATCAAACAAAGTCTGACCTAAATAAGGTGGCAAAGTAATGCGCGAGCTCCTCGGACTCTGGCTTAAAATTATGTAGCCAAGTAATGCGCGAGTTCAATGGACGTCAGGACTGATATAAATACAAAAATAGCCGCGTAATACGCGAGTTGAACGAAGTCTGATCTGCTAAGAGTGGCCATGTAATGCGCGAATTCTTAGGGGTATAAGAATTTTTATAAAGTGTCCAAAAAATAATAATTAACACTTAGGGTCCTTAGACTCTGACCTGAATAAAGCGGCCTAGTAATGCGCGAGCACTTCGGACTCAGATTTTCAGTAAGGTGGCCAAGTAATGCGCGAGTGCAATGGTCGTCAGGACTGATATAAATGCAAAAATAGCCGCGTAATACGCGAGATCAAGCAAAGTCTGACCTAAATAAGGTGGCAAAGTAATACGCGAATTCTTAGTACAGAATTTTTATATATAAAGTGGCCAAGTAATGCGCGAGTTTAATGGACGTCAGGACTGATATTAATACAAAAATAGGCGCGTAATACGCGAGATCAAACGAAATCTGACCTAAATAAGGTGGCAAAGTAATGTGCGAATTCTTAGGGGTATAAGAATTTTTATAAAGTGGCCAAAAAATAATAATTAACGCGTAGGTTCGTTATACTCTGACCTGAATATAGCGGCCAAGTAATGCGCGAGCACTTCGGACTCTGATTTTCAGTAAGGTGGCCAAGTAATGCGCGAGTTCAATGGACGTCAGGACTGATATAAATGCAAAAATAGCCGCGTAATACGCGAGATCAAGCAAAGTCTGACCTAAATAAGGTGGCAAAGTAATACGCGAATTCTTAGTACAGAATTTTTATATATAAAGTGGCCAAGTAATGCGCGAGTTCAATGGACGTCAGGACTGATATAAATGCAAAAATAGCCGCGTAATACGCGAGATCAAGCAAAGTCTGACCTAAATAAGGTGGCAAAGTAATGGGCGAATTCTTAGTACAGGATTTTTATATAAAGTGGCCATGTAATGCGCGAGCTCTTCGGACTCTGGCTTAAAGTTTTTTGGCCAAGTAATGCGCGAGTTCAATGGACGTCAGGACTGATATAAATGCAAAAATAGCCGCGTAATACGCGAGATCAAACAAAGTCTGACCTAAATAAGGTGGAAAAGTAATGCGCGAATTCTTAGTACAGGATCTTTATATAAAGCGGCCAAGTAATGCGCGAGCACTTCGGACTCTGGCTTAAAGTTTTTTGGCCAAGTAATGCGCGAGTTCAATGGACGTCAGGACCGATATAAATGCAAAAATAGCCGAGTAATACGTGAGATCAAACGAAGTCTGACCTAAATAAGGTGGCAAAGTACTGCGCGAATTCTTAGTACAGAATTTTTATATAAAGTGGCCAAGTAATGCGCGAGTTCAATGGACGTCAGGACTGATATAAATGCAAAAATAGCCGCGTAATACGCGAGATCAAGCAAAGTCTGACCTAAATAAGGTGGCAAAGTAATGGGCGAATTCTTAGTACAGGATTTTTATATAAAGTGGCCATGTAATGCGCGAGCTCTTCGGACTCTGGCTTAAAGTTTTTTGGCCAAGTAATGCGCGAGTTCAATGGACGTCAGGACTGATATAAATGCAAAAATAGCCGCGTAATACGCGTGATCAATCTATTTCTGACCTAAATAAGGTGGAAAAGTAATGCGCGAATTCTTAGTACAGTATCTTTATATAAAGCGGCCAAGTAATGCGCGAGCACTTCGGACTCTGGCTTAAAGTTTTTTGGCCAAGTAATGCGCGAGTTCAATGGACGTCAGGACCGATATAAATGCAAAAATAGCCGAGTAATACGTGAGATCAAACGAAGTCTGACATAAATAAGGTGGCAAAGTACTGAGCGAATTCTTAGTACAGAATTTTTATATAAAGTGGCCAAGTATTGAGCGAGTTCAATGGACGTCAGGACTGATATAAATGCAAAAATAGCCGCGTAATACGTGAGATCATACGAAGTCTGACCTAAATAAGGTGGCAAAGTAATGCGCGAATTCTTAGTACAGGATTTTTATATAAAGTGGCCAAGTAATGCGCGAGCTCTTCGGACTCTGGCTTAAAGTTTTTTGGCCAAGTAATGCGCGAGTTCAATGGACGTCAGGACCGATATAAATGCAAAAATAGCCGAGTAATACGTGAGATCAAACGAAGTCTGACCTAAATAAGGTGGCAAAGTACTGAGCGAATTCTTAGTACAGAATTTTTATATAAAGTGGACAAGTATTGCGCGAGTTCAATGGACGTCAGGACTGATATAAATGCACAAAAAGCCGTGTAATACGCGAGATCAAACGAAGTCTGACCTAAATAAGGTGTCAAAGTAATGCGTGAGCTCTTCGGACACTGACTTAAAGTTATGTGGCCAACTAATGCCCAAGTTCGATGGACGTCAGGACTGATATAAATGCAAAAGTAGCCGCGTAATACGCGATATCAAACGAAATCTGACCAAAATAAGGTGGCAAAGTAATGCGCGAATTCTTAGTACAGGATTTTTACATAAAGTGGCTAAGTAATGCGCGAGCTCTTCGGACTCTGGCTTAAAATTATGTGGCCAAGTAATGCGCGAGTTCAATGGACGTCAGGACAGATATAAATGAAAAAATAGCCGCGTAAAACGTGAGATCAAACGAAGTCTGAACTAAATAAGGTGGCAAAGTAATGCGCGAGCTCTTCGGACTCTGGCTTAACATTATGTGGCCAAGTAATGCGCGAGTTCAATGGACGTCATGACTGATATAAATGCACAAAAAGCCGCGTAAGACGCGAGATCAAACAAAGTCTGACCTAAATAAGGTGGCAAAGTAATGCGCGAATTCTTAGTACAGAATTTTCATATATAAAGTGGCCAAGTAATGCGCGAGTTTAATGAACGTCAGGACTGATATGAATACAAAAATAGGCGCCTAATACGCGAGATCAAACAAAGTCTGACCTAAATAAGGTGGCAAAGTACTGCGCGAGCTCTTCGGACTCTGGCTTAAAATTATGTCGCCAAGTAATGCGCGAGTTCAATGGACGTCAGGACTGATATACATGCACAAGATTCCGCGTTTTTAGCGAGTTGAACGATGTCTGATATGATAAGAGTGGCCAAGTAATGCGCGAGCACTTCGGACTCTGATTTTCAGTAAGGTGGCCAAGTATGCGCGAGTTCAATGGTCGTCAGGACTGATATAAATGCAAAAATAGCCGCGTAATACGCGAGATCAAACAAAGTCTGACCTAAATAAGGTGGCAAAGTAATGCGCGAGCTCCTCGGACTCTGGCTTAAAATTATGTAGCCAAGTAATGCGCGAGTTCAATGGACGTCAGGACTGATATAAATGCAAAAATAGCCGCGTAATACGCGAGATCAAGCAAAGTCTGACCTAAATAAGGTGGCAAAGTAATACGCGAATTCTTAGTACAGAATTTTTATATATAAAGTGGCCAAGTAATGCGCGAGTTTAATTGACGTCAGGACTGATATGAATACAAAAATAGGCGCGTAATACGCGAGATCAAACGAAATCTGACCTAAATAAGGTGGCAAAGTAATGCGCGAATTCTTAGGGGTATAAGAATTTTTATAAAGTGGCCAAAAAATAATAATTAACGCGTAGGCTCGTTATACTCTGACCTGAATAAAGCGGCCAAGTAATGCGCGAGCACTTCGGACTCTGATTTTCAGTAAGGTGGCCAAGTAATGCGCGAGTTCAATGGACGTCAGGACTGATATAAATGCAAAAATAGCCGCGTAATACGAGCGAACAAGCAAAGTCTGACGTAAATAAGGTGGCAAAGTAATGCGCGAATTCTTAGTACAGGATTTTTATATAAAGTGGCCAAGTAATACGCGAGCTCTTCGGACTCTGGCTTAAAGTTTTTTGGCCAAGTAATGCGCGAGTTCAATGGACGTCAGGACTGATATAAATGCAAAAATAGCCGCGTAATACGCGAGATCAAGCAAAGTCTGACCTAAATAAGGTGGCAAAGTAATGCGCCAATTCTTAGTACAGAATTTTTATATATAAAGTGGCCAAGTAATGCGCGAGTTTAATGGACGTCAGGACTGATATGAATACAAAACTAGGCGCGTAATACGCGAGATCAAACGAAGTCTGACCTTAATAAGGAGGCAAATTAATGCGCGAATTCTTAGGAGTATTAGAATTTTTATAATGTGGAAAATATAATAATTAACGCGTAGGCTCGTTATACTCTGACCTGAATAAAGCGGCCAAGTAATGCGCGAGCACTTCGGACTCAGATTTTCAGTAAGGTGGCCAAGTAATGCGCGAGTTCAATGGTCGTCAGGACTGATATAAATGCAAAAATAGCCGCGTAATACGCGAGATCAAACAAAGTCTGACCTAAATAAGGTGGCAAAGTAATGCGCGAGCTCCTCGGACTCTGGCTTAAAATTATGTAGCCAAGTAATGCGCGAGTTCAATGGATGTCAGGACTGATATAAATGCCTAAATAGCCGCGTAATATGCGAGATCAAACAAAGTCTGACCTAAATAAGGTGGCAAAGTAATGCGCGAGCTCCTCGGACTCTGGCTTAAAATTATGTAGCCAAGTAATGCGCGAGTTCAATGGACGTCAGGACTGATATAAATACAAAAATAGCCGCGTAATACGCGAGTTGAACGAAGTCTGATCTGCTAAGAGTGGCCATGTAATGCGCGAATTCTTAGGGGTATAAGAATTTTTATAAAGTGTCCAAAAAATAATAATTAACACTTAGGGTCCTTAGACTCTGACCTGAATAAAGCGGCCTAGTAATGCGCGAGCACTTCGGACTCAGATTTTCAGTAAGGTGGCCAAGTGATTCGCGAGGGCAATGGTGGCCAGGACTGATATAAATGCAAAAATAGCCGCGTAATACGCGAGATCAAACAAAGTATGACCTAAATAAGGTGGCAAAGTAATGCGCGAGCTCCTCGGACTCTGGCTTAAAATTATGTAGCCAAGTAATGCGCGAGTTCAATGGACGTCAGGACTGATATAAATGCAAAAATAGCCGCGTAATACGCGAGATCAAGCAAAGTCTGACCTAAATAAGGTGGCAAAGTAATACGCGAATTCTTAGTACAGAATTTTTATATATAAAGTGGCCAAGTAATGCGCGAGTTTAATGGACGTCAGGACTGATATGAATACAAAAAAATAGGCGCGTAATACGCGAGATCAAACGAAATCTGACCTAAATAAGGTGGCAAAGTAATGCGCGAATTCTTAGGGGTATAAGAATTTTTATAAAGTGGCCAAAAAATAATAATTAACGCGTAGGGTCCTTAGACTCTGACCTGAATAAAGCGGCCTAGTAATGCGCGAGCACTTCGGACTCAGATTTTCAGTAAGGTGGCCAAGTAATGCGCGAGTGCAATGGTCGTCAGGACTGATATAAATGCAAAAATAGCCGCGTAATACGCGAGATCAAGCAAAGTCTGACCTAAATAAGGTGGCAAAGTAATACGCGAATTCTTAGTACAGAATTTTTATATATAAAGTGGCCAAGTAATGCGCGAGCTCTTCGGACTCTGGCTTAAAATTATGTAGCCAAGTAATGCGCGAGTTCAATGGATGTCAGGACTGATATAAATGCCTAAATAGCCGCGTAATACGCGAGATCAAACAAAGTCTGACCTAAATAAGGTGGCAAAGTAATGCGCGAGCTCCTCGGACTCTGGCTTAAAATTATGTAGCCAAGTAATGCGCGAGTTCAATGGACGTCAGGACTGATATAAATACAAAAATAGCCGCGTAATACGCGAGTTGAACGAAGTCTGATCTGCTAAGAGTGGCCATGTAATGCGCGAATTCTTAGGGGTATAAGAATTTTTATAAAGTGTCCAAAAAATAATAATTAACACTTAGGGTCCTTAGACTCTGACCTGAATAAAGCGGCCTAGTAATGCGCGAGCACTTCGGACTCAGATTTTCAGTAAGGTGGCCAAGTAATGCGCGAGTGCAATGGTCGTCAGGACTGATATAAATGCAAAAATAGCCGCGTAATACGCGAGATCAAGCAAAGTCTGACCTAAATAAGGTGGCAAAGTAATACGCGAATTCTTAGTACAGAATTTTTATATATAAAGTGGCCAAGTAATGCGCGAGTTTAATGGACGTCAGGACTGATATTAATACAAAAATAGGCGCGTAATACGCGAGATCAAACGAAATCTGACCTAAATAAGGTGGCAAAGTAATGTGCGAATTCTTAGGGGTATAAGAATTTTTATAAAGTGGCCAAAAAATAATAATTAACGCGTAGGTTCGTTATACTCTGACCTGAATATAGCGGCCAAGTAATGCGCGAGCACTTCGGACTCTGATTTTCAGTAAGGTGGCCAAGTAATGCGCGAGTTCAATGGACGTCAGGACTGATATAAATGCAAAAATAGCCGCGTAATACGCGAGATCAAGCAAAGTCTGACCTAAATAAGGTGGCAAAGTAATACGCGAATTCTTAGTACAGAATTTTTATATATAAAGTGGCCAAGTAATGCGCGAGTTCAATGGACGTCAGGACTGATATAAATGCAAAAATAGCCGCGTAATACGCGAGATCAAGCAAAGTCTGACCTAAATAAGGTGGCAAAGTAATGGGCGAATTCTTAGTACAGGATTTTTATATAAAGTGGCCATGTAATGCGCGAGCTCTTCGGACTCTGGCTTAAAGTTTTTTGGCCAAGTAATGCGCGAGTTCACTGGACGTCAGGACTGATATAAATGCAAAAAAAGCCGCGTAATACGCGAGATCAAACAAAGTCTGACCTAAATAAGGTGGAAAAGTAATGCGCGAATTCTTAGTACAGGATCTTTATATAAAGCGGCCAAGTAATGCGCGAGCACTTCGGACTCTGGCTTAAAATTTTTTGGCCAAGTAATGCGCGAGTTCAATGGACGTCAGGACCGATATAAATGCAAAAATAGCCGAGTAATACGTGAGATCAAACGAAGTCTGACCTAAATAAGGTGGCAAAGTAATGAGCGAATTCTTAGTACAGAATTTTTATATAAAGTGGCCAAGTAATGCGCGAGTTCAATGGACGTCAGGACTGATATAAATGCAAAAATAGCCGCGTAATACGCGAGATCAAACAAAGTCTGACCTAAATAAGGTGGCAAAGTAATGCGCGAATTCTTAGTACAGGATTTTTATATAAAATGGCCAAGTAATGAGCGAGCTCTTCGGACTCTGGCTTAAAGTTTTTGGCCAAGTATTGCGCGAGTTCAATGGACGTCAGGACTGATATAAATACAAAAATAGGCGCGTAATACGCGAGATCAAACGAAATCTTACATAAATAAGGTGGAAGAGTAATGCGCGAGCTCTTCGGACTCTGGCTTAAAATTATGTGGCCAAGTAATGCGCGAGTTCAATGGACGTCAGGACTGATATAAATGCAAAAATAGCCGCGTAATACGCGAGATCAAACGAAATCTGACCTAAAAAAGGTGGCAAAGTAATGCGCGAATTCTTAGTACCGAATTTTTATATAAATTGGCCAAGTAATGCGCGAGCTCTTCGGACTCTAGCTTAAAATTATGTGGCCAAGTAATGCGCGAGTTCAATGGACGTCAGGACTGATATAAATGCAAAAATAGCCGCGTAATACGCGAGATCAAACGAAATCTGACCTAAATAAGGTGGCAAAGTAATGCGCGAGCTCTTCGGACTCTGGCTTAACATTATGTGGCCAAGTAATGCGCGAGTTCAATGGACGTCAGGACTGATATAAATACAAAAATAGCCGCGTAATACGCGAGTTGAACGAAGTCTGATCTGCTAAGAGTGGCCATGTAATGCGCGAATTCTTAGGGGTATAAGAATTTTTATAAAGTGTCCAAAAAATAATAATTAACACTTAGGGTCCTTAGACTCTGACCTGAATAAAGCGGCCTAGTAATGCGCGAGCACTTCGGACTCAGATTTTCAGTAAGGTGGCCAAGTAATGCGCGAGTGCAATGGTCGTCAGGACTGATATAAATGCAAAAATAGCCGCGTAATACGCGAGATCAAACAAAGTATGACCTAAATAAGGTGGCAAAGTAATGCGCGAGCTCCTCGGACTCTGGCTTAAAATTATGTAGCCAAGTAATGCGCGAGTTCAATGGACGTCAGGACTGATATAAATGCAAAAATAGCCGCGTAATACGCGAGATCAAGCAAAGTCTGACCTAAATAAGGTGGCAAAGTAATACGCGAATTCTTAGTACAGAATTTTTATATATAAAGTGGCCAAGTAATGCGCGAGTTTAATGGACGTCAGGACTGATATGAATACAAAAATAGGCGCGTAATACGCGAGATCAAACGAAATCTGACCTAAATAAGGTGGCAAAGTAATGCGCGAATTCTTAGGGGTATAAGAATTTTTATAAAGTGGCCAAAAAATAATAATTAACGCGTAGGTTCGTTATACTATGACCTGAAAAAGGCGGCCAAGTAATGCGCGAGAACTTCGGACTCTGAATTTCAGTAAGGTGGCCAAGTAATGCGCGAGTCCAATCGACGTCAGGACTGACATAAATGCAATAATAGCCGCGTAATACGCGAGATCAAGCAAAGTCTGACGTAAATAAGGTGGCAAAGTAATGCGCGAATTCTTAGTACAGAATTTTCATATATAAAGTGGCCAAGTAATGCGCGAGTTTAATGAACGCCAGGACTGATATGAATACAAAAATAGGCGCGTAATACGCGAGATCGAACAAAGTCTGACCTAAATAAGGTGGCAAAGTAATGCGCGAGCTCCTCGGACTCTGGCTTAAAATTATGTAGCCAAGTAATGCGCGAGTTCAATGGATGTCAGGACTGATATAAATGCCTAAATAGCCGCGTAATACGCGAGATCAAACAAAGTCTGACCTAAATAAGGTGGCAAAGTAATGCGCGAGCTCCTCGGACTCTGGCTTAAAATTATGTAGCCAAGTAATGCGCGAGTTCAATGGACGTCAGGACTGATATAAATACAAAAATAGCCGCGTAATACGCGAGTTGAACGAAGTCTGATCTGCTAAGAGTGGCCATGTAATGCGCGAATTCTTAGGGGTATAAGAATTTTTATAAAGTGTCCAAAAAATAATAATTAACACTTAGGGTCCTTAGACTCTGACCTGAATAAAGCGGCCTAGTAATGCGCGAGCACTTCGGACTCAGATTTTCAGTAAGGTGGCCAAGTAATGCGCGAGTGCAATGGTCGTCAGGACTGATATAAATGCAAAAATAGCCGCGTAATACGCGAGATCAAACAAAGTATGACCTAAATAAGGTGGCAAAGTAATGCGCGAGCTCCTCGGACTCTGGCTTAAAATTATGTAGCCAAGTAATGCGCGAGTTCAATGGACGTCAGGACTGATATAAATGCAAAAATAGCCGCGTAATACGCGAGATCAAGCAAAGTCTGACCTAAATAAGGTGGCAAAGTAATACGCGAATTCTTAGTACAGAATTTTTATATATAAAGTGGCCAAGTAATGCGCGAGTTTAATGGACGTCAGGACTGATATGAATACAAAAATAGGCGCGTAATACGCGAGATCAAACGAAATCTGACCTAAATAAGGTGGCAAAGTAATGCGCGAATTCTTAGGGGTATAAGAATTTTTATAAAGTGGCCAAAAAATAATAATTAACGCGTAGGTTCGTTATACTCTGACCTGAATATAGCGGCCAAGTAATGCGCGAGCACTTCGGACTCTGATTTTCAGTAAGGTGGCCAAGTAATGCGCGAGTTCAATGGACGTCAGGACTGATATAAATGCAAAAATAGCCGCGTAATACGCGAGATCAAGCAAAGTCTGACCTAAATAAGGTGGCAAAGTAATACGCGAATTCTTTGTACAGAATTTTTATATATAAAGTGGCCAAGTAATGCGCGAGTTCAATGGACGTCAGGACTGATATAAATGCAAAAATAGCCGCGTAATACGCGAGATCAAGCAAAGTCTGACCTAAATAAGGTGGCAAAGTAATGCGCGAATTCTTAGTACAGGATTTTTATATAAAGTGGCCATGTAATGCGCGAGCTCTTCGGACTGTGGCTTAAAGTTTTTTGGCCAAGTAATGCGCGAGTTCAATGGACGTCAGGACTGATATAAATGCAAAAATAGCCGCGTAATACGCGAGATCAAACAAAGTCTGACCTAAATAAGGTGGAAAAGTAATGCGCGAATTCTTAGTACAGGATCTTTATATAAAGCGGCCAAGTAATGCGCGAGCACTTCGGACTCTGATTTTCAGTAAGGTGGCTGAGTAATGCACGAGTTCAATGGACGTCAGGACTGATATAAATGCAAAAATAGCCGCGTAATACGTGAGATCATACGAAGTCTGACCTAAATAAGGTGGCAAAGTAATGCGCGAATTCTTAGTACAGGATTTTTATATAAAGTGGCCATGTAATGCGCGAGCTCTTCGGACTGTGGCTTAAAGTTTTTTGGCCAAGTAATGCGCGAGTTCAATGGACGTCAGGACTGATATAAATGCAAAAATAGCCGCGTAATACGCGAGATCAAACAAAGTCTGACCTAAATAAGGTGGAAAAGTAATGCGCGAATTCTTAGTACAGGATCTTTATATAAAGCGGCAAAGTAATGCGCGAGCACTTCGGACTCTGATTTTCAGTAAGGTGGCTGAGTAATGCACGAGTTCAATGGACGTCAGGACTGATATAAATGCAAAAATAGCCGCGTAATACGTGAGATCATACGAAGTCTGACCTAAATAAGGTGGCAAAGTAATGCGCGAATTCTTAGTACAGGATTTTTATATAAAGTGGCCAAGTAATGCGCGAGCTCTTCGGACTCTGGCTTAAAGTTTTTTGGCCAAGTAATGCGCGAGTTCAATGGACGTCAGGACCGATATAAATGCAAAAATAGCCGAGTAATACGTGAGATCAAACGAAGTCTGACCTAAATAAGGTGGCAAAGTAATGCGCGAATTCTTAGTACAGAATTTTTATATAAAGTGGCCAAGTATTGCGCGAGTTCAATGGACGTCAGGACTGATATAAATGCAAAAATAGCCGCGTAATACGTGAGATCAAACGAAGTCTGACCTAAATAAGGTGGCAAAGTAATGCGCGAATTCTTAGTACAGGATTTTTAAATAAAGTGGCCAAGTAATGCGCGAGCTCTTCGGACTCTGGCTTAAAGTTTTTTGGCCAAGTAATGCGCGAGTTCAATGGACGTCAGGACCGATATAAATGCAAAAATAGCCGAGTAATACGTGAGATCAAACGAAGTCTGACCTAAATAAGGTGGCAAAGTACTGAGCGAATTCTTAGTACAGAATTTTTATATAAAGTGGCCAAGTATTGCGCGAGTTCAATGGACGTCAGGACTGATATAAATGCAAAAATAGCTGCGTAATACGCGAGATCAAACGAAATCTGACCTAAATAAGGTGGCAAAGTAATGCGCGAGCTCTTCGGACTCTGGCTTAAAATTATGTGGCCAAGTAATGCGCGAGTTCAATGGACGTC
Organism: Diplolepis rosae; assembly: GCA_030998225.1. Lineage (NCBI taxonomy): Eukaryota > Metazoa > Arthropoda > Insecta > Hymenoptera > Diplolepididae > Diplolepis > Diplolepis rosae. The sequence continues at coordinate 2,266,206 of JAPYXD010000161.1, forward strand.
AGGACTGATATAAATGCAAAAATAGCCGCGTAATACGCGAGATCAAACGAAATCTGACCTAAAAAGGTGGCAAAGTAATGCGCGAATTCTTAGTACCGAATTTTTATATAAATTGGCCAAGTAATGCGCGAGCTCTTCGGACTCTGGCTTAAAATTATGTGGCCATGTAATGCGCGAGTTCAATGGACGTCAGGACTGATATAAATGCAAAAATAGCCGCGTAATACGCGAGATCAAACGAAATCTGACCTAAATAAGGTGGCAAAGTAATGCGCGAGCTCTTCGGACTCTGGCTTAACATTATGTGGCCAAGTAATGCGCGAGTTCAATGGACGTCATGACTGATATAAATGCACAAAAAGCCGCGTAAGACGCGAGATCAAACCCGGTCTGACCTAAATAAGGTGGCAAAGAATGCGCGAATTCTTAGTACAGAATTTTTATATAAAGTGGCCAAGTAATGCGCGAGCTCTTCGGACTCTGGCTTAAAATTATGTGGCCAAGTAATGCGCGAGTTCAATGGACGTCAGGACTGATATAAATGCAAAAATAGCCGCGTAATACGCGAGATCAAGCAAAGTCTGACCTAAATAATGTGGCAAAGTAATACGCGAATTCTTTGTACAGAATTTTTATATATAAAGTGGCCAAGTAATGCGCGAGTTCAATGGACGTCAGGACTGATATAAATGCAAAAATAGCCGCGTAATACGCGAGATCAAGCAAAGTCTGACCTAAATAAGGTGGCAAAGTATTGCGCTAATTCTTAGTACAGTATTTTTATATAAAGTGGCCAAGTAATGCGCGAGCTCTTTGGACTCTGGCTTAAAGTTTTTTGGCCAAGTAATGCGCGAGTTCAATGGACGTCAGGACTGATATAAATGCAAAAATAGCCGCGTAATACGCGAGATCAAGCAAAGTCTGACCTAAATAAGGTGGCAAAGTAATGCGCGAATTCTTAGTACAGGATTTTTATATAAAGTGGCCATGATATGCGCGAGCTCTTCGGACTCTGGCTTAAAGTTTTTTGGCCAAGTAATGCGCGAGTTCAATCGACGTCAGGACTGATAAAAATGCAAAAATAGCCGCGTAATACGCGAGATCAAACAAAGTCTGACCTAAATAAGGTGGAAAAGTAATGCGCGAATTCTTAGTACAGGATCTTTATATAAAGCGGCCAAGTAATGCGCGAGCACTTCGGACTCTGATTTTCAGTAAGGTGGCTGAGTAATGCACGAGTTCAATGGACGTCAGGACTGATATAAATGCAAAAATAGCCGCGTAATACGTGAGATCATACGAAGTCTGACCTAAATAAGGTGGCAAAGTAATGCGCGAATTCGTAGTACAGGATTTTTATATAAAGTGGCCAAGTAATGCGCGAGCTCTTGGGACTCTGGCTTAAAGTTTTTTGGCCAAGTAATGCGCGAGTTCAATGGACGTCAGGACCGATATAAATGCAAAAATAGCCGAGTAATACGTGAGATCAAACGAAGTCTGACCTAAATAAGGTGGCAAAGTAATGCGCGAATTCTTAGTACAGAATTTTTATATAAAGTGGCCAAGTATTGCGCGAGTTCAATGGACGTCAGGACTGATATAAATGTAAAAATAGCCGCGTAATACGTGAGATCAAACGAAGTCTGACCTAAATAAGGTGGCAAAGTAATGCGCGAATTCTTAGTACAGGATTTTTATATAAAGTGGCCAAGTAATGCGCGAGCTCTTTGGACTCTGGCTTAAAGTTTTTTGGCCAAGTAATGCGCGAGTTCAATGGACGTCAGGACCGATATAAATGCAAAAATAGCCGAGTAATACGTGAGATCAAACGAAGTCTGACCTAAATAAGGTGGCAAAGTACTGAGCGAATTCTTAGTACAGAATTTTTATATAAAGTGGCCAAGTATTGCGCGAGTTCAATGGACGTCAGGACTGATATAAATGCAAAAATAGCTGCGTAATACGCGAGATCAAACGAAATCTGACCTAAATAAGGTGGCAAAGTAATGCGCGAGCTCTTCGGACTCTGGCTTAAAATTATGTGGCCAAGTAATGCGCGAGTTCAATGGACGTCAGGACTGATATAAATGCAAAAATAGCCGCGTAATACGCGAGATCAAACGAAATCTGACCTAAAAAAGGTGGCAAAGTAATGCGCGAATTCTTAGTACCGAATTTTTATATAAATTGGCCAAGTTATGCGCGAGCTCTTCGGACTCTGGCTTAAAATTATGTGGCCAAGTAATGCGCGAGTTCAATGGACGTCAGGACTGATATAAATGCAAAAATAGCCGCGTAATACTCGAGATCAAACGAAATCTGACCTAAATAAGGTGGCAAAGTAATGCGCGAGCTCTTCGGACTCTGGCTTAACATTATGTGGCCAAGTAATGCGCGAGTTCAATGGACGTCATGACTGATATAAATGCACAAAAAGCCGCGTAAGACGCGAGATCAAACAAAGTCTGACCTAAATAAGGTGGCAAAGTAATGCGCGAATTCATAGTACAGAATTTTCATATATAAAGTGGCCAAGTAATGCGCGAGTTTAATGAACGTCAGGACTGATATGAATACAAAAATAGGCGCGTAATACGCGAGATCAAACAATGTCTGACCTAAATAAGGTGGCAAAGTACTGCGCGAGCTCTTCGGACTCTGGCTTAAAATTATGTCGCCAAGTAATGCGCGAGTTCAATGGACGTCAGGACTGATATAAATACAAAAATAGCCGCGTAATACGCGAGTTGAACGAAGTCTGATCTGATAAGAGTGGCCAAGTAATGCGCGAATTCTTAGGGGTATAAGAATTTTTATAAAGTGTCCAAAAAATAATAATTAACACTTAGGGTCCTTAGACTCTGACCTGAATAAAGCGGCCTAGTAATGCGCGAGCACTTCGGACTCAGATTTTCAGTAAGGTGGCCAAGTAATGCGCGAGTTCAATGGTCGTCAGGACTGATATAAATGCAAAAATAGCCGCGTAGTACGCGAGATCAAGCAAAGTCTGACCTAAATAAGGTGGCAAAGTAATGCGCGAATTCTTAGTACAGAATTTTTATATATAAAGTGGCCAAGTAATGCGCGAGTTTAATGGACGTCAGGACTGATATGAATACAAAACTAGGCGCGTAATACGCGAGATCAAACGAAATCTGACCTAAATAAGGTGGCAAAGTAATGCGCGAATTCATAGGGGTATAAGAATTTTTATAAAGTGGCCAAAAAATAGTAATTAACGCGTAGGCTCGTTATACTCTGACCTGAATAAAGCGGCCAAGTAATGCGCGAGCACTTCGGCCTCAGATTTTCAGTAAGGTGGCCAAGTAATGCTCGAGTTCAATGGACGTCAGGACTGATATAAATGCAAAAATAGCCGCGTAATACGCGAGATCAAACGAAATCTGACCTAAATAAGGTGGCAAAGTAATGCGCGAGCTCTTCGGACTCTGGCTTAACATTATGTGGCCAAGTAATGCGCGAGTTCAATGGACGTCATGACTGATATAAATGCACAAAAAGCCGCGTAATACGCGAGATCAAACAAAGTTTGACCTAAATAAGGTGGCAAAGTAATGCGCGAATTCTTAGTACAGAATTTTCATATATAAAGTGGCCAAGTAATGCGCGAGTTTAATGAACGCCAGGACTGATATGAATACAAAAATAGGCGCGTAATACGCGAGATCGAACAAAGTCTGACCTAAATAAGGTGGCAAAGTACTGCGCGAGCTCTTCGGACTCTGGCTTAAAATTATGTCGCCAAGTAATGCGCGAGTTCAATGGACGTCAGGACTGATATAAATACAAAAATAGCCGCGTAATACGCTAGTTGAACGAAGTCTGATCTGCTAAGAGTGGCCATGTAATGCGCAATTCTTAGGGGTATAAGAATTTTTATAAAGTGTCCAAAAAATAATAATTAACACTTAGGGTCCTTAGACTCTGACCTGAATAAAGCGGCCTAGTAATGCGCGAGCACTTCGGACTCAGATTTTCAGTAAGGTGGCCAAGTAATGCGCGAGTGCAATGGTCGTCAGGACTGATATAAATACAAAAATAGCCGCGTAATACGCGAGTTGAACGAAGTCTGATCTGCTAAGAGTGGCCATGTAATGCGCGAATTCTTAGGGGTAAAAGAATTTTTATAAAGTGTCCAAAAAATAATAATTAACACTTAGGGTCCTTAGACTCTGACCTGAATAAAGCGGCCTAGTAATGCGCGAGCACTTCGGACTCAGATTTTCAGTAAGGTGGCCAAGTAATGCGCGAGTGCAATGGTCGTCAGGACTGATATAAATGCAAAAATAGCCGCGTAATACGCGAGATCAAACAAAGTATGACCTAAATAAGGTGGCAAAGTAATGCGCGAGCTCCTCGGACTCTGGCTTAAAATTATGTAGCCAAGTAATGCGCGAGTTCAATGGACGTCAGGACTGATATAAATGCAAAAATAGCCGCGTAATACGCGAGATCAAGCAAAGTCTGACCTAAATAAGGTGGCAAAGTAATACGCGAATTCTTAGTACAGAATTTTTATATATAAAGTGGCCAAGTAATGCGCGAGTTTAATGGACGTCAGGACTGATATGAATACAAAAATAGGCGCGTAATACGCGAGATCAAACGAAATCTGACCTAAATAAGGTGGCAAAGTAATGCGCGAATTCTTAGGGGTATAAGAATTTTTATAAAGTGGCCAAAAAATAATAATTAACGCGTAGGTTCGTTATACTATGACCTGAAAAAGGCGGCCAAGTAATGCGCGAGAACTTCGGACTCTGATTTTCAGTAAGGTGGCCAAGTAATGCGCGAGTCCAATCGACGTCAGGACTGACATAAATGCAATAATAGCCGCGTAATACGCGAGATCAAGCAAAGTCTGACGTAAATAAGGTGGCAAAGTAATACGCGAATTCTTAGTACAGAATTTTTATATATAAAGTGGCCAAGTAATGCGCGAGTTCAATGGACGTCAGGACTGAAATAACTGCAAAAATAGGCGCGTAATACGCGAGATCAAACAAAGTCTGACCTAAATAATGTGGCAAAGTAATGCGCGAATTCTTAGTACAGGATTTTTATATAAATTGGCCAAGTAATGCGCGAGCTCTTCGGACTCTGGCTTAAAGTTTTTTGGCCCAGTAATGCGCGAGTTCAATGGACGTCAGGACTGATATAAATTCAAAAATAGCCGCGTAATACGCGAGATCAAACAAAGTCTGACCTAAATAACCAGGAAAAGTAATGCGCGAATTCTTAGTACAGGATCATTATATAAAGCGGCCAAGTAATGCGCGAGCACTTCGGACTCTGATTTTCAGTAAGGTGGCTGAGTAATGCACGAGTTCAATGGACGTCAGGACTGATATAAATGCAAAAATAGCCGCGTAATACGTGAGATCATACGAAGTCTGACCTAAATAAGGTGGCAAAGTAATGCGCGAATTCTTAGTACAGGATTTTTATATAAAGTGGCCAAGTAATGCGCGAGCTCTTCGGACACTGGTTTAAAGTTTTTTGGCCAAGTAATGCGCGAGTTCAATGGACGTCAGGACCGATATAAATGCAAAAATAGCCGAGTAATACGTGAGATCAAACGAAGTCTGACCTAAATAAGGTGGCAAAGTACTGAGCGAATTCTTAGTACAGAATTTTTATATAAAGTGGCCAAGTATTGCGCGAGTTCAATGGACGTCAGGACTGATATAAATGCAAAAATAGCCGCGTACTACGTGAGATCATACGAAGTCTGACCTAAATAAGGTGGCAAAGTAATGCGCGAATTCTTAGTACAGGACTTTTATATAAAGTGGCCAAGTAATCCGCTAGCTCTTCGGACTCTGGCTTAAAGTTTTTTGGCCAAGTAATGCGCGAGTTCAATGGACGTCAGGACCGATATAAATGCAAAAATAGCCGAGTAATACGTGAGATCAAACGAAGTCTGACCTAAATAAGGAGGCAAAGTACTGAGCGAATTCTTAGTACAGAATTTTTATATAAAGTGGCCAAGTATTGCGCGAGTTCAATGGACGTCAGGACTGATATAAATGCAAAAATAGCTGCGTAATACGCGAGATCAAACGAAATCTGACCTAAATAAGGTGGCAAAGTAATGCGCGAGCTCTTCGGACTCTGGCTTAAAATTATGTGGCCATGTAATGCGCGAGTTCAATGGACGTCAGGACTGATATAAATGCAAAAATAGCCGCGTAATACGCGAGATCAAACGAAATCTGACCTAAAAAAGGTGGCAAAGTAATGCGCGAATTCTTAGTACCGAATTTTTATATAAAGTGGCCAAGTAATGCGCGAGCTCTTCGGACTCTGGCTTAAAATTATGTGGCCATGTAATGCGCGAGTTCAATGGACGTCAGGACTGATATAAATGCAAAAATAGCCGCGTAATACGCGAGATCAAACGAAATCTGACCTAAATAAGGTGGCAAAGTAATGCGCGAGCTCTTCGGACTCTGGCTTAACATTATGTGGCCAAGTAATGCGCGAGTTCAATGGACGTCATGACTGATATAAATGCACAAAAAGCCGCGTAATACGCGAGATCAAACAAAGTTTGACCTAAATAAGGTGGCAAAGTAATGCGCGAATTCTTAGTACAGAATTTTCATATATAAAGTGGCCAAGTAATGCGCGAGTTTAATGAACGCCAGGACTGATATGAATACAAAAATAGGCGCGTAATACGCGAGATCGAACAAAGTCTGACCTAAATAAGGTGGCAAAGTACTGCGCGAGCTCTTCGGACTCTGGCTTAAAATTATGTCGCCAAGTAATGCGCGAGTTCAATGGACGTCAGGACTGATATAAATACAAAAATAGCCGCGTAATACGCTAGTTGAACGAAGTCTGATCTGATAAGAGTGGCCAAGTAATGCGCGAATTCTTTGGGGGATAAGAATTTTTATAAACTGTCCAAAAATTCAGACGTAAGACTTCGGGTCCTTCGACTCTGACCTGAATAAAGCGGCCAAGTAATGCGCGAGCACTTCGGACTCAGATTTTCAGTAAGGTGGCCAAGTAATGCGCGAGTTCAATGGTCGTCAGGACTGATATAAATGCAAAAATAGCCGCGTAATACGCGAGATCAAACAAAGTCTGACCTAAATAAGGTGGCAAAGTAATGCGCGAGCTCCTCGGACTCTGGCTTAAAATTATGTAGCCAAGTAATGCGCGAGTTCAATGGATGTCAGGACTGATATAAATGCCTAAATAGCCGCGTAATACGCGAGATCAAACAAAGTCTGACCTAAATAAGGTGGCAAAGTAATGCGCGAGCTCCTCGGACTCTGGCTTAAAATTATGTAGCCAAGTAATGCGCGAGTTCAATGGACGTCAGGACTGATATAAATACAAAAATAGCCGCGTAATACGCGAGTTGAACGAAGTCTGATCTGCTAAGAGTGGCCATGTAATGCGCGAATTCTTAGGGGTATAAGAATTTTTATAAAGTGTCCAAAAAATAATAATTAACACTTAGGGTCCTTAGACTCTGACCTGAATAAAGCGGCCTAGTAATGCGCGAGCACTTCGGACTCAGATTTTCAGTAAGGTGGCCAAGTAATGCGCGAGTGCAATGGTCGTCAGGACTGATATAAATGCAAAAATAGCCGCGTAATACGCGAGATCAAGCAAAGTCTGACCTAAATAAGGTGGCAAAGTAATACGCGAATTCTTAGTACAGAATTTTTATATATAAAGTGGCCAAGTAATGCGCGAGTTTAATGGACGTCAGGACTGATATTCATACAAAAATAGGCGCGTAATACGCGAGATCAAACGAAATCTGACCTAAATAAGGTGGCAAAGTAATGCGCGAATTCTTAGGGGTATAAGAATTTTTATAAAGTGGCCAAAAAATAATAATTAACGCGTAGGTTCGTTATACTCTGACCTGAATATAGCGGCCAAGTAATGCGCGAGCACTTCGGACTCTGATTTTCAGTAAGGTGGCCAAGTAATGCGCGAGTTCAATGGACGTCAGGACTGATATAAATGCAAAAATAGCCGCGTAATACGCGAGATCAAGCAAAGTCTGACCTAAATAAGGTGGCAAAGTAATACGCGAATTCTTAGTACAGAATTTTTATATATAAAGTGGCCAAGTAATGCGCGAGTTCAATGGACGTCAGGACTGATATAAATGCAAAAATAGCCGCGTAATACGCGAGATAAAACAAAGTCTGACCTAAATAAGGTGGCAAAGTAATGGGCGAATTCTTAGTACAGGATTTTTATATAAAGTGGCCATGTAATGCGCGAGCTCTTCTGACTCTGGCTTAAAATTATGTGGCCAAGTAATGCGCGAGTTCAATGGACGTCAGGACTGATATAAATGCAAAAATAGCCGCGTGATACGCGAGATCAAACAAAGTCTGACCTAAATAAGGTGGAAAAGTAATGCGCGAATTCTTAGTACAGGATCTTTATATAAAGCGGCCAAGTAATGCGCGAGCACTTCGGACTCTGGATTAAAATTATGTGGCAAAGTAATGAGCGAGTTCAATGGACGTCAGGACCGATATAAATGCAAAAATAGCCGAGTAATACGTGAGATCAAACGAAGTCTGACCTAAATAAGGTGGCAAAGTACTGAGCGAATTCTTAGTACAGAATTTTTATATAAAGTGGCCAAGTAATGCGCGAGTTCAATGGACGTCAGGACTGATATAAATGCAAAAATAGCCGCGTAATACGCGAGATAAAACAAAGTCTGACCTAAATAAGGTGGCAAAGTAATGGGCGAATTCTTAGTACAGGATTTTTATATAAAGTGGCCATGTAATGCGCGAGCTCTTCTGACTCTGGCTTAAAATTATGTGGCCAAGTAATGCGCGAGTTCAATGGACGTCAGGACTGATATAAATGCAAAAATAGCCGCGTAATACGCGAGATCAAACAAACTCTGACCTAAATAAGGTGGAAAAGTAATGCGCGAATTCTTAGTACAGGATCTTTATATAAAGCGGCCAAGTAATGCGCGAGCACTTCGGACTCTGGCTTAAAGTTATGTGGCCAAGTAATCTGCGAGTTCATTGGACGTCAGGACCGATATAAATGCAAAAATAGCCGAGTAATACGTGAGATCAAACGAAGTCTGACCTAAATAAGGTGGCAAAGTACTGAGCGAATTCTTAGTACAGAATTTTTCTATAAAGTGGCCAAGTATTGCGCGAGTTCAATGGACGTCAGTAGTGATATATATGCAAAAATAGCCGCGTTATACGTGAGATCATACGAAGTCTGACCTAAATAAGGTGGCAAAGTAATGCGCGAATTCTTAGTACAGGATTTTTTATATAAAGTGGCCAAGTAATGCGCGAGCTCTTCTGACTCTGGCTTAAAGTTTTTTGGCCAAGTAATGCGCGAGTTCAATGGACGTCAGGACCGATATAAATGCAAAAATAGCCGAGTAATACGTGAGATCAAACGAAGTCTGACCTAAATAAGGTGGCAAAGTACTGAGCGAATTCTTAGTACAGTATTTTTATATACAGTGGCCAAGTATTGCGCGAGTTCAATGGACGTCAGGACTGATATAAATCCAAAAATATGCGCGTAATACGCGAGATCAAACGAAATCTGTCTTAAATAAGGTGGCAAAGTAATGCGTGAGCTCTTCGGACACTGACTTAAAATTATGTGGCCAAGTAATGCGCGAGTTCAATGGACGTCAGGACTGATATAAATGCAAAAGTAGCCGCGTAATACGCGAGATCAAACGAAATCTGACCAAAAAAGGTGGCAAAGTAATGCGCGAATTCTTAGTACCGAATTTTTATATAAAGTGGCCAAGTAATGCGCGAGCTCTTCGGACTCTGGCTTAAAATTATGTGGCCAAGTAATGCGCGAGTTCAATGGACGTCAGGACTGATATAAATGCAAAAATAGCCGCGTAATACGCGAGATCAAACGAATTCTGACCTAAATAAGGTGGCAAAGTAATGCGCGAGCTCTTCGGACTCTGGCTTAACATTATGTGGCCAAGTAATGCGCGAGTTCAATGGACGTCATGACTGATATAAATGCACAAAAAGCCGCGTAAGACGCGAGATCAAACAAAGTCTGACCTAAATAAGGTGGCAAAGTAATGCGCGAATTCTTAGTACAGAATTTTCATATATAAAGTGGCCAAGTAATGCGCGAGTTTAATGAACGTCAGGACTGATATGAATACAAAAATGGGCGCCTAATACGCGAGATCAAACAAAGTCTGACCTAAATAAGGTGGCAAAGTACTGCGCGAGCTCTTCGGACTCTGGCTTAAAATTATGTCGCCAAGTAATGCGCGAGTTCAATGGACGTCAGGACTGATATAAATACAAAAATAGCCGCGTAATACGCGAGTTGAACGAAGTCTGATCTGATAAGAGTGGCCAAGTAATGCGCGAATTCTTAGGGGTATAAGAATTTTTATAAAGTGTCCAAAAAATAATAATTAACACTTAGGGTCCTTAGACTCTGACCTGAATAAAGCGGCCTAGTAATGCGCGAGCACTTCGGACTCAGATTTTCAGTAAGGTGGCCAAGTAATGCGCGAGTTCAATGGTCGTCAGGACTGATATAAATGCAAAAATAGCCGCGTAATACGCGAGATCAAACAAAGTCTGACCTAAATAAGGTGGCAAAGTAATGCGCGAGCTCCTCGGACTCTGGCTTAAAATTATGTAGCCAAGTAATGCGCGAGTTCAATGGACGTCAGGACTGATATAAATGCAAAAATAGCCGCGTAATACGCGAGATCAAGCAAAGTCTGACCTAAATAAGGTGGCAAAGTAATACGCGAATTCTTAGTACAGAATTTTTATATATAAAGTGGCCAAGTAATGCGCGAGTTTAATTGACGTCAGGACTGATATTAATACAAAAATAGGCGCGTAATACGCGAGATCAAGCAAAGTCTGACCTAAATAAGGTGGCAAAGTAATACGCGAATTCTTAGGGGTATAAGAATTTTTATAAAGTGGCCAAAAAATAATAATTAACGCGTAGGTTCGTTATACTCTGACCTGAATATAGCGGCCAAGTAATGCGCGAGCACTTCGGACTCTGATTTTCAGTAAGGTGGCCAAGTAATGCGCGAGTTCAATGGACGTCAGGACTGATATAAATGCAAAAATAGCCGCGTAATACGCGAGATCAAGCAAAGTCTGACCTAAATAAGGTGGCAAAGTAATACGCGAATTCTTAGTACAGAATTTTTATATATAAAGTGGCCAAGTAATACGCGAGCTCTTCGGACTCTGGCTTAAAGTTTTTTGGCCAAGTAATGCGCGAGTTCAATGGTCGTCAGGACTGATATAAATGCAAAAATAGCTGCGTATTTCGCGAGATCAAACCAAATCTGACCTAAATAAGGTGGCAAAGTAATGCGCGAGCACTTCGGACTCTGGCTTAAGCTTATGTGGCCAAGTAATGCGCGAGTTCAATGGACGTCAGGACTGATATAAATGCAAAAATAGCCGCGTAATACGCGAGATCAAACGAAATCTGACCAAAAAAGGTGGCAAAGTAATGCGCGAATTCTTAGTACCGAATTTTTATATAAATTGGCCAAGTAATGCGCGAGCTCTTCGGACTCTGGCTTAAAATTATGTGGCCAAGTAATGCGCGAGTTCAATGGACGTCAGGACTGATATAAATGCAAAAATAGCCGCGTAATACGCGAGATCAAACGAAATCTGACCTAAATAAGGTGGCAAAGTAATGCGCGAGCTCTTCGGACTCTGGCTTAACATTATGTGGCCAAGTAATGCGCGAGTTCAATGGACGTCATGACTGATATAAATGCACAAAAAGCCGCGTAAGACGCGAGATCAAACAAAGTCTGACCTAAATAAGGTGGCAAAGTAATGCGCGAATTCTTAGTACAGAATTTTCATATATAAAGTGGCCAAGTAATGCGCGAGTTTAATGAACGTCAGGACTGATATGAATACAAAAATGGGCGCCTAATACGCGAGATCAAACAAAGTCTGACCTAAATAAGGTGGCAAAGTACTGCGCGAGCTCTTCGGACTCTGGCTTAAAATTATGTCGCCAAGTAATGCGCGAGTTCAATGGACGTCAGGACTGATATAAATACAAAAATAGCCGCGTAATACGCGAGTTGAACGAAGTCTGATCTGATAAGAGTGGCCAAGTAATGCGCGAATTCTTAGGGGTATAAGAATTTTTATAAAGTGTCCAAAAAATAATAATTAACACTTAGGGTCCTTAGACTCTGACCTGAATAAAGCGGCCTAGTAATGCGCGAGCACTTCGGACTCAGATTTTCAGTAAGGTGGCCAAGTAATGCGCGAGTTCAATGGTCGTCAGGACTGATATAAATGCAAAAATAGCCGCGTAATACGCGAGATCAAACAAAGTCTGACCTAAATAAGGTGGCAAAGTAATGCGCGAGCTCCTCGGACTCTGGCTTAAAATTATGTAGCCAAGTAATGCGCGAGTTCAATGGACGTCAGGACTGATATAAATGCAAAAATAGCCGCGTAATACGCGAGATCAAGCAAAGTCTGACCTAAATAAGGTGGCAAAGTAATACGCGAATTCTTAGTACAGAATTTTTATATATAAAGTGGCCAAGTAATGCGCGAGTTTAATTGACGTCAGGACTGATATTAATACAAAAATAGGCGCGTAATACGCGAGATCAAGCAAAGTCTGACCTAAATAAGGTGGCAAAGTAATACGCGAATTCTTAGGGGTATAAGAATTTTTATAAAGTGGCCAAAAAATAATAATTAACGCGTAGGTTCGTTATACTCTGACCTGAATATAGCGGCCAAGTAATGCGCGAGCACTTCGGACTCTGATTTTCAGTAAGGTGGCCAAGTAATGCGCGAGTTCAATGGACGTCAGGACTGATATAAATGCAAAAATAGCCGCGTAATACGCGAGATCAAGCAAAGTCTGACCTAAATAAGGTGGCAAAGTAATACGCGAATTCTTAGTACAGAATTTTTATATATAAAGTGGCCAAGTAATACGCGAGCTCTTCGGACTCTGGCTTAAAGTTTTTTGGCCAAGTAATGCGCGAGTTCAATGGTCGTCAGGACTGATATAAATGCAAAAATAGCCGCGTAATACGCGAGATCAAACAAAGTCTGACCTAAATAAGGTGGCAAAGTAATGCGCGAGCTCCTCGGACTCTGGCTTAAAATTATGTAGCCAAGTAATGCGCGAGTTCAATGGATGTCAGGACTGATATAAATGCCTAAATAGCCGCGTAATACGCGAGATCAAACAAAGTCTGACCTAAATAAGGTGGCAAAGTAATGCGCGAGCTCCTCGGACTCTGGCTTAAAATTATGTAGCCAAGTAATGCGCGAGTTCAATGGACGTCAGGACTGATATAAATACAAAAATAGCCGCGTAATACGCGAGTTGAACGAAGTCTGATCTGCTAAGAGTGGCCATGTAATGCGCGAATTCTTAGGGGTATAAGAATTTTTATAAAGTGTCCAAAAAATAATAATTAACACTTAGGGTCCTTAGACTCTGACCTGAATAAAGCGGCCTAGTAATGCGCGAGCACTTCGGACTCAGATTTTCAGTAAGGTGGCCAAGTAATGCGCGAGTGCAATGGTCGTCAGGACTGATATAAATGCAAAAATAGCCGCGTAATACGCGAGATCAAACAAAGTATGACCTAAATAAGGTGGCAAAGTAATGCGCGAGCTCCTCGGACTCTGGCTTAAAATTATGTAGCCAAGTAATGCGCGAGTTCAATGGACGTCAGGACTGATATAAATGCAAAAATAGCCGCGTAATACGCGAGATCAAGCAAAGTCTGACCTAAATAAGGTGGCAAAGTAATACGCGAATTCTTAGTACAGAATTTTTATATATAAAGTGGCCAAGTAATGCGCGAGTTTAATGGACGTCAGGACTGATATGAATACAAAAATAGGCGCGTAATACGCGAGATCAAACGAAATCTGACCTCAATACGGTGGCAAAGTAATGCGCGAATTCTTAGGGGTATAAGAATTTTTATAAAGTGGCCAAAAAATAATAATTAACGCGTAGGTTCGTTATACTCTGACCTGAATATAGCGGCCAAGTAATGCGCGAGCACTTCGGACTCTGATTTTCAGTAAGGTGGCCAAGTAATGCGCGAGTTCAATGGACGTCAGGACTGATATAAATGCAAAAATAGCCGCGTAATACGCGAGATCAAGCAAAGTCTGACCTAAATAAGGTGGCAAAGTAATACGCGAATTCTTAGTACAGAATTTTTATATATAAAGTGGCCAAGTAATGCGCGAGTTCAATGGACGTCAGGACTGATATAAATGCAAAAATAGCCGCGTAATACGCGAGATCAAGCAAAGTCTGACCTAAATAAGGTGGCAAAGTAATGCGCGAATTCTTAGTACAGGATTTTTATATAAAGTGGCCATGTAATGCGCGAGCTCTTCGGACTCTGGCTTAAAGTTTTTTGGCCAAGTAATGCGCGAGTTCAATGGACGTGAGGACTGATATAAATGCAAAAATAGCAGCGTAATACGCGAGAACAAACAAAGTCTGACCTAAATAAGGTGGAAAAGTAATGCGCGAATTCTTAGTACAGGATCTTTATATAAAGCGGCCAAGTAATGCGCGAGCACTTCGGACTCTGATTTTCAGTAAGGTGGCTGAGTAATGCACGAGTTCAATGGACGTCAGGACTGATATAAATGCAAAAATAGCCGCGTAATACGTGAGATCATACGAAGTCTGACCTAAATAAGGTGGCAAAGTAATGCGCGAATTCTTAGTACAGGATTTTTATATAAAGTGGCCAAGTAATGCGCGAGCTCTTCGGACTCTGGCTTAAAGTTTTTTGGCCAAGTAATGCGCAAATTCAATGGACGTCAGGACCGATATAAATGCAAAAATAGCCGAGTAATACGTGAGATCAAACGAAGTCTGACCTAAATAAGGTGGCAAAGTAATGCGCGAATTCTTAGTACAGAATTTTTATATAAAGTGGCCAAGTATTGCGCGAGTTCAATGGACGTCAGGACTGATATAAATGTAAAAATAGCCGCGTAATACGTGAGATCATACGAAGTCTGACCTAAATAATGTGGCAAAGTAATGCGCGAATTCTTAGTACAGGATTTTTATATAAAGTGGCCAAGTAATGCGCGAGCTCTTCGGACTCTGGCTTAAAGTTTTTTGGCCAAGTAATGCGCAAGTTCAATGGACGTCAGGACTGATATAAATGCAAAAATAGCCGAGTAATACGTGAGATCAAACGAAGTCTGACCTAAATAAGGTGGCAAAGTACTGAGCGAATTCTTAGTACAGAATTTTTATATAAAGTGGCCAAGTATTGCGCGAGTTCAATGGACGTCAGGACTGATATAAATGCAAAAATAGCTGCGTAATACGCGAGATCAAACGAAATCTTACCTAAATAAGGTGGCAAAGTAATGCGCGAGCTCTTCGACTCTGGCTTAAAATTATGTGGCCAAGTAATGCGCGAGTTCAATGGACGTCAGGACTGATATAAATGCAAAAATAGCCGCGTAATACGCGAGATCAAACGAAATCTGACCTAAAAAAGGTGGCAAAGTAATGCGCGAGCTCTTCGGACTCTGGCTTAAAATTATGTGGCCAAGTAATGCGCGAGTTCAATGGACGTCATGACTGATATAAATGCACAAAAAGCCGCGTAATACGCGAGATCAAACAAAGTTTGACCTAAATAAGGTGGCAAAGTAATGCGAGAATTCTTAGTACAGAATTTTCATATATAAAGTGGCCAAGTAATGCGCGAGTTTAATGAACGCCAGGACTGATATGAATACAAAAATAGGCGCGTAATACGCGAGATCGAACAAAGTCTGACCTAAATAAGGTGGCAAAGTAATGCGCGAGCTCCTCGGACTCTGGCTTAAAATTATGTAGCCAAGTAATGCGCGAGTTCATTGGATGTCAGGACTGATATAAATGCCTAAATAGCCGCGTAATACGCGAGATCAAACAAAGTCTGACCTAAATAAGGTGGCAAAAGTAATGCCCGAGCTCCTCGGACTCTGGCTTAAAATTATGTAGCCAAGTAATGCGCGAGTTCAATGGACGTCAGGACTGATATAAATACAAAAATAGCCGCGTAATACGCGAGTTGAACGAAGTCTGATCTGCTAAGAGTGGCCATGTAATGCGCGAATTCTTAGGGGTATAAGAATTTTTATAAAGTGTCCAAAAAATAATAATTAACACTTAGGGTCCTTAGACTCTGACCTGAATAAAGCGGCCTAGTAATGCGCGAGCACTTCGGACTCAGATTTTCAGTAAGGTGGCCAAGTAATGCGCGAGTGCAATGGTCGTCAGGACTGATATAAATGCAAAAATAGCCGCGTAATACGCGAGATCAAACAAAGTATGACCTAAATAAGGTGGGCAAAGTAATGCGCGAGCTCCTCGGACTCTGGCTTAAAATTATGTAGCCAAGTAATGCGCGAGTTCAATGGACGTCAGGACTGATATAAATGCAAAAATAGCCGCGTAATACGCGAGATCAAGCAAAGTCTGACCTAAATAAGGTGGCAAAGTAATACGCGAATTCTTAGTACAGAATTTTTATATATAAAGTGGCCAAGTAATGCGCGAGTTTAATGGACGTCAGGACTGATATGAATACAAAAATAGGCGCGTAATACGCGAGATCAAACGAAATCTGACCTAAATAAGGTGGCAAAGTAATGCGCGAATTCTTAGGGGTATAAGAATTTTTATAAAGTGGCCAAAAAATAATAATTAACGCGTAGGTTCGTTATACTCTGACCTGAATATAGCGGCCAAGTAATGCGCGAGCACTTCGGACTCTGATTTTCAGTAAGGTGGCCAAGTAATGCGCGAGTTCAATGGACGTCAGGACTGATATAAATGCAAAAATAGCCGCGTAATACGCGAGATCAAGCAAAGTCTGACCTAAATAAGGTGGCAAAGTAATACGCGAATTCTTAGTACAGAATTTTTATATATAAAGTGGCCAAGTAATGCTCGGGTTCAATGGACGTCAGGACTGATATAAATGCAAAAATAGCCGCGTAATACGCGAGATCAAACTAAGTCTGACCTAAATAAGGTGGCAAAATAATGCGCGAATTCTTAGTACAGGATTTTTATATAAAGCGGCCATGTAATGCGCGAGCTCTTCGGACTCTGGCTTAAAGTTTTTTGGCCAAGTAATGCGCGAGTTCAATGGACGTCAGGACTGATATAAATGCAAAAATAGCCGCGTAATACGCGAGATCAAACAAAGTCTGACCTAAATAAGGTGGAAAAGTAATGCGCGAATTCTTAGTACAGGATCTTTATATAAAGCGGCCAAGTAATGCGCGAGCACTTCGGACTCTGATTTTCAGTAAGGTGGCTGAGTAATGCACGAGTTCAATGGACGTCAGGACTGATATAAATGCAAAAATAGCCGCGTAATACGTGAGATCATACGAAGTCTGACCTAAATAAGGTGGCAAAGTAATGCGCGAATTCTTAGTACAGGATTTTTATATAAAGTGGCCAAGTAATGCGCGAGCTCTTCGGACTCTGGCTTAAAGTTTTTTGGCCAAGTAATGCGCGAGTTCAATGGACGTCAGGACCGATATAAATGCAAAAATAGCCGAGTAATACGTGAGATCAAACGAAGTCTGACCTAAATAAGGTGGCAAAGTACTGAGCGAATTCTTAGTACAGAATTTTTATATAAAGTGGCCAAGTATTGCGCGAGTTCAATGGACGTCAGGACTGATATAAATGCAAAAATAGCCGCGTAATACGTGAGATCATACGAAGTCTGACCTAAATAAGGTGGCAAAGTAATGCGCGAATTCTTAGTACAGGATTTTTTTATATAAAGTGGCCAAGTAATGCGCGAGCTCTTCGGACTCTGGCTTAAAGGTTTTTGGCCAAGTAATGCGCGAGTTCAATGGACGTCAGGACCGATATAAATGCAAAAATAGCCGAGTAATACGTGAGATCAAACGAAGTCTGACCTAAATAAGGTGGCAAAGTACTGAGCGAATTCTTAGTACAGAATTTTTATATAAAGTGGCCAAGTATTGCGCGAGTTCAATGGACGTCAGGACTGATATAAATGCAAAAATAGCTGCGTAATACGCGAGATCAAACGAAATCTTACCTAAATAAGGTGGCAAAGTAATGCGCGAGCTCTTCGGACTCTGGCTTAAAATTATGTGGCCAAGTAATGCGCGACTTCAATGGACGTCAGGACTGATATAAATGCAAAAATAGCCGCGTAATACGAGAGATCAAACGAAATCTGACCTAAAAAAAGGTGGCAAAGTAATGCGCGAATTCTTAGTACCTAAGTTATAAATAAAGTAGCCAAGTAAACCGCTATCTCTTCGGACTCTGGCTTAAATTTAGGTGGCCAAGTAATGCGCGAGTTCAATGGACGTCAGGACTGATATAAATGCAAAAATAGCACCGTAAAACGACAGAACAACAGAAAACTGACATAAAAAAGGAGGCAAAGTAATGCGCGAGATCTTCGGACTCTGGCTTTAAGTTATGTGGCCAAGTAATGCGCGAGTTCAATGGACGTCATGACTGATATAAATGCACAAAAAGCCGCGTAATACGCGAGATCAAACAAAGTTTGACCTAAATAAGGTGGCAAAGTAATGCGCGAATTCTTAGTACAGAATTTTCATATATAAAGTGGCCAAGTAATGCGCGAGTTTAATGAACGCCAGGACTGATATGAATACAAAAATAGGCGCGTAATACGCGAGATCGAACAAAGTCTGACCTAAATAAGGTGGCAAAGTAATACGCGAGATCAAACGAAATCTGACCTAAATAAGGTGGCAAAGTAATGCGCGAATTCTTAGGGGTATAAGAATTTTTATAAAGTGGCCAAAAAATAATAATTAACGCGTAGGTTCGTTATACTCTGACCTGAATATAGCGGCCAAGTAATGCGCGAGCACTTCGGACTCAGATTTTCAGTAAGGTGGCCAAGTAATGCGCGAGTTCAATGGACGTCAGGACTGATATAAATGCAAAAATAGCCGCGTAATACGCGAGATCAAGCAAAGTCTGACCTAAATAAGGTGGCAAAGTAATACGCGAATTCTTAGTACAGAATTTTTATATATAAAGTGGCCAAGTAATGCGCGAGTTCAATGGACGTCAGGACTGATATAAATGCAAAAATAGCCGCGTAATACGCGAGATCAAGCAAAGTCTGACCTAAATAAGGTGGCAAAGTAATGCGCGAATTCTTAGTACAGGATTTTTATATAAGGTGGCCATGTAATGCGCGAGCTCTTCGGACTCTGGCTTAAAGTTTTTTGGCCAAGTAATGCGCGAGTTCAATGGACGTCAGGACTGATATAAATGCACAAAAAGCCGCGTGATACGCGAGATCAAACAAAGTCTGACCTAAATAAGGTGGAAAAGTAATGCGCGAATTCTTAGTACAGGATCTTTATATAAAGCGGCCAAGTAATGCGCGAGCACTTCGGACTCTGATTTTCAGTAAGGTGGCTGAGTAATGCGCGAGTTCAATGGACGTCAGGACTGATATAAATGCAAAAATAGCCGCGTAATACGTGAGATCATACGAAGTCTGACCTAAATAAGGTGGCAAAGTAATGCGCGAATTCTTAGTACAGGATTTTTATATAAAGTGGCCAAGTAATGCGCGAGCTCTTCGGACTCTGGCTTAAAGTTTTTTGGCCAAGTAATGCGCGAGTTCAATGGACGTCAGGACCGATATAAATGCAAAAATAGCCGAGTAATACGTGAGATCAAACGAAGTCTGACCTAAATAAGGTGGCAAAGTACTGAGCGAATTCTTAGTACAGAATTTTTATATAAAGTGGCCAAGTATTGCGCGAGTTCAATGGACGTCAGGACTGATATAAATGCAAAAATAGCCGCGTAATACGTGAGATCATACGAAGTCTGACCTAAATAAGGTGGCAAAGTAATGCGCGAATTCTTAGTACAGGATTTTTATATAAAGTGGCCAAGTAATGCGCGAGCTCTTCGGACTCTGGCTTAAAGTTTTTTGGCCAAGTAATGCGCGAGTTCAATGGACGTCAGGACCGATATAAATGCAAAAATAGCCGAGTAATACGTGAGATCAAACGAAGTCTGACCTAAATAAGGTGGCAAAGTACTGAGCGAATTCTTAGTACAGAATTTTTATATAAAGTGGCCAAGTATTGCGCGAGTTCAATGGACGTCAGGACTGATATAAATGCAAAAATAGCTGCGTAATACGCGAGATCAAACGAAATCTTACCTATATAAGGTGGCAAAGTAATGCGCGAGCTCTTCGGACTCTGGCTTAAAATTATGTGGCCAAGTAATGCGCGAGTTCAATGGACGTCAGGACTGATATACATACAAAAATAGCCGCGTAATACGCGAGATCAAACAAAAGCTGACCTAAAAAAGGTGGCCAAGTAATGCGCGAGCTCTTCGGACTCTGGCTTAAAATTATGTGGCCAAGTAATGCGCGAGTTCAATGGACGTCAGGACTGATATAAATGCAAAAATAGGCGCGTAATACGCGAGATCAAACAAAGTCTGACCTAAATAAGGTGGAAAAGTAATGCGCGAGCTCTTCGGACTCTGGCTTAAAATTATGTAGCCAAGTAATGCGCGAGTTCAATGGACGTCAGGACTGATATAAATGCACAAATAGCCGCGTAATACGCGAGATCAAACGAAGTCTGACCTAAATAAGGTGGCCAAGTAATGCGCGAGCTCTTCGGACTCTGGCTTAAAATTATGTGGCCAAGTAATTCGTGAGTTCAATGGACGCCAGGACTGATATAAATGCAAAAATAGCCGCGTAATACGCGAGATCAAACGAAATCTGACCTAAATAAGGTGGCAAAGTAATGCGCGAGCTCTTCGGACTCTGGCTTAAAATTATGTGGCCAAGTAATGCGCGAGTTCAATGGACGTCATGACTGATATAAATGCACAAAAAGCCGCGTAATACGCGAGATCAAACAAAGTTTGACCTAAATAAGGTGGCAAAGTAATGCGCGAATTCTTAGTACAGAATTTTCATATATAAAGTGGCCAAGTAATGCGCGAGTTTAATGAACGCCAGGACTGATATGAATACAAAAATAGGCGCGTAATACGCGAGATCGAACAAAGTCTGACCTAAATAAGGTGGCAAAGTAATGCGCGAGCTCCTCGGACTCTGGCTTAAAATTATGTAGCCAAGTAATGCGCGAGTTCATTGGATGTCAGGACTGATATAAATGCCTAAATAGCCGCGTAATACGCGAGATCAAACAAAGTCTGACCTAAATAAGGTGGCAAAGTAATGCGCGAGCTCCTCGGACTCTGGCTTAAAATTATGTAGCCAAGTAATGCGCGAGTTCAATGGACGTCAGGACTGATATAAATACAAAAATAGCCGCGTAATACGCGAGTTGAACGAAGTCTGATCTGCTAAGAGTGGCCATGTAATGCGCGAATTCTTAGGGGTATAAGAATTTTTATAAAGTGTCCAAAAAATAATAATTAACACTTAGGGTCCTTAGACTCTGACCTGAATAAAGCGGCCTAGTAATGCGCGAGCACTTCGGACTCAGATTTTCAGTAAGGTGGCCAAGTAATGCGCGAGTGCAATGGTCGTCAGGACTGATATAAATGCAAAAATAGCCGCGTAATACGCGAGATCAAACAAAGTATGACCTAAATAAGGTGGCAAAGTAATGCGCGAGCTCCTCGGACTCTGGCTTAAAATTATGTAGCCAAGTAATGCGCGAGTTCAATGGACGTCAGGACTGATATAAATGCAAAAATAGCCGCGTAATACGCGAGATCAAGCAAAGTCTGACCTAAATAAGGTGGCAAAGTAATACGCGAATTCTTAGTACAGAATTTTTATATATAAAGTGGCCAAGTAATGCGCGAGTTTAATGGACGTCAGGACTGATATGAATACAAAAATAGGCGCGTAATACGCGAGATCAAACGAAATCTGACCTAAATAAGGTGGCAAAGTAATGCGCGAATTCTTAGGGGTATAAGAATTTTTATAAAGTGGCCAAAAAATAATAATTAACGCGTAGGTTCGTTATACTCTGACCTGAATATAGCGGCCAAGTAATGCGCGAGCACTTCGGACTCTGATTTTCAGTAAGGTGGCCAAGTAATGCGCGAGTTCAATGGACGTCAGGACTGATATAAATGCAAAAATAGCCGCGTAATACGCGAGATCAAGCAAAGTCTGACCTAAATAAGGTGGCAAAGTAATACGCGAATTCTTAGTACAGAATTTTTATATATAAAGTGGCCAAGTAATGCGCGAGTTCAATGGACGTCAGGACTGATATAAATGCAAAAATAGCCGCGTAATACGCGAGATAAAACAAAGTCTGACCTAAGTAAGGTGGCAAAATAATGCGCGAATTCTTAGTACAGGATTTTTATATAAAGAGGCCATGTACTGAGCGAGAACTTCGGACTCTGGCTTAAAGTTTTTTGGCCAAGTAATGCGCGAGTTCAATGGACGTCAGGACTGATATAAATGCAAAAATAGCCGCGTAATACGCGAGATCAAACAAAGTCTGACCTAAATAAGGTGGAAAAGTAATGCGCGAATTCTTAGTACAGGATCTTTATATAAAGCGGCCAAGTAATGCGCGAGCACTTCGGACTCTGATTTTCAGTAAGGTGGCTGAGTAATGCACGAGTTCAATGGACGTCAGGACTGATATAAATGCAAAAATAGCCGCGTAATACGTGAGATCATACGAAGTCTGACCTAAATAAGGTGGCAAAGTAATGCGCGAATTCTTAGTACAGGATTTTTATATAAAGTGGCCAAGTAATGCGCGAGCTCTTCGGACTCTGGCTTAAAGTTTTTTGGCCAAGTAATGCGCGAGTTCAATGGACGTCAGGACCGATATAAATGCAAAAATAGCCGAGTAATACGTGAGATCAAACGAAGTCTGACCTAAATAAGGTGGCAAAGTAATGCGCGAATTCTTAGTACAGAATTTTTATATAAAGTGGCCAAGTATTGCGCGAGTTCAATGGACGTCAGGACTGATATAAATGTAAAAATAGCCGCGTAATACGTGAGATCAAACGAAGTCTGACCTAAATAAGGTGGCAAAGTAATGCGCGAATTCTTAGTACAGGATTTTTATATAAAGTGGCCAAGTAATGCGCGAGCTCTTCGGACTCTGGCTTAAAGTTTTTTGGCCAAGTAATGCGCGAGTTCAATGGACGTCAGGACCGATATAAATGCAAAAATAGCCGAGTAATACGTGAGATCAAACGAAGTCTGACCTAAATAAGGTGGCAAAGTACTGAGCGAATTCTTAGTACAGAATTTTTATATAAAGTGGCCAAGTATTGCGCGAGTTCAATGGACGTCAGGACTGATATAAATGCAAAAATAGCTGCGTAATACGCGAGATCAAACGAAATCTTACCTAAATAAGGTGGCAAAGTAATGCGCGAGCTCTTCGGACTCTGGCTTAAAATTATGTGGCTGAGTAATGCGCGAGTTCAATAGACGTCAGGACTGATATAAATG
This sequence comes from Diplolepis rosae, assembly GCA_030998225.1. Taxonomy (NCBI): domain Eukaryota; kingdom Metazoa; phylum Arthropoda; class Insecta; order Hymenoptera; family Diplolepididae; genus Diplolepis; species Diplolepis rosae. The sequence goes on from JAPYXD010000161.1 coordinate 2,289,769, forward strand.
CAAAAATAGCCGCGTAATACGCGAGATCAAACGAAATCTGACCTAAAAAAGGTGGCAAAGTAATGCGCGAATTCTTAGTACCGAATTTTTATATAAATTGGCCAAGTAATGCGCGAGCTCTTCGGACTCTGGCTTAAAATTATGTGGCCTAGTAATGCGCGAGTTCAATGGACGTCAGGACTGATATAAATGCAAAAATAGCCGCGTAATACGCGAGATCAAACGAAATCTGACCTAAATAAGGTGGCAAAGTAATGCGCGAGCTCTTCGGACTCTGGCTTAACATTATGTGGCCAAGTAATGCGCGAGTTCAATGGACGTCATGACTGATATAAATGCACAAAAAGCCGCGTAATACGCGAGATCAAACAAAGTTTGACCTAAATAAGGTGGCAAAGTAATGCGCGAATTCTTAGTACAGAATTTTCATATATAAAGTGGCCAAGTAATGCGCGAGTTTAATGAACGCCAGGACTGATATGAATACAAAAATAGGCGCGTAATACGCGAGATCGAACAAAGTCTGACCTAAATAAGGTGGCAAAGTAATGCGCGAGCTCCTCGGACTCTGGCTTAAAATTATGTAGCCAAGTAATGCGCGAGTTCAATGGATGTCAGGACTGATATAAATGCCTAAATAGCCGCGTAATACGCGAGATCAAACAAAGTCTGACCTAAATAAGGTGGCAAAGTAATGCGCGAGCTCCTCGGACTCTGGCTTAAAATTATGTAGCCAAGTAATGCGCGAGTTCAATGGACGTCAGGACTGATATAAATACAAAAATAGCCGCGTAATACGCGAGTTGAACGAAGTCTGATCTGCTAAGAGTGGCCATGTAATGCGCGAATTCTTAGGGGTATAAGAATTTTTATAAAGTGTCCAAAAAATAATAATTAACACTTAGGGTCCTTAGACTCTGACCTGAATAAAGCGGCCTAGTAATGCGCGAGCACTTCGGACTCAGATTTTCAGTAAGGTGGCCAAGTAATGCGCGAGTGCAATGGTCGTCAGGACTGATATAAATGCAAAAATAGCCGCGTAATACGCGAGATCAAACAAAGTATGACCTAAATAAGGTGGCAAAGTAATGCGCGAGCTCCTCGGACTCTGGCTTAAAATTATGTAGCCAAGTAATGCGCGAGTTCAATGGACGTCAGGACTGATATAAATGCAAAAATAGCCGCGTAATACGCGAGATCAAGCAAAGTCTGACCTAAATAAGGTGGCAAAGTAATACGCGAATTCTTAGTACAGAATTTTTATATATAAAGTGGCCAAGTAATGCGCGAGTTTAATGGACGTCAGGACTGATATGAATACAAAAATAGGCGCGTAATACGCGAGATCAAACGAAATCTGACCTAAATAAGGTGGCAAAGTAATGCGCGAATTCTTAGGGGTATAAGAATTTTTATAAAGTGGCCAAAAAATAATAATTAACGCGTAGGATCGTTATACTCTGACCTGAATATAGCGGCCAAGTAATGCGCGAGCACTTCGGACTCTGATTTTCAGTAAGGTGGCCAAGTAATGCGCGAGTTCAATGGACGTCAGGACTGATATAAATGCAAAAATAGCCGCGTAATACGCGAGATCAAGCAAAGTCTGACCTAAATAAGGTGGCAAAGTAATACGCGAATTCTTTGTACAGAATTTTTATATATAAAGTGGCCAAGTAATGCGCGAGTTCAATGGACGTCAGGACTGATATAAATGCAAAAATAGCCGCGTAATACGCGAGATCAAGCAAAGTCTGACCTAAATAAGGTGGCAAAGTAATGCGCGAATTCTTAGTACAGGATTTTTATATAAAGTGGCCATGTAATGCGCGAGCTCTTCGGACTCTGGCTTAAAGTTTTTTGGCCAAGTAATGCGCGAGTGCAAAGGACGTTAGGACTGATATAAATGCAAAAATAGCAGCGTAATACGCGAGATCAAACAAAGTCTGACCTAAAAAAGGTGGCAAAGTAATGCGCGAATTCTTAGTACAGAATTTTTATATAAAGTGGCCAAGTAATGCGCGAGCTCTTCGGACTCTGGCTTAAATTTTTGTGGCCAAGTAATGCGCGAGTTCAATGGACGTCAGGACTGATATAAATGCAAAAATAGCCGCGTAATACGCGAGATCAAACAAAGTCTGACCTAAATAAGGTGGAAAAGTAATGCGCGAATTCTTAGTACAGGATCTTTATATAAAGCGGCCAAGTAATGCGCGAGCACTTCGGACTCTGGCTTAAAATTATGTGGCCAAGTAATGCGCGAGTTCAATGGACGTCAGGACTGATATAAATGCAAAAATAGCCGAGTAATACGTGAGATCAAACGAAGTCTGACCTAAATAAGGTGGCAAAGTACTGAGCGAATTCTTAGTACAGAATTTTTATATAAAGTGGCCAAGTATTGCGCGAGTTCAATGGACGTCAGGACTGATATAAATGCAAAAATAGCCGCGTAATACGTGAGATCATACGAAGTCTGACCTAAATAAGGTGGCAAAGTAATGCGCGAATTCTTAGTACAGGATTTTTATATAAAGTGGCCAAGTAATGCGCGAGCTCTTCGGACTCTGGCTTAAAGTTTTTTGGCCAAGTAATGCGCGAGTTCAATGGACGTCAGGACCGATATAAATGCAAAAATAGCCGAGTAATACGTGAGATCAAACGAAGTCTGACCTAAATAAGGTGGCAAAGTACTGAGCGAATTCTTAGTACAGAATTTTTATATAAAGTGGCCAAGTATTGCGCGAGTTCAATGGACGTCAGGACTGATATAAATGCAAAAATAGCTGCGTAATACGCGAGATCAAACGAAATCTGACCTAAATAAGGTGGCAAAGTAATGCGCGAGCTCTTCGGACTCTGGCTTAAAATTATGTGGCCAAGTAATGCGCGAGTTCAATGGACGTCAGGACTGATATAAATGCAAAAATAGCCGCGTAATACGCGAGATCAAACGAAATCTGACCTAAAAAAGGTGGCAAAGTAATGCGCGAATTCTTAGTACCGAATTTTTATATAAATTGGCCAAGTAATGCGCGAGCTCTTCGGACTCTGGCTTAAAATTATGTGGCCAAGTAATGCGCGAGTTCAATGGACGTCAGGACTGATATAAATGCAAAAATAGCCGCGTAATACGCGAGATCAAACGAAATCTGACCTAAATAAGGTGGCAAAGTAATGCGCGAGCTCTTCGGACTCTGGCTTAACATTATGTGGCCAAGTAATGCGCGAGTTCAATGGACGTCATGACTGATATAAATGCACAAAAAGCCGCGTAAGACGCGAGATCAAACAAAGTCTGACCTAAATAAGGTGGCAAAGTAATGCGCGAATTCTTAGTACAGAATTTTCATATATAAAGTGGCCAAGTAATGCGCGAGTTTAATGAACGTCAGGACTGATATGAATACAAAAATAGGCGCGTAATACGCGAGATCAAACAATGTCTGACCTAAATAAGGTGGCAAAGTACTGCGCGAGCTCTTCGGACTCTGGCTTAAAATTATGTCGCCAAGTAATGCGCGAGTTCAATGGACGTCAGGACTGATATAAATACAAAAATAGCCGCGTAATACGCGAGTTGAACGAAGTCTGATCTGATAAGAGTGGCCAAGTAATGCGCGAATTCTTAGGGGTATAAGAATTTTTATAAAGTGTCCAAAAAATAATAATTAACACTTAGGGTCCTTAGACTCTGACCTGAATAAAGCGGCCTAGTAATGCGCGAGCACTTCGGACTCAGATTTTCAGTAAGGTGGCCAAGTAATGCGCGAGTTTAATGAACGTCAGGACTGATATGAATACAAAAATAGGCGCGTAATACGCGAGATCAAACGAAATCTGACCTAAATAAGGTGGCAAAGTAATGCGCGAGCTCTTCGGACTCTGGCTTAACATTATGTGGCCAAGTAATGCGCGAGTTCAATGGACGTCATGACTGATATAAATGCACAAAAAGCCGCGTAAGACGCGAGATCAAACAAAGTCTGACCTAAATAAGGTGGCAAAGTAATGCGCGAATTCTTAGTACAGAATTTTTATATATAAAGTGGCCAAGTAATGCGCGAGTTTAATGGACGTCAGGACTGATATGAATACAAAAATAGGGGCGTAATACGCGAGTTGAACGCACTCTGACCTGAAAAGAGTGGCCAAGTAATGCGCGAATTCTTAGGGGTATAAGAATTTTTATAATGTGTCCAAATAATATTCATGATCACTTAAGTTCCTTAGACTCTGACCTGAATAAAGCGGCCAAGTAATGCGCGAGCACTTCGGAACAGATATTCAGTAAGATGGCCAAGTAATGCGCGAGTTCAATGGACGTCAGGACTGATATAAATGCAAAAATAGCCGCGTAATACGCGAGATCAAACAAAGTCTGACCTAAATAAGGTGGCAAAGTACTGCGCGAGCTCTTCGGACTCTGGCTTAAAATTATGTCGCCAAGTAATGCGCGAGTTCAATGGACGTCAGGACCGATATAAATACAAAAACAGCCGCGTAATACGCGAGTTGAACGAAGTCTGATCTGATAAGAGTGGCCTAGTAATGCGCGAATTCTTAGGGGTATAAGAATTTTTATAAAGTGGCCAAAAAATAATAATTAACGCGTAGGCTAGTTATACTCTGACCTGAATAAAGCGGCCAAGTAATGCGCGAGCACTTCGGACTCTGATTTTCAGTATGGTGGCCAAGTATGGGCGTGTACATGTGTCGTCAGGTCTGATATAAATGCATAAATATCCGCGTAATACGCGAGATCAAACAAAGTCTGTGCTAATTAAGGTGGCAAAGTAATGCGCGAGCTCCTCGGACTCTGGCTTAAAATTATGTAGCCAAGTAATGCGCGAGTTCAATGGATGTCAGGACTGATATAAATGCCTAAATAGCCGCGTAATACGCGAGATCAAACAAAGTCTAACCTAAATAAGGTGGCAAAGTAATGCGCGAGCTCCTCGGACTCTGGCTTAAAATTATGTAGCCAAGTAATGCGCGAGTTCAATGGACGTCAGGACTGATATAAATACAAAAATAGCCGCGTAATACGCGAGTTGAACGAAGTCTGATCTGCTAAGAGTGGCCATGTAATGCGCGAATTCTTAGGGCTATAAGAATTTTTATAAAGTGTCCAAAAAATAATAATTAACACTTAGGGTCCTTAGACTCTGACCTGAATAAAGCGGCCTAGTAATGCGCGAGCACTTCGGACTCAGATTTTCAGTAAGGTGGCCAAGTAATGCGCGAGTGCAATGGTCGTCAGGACTGATATAAATGCAAAAATAGCCGCGTAATACGCGAGATCAAACAAAGTATGACCTAAATAAGGTGGCAAAGTAATGCGCGAGCTCCTCGGACTCTGGCTTAAAATTATGTAGCCAAGTAATGCGCGAGTTCAATGGATGTCAGGACTGATATAAATGCCTAAATAGCCGCGTAATACGCGAGATCAAACAAAGTCTGACCTAAATAAGGTGGCAAAGTAATGCGCGAGCTCCTCGGACTCTGGCTTAAAATTATGTAGCCAAGTAATGCGCGAGTTCAATGGACGTCAGGACTGATATAAATACAAAAATAGCCGCGTAATACGCGAGTTGAACGAAGTCTGATCTGCTAAGAGTGGCCATGTAATGCGCGAATTCTTAGGGGTATAAGAATTTTTATAAAGTGTCCAAAAAATAATAATTAACACTTAGGGTCCTTAGACTCTCACATGAATAAAGAGGCCCAGTAATGAGCGAGCACTGCGGACTCAGATTTTCAGTCAGGTGGCCACGTAATGCGCGAGTGCAATGGTCGTCAGGACTGATATAAATGCAAAAATAGCCGCGTAATACGCGAGATCAAACAAAGTATGACCTAAATAAGGTGGCAAAGTAATGCGCGAGCTCCTCGGACTCTGGCTTAAAATTATGTAGCCAAGTAATGCGCGAGTTCAATGGACGTCAGGACTGATATAAATGCAAAAATAGCCGCGTAATACGCGAGATCAAGCAAAGTCTGACCTAAATAAGGTGGCAAAGTAATACGCGAATTCTTAGTACAGAATTTTTATATATAAAGTGGCCAAGTAATGCGCGAGTTTAATTGACGTCAGGACTGATATGAATACAAAAATAGGCGCGTAATACGCGAGATCAAACGAAATCTGACCTAAATAAGGTGGCAAAGTAATGCGCGAATTCTTAGGGCTATAAGAATTTTTATAAAGTGGCCAAAAAATAATAATTAACGCGTAGGTTCGTTATACTCTGACCTGAATATAGCGGCCAAGTAATGCGCGAGCACTTCGGACTCTGACTTTCAGTAAGGTGGCCAAGTAATGCGCGAGTTCAATGGACGTCAGGACGGATATAAATGCAAAAATAGCCGCGTAATACGCGAGATCAACCAAAGGATGACCTAAATAAGGTGGCAAAGTAATACGCGAATTCTTAGTACAGAATTTTTATATATAAAGTGGCCAAGTAATGCGCGAGTTCAATGGACGTCAGGACTGATATAAATGCAAAAATAGCCGCGTAATACGCGAGATCAAGCAAAGTCTGACCTAAATAAGGTGGCAAAGTAATGCGCGAATTCTTAGTACAGGATTTTTATATAAAGTGGCCATGTAATGCGCGAGCTCTTCGGACTCTGGCTTAAAGTTTTTTGGCCAAGTAATGCGCGAGTTCAATGGACGTCAGGACTGATATAAATGCAAAAATAGCCGCGTAATACGCGAGATCAAACAAAGTCTGACCTAAATAAGGTGGAAAAGTAATGCGCGAATTCTTAGTACAGGATCTTTATATAAAGCGGCGAAGTAATGCGCGAGCACTTCGGACTCTGATTTTCAGTAAGGTGGCTGAGTAATGCGCGAGTTCACTGGACGTCAGGACTGATATAAATGCACAAATAGCCGCGTAATACGTGAGATCATACGAAGTCTGACCTAAATAAGGTGGCAAAGTAATGCGCGAATTCTTAGTACAGGATTTTTATATAAAGTGGCCAAGTAATGCGCGAGCTCTTCGGACTCTGGCTTAAAGTTTTTTGGCCAAGTAATGCGCGAGTTCAATGGACGTCAGGACCGATATAAACGCAAAAATAGCCGAGTAATACGTGAGATCAAACGAAGTCTGACCTAAGTAAGGTGGCAAAGTAATGCGCGAATTCTTAGTACAGGATTTTTATATAAAGTGGCCAAGTAATGCGCGAGCTCTTCGGACTCTGGCTTAAAATTATGTGGCCAAGTAATGCGCGAGTTCAATGGACGTCAGGACAGATATAAATGCAAAAATAGCCGCGCAATACGCGAGATCAAACGAAATCTGACCTAAATAAGGTGGCAAAGTAATGCGCGAGCTCTTCGGACTCTGGCTTAACATTATGTGGCCAAGTAATGCGCGAGTTCAATGGACGTCATGACTGATATAAATGCACAAAAAGCCGCGTAAGACGCGAGATCAAACAAAGTCTGACCTAAATAAGGTGGCAAAGTAATGCGCGAATTCTTAGTACAGAATTTTCATATATAAAGTGGCCAAGTAATGCGCGAGTTTAATGAACGTCAGGACTGATATGAATACAAAAATAGGCGCGTAATACGCGAGATCAAACAATGTCTGACCTAAATAAGGTGGCAAAGTACTGCGCGAGCTCTTCGGACTCTGGCTTAAAATTATGTCGCCAAGTAATGCGCGAGTTCAATGGACGTCAGGACTGATATAAATACAAAAATAGCCGCGTAATACGCGAGTTGATCGAAGTCTGATCTGATAAGAGTGGCCAAGTAATGCGCGAATTCTTAGGGGTATAAGAATTTTTATAAAGTGTCCAAAAAATAATAATTAACACTTAGGGTCCTTAGACTCTGACCTGAATAAAGCGGCCTAGTAATGCGCGAGCACTTCGGACTCAGATTTTCAGTAAGGTGGCCAAGTAATGCGCGAGTTCAATGGTCGTCAGGACTGATATAAATGCAAAAATAGCCGCGTAATACGCGAGATCAAACAAAGTCTGACCTAAATAAGGTGGCAAAGTAATGCGCGAGCTCCTCGGACTCTGGCTTAAAATTATGTAGCCAAGTAATGCGCGAGTTCAATGGACGTCAGGACCGATATAAATGCAAAAATAGCCGAGTAATACGTGAGATCAAACGAAGTCTGACCTAAATAAGGTGGCAAAGTACTGAGCGAATTCTTAGTACAGAATTTTTATATAAAGTGGCCAAGTATTGCGCGAGTTCAATGGACGTCAGGACTGATATAAATGTAAAAATAGCCGCGTAATACGTGAGATCAAACGAAGTCTGACCTAAATAAGGTGGCAAAGTAATGCGCGAATTCTTAGTACAGGATTTTTATATAAAGTGGCCAAGTAATGCGCGAGCTCTTCGGACTCTGGCTTAAAGTTTTTTGGCCAAGTAATGCGCGAGTTCAATGGACGTCAGGACCGATATAAATGCAAAAATAGCCGAGTAATACGTGAGATCAAACGAAGTCTGACCTAAATAAGGTGGCAAAGTACTGAGCGAATTCTTAGTACAGAATTTTTATATAAAGTGGCCAAGTATTGCGCGAGTTCAATGGACGTCAGGACTGATATAAATGCAAAAATAGCTGCGTAATACGCGAGATCAAACGAAATCTGACCTAAATAAGGTGGCAAAGTAATGCGCGAGCTCTTCGGACTCTGGCTTAAAATTATGTGGCCAAGTAATGCGCGAGTTCAATGGACGTCAGGACTGATATAAATGCAAAAATAGCCGCGTAATACGCGAGATCAAACGAAATCTGACCTAAAAAAGGTGGCAAAGTAATGCGCGAATTCTTAGTACCGAATTTTTATATAAAGTGGCCAAGTAATGCGCGATCTCTTCGGACTCTGTTTTAAATTTATGTGGCCAAGTAATGCGCGAGTTCAATGGACGTCAGGACTGATATAAATGCAAAAATAGCCGCGTAATACGCGAGATCAAACGAAATCTGACCTAAATAAGGTGGCAAAGTAATGCGCGAGCTCTTCGGACTCTGGCTTAACATTATGTGGCCAAGTAATGCGCGAGTTCAATGGACGTCATGACTGATATAAATGCACAAAAAGCCGCGTAAGACGCGAGATCAAACAAAGTCTGACCTAAATAAGGTGGCAAAGTAATGCGCGAATTCTTAGTACAGAATTTTCATATATAAAGTGGCCAAGTAATGCGCGAGTTTAATGAACGTCAGGACTGATATGAATACAAAAATAGGCGCGTAATACGCGAGATCAAACAATGTCTGACCTAAATAAGGTGGCAAAGTACTGCGCGAGCTCTTCGGACTCTGGCTTAAAATTATGTCGCCAAGTAATGCGCGAGTTCAATGGACGTCAGGACTGATATAAATACAAAAATAGCCGCGTAATACGCGAGTTGAACGAAGTCTGATCTGATAAGAGTGGCCAAGTAATGCGCGAATTCTTAGGGGTATAAGAATTTTTATAAAGTGTCCAAAAAATAATAATTAACACTTAGGGTCCTTAGACTCTGACCTGAATAAAGCGGCCTAGTAATGCGCGAGCACTTCGGACTCAGATTTTCAGTAAGGTGGCCAAGTAATGCGCGAGTTCAATGGTCGTCAGGACTGATATAAATGCAAAAATAGCCGCGTAATACGCGAGATCAAACAAAGTCTGACCTAAATAAGGTGGCAAAGTAATGCGCGAGCTCCTCGGACTCTGGCTTAAAATTATGTAGCCAAGTAATGCGCGAGTTCAATGGACGTCAGGACTGATATAAATGCAAAAATAGCCGCGTAATACGCGAGATCAAGCAAAGTCTGACCTAAATAAGGTGGCAAAGTAATACGCGAATTCTTAGTACAGAATTTTTATATATAAAGTGGCCAAGTAATGCGCGAGTTTAATTGACGTCAGGACTGATATGAATACAAAAATAGGCGCGTAATACGCGAGATCAAACGAAATCTGACCTAAATAAGGTGGCAAAGTAATGCGCGAATTCTTAGGGGTATAAGAATTTTTATAAAGTGGCCAAAAAATAATAATTAACGCGTAGGCTCGTTATACTCTGACCTGAATAAAGCGGCCAAGTAATGCGCGAGCACTTCGGACTCTGATTTTCAGTAAGGTGGCCAAGTAATGCGCGAGTTCAATGGACGTCAGGACTGATATAAATGCAAAAATAGCCGCGTAATACGCGAGATCAAGCAAAGTCTGACCTAAATAAGGTGGCAAAGTAATGCGCGAATTCTTAGTACAGGATTTTTATATAAAGTGGCCAAGTAATGCGCGAGCTCTTCGGACTCTGGCTTAAAGTTTTTTGGCCAAGTAATGCGCGAGTTCAATGGACGTCAGGACCGATATAAATGCAAAAATAGCCGAGTAATACGTGAGATCAAACGAAGTCTGACCTAAAAAAGGTGGCAAAGTAATGCGCGAATTCTTAGTACCGAATTTTTATATAAATTGGCCAAGTAATGCGCGAGCTCTTCGGACTCTGGCTTAAAATTATGTGGCCAAGTAATGCGCGAGTTCAATGGACGTCAGGACTGATATAAATGCAAAAATAGCCGCGTAATACGCGAGATCAAGCAAAGTCTGACCTAAATAAGGTGGCAAAGTAATACGCGAATTCTTAGTACAGAATTTTTATATATAAAGTGGCCAAGTAATGCGCGAGTTTAATGGACGTCAGGACTGATATGAATACAAAACTAGGCGCGTAATACGCGAGGATCAAACGAAATCTGACCTAAATAAGGTGGCAAATTAATGCGCGAATTCTTAGGGGTATAAGAATTTTTATAAAGTGGCCAAAAAATAATAATTAACGCGTAGGCTCGTTATACTCTGACCTGAATAAAGCGGCCAAGTAATGCGCGAGCACTTCGGACTCAGATTTTCAGTAAGGTGGCCATGTAATGCGCGAGTTCAATGGACGTCAGGACTGATATAAATGCAAAAATAGCCGCGCAATACGCGAGATCAAACAAAGTCTGACCTAAATAAGGTGGCACAGTAATGCGCGAGCTCTTCGGACTCTGGCTTAACATTATGTGGCCAAGTAATGCGCGAGTTCAATGGACGTCAGGACTGATACAAATGCACAAAAAGCCGCGTAATACGCGAGATCAAACAAAGTCTGACCTAAATAAGGTGGCAAAGTAATGCGCGAATTCTTAGTACAGAATTTTTATATATAAAGTGGCCAAGTAATGCGCGAGTTTAATGGACGTCAGGACTGATATGAATACAAAAATAGGGGCGTAATACGCGAGTTGAACGCAGTCTGACCTGAAAAGAGTGGCCAAGTAATGCGCGAATTCTTAGGGGTATAAGAATTTTTATAAAGTGGCCAAAAAATAATAATTAACACTTAGGGTCCTTAGACTCTGACCTGAATAAAGCGGCCAAGTAATGCGCGAGCACTTCGGAACAGATATTCAGTAAGATGGCCAAGTAATGCGCGAGTTCAATGGACGTCAGGACTGATATAAATGCAAAAATAGCCGCGTAATACGCGAGATCAAACAAAGTCTGACCTAAATAAGGTGGCAAAGTACTGCGCGAGCTCTTCGGACTCTGGCTTAAAATTATGTCGCCAAGTAATGCGCGAGTTCAATGGACGTCAGGACCGATATAAATACAAAAATAGCCGCGTAATACGCGAGTTGAACGAAGTCTGATCTGATAAGAGTGGCCAAGTAATGCGCGAATTCTTAGGGGTATAAGAATTTTTATAAAGTGGCCAAAAAATAATAATTAACGCGTAGGCTAGTTATACTCTGACCTGAATAAAGCGGCCAAGTAATGCGCGAGCACTTCGGACTCTGATTTAAATTAAGGTGGCCAAGTATGCGCGAGTTCAATGGTCGTCAGGACTGATATAAATGCAAAAATAGCCGCGTAATACGCGAGATCAAACAAAGTCTGTCCTAAATAAGGTGGCAAAGTAATGCGCGAGCTCCTCGGACTCTGGCTTAAAATTATGTAGCCAAGTAATGCGCGAGTTCAATGGATGTCAGGACTGATATAAATGCCTAAATAGCCGCGTAATACGCGAGATCAAACAAAGTCTGACCTAAATAAGGTGGCAAAGTAATGCGCGAGCTCCTCGGACTCTGGCTTAAAATTATGTAGCCAAGTAATGCGCGAGTTCAATGGACGTCAGGACTGATATAAATACAAAAATAGCCGCGTAATACGCGAGTTGAACGAAGTCTGATCTGCTAAGAGTGGCCATGTAATGCGCGAATTCTTAGGGGTATAAGAATTTTTATAAAGTGTCCAAAAAATAATAATTAACACTTAGGGTCCTTAGACTCTGACCTGAATAAAGCGGCCTAGTAATGCGCGAGCACTTCGGACTCAGATTTTCAGTAAGGTGGCCAAGTAATGCGCGAGTTCAATGGACGACAAGACTGATATAAATGCAAAAATAGCCGCGTAAAACGCGAGATCAAACAAATTATGACCTAAATAAAGCGGCCAAGTAATGCGCGAGCGCTTCGGACTCTGGCTTAAATTTATGTGGCCAAGTAATGCGCGAGTTGAATGGACGTCAGGACTGATATAAATGCCTAAATAGCCGCGTAATACGCGAGATCAAACAAAGTCTGACCTAAATAAGGTGGCAAAGTAATGCGCGAGCTCCTCGGACTCTGGCTTAAAATTATGTAGCCAAGTAATGCGCGAGTTCAATGGACGTCAGGACTGATATAAATACAAAAATAGCCGCGTAATACGCGAGTTGAACGAAGTCTGATCTGCTAAGAGTGGCCATGTAATGCGCGAATTCTTAGGGGTATAAGAATTTTTATAAAGTGTCCAAAAAATAATAATTAACACTTAGGGTCCTTAGACTCTGACCTGAATAAAGCGGCCTATTAATGCGCGAGCACTTCGGACTCAGATTTTCAGTAAGGTGGCCAAGTAATGCGCGAGTGCAATGGTCGTCAGGACTGATATAAATGCAAAAATAGCCGCGTAATACGCGAGATCAAACAAAGTATGACCTAAATAAGGTGGCAAAGTAATGCGCGAGCTCCTCGGACTCTGGCTTAAAATTATGTAGCCAAGTAATGCGCGAGTTCAATGGACGTCAGGACTGATATAAATGCAAAAATAGCCGCGTAATACGCGAGATCAAGCAAAGTCTGACCTAAATAAGGTGGCAAAGTAATACGCGAATTCTTAGTACAGAATTTTTATATATAAAGTGGCCAAGTAATGCGCGAGTTTAATTGACGTCAGGACTGATATGAATACAAAAATAGGCGCGTAATACGCGAGATCAAACGAAATCTGACCTAAATAAGGTGGCCAAGTAATGCGCGAATTCTTAGGGGTATAAGAATTTTTATAAAGTGGCCAAAAGTAAGAATTAACGCGGAGGCTCGTTATACTCTGACGTGAATATAGCGGCCAAGTAATGCGCGAGCACGTCGGACTCTGAGTTTCAGTGAGGTGGCCAAGTAATGCGCGAGTTCAATGGACGTCAGGACTGATATAAATGCAAAAATAGCCGCGTAATACGCGAGATCAAGCAAAGTCTGACCTAAATAAGGTGGCAAAGTAATACGCGAATTCTTAGTACAGAATTTTTATATATAAAGTGGCCAAGTAATGCCCGAGTTCAATGGACGTCAGGACTGATATAAATGCAAAAATAGCCGCGTAATACGCGAGATCAAGCAAAGTCTGACCTAAATAAGGTGGCAAAGTAATGCGCGAATTCTTAGTACAGGATTTTTATATAAAGTGGCCATGTAATGCGCGAGCTCTTCGGACTCTGGCTTAAAGTTTTTTGGCCAAGTAATGCGCGAGTTCAATGGACGTCAGGACTGATATAAATGCACAAAAAGCCGCGTGATACGCGAGATCAAACAAAGTCTGACCTAAATAAGGTGGAAAAGTAATGCGCGAATTCTTAGTACAGGATCTTTATATAAAGCGGCCAAGTAATGCGCGAGCACTTCGGACTCTGATTTTCAGTAAGGTGGCTGAGTAATGCACGAGTTCAATGGACGTCAGGACTGATATAAATGCAAAAATAGCCGGGTAATACGTGAGATCAAACGAACTCTGACCTAAATAAGGTGGCAAAGTAATGCGCGAATTCTTAGTACAGCATTTTTATATAAAGTGGCCAAGTAATGCGCGAGCTCTTCGGACTCTGGCTTAAAGTTTTTTGGCCAAGTAATGCGCGAGTTCAATGGACGTCAGGACCGATATAAACGCAAAAATAGCCGAGTAATACGTGAGATCAAACGAAGTCTGACCTAAATAAGGTGGCAAAGTAATGCGCGAATTCTTAGTACAGAATTTTTATATAAAGTGGCCAAGTATTGCGCGAGTTCAATGGACGTCAGGACTGATATAAATGTAAAAATAGCCGCGTAATACGTGAGATCAAACGAAGTCTGACCTAAATAAGGTGGCAAAGTAATGCGCGAATTCTTAGTACAGGATTTTTATATAAAGTGGCCAAGTAATGCGCGAGCTCTTCGGACTCTGGCTTAAAGTTTTTTGGCCAAGTAATGCGCGAGTTCAATGGACGTCAGGACCGATATAAATGCAAAAATAGCCGAGTAATACGTGAGATCAAACGAAGTCTGACCTAAATAAGGTGGCAAAGTACTGAGCGAATTCTTAGTACAGAATTTTTATCTAATGTGGCCAAGTATTGCGCGAGTTCAATGGACGTCAGGACTGATATAAATGCAAAAATAGCTGCGTAATACGCGAGATCAAACGAAATCTGACCTAAATAAGGTGGCAAAGTAATGCGCGAGCTCTTCGGACTCTGGCTTAAAATTATGTGGCCAAGTAATGCGCGAGTTCAATGGACGTCAGGACTGATATAAATGCAAAAATAGCCGCGTAATACGCGAGATCAAACGAAATCTGACCTAAAAAAGGTGGCAAAGTAATGCGCGAATTCTTAGTACCGAATTTTTATATAAATTGGCCAAGTAATGCGCGAGCTCTTCGGACTCTGGCTTAAAATTATGTGGCCAAGTAATGCGCGAGTTTAATGAACGTCAGGACTGATATGAATACAAAAATAGGCGCGTAATACGCGAGATCAAACAATGTCTGACCTAAATAAGGTGGCAAAGTACTGCGCGAGCTCTTCGGACTCTGGCTTAAAATTATGTCGCCAAGTAATGCGCGAGTTCAATGGACGTCAGGACTGATATAAATACAAAAATAGCCGCGTAATACGCGAGTTGAACGAAGTCTGATCTGATAAGAGTGGCCAAGTAATGCGCGAACTCTTAGGAGTATGAGAATTTTAATAGTGTCCAAAAAATAATAATTAACACTTAGGGTCCTTAGACTCTGACCTGAATAAAGCGGCCAAGTAATGCGCGAGCACTTCGGACTCTGATTTTCAGTAAGGTGGCCATTAATGCGCGAGTTCAATGGACGTCAGGACTGATATAAATGCAAAAATAGCCGCGTAATACGCGAGATCAAGCAAAGTCTGACCTAAATAAGGTGGCAAAGTAATGCGCGAATTCTTAGTACAGGATTTTTATATAAAGTGGCCAAGTAATGCGCGAGCTCTTCGGACTCTGGCTTAAAGTTTTTTGGCCAAGTAATGCGCGAGTTCAATGGACGTCAGGACCGATATAAAATGCAAAAATAGCCGCGTAATACGCGAGATCAAGCAAAGTCTGACCTAAATAAGGTGGCAAAGTAATACGCGAATTCTTAGTACAGAATTTTTATATATAAAGTGGCCAAGTAATGCGCGAGTTTAATTGACGTCAGGACTGATATAAATGCAAAAATAGCCGCGTAATACGCGAGATCAAACGAAGTCTGACCTAAATAAGGAGGCAAAGTAGTGCGCGAATTCTTAGGAGTACAGAATTTTTATATAAAGTGGCCAAAAAATAATAATTAACGCGTAGGCTCGTTATACTCTGACCTGAATAAAGCGACCAAGTAATGCGCGAGCACTTCGGACTCTGATTTTCAGTAAGGTGGCCAAGTAATGCGCGAGTTCAATGGACGTCAGGACTGATATAAATGCAAAAATAGCCGCGTAATACGCGAGATCAAGCAAAGTCTGACGTAAATAAGGTGGCAAAGTAATGCGCGAATTCTTAGTACAGGATTTTTATATAAAGTGGCCAAGTAATGCGCGAGCTCTTCGGACTCTGGCTTAAAGTTTTTTGGCCAAGTAATGCGCGAGTTCAATGGACGTCAGGACCGATATAAATGCAAAAATAGCCGAGTAATACGTGAGATCAAACGAAGTCTGACCTAAAAAAGGTGGCAAAGTAATGCGCGAATTCTTAGTACCGAATTTTTATATAAATTGGCCAAGTAATGCGCGAGCTCTTCGGACTCTGGCTTAAAATTATGTGGCCAAGTAATGCGCGAGTTCAATGGACGTCAGGACTGATATAAATGCAAAAATAGCCGCGTAATACGCGAGATCAAGCAAAGTCTGACCTAAATAAGGTGGCAAAGTAATGCGCCAATTCTTAGTACAGAATTTTTATATATAAAGTGGCCAAGTAATGCGCGAGTTTAATGGACGTCAGGACTGATATGAATACAAAACTAGGCGCGTAATACGCGAGATCAAACGAAATCTGACCTAAATAAGGTGGCAAATTAATGCGCGAATTCTTAGGGGTATAAGAATTTTTATAAAGTGGCCAAAAAATAATAATTAACGCGTAGGCTCGTTATACTCTGACCTGAATAAAGCGGCCAAGTAATGCGCGAGCACTTCGGACTCAGATTTTCAGTAAGGTGGCCATGTAATGCGCGAGTTCAATTCACGACAGCACTCATATAAAAGCAATAAAACCCGCTTAATACGCGAGATCAAACAAAGTCTGACCTAAATAAGGGGGCAGAGTAATGCGCGAGCACTTCGGACTCTGGCTTAACATTATGTGGCCAAGTAATGCGCGAGTTCAATGGACGTCAGGACTGATACAAATGCACAAAAAGCCGCGTAATACGCGAGATCAAACAAAGTCTGACCTAAATAAGGTGGCAAAGTAATGCGCGAATTCTTAGTACAGAATTTTTATATATAAAGTGGCCAAGTAATGCGCGAGTTTAATGGACGTCAGGACTGATATGAATACAAAAATAGGGGCGTAATACGCGAGTTGAACGCAGTCTGACCTGAAAAGAGTGGCCAAGTAATGCGCGAATTCTTAGGGGTATAAGAATTTTTATAAAGTGGCCAAAAAATAATAATTAACGCGTAGGCTAGTTATACTCTGACCTGAATAAAGCGGCCAAGTAATGCGCGAGCACTTCGGACTCTGATTTTCAGTAAGGTGGCCAAGTAATGCGCGAGTTCATTGGATGTCAGGACTGATATAAATGCAAAAATAGCCGCGTAATACGCGAGATCAAACAAAGTCTGACCTAAATAAGGTGGCAAAGTAATGCGCGAGCTCCTCGGACTCTGGCTTAAAATTATGTGGCCAAGTAATGCGCGAGTTCAATGGACGTCAGGACTGATATAAATGCAAAAATAGCCGCGTAATACGCGAGATCAAGCAAAGTCTGACCTAAATAAGGTGGCAAAGTAATGCGCGAATTCTTAGTACAGGATTTTTATATAAAGTGGCCAAGTAATGCGCGAGCTCTTCGGACTCTGGCTTAAAGTTTTTTGGCCAAGTAATGCGCGAGTTCAATGGACGTCAGGACCGATATAAATGCAAAAATAGCCGAGTAATACGTGAGATCAAACGAAGTCTGACCTAAAAAAGGTGGCAAAGTAATGCGCGAATTCTTAGTACCGAATTTTTATATAAATTGGCCAAGTAATGCGCGAGCTCTTCGGACTCTGGCTTAAAATTATGTGGCCAAGTAATGCGCGAGTTCAATGGACGTCAGGACTGATATAAATGCAAAAATAGCCGCGTAATACGCGAGATCAAGCAAAGTCTGACCTAAATAAGGTGGCAAAGTAATGCGCCAATTCTTAGTACAGAATTTTTATATATAAAGTGGCCAAGTAATGCGCGAGTTTAATGGACGTCAGGACTGATATGAATACAAAACTAGGCGCGTAATACGCGAGATCAAACGAAATCTGACCTAAATAAGGTGGCAAATTAATGCGCGAATTCTTAGGGGTATAAGAATTTTTATAAAGTGGCCAAAAAATAATAATTAACGCGTAGGCTCGTTATACTCTGACCTGAATAAAGCGGCCAAGTAATGCGCGAGCACTTCGGACTCAGATTTTCAGTAAGGTGGCCATGTAATGCGCGAGTTCAATGGACGTCAGGACTGATATAAATGCAAAAATAGCCGCGCAATACGCGAGATCAAACAAAGTCTGACCTAAATAAGGTGGCACAGTAATGCGCGAGCTCTTCGGACTCTGGCTTAACATTATGTGGCCAAGTAATGCGCGAGTTCAATGGACGTCAGGACTGATACAAATGCACAAAAAGCCGCGTAATACGCGAGATCAAACAAAGTCTGACCTAAATAAGGTGGCAAAGTAATGCGCGAATTCTTAGTACAGAATTTTTATATATAAAGTGGCCAAGTAATGCGCGAGTTTAATGGACGTCAGGACTGATATGAATACAAAAATAGGGGCGTAATACGCGAGTTGAACGCAGTCCGACCTGAAAAGAGTGGCCACACAATGCGCGAATTCTTAGGGGTATAAGAATTTTTATAAAGGGCCATAAAAATAATAATTAACACTTAGGGTCCTTAGACTCTGACCTGAATAAAGCGGCCAAGTAATGCGCGAGCACTTCGGAACAGATATTCAGTAAGATGGCCAAGTAATGCGCGAGTTCAATGGACGTCAGGACTGATATAAATGCAAAAATAGCCGCGTAATACGCGAGATCAAACAAAGTCTGACCTAAATAAGGTGGCAAAGTACTGCGCGAGCTCTTCGGACTCTGGCTTAAAATTATGTCGCCAAGTAATGCGCGAGTTCAATGGACGTCAGGACCGATATAAATACAAAAATAGCCGCGTAATACGCGAGTTGAACGAAGTCTGATCTGATAAGAGTGGCCAAGTAATGCGCGAATTCTTAGGGGTATAAGAATTTTTATAAAGTGGCCAAAAAATAATAATTAACGCGTAGGCTAGTTATACTCTGACCTGAATAAAGCGGCCAAG
The DNA here is from genome assembly GCA_030998225.1 of Diplolepis rosae. Lineage (NCBI taxonomy): Eukaryota > Metazoa > Arthropoda > Insecta > Hymenoptera > Diplolepididae > Diplolepis > Diplolepis rosae. The sequence continues at coordinate 2,308,897 of JAPYXD010000161.1, forward strand.
TAATGCGCGAGCACTTCGGACTCTGATTTTCAGTAAGGTGGCCAAGTAATGCGCGAGTTCAATGGACGTCAGGACTGATATAAATGCAAAAATAGCCGCGTAATACGCGAGATCAAGCAAAGTCTGACGTAAATAAGGTGGCAAAGTAATACGCGAATTCTTAGTACAGAATTTTTATATATAAAGTGGCCAAGTAATGCGCGAGTTTAATTGACGTCAGGACTGATATGAATACAAAAATAGGCGCGTAATACGCGAGATCAAACGAAATCTGACCAAAATAAGGTGGCAAAGTAATGCGCGAATTCTTAGGGGTATAAGAATTTTTATAAAGTGGCCAAAAAATAATAATTAACGCGTAGGTTCGTTATACTCTGACCTGAATATAGCGGCCAAGTAATGCGCGAGCACTTCGGACTCTGATTTTCAGTAAGGTGGCCAAGTAATGCGCGAGTTCAATGGACGTCAGGACTGATATAAATGCAAAAATAGCCGCGTAATACGCGAGATCAAGCAAAGTCTGACCTAAATAAGGTGGCAAAGTAATACGCGAATTCTTAGTACAGAATTTTTATATATAAAGTGGCCAAGTAATGCCCGAGTTCAATGGACGTCAGGACTGATATAAATGCAAAAATAGCCGCGTAATACGCGAGATCAAGCAAAGTCTGACCTAAATAAGGTGGCAAAGTAATGCGCGAATTCTTAGTACAGGATTTTTATATAAAGTGGCCATGTAATGCGCGAGCTCTTCGGACTCTGGCTTAAAGTTTTTTGGCCAAGTAATGCGCGAGTTCAATGGACGTCAGGACTGATATAAATGCAAAAATAGCCGCGTAATACGCGAGATCAAACAAAGTCTGACCTAAATAAGGTGGAAAAGTAATGCGCGAATTCTTAGTACAGGATCTTTATATAAAGCGGCCAAGTAATGCGCGAGCACTTCGGACTCTGATTTTCAGTAAGGTGGCTGAGTAATGCACGAGTTCAATGGACGTCAGGACTGATATAAATGCAAAAATAGCCGCGTAATACGTGAGATCATACGAAGTCTGACCTAAATAAGGTGGCAAAGTAATGCGCGAATTCTTAGTACAGGATTTTTTATATAAAGTGGCCAAGTAATGCGCGAGCTCTTCGGACTCTGGCTTAAAGGTTTTTGGCCAAGTAATGCGCGAGTTCAATGGACGTCAGGACCGATATAAACGCAAAAATAGCCGAGTAATACGTGAGATCAAACGAAGTCTGACCTAAATAAGGTGGCAAAGTAATGCGCGAATTCTTAGTACAGAATTTTTATATAAAGTGGCCAAGTATTGCGCGAGTTCAATGGACGTCAGGACTGATATAAATGTAAAAATAGCCGCGTAATACGTGAGATCATACGAAGTCTGACCTAAATAAGGTGGCAAAGTAATGCGCGAATTCTTAGTACAGGATTTTTATATAAAGTGGCCAAGTAATGCGCGAGCTCTTCGGACTCTGGCTTAAAGGTTTTTGGCCAAGTAATGCGCGAGTTCAATGGACGTCAGGACCGATATAAATGCAAAAATAGCCGAGTAATACGTGAGATCAAACGAAGTCTGACCTAAATAAGGTGGCAAAGTACTGAGCGAATTCTTAGTACAGAATTTTTATATAAAGTGGCCAAGTATTGCGCGAGTTCAATGGACGTCAGGACTGATATAAATGCAAAAATAGCTGCGTAATACGCGAGATCAAACGAAATCTGACCTAAATAAGGTGGCAAAGTAATGCGCGAGCTCTTCGGACTCTGGCTTAAAATTATGTGGCCAAGTAATGCGCGAGTTCAATGGACGTCAGGACTGATATAAATACAAAAATAGCCGCGTAATACGCAAGATCAAACGAAATCTGACCTAAAAAAGGTGGCAAAGTAATGCGCGAATTCTTAGTACAGAATTTTTATATAAATTGGCCAAGTAATGCGCGAGCTCTTCGGACTCTGGCTTAAAATTATGTGGCCAAGTAATGCGCGAGTTTAATGAACGTCAGGACTGATATGAATACAAAAATAGGCGCGTAATACGCGAGATCAAACAATGTCTGACCTAAATAAGGTGGCAAAGTACTGCGCGAGCTCTTCGGACTCTGGCTTAAAATTATGTCGCCAAGTAATGCGCGAGTTCAATGGACGTCAGGACTGATATAAATACAAAAATAGCCGCGTAATACGCGAGTTGAACAAAGTCTGATCTGAAAAGAGTGGCCAAGTAATGCGCGAATTCTTAGGGGTATAAGAATTTTTATAAAGTGTCCAAAAAATAATAATTAACACTTAGGGTCCTTAGACTCTGACCTGAATAAAGCGGCCTAGTAATGCGCGAGCACTTCGGACTCAGATTTTCAGTAAGGTGGCCAAGTAATGCGCGAGTTCAATGGTCGTCAGGACTGATATAAATGCAAAAATAGCCGCGTAATACGCGAGATCAAACAAAGTCTGACCTAAATAAGGTGGCAAAGTAATGCGCGAGCTCCTCGGACTCTGGCTTAAAATTATGTAGCCAAGTAATGCGCGAGTTCAATGGACGTCAGGACTGATATAAATGCAAAAATAGCCGCGTAATACGCGAGATCAAGCAAAGTCTGACCTAAATAAGGTGGCAAAGTAATACGCGAATTCTTAGTACAGAATTTTTATATATAAAGTGGCCAAGTAATGCGCGAGTTTAATTGACGTCAGGACTGATATGAATACAAAAATAGGCGCGTAATACGCGAGATCAAACGAAATCTGACCTAAATAAGGTGGCAAAGTAATGCGCGAATTCTTAGGGGTATAAGAATTTTTATAAAGTGGCCAAAAAATAATAATTAACGCGTAGGCTCGTTATACTCTGACCTGAATAAAGCGGCCAAGTAATGCGCGAGCACTTCGGACTCTGATTTTCAGTAAGGTGGCCAAGTAATGCGCGAGTTCAATGGACGTCAGGACTGATATAAATGCAAAAATAGCCGCGTAATACGCGAGATCAAGCAAAGTCTGACCTAAATAAGGTGGCAAAGTAATGCGCGAATTCTTAGTACAGGATTTTTATATAAAGTGGCCAAGTAATGCGCGAGCTCTTCGGACTCTGGCTTAAAGTTTTTTGGCCAAGTAATGCGCGAGTTCAATGGACGTCAGGACCGATATAAATGCAAAAATAGCCGAGTAATACGTGAGATCAAACGAAGTCTGACCTAAAAAAGGTGGCAAAGTAATGCGCGAATTCTTAGTACCGAATTTTTATATAAATTGGCCAAGTAATGCGCGAGCTCTTCGGACTCTGGCTTAAAATTATGTGGCCAAGTAATGCGCGAGTTCAATGGACGTCAGGACTGATATAAATGCAAAAATAGCCGCGTAATACGCGAGATCAAGCAAAGTCTGACCTAAATAAGGTGGCAAAGTAATGCGCCAATTCTTAGTACAGAATTTTTATATATAAAGTGGCCAAGTAATGCGCGAGTTTAATGGACGTCAGGACTGATATGAATACAAAACTAGGCGCGTAATACGCGAGATCAAACGAAATCTGACCTAAATAAGGTGGCAAATTAATGCGCGAATTCTTAGGGGTATAAGAATTTTTATAAAGTGGCCAAAAAATAATAATTAACGCGTAGGCTCGTTATACTCTGACCTGAATAAAGCGGCCAAGTAATGCGCGAGCACTTCGGACTCAGATTTTCAGTAAGGTGGCCATGTAATGCGCGAGTTCAATGGACGTCAGGACTGATATAAATGCAAAAATAGCCGCGCAATACGCGAGATCAAACAAAGTCTGACCTAAATAAGGTGGCACAGTAATGCGCGAGCTCTTCGGACTCTGGCTTAACATTATGTGGCCAAGTAATGCGCGAGTTCAATGGACGTCAGGACTGATACAAATGCACAAAAAGCCGCGTAATACGCGAGATCAAACAAAGTCTGACCTAAATAAGGTGGCAAAGTAATGCGCGAATTCTTAGTACAGAATTTTTATATATAAAGTGGCCAAGTAATGCGCGAGTTTAATGGACGTCAGGACTGATATGAATACAAAAATAGGTGCGTAATACGCGAGTTGAACGCAGTCTGACCTGAAAAGAGTGGCCAAGTAATGCGCGAATTCTTAGGGGTATAAGAATTTTTATAAAGTGGCCAAAAAATAATAATTAACACTTAGGGTCCTTAGACTCTGACCTGAATAAAGCGGCCAAGTAATGCGCGAGCACTTCGGAACAGATATTCAGTAAGATGGCCAAGTAATGCGCGAGTTCAATGGACGTCAGGACTGATATAAATGCAAAAATAGCCGCGTAATACGCGAGATCAAACAAAGTCTGACCTAAATAAGGTGGCAAAGTACTGCGCGAGCTCTTCGGACTCTGGCTTAAAATTATGTCGCCAAGTAATGCGCGAGTTCAATGGACGTCAGGACCGATATAAATACAAAAATAGCCGCGTAATACGCGAGTTGAACGAAGTCTGATCTGATAAGAGTGGCCAAGTAATGCGCGAATTCTTAGGGGTATAAGAATTTTTATAAAGTGGCCAAAAAATAATAATTAACGCGTAGGCTAGTTATACTCTGACCTGAATAAAGCGGCCAAGTAATGCGCGAGCACTTCGGACTCTGATTTTCAGTAAGGTGGCCAAGTAATGCGCGAGTTCATTGGATGTCAGGACTGATATAAATGCAAAAATAGCCGCGTAATACGCGAGATCAAACAAAGTCTGACCTAAATAAGGTGGCAAAGTAATGCGCGAGCTCCTCGGACTCTGGCTTAAAATTATGTTGCCAAGTAATGCGCGAGTTCAATGGACGTCAGGACTGATATAAATGCAAAAATAGCCGCGTAATACGCGAGATCAAGCAAAGTCTGACCTAAATAAGGTGGCAAAGTAATGCGCGAATTCTTAGTACAGAATTTTTATATATAAAGTGGCCAAGTAATGCGCGAGTTTAATGGACGTCAGGACTGATATGAATACAAAACTAGGCGCGTAATACGCGAGATCAAACGAAATCTGACCTAAATAAGGTGGCAAAGTAATGCGCGAATTCTTAGGGGTATAAGAATTTTTATAAAGTGGCCAAAAAATAGTAATTAACGCGTAGGCTCGTTATACTCTGACCTGAATAAAGCGGCCAAGTAATGCGCGAGCACTTCGGCCTCAGATTTTCAGTAAGGTGGCCAAGTAATGCTCGAGTTCAATGGACGTCAGGACTGATATAAATGCAAAAATAGCCGCGTAATACGCGAGATCAAACGAAATCTGACCTAAATAAGGTGGCAAAGTAATGCGCGAGCTCTTCGGACTCTGGCTTAACATTATGTGGCCAAGTAATGCGCGAGTTCAATGGACGTCATGACTGATATAAATGCACAAAAAGCCGCGTAATACGCGAGATCAAACAAAGTTTGACCTAAATAAGGTGGCAAAGTAATGCTCGAATTCTTAGTACAGAATTTTCATATATAAAGTGGCCAAGTAATGCGCGAGTTTAATGAACGCCAGGACTGATATGAATACAAAAATAGGCGCGTAATACGCGAGATCGAACAAAGTCTGACCTAAATAAGGTGGCAAAGTACTGCGCGAGCTCTTCGGACTCTGGCTTAAAATTATGTCGCCAAGTAATGCGCGAGTTCAATGGACCTCAGGACTGATATAAATACAAAAATAGCCGCGTAATACGCGAGTTGAACGAAGTCTGATCTGATAAGAGTGGCCAAGTAATGCGCGAATTCTTAGGGGTATAAGAATTTTTATAAAGTGTCCAAAAAATAATAATTAACACTTAGGGTCCTTAGACTCTGACCTGAATAAAGCGGCCTAGTAATGCGCGAGCACTTCGGACTCAGATTTTCAGTAAGGTGGGCAAGTAATGCGCGAGTTCAATGGTCGTCAGGACTGATATAAATGCAAAAATAGCCGCGTAATACGCGAGATCAAACAAAGTCTGACCTAAATAAGGTGGCAAAGTAATGCGCGAGCTCCTCGGACTCTGGCTTAAAATTATGTAGCCAAGTAATGCGCGAGTTCAATGGATGTCAGGACTGATATAAATGCCTAAATTGCCGCGTAATCCGCGAGATCAAACAAAGTCTGACCTAAATAAGGTGGCAAAGTAATGCGCGAGCTCCTCGGACTCTGGCTTAAAATTATGTAGCCAAGTAATGCGCGAGTTCAATGGACGTCAGGACTGATATAAATACAAAAATAGCCGCGTAATACGCGAGTTGAACGAAGTCTGATCTGATAAGAGTGGCCAAGTAATGCGCGAATTCTTAGGGGTATAAGAATTTTTATAAAGTGTCCAAAAAATAATAATTAACACTTAGGGTCCTTAGACTCTGACCTGAATAAAGCGGCCTAGTAATGCGCGAGCACTTCGGACTCAGATTTTCAGTAAGGTGGCCAAGTAATGCGCGAGTTCAATGGTCGTCAGGACTGATATAAATGCAAAAATAGCCGCGTAATACGCGAGATCAAACAAAGTATGACCTAAATAAGGTGGCAAAGTAATGCGCGAGCTCCTCGGACTCTGGCTTAAAATTATGTAGCCAAGTAATGCGCGAGTTCAATGGACGTCAGGACTGATATAAATGCAAAAATAGCCGCGTAATACGCGAGAACAAGCAAAGTCTGACCTAAATAAGGTGGCAAAGTAATACGCGAATTCTTAGTACAGAATTTTTATATATAAAGTGGCCAAGTAATGCGCGAGTTTAATGGACGTCAGGACTGATATGAATATAAAAATAGGCGCGTAAACCGCGAGATCAAACGTTATCTGACCTAAATAAGGTGGCAAAAGTAATGCGCGAATTCTTAGGGGTATAAGAATTTTTATAAAGTGGCCAAAAAATAATAATTAACGCGTAGGTTCGTTATACTCTAACCTGAATATAGCGGCCAAGTAATGCGCGAGCAATTCGGACTCTGATTTTCAGTAAGGTGGCCAAGTAATGCGCGAGTTCAATGGACGTCAGGACTGATATAAATGCAAAAATAGCCGCGTAATACGCGAGATCAATCAAAGTCTGACCTAAATAAGGTGGCAAAGTAATACGCGAATTCTTAGTACAGAATTTTTATATATAAAGTGGCCAAGTAATGTGCGAGTTCAATGGACGTCAGGACTGATATAAATGCAAAAATAGCCGCGTAATACGCGAGATCAAACAAAGTCTGACCTAAATAAGGTGGCAAATTAATGCGCGAATTCTTAGTACAGGATTTTTATATAAAGTGGCCATGTAATGCGCGAGCTCTTCGGACTCTGGCTTAAAATTATGTGGCCAAGTAATGCGCGAGTTCAATGGACGTCAGGACTGATATAAATGCAAAAATAGCCGCGTAATACGCGAGATCAAACGAAATCTGACCTAAATAAGGTGGCAAAGTAATGCGCGAGCTCTTCGGACTCTGGCTTAAAATTATGTGGCCAAGTAATGCGCGAGTTCAATGGACGTCAGGACTGATATAAATGCACAAAAAGCCGCGTAATACGCGAGATCAAACGAAATCTGACCTAAAAAAGGTGGCAAAGTAATGCGCGAATTCTTAGTACCGAATTTTTATATAAATTGGCCAAGTAATGCGCGAGCTCTTCGGACTCTGTCTTAAATTTATGTGGCCAAGTAATGCGCGAGTTCAATGGACGTCAGGACTGATATAAATGCAAAAATAGCCGCGTAATACGCGAGATCAAACGAAATCTGACCTAAATAAGGTGGCAAAGTAATGCGCGAGCTCTTCGGACTCTGGCTTAACATTATGTGGCCAAGTAATGCGCGAGTTCAATGGACGTCATGACTGATATAAATGCACAAATAGCCGCGTAATACGCGAGATCAAACAAAGTCTGACCTAAATAAGGAGGCAAAGTAATGCGCGAATTCTTAGTACAGGATTTTTATATAAAGTGGCCAAGTAATGCGCGAGCTCTTCGGACTCTGGCTTAAAGTTTTTTGGCCAAGTAATGCGCGAGTTCAATGGACGTCAGGACCGATATAAATGCAAAAATAGCCGAGTAATACGTGAGATCAAACGAAGTCTGACCTAAAAAAGGTGGCAAAGTAATGCGCGAATTCTTAGTACCGAATTTTTATATAAATTGGCCAAGTAATGCGCGAGCTCTTCGGACTCTGGCTTAAAATTATGTGGCCAAGTAATGCGCGAGTTCAATGGACGTCAGGACTGATATAAATGCAAAAATAGCCGCGTAATACGCGAGATCAAGCAAAAGTCTGACCTAAATAAGGTGGCAAAGTAATGCGCCAATTCTTAGTACAGAATTTTTATATATAAAGTGGCCAAGTAATGCGCGAGTTTAATGGACGTCAGGACTGATATGAATACAAAAACTAGGCGCGTAATACGCGAGATCAAACGAAATCTGACCTAAATAAGGTGGCAAATTAATGCGCGAATTCTTAGGGGTATAAGAATTTTTATAAAGTGGCCAAAAAATAATAATTAACGCGTAGGCTCGTTATACTCTGACCTGAATAAAGCGGCCAAGTAATGCGCGAGCACTTCGGACTCAGATTTTCAGTAAGGTGGCCATGTAATGCGCGAGTTCAATGGACGTCAGGACTGATATAAATGCAAAAATAGCCGCGCAATACGCGAGATCAAACAAAGTCTGACCTAAATAAGGTGGCACAGTAATGCGCGAGCTCTTCGGACTCTGGCTTAACATTATGTGGCCAAGTAATGCGCGAGTTCAATGGACGTCAGGACTGATACAAATGCACAAAAAGCCGCGTAATACGCGAGATCAAACAAAGTCTGACCTAAATAAGGTGGCAAAGTAATGCGCGAATTCTTAGTACAGAATTTTTATATATAAAGTGGCCAAGTAATGCGCGAGTTTAATGGACGTCAGGACTGATATGAATACAAAAATAGGGGCGTAATACTCGAGTTGAACGCAGTCTGACCTGAAAAGAGTGGCCAAGTAATGCGCGAATTCTTAGGGGTATAAGAATTTTTATAAAGCGGCCAAAAAATAATAATTAACACTTAGGGTCCTTAGACTCTGACCTGAATAAAGCGGGCAAGTAATGCGCGAGCACTTCGGAACAGATATTCAGTAAGATGGCCAAGTAATGCGCGAGTTCAATGGACGTCAGGACTGATATAAATGCAAAAATAGCCGCGTAATACGCGAGATCAAACAAAGTCTGACCTAAATAAGGTGGCAAAGTACTGCGCGAGCTCTTCGGACTCTGGCTTAAAATTATGTCGCCAAGTAATGCGCGAGTTCAATGGACGTCAGGACCGATATAAATACAAAAATAGCCGCGTAATACGCGAGTTGAACGAAGTCTGATCTGATAAGAGTGGCCAAGTAATGCGCGAATTCTTAGGGGTATAAGAATTTTTATAAAGTGGCCAAAAAATAATAATTAACGCGTAGGCTAGTTATACTCTGACCTGAATAAAGCGGCCAAGTAATGCGCGAGCACTTCGGACTCTGATTTTCAGTAAGGTGGCCAAGTAATGCGCGAGTTCATTGGATGTCAGGACTGATATAAATGCAAAAATAGCCGCGTAATACGCGAGATCAAACAAAGTCTGACCTAAATAAGGTGGCAAAGTAATGCGCGAGCTCCTCGGACTCTGGCTTAAAATTATGTTGCCAAGTAATGCGCGAGTTCAATGGACGTCAGGACTGATATAAATGCAAAAATAGCCGCGTAATACGCGAGATCAAGCAAAGTCTGACCTAAATAAGGTGGCAAAGTAATGCGCGAATTCTTAGTACAGAATTTTTATATATAAAGTGGCCAAGTAATGCGCGAGTTTAATGGACGTCAGGACTGATATGAATACAAAACTAGGCGCGTAATACGCGAGATCAAACGAAATCTGACCTAAATAAGGTGGCAAAGTAATGCGCGAATTCTTAGGGGTATAAGAATTTTTATAAAGTGGCCAAAAAATAGTAATTAACGCGTAGGCTCGTTATACTCTGACCTGAATAAAGCGGCCAAGTAATGCGCGAGCACTTCGGCCTCAGATTTTCAGTAAGGTGGCCAAGTAATGCTCGAGTTCAATGGACGTCAGGACTGATATAAATGCAAAAATAGCCGCGTAATACGCGAGATCAAACGAAATCTGACCTAAATAAGGTGGCAAAGTAATGCGCGAGCTCTTCGGACTCTGGCTTAACATTATGTGGCCAAGTAATGCGCGAGTTCAATGGACGTCATGACTGATATAAATGCACAAAAAGCCGCGTAATACGCGAGATCAAACAAAGTTTGACCTAAATAAGGTGGCAAAGTAATGCTCGAATTCTTAGTACAGAATTTTCATATATAAAGTGGCCAAGTAATGCGCGAGTTTAATGAACGCCAGGACTGATATGAATACAAAAATAGGCGCGTAATACGCGAGATCGAACAAAGTCTGACCTAAATAAGGTGGCAAAGTACTGCGCGAGCTCTTCGGACTCTGGCTTAAAATTATGTCGCCAAGTAATGCGCGAGTTCAATGGACCTCAGGACTGATATAAATACAAAAATAGCCGCGTAATACGCGAGTTGAACGAGGTCTGATCTGATAAGAGTGGCCAAGTAATGCGCGAATTCTTAGGGGTATAAGAATTTTTATAAAGTGTCCAAAAAATAATAATTAATACTTAGGGTCCTTAGACTCTGACCTGAATAAAGCGGCCAAGTAATGCGCGAGCACTTCGGACTCAGATTTTCAGTAAGGTGGGCAAGTAATGCGCGAGTTCAATGGTCGTCAGGACTGATATAAATGCAAAAATAGCCGCGTAATACGCGAGATCAAACAAAGTCTGACCTAAATAAGGTGGCAAAGTAATGCGCGAGCTCCTCGGACTCTGGCTTAAAATTATGTAGCCAAGTAATGCGCGAGTTCAATGGATGTCAGGACTGATATAAATGCCTAAATTGCCGCGTAATCCGCGAGATCAAACAAAGTCTGACCTAAATAAGGTGGCAAAGTAATGCGCGAGCTCCTCGGACTCTGGCTTAAAATTATGTAGCCAAGTAATGCGCGAGTTCAATGGACGTCAGGACTGATATAAATACAAAAATAGCCGCGTAATACGCGAGTTGAACGAAGTCTGATCTGATAAGAGTGGCCAAGTAATGCGCGAATTCTTAGGGGTATAAGAATTTTTATAAAGTGTCCAAAAAATAATAATTAACACTTAGGGTCCTTAGACTCTGACCTGAATAAAGCGGCCTAGTAATGCGCGAGCACTTCGGACTCAGATTTTCAGTAAGGTGGCCAAGTAATGCGCGAGTTCAATGGTCGTCAGGACTGATATAAATGCAAAAATAGCGGCGTAATACGCGAGATCAAACAAAGTATGACCTAAATAAGGTGGCAAAGTAATGCGCGAGCTCCTCGGACTCTGGCTTAAAATTATGTAGCCAAGTAATGCGCGAGTTCAATGGACGTCAGGACTGATATAAATGCAAAAATAGCCGCGTAATACGCGAGATCAAGCAAAGTCTGACCTAAATAAGGTGGCAAAGTAATACGCGAATTCTTAGTACAGAATTTTTATATATAAAGTGGCCAAGTAATGCGCGAGTTTAATGGACGTCAGGACTGATATGAATATAAAAATAGGCGCGTAAACCGCGAGATCAAACGTTATCTGACCTAAATAAGGTGGCAAAGTAATGCGCGAATTCTTAGGGGTATAAGAATTTTTATAAAGTGGCCAAAAAATAATAATTAACGCGTAGGTTCGTTATACTCTAACCTGAATATAGCGGCCAAGTAATGCGCGAGCACTTCGGACTCTGATTTTCAGTAAGGTGGCCAAGTAATGCGCGAGTTCAATGGACGTCAGGACTGATATAAATGCAAAAATAGCCGCGTAATACGCGAGATCAATCAAAGTCTGACCTAAATAAGGTGGAAAAGTAATGCGCGAATTCTTAGTACAGAATTTTTATATATAAAGTGGCCAAGTAATGTGCGAGTTCAATGGACGTCAGGACTGATATAAATGCAAAAATAGCCGCGTAATCCGCGAGATCAAACAAAGTCTGACCTACATAAGGTGGCAAAGTAATGCGCGAATTCTTAGTACAGTTTTTTTATATAAAGTGGCCATGTAATGCGCGAGCTCTTCGGACTCTGGCTTAAAATTATGTGGCCAAGTAATGCGCGAGTTCAATCGACGTCAGGACTGATATAAATGCAAAAATAGCCGCGTAATACGCGAGATCAAACGAAATCTGACCTAAATAAGGTGGCCAAGTAATGCGCGAGCTCTTCGGACTCTGGCTTAAAATTATGTGGCCAAGTAATGCGCGAGTTCAATGGACGTCAGGACTGATATAAATGCACAAAAAGCCGCGTAATACGCGAGATCAAACGAAATCTGACCTAAAAAAGGTGGCAAAGTAATGCGCGAATTCTTAGTACCGAATTTTTATATAAATTGGCCAAGTAATGCGCGAGCTCTTCGGACTCTGGCTTAAACTAATGTGGCCAAGTAATGCGCGAGTTCAATGGACGTCAGGACTGATATAAATGCAAAAATAGCCGCGTAATACGCGAGATCAAACGAAATCTGACCTAAATAAGGTGGCAAAGTAATGCGCGAGCTCTTCGGACTCTGGCTTAACATTATGTGGCCAAGTAATGCGCGAGTTCAATGGACGTCATGACTGATATAAATGCACAAAAAGCCGCGTAAGACGCGAGATCAAACAAAGTCTGACCTAAATAAGGTGGCAAAGTAATGCGCGAATTCTTAGTACAGAATTTTCATATATAAAGTGGCCAAGTAATGCGCGAGTTTAATGAACGTCAGGACTGATATGAATACAAAAATAGGCGCGTAATACGCGAGATCAAACAAAGTCTCACCTAAATAAGGTGGCAAAGTACTGCGCGAGCTCTTCGGACTCTGGCTTAAAATTATGTCGCCAAGTAATGCGCGAGTTCAATGGACGTCAGGACTGATATAAATACAAAAATAGCCGCGTAATACGCGAGTTGAACGAAGTCTGATCTGATAAGAGTGGCCAAGTAATGCGCGAATTCTTAGGGGTATAAGAATTTTTATAAAGTGTCCAAAAAATAATAATTAACACTTAGGGTCCTTAGACTCTGACCTGATATAAAGCGGCCAAGTAATGCGCGAGCACTTCGGACTCTGATTTTCAGTAAGGTGGCCAAGTAATGCGCGAGTTCATTGGACGTCAGGACTGATATAAATGCAAAAATAGCCGCGTAATACGCGAGATCAAACAAAGTCTGACCTAAATAAGGTGGCAAAGTAATGCGCGAGCTCCTCGGACTCTGGCTTAAAATTATGTGGCCAAGTAATGCGCGAGTTCAATGGACGTCAGGACTGATATAAATGCAAAAATAGCCGCGTAATACGCGAGATCAAGCAAAGTCTGACCTAAATAAGGTGACAAAGTAATGCGCGAATTCTTAGTACAGAATTTTTATATATAAAGTGGCCAAGTAATGCGCGAGTTTAATGGACGTCAGGACTGATATGAATACAAAACTAGGCGCGTAATACGCGAGATCAAACGAAATCTGACCTAAATAAGGTGGCAAAGTAATGCGCGAATTCTTAGGGGTATAAGAATTTTTATAAAGTGGCCAAAAAATAGTAATTAACGCGTAGGCTCGTTATACTCTGACCTGAATAAAGCGGCCAAGTAATGCGCGAGCACTTCGGCCTCAGATTTTCAGTAAGGTGGCCAAGTAATGCTCGAGTTCAATGGACGTCAGGACTGATATAAATGCAAAAATAGCCGCGTAATACGCGAGATCAAACGAAATCTGACCTAAATAAGGTGGCAAAGTAATGCGCGAGCTCTTCGGACTCTGGCTTAACATTATGTGGCCAAGTAATGCGCGAGTTCAATGGACGTCATGACTGATATAAATGCACAAAAAGCCGCGTAATACGCGAGATCAAACAAAGTTTGACCTAAATAAGGTGGCAAAGTAATGCGCGAATTCTTAGTACAGAATTTTCATATATAAAGTGGCCAAGTAATGCGCGAGTTTAATGAACGCCAGGACTGATATGAATACAAAAATAGGCGCGTAATACGCGAGATCGAACAAAGTCTGACCTAAATAAGGTGGAAAAGTACTGCGCGAGCTCTTCGGACTCTGGCTTAAAATTATGTCGCCAAGTAATGCGCGAGTTCAATGGATGTCAGGACTGATATAAATGCCTAAATTGCCGCGTAATACGCGAGATCAAACAAAGTCTGACCTAAATAAGGTGGCAAAGTAATGCGCGAGCTCCTCGGACTCTGGCTTAAAATTATGTAGCCAAGTAATGCGCGAGTTCAATGGACGTCAGGACTGATATAAATACAAAAATAGCCGCGTAATACGCGAGTTGAACGAAGTCTGATCTGATAAGAGTGGCCAAGTAATGCGCGAATTCTTAGGGGTATAAGAATTTTTATAAAGTGTCCAAAAAATAATAATTAACACTTAGGGTCCTTAGACTCTGACCTGAATAAAGCGGCCTAGTAATGCGCGAGCACTTCGGACTCTGATTTTCATTAAGGTGGCAAAGTAATGCGCGAGTTAATTGGTTGTTAGGAGTGATTTATTTTGAAATTTAGATGTGTAATACGCGAGATCAAACAAAGTATGACCTAAATAAGGTGGCAAAGTAATGCGCGAGCTCCTCGGACTCTGGCTTAAAATTATGTAGCCAAGTAATGCGCGAGTTCAATGGACGTCAGGACTGATATAAATGCAAAAATAGCCGCGTAATACGCGAGATCAAGCAAAGTCTGACCTAAATAAGGTGGCAAAGTAATACGCGAATTCTTAGTACAGAATTTTTATATATAAAGTGGCCAAGTAATGCGCGAGTTTAATGGACGTCAGGACTGATATGAATATAAAAATAGGCGCGTAATACGCGAGATCAAACGAAATCTGACCTAAATAAGGTGGCAAAGTAATGCGCGAATTCTTAGGGGTATAAGAATTTTTATAAAGTGGCCAAAAAATAATAATTAACGCGTAGGTTCGTTATACTCTGACCTGAATATAGCGGCCAAGTAATGCGCGAGCACTTCGGACTCTGATTTTCAGTAAGGTGGCCAAGTAATGCGCGAGTTCAATGGACGTCAGTACTGATATAAATGCAAAAATAGCCGCGTAATACGCGAGATCAAAGTCTGACCTAAATAAGGTGCCAAAGTAATACGCGAATTCTTAGTACAGAATTTTTATATATAAAGTGGCCAAGTAATGCGCGAGATCTAAGGACGTCAGGACTGATATAAATGCAAAAATAGCCGCGTAATACGCGAGATAAGACCAAGTCTGACCAAAAGAAGGTGGCAAAGTAATGCGCGAATTCTTAGTACAGGATTTTTATATAAAGTGGCCATGTAATGCGCGAGCTCTTCGGACTCTGGCTTAAAGTTTTTTTAACGCGGCCAAGTAATGCGCGAGTTCAATGGACGTTAGGACTGATATAAATGCAAAAATAGCAGCGTAATACGCGAGAACAAACAAAGTCTGACCTAAATAAGGTGGAAAAGTAATGCGCGAATTCTTAGTACAGGATCTTTATATAAAGCGGCCAAGTAATGCGCGAGCTCTTCGGACTCTGGCTTAAAATTATGTGGCCAAGTAATGCGCGAGTTCAATGGACGTCAGGACTGATATAAATGCAAAAATAGCCGCGTAATACGCGAGATCAAACGAAATCTGACATAAATAAGGTGGCCAAGTAATGCGCGAGCTCTTCGGACTCTGGCTTAAAAATATGTGGCCAAGTAATGCGCGAGTTTCAATGGACGTCAGGACTGATATAAATGCAAAAATAGCCGCGTACTACGCGAGATCAAACGAACTCTGACCTAAATAAGGTGGCAAAGTAATGCGCGAATTCTTAGTAGAGTTTTTTTTTATTAATGGGCTCAGTAATGCGCGAGCTCTTCGGACTCTGGCTTAAAATTATGTGGCCAAGTAATGCGCGAGTTCAATGGACGTCAGGACTGATATAAATGCAAAAATAGCCGCGTAATACGCGAGATCAAACGAAATCTGACCTAAATAAGGTGGCAAAGTACTGCGCGAGCTCTTCGGACTCTGGCTTAAAATTATGTGGCCAAGTAATGCGCGAGTTCAATGGACGTCAGGACTGATATAAATGCACAAAAAGCCGCGTAAGACGCGAGATAAAACAAAGTCTGTCCTAAATAAGGTGGCAAAGTAATGCGCGAATTCTTAGTACAGAATTTTCATATATAAAGTGGCCAAGTAATGCGCGAGTTTAATGAACGTCAGGACTGATATGAATACAAAAATAGGCGCGTAATACGCGAGATCAAACGAAATCTGACCTAAATAAGTTGGCAAAGTACTGCGCGAGCTCTTCGGACTCTGGCTTAAAATTATGTGGCCAAGTAATGCGCGAGTTCAATGGACGTCAGGACTGATATAAATACAAAAATAGCCGCGTAATACGCGAGTTGAACGAAGTCTGATCTGAAAAGAGTGGCCAAGTAATGCGCGAATTCTTAGGGGTATAAGAATTTTTATAAAGTGGCCAAAAATAATAATTAACGCGTAGGCTCGTTATACTCTGACCTGAATAAAGCGGCCAAGTAATGCGCGAGCACTTCGGACTCTGATTTTCAGTAAGGTGGCCAAGTAATGCGCGAGTTCAATGGACGTCAGGACTGATATAAATGCAAAAATAGCCGCGTAATACGCGAGATCAAGCAAAGTCTGACCTAAATAAGGTGGCAAAGTAATGCGCGAATTCTTAGTACAGGATTTTTATATAAAATGGCCAAGTAATGCGCGAGCTTTTCGGACTCTGGCTTAAAGTTTTTTGGCCAAGTAATGCGCGAGTTCAATGGACGTCAGGACCGATATAAATGCAAAAATAGCCGAGTAATACGTGAGATCAAACGAAGTCTGACCTAAAAAGGTGGCAAAGTAATGCGCGAATTCTTAGTACCGAATTTTTATATAAAGTGGCCAAGTAATGCGCGAGCTCTTCGGACTCTGGCTTAAAATTATGTGGCCAAGTAATGCGCGAGTTCAATGGACGTCAGGACTGATATAAATGCTAAAATAGCCGCGTAATACGCGATATCAAACAAAGTCTGACCTAAAAAGGTGGCAAAGTAATGCGCGGATTCTTAGTACAGAATTTTTATATAAAGTGGCCAAGTAATGCGCGAGTTCAATGGACGTAAGGACTGATATGAATACAAAACTAGGCGCGTAATACGCGAGATCAAACGAAATCTGACCTAAATAAGGTGGCAAATTAATGCGCGAATTCTTAGGGGTATAAGAATTTTTATAAAGTGGCCAAAAAATAATAATTAACGCGTAGGCTCGTTATACTCTGACCTGAATAAAGCGGCCAAGTAATGCGCGAGCACTTCGGACTCAGATTTTCAGTAAGGTGGCCATGTAATGCGCGAGTTCAATGGACGTCAGGACTGATATAAATGCAAAAATAGCCGCGCAATACGCGAGATCAAACAAAGTCTGACCTAAATAAGGTGGCACAGTAATGCGCGAGCTCTTCGGACTCTGGCTTAACATTATGTGGCCAAGTAATGCGCGAGTTCAATGGACGTCAGGACTGATACAAATGCACAAAAAGCCGCGTAATACGCGAGATCAAACAAAGTCTGACCTAAATAAGGTGGCAAAGTAATGCGCGAATTCTTAGTACAGAATTTTTATATATAAAGTGGCCAAGTAATGCGCGAGTTTAATGGACGTCAGGACTGATATGAATACAAAAATAGGGGCGTAATACGCGAGTAGAACGCAGTCTGACCTGAAAAGAGTGGCCAAGTAATGCGCGAATTCTTAGGGGTATATGTATTTTTATAAAGTGGCCAAAAAATAATAATTAACACTTAGGGTCCTTAGACTCTGACCTGAATAAAGCGGCCAAGTAATGCGCGAGCACTTCGGAACAGATATTCAGTAAGATGGCCAAGTAATGCGCGAGTTCAATGGACGTCAGGACTGATATAAATGCAAAAATAGCCGCGTAATACGCGAGATCAAACAAAGTCTGACCTAAATAAGGTGGCAAAGTACTGCGCGAGCTCTTCGGACTCTGGCTTAAAATTATGTCGCCAAGTAATGCGCGAGTTCAATGGACGTCAGGACCGATATAAATACAAAAATAGCCGCGTAATACGCGAGTTGAACGAAGTCTGATCTGATAAGAGTGGCCAAGTAATGCGCGAATTCTTAGGGGTATAAGAATTTTTATAAAGTGTCCAAAAAATAATAATTAACGCGTAGGCTAGTTATACTCTGACCTGAATAAAGCGGCCAAGTAATGCGCGAGCACTTCGGACTCTGATTTTCAGTAAGGTGGCCAAGTAATGCGCGAGTTCATTGGATGTCAGGACTGATATAAATGCAAAAATAGCCGCGTAATACGCGAGATCAAACAAAGTCTGACCTAAATAAGGTGGCAAAGTAATGCGCGAGCTCCTCGGACTCTGGCTTAAAATTATGTGGCCAAGTAATGCGCGAGTTCAATGGACGTCAGGACTGATATAAATGCAAAAATAGCCGCGTAATACGCGAGATCAAGCAAAGTCTGACCTAAATAAGGTGGCAAAGTAATGCGCGAATTCTTAGTACAGAATTTTTATATATAAAGTGGCCAAGTAATGCGCGAGTTTAATGGACGTCAGGACTGATATGAATACAAAACTAGGCGCGTAATACGCGAGATCAAACGAAATCTGACCTAAATAAGGTGGCAAAGTAATGCGCGAATTCTTAGGGGTATAAGAATTTTTATAAAGTGGCCAAAAAATAGTAATTAACGCGTAGGCTCGTTATACTCTGACCTGAATAAAGCGGCCAAGTAATGCGCGAGCACTTCGGCCTCAGATTTTCAGGAAGGTGGCCAAGTAATGCTCGGGTTCAATGGACGTCAGGACTGATATAAATGCAAAAATAGCCGCGTAATACGCGAGATCAAACGAAATCTGACCTAAATAAGGTGGCAAAGTAATGCGCGAGCTCTTCGGACTCTGGCTTAACATTATGTGGCCAAGTAATGCGCGAGTTCAATGGACGTCATGACTGATATAAATGCACAAAAAGCCGCGTAATACGCGAGATCAAACAAAGTTTGACCTAAATAAGGTGGCAAAGTAATGCGCGAATTCTTAGTACAGAATTTTCATATATAAAGTGGCCAAGTAATGCGCGAGTTTAATGAACGCCAGGACTGATATGAATACAAAAATAGGCGCGTAATACGCGAGATCGAACAAAGTCTGACCTAAATAAGGTGGCAAAGTACTGCGCGAGCTCTTCGGACTCTGGCTTAAAATTATGTCGCCAAGTAATGCGCGAGTTCAATGGACGTCAGGACTGATATAAATACAAAAATAGCCGCGTAATACGCGAGTTGAACGAAGTCTGATCTGATAAGAGTGGCCAAGTAATGCGCGAATTCTTAGGGGTATAAGAATTTTTATAAAGTGTCCAAAAAATAATAATTAACACTTAGGGTCCTTAGACTCTGACCTGAATAAAGCGGCCAAGTAATGCGCGAGCACTTCGGACTCAGATTTTCAGTAAGGTGGGCAAGTAAAGCGCGAGTTCAATGGTCGTCAGGACTGATATAAATGCAAAAATAGCCGCGTAATACGCGAGATCAAACAAAGTCTGACCTAAATAAGGTGGCAAAGTAATGCGCGAGCTCCTCGGACTCTGGCTTAAAATTATGTAGCCAAGTAATGCGCGAGTTCAATGGATGTCAGGACTGATATAAATGCCTAAATTGCCGCGTAATACGCGAGATCAAACAAAGTCTGACCTAAATAAGGTGGCAAAGTAATGCGCGAGCTCCTCGGACTTTGGCTTAAAATTATGTAGCCAAGTAATGCGCGAGTTCAATGGACGTCAGGACTGATATAAATACAAAAATAGCCGCGTAATACGCGAGTTGAACGAAGTCTGATCTGATAAGAGTGGCCAAGTAATGCGCGAATTCTTAGGGGTATAAGAATTTTTATAAAGTGTCCAAAAAATAATAATTAACACTTAGGGTCCTTAGACTCTGACCTGAATAAAGCGGCCTAGTAATGCGCGAGCACTTCGGACTCAGATTTTCAGTAAGGTGGCCAAGTAATGCGCGAGTTCAATGGTCGTCAGGACTGATATAAATGAAAAAAAAACCGCGTAATACGCGAGATCAAACAAAGTATGACCTAAATAAGGTGGCAAAGTAATGCGCGAGCTCCTCGGACTCTGGCTTAAAATTATGTAGCCAAGTAATGCGCGAGTTCAATGGACGTCAGGACTGATATAAATGCAAAAATAGCCGCGTAATACGCGAGATCAAGCAAAGTCTGACCTAAATAAGGTGGCAAAGTAATACCCGAATTCTTAGTACAGAATTTTTATATATAAAGTGGCCAAGTAATGCGCGAGTTTAATGGACGTCAGGACTGATATGAATATAAAAATAGGCGCGTAATACGCGAGATCAAGCAAAGTCTGACCTAAATAAGGTGGCAAAGTAATGCGCGAATTCTTAGTACAGGATTTTTATATAAAGTGGCCATGTAATGCGCGAGCTCTTCGGACTCAGGCTTAAAATTATGTGGCCAAGTAATGCGCGAGTTCAATGGACGTCAGGACTGATATAAATGCAAAAATAGCCGCGTAATACGCGAGATCAAACGAAATCTGACCTAAATAAGGTGGCAAAGTAATACGCGAATTCTTAGTACAGAATTTTTATATATAAAGTGGCCAAGTAATGTGCGAGTGCAATGGACGTCAGGACTGATATAAATGCAAAAATAGCCGCGTAATACGCGAGATCAAACAAAGTCTGACCTATATAAGGTGGCAAAGTAATGCGCGAATTCTTAGGGGTATAAGAATTTTTATAGAGTGGCAAAGAAATAATAGTTAACACGGAGGCTCGTTATACTCTAACCTGAATATAGCGGCCAAGTAATGCGCGAGCAATTCGGACTCTGATTTTCAGTAAGGTGGCCAAGTAATGCGCGAGTTCAATGGACGTCAGGACTGATATAAATGCAAAAATAGCCGCGTAATACGCGAGATCAATCAAAGTCTGACCTAAATAAGGTGGCAAAGTAATACGCGAATTCTTAGTACAGAATTTTTATATATAAAGTGGCCAAGTAATGTGCGAGTGCAATGGACGTCAGGACTGATATAAATGCAAAAATAGCCGCGTAATACGCGAGATCAAACAAAGTCTGACCTAAATAAGGTGGCAAAGTAATGCGCGAATTCTTAGTACAGGATTTTTATATAAAGTGGCCATGTAATGCGCGAGCTCTTCGGACTCTGGCTTAAAATTATGTGGCCAAGTAATGCGCGAGTTCAATGGACGTCAGGACTGATATAAATGCAAAAATAGCCGCGTAATACGCGAGATCAAACGAAATCTGACCTAAATAAGGTGGCAAAGTAATGCGCGAGCTCTTCGGACTCTGGCTTAAAATTATGTGGCCAAGTAATGCGCGAGTTCAATGGACGTCAGGACTGATATAAATGCAAAAATAGCCGCGTAATACGCGAGATCAAACGAAATCTGACCTAAAAAAGGTGGCAAAGTAATGCGCGAATTCTTAGTACCGAATTTTTATATAAATTGGCCAAGTAATGCGCGAGCTCTTCGGACTGTGGCTTAAAATTATGTGGCCAAGTAATGCGCGAGTTCAATGGACGTCAGGACTGATATAAATGCAAAAATAGCCGCGTAATACGCGATATCAAACGAAATCTGACCTAAATAAGGTGGCAAATTAATGCGCGAGCTCTTCGGACTCTGGCTTAACATTATGTGGCCAAGTAATGCGCGAGTTCAATGGACGTCATGACTGATATAAATGCACAAAAAGCCGCGTAAGACGCGAGATCAAACAAAGTCTGACCTAAATAAGGTGGCAAAGTAATGCGCGAATTCTTAGTACAGAATTTTCATATATAAAGTGGCCAAGTAATGCGCGAGTTTAATGAACGTCAGGACTGATATGAATACAAAAATAGGCGCGTAATACGCGAGATCAAACAAAGTCTCACCTAAATAAGGTGGCAAAGTACTGCGCGAGCTCTTCGGACTCTGGCTTAAAATTATGTCGCCAAGTAATGCGCGAGTTCAATGGACGTCAGGACTGATATAAATACAAAAATAGCCGCGTAATACGCGAGTTGAACGAAGTCTGATCTGATAAGAGTGGCCAAGTAATGCGCGAATTCTTAGGGGTATAAGAATTTTTATAAAGTGGCCAAAAAATAATAATTAACACTTAGGGTCCTTAGACTCTGACCTGAATAAAGCGGCCAAGTAATGCGCGAGCACTTCGGACTCTGATTTTCAGTAAGGTGGCCAAGTAATGCGCGAGTTCATTGGACGTCAGGACTGATATAAATGCAAAAATAGCCGCGTAATACGCGAGATCAAACAAAGTCTGACCTAAATAAGGTGGCAAAGTAATGCGCGAGCTCCTCCGACTCTCGCTCAAAATTATGTGGCCAAGTAATGCGCGACTTCTATGGACGTCAGGACTGATATAAATGCAAAAATAGCCGCGTAATACGCGAGATCAAGCAAAGTCTGACCTAAATAAGGTGGCAAAGTAATGCGCGAATTCTTAGTACAGAATTTTTATATATAAAGTGGCCAAGTAATGCGCGAGTTTAATGGACGTCAGGACTGATATGAATACAAAACTAGGCGCGTAATACGCGAGATCAAACGAAATCTGACCTAAATAAGGTGGCAAAGTAATGCGCGAATTCTTAGGGGTATAAGAATTTTTATAAAGTGGCCAAAAAATAGTAATTAACGCGTAGGCTCGTTATACTCTGACCTGAATAAAGCGGCCAAGTAATGCGCGAGCACTTCGGCCTCAGATTTTCAGTAAGGTGGCCAAGTAATGCTCGAGTTCAATGGACGTCAGGACTGATATAAATGCAAAAATAGCCGCGTAATACGCGAGATCAAACGAAATCTGACCTAAATAAGGTGGCAAAGTAATGCGCGAGCTCTTCGGACTCTGGCTTAACATTATGTGGCCAAGTAATGCGCGAGTTCAATGGACGTCATGACTGATATAAATGCACAAAAAGCCGCGTAATACGCGAGATCAAACAAAGTTTGACCTAAATAAGGTGGCAAAGTAATGCGCGAATTCTTAGTACAGAATTTTCATATATAAAGTGGCCAAGTAATGCGCGAGTTTAATGAACGCCAGGACTGATATGAATACAAAAATAGGCGCGTAATACGCGAGATCGAACAAAGTCTGACCTAAATAAGGTGGAAAAGTACTGCGCGAGCTCTTCGGACTCTGGCTTAAAATTATGTCGCCAAGTAATGCGCGAGTTCAATGGACGTCAGGACTGATATAAATACAAAAATAGCCGCGTAATACGCGAGTTGAACGAAGTCTGATCTGATAAGAGTGGCCAAGTAATGCGCGAATTCTTAGGGGTATAAGAATTTTTATAAAGTGTCCAAAAAATAATAATTAACACTTAGGGTCCTTAGACTCTGACCTGAATAAAGCGGCCAAGTAATGCGCGAGCACTTCGGACTCAGATTTTCAGTAAGGTGGCCAAGTAATGCGCGAGTTCAATGGTCGTCAGGACTGATATAAATGCAAAAATAGCCGCGTAATACGCGAGATCAAACAAAGTCTGACCTAAATAAGGTGGCAAAGTAATGCGCGAGCTCCTCGGACTCTGGCTTAAAATTATGTAGCCAAGTAATGCGCGAGTTCAATGGATGTCAGGACTGATATAAATGCCTAAATTGCCGCGTAATACGCGAGATCAAACAAAGTCTGACCTAAATAAGGTGGCAAAGTAATGCGCGAGCTCCTCGGACTCTGGCTTAAAATTATGTAGCCAAGTAATGCGCGAGTTCAATGGACGTCAGGACTGATATAAATACAAAAATAGCCGCGTAATACGCGAGTTGAACGAAGTCTGATCTGATAAGAGTGGCCAAGTAATGCGCGAATTCTTAGGGGTATAAGAATTTTTATAAAGTGTCCAAAAAATAATAATTAACACTTAGGGTCCTTAGACTCTGACCTGAATAAAGCGGCCTAGTAATGCGCGAGCACTTCGGACTCAGATTTTCAGTAAGGTGGCCAAGTAATGCGCGAGTTCAATGGTCGTCAGGACTGATATAAATGCAAAAATATCCGCGTAATACGCGAGATCAAACAAAGTATGACCTAAATAAGGTGGCAAAGTAATGCGCGAGCTCCTCGGACTCTGGCTTAAAATTATGTAGCCAAGTAATGCGCGAGTTCAATGGACGTCAGGACTGATATAAATGCAAAAATAGCCGCGTAATACGCGAGATCAAGCAAAGTCTGACCTAAATAAGGTGGCAAAGTAATACGCGAATTCTTAGTACAGAATTTTTATATATAAAGTGGCCAAGTAATGCGCGAGTTTAATGGACGTCAGGACTGATATGAATATAAAAATAGGCGCGTAATACGCGAGATCAAACGAAATCTGACCTAAATAAGGTGGCAAAGTAATGCGCGAATTCTTAGGGGTATAAGAATTTTTATAAAGTGGCCAAAAAATAATAATTAACGCGTAGGTTCGTTATACTCTGACCTCAATAAAGCGGCCAAGTAATGCGCGAGCACTTCGGACTCTGATTTTCAGTAAGGTGGCCAAGTAATGCGCGAGATCAATGGACGTCAGGACTGATTTAAATGCAATAATAGCCGCGTAATACGCGAGATCAAGCAAAGTCTGACGTAAATAAGGTGGCAAAGTAATACGCGAATTCTTAGTACAGGATATTTATATAAAGTGGCCATGTAATGCGCGAGCTCTTCGGACTCTGGCTTAAAGTTTTTTGGCCAAGTAATGCGCGAGTTCAATGGACGTCAGGATGGATATAAATGCAAAACTAGCCGCGTAATACGCGAGATCAAACAAAGTCTGACCTAAATAAGGTGGAAAAGTAATGCGCGAATTCTTAGTACAGGATCTTTATATAAAGCGGCCAAGTAATGCGCGAGCTCTTCGGACTCTGGCTTAAAATTATGTGGCCAAGTAATGCGCGAGTTCAATGGACGTCTGGACTGATATAAATGCAAAAATAGCCGCGTAATACGCGAGATCAAACGAAATCTGACCTAAATAAGGTGGCAAAGTAATGCGCGAGCTCTTCGGACTCTGGCTTAAAATTATGTGGCCAAGTAATGCGCGAGTTCAATGGACGTCAGGACTGATATAAATACAAATATAGCCTCGAAATCGGCGAGTTTAACGAAGTCTGATATGAAAAGAGTGGCCAAGTAATGCGCGAATTCTTAGTACAGGATTTTTACATAAATTGGCCAAGTAATGCGCGAGCACTTCGGACTCTGTCTTAAAATTATGTGGCCAAGTAATGCGCGAGTTCAATGGACGTCAGGACTGATATAAATGCAAAAATAGCCGCGTAATACGCGAGATCAAACGAAATCTGACCTAAATAAGGTGGCAAAGTAATGCGCGAGCTCTTCGGACTCTGGCTTAACATTATGTGGCCAAGTAATGCGCGAGTTCAATGGACGTCATGACTGATATAAATGCACAAAAAGCCGCGTAAGACGCGAGATCAAACAAAGTCTGACCTAAATAAGGTGGCAAAGTAATGCGCGAATTCTTAGTACAGAATTTTCATATATAAAGTGGCCAAGTAATGCGCGAGTTTAATGAACGTCAGGACTGATATGAATACAAAAATAGGCGCGTAATACGCGAGATCAAACAAAGTCTCAACTAAATAAGGTGGCAAAGTACTGCGCGAGCTCTTCGGACTCTGGCTTAAAATTATGTCGCCAAGTAATGCGCGAGTTCAATGGACGTCAGGACTGATATAAATACAAAAATAGCCGCGTAATACGCGAGTTGAACGAAGTCTGATCTGATAAGAGTGGCCAAGTAATGCGCGAATTCTTAGGGGTATAAGAATTTTTATAAAGTGTCCAAAAAATAATAATTAACACTTAGGGTCCTTAGACTCTGACCTGAATAAAGCGGCCTAGTAATGCGCGAGCACTTCGGACTCAGATTTTCAGTAAGGTGGCCAAGTAATGCGCGAGTTCAATGGTCGTCAGGACTGATATAAATGCAAAAATAGCCGCGTAATACGCGAGATCAAACAAAGTCTGACCTAAATAAGGTGGCAAAGTAATACGCGAATTCTTAGTACCGAATTTTTATATATAAAGTGGCCAAGTAATGCGCGAGTTCAATGGACGTCAGGACTGATATAAATGCAAAAAAAGCCGCGTAATACGCGAGATCAACCAACGGCTGACCTAAATAAGGTGGAAAAGTAATACGCGAATTCTTAGTACAGAATTTTTATATATAAAGTGGCCAAGTAATGCGCGAGTTTAATTGACGTCAGGACTGATATGAATACAAAAATAGGCGCGTAATACGCGAGATCAAACGAAATCTGACCTAAATAAGGTGGCAAAGTAATGCGCGAATTCTTAGGGGTATAAGAATTTTTATAAAGTGGCCAAAAAATAATAATTAACGCGTAGGCTCGTTATACTCTGACCTGAATAAAGCGGCCAAGTAATGCGCGAGCACTTCGGACTCTGATTTTCAGTAAGGTGGCCATTAATGCGCGAGTTCAATGGACGTCAGGACTGATATAAATGCAAAAATAGCCGCGTAATACGCGAGATCAAGCAAAGTCTGACCTAAATAAGGTGGCAAAGTAATGCGCGAATTCTTAGTACAGGATTTTTATATAAAATGGCCAAGTAATGCGCGAGCTATTCGGACTCTGCCTTAAAGTTTTTTGGCCAAGTAATGGGCGAGTTCAATGGACGTCAGGACCGATATAAATGCAAAAATAGCCGAGTAATACGTGAGATCAAACGAAGTCTGACCTAAAAAAGGTGGCAAAGTAATGCGCGAATTCTTAGTACCGAATTTTTATATCAAGTGGCCAAGTAATGCTCGAGCTCTTCGGACTCTGGCTTAAAATTATGTGGCCAAGTAATGCGCGAGTTCAATGGACGTCAGGACTGATATAAATGCAAAAATAGCCGCGTAATACGCGAGATCAAACAAAGTCTGACCTAAATAAGGTGGCAAAGTAATGCGCCAATTCTTAGTACAGAATTTTTATATATAAAGTGGCCAAGTAATGCGCGAGTTTAATGGACGTCAGGACTGATATGAATACAAAACTAGGCGCGTAATACGCGAGATCAAACGAAATCTGACCTAAATAAGGTGGCAAATTAATGCGCGAATTCTTAGGGGTATAAGAATTTTTATAAAGTGGCCAAAAAATAATAATTAACGCGTAGGCTCGTTATACTCTGACCTGAATAAAGCGGCCAAGTATTGCGCGAGCTCTACGGACTCAGTTTTACAGTTAGGTGGCCATGTAATGCGCGAGTTCAATGGACGTCAGGACTGATATAAATGCAAAAATAGCCGGGTAATACGCGAGATCAAACAAAGTCTGACCTAAATAAGGTGACAAAGTAATGCGCGAGCTCCTCGGACTCTGGCTTAAAATTATGTGGCCAAGTAATGCGCGAGTTCAATGGACGTCAGGACTGATATAAATGCAAAAATAGCCGCGTAATACGCGAGATCAAGCAAAGTCTGACCTAAATAAGGTGGCAAAGTAATGCGCGAATTCTTAGTACAGAATTTTTATATATAAAGTGGCCAAGTAATGCGCGAGTTTAATGGACGTCAGGACTGATATGAATACAAAACTAGGCGCGTAATACGCGAGATCAAACGAAATCTGACATAAATAAGGTGGCAAAGTAATGCGCGAATTCTTAGGGGTATAAGAATTTTTATAAAGTGGCCAAAAAATAGTAATTAACGCGTAGGCTCGTTATACTCTGACCTGAATAAAGCGGCCAAGTAATGCGCGAGCACTTCGGCCTCAGATTTTCAGTAAGGTGGCCAAGTAATGCTCGAGTTCAATGGACGTCAGGACTGATATAAATGCAAAAATAGCCGCGTAATACGCGAGATCAAACGAAATCTGACCTAAATAAGGTGGCAAAGTAATGCGCGAGCTCTTCGGACTCTGGCTTAACATTATGTGGCCAAGTAATGCGCGAGTTCAATGGACGTCATGACTGATATAAATGCATAAAAAGCCGCGTAATACGCGAGATCAAACAAAGTTTGACCTAAATAAGGTGGCAAAGTAATGCGCGAATTCTTAGTACAGAATTTTCATATATAAAGTGGCCAAGTAATGCGCGAGTTTAATGAACGCCAGGACTGATATGAATACAAAAATAGGCGCGTAATACGCGAGATCGAACAAAGTCTGACCTAAATAAGGTGGCAAAGTACTGCGCGAGCTCTTCGGACTCTGGCTTAAAATTATGTCGCCAAGTAATGCGCGAGTTCAATGGACGTCAGGACTGATATAAATACAAAAATAGCCGCGTAATACGCGAGTTGAACGAAGTCTGATCTGATAAGAGTGGCCAAGTAATGCGCGAATTCTTAGGGGTATAAGAATTTTTATAAAGTGTCCAAAAAATAATAATTAACACTTAGGGTCCTTAGACTCTGACCTGAATAAAGCGGCCAAGTAATGCGCGAGCACTTCGGACTCAGATTTTCAGTAAGGTGGCCAAGTAATGCGCGAGTTCAATGGTCGTCAGGACTGATATAAATGCAAAAATAGCCGCGTAATACGCGAGATCAAACAAAGTCTGACCTAAATAAGGTGGCAAAGTAATGCGCGAGCTCCTCGGACTCTGGCTTAAAATTATGTAGCCAAGTAATGCGCGAGTTCAATGGATGTCAGGACTGATATAAATGCCTAAATTGCCACGTAATACGCGAGATCAAACAAAGTCTGACCTAAATAAGGTGGCAAAGTAATGCGCGAGCTCCTCGGACTCTGGCTTAAAATTATGTAGCCAAGTAATGCGCGAGTTCAATGGACGTCAGGACTGATATAAATACAAAAATAGCCGCGTAATACGCGAGTTGAACGAAGTCTGATCTGATAAGAGTGGCCAAGTAATGCGCGAATTCTTAGGGGTATAAGAATTTTTATAAAGTGTCCAAAAAATAATAATTAACACTTAGGGTCCTTAGACTCTGACCTGAATAAAGCGGCCTAGTAATGCGCGAGCACTTCGGACTCAGATTTTCAGTAAGGTGGCCAAGTAATGCGCGAGTTCAATGGTCGTCAGGACTGATATAAATGCAAAAATAGCCGCGTAATACGCGAGATCAAACAAAGTATGACCTAAATAAGGTGGCAAAGTAATGCGCGAGCTCCTCGGACTCTGGCTTAAAATTATGTAGCCAAGTAATGCGCGAGTTCAATGGACGTCAGGACTGATATAAATGCAAAAATAGCCGCGTAATACGCGAGATCAAGCAAAGTCTGTCCTAAATAAGGTGGCAAAGTAATACGCGAATTCTTAGTACAGAATTTTTATATATAAAGTGGCCAAGTAATGCGCGAGTTTAATGGACGTCAGGACTAATATGAATATAAAAATAGGCGCGTAATACGCGAGATCAAACGAAATCTGACCTAAATTAGGTGGCACGGTTATGCGCGAATTCTTAGTACAGAATTTTTATATATAAAGTGGCCAAGTAATGCGCGAGTTCAATGGACGTCAGGACTGATATAAATGCAAAAATAGCCGCGTAATACGCGAGATCAAGCAAAGTCTGACCTAAATAAGGTGGCAAAGTAATGCGCGAATTCTTAGTACAGGATTTTTATATAAAGTGGCCATGTAATGCGCGAGCTCTTCGGACTCTGGCTTAAAGTTTTTTGGCCAAGTAATGCGCGAGTTCAATGGACGTCAGGACTGATATAAATGCAAAAATAGCCGCGTAATACGCGAGATCAAACAAAGTCTGACCTAAATAAGGTGGAAAAGTAATGCGCGAATTCTTAGTACAGGATCTTTATATAAAGCGGCCAAGTAATGCGCGAGCTCTTCGGACTCTGGGTTTAAATTATGTGGCCAAGTAATGCGCGAGTTCAGTGGACGTCAGGACTGATATAAATGCAAAAATAGCCGCGTAATACGCGAGATCAAACGAAATCTGACCTAAATAAGGTGGCAAAGTAATGCGCGAGCTCTTCGGACTCTGGCTTAAAATTATGTGGCCAAGTAATGCGCGAGTTCAATGGACGTCAGGACTGATATAAATGAAAAATAGCCGCGTAATACGCGAGATCAAACGAAATCTGACCTAAAAAAGGTGGCCAAGTAATGCGCGAATTCTTAGTACAGGATTTTTATATAAATTGGCCAAGTAATGCGCGAGCTCTTCGGACTCTGGCTTAAAATTATGTGGCCAAGTAATGCGCGAGTTCAATGGACGTCAGGACTGATATAAATACAAAAATAGGCGCGTAATACGCGAGTTGAACGCAGTCTGATATGAAAAGAGTGGCCAATTAATGCGCGATTTCTTAGGGGTATAAGAATTTTTATAAAGTGTCCAAAAAATAATAATTAACACTTAGGGTCCTTAGACTCTGACCTGAATAAAGCGGCCTAGTAATGCGCGAGCACTTCGGACTCAGATTTTCAGTAAGGTGGCCAAGTAAAGCGCGAGTTCAATGGACGTCAGGACTGATATAAATGCAAAAATATCCGCGTAATACGCGAGATCAAACAAAGTATGACCTAAATAAGGTGGCAAAGTAATGCGCGAGCTCCTCGGACTCTGGCTTAAAATTATGTAGCCAAGTAATGCGCGAGTTCAATGGACGTCAGGACTGATATAAATGCAAAAATAGCCGCGTAATACGCGAGATCAAGCAAAGTCTGACCTAAATAAGGTGGCAAAGTAATACGCGAATTCTTAGTACAGAATTTTTATATATAAAGTGGCCAAGTAATGCGCGAGTTTAATGGACGTCAGGACTGATATGAATATAAAAATAGGCGCGTAATACGCGAGATCAAACGAAATCTGACCTAAATAAGGTGGCAAAGTAATGCGCGAATTCTTAGGGGTATAATAATTTTTATAAAGTGGCCAAAAAATAATAATTAACGCGTAGGTTCGTTATACTCTGACCTGAATATAGCGGCCAAGTAATGCGCGAGCACTTCGGACTCTGATTTTCAGTAAGGTGGCCAAGTAATGCGCGAGTTCAATGGACGTCAGGACTGATATAAATGCAAAAATAGCCGCGTAATACGCGAGATCAAGCAAAGTCTGACCTAAATAAGGTGGCAAAGTAATACGCGAATTCTTAGTACAGGATATTTATATAAAGTGGCCATGTAATGCGCGAGCTCTTCGGACTCTGGCTTAAAGTTTTTTGGCCAAGTAATGCGCGAGTTCAATGGACGTCAGGATTGATATAAATGCAAAAATAGCCGCGTAATACGCGAGATCAAACAAAGTCTGACCTAAATAAGGTGGAAAAGTAATGCGCGAATTCTTAGTACAGGATCTTTATATAAAGCGGCCAAGTAATGCGCGAGCTCTTCGGACTCTGGCTTAAAATTATGTGGCCAAGTAATGCGCGAGTTCAATGGACGTCTGGACTGATATAAATGCAAAAATAGCCGCGTAATACGCGAGATCAAACGAAATCTGACCTAAATATGGTGGCAAAGTAATGCGCGAGCTCTTCGGACTCTGGCTTAAAACTATGTGGCCAAGTAATGCGCGAGTTCAATGGACGTCAGGACTGATATAAATGCAAAAAAATAGCCGCGTAATACGCGAGATCAAACGAAATCTGACCTAAAAAAGGTGGCAAAGTAATGCGCGAATTCTTAGTACAGAATTTTTATATAAAGTGGCAAAGTAATGCGCGAGCTATTCGGACTCTGGCTTAAAATTATGTGGCCAAGTAATGCGCGAGTTCAATGGACGTCAGGACTGATATAAATGCAAAAATAGCCGCGTAATACGCAAGATCAAACGAAATCTGACCTAAATAAGGTGGCAAAGTAATGCGCGAGCTCTTCGGACTCTGGCTTAACATTATGTGGCCAAGTAATGCGCGAGTTCAATGGACGTCATGACTGATATAAATGCACAAAAAGCCGCGTAAGACGCGAGATCAAACAAAGTCTGACCTAAATAAGGTGGCAAAGTAATGCGCGAATTCTTAGTACAGAATTTTCATATATAAAGTGGCCAAGTAATGCGCGAGTTTAATGAACGTCAGGACTGATATGAATACAAAAATAGGCGCGTAATACGCGAGATCAAACAAAGTCTCAACTAAATAAGGTGGCAAAGTACTGCGCGAGCTCTTCGGACTCTGGCTTAAAATTATGTCGCCAAGTAATGCTCGAGTTCAATGGACGTCAGGACTGATATAAATACAAAAATAGGCGCGTAATACGCGAGTTGAACGAAGTCTGATCTGATAAGAGTGGCCAAGTAATGCGCGAATTCTTAGGGGTATAAGAATTTTTATAAAGTGTCCAAAAAATAATAATTAACACTTAGGGTCCTTAGACTCTGACCTGAATAAAGCGGCCTAGTAATGCGCGAGCACTTCGGACTCAGATTTTCAGTAAGGTGGCCAAGTAATGCGCGAGTTCAATGGTCGTCAGGACTGATAAAAATGCAAAAATAGCCGCGTAATACGCGAGATCAAACAAAGTCTGACCTAAATAAGGTGGCAAAGTAATACGCGAATTCTTAGTACAGAATTTTTATATATAAAGTGGCCAAGTAATGCGCGAGTTCAATGGACGTCAGGACTGATATAAATGCAAAAATAGCCGCGTAATACGCGAGATCAAACGAAGTCTGACCTAAATAAGGTGGCAAAGTAATGCGCGAATTCTTAGTACAGAATTTTTATATATAAAGTGGCCAAGTAATGCGCCAGTTCAATGGACGTCAGGACTGATATAAATGCACAAATAGCCGCGTAATACGCGAGATCAAACGAAGTCTGACCTAAATAAGGAGGCAAAGTAATGCGCGAATTATTAGGGGTATAAGAATTTTTATAAAGTGGCCAAAAAATAATAATTAACACTTAAGGTCCTTAGACTCTGACCTGAATAAAGCGGCCAAGTAATGCGCGAGCACTTCGGACTCTGATTTTCAGTAAGGTGGCCATTAATGCGCGAGTTCAATGGACGTCAGGACTGATATAAATGCAAAAATAGCCGCGTAATACGCGAGATCAAGCAAAGTCTGACCTAAATAAGGTGGCAAAGTAATGCGCGAATTCTTAGTACAGGATTTTTATATAAAGTGGCCAAGTAATGCGCGAGCTCTTCGGACTCTGGCTTAAAGTTTTTTGGCCAAGTAATGCGCGAGTTCAATGGACGTCAGGACCGATATAAATGCAAAAATAGCCGAGTAATACGTGAGATCAAACGAAGTCTGACCTAAAAAAGGTGGCAAAGTAATGCGCGAATTCTTAGTACCGAATTTTTATATAAATTGGCCAAGTAATGCTCGAGCAATTCGGACTCTGGCTTAAAATTATGTGGCCAAGTAATGCGCGAGTTCAATGGACGTCAGGACTGATATAAATGCAAAAATAGCCGCGTAATACGCGAGATCAAGCAAAGTCTGACCTAAATAAGGTGGCAAAGTAATGCGCCAATTCTTAGTACAGAATTTTTATATATAAAGTGGCCAAGTAATGCGCGAGTTTAATGGACGTCAGGACTGATATGAATACAAAACTAGGCGCGTAATACGCGAGATCAAACGAAATCTGACCTAAATAAGGTGGCAAATTAATGCGCGAATTCTTAGGGGTATAAGAATTTTTATAAAGTGGCCAAAAAATAATAATTAACGCGTAGGCTCGTTATACTCTGACCTGAATAAAGCGGCCAAGTAATGCGCGAGCTCTTCGGACTCAGATTTTCAGTAAGGTGGCCATGTAATGCGCGAGTTCAATGGACGTCAGGACTGATATAAATGCAAAAATAGCCGCGCAATACGCGAGATCAAACAAAGTCTGACCTAAATAAGGTGGCAAAGTAATGCGCGAGCTCCTCGGACTCTGGCTTAAAATTATGTGGCCAAGTAATGCGCGAGTTCAATGGACGTCAGGACTGATATAAATGCAAAAATAGCCGCGTAATACGCGAGATCAAGCAAAGTCTGACCTAAATAAGGTGGCAAAGTAATGCGCGAATTCTTAGTACAGAATTTTTATATATAAAGTGGCCAAGTAATGCGCGAGTTTAATGGACGTCAGGACTGATATGAATACAAAACTAGGCGCGTAATACGCGAGATCAAACGAAATCTGACATAAATAAGGTGGCAAAGTAATGCGCGAATTCTTAGGGGTATAAGAATTTTTATAAAGTGGCCAAAAAATAGTAATTAACGCGTAGGCTCGTTATACTCTGACCTGAATAAAGCGGCCAAGTAATGCGCGAGCACTTCGGCCTCAGATTTTCAGTAAGGTGGCCAAGTAATGCTCGAGTTCAATGGACGTCAGGACTGATATAAATGCAAAAATAGCCGCGTAATACGCGAGATCAAACGAAATCTGACCTAAATAAGGTGGCAAAGTAATGCGCGAGCTCTTCGGACTCTGGCTTAACATTATGTGGCCAAGTAATGCGCGAGTTCAATGGACGTCATGACTGATATAAATGCACAAAAAGCCGCGTAATACGCGAGATCAAACAAAGTTTGACCTAAATAAGGTGGCAAAGTAATGCGCGAATTCTTAGTACAGAATTTTCATATATAAAGTGGCCAAGTAATGCGCGAGTTTAATGAACGCCAGGACTGATATGAATACAAAAATAGGCGCGTAATACGCGAGATCAAACAAAGTCTGACCTAAATAAGGTGGCAAAGTACTGCGCGAGCTCTTCGGACTCTGGCAGAAAATTATGTCGCCAAGTAATGCGCGAGTTCAATGGACGTCAGGACTGATATAAATACAAAAATAGCCGCGTAATACGCGAGTTGAACGAAGTCTGATCTGATAAGAGTGGCCAAGTAATGCGCGAATTCTTAGGGGTATAAGAATTTTTATAAAGTGTCCAAAAAATAATAATTAACACTTAGGGTCCTTAGACTCTGACCTGAATAAAGCGGCCAAGTAATGCGCGAGCACTTCGGACTCAGATTTTCAGTAAGGTGGCCAAGTAATGCGCGAGTTCAATGGTCGTCAGGACTGATATAAATGCAAAAATAGCCGCGTAATACGCGAGATCAAACAAAGTCTGACCTAAATAAGGTGGCAAAGTAATGCGCGAGCTCCTCGGACTCTGGCTTAAA
The DNA here is from genome assembly GCA_030998225.1 of Diplolepis rosae. Classification (NCBI taxonomy): domain Eukaryota; kingdom Metazoa; phylum Arthropoda; class Insecta; order Hymenoptera; family Diplolepididae; genus Diplolepis; species Diplolepis rosae. Next base: position 2,344,163 of record JAPYXD010000161.1, read on the forward strand.
ATTATGTAGCCAAGTAATGCGCGAGTTCAATGGATGTCAGGACTGATATAAATGCCTAAATTGCCGCGTAATACGCGAGATCAAACAAAGTCTGACCTAAATAAGGTGGCAAAGTAATGCGCGAGCTCCTCGGACTCTGGCTTAAAATTATGTAGCCAAGTAATGCGCGAGTTCAATGGACGTCAGGACTGATATAAATACAAAAATAGCCGCGTAATACGCGAGTTGAACGAAGTCTGATCTGATAAGAGTGGCCAAGTAATGCGCGAATTCTTAGGGGTATAAGAATTTTTATAAAGTGTCCAAAAAATAATAATTAACACTTAGGGTCCTTAGACTCTGACCTGAATAAAGCGGCCTAGTAATGCGCGAGCACTTCGGACTCAGATTTTCATTAAGGTGGCAATGTATTGCTCGAGTTCAATGGTCGTCAGGACTGATATAAATGCAAAAATAGCCGCGTAATACGCGAGATCAAACAAAGTATGACCTAAATAAGGTGGCAAAGTAATGCGCGAGCTCCTCGGACTCTGGCTTGAAATTATGTGGCCAAGTAATGCGCGAGTTCAATGGACGTCAGGACTGATATAAATGCACAAAAAGCCGCGTGATACGCGAGATCAAACAAAGTCTGACCTAAATAAGGTGGAAAAGTAATGCGCGAATTCTTAGTACAGGATCTTTATATAAAGCGGCCAAGTAATGCGCGAGCTCTTCGGACTCTGGCTTAAAATTATGTGGCCAAGTAATGCGCGAGTTCGATGGACGTCAGGACTGATATAAATGCAAAAATAGCCGCGTAATACGCGAGATCAAACGAAATCTGACCTAAATAAGGTGGCAAAGTAATGCGCGAGCTCTTCGGACTCTGGCTTAAAATTATGTGGCCAAGTAATGCGCGAGTTCAATGGACGTCAGGACTGATATAAATGCACAAAAAGCCGCGTAATACGCGAGATCAAACCAACTCTGACCTAAAAAAGGTGGCAAAGTAATGCGCGAATTCTTAGTACAGAATTTTTATATAAAGTGGCCAAGTAATGCGCGAGCTCTTCGGACTCTGGCTTAAAATTATGTGGCCAAGTAATGCGCGAGTTCAATGGACGTCAGGACTGATATAAATGCAAAAATAGCCGCGTAATACGCGAGATCAAACGAAATCTGACCTAAATAAGGTGGCAAAGTAATGCGCGAGCTCTTCGGACTCTGGCTTAACATTATGTGGCCAAGTAATGCGCGAGTTCAATGGACGTCATGACTGATATAAATGCACAAAAAGCCGCGTAAGACGCGAGATCAAACAAAGTCTGACCTAAATAAGGTGGCAAAGTAATGCGCGAATTCTTAGTACAGAATTTTCATATATAAAGTGGCCAAGTAATGCGCGAGTTTAATGAACGTCAGGACTGATATGAATACAAAAATAGGCGCGTAATACGCGAGATCAAACAAAGTCACACCTAAATAAGGTGGCAAAGTACTGCGCGAGCTCTTCGGACTCTGGCTTAAAATTATGTAGCCAAGTAATGCGCGAGTTCAATGGACGTCAGGACTGATATAAATGCAAAAATAGCCGCGTAATACGCGAGATCAAGCAAAGTCTGACCTAAATAAGGTGGCAAAGTATTACGCGAATTCTTAGTACAGAATTTTTATATATAAAGTGGCCAAGTAATGCGCGAGTTTAATTGACGTCATGACTGATAAAAATGCAAAAATAGCCGCGTAATACGCGAGATCAAACAAAGTCTGACCTAAATAAGGTGGCAAATTAATGCGCGAATTCTTAGTACAGGATTTTTATATAAAGTGTCAAAGAAATGCGCGAGCTCTTCTGACTCTGGCTTAAAGTTTTTTGGCCAAGTAATGCGCGAGTTCAATGGACGTCAGGACCGATATAAATGCAAAAATAGCCGAGTAATACGTGAGATCAAACGAAGTCTGACCTAAAAAAGGTGGCAAAGTAATGCGCGAATTCTTAGTAGCGAATTTTTATATAAAGTGGCCAAGTAATGCGCGAGCTCTTCGGACTCTGGCTTAAAATTATGTGGCCAAGTAATGCGCGAGTTCAATGGACGTCAGGACTGATATAAATGCAAAAATAGCCGCGTAATACGCGAGATCAAGCAAAGTCTGACCTAAATAAGGTGGCAAAGTAATGCGCGAATTCTTAGTACAGAATTTTTATATATAAAGTGGCCAAGTAATGCGCGAGCTCTTCGGACTCTGGCTTGAAGTTTTTTGGCCAAGTAATGCGCGAGTTCAATGGACGTCAGGACCGATATAAATGCAAAAATAGCCGAGTAATACGCGAGACCAAACAAAGTCTGACCTAAAAAAGGTGGCAAAGTAATGCGAGTATTCTTAGTCGAGATCTTTTTTTTGCTCTGACCAAGTAATGCGCGAGCTCTTCGGACTCTGGCTTTAAATTATGTGGCCAAGTAATGCGCGAGTTCAATGGACGTCAGGACTGATATAAATGCAAAAATAGCCGCGTAATACGCGAGATCAAGCAAAGTCTGACCTAAATAAGGTGGCAAAGTAATGCGCGAATTCTTAGTACAGAATTTTTATATATAAAGTGGCCAATTAATGCGCGCGTTTAATGGACGTCAGGACTGATAAGAATACAAAACTAGGCGCGTAATACGCGAGATCAAACGAAATCTGACCTAAATAAGGTGGCAAAGTAATGCGCGAATTCGTAGGGGTATAAGAATTTTTATAAAGTGGCCAAAAAATAATAATTAACGCGTAGGCTCGTTATACTCTGACCTGAATAAAGCGGCCAAGTAATGCGCGAGCACTTCGGACTCAGATTTTCAGTAAGGTGGCCATGTAATGCGCGAGTTCAATGGACGTCAGGACTGATATAAATGCAAAAATAGCCGCGCAATACGCGAGATCAAACAAAGTCTGACCTAAATAAGGTGGCAAAGTAATGCGCGAGCTCCTCGGACTCTGGCTTAAAATTATGTGGCCAAGTAATGCGCGAGTTCAATGGACGCCAGGACTGATATAAATGCAAAAATAGCCGCGTAATACGCGAGATCAAGCAAAGTCTGACCTAAATAAGGTGGCAAAGTAATGCGCGAATTCTTAGTACAGAATTTTTATATATAAAGTGGCCAAGTAATGCGCGAGTTTAATGGACGTCAGGACTGATATGAATACAAAACTAGGCGCGTAATACGCGAGATCAAACGAAATCTGACCTAAATAAGGTGGCAAAGTAATGCGCGAATTCTTAGGGGTATAAGAATTTTTATAAAGTGGCCAAAAAATAGTAATTAACGCGTAGGCTCGTTATACTCTGACCTGAATAAAGCGGCCAAGTAATGCGCGAGCACTTCGGCCTCAGATTTTCAGTAAGGTGGCCAAGTAATGCTCGAGTTCAATGGACGTCAGGACTGATATAAATGCAAAAATAGCCGCGTAATACGCGAGATCAAACGAAATCTGACCTAAATAAGGTGGCAAAGTAATGCGCGAGCTCTTCGGACTCTGGCTTAACATTATGTGGCCAAGTAATGCGCGAGTTCAATGGACGTCATGACTGATATAAATGCACAAAAAGCCGCGTAATACGCGAGATCAAACAAAGTTTGACCTAAATAAGGTGGCAAAGTAATGCGCGAATTCTTAGTACAGAATTTTCATATATAAAGTGGCCAAGTAATGCGCGAGTTTAATGAACGCCAGGACTGATATGAATACAAAAATAGGCGCGTAATACGCGAGATCGAACAAAGTCTGACCTAAATAAGGTGGCAAAGTACTGCGCGAGCTCTTCGGACTCTGGCTTAAAATTATGTCGCCAAGTAATGCGCGAGTTCAATGGACGTCAGGACTGATATAAATACAAAAATAGCCGCGTAATACGCGAGTTGAACGAAGTCTGATCTGATAAGAGTGGCCAAGTAATGCGCGAATTCTTAGGGGTATAAGAATTTTTATAAAGTGTCCAAAAAATAATAATTAACACTTAGGGTCCTTAGACTCTGACCTGAATAAAGCGGCCAAGTAATGCGCGAGCACTTCGGACTCAGATTTTCAGTAAGGTGGCCAAGTAATGCGCGAGTTCAATGGTCGTCAGGACTGATATAAATGCAAAAATAGCCGCGTAATACGCGAGATCAAACAAAGTCTGACCTAAATAAGGTGGCAAAGTAATGCGCGAGCTCCTCGGACTCTGGCTTAAAATTATGTGGCCAAGTAATGCGCGAGTTCAATGGACGTCAGGACTGATATAAATGCAAAAATAGCCGCGTAATACGCGAGATCAAGCAAAGTCTGACCTAAATAAGGTGGCAAAGTAATGCGCGAATTCTTAGTACAGAATTTTTATATATAAAGTGGCCAAGTAATGCGCGAGTTTAATGGACGTCAGGACTGATATGAATACAAAACTAGGCGCGTAATACGCGAGATCAAACGAAATCTGACCTAAATAAGGTGGCAAAGTAATGCGCGAATTCTTAGGGGTATAAGAATTTTTATAAAGTGGCCAAAAAATAGTAATTAACGCGTAGGCTCGTTATACTCTGACCTGAATAAAGCGGCCAAGTAATGCGCGAGCACTTCGGCCTCAGATTTTCAGTAAGGTGGCCAAGTAATGCTCGAGTTCAATGGACGTCAGGACTGATATAAATGCAAAAATAGCCGCGTAATACGCGAGATCAAACGAAATCTGACCTAAATAAGGTGGCAAAGTAATGCGCGAGCTCTTCGGACTCTGGCTTAACATTATGTGGCCAAGTAATGCGCGAGTTCAATGGACGTCATGACTGATATAAATGCACAAAAAGCCGCGTAATACGCGAGATCAAACAAAGTTTGACCTAAATAAGGTGGCAAAGTAATGCGCGAATTCTTAGTACAGAATTTTCATATATAAAGTGGCCAAGTAATGCGCGAGTTTAATGAACGCCAGGACTGATATGAATACAAAAAATAGGCGCGTAATACGCGAGATCGAACAAAGTCTGACCTAAATAAGGTGGCAAAGTACTGCGCGAGCTCTTCGGACTCTGGCTTAAAATTATGTCGCCAAGTAATGCGCGAGTTCAATGGACGTCAGGACTGATATAAATACAAAAATAGCCGCGTAATACGCGAGTTGAACGAAGTCTGATCTGATAAGAGTGGCCAAGTAATGCGCGAATTCTTAGGGGTATAAGAATTTTTATAAAGTGTCCAAAAAATAATAATTAACACTTAGGGTCCTTAGACTCTGACCTGAATAAAGCGGCCAAGTAATGCGCGAGCACTTCGGACTCAGATTTACAGTAAGGTGGCCCAGTAATGCGCGAGTTCAATGGTCGTCAGGACTGATATAAATGCAAAAATAGCCGCGTAATACGCGAGATCAAACAAAGTCTGACCTAAATAAGGTGGCAAAGTAATGCGCGAGCTCCTCGGACTCTGGCTTAAAATTATGTAGCCAAGTAATGCGCGAGTTCAATGGATGTCAGGACTGATATAAATGCAAAAATAGCCGCGTAATACGTGAGATCATACGAAGTCTGACCTAAATAAGGTGGCAAAGTAATGCGCGAGCTCCTCGGACTCTGGCTTAAAATTATGTAGCCAAGTAATGCGCGAGTTCAATGGACGTCAGGACTGATATAAATACAAAAAATAGCCGCGTAATACGCGAGTTGAACGAAGTCTGATCTGATAAGAGTGGCCAAGTAATGCGCGAATTCTTAGGGGTATAAGAATTTTTATAAAGTGTCCAAAAAATAATAATTAACACTTAGGGTCCTTAGACTCTGACCTAAATAACGCGGCATAGTAATGCGCGAGCACTTCGGACTCAGATTTTCAGTAAGGTGGCCAAGTAATGCGCGACTTCAATGGTCGTCAGGACTGATATAAATGCAAAAATAGCCGCGTAATACGCGAGATCAAACAAAGTATGACCTAAATAAGGTGGCAAAGTAATGCGCGAGCTCCTCGGACTCTGGCTTAAAATTATGTAGCCAAGTAATGCGCGAGTTCAATGGACGTCAGGACTGATATAAATGCAAAAATAGCCGCGTAATACGCGAGATCAAACTAATTCTGACCTAAAAAAGGTGGCAAAGTAATGCGCGAATTCTTAGTACAGAATTTTTATATATAAAGTGGCCAAGTAATGCGCGAGTTTAATGGACGTCAGGACTGATATGAATATAAAAATAGGCGCGTAATACGCGAGATCAAACGAAATCTGACCTAAATAAGGTGGCAAAAGTAATGCGCGAATTCTTAGGGGTATAAGAATTTTTATAAAGTGGCCAAAAAATAATAATTAACGCGTAGGTTCGTTATACTCTGACCTGAATATAGTTGCCAAGTAATGCGCGAGCACTTCGGACTCTGATTTTCAGTAAGGTGGCCAAGTAATGCGCGAGTTCAGTGGACGTCAGGACTGATATAAATGCACAAAAAGCCGCGTAATACGCGAGATCAAACAAAGTCTGACCTAAATAAGGTGGAAAAGTAATGCGCGAATTCTTAGTACAGAATTTTTATATATAAAGTGGCCAAGTAATGCGCGAGTTCAATGGACGTCAGGACTGATATAAATGCAAAAATAGCCGCGTAATACGAGAGATCATACGAAGTCTGACCTAAATAAGGTGGCAAAGTAATCCGCGAATTCTTAGGAGTACAGTATTTTTATATAAAGTGGCCAAGTAATGCGCGAGCTCTTCGGACTCTGGCTTAAAGTTTTTTGGCCAAGTAATGCGCGAGTTCAATGGACGTCAGGACTGATATAAATGCACAAGAAGCCGCGTAATACGCGAGATCAAACAAAGTCTGACCTAAATAAGGTGGAAAAGTAATGCGCGAATTCTTAGTACAGGATCTTTATATAAAGCGGCCAAGTAATGCGCGAGCTCTTCGGACTCTGGCTTAAAATTATGTGGCCAAGTAATGCGCGAGTTCAATGGACGTCAGGACTGATATAAATGCAAAAATAGCCGCGTAATACGCGAGATCAAACGAAATCTGACCTAAATAAGGTGGCAAAGTAATGCGCGAGCTCTTCGGACTCTGGCTTAAAATTATGTGGCCAAGTAATGCGCGAGTTCAATGGACGTCATGACTGATATAAATGCAAAAATAGCCGGGTAATACGTGAGATCAAACGAAATCTGACCTAAAAAAGGTGGAAAAGTAATGCGGGAATTCTTAGTACCGAATTTTTATATAAAGTGGCCAAGTAATGCGCGAGCTCTTCGGACTCTGGCTTAAAATTATGTGGCCAAGTAATGCGCGAGTTCAATGGACGTCAGGACTGATATAAATGCAAAAATAGCCGCGTAATACGCGAGATCAAACGAAATCTGACCTAAATAAGGTGGCAAAGTAATGCGCGAGCTCTTCGGACTCTGGCTTAACATTATGTGGCCAAGTAATGCGCGAGTTCAATGGACGTCATGACTGATATAAATGCACAAAAAGCCGCGTAAGACGCGAGATCAAACAAAGTCTGACCTAAATAAGGTGGCAAAGTAATGCGCGAATTCTTAGTACAGAATTTTCATATATAAAGTGGCCAAGTAATGCGCGAGTTTAATGAACGTCAGGACTGATATGAATACAAAAATAGGCGCGTAATACGCGAGATCAAACAAAGTCTCACCTAAATAAGGTGGCAAAGTACTGCGCGAGCTCTTCGGACTCTGGCTTAAAATTATGTGGCCAAGTAATGCGCGAGTTCAATGGACGTCAGGACTGATATAAATACAAAAATAGCCGCGTAATACGCGAGTTGAACGACGTCTGATCTGAAAAGAGTGGCCAAGTAATGCGCGAATTCTTAGGGGTATAAGAATTTTTATAAAGTGTCCAAAAAATAATAATTAACACTTAGGGTCCTTAGACTCTGACCTGAATAAAGCGGCCTAGTAATGCGCGAGCACTTCGGACTCAGATTTTCAGTAAGGTGGCCAAGTAATGCGCGAGTTCAATGGTCGTCAGGACTGATATAAATGCAAAAATAGCCGCGTAATACGCGAGATCAAACAAAGTCTGACCTAAATAAGGTGGCAAAGTAATGCGCGAGCTCCTCGGACTCTGGCTTAAAATTATGTAGCCAAGTAATGCGCGAGTTCAATGGACGTCAGGACTGATATAAATGCAAAAATAGCCGCGTAATACGCGAGATCAAGCAAAGTCTGACCTAAATAAGGTGGCAAAGTAATACGCGAATTCTTAGTACAGAATTTTTATATATAAAGTGGCCAAGTAATGCGCGAGTTTAATTGACGTCAGGACTGATATGAATACAAAAATAGGCGCGTAATACGCGAGATCAAACGAAATCTGACCTAAATAAGGTGGCAAAGTAATGCGCGAATTCTTAGGGGTATAAGAATTTTTATAAAAGTGGCCAAAAAATAATAATTAACGCGTAGGCTCGTTATACTCTGACCTGAATAAAGCGGCCAAGTAATGCGCGAGCACTTCGGACTCTGATTTTCAGTAAGGTGGCCAAGTAATGCGCGAGTTCAATGGACGTCAGGACTGATTAAATGCAAAAATAGCCGCGTAATACGCGAGATCAAAGTCTGACCTAAATAAGGTGCCAAAGTAATGCGCGAATTCTTAGTACAGAATTTTTATATAAAGTGGTCCAGTAATGCGCGAGCACTTCGGACTCTGGCTTAAAGTTTTTTGGCCAAGTAATGCGCGAGTTCAATCGACGTCAGGACTGATAAAAATGCAAAAATAGCCGCGTAATACGCGAGATCAAGCAAAGTCTGACCTAAATAAGGTGGCAAAGTAATGCGCCAATTCTTAGTACAGAATTTTTATATATAAAGTGGCCAAGTAATGCGCGAGTTTAATGGACGTCAGGACTGATATGAATACAAAACTAGGCGCGTAATACGCGAGATCAAACGAAATCTGACCTAAATAAGGTGGCAAATTAATGCGCGAATTCTTAGGGGTATAAGAATTTTTATAAAGTGGCCAAAAAATAATAATTAACGCGTAGGCTCGTTATACTCTGACCTCAATAAAGCGGCCACGTACTGCGCGCGCACTTCGGACTCGGATTCTGAGTAAGGTGGCCTTGTAAGGCGCGAGTTCAATGGACGTCAGGACGGATATAAATGCACAAATAGCCGCGTACTACGCGAGATGAAACAAAGTCTGACCTAAATAAGGTGGCACAGTAATGCGCGAGCTCTTCGGACTCTGGCTTAACATTATGTGGCCAAGTAATGCGCGAGTTCAATGGACGTCAGGACTGATACAAATGCACAAAAAGCCGCGTAATACGCGAGATCAAACAAAGTCTGACCTAAATAAGGTGGCAAAGTAATGCGCGAATTCTTAGTACAGAATTTTTATATATAAAGTGGCCAAGTAATGCGCGAGTTTAATGGACGTCAGGACTGATATGAATACAAAAATAGGGGCGTAATACGAGAGTTGAACGCAGTCTGACCTGAAAAGAGTGGCCAAGTAATGCGCGAATTCTTAGGGGTATAAGAATTATTATACAGTGGCCAAAAAATAATAATTAACACTTAGGGTCCTTAGACTCTGACCTGAATAAAGCGGCCAAGTAATGCGCGAGCACTTCGGACTCAGATATTCAGTAAGATGGCCAAGTAATGCGCGAGTTCAATGGACGTCAGTACTGATATAAATGCAAAAATAGCCGCGTAATACGCGAGATAAACAAGGTCTGACCTAAATAAGGTGGCAAAGTACTGCGCGAGCTCTTGCGAATCTGGCTTAAAATTATGTGGCCAAGTAATGCGCGAGTTCAATGGACGTCAGGACTGATATAAATGCAAAAATAGCCGCGTAATACGCGAGTTGAACGAAGTCTGATCTGATAAGAGTGGCCAAGTAATGCGCGAATTCTTAGGGGTATAAGAATTTTTATAAAGTGGCCAAAAAATAATAATTAACGCGTAGGCTAGTTATACTCTGACCTGAATAAAGCGGCCAAGTAATGCGCGAGCACTTCGGACTCTGATTTTCAGTAAGGTGGCCAAGTAATGCGCGAGTTCATTGGATGTCAGGACTGATATAAATGCAAAAATAGCCGCGTAATACGCGAGATCAAACAAAGTCTGACCTAAATAAGGTGGCAAAGTAATGCGCGAGCTCCTCGGACTCTGGCTTAAAATTATGTGGCCAAGTAATGCGCGAGTTCAATGGACGTCAGGACTGATATAAATGCAAAAATAGCCGCGTAATACGCGAGATCAAGCAAAGTCTGACCTAAATAAGGTGGCAAAGTAATGCGCGAATTCTTAGTACAGAATTTTTATATATAAAGTGGCCAAGTAATGCGCGAGTTTAATGGACGTCAGGACTGATATGAATACAAAACTAGGCGCGTAATACGCGAGATCAAACGAAATCTGACCTAAATAAGGTGGCAAAGTAATGCGCGAATTCTTAGGGGTATAAGAATTTTTATAAAGTGGCCAAAAAATAGTAATTAACGCGTAGGCTCGTTATACTCTGACCTGAATAAAGCGGCCAAGTAATGCGCGAGCACTTCGGCCTCAGATTTTCAGTAAGGTGGCCAAGTAATGCGCAAGTTCAATGGACGTCAGGACTGATATAAATGCAAAAATAGCCGCGTAATACGCGAGATCATACGAAATCTGACCTAAATAAGGTGGCAAAGTAGTGCGCGAGCTCTTCGGACTCTCGATTAAAATAAAGTGGCCAAGTAATGCGCGATTTCAATGGACGTCATGACTGATATAAATGCACAAAAAGCCGCGTAATACGCGAGATCAAACAAAGTTTGACCTAAATAAGGTGGCAAAGTAATGCGCGAATTCTTAGTACAGAATTTTCATATATAAAGTGGCCAAGTAATGCGCGAGTTTAATGAACGCCAGGACTGATATGAATACAAAAATAGGCGCGTAATACGCGAGATCGAACAAAGTCTGACCTAAATAAGGTGGCAAAGTACTGCGCGAGCTCTTCGGACTCTGGCTTAAAATTATGTCGCCAAGTAATGCGCGAGTTCAATGGACGTCAGGACTGATATAAATACAAAAATAGCCGCGTAATACGCGAGTTGAACGAAGTCTGATCTGATAAGAGTGGCCAAGTAATGCGCGAATTCTTAGGGGTATAAGAATTTTTATAAAGTGTCCAAAAAATAATAATTAACACTTAGGGTCCTTAGACTCTGACCTGAATAAAGCGGCCAAGTAATGCGCGAGCACTTCGGACTCAGATTTTCAGTAAGGTGGCCAAGTAATGCGCGAGTTCAATGGACGTCAGGACTGATAAAAATGCAAAAATAGCCGCGTAAAACGCGAGATCAAACAAAGTCTGACCTAAATAAGGTGGCAAAGTAATGCGCGAGCTCCTCGGACTCTGGCTTAAAATTATGTAGCCAAGTAATGCGCGAGTTCAATGGATGTCAGGACTGATATAAATGCCTAAATTGCCGCGTATTACGCGAGATCAAACAAAGTCTGACCTAAATAAGGTGGCAAAGTAATGCGCGAGCTCTTCGGACTCTGGCTTAAATTTATGTGGCCAAGTAATGCGCGAGTTGAATGGACGTCAGGACTGATACAAGTACAAAAATAGCCGCGTAAAACGAAAGTTGAACAAAGTCTGATCTTAAAAGAGTGGCCAAGTAATGCGCGAGCACTTCGGACTCTGGCTTAAATTTATGTGGCCAAGTAATGCGCGAGTTCAATGGACGTCAGGACTGATAGAAATACAAAAATAGCCGCGTAATACGCGAGTTGAACGAAGTCTGATCTGATAAGAGTGGCCAAGTAATGCGCGAATTCTTAGGGGTATAAGAATTTTTATAAAGTGTCCAAAAAATAATAATTAACACTTAGGGTCCCTAGATTCTGACCTGAATAAAGCGGCCAAGTAATGCGCGAGCACTTCGGACTCAGATTTTCAGTAAGGTGGCCAAGTAATGCGCGAGTTCAATGGACGTCAGGACTGATATAAATGCAAAAAATAGCCGCGTAATACGCGAGATCAAGCAAAGTCTGACCTAAATAAGGTGGCAAAGTAATGCGCGAATTCTTAGTACAGGATTTTTATATAAAATGGCCAAGTAATGCGCGAGCTTTTCGGACTCTGGCTTAAAATTATGTGGCCAAGTAATTCGCGAGTTCAATGGACGTCAGGACCGATATAAATGCAAAAATAGCCGAGTAATACGTGAGATCAAACGAAGTCTGACCTAAAAAAGGTGGCAAAGTAATGCGCGAATTCTTAGTACCGAATTTTTATATAAATTGGCCAAGTAATGCGCGAGCTCTTCGGACTCTGACCTAAATAAGGTGGCCAAGTAATGCGCGAGTTCAATGGACGTCAGGACTGATATAAATGCAAAAATAGCCGCGTAATACGCGAGATCAAGCAAAGTCTGACCTAAATAAGGTGACAAAGTAATGCGCCAATTCTTAGTACAGAATTTTTATATATAAAGTGGCCAAGTAATGCGCGAGTTTAATGGACGTCAGGACTGATATGAATACAAAACTAGGCGCGTAATACGCGAGATCAAACGAAATCTGACCTAAATAAGGTGGCAAATTAATGCGCGAATTCTTAGGGGTATAAGAATTTTTATAAAGTGGCCAAAAAATAATAATTAACGCGTAGGCTCGTTATACTCTGACCTGAATAAAGCGGCCAAGTAATGCGCGAGCACTTCGGACTCAGATTTTCAGTAAGGTGGCCATGTAATGCGCGAGTTCAATGGACGTCAGGACGGATATAAATGCAAAAATAGCCGCGCAATACGCGAGATCATACAAAGTCTGACCTAAATAAGGTGGCACAGTAATGCGCGAGCTCTTCGGACTCTGGCTTAAAATTATGTGGCCAAGTAATGCGCGAGTTCAATGGACGTCAGGACTGATATAAATGCGCAAAAAGCCGCGTAATACGCGAGATCAAACAAAGTCTGACCTAAATAAGGTGGCAAAGTAATGCGCGAATTCTTAGTACAGAATTTTTATATATAAAGTGGCCAAGTAATGCGCGAGTTCAATGAACGTCAGGACTGATATAAATACAAAAATAGCCGCGTAATACGCGAGTTGAACGAAGTCTGATCTGATAAGAGTGGCCAAGTAATGCGCGAATTCTTAGGGGTTTATGAATTTTTATAAATTGTCCTAAAATTTATAATTAACACTTAGGGTCCTTAGACTCTGACCTGAATAAAGCGGCCAAGTGATGCGCGAGCACTTCGGACTCAGATTTTCAGTAAGGTGGCCAAGCAATGCGCGAGTTCAATGGTCGTCAGGACTGATATAAATGCAAAAATAGCCGCGTAATACGCGAGATCAAACAAAGTCTGACCTAAATAAGGTGGCAAAGTAATGCGCGAGCTCCTCGGACTCTGGCTTAAAATTATGTAGCCAAGTAATGCGCGAGTTCAATGGATGTCAGGACTGATATAAATGCCTAAATTGCCGCGTAATACGCGAGATCAAACAAAGTCTGACCTAAATAAGGTGGCAAAGTAATGCGCGAGCTCCTCGGACTCTGGCTTAAAATTATGTAGCCAAGTAATGCGCGAGTTCAATGGACGTCAGGACTGATATAAATACAAAAATAGCCGCCTAATACGCGAGTTGAACGAAGTCTGATCTGATAAGAGTGGCCAAGTAATGCGCGAATTCTTAGGGGTATAAGAATTTTTATAAAGTGTCCAAAAAATAATAATTAACACTTAGGGTCCTTAGACTCTGACCTGAATAAAGCGGCCTAGTAATGCGCGAGCACTTCGGACTCAGATTTTCAGTAAGGTGGCGGAGTAATGCGCGAGTTCAATGGTCGTCAGGACTGATATAAATGCAAAAATAGCCGCGTAATACGCGAGATAAAAACAAAGTATGACCTAAATAAGGTGGCAAAGTAATGCGCGAGCTCCTCGGACTCTGACTTAAAATTATGTAGCCAAGTAATGCGCGAGTTCAATGGACGTCAGGACTGATATAAATGCAAAAATAGCCGCGTAATACGCGAGATCAAGCAAAGTCTGACCTAAATAAGGTGGCAAAGTAATACGCGAATTCTTAGTACAGAATTTTTATATATAAAGTGGCCAAGTAATGCGCGAGTTTAATGGACGTCAGGACTGATATGAATATAAAAATAGGCGCGTAATACGCGAGATCAAACGAAATCTGACCTAAATAAGGTGGCAAAGTAATGCGCGAATTCTTAGGGGTATAAGAATTTTTATAAAGTGGCCAAAAAATAATAATTAACGCGTAGGTTCGTTATACTCTGACCTGAATATAGCGGCCAAGTAATGCGCGAGCACTTCGGACTCTGATTTTCAGTAAGGTGGCCAAGTAATGCGCGAGTTCAATGGACGTCAGGACTGATATAAATGCAACAATAGCCGCGTAATACGCGAGATCAAGCAAAGTCTGACCTAAATAAGGTGGCAAAGTAATACGCGAATTCTTAGTACAGAATTTTTATATATAAAGTGGCCAAGTAATGCGCGAGTTCAATGGACGTCAGGACTGATATAAATGCAAAAATAGCCGCGTAATACGCGAGATCAAGCAAAGTCTGACCTAAATAAGGTGGCAAAGTAATGCGCGAATTCTTAGTACAGGATTTTTATATAAAGTGGCCATGTAATGCGCGAGCTCTTCGGACTCTGGCTTAAAGTTTTTTGGCCAAGTAATGCGCGAGTTCAATGGACGTCAGGACTGATATAAATGCAAAAATAGCCGCGTAATACGTGAGATCATACGAAGTCTGACCTAAATAAGGTGGCAAAGTAATGCGCGAATTCTTAGTACAGGATTTTTATATAAAGTGGCCAAGTAATGCGCGAGCTCTTCGGACTCTGGCTTAAAGTTTTTTGGCCAAGTAATGCGCGAGTTCAATGGACGTCAGGACCGATATAAATGCAAAAATAGCCGAGTAATACGTGAGATCAAACGAAGTCTGACCTAAATAAGGTGGCAAAGTACTGAGCGAATTCTTAGTACAGAATTTTTATATAAAGTGGCCAAGTATTGCGCTAGCTATTATGACTCTGTTTTAAATTTATGTGGCCAAGTAATGCGCGAGTTCGATGGACGTCAGGACTGATATAAATGCTAAAATAGCCGCGTAATACGCGAGATCAAACGAAATCTGACATAAATAAGGTGGCAAAGTAATGCGCGAATTCTAAGTACCGAATTTTTATATAAATTGGCCCAGTAATGCGCGAGCTCTTCGGACTCTGGCTTAAAATTATGTGGACAAGTACTGCGCGAGTTCAATGGACGTCAGGACTGATATAAATACAAAAATAGGCGCGTAATACGCGAGTTCAACGAAACCTGACCTAAATAAGGTGGCCAAGTAATGCGCGAGCACTTCGGACTCTGGCTTAACATTATGTGGCCAAGTAATGCGCGAGTTCAATGGACGTCATGACTGATATAAATGCACAAAAAGCCGCGTAAGACGCGAGATCAAACAAAGTCTGACCTAAATAAGGTGGCAAAGTAATGCGCGAATTCTTAGTACAGAATTTTTCATATATAAAGTGGCCAAGTAATGCGCGAGTTTAATGAACGTCAGGACTGATATGAATACAAAAATAGGCGCGTAATACGCGAGATCAAACAAAGTCTGACCTAAATAAGGTGGCAAAGTACTGCGCGAGCTCTTCGGACTCTGGCTTAAAATTATGTCGCCAAGTAATGCGCGAGTTCAATGGACGTCAGGACTGATATAAATACAAAAATAGCCGCGTAATACGCGAGTTGAACGAAGTCTGATCTGATAAGAGTGGCCAAGTAATGCGCGAATTCTTAGGGGTATAAGAATTTTTATAAAGTGTCCAAAAAATAAGAATTAACACTTAGGGTCCTTAGACTCTGACCTGAATAAAGCGGCCAAGTAATGCGCGAGCACTTCGGACTCAGATTTTCAGTAAGGTGGCCAAGTAATGCGCGAGTTCAATGGTCGTCAGGACTGATATAAATGCAAAAATAGCCGCGTAATACGCGAGATCAAACAAAGTCTGACCTAAATAAGGTGGCAAAGTAATGCGCGAGCTCTTCGGACTCTGGCTTAACATTATGTGGCCAAGTAATGCGCGAGTTCATTGGACGTCATGACTGATATAAATGCACAAAAAGCCGCGTAAGACGCGAGATCAAACAAAGTCTGACCTAAATAAGGTGGCAAAGTAATGCGCGAGCTCCTCGGACTCTGGCTTAAAATTATGTAGCCAAGTAATGCGCGAGTTCAATGGACGTCAGGACTGATATAAATACAAAAATAGCCGCGTAATACGCGAGTTGAACGAAGTCTGATCTGATAAGAGTGGCCAAGTAATCCGCGAATTCTTAGGGGTATAAGAATTTTTATAAAGTGTCCAAAAAATAATAATTAACACTTAGGGTCCTTAGACTCTGACCTGAATAAAGCGGCCTAGTAATGCGCGAGCACTTCGGACTCAGATTTTCAGTAAGGTGGCCAAGTAATGCGCGAGTTCAATGGTCGTCAGGACTGATATAAATGCAAAAATAGCCGCGTAATGCGCGAGATCAAACAAAGTCTGACCTAAATAAGGTGGCAAAGTAATGCGCGAGCTCCTCGGACTCTGGCTTAAAATTATGTCGCCAAGTAATGCGCGAGTTCAATGGACGTCAGGACCGATATAAATGCAAAAATAGCCGCGTAATACGCGAGATAAAACTAGTCTGACCTAAATAAGGTGGGAAAGTAATGCGCGAATTCTTAGTAGAGGAGTTTTATATAAAGCGGCCACGTAATGCGCGATCTCTTCGGACTCTGGCTTAAAGTTTTTTGGCCAAGTAATGCGCGAGTTCAATGGACGTCAGGACCGATATAAATGCAAAAATAGCCGAGTAATACGTGAGATCAAACGAAGTCTGACCTAAATAAAGTGGCAAAGTACTGAGCGAATTCTTAGTACAGAATTTTTATATAAAGTGGCCAAGTATTGCGCGAGCTCTTCGGTCTGTGGCTGACATTTATGTGGCCAAGTAATGCGCGAGTTCAATGGACGTCAGGACTGATATAAATGCAAAAATAGCCGCGTAATACGTGAGATCAAACGAAATCTGACCTAAAAAAGGTGGCAAAGTAATGCGCGAATTCTTAGTACCGAATTTTTATATAAATTGGCCAAGTAATGCGCGAGCTCTTCGGACTCTGGCTTAAAATTATGTGGCCAAGTAATGCGCGAGTTCAGTGTACGTCAGTACTGATATAAATGCAAAAATAGCCGCGTAATACGCGAGATAAAAAAAAGTCTGTCCTCCATAAGGTGGCAAAGTAATGCGCCAATTCTTAGGACAGAATTTTTATATATAAAGTGGCCAAGTAATGCGCGAGTTTAATGGACGTCAGGACTGATATGAATACAAAACTAGGCGCGTAATACGCGAAATCAAACGAAATCTGACCTAAATAAGGTGGCAAATTAATGCGCGAATTCTTAGGGGTATAAGAATTTTTATAAAGTGGCCAAAAAATAATAATTAACGCGTAGGCTCGTTATACTCTGACCTGAATAAAGCGGCCAAGTAATGCGCGAGCACTTCGGACTCAGATTTTCAGTAAGGTGGCCAAGTAATGCGCGAGTTCAATGGACGTCAGGACTGATATAAATGCAAAAATAGCCGCGCAATACGCGAGATCAAACAAAGTCTGACCTAAATAAGGTGGCAAAGAAGTGCGCGAGCTCTTCGGACTCTGGCTTAAAATTATGTGGCCAAGTAATGCGCGAGTTCAATGGACGTCAGCACTGATATAAATACAAAAATAGCCGCGTAATTCGCGAGTTGAACGAAGTCTGATCTGATAAGAGTGGCCAAGTAATGCGCGAATTCTTAGGGGTATAAGAATTTTTATAAAGTGGCCAAAAAATAATAATTAACACTTAGGGTCCTTAGACTCTGACCTGAATAAAGCGGCCAAGTAATGCGCGCGCACTTCGGACTCAGATATTCAGTAAGGTGGCCAAGTAATGCGCGAGTTCAATGGACGTTAGGACTGATATAAATGCAAAAATAGCCGCGTAATACGCGAGATCAAACAAAGTCTGACCTAAATAAGGTGGCAAAGAAGTGCGCGAGCTCTTCGGACTCTGGCTTAAAATTATGTGGCCAAGTAATGCGCGAGCTCTTCGGACTCTGGCTTAACATTATGTGGCCAAGTAATGCGCGAGTTCAATGGACGTCAGGACTGATATAAATGCACAAAAAGCCGCGTAATACGCGAGATCAAACAAAGTCTGACCTAAATAAGGTGGCACAGTAATGCGCGAGCTCTTCGGACTCTGGTTTAAAATTATGTGGCCAAGTAATGCGCGAGTTCAATGGACGTCAGGACTGATACAAATGCACAAAAAGCCGCGTAATACGCGAGATCAAACAAAGTCTGACCTAAATAAGGTGGCAAAGTAATGCGCGAATTCTTAGTACAGAATTTTTATATATAAAGTGGCCAAGTAATGCGCGAGTTTAATGGACGTCAGGACTGATATGAATACAAAAATAGGGGCGTAATACGCGAGTTGAACGCAGTCTGACCTGAAAAGAGTGGCCAAGTAATGCGCGAATTCTTAGTGGTATAAGAATTTTTATAAAGTGGCCAAAAAATAATAATTAACACTTAGGGTCCTTAGACTCTGACCTGAATAAAGCGGCCAAGTAATGCGCGAGCACTTCGGACTCTGATTTTCAGTAAGGTGGCAGAGTAATGCGCGAGTTCAATGGACGTTAGGACTGATATAAATGCAAAATGAGCCGCGTAATACGCGAGATCAGACGAAATCTGACCTAAATAAGGTGTAAAAGTAATGCGCGAATTCTTAGTACAGAATTTTTATATAAAGTGGCTAAGTAATGCGCGAGCTCTACGGACTCTGGCTTAAAATTATGTGGCCAAGTAATGCGCGAGCTCTACGGACTCTGGCTTAACATTATGTGGCCAAGTAATGCGCGAGTGCAATGGACGTCAGGACTGATATAAATGCACAAAAAGCCGCGTAATATGCGAGTTCAAACAAAGTCTGTCCTAAATAAGGTGGCACAGTAATGCGCGAGCTCTTCGGACTCTGGTTTAAAATTATGTGGCCAAGTAATGCGCGAGTTCAATGGACGTCAGGACTGATATAAATGCAAAATAGCCGCGTAATACGCGAGTTCAAACAAAGTCTGACCTAAATATGGTGGCAAAGTAATGCGCGAATTCTTAGTACAGAATTTTTATATATAAAGTGGCCAAGTAATGCGCGAGTTTAATGGACGACAGGACTGATATAAATACAAAAATAGGCACGTAATACGCGAGTTGAACGCAGTCTGACCTGAAAAGAGTGGCCAAGTAATGCGCGAATTCTTAGGGGTATAAGAATTTTTATAAAGTGGCCAAAACATAATAATAATTAAAACTTAGGGTCCTTAGACTCTGACCTGAATAAAGCGGCCAAGTAATGCGCGAGCACTTCGGACTCAGATTTGCAGTAAGGTGGACAAGTAATGCGCGAGTTCAATGGACGTCAGGACTGATATAAATGCAAAAATAGACGCGTAATACGCGAGATCAAACAAAGTCTGACCTAAATAAGGTGGCAAAGAAGTGCTCGAGCTCTTCGGACTCTGGCTTAAAATTATGTGGCCAAGTAATGCGCGAGTTCAATGGACGTCAGGACTGATATAAATGCACAAAAAGCCGCGTAATACGCGAGATCAAACAAAGTCTGACCTAAATAAGGTGGCAAAGTAATGCGCGAATTCTTAGTACAGAATTTTTATATAAAGTGGCCAAGTAATGCGCGAGCTCTTCGGACTCTGGCTTAAAATTATGTGGCCAAGTCATGCGCGAGCTCTTCGGACTCTGGCTTAACATTATGTGGCCTAGTAATGCGCGAGTTCAATGGACGTCAGGACTGATATAAATGCAAAAATAGCCGCGTAATACGCGAGATCAAACTAAATCTGACCTAAATAAGGTGGAAAAGTAATGCGCGAATTCTTAGTACAGAATTTTTATATAAAGTGGCCAAGTAATGCGCGAGCACTTCGGACTCTGATTTTCAGTAAGGTGGCCAAGTAATGCGCGAGTTCAATGGACGTCAGGACTGATATAAATGCAAAAATAGCCGCGTAATACGCGAGATCAATCGAAATCTGACCTAAATAAGGTGGAAAAGTAATGCGCGAATTCTTAGGACAGAATTTTTATATAAAGTGGCCAAGTAATGCGCGAGCTCTTCGGACGATGGCTTAAAATGATGTGGCCAAGTAATGCGCGAGCTCTTCGGACTCTGGCTTAACATTATGTGGCCAAGTAATGCGCGAGTTCAATGGACGTCAGGACTGATATAAATCCAAAAATAGCCGCGTAATACGCGAGATCAATCAAAGTCTGACCTAAATAAGGTGGCAAAGTAATGCGCGAGCTCTTCGGACTCTGGCTTAAAATTATGTGGCCAAGTAATGCGCGAGTTCAATGGACGTCAGGACTGATATAAATGCAAAAATAGCCGCGTAATACGCGAGATCAATCAAAGTCTGACCTAAATAAGGTGGAAAAGTAATGCGCGAATTCTTAGTACAGGATCTTTATATAAAGTGGCCATGTAATGCGCGAGGTCTTCGGACTCTGGCTTAAATTTTTTTGGCCAAGTAATGCGCGAGTTCAATGGACGTCAGGACTGATATAAATGCAAAAATAGCAGCGTAATACGCGAGAACAAACAAAGTCTGACCTAAATAAGGTGGAAAAGTAATGCGCGAATTCTTAGTACAGGATCTTTATATAAAGCGGCCAAGTAATGCGCGAGCACTTAGGACTCTGATTTTCAGTAAGGTGGCTGAGTAATGCGAGAGTTCAATGGACGTCAGGACTGATATAAATGCAAAAATAGCCGCGTAATACGTGAGATCATACGAAGTCTGACCTAAATAAGGTGGCAAAGTAATGCGCGAATTCTTAGTACAGAATTTTTATATATAAAGTGGCAAAGAAATGCGCGAGCTCTTCGGACTCTGGCTTAAAGTTTTTTGGCCAAGTAATGCGCGAGTTCAATGGACGTCAGGACCGATATAAATGCAAAAATAGCCGAGTAATACGTGAGATCAAACGAAGTCTGACCTGAATAAGGTTGCAAAGTACTGAGCGAATTCTTAGGGCAGAAATTTTATATAAAGTGGCCAAGTATTGCGCGAGTTCAATGGACGTCAGGACCTGATATAAATGCAAAAATAGCCGCGTAATACGTGAGATCATACGAAGTCTGACCTAAATAAGGTGGCAAAGTAATGCGCGAATTCTTAGTACATATTTTTTATATAAAGTGGCCAAGTAATGCGCGAGCTCTTCGGACTCTGGCTTAAAGTTTTTTGGCCAAGTAATGCGCGAGTTCAATGGACGTCAGGACCGATATAAATGCAAAAATAGCCGAGTAATACGTGAGATCAAACGAAGTCTGACCTAAATAAGGTGGCAAAGTATTGAGCGAATTCTTAGTACAGAATTTTTATATAAAGTGGCCAAGTAATGCGCGAGCTCTTCGGACTCTGGCTTAAAATTATGTGGCCAAGTAATGCGCGAGTTCAATGGACGTCAGGACTGATATAAATGCAAAAATAGCCGCGTAATACGCGAGATCAAAACGAAATCTGACCTAAATAAGGTGGCAAAGTAATGCGCGAGCTCTTCGGACTCTGGCTTAACATTATGTGGCCAAGTAATGCGCGAGTTCAATGGACGTCATGACTGATATAAATGCACAAAAAGCCGCGTAAGACGCGAGATCAAACGAAATCTGACCTAAATAAGGTGGCAAAGTACTGAGCGAATTCTTAGTACAGAATTTTTATATAAAGTGGCCAAGTAATGCGCGAGCTCTTCGGACTCTGGCTTAAAATTATGTGGCCAAGTAATGCGCGAGTTCAATGGACGTCAGGACTGATATAAATGCAAAAATAGCTGGGTAATACGTGAGATCAAACGAAATCTGACCTAAAAAAGGTGGCAAAGTAATGCGCGAGCTCTTCGGACTCTGGCTTAAAATTATGTGGCCAAGTAATGCGCGAGTTCAATGGACGTCAGGACTGATATAAATGCAAAAATAGCCGCGTAATACGCGAGATCAAACGAAATCTGACCTAAAAAAAGGTGGCAAAGTAATGCGCGAATTCTTAGTACCGAATTTTTATATAAATTGGCCAAGTAATGCGCGAGCTCTTCGGACTCTGGCTTAAAATTATGTGGCCAAGTAATGCGCGAGTTCAATGGACGTCAGGACTGATATAAATGCAAAAATAGCCGCGTAATACGCGAGATCAAAACGAAATCTGACCTAAATAAGGTGGCAAAGTAATGCGCGAGCTCTTCGGACTCTGGCTTAACATTATGTGGCCAAGTAATGCGCGAGTTCAATGGACGTCATGACTGATATAAATGCACAAAAAGCCGCGTAAGACGCGAGATCAAACAAAGTCTGACCTAAATAAGGTGGCAAAGTAATGCGCGAATTCTTAGTACAGAATTTCCATATATAAAGTGGCCAAGTAATGCGCGAGTTTAATGAACGTCAGGACTGATATGAATACAAAAATAGGCGCGTAATACGCGAGATCAAACAATGTCTGACCTAAATAAGGTGGCAAAGTACTGCGCGAGCTCTTCGGACTCTGGCTTAAAATTATGTCGCCAAGTAATGCACGAGTTCAATGGACGTCAGGACTGATATAAATACAAAAATAGCCGCGTAATACGCGAGTTGAACGAAGTCTGATCTGATAAGAGTGGCCAAGTAATGCGCGAATTCTTAGGGATATAAGAATTTTTATAAAGTGTCCAAAAACTAATAATTAACACTTAAGGTCCTTAGACTCTGACCTGAATAAAGCGGCCTAGTAATGCGCGAGCACTTCGGACTCAGATTTTCAGTAAGGTGGCCAAGTAATGCGCGAGTTCAATGGACGTCAGGACTGATATAAATGCAAAAATAGCCGCGTAATACGCGAGATCAAACAATGTCTGACCTAAATAAGGTGGCAAAGTACTGCGCGAGCTCTTCGGACTCTGGCTTAAAATTATGTCGCCAAGTAATGCACGAGTTCAATGGACGTCAGGACTGATATAAATACAAAAATAGCCGCGTAATACGCGAGTTGAACGAAGTCTGATCTGATAAGAGTGGCCAAGTAATGCGCGAATTCTTAGGGATATAAGAATTTTTATAAAGTGTCCAAAAAATAATAATTAACACTTAGGGTCCTTAGACTCTGACCTGAATAAAGCGGCCTAGTAATGCGCGAGCACTTCGGACTCAGATTTTCAGTAAGGTGGCCAAGTAATGCGCGAGTTCAATGGACGTCAGGACTGATATAAATGCAAAAATAGCCGCGTAATACGCGAGATCAAGCAAAGTCTGACCTAAATAAGGTGGCAAAGTAATGCGCGAATTCTTAGTACAGAATTTTTATATATAAAGTGGCCAAGTAATGCGCGAGTTTAATGGACGTCAGGACTGATATGAATACAAAACTAGGCGCGTAATACGCGAGATCAAACGAAATCTGACCTAAATAAGGTGGCAAAGTAATGCGCGAATTCTTAGGGGTATAAGAATTTTTATAAAGTGGCCAAAAAATAGTAATTAACGCGTAGGCTCGTTATACTCTGACCTGAATAAAGCGGCCAAGTAATGCGCGAGCACTTCGGCCTCAGATTTTCAGTAAGGTGGCCAAGTAATGCTCGAGTTCAATGGACGTCAGGACTGATATAAATGCAAAAATAGCCGCGTAATACGCGAGATCAAACGAAATCTGACCTAAATAAGGTGGCAAAGTAATGCGCGAGCTCTTCGGACTCTGGCTTAACATTATGTGGCAAAGTAATGCGCGAGTTCAATGGACGTCATGACTGATATAAATGCACAAAAAAGCCGCGTAATACGCGAGATCAAACAAAGTTTGACCTAAATAAGGTGGCAAAGTAATGCGCGAATTCTTAGTACAGAATTTTCATATATAAAGTGGCCAAGTAATGCGCGAGTTTAATGAACGCCAGGACTGATATGAATACAAAAATAGGCGCGTAATACGCGAGATCGAACAAAGTCTGACCTAAATAAGGTGGCAAAGTACTGCGCGAGCTCTTCGGACTCTGGCTTAAAATTATGTCGCCAAGTAATGCGCGAGTTCAATGGACGTCAGGACTGATATAAATACAAAAATAGCCGCGTAATACGCGAGTTGAACGAAGTCTGATCTGATAAGAGTGGCCAAGTAATGCGCGAATTCTTAGGGGTATAAGAATTTTTATAAAGTGTCCAAAAAATAATAATTAACACTTAGGGTCCTTAGACTCTGACCTGAATAAAGCGGCCAAGTAATGCGCGAGGACTTCGGACTCAGATTTTCTGTAAGTTGGCCAAGTAATGGGGGTGTTCATTGGTCGTCAGGACTGATATAAATGCTAAAATAGCCGCGTAATACGCGAGATCAAACAAAGTCTGACCTAAATAAGGTGGCAAAGTAATGCGCGAGCTCCTCGGACTCTGGCTTAAAATTATGTAGCCAAGTAATGCGCGAGTTCAATGGATGTCAGGACTGATATAAATGCCTAAATTGCCGCGTAATACGCGAGATCAAACAAAGTCTGACCTAAATAAGGTGGCAAAGTAATGCGCGAGCTGATCGGAGTCTGGATTAAAATTATGTAGCCAAGTAATGCGCGAGTTCAATGGACGTCAGGACTGATATAAATACAAAAATAGCCGCGTAATACGCGAGTTGAACGAAGTCTGATCTGATAAGAGTGGCCAAGTAATGCGCGAATTCTTAGGGGTATAAGAATTTTTATAAAGTGTCCAAAAAATAATAATTAACACTTAGGGTCCTTAGACTCTGACCTGAATAAAGCGGCCTAGTAATGCGCGAGCACTTCGGACTCAGATTTTCAGTAAGGTGGCGAAGTAATGCGCGAGTTCAATGGTCGTCAGGACTGATATAAATGCAAAAATAGCCGCGTAATACGCGAGATAAAAACAAAGTATGACCTAAATAAGGTGGCAAAGTAATGCGCGAGCTCCTCGGACTCTCACTTAAAATTATGTAGCCAAGTAATGCGCGAGTTCAATGGACGTCAGGACTCGATATAAATGCAAAAATAGCCGCGTAATACGCGAGATCAAGCAAAGTCTGACCTAAATAAGGTGGCAAAGTAATACGCGAATTCTTAGTACAGAATTTTTATATATAAAGTGGCCAAGTAATGCGCGAGTTTAATGGACGTCAGGACTGATATGAATATAAAAATAGGCGCGTAATACGCGAGATCAAACGAAATCTGACCTAAATAAGGTGGCAAAGTAATGCGCGAATTCTTAGGGGTATAAGAATTTTTATAAAGTGGCCAAAAAATAATAATTAACGCGTAGGTTCGTTATACTCTGACCTGAATATAGCGGCCAAGTAATGCGCGAGCACTTCGGACTCTGATTTTCAGTAAGGTGGCCAAGTAATGCGCGAGTTCAATGGACGTCAGGACTGATATAAATGCAAAAATAGCCGCGTAATACGCGAGATCAAGCAAAGTCTGACCTAAATAAGGTGGCAAAGTAATACGCGAATTCTTAGTACAGAATTTTTATATATAAAGTGGCCAAGTAATGCGCGAGTTCAATGGACGTCAGGACTGATATAAATGCAAAAATAGCCGCGTAATACGCGAGATCAAGCAAAGTCTGACCTAAATAAGGTGGCAAAGTAATGCGCGAATTCTTAGTACAGGATTTTTATATAAAGTGGCCATGTAATGCGCGAGCTCTTCGGACTCTGGCTTAAAGTTTTTTGGCCAAGTAATGCGCGAGTTCAATCGACGTCAGGACTGATATAAATGCAAAAATAGCCGCGTAATACGCGAGATCAAACAAAGTCTGACCTAAATAAGGTGGAAAAGTAATGCGCGAATTCTTAGTACAGGATCTTAATATAAAGCGGCCAAGTAATGCGCGAGCACTTCGGACTCTGATTTTCAGTAAGGTGGCTAAGTAATGCGCGAGTGCAATGGACGTCAGGACTGATATAAATGCAAAAATAGCCGCGTAATACGGGAGATCATACGAAATCTGACCTAATTAAGGTGGCAAAGTAATGCGCGAATTCTTAGTACAGGATTTTTATATAAAGTGGCCAAGTAATGCGCGAGCTCTTCGGACTCTGGCTTAAAGTTTTTTGGCCAAGTAATGCGCGAGTTCAATGGACGTCAGGACCGATATAAATGCAAAAATAGCCGAGTAATACGTGAGATCAAACGAAGTCTGACCTAAATAAGGTGGCAAAGTACTGAGCGAATTCTTAGTACAGAATTTTTATATAAAGTGGCCATGTAATGCGCGAGCTCTTCGGACTCTGGCTTAAAATTATGTGGCCAAGTAATGCGCGAGTTCAATGGACGTCAGGACTGATATAAATGCAAAAATAGCAGCGTAATACGCGAGATCAAACGAAATCTGACCTAAAAAAGGTGGCAAAGTAATGCGCGAATTCTAAGTACCGAATTTTTATATAAATTGGCCAAGTAATGCGCGAGCTCTTCGGACTCTGGCTTAAATTTATGTGGCCAAGTAATGCGCGAGTTCAATGGACGTCAGGACTGATATAAATGCAAAAATAGCCGCGTAATACGCGAGATCAAACGAAATCTCACCTAAATAAGGTGGCAAAGTAATGCGCGAGCTCTTCGGACTCTGGCTTAACATTATGTGGCCAAGTAATGCGCGAGTTCATTGGACGTCATGACTGATATAAATGCACAAAAAGCCGCGTAAGACGCGAGATCAAACAAAGTCTGACCTAAATAAGGTGGCAAAGTAATGCGCGAATTCTTAGTACAGAATTTTCATATATAAAGTGGCCAAGTAATGCGCGAGTTTAATGAACGTCAGGACTGATATGAATACAAAAATAGGCGCGTAATACGCGAGATCAAACAAAGTCTGACCTAAATAAGGTGGCAAAGTACTGCGCGAGCTCTTCGGACTCTGGCTTAAAATTATGTTGCCAAGTAATGCGCGAGTTCAATGGACGTCAGGACTGATATAAAAACAAAAATAGCCGCGTAATACGCGAGTTGAACGAAGTCTGATCTGATAAGAGTGGCCAAGTAATGCGCGAATTCTTAGGGGTATAAGAATTTTTATAAAGTGTCCAAAAAATAAGAATTAACACTTAGGGTCCTTAGACTCTGACCTGAATAAAGCGGCCAAGTAATGCGCGAGCACTTCGGACTCAGATTTTCAGTAAGGTGGCCAAGTAATGCGCGAGTTCAATGGTCGTCAGGACTGATATAAATGCAAAAATAGCCGCGTAATACGCGAGATCAAACAAAGTCTGACCTAAATAAGGTGGCAAAGTAATGCGCGAGCTCCTCGGACTCTGGCTTAAAATTATGTAGCCAAGTAATGCGCGAGTTCAATGGATGTCAGGACTGATATAAATGCCAAAATAGCCGCGTAATACGCGAGATCAAACAAAGTCTGACCTAAATAAGGTGGCAAAGTAATGCGCGAGCTCCTCGGACTCTGGCTTAAAATTATGTAGCCAAGTAATGCGCGAGTTCAATGGACGTCAGGACTGATATAAATACAAAAATAGCCGCGTAATACGCGAGTTGAACGAAGTCTGATCTGATAAGAGTGGCCAAGTAATCCGCGAATTCTTAGGGGTATAAGAATTTTTATAAAGTGGCCAAAAAATAATAATTAACACTTAGGGTCCTTAGAATCTGACCTGAATAAAGCGGCCAAGTAATGCGCGAGCACTTCGGACTCAGATTTTCAGTAAGGTGGCCAAGTAATGCGCGAGTTCAATGGTCGTCAGGACTGATATAAATGCAAAAATAGCCGCGTAATACGCGAGATCAAACAAAGTCTGACCTAAATAAGGTGGCAAAGTAATGCGCGAGCTCCTCGGACTCTGGCTTAAAATTATGTAGCCAAGTAATGCGCGAGTTCAATGGACGTCAGGACTGATATAAATGCAAAAATAGCCGCGTAATACGCGAGATCAAGCAAAGTCTGACCTAAATAAGGTGGCAAAGTAATGCGCGAATTCTTAGTACAGGATTTTTATATAAAATGGCCAAGTAATGCGCGAGCTTTTCGGACTCTGGCTTAAAGTTTTTTGGCCAAGTAATGCGCGAGTTCAATGGACGTCAGGACCGATATAAATGCAAAAATAGCCGAGTAATACGTGAGATCAAACGAAGTCTGACCTAAATAAAGTGGCAAAGTACTGAGCGAATTCTTAGTACAGAATTTTTATATAAAGTGGCCAAGTATTGCGCGAGCTCTTCGGACTCTGGCTTAAAATTATGTGGCCAAGTAATGCGCGAGTTCAATGGACGTCAGGACTGATATAAATGCAAAAATAGCCGGGTAATACGTGAGATCAAACGAAATCTGACCTAAAAAAGGTGGCAAAGTAATGCGCGAATTCTTAGTACAGAATTTTTATATAAAGTGGCCAAGTAATGCGCGAGCACTTCGGACTCTGATTTTCAGTAAGGTGGCCAAGTAATGCGCGAGTTCAATGGACGTCAGGACTGATATAAATGCAAAAATAGCCGCGTAATACGCGAGATCAGACGAAATCTGACCTAAATAAGGTGGAAAAGTAATGCGCGAATTCTTAGTACAGAATTTTTATATAAAGTGGCCAAGTAATGCGCGAGCTCTTCGGACTCTGGCTTAAAATGATGTGGCCAAGTAATGCGCGAGCTCTTCGGACTCTGTCTTAAAATTATGTGGCCAAGTAATGCGCGAGTTCAATGGACGTCAGGACTGATATAAATGCAAAAATAGCCGCGTAATACGCGAGATCAAACAAAGTCTGACCTAAATAAGGTGGCAAAGTAATGCGCGAGCTCCTTGGACTCTGGCTTAAAATTATGTGGCCAAGTAATGCGCGAGTTCAATGGACGTCAGGACTGATATAAATGCAAAAATAGCCGCGTAATACGCGAGATCAAGCAAAGTCTGACCTAAATAAGGTGGCAAAGTAATGCGCGAATTCTTAGTACAGGATTTTTATATAAAGTGGCCATGTAATGCGCGAGCTCTTCGGACTCTGGCTTAAAGTTTTTTGGCCAAGTAATGCGCGAGTTCAATGGACGTCAGGACTGATATAAATGCAAAAATAGCCGCGTAATACGCGAGATCAAACAAAGTCTGACCTAAATAAGGTGGAAAAGTAATGCGCGAATTCTTAGTACAGGATCTTTATATAAAGCGGCCAAGTAATGCGCGAGCACTTCGGACTCTGATTTTCAGTAAGGTGGCTGAGTAATGCGCGAGTTCAATGGACGTCAGGACTGATATAAATGCAAAAATAGCCGCGTAATACGTGAGATCATACGAAGTCTGACCTAAATAAGGTGGCAAAGTAATGCGCGAATTCTTAGTACAGGAATTTTATATAAAGTGGCCAAGTAATGCGCGAGCTCTTCGGACTCTGGGTTAAAATTATGTGGCCAAGTCATGCGCGAGCTCTTCGGACTCTGGCTTAACATTATGTGGCCAAGTAATGCGCGAGTTCAATGGACGTCAGGACTGAGATAAATGCAAAAATAGCCGGGTTATACGAGTGATCAAACTAATTCTGACCTAAATAAGGTGGAAAAGTAATGCGCGAATTCTTAGTACAGGATTTTTATATAAAGTGGCCAAGTAATGCGCGAGCACTTCGGACTCTGGCTTAAAATTATGTGGCCAAGTAATGCGCGAGTTCAATGGACGTCAGGACTGATATAAATGCAAAAATAGCCGCGTAATACGCGAGATCAAACGATATCTAACCTAAATAAGGTGGCAAAGTAATGCGCGAATTCTTAGTACAGAATTTTTATATAAATTGTCCAAGTAATGCGCGAGCTCTTCGGACTCTGGCCTAAAATTATGTGGCCACGTACTGCGCGAGTTCAATGGACGTCAGGACTGATATAAATCCACAAATAGGCGCGTAATACGCGTGTTCAACGACACCTGACCTAAATAAGGTGGCCAAGTAATGCGCGAGCACTTCGGACTCTGGCTTAACATTATGTGGCCAAGTAATGCGCGAGTTCAATGGACGTCATGACTGATATAAATGCACAAAAAGCCGCGTAAGACGCGAGATCAAACAAAGTCTGACCTAAATAAGGTGGCAAAGTAATGCGCGAATTCTTAGTACAGAATTTTCATATATAAAGTGGCCAAGTAATGCGCGAGTTTAATGAACGTCAGGACTGATATGAATACAAAAATAGGCGCGTAATACGCGAGATCAAACAAAGTCTGACCTAAATAAGGTGGCAAAGTACTGCGCGAGCTCTTCGGACTCTGGCTTAAAATTATGTCGCCAAGTAATGCGCGAGTTCAATGGACGTCAGGACTGATATAAATACAAAAATAGCCGCGTAATACGCGAGTTGAACGAAGTCTGATCTGATAAGAGTGGCCAAGTAATGCGCGAATTCTTAGGGGTATAAGAATTTTTATAAAGTGTCCAAAAAATAAGAATTAACACTTAGGGTCCTTAGACTCTGACCTGAATAAAGCGGCCAAGTAATGCGCGAGCACTTCGGACTCAGATTTTCAGTAAGGTGGCCAAGTAATGCGCGAGTTCAATGGTCGTCAGGACTGATATAAATGCAAAAATAGCCGCGTAATACGCGAGATCAAACAAAGTCTGACCTAAATAAGGTGGCAAAGTAATGCGCGAGCTCCTCGGACTCTGGCTTAAAATTATGTAGCCAAGTAATGCGCGAGTTCAATGGATGTCAGGACTGATATAAATGCCAAAATAGCCGCGTAATACGCGAGATCAAACAAAGTCTGACCTAAATAAGGTGGCAAAGTAATGCGCGAGCTCCTCGGACTCTGGCTTAAAATTATGTAGCCAAGTAATGCGCGAGTTCAATGGACGTCAGGACTGATATAAATACAAAAATAGCCGCGTAATACGCGAGTTGAACGAAGTCTGATCTGATAAGAGTGGCCAAGTAATCCGCGAATTCTTAGGGGTATAAGAATTTTTATAAAGTGTCCAAAAAATAATAATTAACACTTAGGGTCCTTAGACTCTGACCTGAATAAAGCGGCCTAGTAATGCGCGAGCACTTCGGACTCAGATTTTCAGTAAGGTGGCCAAGTAATGCGCGAGTTCAATGGTCGTCAGGACTGATATAAATGCAAAAATAGCCGCGTAATACGCGAGATCAAACAAAGTCTGACCTATATAAGGTGGCAAAGTAATGCGCGAGCTCCTCGGACTCTGGCTTAGAATTATGTGGCCAAGTAATGCGCGAGTTCAATGGACGTCAGGACAGATATAAATGCAAAAATAGCCGCGTAATACGCGAGATCAAACAAAGTCTGACCTACATAAGGTGGCAAAGTAATGCGCGAATTCTTAGTACAGGATTTTTATATAAAGTGGCCAAGTAATGCGCGAGCTCTTCGGACTCTGGCTTAAAATTATGTGGCCAAGTAATGCGCGAGTTCAGTGTACGTCAGGACGGATATAAATGCAAAAATAGCCGAGTAATACGTGAGATCAAACGAAGTCTGACCTAAATAAAGTGGCAAAGTACTGAGCGAATTCTTAGTACAGAATTTTTATATAAAGTGGCCAAGTAATGCGCGAGCTCTTCGGACTCTGTCTTTAACTTAGGTGGCCAAGTAATGCGCGAGTTCAATGGACGTCAGGACTGATATAAATGCAAAAATAGCCGGGTAATACGTGAGATCAAACGAAATCTGACCTAAAAAAGGTGGCAAAGTAATGCGCGAATTCTTAGTACAGAATTTTTATATAAAGTGGCCAAGTAATGCGCGAGCACTTCGGACTCTGATTTTCAGTAAGGTGGCCAAGTAATGCGCGAGTTCATTGGACGTCAGGACTGATATAAATGCAAAAATAGCCGCGTAATACGCGAGATCAAACGAAATCTGACCTAAATAAGGTGGCAAAGTAATGCGCGAATTCTTAGTACAGAATTTTTTATATAAAGTGGCCAAGTAATGCGCGAGCTCTTCGGACTCTGGCTTAAAATGATGTGGCCAAGTAATGCGCGAGCTCTTCGGACTCTGGCTTAAAATTATGTGGCCAAGTAATGCGCGAGATCAATGGAAGTCAGGACTGATATAAATGCAAAAATAGCCGCGTAATACGCGAGATCAAACAAAGTCTGACCTAAATAAGGTGGCAAAGTAATGCGCGAGCTCCTTGGACTCTGGCTTAAAATTATGTGGCCAAGTAATGCGCGAGTTCAATGGACGTCAGGACTGATATAAATGCAAAAATAGCCGCGTAATACGCGAGATCAAACAAAGTCTGACCTAAATAAGGTGGCAAAGTAATGCGCGAATTCTTAGTACAGGATTTTTATATAAAGTGGCCATGTAATGCCCGAGCTCTTCGGACTCTGGCTTAAAGTTTTTTGGCCAAGTAATGCGCGAGTTCAATGGACATCAGGACTGATATAAATGCAAAAATAGCCGCGTAATACGCGAGATCAAACAAAGTCTGACCTAAATAAGGTGGAAAAGTAATGCGCGAATTCTTAGTACAGGATCTTTATATAAAGCGGCCAAGTAATGCGCGAGCACTTCGGACTCTGATTTTCAGTAAGGTGGCTGAGTAATGCGCGAGTTCAATGGACGTCAGGACTGATATAAATGCAAAAATAGCCGCGTAATACGTGAGATCAAACGAAGTCTGACCTAAATAAGGTGGAAAAGTAATGCGCGAATTCTTAGTACAGGATTTTTATATAAAGTGGCCAAGTAATGCGCGAGCTCTTCGGACTCTGGGTTAAAATTATGTGGCCAAGTCATGCGCGAGCTCTTCGGACTCTGGCTTAACATTATGTGGCCAAGTAATGCGCGAGTTCAATGGACGTCAGGACTGATATAAATGCAAAAATAGCCGCGTAATACGCGAGATCAGACGAAATCTGACCTAAATAAGGTGGAAAAGTAATGCGCGAATTCTTAGTACAGAATTTTTATATAAAGTGGCCAAGTAATGCGCGAGCACTTCGGACTCTGGCTTAAAATTATGTGGCCAAGTAATGCGCGAGTTCAATGGACGTCAGGACTGATATAAATGCAAAAATAGCCGCGTAATACGTGAGATCAAACGAAATCTGACCTAAAAAAGGTGGCAAAGTAATGCGCGAATTCTTAGTACAGGATTTTTATATAAATTGGCCAAGTAATGCGCGAGCTCTTCGGACTCTGGCTTAAAATTATGTGGCCAAGTAATGCGCGAGTTCAATGGACGTCAGGACTGATATAAATACAAAAATAGCCGCGTAATACGCGAGATCAAACGAAATCTGACCTAAATAAGGTGGCAAAGTACTGCGCGAGCTCTTCGGACTCTGGCTTAACATTATGTGGCCAAGTAATGCGCGAGTTCAATGGACGTCATGACTGATATAAATGCACAAAAAGCCGCGTAAGACGCGAGATCAAACAAAGTCTGACCTAAATAAGGTGGCAAAGTAATGCGCGAATTCTTAGTACAGAATTTTCATATATAAAGTGGCCAAGTAATGCGCGAGTTTAATGAACGTCAGGACTGATATGAATACAAAAATAGGCGCGTAATACGCGAGATCAAACAAAGTCTGACCTAAATAAGGTGGCAAAGTACTGCGCGAGCTCTTCGGACTCTGGCTTAAAATTATGTCGCCAAGTAATGCGCGAGTTCAATGGACGTCAGGACTGATATAAATACAAAAATAGCCGCGTAATACGCGAGTTGAACGAAGTCTGATCTGATAAGAGTGGCCAAGTAATGCGCGAATTCTTAGGGGTATAAGAATTTTTATAAAGTGTCCAAAAAATAAGAATTAACACTTAGGGTCCTTAGACTCTGACCTGAATAAAGCGGCCAAGTAATGCGCGAGCACTTCGGACTCAGATTTTCAGTAAGGTGGCCAAGTAATGCGCGAGTTCAATGGTCGTCAGGACTGATATAAATGCAAAAATAGCCGCGTAATACGCGAGATCAAACAAAGTCTGACCTAAATAAGGTGGCAAAGTAATGCGCGAGCTCCTCGGACTCTGGCTTAAAATTATGTAGCCAAGTAATGCGCGAGTTCAATGGATGTCAGGACTGATATAAATGCCAAAATAGCCGCGTAATACGCGAGATCAAACAAAGTCTGACCTAAATAAGGTGGCAAAGTAATGCGCGAGCTCCTCGGACTCTGGCTTAAAATTATGTAGCCAAGTAATGCGCGAGTTCAATGGACGTCAGGACTGATATAAATACAAAAATAGCCGCGTAATACGCGAGTTGAACGAAGTCTGATCTGATAAGAGTGGCCAAGTAATCCGCGAATTCTTAGGGGTATAAGAATTTTTATAAAGTGTCCAAAAAATAATAATTAACACTTAGGGTCCTTAGACTCTGACCTGAATAAAGCGGCCAAGTAATGCGCGAGCACTTCGGACTCAGATTTTCAGTAAGGTGGCCAAGTAATGCGCGAGTTCAATGGACGTCAGGACTGATATAAATGCAAAAATAGCCGCGTAATACGCGAGATCAAACAAAGTCTGACCTAAATAAGGTGGCAAAGTAATGCGCGAGCTCCTCGGACTCTGGCTTAAAATTATGTAGCCAAGTAATGCGCGAGTTCAATGGACGTCAGGACTGATAAAAATGCAAAAATAGCCGCGTAATACGCGAGATCAAACAAAGTCTGACCTAAATAAGGTGGCAAATTAATGCGCGAATTCTTAGTACAGGATTTTTATATAAAGTGGCCAAGTAATGCGCGAGCTCTTCGGACTCTGGCTTAAAGTTTTTTGGCCAAGTAATGCGCGAGTTCAATGGACGTCAGGACCGATATAAATTCAAAAATAGCCGAGTAATACGTGAGATCAAACGAAGTCTGACCTAAATAATGTGGCAAAGTAATGCGCGAATTCTTAGTACAGAATTTTTATATAAAGTGGCCAAGTAATGCGCGAGCTCTTCGGACTCTGGCTTAAAATTATGTGGCCAAGTAATGCGCGAGTTCAATGGACGTCAGGACTGATATAAATGCAAAAATAGCCGCGTAATACGCGAGATCAAACGAAATCTGACCTAAAAAAGGTGGCAAAGTAATGCGCGAATTCGTAGTACAGGATTTTTATATAAAGTGGCCAAGTAATGCGCGAGCACTTCGGACTCTGATTTTCAGTAAGGTGGGCAAGTAATGCGCGAGTTCATTGGACGTCAGGACTGATATAAATGCAAAAATAGCCGCGTAATACGCGAGATCAAACGAAATCTGTCCTAAATAAGGTGGCAAAGTAATGCGCGAATTCTTAGTACAGAATTTTTATATAAAGTGGCCAAGTAATGCGCGAGCTCTTCGGACTCTGGCTTAAAATTATGTGGCCAAGTAATGCGCGAGCTCTTCGGACTCTGGCTTAAAATTATGTGGCCAAGTAATGCGCGAGTTCAATGGACGTCAGGACTGATATAAATGCAAAAATAGCCGCGTAATACGCGAGATCAAACAAAGTCTGACCTAAATAAGGTGGCAAAGTAATGCGCGAGCTCCTTGGACTCTGGCTTAAAATTATGTGGCCAAGTAATGCGCGAGATCAATGGAAGTCAGGACTGATATAAATGCAAAAATAGCCGCGTAATACGCGAGATCAAACAAAGTCTGACCTAAATAAGGTGGCAAAGTAATGCGCGAATTCTTAGTACAGGATTTTTATATAAAGTGGCCATGTAATGCGCGAGCTCTTCGGACTCTGGCTTAAAGTTTTTTGGCCAAGTAATGCGCGAGTTCAATGGACGTCAGGACTGATATAAATGCAAAAATAGCCGCGTAATACGCGAGATCAAACAAAGTCTGACCTAAATAAGGTGGAAAAGTAATGCGCGAATTCTTAGTACAGGATCTTTATATAAAGCGGCCAAGTAATGCGCGAGCACTTCGGACTCTGATTTTCAGTAAGGTGGCAAAGTAATGCGCGAGTTCAATGGAAGTTAGGACTGATATAAATGCAAAAATAGCAGCGTAATACGTGAGATCATACGAAGTCTGACCTAAATAAGGTGGCAAAGTAATGCGCGAATTCTTAGTACAGGATTTTAATATAAAGTGGCCAAGTAATGCGCGAGCTCTTCGGACTCTGGCTTAAAGTTTTTTGCCAAGTAATGCGCGAGTTCAATGGACGTCAGGACCGATATAAATGCAAAAATAGCCGAGTAATACGTGAGATCAAACGAAGTCTGACCTAAATAAGGTGGCAAAGTACTGAGCGAATTCTTAGTACAGAATTTTTATATAAAGTGGCCAAGTATTGCGCGAGTTCAAGGGACGTAAGGACTGATACAAAGGAAAAAATAGCCGCGTACTTCGCGAGTTCATACACAGTCTGACCTAAATAAGGTGGCAAAGTAATGCGCGAATTCTTAGTACAGGATTTTTATATAAAGTGGCCAAGTAATGCGCGAGCTCTTCGGACTCTGGCTTAAAGTTTTTTGGCCAAGTAATGCGCCAGATCAATGGACGTCAGGACCGATATAAATGCAAAAATAGCCGAGTAATACGTGAGATCAAACGAAGTCTGACCTAAATAAGGTGGCAAAGTATTGAGCGAATTCTTAGTACAGAATTTTTATATAAAGTGGCCAAGTAATGCGCGAGCTCTTCGGACTCTGGCTTAAAATTATGTGGCCAAGTAATGCGCGAGTTCAATGGACGTCAGGACTGATATAAATGCAAAAATAGCCGCGTAATACGCGAGATCAAACGAAATCTGAACTAAATAAGGTGGCAAAGTAATGCGCGAGCTCTTCGGACTCTGGCTTAACATTATGTGGCCAAGTAATGCGCGAGTTCAATGGACGTCATGACTGATATAAATGCACAAAAAGCCGCGTAACACGCGAGATCAAACCAACTCTGACCTCACAAAGGTGGCAACCTTCCGCGCGAATTATTAGTCCAGAATTTTTATATAAAGTGGCCAAGTAATGCGCGAGCTCTTCGGACTCTGGCTTAAAATTATGTGGCCAAGTAATGCGCTAGTTCAATGGACGTCAGGACTGATATAAATGCAAAAATAGCCGCGTAATACGCGAGATCAAACGAAATCTGACCTAAATAAGGTGGCAAAGTAATGCGCGAGCTCTTCGGACTCTGGCTTAAAATTATGTGGCCAAGTAATGCGCGAGTTCAATGGACGGCGGGACTGATATAATTACAAAAATAGGCGCGTAATACGCGAGATCAAACGAAATCTGACCTAAAAAAGGTGGCAAAGTAATGCGCGAATTCTTAGTACCGAATTTTTATATAAATTGGCCAAGTAATGCGCGAGCTCTTCGGACTCTGGCTTAAAATTATGTGGCCAAGTAATGCGCGAGTTCAATGGACGTCAGGACTGATATAAATGCAAAAATAGCCGCGTAATACGCGAGATCAAACGAAATCTGACCTAAATAAGGTGGCAAAGTAAAGCGCGATCACTTCGGACTCTGGCTTAACATTATGTGGCAAAGTAATGCGCGAGTTCAATGGACGTCATGACTGATATAAATGCACAGAAAGCCGCGTAGTACGCGAGATCAAACAAAGTCTGACCTAAATAAGGTGGCAAAGTAATGCGCGAATTCTTAGTACAGAATTTTAATATAAAGTGGCAAAGTAATGCGCGAGTTTAATGAACGTCAGGACTGATATGAATACAAAAATAGGCGCGTAATACGCGAGATCAAACAATGTCTGACCTAAATAAGGTGGCAAAGTACTGCGCGAGCTCTTCGGACTCTGGCTTAAAATTATGTCGCCAAGTAATGCGCGAGTTCAATGGACGTCAGGACTGATATAAATACAAAAATAGCCGCGTAATACGCGAGTTGAACGAAGTCTGATCTGATAAGAGTGGCCAAGTAATGCGCGAATTCTTAGGGATATAAGAATTTTTATAAAGTGTCCAAAAAATAATAATTAACACTTAGGGTCCTTAGACTCTGACCTGAATAAAGCGGCCTAGTAATGCGCGAGCACTTCGGACTCAGATTTTCAGTAAGGTGGCCAAGTAATGCGCGAGTTCAATGGTCGTCAGGACTGATATAAATGCAAAAACCGCCGCGTAATACGCGAGATCAATCAAAGTCTGACCTAAATAAGGTGGCAAAGTAATGCGCGAGCTTTTCGGACTCTGGCTTAAAATTATGTAGCCAAGTAATGCGCGAGTTCAATGGACGTCAGGACTGATATAAATGCAAAAATAGCCGCGTAATACGCGAGATCAAGCAAAGTCTGACCTAAATAAGGTGGGAAAGTAATACGCGAATTCTTAGTACAGAATTTTTATATATAAAGTGGCCAAGTAATGCGCGAGTTTAATGGACGTCAGGACTGATATGAATACAAAACTAGGCGCGTAATACGCGAGATCAAACGAAATCTGACCTAAATAAGGTGGCAAAGTAATGCGCGAATTCTTAGGGGTATAAGAATTTTTATAAAGTGGCCAAAAAATAATAATTAACGCGTAGGCTTGTTATACTCTGACCTGAATAAAGCGGCCAAGTAATGCGCGAGCACTTCGGACTCTGATTTTCAGTAAGGTGGCCAAGTAATGCGCGAGTCCAATCGACGTCAGGACTGACATAAATGCAATAATAGCCGCGTAATACGCGAGATCAAGCAAAGTCTGACCTAAATAAGGTGGCAAAGTAATGCGCGAATTCTTAGTACAGAATTTTTATATAAAGTCGCCAAGTAATGCGCGAGCTCTTCGGACTCTGGCTTAAAGTTTTTTGGCCAAGTAATGCGCGAGTTCAATGGACGTCAGGACCGATATAAATGCAAAAATAGCCGAGTAATACGTGAGATCAAACGAAGTCTGACCTAAAAAGGTGGCAAAGTAATGCGCGATTTCTTAGTACCTGATTTTTATATAATTTGGCCAAGTAATGCGCGAGCTCTTAGGACTCTGGATTAAAATTATGTGGCCAAGTAATGCGCGAGTTCAATGGACGTTAGGACTGATATAAATGCAAAAATAGCCGCGTAATACGCGAGATCAAGCAAAGTCTGACCTAAATAAGGTGGCAAAGTAATGCGCCAATTCTTAGTACAGAATTTTTATATATAAAGTGGCCAAGTAATGCGCGAGTTTAATGGACGTCAGGACTGATATGAATACAAAACTAGGCGCGTAATACGCGAGATCAAACGAAATCTGACCTAAATAAGGTGGCAAATTAATGCGCGAATTCTTAGGGGTATAAGAATTTTTATAAAGTGGCCAAAAAATAATAATTAACGCGTAGGCTCGTTATACTCTGACCTGAATAAAGCGGCCAAGTAATGCGCGAGCACTTCGGACTCAGATTTTCAGTAAGGTGGCCATGTAATGCGCGAGTTCAATGGACGTCAGGACTGATATAAATGCAAAAATAGCCGCGCAATACGCGAGATCAAACAAAGTCTGACCTAAATAAGGTGGCACAGTAATGCGCGAGCTCTTCGGACTCTGGCTTAACATTATGTGGCCAAGTAATGCGCGAGTTCAATGGACGTCAGGACTGATACAAATGCACAAAAAGCCGCGTAATACGCGAGATCAAACAAAGTCTGACCTAAATAAGGTGGCAAAGTAATGCGCGAATTCTTAGTACAGAATTTTTATATATAAAGTGGCCAAGTAATGCGCGAGTTTAATGGACGTCAGGACTGATATGAATACAAAAATAGGTGCGTAATACGCGAGTTGAACGCAGTCTGACCTGAAAAGAGTGGCCAAGTAATGCGCGAATTCTTAGGGGTATAAGAATTTTTATAAAGTGGCCAAAAAATAATAATTAACACTTAGGGTCCTTAGACTCTGACCTGAATAAAGCGGCCAAGTAATGCGCGAGCACTTCGGACTCAGATATTCAGTAAGATGGCCAAGTAATGCGCGAGTTCAATGGACGTCAGGACTGATATAAATGCAAAAATAGCCGCGTAATACGCGAGATCAAACAAAGTCTGACCTAAATAAGGTGGCAAAGTACTGCGCGAGCTCTTCGGACTCTGGCTTAAAATTATGTCGCCAAGTAATGCGCGAGTTCAATGGACGTCAGGACCGATATAAATACAAAAATAGCCGCGTAATACGCGAGTTGAACGAAGTCTGATCTGATAAGAGTGGCCAAGTAATGCGCGAATTCTTAGGGGTATAAGAATTTTTATAAAGTGGCCAAAAAATAATAATTAACGCGTAGGCTAGTTATACTCTGACCTGAATAAAGCGGCCAAGTTATGCGCGAGCTCTTCGGACTCTGTTTTTCATTTAGGTTGCCAAGTAATGCGCGAGTTCATTGGAAGTCAGGACTGATATAAATGCAAAAATAGCCGCGTAATACGCGAGATCAAACAAAGTCTGACCTAAATAAGGTGGCAAAGTAATGCGCGAGCTCCTCGGACTCTGGCTTAAAATTATGTGGCCAAGTAATGCGCGAGTTCAATGGACGTCAGGACTGATATAAATGCAAAAATAGCCGCGTAATACGCGAGATCAAGCAAAGTCTGACCTAAATAAGGTGGCAAAGTAATGCGCGAATTCTTAGTACAGAATTTTTATATATAAAGTGGCCAAGTAATGCGCGAGTTTAATGGACGTCAGGACTGATATGAATACAAAACTAGGCGCGTAATACGCGAGATCAAACGAAATCTGACCTAAATAAGGTGGCAAAGTAATGCGCGAATTCTTAGGGGTATAAGAATTTTTATAAAGTGGCCAAAAAATAGTAATTAACGCGTAGGCTCGTTATACTCTGACCTGAATAAAGCGGCCAAGTAATGCGCGAGCACTTCGGCCTCAGATTTTCAGTAAGGTGGCCAAGTAATGCTCGAGTTCAATGGACGTCAGGACTGATATAAATGCAAAAATAGCCGCGTAATACGCGAGATCAAACGAAATCTGACCTAAATAAGGTGGCAAAGTAATGCGCGAGCTCTTCGGACTCTGGCTTAACATTATGTGGCCAAGTAATGCGCGAGTTCAATGGACGTCATGACTGATATAAATGCACAAAAAGCCGCGTAATACGCGAGATCAAACAAAGTTTGACCTAAATAAGGTGGCAAAGTAATGCGCGAATTCTTAGTACAGAATTTTCATATATAAAGTGGCCAAGTAATGCGCGAGTTTAATGAACGCCAGGACTGATATGAATACAAAAATAGGCGCGTAATACGCGAGATCGAACAAAGTCTGACCTAAATAAGGTGGCAAAGTACTGCGCGAGCTCTTCGGACTCTGGCTTAAAATTATGTCGCCAAGTAATGCGCGAGTTCAATGGACGTCAGGACTGATATAAATACAAAAATAGCCGCGTAATACGCGAGTTGAACGAAGTCTGATCTGATAAGAGTGGCCAAGTAATGCGCGAATTCTTAGGGGTATAAGAATTTTTATAAAGTGTCCAAAAAATAATAATTAACACTTAGGGTCCCTAGATTCTGACCTGAATAAAGCGGCCAAGTAATGCGCGAGCACTTCGGACTCAGATTTTCAGTAAGGTGGCCAAGTAATGCGCGAGTTCAATGGTCGTCAGGACTGATATAAATACAAAAATAGCCGCGTAAAACGCGAGATAAAACAAATTCTGACCTAAATAAATCGGCCAAGTAATGCGCGAGCGCTTCGGACTCTGGCTTAAATTTATGTGGCCAAGTAATGCGCGAGTTGAATGGACGTCAGGACTGATATAAATGCCTAAATAGCCGCGTAAAACGCGAGATCAAACAAAGTCTGACCTAAATAAAGCGGCCAAGTAATGCGCGAGCGCTTCGGACTCTGGCTTAAATTTATGTGGCCAAGTAATGCGCGAGTTGAATGGACGTCAGGACTGATACAAATACAAAAATAGCCGCGTAATACGCGAGTTGAACGAAGTCTGATCTGATAAGAGTGGCCAAGTAATGCGCGAATTCTTAGGGGTATAAGAATTTTTATAAAGTGTCCAAAAAATAATAATTAACACTTAGGGTCCTTAGACTCTGACCTGAATAAAGCGGCCTAGTAATGCGCGAGCACTTCGGACTCAGATTTTCAGTAAGGTGGCGAAGTAATGCGCGAGTTCAATGGTCGTCAGGACTGATATAAATGCAAAAATAGCCGCGTAATACGCGAGATAAAAACAAAGTATGACCTAAATAAGGTGGCAAAGTAATGCGCGAGCTCCTCGGACTCTGACTTAAAATTATGTAGCCAAGTAATGCGCGAGTTCAATGGACGTCAGGACTGATATAAATGCAAAAATAGCCGCGTAATACGCGAGATCAAGCAAAGTCTGACCTAAATAAGGTGGCAAAGTAATACGCGAATTCTTAGTACAGAATTTTTATATATAAAGTGGCCAAGTAATGCGCGAGTTTAATGGACGTCAGGACTGATATGAATATAAAAATAGGCGCGTAATACGCGAGATCAAACGAAATCTGACCTAAATAAGGTGGCAAAGTAATGCGCGAATTCTTAGGGGTATAAGAATTTTTATAAAGTGGCCAAAAAATAATAATTAACGCGTAGGTTCGTTATACTCTGACCTGAATATAGCGGCCAAGTAATGCGCGAGCACTTCGGACTCTGATTTTCAGTAAGGTGGCCAAGTAATGCGCGAGTTCAATGGACGTCAGGACTGATATAAATGCAAAAATAGCCGCGTAATACGCGAGATCAAGCAAAGTCTGACCTAAATAAGGTGGCAAAGTAATACGCGAATTCTTAGTACAGAATTTTTATATATAAAGTGGCCAAGTAATGCGCGAGTTCAATGGACGTCAGGACTGATATAAATGCAAAAATAGCCGCGTAATACGCGAGATCAAGCAAAGTCTGACCTAAATAAGGTGGCAAAGTAATGCGCGAATTCTTAGTACAGGATTTTTATATAAAGTGGCCATGTAATGCGCGAGCTCTTCGGACTCTGGCTTAAAGTTTTTTGGCCAAGTAATGCGCGAGTTCAATGGACATCAGGACTGATATAAATGCAAAAATAGCCGCGTAATACGCGAAATCAAACAAAGTCTGACCTAAATAAGGTGGAAAAGTAATGCGCGAATTCTTAGTACAGGATCTTTATATAAAGCGGCCCAGTAATGCGCGAGCACTTCGGACTCTGATTTTCAGTAAGGTGGCTGAGTAATGCACGAGTTCAATGGACGTCAGGACTGATATAAATGCAAAAATAGCCGCGTAATACGTGAGATCATACGAAGTCTGACCTAAATAAGGTGGCAAAGTAATGCGCGAATTCTTAGTACAGGATTTTTATATAAAGTGGCCAAGTAATGCGCGAGCTCTTCGGACTCTGGCTTAAAGTTTTTTGGCCAAGTAATGCGCGAGTTCAATGGACGTCAGGACCGATATAAATGCAAAAATAGCCGAGTAATACGTGAGATCAAACGAAGTCTGACCTAAATAAGGTGGCAAAGTACTGAGCGAATTCTTAGTACAGAATTTTTATATAAAGGGGCCAAGTATTGCGCGAGCTCTTCGGACTCTGGCTTAAAATTATGTGGCCAAGTAATGCGCGAGTTCAATGGACGTCAGGACTGATATAAATGCAAAAATAGCCGCGTAATACGCGAGATCAAACGAAATCTGACCTAAAAAAGGTGGCAAAGTAATGCGCGAATTCTTAG
This sequence comes from Diplolepis rosae, assembly GCA_030998225.1. Classification (NCBI taxonomy): domain Eukaryota; kingdom Metazoa; phylum Arthropoda; class Insecta; order Hymenoptera; family Diplolepididae; genus Diplolepis; species Diplolepis rosae. The sequence continues at coordinate 2,387,867 of JAPYXD010000161.1, forward strand.
TACCGAATTTTTATATAAATTGGCCAAGTAATGCGCGAGCTCTTCGGACTCTGGCTTAAAATTATGTGGCCATGTAATGCGCGAGTTCACTGGACGTCAGGACTGATATAAATGCAAAAATAGCCGCGTAATACGCGAGATCAAACGAAATCTGACCTAAATAAGGTGGCAAAGTAATGCGCGAGCTCTTCGGACTCTGGCTTAACATTATGTGGCCAAGTAATGCGCGAGTTCAATGGACGTCATGACTGATATAAATGCACAAAAAGCCGCGTAAGACGCGAGATCAAACAAAGTCTGACCTAAATAAGGTGGCAAAGTAATGCGCGAATTCTTAGTACAGAATTTTCATATATAAAGTGGCCAAGTAATGCGCGAGTTTAATGAACGTCAGGACTGATATGAATACAAAAATAGGCGCGTAATACGCGAGATCAAACAAAGTCTGACCTAAATAAGGTGGCAAAGTACGGCGCGAGCTCTTCGGACTCAGGCTTAAAATTATGTCGCCAAGTAATGCGCGAGTTCAATGGACGTCAGGACTGATATAAATACAAAAATAGCCGCGTAATACGCGAGTTGAACGAAGTCTGATCTGATAAGAGTGGCCAAGTAATGCGCGAATTCTTAGGGTTATAAGAATTTTTATAAAGTGTCCAAAAAATAAGAATTAACACTTAGGGTCCTTAGACTCTGACCTGAATAAAGCGGCCAAGTAATGCGCGAGCACTTCGGACTCAGATTTTCAGTAAGGTGGCCAAGTAATGCGCGAGTTCAATGGTCGTCAGGACTGATATAAATGCAAAAATAGCCGCGTAATACGCGAGATCAAACAAAGTCTGACCTAAATAAGGTGGCAAAGTAATGCGCGAGCTCCTCGGACTCTGGCTTAAAATTATGTAGCCAAGTAATGCGCGAGTTCAATGGATGTCAGGACTGATATAAATGCCAAAATAGCCGCGTAATACGCGAGATCAAACAAAGTCTGACCTAAATAAGGTGGCAAAGTAATGCGCGAGCTCCTCGGACTCTGGCTTAAAATTATGTAGCCAAGTAATGCGCGAGTTCAATGGACGTCAGGACTGATATAAATACAAAAATAGCCGCGTAATACGCGAGTTGAACGAAGTCTGATCTGATAAGAGTGGCCAAGTAATCCGCGAATTCTTAGGGGTATAAGAATTTTTATAAAGTGTCCAAAAAATAATAATTAACACTTAGGGTCCTTAGACTCTGACCTGAATAAAGCGGCCTAGTAATGCGCGAGCACTTCGGACTCAGATTTTCAGTAAGGTGGCCAAGTAATGCGCGAGTTCAATGGTCGTCAGGACTGATATAAATGCAAAAATAGCCGCGTAATACGCGAGATCAAACAAAGTCTGACCTAAATAAGGTGGCAAAGTAATGCGCGAGCTCCTCGGACTCTGGCTTAAAATTATGTAGCCAAGTAATGCGCGAGTTCAATGGACGTCAGGACTGATATAAATGCAAAAATAGCCGCGTAATACGCGAGATCAAGCAAAGTCTGACCTAAATAATGTGGCAAAGTAATGCGCGAATTCTTGGTACAGGATTTTTATATAAAGTGGCCAAGTAATGCGCGAGCTCTTCGGACTCTGGCTTAAAGTTATTTGGCCAAGTAATGCGCGAGTTCAATGGACGTCAGGACCGATATAAATGCAAAAATAGCCGAGTAATACGTGAGATCAAACGAAGTCTGACCTAAATAAAGTGGCAAAGTACTGAGCGAATTCTTAGTACAGGATTTTTATATAAAGTGGCCAAGTATTGCGCGAGCTCTTCGGACTCTGGCTTAAAATTATGTGGCCAAGTAATGCGCGAGTTCAATGGACGTCAGGACTGATATAAATGCAAAAATAGCCGCGTAATACGCGAGATCAAACGAAATCTGTCCTAAAAAAGGTGGCAAAGTAATGCGCGAATTCTTAGTACCGTATTTTTATATAAAGTGGCCAAGTAATGCGCGAGCTCTTCGGACTCTGGCTTAAAATTATGTGGCCAAGTAATGCGCGAGTTCAATGGACGTCAGGACTGATATAAATGCAAAAATAGCAGCGTAATACGCGAGATCAACCGAAGTCTGACCTAAATAAGGTGGCAAAGTAATGCGCGAATTCTTAGTACAGAATTTTTATATATAAAGTGGCCAAGTAATGCGCGAGTTTAATGGACGTCAGGACTGATATGAATACAAAACTAGGCGCGTAATACGCGAAATCAAACGAAATCTGACCTAAATAAGGTGGCAAATTAATGCGCGAATTCTTAGGGGTATAAGAATTTTTATAAAGTGGCCAAAAAATAATAATTAACGCGTAGGCTCGTTATACGCTGACCTGAATAAAGCGGCCAATTATTGCGCGAGCGCTTCGGGCGCAGATTTTCAGTAAGGTGGCCAAGTAATGCGCGAGTTCAATGGACGTCAGGACTGATATAAATGCAAAAATAGCCGCGCAATACGCGAGATCAAACAAAGTCTGACCTAAATAAGGTGGCAAAGAAGTGCGCGAGCTCTTCGGACTCTGGCTTAAAATTATGTGGCCAAGTAATGCGCGAGTTCAATGGACGTCAGGACTGATATAAATACAAAAATAGCCGCGTAATTCGCGAGTTGAACGAAGTCTGATCTGATAAGAGTGGCCAAGTAATGCGCGAATTCTTAGGGGTATAAGAATTTTTATAAAGTGGCCAAAAAATAATAATTAACACTTAGGGTCCTTAGACTCTGACCTGAATAAAGCGGCCAAGTAATGCGCGAGCACTTCGGACTCAGATATTCAGTAAGGTGGCCAAGTAATGCGCGAGTTCAATGGACGTTAGGACTGATATAAATGCAAAAATAGCCGCGTAATACGCGAGATCAAACAAAGTCTGACCTAAATAAGGTGGCAAAGAAGTGCGCGAGCTCTTCGGACTCTGGCTTAAAATTATGTGGCCAAGTAATGCGCGAGTTCAATGGACGTCAGGACTGATATAAATACAAAAATAGCCGCGTAATACGCGAGTTGAACGAAGTCTGATCTGATAAGAGTGGCCAAGTAATGCGCGAATTCTTAGGGGTACAAGAATTTTTATAAAGTGGCCAAAAAATAATAATTAACGCGTAGGCTAGTTATACTCTGACCTGAATAAAGGGGCCAAGTAATGCGCGAGCACTTCGGACTCTGATTTTCAGTAAGGTGGCCAAGTAATGCGCGAGCTCTTCGGACTCTGGCTTAAAATTATGTGGCCAAGTAATGCGCGAGCTCTTCGGACTCTGGCTTACAATTATGTGGCCAAGTAATGCGCGAGTTCAATGGACGTCAGGACTGATATAAATGCACAACAAGCCGCGTAATACGCGAGATCAAACAAAGTCTGACCTAAATAAGGTGGCATAGTAATGCGCGAGCTCTTCGGACTCAGGATTAAAATTATGTGGCCAAGTAATGCGCGAGTTCAATGGACGTCAGTACTGATATAAATGCAAAAATAGCCGCGTAATACGCGAGTTGAACGAAGTCTGATCTGATAAGAGTGGCCAAGTAATGCGCGAATTCTTAGGGGTATAAGAATTTTTATAAAGTGGCCAAAAAATAATAATTAACGCGTAGGCTAGTTATACTCTGACCTGAATAAAGCGGCCAAGTAATGCTCGAGCACTTCGGACTCTGATTTTCATTAAGGTGGCCAAGTAATGCGCGAGTTCTATGGACGTTAGGACTGATATAAATGCAAAATTAGCAGCGTAATACGCGAGATCAGACGAAATCTGACCTAAATAAGGTGTAAAAGTAATGCGCGAATTCTTAGTACAGAATTTTTATATAAAGTGGCCAAGTAATGCGCGAGCTCTTCGGACTCTGGCTTAAAATTATGTGGCCGAGTAATGCGCGAGCTCTTCGGACTCTGGCTTAACATTATGTGGCCAAGTAATGCGCGAGTTCAATGGACGTCAGGACTGATATAAATGCACAAAAAGCCGCGTAATACGCGAGATCAAACAAAGTCTGACCTAAATAAGGTGGCACAGTAATGCGCGAGCTCTTCGGACTCTGGTTTAAAATTATGTGGCCAAGTAATGCGCGAGTTCAATGGACGTCTGGACTGATACAAATGCACAAAGAGCCGCGTAATACGCGAGATCAAACAAACTCTGACCTAAATAAGGTGGCAAAGTAATGCTCGAATTCTTAGTACAGAATTTTTATATATAAAGTGGCCAAGTAATGCGCGAGTTTAATGGACGTCAGGACTGATATGAATACAAAAATAGGGGCGTAATACGCGAGTTGAACGCAGTCTGACCTGAAAAGAGTGGCCAAGTAATGCGCGAATTCTTAGGGGTATAAGAATTTTTATAAAGTGGCCAAAAAATAATAATTAACAGTGACGGTCCTTAGACTCTGAACAGAAACCAGCGGCAACGTAATGCGCGAGCACTGCGGACTCAGATATTCAGTAAGGTGGACAAGTAATGCGCGAGTTCAATGGACGTCAGGACTGATATAAATGCAAAAATAGACGCGTAATACGCGAGATCAAACAAAGTCTGACCTAAATAAGGTGGCAAAGAAGTGCGCGAGCTCTTCGGACTCTGGCTTAAAATTATGTGGCCAAGTAATGCGCGAGTTCAATGGACGTCAGGACTGATATAAATGCACAAAAAGCCGCGTAATACGCGAGATCAAACTAAGTCTGACCTAAATAAGGTGGCAAAGTAATGCGCGAATTCTTAGTACAGAATTTTTATATAAAGTGGCCAAGTAATGCGCGAGCTCTTCGGACTCTGGCTTAAAATTATGTGGCCAAGTAATGCGCGAGCACTTTGGACTCTGGCTTAACATTATGTGGCCAAGTAATGCGCGAGTTCAATGGACGTCAGGACTGATATAAATGCAAAAATAGCCGCGTAATACGCGAGATCAGACGAAATCTGACCTAAATAAGGTGGAAAAGTAATGCGCGAATTCTTAGTACAGAATTTTTATATAAAGTGGCCAAGTAATGCGCGAGCACTTCGGACTCTGCGTCTGCGTAAGGTGGCCAAGTTATGCGCGAGTTCAATGGACGTCAGGACTGATATAAATGCAAAAATAGCCGCGTAATACGCGAGATCAGACGAAATCTGACCTAAATAAGGTGGAAAAGTAATGCGCGATTTCTTAGTACAGAATTTTTATATAAAGTGGCCAAGTAATGCGCGAGCTCTTATGACTCTGGCTTAAAATTATGTGGCCAAGTAATGCGCGAGCACTTTGGACTCTGGCTTAAAATTATGTGGCCAAGTAATGCGCGAGTTCAATGGACGTCAGGACTGATATAAATGCAAAAATAGCCGCGTAATACGCGAGATCAAACGAAGTCTGACCTAAATAAGGTGGCCAAGTAATGCGCGAGCCCCTCGGACTCTGGCTTAAAATTATGTGGCCAAGTAATGCGCGAGTTAAATGGACGTCAGGACTGATATAAATTCAAAAATAATCGCGGAATATGCGAGATCAAACGAAGACTGACCTAAATAATGTGGCCACGTAATGCGCGAATTCTTAGTACAGGATTTTTTATATAAAGTGGCCATGTAATGCGCGAGCTCTTCGGACTCTGGCTTAAAGTTTTTTGGCCAAGTAATGCGCGAGTTCAATGGACTTCAGGACTGATATAAATGCAAAAATATACGCGTAATACGCGAGATCAAACAAAGTCTGTCCTAAATAAGGTGGCAAAGTAATGCGCGAATTCTTAGTACAGAATTTTTATATAAAGTGGCCAAGTATTGCGCGAGTTCAATGGACGTCAGGACTGATATAAATGTAAAAATAGCCGCGTAATACGTGAGATCAAACGAAGTCTGACCTAAATAAGGTGGCAAAGTAATGCGCGAATTCTTAGTACAGGATTTTTATATAAAGTGGCCAAGTAATGCGCGAGCTCTTCGGACTCTGGCTTAAAGTTTTTTGGCCAAGTAATGCGCGAGTTCAATGGACGTCAGGACCGATATAAAATGCAAAAATAGCCGAGTAATACGCGAGATCAAACGAAGTCTGACCTAAATAAGGTGGCAAAGTAATGCGCGAATTCTTAGTACAGAATTTTTATATAAAGTGGCCAAGTATTGCGCGAGTTCAATGGACGTCAGGACTGATATAAATGCAAAAATAGCCGCGTAATACGTGAGATCAAACGAAGTCTGACCTAAATAAGGTGGCAAAGTAATGTGCGAATTCTTAGTACAGGATTTTTATATAAAGTGGCCAAGTAATGCGCGAGCTCTTCGGACTCTGGCTTTAAGTTTTTTGGCCAAGTAATGCGCGAGTTCAATGGACGTCAGGACCGATATAAATGCAAAAATAGCCGAGTAATACGCGAGATCAAACAAAGTCTGACCTAAATAAGGTGGCAAAGTAATGAGCGAATTCTTAGTACAGAATTTTTATATAAAGTGGCCAAGTAATGCGCGAGCTCTTCGGACTCTGGCTTAAAATTATGTGGCCAAGTAATGCGCGAGTTCAATGGACGTCAGGACTGATATAAATGCAAAAATAGCCGCGTAATACGCGAGATCAAACGAAATCTGACCTAAATAAGGTGGCAAAGTAAAGCGCGAGCTCTTCGGACTCTGGCTTAACATTATGTGGCCAAGTAATGCGCGAGTTCAATGGACGTCATGACTGATATAAATGCACAAAAAGCCGCGTAAGACGCGAGATCAAACGAAATCTGACCTAAATAAGGTGGCAAAGTATTGAGCGAATTCTTAGTACAGAATTTTTATATAAAGTGGCCAAGTAATGCGCGAGCTCTTCGGACTCTGGCTTAAAATTATGTGGCCAAGTAATGCGCGAGTTCAATGGACGTCAGGACTGATATAAATGCAAAAATAGCAGCGTAATACGCGAGATCAAACGAAATCTGACCTAAATAAGGTGGCAAAGTAATGCGCGAGCACTTCGGACTCTGTTTTAAAATAATGTGGCCAAGTAATGCGCGAGTTCAATGGACGTCAGGACTGATATAAATGCAAAAATAGCCGCGTAATAGGAGAGATCAAACGAAATCTGACCTAAAAAAGGTGGCAAAGTAATGCGCGAATTCTTAGTACCGAATTTTTTTATAAAGTGGCCAAGTAATGCGCGAGCTCTTCGGACTCTGGCTTAAAATTATGTGGCCAAGTAATGCGCGAGTTCAATGGACGTCAGGACTGATATAAATGCAAAAATAGCCGCGTAATAGGTGAGATGAAACAAAGTCTGACCTAAATAAGGTGGCAAAGTAATGCGCGAGCTCTTCGGACTCAGGCTTAATATTATGTGGCCAAGTAATGCGCGAGTTCAATGGACGTCATGACTGATATAAATGCACAAAAAGCCGCGTAAGACGCGAGATCAAACAAAGTCTGACCTAAATAAGGTGGCAAAGTAATGCGCGAATTCTTAGTACAGAATTTTCATATATAAATTGGCCAAGTAATGCGCGAGTTTAATGAACGTCAGGACTGATATGAATACAAAAATAGGCGCGTAATACGCGAGATCAAACAATGTCTGACCTAAATAAGGTGGCAAAGTACTGCGCGAGCTCTTCGGACTCTGGCTTAAAATTATGTCGCCAAGTAATGCGCGAGTTCAATGGACGTCAGGACTGATATAAATACAAAAATAGCCGCGTAATACGCGAGTTGAACGAAGTCTGATCTGATAAGAGTGGCCAAGTAATGCGCGAATTCTTAGGGATATAAGAATTTTTATAAAGTGTCCAAAAAATAATAATTAACACTTAGGGTCCTTAGACTCTGACCTGAATAAAGCGGCCTAGTAATGCGCGAGCACTTCGGACTCAGATTTTCAGTAAGGTGGCCAAGTAATGCGCGAGTTCAATGGTCGTCAGGACTGATATAAATGCAAAAATAGCCGCGTAATACGCGAGATCAAACAAAGTCTGACCTAAATAAGGTGGCAAAGTAATGCGCGAGCTCCTCGGACTCTGGCTTAAAATTATGTAGCCAAGTAATGCGCGAGTTCAATGGACGTCAGGACTGATATAAATGCAAAAATAGCCGCGTAATACGCGAGATCAAGCAAAGTCTGACCTAAATAAGGTGGCAAAGTAATGCGCGAATTCTTAGTACAGGATTTTTATATAAAATGGCCAAGGAATGCGCGAGCTTTTCGGACTCTGGCTTAAAGTTTTTTGGCCAAGTAATGCGCGAGTTCAATGGACGTCAGGACCGATATAAATGCAAAAATAGCCGAGTGATACGTGAGATCAAACGAAGTCTGACCTAAAAAAGGTGGCAAAGTAATGCGCGAATTCTTAGTACCGAATTTTTATATAAATTGGCCAAGTAATGCGCGAGCTCTTCGGACTCTGGCTTAAAATTATGTGGCCAAGTAATGCGCGAGTTCAATGGACGTCAGGACTGATATAAATGCAAAAATAGCCGCGTAATACGCGAGATCAAGCAAAGTCTGACCTAAATAAGGTGGCAAAGTAATGCGCCAATTCTTAGTACAGAATTTTTATATATAAAGTGGCCAAGTAATGCGCGAGTTTAATGGACGTCAGGACTGATATGAATACAAAACTAGGCGCGTAATACGCGAGATCAAACGAAATCTGACCTAAATAAGGTGGCAAATTAATGCGCGAATTCTTAGGGGGTATAAGAATTTTTATAAAGTGGCCAAAAAATAATAATTAACGCGTAGGCTCGTTATACTCTGACCTGAATAACGCGGCCAAGTAATGCGCGAGCACTTCGGACTCAGATTTTCAGTAAGGTGGCCATGTAATGCGCGAGTTCAATGGACGTCAGGACTGATATAAATGCAAAAATAGCCGCGCAATACGCGAGATCAAACAAAGTCTGACCTAAATAAGGTGGCACAGTAATGCGCGAGCTCTTCGGACTCTGGCTTAACATTATGTGGCCAAGTAATGCGCGAGTTCAATGGACGTCAGGACTGATACAAATGCACAAAAAGCCGCGTAATACGCGAGATCAAACAAAGTCTGACCTAAATAAGGTGGCAAAGTAATGCGCGAATTCTTAGTACAGAATTTTTATATATAAAGTGGCCAAGTAATGCGCGAGTTTAATGGACGTCAGGACTGATATGAATACAAAAATAGGGGCGTAATACGCGAGTTGAACGCAGTCTGACCTGAAAAGAGTGGCCAAGTAATGCGCGAATTCTTAGGGGTATAAGAATTTTTATAAAGTGGCCAAAAAATAATAATTAACACTTAGGGTCCTTAGACTCTGACCTGAATAAAGCGGCCAAGTAATGCGCGAGCACTTCGGAACAGATATTCAGTAAGATGGCCAAGTAATGCGCGAGTTCAATGGACGTCAGGACTGATATAAATGCAAAAATAGCCGCGTAATACGCGAGATCAAACAAAGTCTGACCTAAATAAGGTGGCAAAGTACTGCGCGAGCTCTTCGGACTCTGGCTTAAAATTATGTCGCCAAGTAATGCGCGAGTTCAATGGACGTCAGGACCGATATAAATACAAAAATAGCCGCGTAATACGCGAGTTGAACGAAGTCTGATCTGATAAGAGTGGCCAAGTAATGCGCGAATTCTTAGGGGTATAAGAATTTTTATAAAGTGGCCAAAAAATAATAATTAACGCGTAGGCTAGTTATACTCTGACCTGAATAAAGCGGCCAAGTAATGCGCGAGCACTTCGGACTCTGATTTTCAGTAAGGTGGCCAAGTAATGCGCGAGTTCATTGGATGTCAGGACTGATATAAATGCAAAAATAGCCGCGTAATACGCGAGATCAAACAAAGTCTGACCTAAATAAGGTGGCAAAGTAATGCGCGAGCTCCTCGGACTCTGGCTTAAAATTATGTGGCCAAGTAATGCGCGAGTTCAATGGACGTCAGGACTGATATAAATGCAAAAATAGCCGCGTAATACGCGAGATCAAGCAAAGTCTGACCTAAATAAGGTGGCAAAGTAATGCGCGAATTCTTAGTACAGAATTTTTATATATAAAGTGGCCAAGTAATGCGCGAGTTTAATGGACGTCAGGACTGATATGAATACAAAACTAGGCGCGTAATACGCGAGATCAAACGAAATCTGACCTAAATAAGGTGGCAAAGTAATGCGCGAATTCTTAGGGGTATAAGAATTTTTATAAAGTGGCCAAAAAATAGTAATTAACGCGTAGGCTCGTTATACTCTGACCTGAATAAAGCGGCCAAGTAATGCGCGAGCACTTCGGCCTCAGATTTTCAGTAAGGTGGCCAAGTAATGCTCGAGTTCAATGGACGTCAGGACTGATATAAATGCAAAAATAGCCGCGTAATACGCGAGATCAAACGAAATCTGACCTAAATAAGGTGGCAAAGTAATGCGCGAGCTCTTCGGACTCTGGCTTAACATTATGTGGCCAAGTAATGCGCGAGTTCAATGGACGTCATGACTGATATAAATGCACAAAAAGCCGCGTAATACGCGAGATCAAACAAAGTTTGACCTAAATAAGGTGGCAAAGTAATGCGCGAATTCTTAGTACAGAATTTTCATATATAAAGTGGCCAAGTAATGCGCGAGTTTAATGAACGCCAGGACTGATATGAATACAAAAATAGGCGCGTAATACGCGAGATCGAACAAAGTCTGACCTAAATAAGGTGGCAAAGTACTGCGCGAGCTCTTCGGACTCTGGCTTAAAATTATGTCGCCAAGTAATGCGCGAGTTCAATGGACGTCAGGACTGATATAAATACAAAAATAGCCGCGTAATACGCGAGTTGAACGAAGTCTGATCTGATAAGAGTGGCCAAGTAATGCGCGAATTCTTAGGGGTATAAGAATTTTTATAAAGTGTCCAAAAAATAATAATTAACACTTAGGGTCCTTAGACTCTGACCTGAATAAAGCGGCCAAGTAATGCGCGAGCACTTCGGACTCAGATTTTCAGTAAGGTGGCCAAGTAATGCGCGAGTTCAATGGTCGTCAGGACTGATATAAATGCAAAAATAGCCGCGTAATACGCGAGATCAAACAAAGTCTGACCTAAATAAGGTGGCAAAGTAATGCGCGAGCTCCTCGGACTCTGGCTTAAAATTATGTAGCCAAGTAATGCGCGAGTTCAATGGATGTCAGGACTGATATAAATGCCTAAATTGCCGCGTAATACGCGAGATCAAACAAAGTCTGACCTAAATAAGGTGGCAAAGTAATGCGCGAGCTCCTCGGACTCTGGCTTAAAATTATGTAGCCAAGTAATGCGCGAGTTCAATGGACGTCAGGACTGATATAAATACAAAAATAGCCGCGTAATACGCGAGTTGAACGAAGTCTGATCTGATAAGAGTGGCCAAGTAATGCGCGAATTCTTAGGGGTATAAGAATTTTTATAAAGTGTCCAAAAAATAATAATTAACACTTAGGGTCCTTAGACTCTGACCTGAATAAAGCGGCCTAGTAATGCGCGAGCACTTCGGACTCAGATTTTCAGTAAGGTGGCCAAGTAATGCGCGAGTTCAATGGTCGTCAGGACTGATATAAATGCAAAAATAGCCGCGTAATACGCGAGATCAAACAAAGTATGACCTAAATAAGGTGGCAAAGTAATGCGCGAGCTCCTCGGACTCTGGCTTAAAATTATGTAGCCAAGTAATGCGCGAGTTCAATGGACGTCAGGACTGATATAAATGCAAAAATAGCCGCGTAATACGCGAGATCAAATCAAATCTGACCTAACTAAGGAGGCCAATTAATGCGCGAATTCTTAGGGGTACAAGAATTTTTATAAAGTGGCCAAAAAATAATAATTAACGCGTAGGCTAGTTATACTCTGACCTGAATAAAGGGGCCAAGTAATGCGCGAGCACTTCGGACTCTGATTTTCAGTAAGGTGGCCAAGTAATGCGCGAGCTCTTCGGACTCTGGCTTAAAATTATGTGGCCAAGTAATGCGCGAGCTCTTCGGACTCTGGCTTAACATTATGTGGCCAAGTAATGCGCGAGTTCAATGGACGTCAGGACTGATATAAATGCAAAACTAGCCGCGAAATACGCGAGATCAACTTAAGTCTGACCTAAATAAGCAGTAAAAGTTATGCGCGAATTCTTAGTACAGATTTATTAATTAACGTGGCCAAGTAATGCGCGAGCTCTTCGGACTCTGGCTTAAAATTATGTGGCCGAGTAATGCGCGAGCTCTTCGGACTCAGGCTTAACATTATGTGGCCAAGTAATGCGCGAGTTCAATGGACGTCAGGACTGATATAAATGCACAAAAAGCCGCGTAATACGCGAGATCAAACAAAGTCTGACCTAAATAAGGTGGCACAGTAATGCGCGAGCTCTTCGGACTCTGGTTTAAAATTATGTGGCCAAGTAATGCGCGAGTTCAATGGACGTCAGGACTGATACAAATGCACAAAAAGCTGCGTAATACGCGAGATCAAACAAAGTCTGACCTAAATAAGGTGGCAAAGTAATGCGCGAATTCTTAGGGGTATAATAATTTTTATAAAGTGGCCAAAAAATAATAATTAACGCGTAGGTTCGTTATACTCTAACCTGAATATAGCGGCCAAGTAATGCGCGAGCAATTCGGACTCTGATTTTCAGTAAGGTGGCCAAGTAATGCGCGAGTTCAATGGACGTCAGGACTGATATAAATGCAAAAATAGCCGCGTAATACGCGAGATCAAGCAAAGTCTGACCTAAATAAGGTGGCAAAGTAATACGCGAATTCTTAGTACAGAATTTTTATATATAAAGTGGCCAAGAAATGCGCGAGTTTAAATGACGTCAGGACTGATATGAATATAAAAATAGGCGCGTAATACGCGAGATCAAACGAAATCTGACCTAAATAAGGTGGCAAAGTAATGCGCGAATTCTTAGGGGTATAAGAATTTTTATAAAGTGGCCAAAAAATAATAATTAACGCGTAGGTTCGTTATACTCTAACCTGAATATAGCGGCCAAGTAATGCGCGAGCAATTCGGACTCTGATTTTCAGTAAGGTGGCCAAGTAATGCGCGAGTTCAATGGACGTCAGGACTGATATAAATGCAAAAATAGCCGCGTGATGCGTGAGATCAAACGAAATCTGACCTAAATAAGGTGGCAAAGTAATGCGCGAATTCTTAGTACAGAATTTTTATATATAATGTGGCCAAGTAATGCGCGAGTTCAATGGACGTCAGGACTGATATAAATGCAAAAATAGCCGCGTAATACGCGAGATCAAACGAAGTCTGACCTAAATAAGGTGGCAAAGTAATGCGCGAATTCTTAGTACAGGATTTTTATATAAAGTGGCCATCTGAAGCGCGACCTCTTCGGACTCTGGCTTAAAGTTTTTTGGCCAAGTAATGCGCGAGTTCAATGGACGTCAGGACTGATATAAATGCACAAAAAGCCGCGTAATACGCGAGATCAAACAAAGTCTGACCTAAATAAGGTGGAAAAGTAATGCGCGAATTCTTAGTACAGGATCTTTATATAAAGCGGCCAAGTAATGCGCGAGCTCTTCGGACTCTGGCTTAAAATTATGTGGCCAAGTAATGCGCGAGTTCAATGGACGTCAGGACTGATATAAATGCAAAAATAGCCGCGTAATACGCGAGATCAAACGAAATCTGACCTAAATAAGCTGGCAAAGTAATGCGCGAGCTCTTCGGACTCTGGCTTAAAATTATGTGGCCAAGTAATGCGCGAGTTCAATGGACGTCAGGACTGATATAAATGCAAAAATAGCCGCGTAATACGCGAGATCAAACGAAATCTGACCTAAAAAAGGTGGCAAAGTAATGCGCGAATTCTTAGTACCGAATTTTTATATAAATTGGCCAAGTACTGCGCGAGCTCTTCGGACTCTGTTTTATAATTATGTGGCCAAGTAATGCGCGAGTTCAATGGACGTCAGGACTGATATAAATGCAAAAATAGCCGCGTAATACGCGAGATCAAACGAAATCTGACCTAAATAAGGTGGCAAAGTAATGCGCGAGCTCTTCGGACTCTGGCTTAACATTATGTGGCCAAGTAATGCGCGAGTTCAATGGACGTCATGACTGATATAAATGCACAAAAAGCCGCGTAAGACGCGAGATCAAACAAAGTCTGACCTAAATAAGGTGGCAAAGTACTGCGCGAGCTCTTCGGACTCTGGCTTAAAATTATGTCGCCAAGTAATGCGCGAGTTCAATGGACGTCAGGACTGATATAAATACAAAAATAGCCGCGTAATACGCGAGTTGAACGAAGTCTGATATGAAAAGATTGGCCAAGTAATGCGCGAATTCTTAGTACAGAATTTTTATATATAAAGTGGCCAAGTAATGCGCGAGTTTAATGGACGTCAGGACTGATATAAATACAAAAATAGCCGCGTAATTCGCGAGTTGAACGAAGTCTGATCTGATAAGAGTGGCCAAGTAATGCGCGAATTCTTAGGGGTCTGTGAATTTTTATAAAGTGGCCAAAAAGTAATAATTAACACGTAGGGTCCTTAGACTCTGACGTGAATAAAGCGGCCAAGTAATGCGCGAGTGCAAAGGACGTTAGGACTGATATAAATGCAAAAATAGCAGCGTAATACGCGAGATCAAACAAAGTCTGACCTAAAAAAGGTGGCAAAGAAGTGCGCGAGCTCTTCGGACTCTGGCTTAAAATTATGTGGCCAAGTAATGCGCGAGTTCAATGGACGTCAGGACTGATATAAATACAAAAATAGCCGCGTAATACGCGAGTTGAACGAAGTCTGATCTGATAAGAGTGGCCAAGTAATGCGCGAATTCTTAGGGGTACAAGAATTTTTATAAAGTGGCCAAAAAATAATAATTAACGCGTAGGCTAGTTATACTCTGACCTGAATAAAGCGGCCAAGTAATGCGCGAGCACTTCGGACTCTGATTTTCAGTAAGGTGGCCAAGTAATGCGCGAGCTCTTCGGACTCTGGCATAAAATTATGTGGCCAAGTAATGCGCGAGCTCTTCGGACTCTGGCTTAACATTATGTGGCCAAGTAATGCGCGAGTTCAATGGATGTCAGGACTGATATAAATGCCTAAATTGCCGCGTAATACGCGAGATCAAACAAAGTCTGACCTAAATAAGGTGGCAAAGTAATGCGCGAGCTCCTCGGACTCTGGCTTAAAATTATGTAGCCAAGTAATGCGCGAGTTCAATGGACGTCAGGACTGATATAAATACAAAAATAGCCGCGTAATACGCGAGTTGAACAAAATCTGATCTGAAAAGAGTGGCCAAATAATGCGCGAATTCTTAGAGGTATAAGAATTTTTATAAAGTGTCCAAAAAATAATAATTAACACTTAGGGTCCTTAGACTCTGACCTGAAAAAAGCGGCCAAGTAATGCGCGAGCACTTCGGACTCTGAGTTTCAGTAAGGTGGCCAAGTAATGCGCGAGTTCAATGGTCGTCAGGACTGATATAAATGCAAAAATAGCAGCGTAATACGCGAGATCAAACAAAGTCTGACCTAAATAAGGTGGCAAAGTAATGCGCGAGCTCCTCGGACTCTGGCTTAAAATTATGTAGCCAAGTAATGCGCGAGTTCAATGGATGTCAGGACTGATATAAATGCCTAAATTGCCGCGTAATACGCGAGATCAAACAAAGTCTGACCTAAATAAGGTGGCAAAGTAATGCGCGAGCTCCTCGGACTCTGGCTTAAAATTATGTAGCCAAGTAATGCGCGAGTTCAATGGACGTCAGGACTGATATAAATACAAAAATAGCCGCGTAATACGCGAGTTGAACGAAGTCTGATCTGATAAGAGTGGCCAAGTAATGCGCGAATTCTTAGGGGTATAAGAATTTTTATAAAGTGTCCAAAAAATAATAATTAACACTTAGGGTCCTTAGACTCTGACCTGAATAAAGCGGCCAAGTAATGCGCGAGCACTTCGGACTCCGATTTTCAGTATAGTGTCGAAGTTTTGGGGTTTTTATATGGTCGTCAGTACTTTTATAAATGCAAAAATAGCAGCGTAATACGCGAGATCAAACAAAGTATGACCTAAATAAAGCGGCCAAGTAATGCGCGAGCTCTTCGGACTCTGATTTAAATTTAGGTGACCAAGTAATGCGCGAGTTCAATGGACGTCAGGACTGATATAAATGCAAAAATAGCCGCGTAATACGCGAGATCAAGCAAAGTCTGACCTAAATAAGGTGGCAAAGTAATACGCGAATTCTTAGTACAGAATTTTTATATATAAAGTGGCCAAGTAATGCGCGAGTTTAATGGTCGTCAGGACTGATATGAATATAAAAATAGGCGCGTAATACGCGAGATCAAACGAAATCTGACCTAAATAAGGTGGCAAAGTAATGCGCGAATTCTTAGGGGTATAAGAATTTTTATAAAGTGGCCAAAAAATAATAATTAACGCGTAGGTTCGTTATACTCTGACCTGAATATAGCGGCCAAGTAATGCGCGAGCACTTCGGACTCTGATTTTCAGTAAGGTGGCCAAGTATGCGCGAGTTCAATGGACGTCAGGACTGATATAAATGCAAAAATAGCCGCGTAATACGCGAGATCAAGCAAAGTCTGACCTAAATAAGGTGGCAAAGTAATACGCGAATTCTTAGTACAGAATTTTTATATATAAAGTGGCCAAGTAATGCGCGAGTTCAATGGACGTCAGGACCGATATAAATGCAAAAATAGCCGCGTAATACGCGAGATCAAGCAAAGTCTGACCTAAATAAGGTGGCAAAGTAATGCGCGAATTCTTAGTACAGGATTTTTATATAAAGTTGCCAAGTAATGCGCGAGCTCTTCGGACTCTGGCTTAAATTTTTTTGGCCAAGTAATGCGCGAGTTCAATGGACGTCAGGACTGATATAAATGCACAAAAAGCCGCGTAATACGCGAGATCAAACAAAGTCTGACCTAAATAAGGTGGAAAAGTAATGCGCGAATTCTTAGTACAGGATCTTTATATAAAGCGGCCAAGTAATGCGCGAGCACTTCGGACTCTGATTTTCAGTAAGGTGGCTGAGTAATGCGCGAGTTCAATGGACGTCAGGACTGATATAAATGCAAAAAAAGCCGCGTAATACGAGAGATCAAACCAACTCTGACCTACATAAGGTGGCAAATTAATGCGCGAATTCTTAGTACAGAATTTTTATATAAAGTGGCCAAGTAATGCGCGAGCTCTTCGGACTCTGGCTTAAAGTTTTTTGGCCAAGTAATGCGCGAGTTCAATGGACGTCAGGACCGATATAAATGCAAAAATAGCCGAGTAATACGTGAGATCAAACGAAGTCTGACCTAAATAAGGTGGCAAAGTACTGAGCGAATTCTTAGTACAGAATTTTTATATAAAGTGGCCAAGTATTGCGCGAGCTCTTCGGACTCTGGCTTAAAATTATGTGGCCAAGTAATGCGCGAGTTCAATGGACGTCAGGACTGATATAAATGCAAAAATAGCCGCGTAATACGCGAGATCAAACGAAATCTGACCTAAAAAAGGTGGCAAAGTAATGCGCGAATTCTTAGTACCGAATTTTTATATAAATTGGCCAAGTAATGCGCGAGCTCTTCGGACTCTGGCTTAAAATGATGTGGCCAAGTAATTCGCGAGTTCAATGGACGTCAGAACTGATATAAATGCAAAAATAGCCGCGTAATACGCGAGATCAAACGAAATCTGACCTAAATAAGGTGGTAAAGTAATGCGCGAGCTCTTCGGACTCTGGCTTAACATTATGTGGCCAAGTAATGCGCGAGTTCAATGGACGTCATGACTGATATAAATGCACAAAAAGCCGCGTAAGACGCGAGATCAAACAAAGTCTGACCTAAATAAGGTGGCAAAGTAATGCGCGAATTCTTAGTACAGAATTGTCATATATAAAGTGGCCAAGTAATGCGCGAGTTTAATGAACGTCAGGACTGATATGAATACAAAAATAGGCGCGTAATACGCGAGATCAAACAAAGTCTGACCTAAATAAGGTGGCAAAGTACTGCGCGAGCTCTTCGGACTCTGGCTTAAAATTATGTCGCCAAGTAATGCGCGAGTTCAATGGACGTCAGGACTGATATAAATACAAAAATAGCCGCGTAATACGCGAGTTGAACGAAGTCTGATCTGATAAGAGTGGCCAAGTAATGCGCGAATTCTTAGGGGTATAAGAATTTTTATAAAGTGTCCAAAAAATAAGAATTAACACTTAGGGTCCTTAGACTCTGACCTGAATAAAGTGGCCAAGTAATGCGCGAGCACTTCGGACTCAGATTTTCAGTAAGGTGGCCAAGTAATGCGCGAGTTCAATGGTCGTCAGGACTGATATAAATGCAAAAATAGCCGCGTAATACGCGAGATCAAACAAAGTCTGACCTAAATAAGGTGGCAAAGTAATGCGCGAGCTCCTCGGACTCTGGCTTAAAATTATGTAGCCAAGTAATGCGCGAGTTCAATGGATGTCAGGACTGATATAAATGCCAAAATAGCCGCGTAATACGCGAGATCAAACAAAGTCTGACCTAAATAAGGTGGCAAAGTAATGCGCGAGCTCCTCGGACTCTGGCTTAAAATTATGTAGCCAAGTAATGCGCGAGTTCAATGGACGTCAGGACTGATATAAATACAAAAATAGCCGCGTAATACGCGAGTTGAACGAAGTCTGAACTGATAAGAGTGGCCAAGTAATGCGCGAATTCTTAGGGGTATAAGAATTTTTATAAAGTGTCAAAAAAATCAGACTGCACACTTTGGGTCCTTAGACTCTTATCTCAATAAAGCGGCCAAGTAATGCGCGAGCACTTCGGACTCAGATTTTCAGTAAGGTGGCCAAGTAATGCGCGAGTTCAATGGTCGTCAGGACTGATATAAATGCAAAAATAGCCACGTAATACGCGAGATCAAACAAAGTCTGACCTAAATAAGGTGGCAAAGTAATGCGCGAGCTCCTCGGACTCTGGCTTAAAATTATGTAGCCAAGTAATGCTCGAGATCAATGGACGTCAGGACTGATATAAACGCAAAAATAGCCGCGTAATACGCGAGATCAAACAAAGTCTGACCTGAATAAAGCGGCCAAGTAATGCGCAAGCACTTCGGACTCAGATTTTCAGTAAGGTGGCCAAGTACTGCGCGAGTTCAATGGTCGTCAGGACCGATATAAATGCAAAAATAGCCGAGTAATACGTGAGATCAAACGAAGTCTGACCTAAATAAAGTGGCAAAGTACTGAGCGAATTCTTAGTACAGAATTTTTATATAAAGTGGCCAAGTATTGCGCGAGCTCTTCGGACTCTGGCTTAAAATTATGTGGCCAAGTAATGCGCGAGTTCAATGGACGTCAGGACTGATATAAATGCAAAAATAGCCGCGTAATACGCGAGATCAAACGAAATCTGACCTAAAAAAGGTGGCAAAGTAATGCGCGAATTCTTAGTACCGAATTTTTATATAAATTGGCCAAGTAATGCGCGAGCTCTTCGGACTCTGGCTTAAAATTATGTGGCCAAGTAATGCGCGAGTTCAATGGACGTCAGGACTGATATAAATGCAAAAATAGCCGCGTAATACGCGAGATCAAGCAAAGTCTGACCTAAATAAGGTGGCAAAGTAATGCGCCAATTCTTAGTACAGAATTTTTATATATAAAGTGGCCAAGTAATGCGCGAGTTTAATGGACGTCAGGACTGATATGAATACAAAACTAGGCGCGTAATACGCGAAATCAAACGAAATCTGACCTAAATAAGGTGGCAAATTAATGCGCGAATTCTTAGGGGTATAAGAATTTTTATAAAGTGGCCAAAAAATAATAATTAACGCGTAGGCTCGTTATACTCTGACCTGAATAAAGCGGCCAAGTAATGCGCGAGCACTTCGGACTCAGATTTTCAGTAAGGTGGCCAAGTAATGCGCGAGTTCAATGGACGTCAGGACTGATATAAATGCAAAAATAGCCGCGCAATACGCGAGATCAAACAAAGTCTGACCTAAATAAGGTGGCAAAGAAGTGCGCGAGCTCTTCGGACTCTGGCTTAAAATTATGTGGCCAAGTAATGCGCGAGTTCAATGGACGTCAGGACTGATATAAATACAAAAATAGCCGCGTAATTCGCGAGTTGAACGAAGTCTGATCTGATAAGAGTGGCCAAGTAATGCGCGAATTCTTAGGGGTATAAGAATTTTTATAAAGTGGCCAAAAAATAATAATTAACACTTAGGGTCCTTAGACTCTGACCTGAATAAAGCGGCCAAGTAATGCGCGAGCACTTCGGACTCAGATATTCAGTAAGGTGGCCAAGTAATGCGCGAGTTCAATGGACGTTAGGACTGATATAAATGCAAAAATAGCCGCGTAATACGCGAGATCAAACAAAGTCTGACCTAAATAAGGTGGCAAAGAAGTGCGCGAGCTCTTCGGACTCTGGCTTAAAATTATGTGGCCAAGTAATGCGCGAGTTCAATGGACGTCAGGACTGATATAAATACAAAAATAGCCGCGTAATACGCGAGTTGAACGAAGTCTGATCTGATAAGAGTGGCCAAGTAATGCGCGAATTCTTAGGGGTACAAGAATTTTTATAAAGTGGCCAAAAAATAATAATTAACGCGTAGGCTAGTTATACTCTGACCTGAATAAAGCGGCCAAGTAATGCGCGAGCACTTCGGACTCTGATTTTCAGTAAGGTGGCCAAGTAATGCGCGAGCTCTTCGGACTCATGCAAAAAATTATGTGGCCAAGTAATGCGCGAGCTCTTCGGACTCTGGCTTAACATTATGTGGCCAAGTAATGCGCGAGTTCAATGGACGTCAGGACTGATATAAATGCACAAAAAGCCGCGTAATACGCGAGATCAAACAAAGTCTGACCTAAATAAGGTGGCACAGTAATGCGCGAGCTCTTCGGACTCTGGTTTAAATTTATGTGGCCAAGTAATTCGCGAGTTCAATGGACGTCAGGACTGATATAAATACAAAAATAGCCGCGTAATACGCGAGTTGAACGAAGTCTGACCTGAAAAGAGTGGCCAAAGTAATGCGCGAATTCTTAGGGGTATAAGAATGTTTATAAAGTGGCCAAAAAATAATAATTAACGCGTAGGCTAGTTATACTCTGACCTGAATAAAGCGGCCAAGTAATGCGCGAGCACTTCGGACTCTGATTTTCAGTAAGGTGGCCAAGTAATGCGCGAGTTCAATGGACGTTAGGACTGATATAAATGCAAAACTAGCCGCGTAATACGCGAGATCAGACGAAATCTGACCTAAATAAGGTGTAAAAGTAATGCGCGAATTCTTAGTACAGAATTTTTATATAAAGTGGCCAAGTAATGCGCGAGATCTTCGGAGTCTGGCTTAAAATTATGTGTCCAAGTAATGCGCGAGCTCTTCGGACTCTGGCTTAACATTATGTGGCCAAGTAATGCGCGAGTTCAATGGACGTCAGGACTGATATAAATGCACAAAAAGCCGCGTAATACGCGAGATCAAACAAAGTCTGACCTAAATAAGGTGGCACAGTAATGCGCGAGCTCTTCGGACTCTGGTTTAAAATTATGTGGCCAAGTAATGCGCGAGTTCAATGGACGTCAGGACTGATATAAATACAAAAAGCCGCGTAATACGCGAGATCAAAGAAATTCTGACCTAAATAAGGTGGCAAAGTAATGCGCGAATTCTTAGTACAGAATTTTTATATATAAAGTGGCCAAGTAATGCGCGAGTTTAATGGACGTAAGGACTGATATAAATACAAAAATAGGCACGTAATACGCGAGTTGAACGCAGTCTGACCTGAAAAGAGTGGCCAAGTAATGCGCGAATTCTTAGGGGTATAAGAATTTTTATAAAGTGGCCAAAACATAATAATAATTAAAACTTAGGGTCCTTAGACTCTGACCTGAATAAAGCGGCCAAGTAATGCGCGAGCACTTCGGACTCAGATTTGCAGTAAGGTGGCCAAGTAATGCGCGAATTCGATGGACGTCAGGACTGATATAAATGCAAAAATAGACGCGTAATACGCGAGATCAAACAAAGTCTGACCTAAATAAGGTGGCAAAGAAGTGCGCGAGCTCTTCGGACTCTGGCTTAAAATTATGTGGCCAAGTAATGCGCGAGTTCAATGGACGTCAGGACTGATATAAATGCACAAAAAGCCGCGTAATACGCGAGATCAAACAAAGTCTGACCTAAATAAGGTGGCAAAGTAATGCGCGAATTCTTAGTACAGAATTTTTATATAAAGTGGCCAAGTAATGCGCGAGCTTTTCGGACTCTGGCTTAAAATTATGTGGCCAAGTCATGCGCGAGCTCTTCGGACTCTGGCTTAACATTATGGGGCCAAGTAATGCGCGTGTTCAATGGACGTCAGGACTGATATAAATGCAAAAATAGCCGCGTAATACGCGAGATCAAACGAAGTCTGACCTAAATAAGGTGGAAAAGTAATGCGCGAATTCTTAGTACAGAATTTTTATATAAAGTGGCCAAGTAATGCGCGAGCACTTCGGACTCTGATTTTCAGTAAGGTGGCCAAGTAATGCGCGAGTTCAATGGACGTCAGGACTGATATAAATGCAAAAATAGCCGCGTAATACGCGAGATCTGACGAAGTCTGACCTAAATAATGTGGAAAAGTAATGCGCGAATTCTTAGTACAGGATTGTTATATAAAGTGGCCAAGTAATGCGCGAGCTCTTCGGACTCTGGGTTAAAATGATGAGGCCAAGTAATGCGCGAGCTCTTCGGACACTGGCTTAACATTATGTGGCCAAGTAATGCGCGAGTTCAATGGACGTCAGGACTGATATAAATGCAAAAATAGCCGCGTAATACGCGAGATCAAACAAAGTCTGACCTAAATAAGGTGGCAAAGTAATGCGCGAATTCTTAGTACAGAATTTTTATATATAAAGTGGCCAAGTAATGCGCGAGTTTAATGGACGTCAGGACTGATATGAATACAAAAATAGGCTCGTGATACGCGAGATCAAACGAAATCTGACCTAAATAAGGTGGCAAAGTAATGCGCGAATTCTTAGGGGTATAAGAATTTTTATAAAGTGGCCAAAACACAATAAGTAACGCGTCGGCTCGTTATACTCTGACCTGAATAAAGCGGCCAAGTAAGGCGCGAGCACTTCGGACTCTGATGTTCAGTAAGGTGGCCAAGTAATGCGCGAGTTCAATGGACGTCAGGACTGATATAAATGCAAAAATAGCCGCGTAATACGCGAGATCAAACAAAGTCTGACCTAAATAAGGTGGAAAAGTAATGGGCGAATTCTTAGTACAGAATTTTTATATAAATTGGCCTAGTAATGCGCGAGCTCTTCGGACTCTGGCTTAAAATTATGTGGCCAAGTAATGCGCGAGTTCAATGGGGGTCAGGACTGATATAAATGCAAAAATAGCCGCGTAATACGCGAGATCAAACGAAATCTGACCTAAATAAGGTGGCAAAGTAATGCGCGAGCTCTTCGGACTCTGGCTTAACATTATGTGGCCAAGTAATGCGCGAGTTCAATGGACGTCATGACTGATATAAATGCACAAAAAGCCGCGTAAGACGCGAGATCAAACAAAGTCTGACCTAAATAAGGTGGCAAAGTAATGCGCGAATTCTTAGTACAGAATTGTCATATATAAAGTGGCCAAGTAATGCGCGAGTTTAATGAACGTCAGGACTGATATGAATACAAAAATAGGCGCGTAATACGCGAGATCAAACAAAGTCTGACCTAAATAAGGTGGCAAAGTACTGCGCGAGCTCTTCGGACTCTGGCTTAAAATTATGTCGCCAAGTAATGCGCGAGTTCAATGGACGTCAGGACTGATATAAATACAAAAATAGCCGCGTAATACGCGAGTTGAACGAAGTCTGATCTGATAAGAGTGGCCAAGTAATGCGCGAATTCTTAGGGGTATAAGAATTTTTATAAAGTGTCCAAAAAATAAGAATTAACACTTAGGGTCCTTAGACTCTGACCTGAATAAAGCGGCCAAGTAATGCGCGAGCACTTCGGACTCAGATTTTCAGTAAGGTGGCCAAGTAATGCGCGAGTTCAATGGTCGTCAGGACTGATATAAATGCAAAAATAGCCACGTAATACGCGAGATCAAACAAAGTCTGACCTAAATAAGGTGGCAAAGTAATGCGCGAGCTCCTCGGACTCTGGCTTAAAATTATGTAGCCAAGTAATGCTCGAGTTCAATGGATGTCAGGACTGATATAAATGCCAAAATAGCCGCGTAATACGCGAGATCAAACAAAGTCTGACCTAAATAAGGTGGCAAAGTAATGCGCGAGCTCCTCGGACTCTGGCTTAAAATTATGTAGCCAAGTAATGCGCGAGTTCAATGGACGTCAGGACTGATATAAATACAAAAATAGCCGCGTAATACGCGAGTTGAACGAAGTCTGATCTGATAAGAGTGGCCAAGTAATCCGCGAATTCTTAGGGGTATAAGAATTTTTATAAAGTGTCCAAAAAATAATAATTAACACTTAGGGTCCTTAGACTCTGACCTGAATAAAGCGGCCTAGTAATGCGCGAGCACTTCGGACTCAGATTTTCAGTAAGGTGGCCAAGTAATGCGCGAGTTCAATGGTCGTCAGGACCGATATAAATGCAAAAATAGCCGAGTAATACGTGAGATCAAACGAAGTCTGACCTAAATAAAGTGGCAAAGTACTGAGCGAATTCTTAGTACAGAATTTTTATATAAAGTGGCCAAGTATTGCGCGAGCTCTTCGGACTCTGGCTTAAAATTATGTGGCCAAGTAATGCGCGAGTTCAATGGACGTCAGGACTGATATAAATGCAAAAATAGCCGCGTAATACGCGAGATCAAACGAAATCTGACCTAAAAAAGGTGGCAAAGTAATGCGCGAATTCTTAGTACCGAATTTTTATATAAATTGGCCAAGTAATGCGCGAGCTCTTCGGACTCTGGCTTAAAATTATGTGGCCAAGTAATGCGCGAGTTCAATGGACGTCAGGACTGATATAAATGCAAAAATAGCCGCGTAATACGCGAGATCAAGCAAAGTCTGACCTAAATAAGGTGGCAAAGTAATGCGCCAATTCTTAGTACAGAATTTTTATATATAAAGTGGCCAAGTAATGCGCGAGTTTAATGGACGTCAGGACTGATATGAATACAAAACTAGGCGCGTAATACGCGAAATCAAACGAAATCTGACCTAAATAAGGTGGCAAATTAATGCGCGAATTCTTAGGGGTATAAGAATTTTTATAAAGTGGCCAAAAAATAATAATTAACGCGTAGGCTCGTTATACTCTGACCTGAATAAAGCGGCCAAGTAATGCGCGAGCACTTCGGACTCAGATTTTCAGTAAGGTGGCCAAGTAATGCGCGAGTTCAATGGACGTCAGGACTGATATAAATGCAAAAATAGCCGCGCAATACGCGAGATCAAACAAAGTCTGACCTAAATAAGGTGGCAAAGAAGTGCGCGAGCTCTTCGGAATCTGGCTTAAAATTATGTGGCCAAGTAATGCGCGAGTTCAATGGACGTCAGGACTGATATAAATACAAAAATAGCCGCGTAATTCGCGAGTTGAACGAAGTCTGATCTGATAAGAGTGGCCAAGTAATGCGCGAATTCTTAGGGGTATAAGAATTTTTATAAAGTGGCCAAAAAATAATAATTAACACTTAGGGTCCTTAGACTCTGACCTGAATAAAGCGGCCAAGTAATGCGCGAGCACTTCGGACTCAGATTTTCAGTAAGGTGGCCAAGTAATGCGCGAGTTCAATGGACGTTAGGACTGATATAAATGCAAAAATAGCCGCGTAATACGCGAGATCAAACAAAGTCTGACCTAAATAAGGTGGCAAAGAAGTGCGCGAGCTCTTCGGACTCTGGCTTAAAATTATGTGGCCAATTAATGCGCGAGTTCAATGGACGTCAGGACTGATATAAATACAAAAATAGCCGCGTAATACGCGAGTTGAACGTAGTCTGATCTGATAAGAGTGGCCAAGTAATGCGCGAATTCTTAGGGGTACAAGAATTTTTATAAAGTGGCCAAAAATAATAATTAACGCGTAGGCTCGTTATACTCTGACCTGAATAAAGCGGCCAAGTAATGCGCGAGCACTTCGGACTCTGATTTTCAGTAAGGTGGCCAAGTAATGCGCGAGCTCTTCGGACTCTGGCATAAAATTATGTGGCCAAGTAATGCGCGAGCTCTTCGGACTCTGGCTTAACATTATGTGGCCAAGTAATGCGCGAGTTCAATGGACGTCAGGACTGATATAAATGCACAAAAAGCCGCGTAATACGCGAGATCAAACAAAGTCTGACCTAAATAAGGTGGCACAGTAATGCGCGAGCTCTTCGGACTCTGGTTTAAAATTATGTGGCCAAGTAATGCGCGAGTTCAATGGACGTCAGGACTGATATAAATACAAAAATAGCCGCGTAATACGCGAGTTGAACGAAGTCTGATCTGATAAGAGTGGCCAAGTAATGCGCGAATTCTTAGGGGTATAAGAATTTTTATAAAGTGGCCAAAAAATAATAATTAACGCGTAGGCTAGTTATACTCTGACCTGAATAAAGCGGCCAAGTAATGCGCGAGCACTTCGGACTCTGATTTTCAGTAAGGTGGCCAAGTAATGCGCGAGTGCAATGGACGTTAGGACTGATATAAATGCAAAACTAGCCGCGTAATACGCGAGATCAGACGAAATCTGACCTAAATAAGGTGTAAAAGTAATGCGCGAATTCTTAGTACAGAATTTTTATATAAAGTGGCCAAGTAATGCGCGAGCTCTTCGGACTCTTACTAAAAATTATGTGTCCAAGTAATGCGCGAGCTCTTCGGACTCTGGCTTAACATTATGTGGCCAAGTAATGCGCGAGTTCAATGGACGTCAGGACTGATATAAATGCACAAAAAGCCGCGTAATACGCGAGATCAAACAAAGTCTGACCTAAATAAGGTGGCACAGTAATGCGCGAGCTCTTCGGACTCTGGTTTAAAATTATGTGGCCAAGTAATGCGCGAGTTCAATGGACGTCAGGACTGATACAAATGCACAAAAAGCCGCGTAATACGCGAGATCAAACAAAGTCTGACCTAAATAAGGTGGCAAAGTAATGCGCGAATTCTTAGTACAGAATTTTTATATATAAAGTGGCCAAGTAATGCGCGAGTTTAATGGACGTCAGGACTGATATGAATACAAAAATAGGTGCGTAATACGCGAGTTGAACGCAGTCTGACCTGAAAAGAGTGGCCAAGTAATGCGCGAATTCTTAGGGGTATAAGAATTTTTATAAAGTGGCCAAAAAATAATAATTAACACTTAGGGACCTTAGACTCTGACCTGAATAAAGCGGCCAAGTAATGCGCGAGAACTTAGGACTATAATAATCATTAAGGTTCACAAGTAATGCGCGAGTTCAGTTGAAGTCAGGACTGTTATAAATGCAAAAATAGACGCGTAATACGCGAGATCAAACAAAGTCTGACCTAAATAAGGTGGCAAAGTACTGCGCGAGCTCTTCGGACTCTGGCTTAAAATTATGTGGCCAAGTAATGCGCGAGTTCAATGGACGTCAGGACTGATATAAATGCACAAAAAGCCGCGTAATACGCGAGATCAAACAAAGTCTGACCTAAATAAGGTGGCAAAGTAATGCGCGAATTCTTAGTACAGAATTTTTATATAAAGTGGCCAAGTAATGCGCGAGCTCTTCGGACTCTGGCTTTAAGTTATGTGGCCAAGTCATGCGCGAGCTCTTCGGACTCTGGCTTAACATTATGTGGCCAAGTAATGCGCGAGTTCAATGGACGTCAGGACTGATATAAATGCAAAAGTAGCCGCGTAATACGCGAGATCAGACGAAATCTGACCTAAATAAGGTGGCAAAGTAATGCGCGAATTCTTAGTACAGAATTTTTATATAAAGTGGCCAAGTAATGCGCGAGCACTTCGGACTCTGATTTTCAGTAAGGTGGCCAAGTAACGCGCGAGTTCAATGGACGTCAGGACTGATATAAATGCAAAAATAGCCGCGTAATACGCGAGATCAAACGAAATCTGTCCTAAATAAGGTGGAAAAGTAATGCGCGAATTCTTAGTACAGAATTTTTATATAAAGTGGCCAAGTGATGCGCGAGCTCTTCGGACTCTGGCTTAAAATGATGTGGCCAAGTAATGCGCGAGCTCTTCGGACTCTGGCTTAAAATTATGTGGCCAAGTAATGCGCGAGTTCAATGCAAGTCAGGACTGATATAAATGCAAAAATAGCCGCGTAATACGCGAGATAAAACAAAGTCTGACCTAAATAAGGTGGCAAAGTAATGGGCGAATTCTTAGTACAGGATTTTTATATAAAGTGTCCAAGTAATGCGCGAGTTCAATGGACGTCAGGACTGATATAAATACAAAAATAGGCGCGTAATACGCGAGATCAAACGAAATCTGACCTAAATAAGGTGGCAAAGTAATGCGCGAATTCTTAGGGGTATAAGAATTTTTATAAAGTGGCCAAAAAATAATATTTAACGCGTAGGCTCGTTATACTCTGACCTGAATAAAGCGGCCAAGTAATGCGCGAGCACTTCGGACTCTGATTTTCAGTAAGGTGGCCAAGTAATGCGCGAGTTCAATGGACGTCAGGACTGATATAAATGCAAAAATAGCCGCGTAATACGCGAGATCAAACAAAGTCTGACCTAAATAAGGTGGAAAAGTAATGCGCGAATTCTTAGTACAGAATTTTTATATAAAGGGGCCAATGAATGCGCGAGCTATTCGGTCTCTGTCTTAAAATTATGTGGCCAAGTAATGCGCGAGTTCAATTGAGGTCAGGACTGATATAAATGCAAAATTAGCCGCGTAATACGCGAAATCAAACGAAATCTGACCTAAAAAAGGTGGCAAAGTAATGCGCGAATTCTTAGTACAGAATTTTTATATAAAGTGGCCAAGTAATGCGCGAGCTCTTCGGACTCTGGCTTAAAATTATGTGGCCAAGTAATGCGCGAGTTCAATGGACGTCAGGACTGATATAAATGCAAAAATAGCCGCGTAATACGCGAGATCAAACGAAATCTGACCTAAATAAGGTGGCAAAGTAATGCGCGAATTCTTAGTACAGAATTTTTATATCTAAAGTTGCCAAGTAATGCGCGAGTTCAATGGACGTCAGGACGGTTATAAATAAAAAAAAAGGCGCGTAATACGCGAGATCAAACGAAATCTGACCTAAATAAGGTGGCAAAGTAATGCTCGAATTCTTAGGGGTATAAGAATTTTTATAAAGTGGCCAAAAAATAATAATTAACGCGTAGGCTCGTTATACTCTGACCTGAATAAAGCGGCCAAGTAATGCTCGAGCACTTCGGACTCAGATTTTCAGTAAGGTGGCCAAGTAATGCTCGAGTTCAATGGACGTCAGGACTGATATAAATGCAAAAATAGCTGCGTAATACGCGAGATCAAACGAAATCTGACCTAAATAAGGTGGCAAAGTAATGCGCGAGGTCTTCGGACTCTGGCTTAACATTATGTGGCCAAGTAATGCGCGAGTTCAATGGACGTCATGACTGATATAAATGCACAAAAAGCCGCGTAATACGCGAGATCAAACAAAGTCTGACCTAAATAAGGTGGCAAAGTAATGCGCGAATTCTTAGTACAGAATTTTCATATATAAAGTGGCCAAGTAATGCGCGAGTTTAATGAACGTCAGGACTGATATGAATACAAAAATAGGCGCGTAATACGCGAGATCAAACAAAGTCTGACCTAAATAAGGTGGCAAAGTACTGCGCGAGCTCTTCGGACTCTGGCTTAAAATTATGTCGCCAAGTAATGCGCGAGTTCAATGGACGTCAGGACTGATATAAATACAAAAATAGCCGCGTAATACGCGAGTTGAACGAAGTCTGATCTGATAAGAGTGGCCAAGTAATGCGCGAATTCTTAGGGGTATAGGAATTTTTATAAAGTGGCCAAAAAATAATAATTAACGCGTAGGCTCGTTATACTCTGACCTGAATAAAGCGGCCAAGTAATGCGCGAGCACTTCGGACTCAGATTTTCAGTAAGGTGGCCAAGTAATGCGCGAATTCAATGGACGTCAGGACTGATATAAATGCAAAAATAGCCGCGTAATACGCGAGATCAAACAAAGTCTGACCTAAATAGGGTGGCAAAGTACGGCGCGAGCTCCTCGGACTCTGGCTTAAAATTATGTGGCCAAGTAATGCGCGAGTTCAATGGACGTCAGGACTGATATAAATACAAAAATAGCCGCGTAATACGCGAGTTGAACGAAGTCTGATCTGATAAGAGTGGACAAGTAATGCGCCAATTCTTAAGGGTATAAGTATTTTTATAAAGTGGCCAAAAAATAATAATTAACGCGTAGGCTCGTTATACTCTGACCTGAATAAAGCGGCCAAGTAATGCGCGAGCACTTCGGACTCTGATTTTCAGTAAGGTGGCCAAGTAATGCGCGAGTTCAATGGACGTCAGGACTGATATAAATGCAAAAATAGCCGCGTAATACGCGAGATCAGACGAAATCTGACCTAAATAAGGTGGCACAGTAATGCGCGAGCTCTTCGGACTCTGGCTTAACATTATGTGGCCAAGTAATGCGCGAGTTCAATGGACGTCAGGACTGATATAAATGCACAAAAAGCCGCGTAATACGCGAGATCAAACAAAGTCTGACCTAAATAAGGTGGCACAGTAATGCGCGAGCTCTTCGGACTCTGGCTTAACATTATGTGGCCAAGTAATGCGCGAGTTCAATGGACGTCAGGACTGATACAAATGCACAAAAAGCCGCGTAATACGCGAGATCAAACAAAGTCTGACCTAAATAAGGTGGCAAAGTAATGCGCGAATTCTTAGTACAGAATTTTTATATATAAAGTGGCCAAGTAATGCGCGAGTTTAATGGACGTCAGGACTGATATGAATACAAAAATAGGGGCGTAATACGCGAGTTGAACGCAGTCTGACCTGAAAAGAGTGGCCAAGTAATGCGCGAATTCTTAGGGGTATAAGAATTTTTATAAAGTGGCCAAAAAATAATAATTAACACTTAGGGTCCTTAGACTCTGACCTGAATAAAGCGGCCAAGTAATGCGCGAGCACTTCGGACTCAGATATTCAGTAAGGTGGCCAAGTAATGCGCGAGTTCAATGGACGTCAGGACTGATATAAATACAAAAATAGCCGCGTAATACGCGAGTTGAACGAAGTCTGATCTGATAAGAGTGGCCAAGTAATGCGCGAATTCTTAGGGGTATAAGAATTTTTATAAAGTGGCCATAAAATAATAATTAACGCGTAGGCTAGTTATACTCTGACCTGAATAAAGCGGCCAAGTAATGCGCGAGCACTTCGGACTCTGATTTTCAGTAAGGTGGCCAAGTAATGCGCGAGTTCATTGGATGTCAGGACTGATATAAATGCAAAAATAGCCGCGTAATACGCGAGATCAAACAAAGTCTGACCTAAATAAGGTGGCAAAGTAATGCGCGAGCTCCTCGGACTCTGGCTTAAAATTATGTGGCCAAGTAATGCGCGAGTTCAATGGACGTCAGGACTGATATAAATGCAAAAATAGCCGCGTAATACGCGAGATCAAGCAAAGTCTGACCTAAATAAGGTGGCAAAGTAATGCGCGAATTCTTAGTACAGAATTTTTATATATAAAGTGGCCAAGTAATGCGCGAGTTTAATGGACGTCAGGACTGATATGAATACAAAACTAGGCGCGTAATACGCGAGATCAAACGAAATCTGACCTAAATAAGGTGGCAAAGTAATGCGCGAATTCTTAGGGGTATAAGAATTTTTATAAAGTGGCCAAAAAATAGTAATTAACGCGTAGGCTCGTTATACTCTGACCTGAATAAAGCGGCCAAGTAATGCGCGAGCACTTCGGCCTCAGATTTTCAGTAAGGTGGCCAAGTAATGCGCGAGTTCAGTGGACGTCAGGACTGATAAAAATGCAAAAATAGCCGCGTAATACGCGAGATCAAACGAAATATGACCTAAATAAAGTGGCCAAGTAATGCGCGAGCTCTTCGGACTCTGGCTTAAAATTATGTGGCCAAGTAATGCGCGAGTTCAATTGACGTCATTACTTATATAAATGCACAAAAAGCCGCGTAATCCGCGAGATCAAACAAAGTTTGACCTAAATAAGGTGGCAAAGTAATGCGCGAATTCTTAGTACAGAATTTTCATATATAAAGTGGCCAAGTAATGCGCGAGTTTAATGAACGCCAGGACTGATATGAATACAAAAATAGGCGCGTAATACGCGAGATCGAACAAAGTCTGACCTAAATAAGGTGGCAAAGTACTGCGCGAGCTCTTCGGACTCTGGCTTAAAATTATGTCGCCAAGTAATGCGCGAGTTCAATGGACGTCAGGACTGATATAAATACAAAAATAGCCGCGTAATACGCTAGTTGAACGAAGTCTGATCTGATAAGAGTGGCCAAGTAATGCGCGAATTCTTAGGGGTATAAGAATTTTTATAAAGTGTCCAAAAAATAATAATTAACACTTAGGGTCCTTAGACTCTGACCTGAATAAAAGCGGCCAAGTAATGCGCGAGCACTTCGGACTCAGATTTTCAGTAAGGTGGCCAAGTAATGCGCGAGTTCAATGGACGTCAGTACTGATATAAATGCAAAAATAGCCGCGTAATACGCGAGATCAAACAAAGTCTGACCTAAATAAGGTGGCAAAGTAATGCGCGAGCTCCTCGGACTCTGGCTTAAAATTATGTAGCCAAGTAATGCGCGAGTTCAATGGATGTCAGGACTGATATAAATGCCTAAATAGCCGCGTAATACGCGAGATCAAACAAAGTCTGACCTAAATAAGGTGGCAAAGTAATGCGCGAGCTCCTCGGACTCTGGCTTAAAATTATGTGGCCAAGTAATGCGCGAGTTCAATGGACGTCAGGACTGATATAAATACAAAAATAGCCGCGTAATACGCGAGTTGAACGAAATCTGACCTAAATAAGGTGGCAAAGTAATGCGCGAATTCTTAGTACACAATTTTTATATAAATTGGCAAAGTAATGCGCGAGTTTAATGAACGTCAGGACTGATATGAATACAAAAATAGGCGCGTAATACGCGAGATCAAACAAAGTCTGACCTAAATAAGGTGGCAAAGTACTGCGCGAGCTCTTCGGACTCTGGCTTAAAATTATGTCGCCAAGTAATGCGCGAGTTCAATGGACGTCAGGACTGATATAAATACAAAAATAGCCGCGTAATACGCGAGTTGAACGAAGTCTGATCTGATAAGAGTGGCCAAGTAATGCGCGAATTCTTAGGGGTATAGGAATTTTTATAAAGTGGCCAAAAAATAATAATTAACGCGTAGGCTCGTTATACTCTGACCTGAATAAAGCGGCCAAGTAATGCGCGAGCACTTCGGACTCAGATTTTCAGTAAGGTGGCCAAGTAATGCGCGAATTCAATGGACGTCAGGACTGATATAAATGCAAAAATAGCCGCGTAATACGCGAGATCAAACAAAGTCTGACCTAAATAGGGTGGCAAAGTACTGCGCGAGCTCCTCGGACTCTGGCTTAAAATTATGTGGCCAAGTAATGCGCGAGTTCAATGGACGTCAGGACTGATATAAATACAAAAATAGCCGCGTAATACGCGAGTTGAACGAAGTCTGATCTGATAAGAGTGGACAAGTAATGCGCCAATTCTTAAGGGTATAAGTATTTTTATAAAGTGGCCAAAAAATAATAATTAACGCGTAGGCTCGTTATACTCTGACCTGAATAAAGCGGCCAAGTAATGCGCGAGCACTTCGGACTCTGATTTTCAGTAAGGTGGCCAAGTAATGCGCGAGTTCAATGGACGTCAGGACTGATATAAATGCAAAAATAGCCGCGTAATACGCGAGATCAGACGAAATCTGACCTAAATAAGGTGGCACAGTAATGCGCGAGCTCTTCGGACTCTGGCTTAACATTATGTGGCCAAGTAATGCGCGAGTTCAATGGACGTCAGGACTGATATAAATGCACAAAAAGCCGCGTAATACGCGAGATCAAACAAAGTCTGACCTAAATAAGGTGGCACAGTAATGCGCGAGCTCTTCGGACTCTGGCTTAACATTATGTGGCCAAGTAATGCGCGAGTTCAATGGACGTCAGGACTGATACAAATGCACAAAAAGCCGCGTAATACGCGAGATCAAACAAAGTCTGACCTAAATAAGGTGGCAAAGTAATGCGCGAATTCTTAGTACAGAATTTTTATATATAAAGTGGCCAAGTAATGCGCGAGTTTAATGGACGTCAGGACTGATATGAATACAAAAATAGGCGCGTAATACGCGAGTTGAACGCAGTCTGACCTGAAAAGAGTGGCCAAGTAATGCGCGAATTCTTAGGGGTATAAGAATTTTTATAAAGTGGCCAAAAAATAATAATTAACACTTAGGGTCCTTAGACTCTGACCTGAATAAAGCGGCCAAGTAATGCGCGAGCACTTCGGACTCTGATACTGAGTAAGGTGGCCAAGTAATGCGCGAGTTCAATGGACGTCAGGACTGATATAAATGCAAAAATAGCCGCGTAATACGCGAGTTGAACGAAGTCTGATCTGAAAAGAGTGGCCAAGTAATGCGCGAATTCTTAGGGGTATAAGAATTTTTATAAAGTGGCCAAAAAATAATAATTAACACTTAGGGTCCTTAGACTCTGACCTAAATAAGGTGGCAAAGTAATGCGCGAGCTCTTCGGACTCTGGCTTAAAATTATGTCGCCAAGTAATGCGCGAGTTCAATGGACGTCAGGACTGATATAAATACAAAAATAGCCGCGTAATACGCGAGTTGAACGAAGTCTGATCTGATAAGAGTGGCCAAGTAATGCGCGAATTCTTAGGGGTATAAGAATTTTTATAAAGTGGCCAAAAAATAATAATTAACGCGTAGGCTAGTTATACTCTGACCTGAATAAAGCGGCCAAGTAATGCGCGAGCACTTCGGACTCTGATTTTCAGTAAGGTGGCCAAGTAATGCGCGAGTTCATTGGATGTCAGGACTGATATAAATGCAAAAATAGCCGCGTAATACGCGAGATCAAACAAAGTCTGACCTAAATAAGGTGGCCAAGTAATGCGCGAGCTCTTCGGACTCTGGCTTAAAATTATGTGGCCAAGTAATGCGCGAGTTCAATGGACGTCAGGACTGATATAAATGCAAAAATAGGCGCGTAATACGCGAGATCAAACAAAGTCTGACCTAAATAAGGTGGAAAAGTAATGCGCGAATTCTTAGTACAGAATTTTTATATATAAAGTGGCCAAGTAATGCGCGAGTTTAATGGACGTCAGGACTGATATGAATACAAAACTAGGCGCGTAATACGCGAGATCAAACGAAATCTGACCTAAATAAGGTGGCAAAGTAATGCGCGAATTCTTAGGGGTATAAGAATTTTTATAAAGTGGCCAAAAAATAGTAATTAACGCGTAGGCTCGTTATACTCTGACCTGAATAAAGCGGCCAAGTAATGCGCGAGCACTTCGGCCTCAGATTTTCAGTAAGGTGGCCAAGTAATGCGCAAGTTCAATGGACGTCAGGACTGATATAAATGCAAAAATAGCCGCGTAATACGCGAGATCAAACGAAATCTGACCTAAATAAGGTTGCAAAGTAATGCGCGAGCTCTTCGGACTCTGGCTTAACATTATGTGGCCAAGTAATGCGCGAGTTCAATGGACGTCATGACTGATATAAATGTACAAAAAGCCGCGTAATACGCGAGATCAAACAAAGTTTGACCTAAATAAGGTGGCAAAGTAATGCGCGAATTCTTAGTACAGAATTTTCATATATAAAGTGGCCAAGTAATGCGCGAGTTTAATGAACGCCAGGACTGATATGAATACAAAAATAGGCGCGTAATACGCGAGATCGAACAAAGTCTGACCTAAATAAGGTGGCAAAGTACTGCGCGAGCTCTTCGGACTCTGGCTTAAAATTATGTGGCCAAGCAATGCGCGAGTTCAATGGACGTCAGGACAGATATAAATACAAAAATAGGCGCGTAAGACGATAGTTGAACGCAGTCTGACATGATAAGAGTGGCCAAGTAATGCGCGAATTCTTAGGGGTATAAGAATTTTTATAAAGTGTCCAAAAAATAATAATTAACACTTAGGGTCCTTAGACTCTGACCTGAATAAAGCGGCCAAGTAATGCGCGAGCACTTCGGACTCAGATTTTCAGTAAGGTGGCCAAGTAATGCGCGAGTTCAATGGTCGTCAGGACTGATATAAATGCAAAAATAGCCGCGTAATACGCGAGATCAAACAAAGTCTGACCTAAATAAGGTGGCAAAGTAATGCGCGAGCTCCTCGGACTCTGGCTTAAAATTATGTAGCCAAGTAATGCGCGAGTTCAATGGATGTCAGGACTGATATAAATGCCTAAATAGCCGCGTAATACGCGAGATCAAACAAAGTCTGACCTAAATAAGGTGGCAAAGTAATGCGCGAGCTCCTCGGACTCTGGCTTAAAATTATGTAGCCAAGTAATGCGCGAGTTCAATGGACGTCAGGACTGATATAAATACAAAAATAGCCGCGTAATACGCGAGTTGAACGAAGTCTGACCTGAATACGGTGGCAAAGTAATGCGCGAATTCTTAGTACAGAATTTTCATATATAAAGTGGCCAAGTAATGCGCGAGTTTAATGAACGTCAGGACTGATATGAATACAAAAATAGGCGCGTAATACGCGAGATCAAACAAAGTCTGACCTAAATAAGGTGGCAAAGTACTGCGCGAGCTCTTCGGACTCTGGCTTAAAATTATGTCGCCAAGTAATGCGCGAGTTCAATGGACGTCAGGACTGATATAAATACAAAAATAGCCGCGTAATACGCGAGTTGAACGAAGTCTGATCTGATAAGAGTGGCCAAGTAATGCGCGAATTCTTAGGGGTATAGGAATTTTTATAAAGTGGCCAAAAAATAATAATTAACGCGTAGGCTCGTTATACTCTGACCTGAATAAAGTGGCCAAGTAATTCGCGAGCACTTCGGACTCAGATTTTCAGTAAGGTGGCCAAGTAATGCGCGAATTCAATGGACGTCAGGACCGATATAAATGCAAAAATAGCCGCGTAATACGCGAGATCAAACAAAGTCTGACCTAAATAGGGTGGCAAAGTACTGCGCGAGCTCCTCGGACTCTGGCTTAAAATTATGTGGCCAAGTAATGCGCGAGTTCAATGGACGTCAGGACTGATATAAATACAAAAATAGCCGCGTAATACGCGAGTTGAACGAAGTCTGATCTGATAAGAGTGGACAAGTAATGCGCCAATTCTTAAGGGTATAAGTATTTTTATAAAGTGGCCAAAAAATAATAATTAACGCGTAGGCTCGTTATACTCTGACCTGAATAAAGCGGCCAAGTAATGCGCGAGCACTTCGGACTCTGATTTTCAGTAAGGTGGCCAAGTAATGCGCGAGTTCAATGGACGTCAGGACTGATATAAATGCAAAAATAGCCGCGTAATACGCGAGATCAGACGAAATCTGACCTAAATAAGGTGGCACAGTAATGCGCGAGCTCTTCGGACTCTGGCTTAACATTATGTGGCCAAGTAATGCGCGAGTTCAATGGACGTCAGGACTGATATAAATGCACAAAAAGCCGCGTAATACGCGAGATCAAACAAAGTCTGACCTAAATAAGGTGGCACAGTAATGCGCGAGCTCTTCGGACTCTGGCTTAACATTATGTGGCCAAGTAATGCGCGAGTTCAATGGACGTCAGGACTGATATAAATTCACAAAAAGCCGCGTAATACGCGAGTTGAACGAAGTCTGACCTAAATAAGGTGGCAAAGTAATGCGCGAATTCTTAGTACAGAATTTTTATATATAAAATGGCCAAGTAATGCGCGAGTTTAATGGACGTCAGGACTGATATGAATACAAAAATAGGGGCGTAATACGCGAGTTGAACGCAGTCTGACCTGAAAAGAGTGGCCAAGTAATGCGCGAATTCTTAGGGGTATAAGAATTTTTATAAAGTGGCCAAAAAATAATAATTAACACTTAGGGTCCTTAGACTCTGACCTGAATAAAGCGGCCAAGTAATGCGCGAGCACTTCGGACTCAGATATTCAGTAAGGTGGCCAAGTAATGCGCGAGTTCAATGGACGTCAGGACTGATATAAATGCAAAAATAGCTGCGTAATACGCGAGATCAAACAAAGTCTGACCTAAATAAGGTGGCAAAGTACTGCGCGAGCTCTTCGGACTCTGGCTTAAAATTATGTCGCCAAGTAATGCGCGAGTTCAATGGACGTCAGGACTGATATAAATACAAAAATAGCCGCGTAATACGCGAGTTGAACGAAGTCTGATCTGATAAGAGTGGCCAAGTAATGCGCGAATTCTTAGGGGTATAAGAATTTTTATAAAGTGGCCAAAAAATAATAATTAACGCGTAGGCTAGTTATACTGTGACCTGAATAAAGCGGCCAAGTAATGCGCGAGCACTTCGGACTCTGTTTTTCTGTAAGGTGGCATTTTAATGCGCGAGTTCATTGGATGTCAGGACTGATATAAATGCAAAAATAGCCGCGTAATACGCGAGATCAAACAAAGTCTGACCTAAATAAGGTGGGAAAGTAATGCGCGAGCTCTTCGGACTCTTGCTTAAAATTATGTGGCCAAGTAATGCGCGAGTTCAATGGACGTCAGGACTGATATAAATGCAAAAATAGGCGCGTAATACGCGAGATCAAGCAAAGTCTGAGCTAAATACGGTGGCAAAGTAATGCGCGAGCTCTTCGGACTCTGGCTTAACATTATGTGGCCAAGTAATGCGCGAGTTCAATGGACGTCATGACTGATATAAATGCACAAAAAGCCGCGTAATACGCGAGATCAAACAAAGTTTGACCTAAATAAGGTGGCAAAGTAATGCGCGAATTCTTAGTACAGAATTTTCATATATAAAGTGGCCAAGTAATGCGCGAGTTTAATGAACGCCAGGACTGATATGAATACAAAAATAGGCGCGTAATACGCGAGATCGAACAAAGTCTGACCTAAATAAGGTGGCAAAGTACTGCGCGAGCTCTTCGGACTCTGGCTTAAAATTATGTCGCCAAGTAATGCGCGAGTTCAATGGACGTCAGGACTGATATAAATACAAAAATAGCCGCGTAATACGCTAGTTGAACGAAGTCTGATCTGATAAGAGTGGCCAAGTAATGCGCGAATTCTTAGGGGTATAAGAATTTTTATAAAGTGTCCAAAAAATAATAATTAACACTTAGGGTCCTTAGACTCTGACCTGAATAAAGCGGCCAAGTAATGCGCGAGCACGTCGGACGCAGATTTTAAGTAAGGTGGCCAAGTAATGCGCGAGTTCAATGGTCGTCAGGACTGATATAAATGCAAAAATAGCCGCGTAATACGCGAGATCAAACAAAGTCTGACCTAAATAAGGTGGCAAAGTAATGCGCGAGCTCCTCGGACTCTGGCTTAAAATTATGTAGCCAAGTAATGCGCGAGTTCAATGGATGTCAGGACTGATATAAATGCCTAAATAGCCGCGTAATACGCGAGATCAAACAAAGTCTGACCTAAATAAGGTGGCAAAGTAATGCGCGAGCTCCTCGGACTCTGGCTTAAAATTATGTAGCCAAGTAATGCGCGAGTTCAATGGACGTCAGGACTGATATAAATACAAAAATAGACGCGTAATACGCGAGTTGAACGAAGTATTATCTGCTAAGAGTGGC
Organism: Diplolepis rosae; assembly: GCA_030998225.1. Lineage (NCBI taxonomy): Eukaryota > Metazoa > Arthropoda > Insecta > Hymenoptera > Diplolepididae > Diplolepis > Diplolepis rosae. Next base: position 2,427,691 of record JAPYXD010000161.1, read on the forward strand.
CATGTAATGCGCGAATTCTTAGGGGTATAAGAATTTTTATAAAGTATCCAAAAAATAATAATTAACACTTAGGGTCCTTAGACTCTGACCTGAATAAAGCGGCCTAGTAATGCGCGAGCACTTCGGACTCAGATTTTCAGTAAGGTGGCCAAGTAATGCGCGAGTGCAATGGTCGTCAGGACTGATATAAATGCAAAAATAGCCGCGTAATACGCGAGATCAAACAAAGTATGACCTAAATAAGGTGGCAAAGTAATGCGCGAGCTCCTCGGACTCTGGCTTAAAATTATGTAGCCAAGTAATGCGCGAGTTCAATGGACGTCAGGACTGATATAAATGCAAAAATAGCCGCGTAATACGCGAGATCAAGCAAAGTCTGACCTAAATAAGGTGGCAAAGTAATACGCGAATTCTTAGTACAGAATTTTTATATATAAAGTGGCCAAGTAATGCGCGAGTTTAATGGACGTCAGGACTGATATAAATGCAAAAATAGCTGCGTAATACGCGAGATCAAGCAAAGTCTGACATAAATAAGGTGGCAAAGTAATGCGCGAATTCTTAGGGGTATAAGAATTTTTATAAAGTGGCCAAAAAATAATAATTAACGCGTAGGTTCGTTATACTCTGACCTGAATATAGCGGCCAAGTAATGCGCGAGCACTTCGTACTCTGATTTTATGTAAGGTGTCCAAGTAATGCGCGAGTTCAATTGTAGTCAGGACTGATATAAATGCAAAAATAGCCGCGTAATACGCGAGATCAAGCTAAATATGACCTAAATAAGGTGGCAAAGTAATACGCGAATTCTTAGTACAGAATTTTTATATATAAAGTGGCCAAGTAATGCGCGAGTTCAATGGACGTCAGGACTGATATAAATGCAAAAATAGCTGCGTAATACGCGAGATCAAGCAAAGTCTGACATAAATAAGGTGGCAAAGTAATGCGCGAATTCTTAGTACAGGATTTTTATATAAAGTGGCCATGTAATGCGCGAGCTCTTCGGACACTGGCTTAAAGTTTTTTGGCCAAGTAATGCGCGAGTTCAATGGACGTCATGACTTCTAAAAATGCAAAAATATCCGCGTAATACGCGATATAAAACAAAGTCTGACCTAAATAAGGTGGAAAAGTAATGCGCGAATTCTTAGTACAGGATCTTTATATAAAGCGGCCAAGTAATGCGCGAGCACTTCGGACTCTGATTTTCAGTAAGGTGGCTGAGTAATGCACGAGTTCAATGGACGTCAGGACTGATATAAATGCAAAAATAGCCGCGTAATACGCGAGATCAGACGAAGTCTGACCTAAATAAGGTGGCAAAGTAATGCGCGAATTCTTAGTACAGGATTTTTATATAAAGTGGCCAAGTAATGCGCGAGCTCTTCGGACTCTGGCTTAAAGTTTTATGGCCAAGTAATGCGCGAGTTCAATGGACATCAGGACCGATATAAATGCAAAAATAGCCGAGTAATACGTGAGATCAAACGAAGTCTGACCTAAATAAGGTGGCAAAGTAATGCGCGAATTCTTAGTACAGAATTTTTATATAAAGTGGCCAAGTATTGCGCGAGTTCAATGGACGTCAGGACTGATATAAATGTAAAAATAGCCGCGTAATACGTGAGATCATACGAAGTCTGACCTAAATAAGGTGGCAAAGTAAAGAGCGAGTTCTGAGTACAGGAGTTTTATATAAAGTGGCCAAGTAATGCGCGAGCTCTTCGGACTCTGGCTTAAAGTTTTTTGGCCAAGTAATGCGCGAGTTCAATGGACGTCAGGACCGATATAAATGCAAAAATAGCCGAGTAATACGTGAGATCAAACGAAGTCTGACCTAAATAAGGTGGCAAAGTACTGAGCGAATTCTTAGTACAGAATTTTTATATAAAGTGGCCAAGTATTGCGCGAGTTCAATGGACGTCAGGACTGATATAAATGCAAAAATAGCTGCGTAATACGCGAGATCAAACGAAATCTGACCTAAATAAGGTGGCAAAGTAATGCGCGAGCTCTTCGGACTCAGGGTTAAATTTATGTGGCCATGTAATGCGCGAGTACAATGGACGTCAGGACTGATATAAATGCAAAAATAGCCGCGTAATACGCGAGATCAAACGAAATCTGACCTAAAAAAGGTGGCAAAGTAATGCGCGAATTCTTAGTACCGAATTTTTATATAAATTGGCCAAGTAATGCGCGAGCTCTTCGGACTCTGGCTTAAAATTATGTGGCCAAGTAATGCGCGAGTTCAATGGACGTCAGGACTGATATAAATGCAAAAATAGCCGCGTAATACGCGAGATCAAACGAAATCTGACCTAAATAAGGTGGCAAAGTAATGCGCGAGCTCTTCGGACTCTGGCTTAACATTATGTGGCCAAGTAATGCGCGAGTTCAATGGACGTCATGACTGATATAAATGCACAAAAAGCCGCGTAAGACGCGAGATCAAACAAAGTCTGACCTAAATAAGGTGGCAAAGTAATGCGCGAATTCTTAGTACAGAATTTTCATATATAAAGTGGCCAAGTAATGCGCGAGTTTAATGAACGTCAGGACTGATATGAATACAAAAATAGGCGCGTAATACGCGAGATCAAACAAAGTCTGACCTAAATAAGGTGGCAAAGTACTGCGCGAGCTCTTCGGACTCTGGCTTAAAATTATGTCGCCAAGTAATGCGCGAGTTCAATGGACGTCAGGACTGATATAAATACAAAAATAGCCACGTAATACGCGAGTTGAACGAAGTCTGATCTGAAAAGAGTGGCCAAGTAATGCGCGAATTCTTAGGGCTATAAGAATTTTTATAAAGTGTCCAAAAAATAATAATTAACACTTAGGGTCCTTAGACTCTGACCTGAATAAAGCGGCCTAGTAATGCGCGAGCACTTCGGACTCAGATTTTCTGTAAGGTGGCCAAGTAATGCGCGTGTTCAATGGTCGTCAGGACTGATATAAATGCAAAAATAGCCGCGTAATACGCGAGATCAAACAAAGTCTGACCTTAATAAGGTGGCAAAGTAATGCGCGAATTCTTAGGGGTATAAGAATTTTTATAAAGTGGCAAAAAAATAATAGTTAACACGTAGGCTCGTTATACTCTGACCTGAATAAAGCGGCCAAGTAATGCGCGAGCACTTCGGCCTCAGATTTTCAGTAAGGTGGCCAAGTAATGCTCGAGTTCAATGGACGTCAGGACTGATATAAATGCAAAAATAGCCGCGTAATACGCGAGATCAAACGAAATCTGACCTAAATAAGTTGGCAAAGTACTGCGCGAGCTCTTCGGACTCTGGCTTAAAATTATGTGGCCAAGTAATGCGCGAGTTCAATGGACGTCATGACTGATATAAATGCACAAAAAGCCGCGTAATACGCGAGATCAAACAAAGTTTGACCTAAATAAGGTGGCAAAGTAATGCGCGAATTCTTAGTACAGAATTTTCATATATAAAGTGGCCTAGTAATGCGCGAGTTTAATGAACGCCAGGACTGATATGAATACAAAAATAGGCGCGTAATACGCGAGATCGAACAAAGTCTGACCTAAATAAGGTGGCAAAGTACTGCGCGAATTCTTAGTACAGGATTTTTATATAAAGTGGCCAAGTAATGCGCGAGCTCTTCGGACTCTGGCTTAAAGTTTTTTGGCCAAGTAATGCGCGAGTTCAATGGACATCAGGACCGATATAAATGCAAAAATAGCCGTGTAATACGCGAGATCAAACGAAGTCTGACCTAAATAAGGTGGCAAAGTAATGCGCGAATTCTTAGTACAGAATTTTTATATAAAGTGGCCAAGTATTGCGCGAGTTCAATGGACGTCAGGACTGATATAAATGTAAAAATAGCCGCGTAATACGTGAGATCAAACGAAGTCTGACCTAAATAAGGTGGCAAAGTAATGCGCGAATTCTTAGTACAGGATTTTTATATAAAGTGGCCAAGTAATGCGCGAGCTCTTCGGACTCTGGCTTAAAGTTTTTTGGCCAAGTAATGCGCGAGTTCAATGGACGTCAGGACCGATATAAATGCAAAAATAGCCGAGTAATACGTGAGATCAAACGAAGTCTGACCTAAATAAGGTGGCAAAGTACTGAGCGAATTCTTAGTACAGAATTTTTATATAAAGTGGCCAAGTATTGCGCGAGTTCAATGGACGTCAGGACTGATATAAATGCAAAAATAGCTGCGTAATACGCGAGATCAAACGAAATCTGACCTAAATAAGGTGGCAAAGTAATGCGCGAGCTCTTCGGACTCTGGCTTAAAATTATGTGGCCAAGTAATGCGCGAGTTCAATGGACGTCAGGACTGATATAAATGCAAAAATAGCCGCGTAATACGCGAGATCAAACGAAATCTGACCTAAAAAAGGTGGCAAAGTAATGCGCGAATTCTTAGTACCGAATTTTTATATAAATTGGCCAAGTAATGCGCGAGCTCTTCGGACTCTGGCTTAAAATTATGTGGCCAAGTAATGCGCGAGTTCAATGGACGTCAGGACTGATATAAATGCAAAAATAGCCGCGTAATACGCGAGATCAAACGAAATCTGACCTAAATAAGGTGGCAAAGTAATGCGCGAGCTCTTCGGACTCTGGCTTAACATTATGTGGCCAAGTAATGCGCGAGTTCAATGGACGTCATGACTGATATAAATGCACAAAAAGCCGCGTAAGACGCGAGATCAAACAAAGTCTGACCTAAATAAGGTGGCAAAGTAATGCGCGAATTCTTAGTACAGAATTTTCATATATAAAGTGGCCAAGTAATGCGCGAGTTTAATGAACGTCAGGACTGATATGAATACAAAAATAGGCGCGTAATACGCTAGATCGAACGAAGTCTGACCTAAATAAGTTGGCAAAGTACTGCGCGAGCTCTTCGGACTCTGGCTTAAAATTATGTGGCCAAGTAATGCGCGAGTTCAATGGACGTCAGGACTGATATAAATACAAAAATAGCCGCGTAATACGCGAGTTGAACGAAGTCTGATCTGAAAAGAGTGGCCAAGTAATGCGCGAATTCTTAGGGGTATAAGAATTTTTATAAAGTGTCCAAAAAATAATAATTAACACTTAGGGTCCTTAGACTCTGACCTGAATAAAGCGGCCTAGTAATGCGCGAGCACTTCGGACTCAGATTTTCTGTAAGGTGGCCAAGTAATGCGCGAGTTCAATGGACGTCAGGACTGATATAAATGCAAAAATAGCCGCGTAATACGCGAGATCAAACAAAGTCTGACCTATATAAGGTGGCAAAGTAATGCGCGAATTCTTAGGGGTATAAGAATTTTTATAGAGTGGCAAAAAAATAATAGTTAACACGTAGGCTCGTTATACTCTGACCTGAATAAAGCGGCCAAGTAATGCGCGAGCACTTCGGCCTCAGATTTTCAGTAAGGTGGCCAAGTAATGCTCGAGTTCAATGGACGTCAGGACTGATATAAATGCAAAAATAGCCGCGTAATACGCGAGATCAAACGAAATCTGACCTAAATAAGGTGGCAAAGTAATGCGCGAGCTCTTCGGACTCTGGCTTAACATTATGTGGCCAAGTAATGCGCGAGTTCAATGGACGTCATGACTGATATAAATGCACAAAAAGCCGCGTAATACGCGAGATCAAACAAAGTTTGACCTAAATAAGGTGGCAAAGTAATGCGCGAATTCTTAGTACAGAATTTTCATATATAAAGTGGCCTAGTAATGCGCGAGTTTAATGAACGCCAGGACTGATATGAATACAAAAATAGGCGCGTAATACGCGAGATCGAACAAAGTCTGACCTAAATAAGGTGGCAAAGTACTGCGCGAGCTCTTCGGACTCTGGCTTAAAATTATGTCGCCAAGTAATGCGCGAGTTCAATGGACGTCAGGACTGATATAAATACAAAAATAGCCGCGTAATACGCGAGTTGAACGAAGTCTGATCTGATAAGAGTGGCCAAGTAATGCGCGAATTCTTAGGGGTATAAGAATTTTTATAAAGTGTCCAAAAAATAATAATTAACACTTAGGGTCCTTAGACTCTGACCTGAATAAAGCGGCCAAGTAATGCGCGAGCACTTCGGACTCAGATTTTCAGTAAGGTGGCCAAGTAATGCGCGAGTTCAATGGTCGTCAGGACTGATATAAATGCAAAAATAGCCGCGTAATACGCGAGATCAAACAAAGTCTGACCTAAATAAGGTGGCAAAGTAATGCGCGAGCTCCTCGGACTCTGGCTTAAAATTATGTAGCCAAGTAATGCGCGAGTTCAATGGATGTCAGGACTGATATAAATGCCTAAATTGCCGCGTAATACGCGAGATCAAACAAAGTCTGACCTAAATAAGGTGGCAAAGTAATGCGCGAGCTCCTCGGACTCTGGCTTAAAATTATGTAGCCAAGTAATGCGCGAGTTCAATGGACGTCAGGACTGATATAAATACAAAAATAGCCGCGTAATACGCGAGTTGAACGAAGTCTGATCTGATAAGAGTGGCCAAGTAATGCGCGAATTCTTAGGGGTATAAGAATTTTTATAAAGTGTCCAAAAAATAATAATTAACACTTAGGGTCCTTAGACTCTGACCTGAATAAAGCGGCCTAGTAATGCGCGAGCACTTCGGACTCAGATTTTCAGTAAGGTGGCCAAGTAATGCGCGAGTTCAATGGTCGTCAGGACTGATATAAATGCAAAAATAGCCGCGTAATACGCGAGATCAAACAAAGTATGACCTAAATAAGGTGGCAAAGTAATGCGCGAGCTCCTCGGACTCTGGCTTAAAATTATGTAGCCAAGTAATGCGCGAGTTCAATGGACGTCAGGACTGATATAAATGCAAAAATAGCCGCGTAATACGCGAGATCAAGCAAAGTCTGACCTAAATAAGGTGGCAAAGTAATACGCGAATTCTTAGTACAGAATTTTTATATATAAAGTGGCCAAGTAATGCGCGAGTTTAATGGACGTCAGGACTGATATGAATATAAAAATAGGCGCGTAATACGCGAGATCAAACGAAATCTGACCTAAATAAGGTGGCAAAGTAATGCGCGAATTCTTAGGGGTATAAGAATTTTTATAAAGTGGCCAAAAAATAATAATTAACGCGTAGGTTCGTTATACTCTGACCTGAATATAGCGGCCAAGTAATGCGCGAGCACTTCGGACTCAGATTTTCTGTAAGGTGGCCAAGTAATGCGCGAGTTCAATGGTCGTCAGGACTGATATAAATGCAAAAATAGCCGCGTAATACGCGAGATCAAACAAAGTCTGACCTAAATAAGGTGGCAAAGTAATGCGCGAATTCTTAGGGGTATAAGAATTTTTATAAAGTGGCCAAAAAATAGTAATTAACGCGTAGGCTCGTTATACTCTGACCTGAATAAAGCGGCCAAGTAATGCGCGAGCACTTCGGCCTCAGATTTTCAGTAAGGTGGCCAAGTAATGCTCGAGTTCAATGGACGTCAGGACTGATATAAATGCAAAAATAGCCGCGTAATACGCGAGATCAAACGAAATCTGACCTAAATAAGGTGGCAAAGTAATGCGCGAGCTCTTCGGACTCTGGCTTAACATTATGTGGCCAAGTAATGCGCGAGTTCAATGGACGTCATGACTGATATAAATGCACAAAAAGCCGCGTAATACGCGAGATCAAACAAAGTTTGACCTAAATAAGGTGGCAAAGTAATGCGCGAATTCTTAGTACAGAATTTTCATATATAAAGTGGCCTAGTAATGCGCGAGTTTAATGAACGCCAGGACTGATATGAATACAAAAATAGGCGCGTAATACGCGAGATCGAACAAAGTCTGACCTAAATAAGGTGGCAAAGTACTGCGCGAGCTCTTCGGACTCTGGCTTAAAATTATGTCGCCAAGTAATGCGCGAGTTCAATGGACGTCAGGACTGATATAAATGCAAAAATAGCCGCGTAATACGCGAGTTGAACGAAGTCTGATCTGAAAGAGTGGCCAATTAATGAGCGAAGACATAGGGGTATAAGAATTTTTATAAAGTGTCCAAAAAATAATAATTAACCCTTAGGGTCCTTAGTCTCTGACATGAATAAAGAGTACAAGTAATTCGCTAGCTCTTTTGACTCTGATTTACAGTATGGTGGCCAAGTAATGCGCGAGTTCAATGGCAGTCAGGACTGATATAAATGCAAAAATAGCCGCGTAATACGCGAGATCAAACAAAGTCTGACCTAAATAAGGTGGCAAAGTAATGCGCGAGCTCCTCGTACTCTGGCTTAAAATTATGTAGCCAAGTAATGCGCGAGTTCAATGGATGTCAGGACTGATATAAATGCCTAAATTGCCGCGTAATACGCGAGATCAAACAAAGTCTGACCTAAATAAGGTGGCAAAGTAATGCGCGAGCTCCTCGGACTCTGGCTTAAAATTATGTAGCCAAGTAATGCGCGAGTTCAATGGACGTCAGGACTGATATAAATACAAAAATAGCCGCGTAATACGCGAGTTGAACGAAGTCTGATCTGATAAGAGTGGCCAAGTAATGCGCGAATTCTTAGGGGTATAAGAATTTTTATAAAGTGTCCAAAAAATAATAATTAACACTTAGGGTCCTTAGACTCTGACCTGAATAAAGCGGCCTAGTAATGCGCGAGCACTTCGGACTCAGATTTTCAGTAAGGTGGCCAAGTAATGCGCGAGTTCAATGGTCGTCAGGACTGATATAAATGCAAAAATAGCCGCGTAATACGCGAGATCAAACAAAGTATGACCTAAATAAGGTGGCAAAGTAATGCGCGAGCTCCTCGGACTCTGGCTTAAAATTATGTAGCCAAGTAATGCGCGAGTTCAATGGACGTCAGGACTGATATAAATGCAAAAATAGCCGCGTAATACGCGAGATCAAGCAAAGTCTGACCTAAATAAGGTGGCAAAGTAATACGCGAATTCTTAGTACAGAATTTTTATATATAAAGTGGCCAAGTAATGCGCGAGTTTAATGGACGTCAGGACTGATATGAATATAAAAATAGGCGCGTAATACGCGAGATCAAACGAAATCTGACCTAAATAAGGTGGCAAAGTAATGCGCGAATTCTTAGGGGTATAAGAATTTTTATAAAGTGGCCAAAAAATAATAATTAACGCGTAGGTTCGTTATACTCTGACCTGAAAAAGGCGGCCAAGTAATGCGCGAGAACTTCGGACTCTGAATTTCAGTAAGGTGGCCAAGTAATGCGCGAGTCCAATCGACGTCAGGACTGACATAAATGCAATAATAGCCGCGTAATACGCGAGATCAAGCAAAGTCTGACGTAAATAAGGTGGCAAAGTAATGCGCGAATTCTTAGTACAGAATTTTAATATAAAGTGGCAAAGTAATGCGCGAGTTCAATGGACGACAGGACTGATATAAATGCACAAAAAGCGGCGTAATAAGCTAGATCAAACAAAGTGTGACCTAAATAAGGTGGCAAAGTAATGCGCGAATTCTTAGTACAGAATTTTAATATAAAGTGGCCAAGTAATGCGCGAGCTCTTCGGACTCTGGCTTAAAGTTTTTTGGCCAAGTAATGCGAGAGTTCAATGGACGTCAGGACTGATATAAATGCAAAAATAGCCGCGTAATACGCGAGATCAAACAAAGTCTAACCTAAATAAGGTGGAAAAGTAATGCGCGAATTCTTAGTACAGGATCTTTATATAAAGCGGCCAAGTAATGCGCGAGCACTTCGGACTCTGATTTTCAGTAAGGTGGCTGAGTAATGCACGAGTTCAATGGACGTCAGGACTGATATAAATGCAAAAATAGCCGCGTAATACGTGAGATCATACGAAGTCTGACCTAAATAAGGTGGCAAAGTAATGCGCGAATTCTTAGTACAGGATTTTTATATAAAGTGGCCAAGTAATGCGCGAGCTCTTCGGACTCTGGCTTAAAGTTTTTTGGCCAAGTAATGCGCGAGTTCAATGGACGTCAGGACCGATATAAATGCAAAAATAGCCGAGTAATACGTGAGATCAAACGAAGTCTGACCTAAATAAGGTGGCAAAGTACTGAGCGAATTCTTAGTACAGAATTTTTATATAAAGTGGCCAAGTATTGCTCGAGCTCTTCGGACTCTGGCTTAAAATTATGTGGCCAAGTAATGCGCGAGTTCAATGGACGTCAGGACTGATATAAATGCAAAAATAGCCGCGTAATACGCGAGATCAAACGAAATCTGACCTAAAAAAGGTGGCAAAGTAATGCGCGAATTCTTAGTACCGAATTTTTATATAAATTGGCCAAGTAATGCGCGAGCTCTTCGGACTCTGGCTTAAAATTATCTGGCCAAGTAATGCGCGAGTTCAATGGACGTCATGACTGATATAAATGCACAAAAAGCCGCGTAAGACGCGAGATCAAACAAAGTCTGACCTAAATAAGGTGGCAAAGTAATGCGCGAATTCTTAGTACAGAATTTTCATATATAAAGTGGCCAAGTAATGCGCGAGTTTAATGAACGTCAGGACTGATATGAATACAAAAATAGGCGCGTAATACGCGAGATCAAACAAAGTCTGACCTAAATAAGGTGGCAAAGTACTGCGCGAGCTCTTCGGACTCTGGCTTAAAATTATGTCGCCAAGTAATGCGCGAGTTCAATGGACGTCAGGACTGATATAAATAAAAAATAGCCGCGTAATACGCGAGTTGAACGAAGTCTGATCTGATAAGAGTGGCCAAGTAATGCGCGAATTCTTAGGGGTATAAGAATTTTTATAAAGTGTCCAAAAAATAAGAATTAACACTTAGGGTCCTTAGACTCTGACCTGAATAAAGCGGCCAAGTAATGCGCGAGCACTTCGGACTCAGATTTTCAGTAAGGTGGCCAAGTAATGCGCGAGTTCAATGGTCGTCAGGACTGATATAAATGCAAAAATAGCCGCGTAATACGCGAGATCAAACAAAGTCTGACCTAAATAAGGTGGCAAAGTAATGCGCGAGCTCCTCGGACTCTGGCTTAAAATTATGTAGCCAAGTAATGCGCGAGTTCAATGGATGTCAGGACTGATATAAATGCCAAAATAGCCGCGTAATACGCGAGATCAAACAAAGTCTGACCTAAATAAGGTGGCAAAGTAATGTGCGAGCTCCTCGGACTCTGGCTTAAAATTATGTAGCCAAGTAATGCGCGAGTTCAATGGACGTCAGGACTGATATAAATACAAAAATAGCCGCGTAATACGCGAGTTGAACGAAGTCTGATCTGATAAGAGTGGCCAAGTAATCCGCGAATTCTTAGGGGTATAAGAATTTTTATAAAGTGTCCAAAAAATAATAATTAACACTTAGGGTCCTTAGACTCTGACCTGAATAAAGCGGCCTAGTAATGGGCGAGCTCTTAGTACTCAGATTTTCAGTTAGGTGGCCAAGTAATTCGCGAGTTCAATGGTCGTCAGGACTGATATAAATGCAAAAATAGCCGCGTAATACGCGAGATCAAACTAAGTCTGACCTAAATAAGGTGGCAAAGTAATGCGCGAATTATTAGTACAGAATTGTCATATATAAAGTGGCCAAGTAATGCGCGAGTTTAATGATCGTCAGGACTGATATGAATACAAAAATAGGCGCGTAATACGCGAGATCAAACAAAGTCTGACCTAAATAAGGTGGCAAAGTACTGCGCGAGCTCTTCGGACTCTGGCTTAAAATTATGTCGCCAAGTAATGCGCGAGTTCAATGGACGTCAGGACTGATATAAATGCAAAAATAGCCGCGTAATACGCGAGATCAAACGAAATCTGACCTAAATAAGGTGGCAAAGTAATGCGCGAGCTCTTCGGACTCTGGCTTAACATTATGTGGCCAAGTAATGCGCGAGTTCAATGGACGTCATGACTGATATAAATGCACAAAAAGCCGCGTAAGACGCGAGATCAAACAAAGTCTGACCTAAATAAGGTGGCAAAGTAATGCGCGAATTCTTAGTACAGAATTGTCATATATAAAGTGGCCAAGTAATGCGCGAGTTTAATGAACGTCAGGACTGATATGAATACAAAAATAGGCGCGTAATACGCGAGATCAAACAAAAGTCTGACCTAAATAAGGTGGCAAAGTACTGCGCGAGCTCTTCGGACTCTGGCTTAAAATTATGTCGCCAAGTAATGCGCGAGTTCAATGGACGTCAGGACTGATATAAATACAAAAATAGCCGCGTAATACGCGAGTTGAACGAAGTCTGATCTGATAAGAGTGGCCAAGTAATGCGCGAATTCTTAGGGGTATAAGAATTTTTATAAAGTGTCCAAAAAATAAGAATTAACACTTAGGGTCCTTAGACTCTGACCTGAATAAAGCGGCCAAGTAATGCGCGAGCACTTCGGACTCAGATTTTCAGTAAGGTGGCCAAGTAATGCGCGAGTTCAATGGTCGTCAGGACTGATATAAATGCAAAAATAGCCGCGTAATACGCGAGATCAAACAAAGTCTGACCTAAATAAGGTGGCAAAGTAATGCGCGAGCTCCTCCGGACTCTGGCTTAAAATTATGTAGCCAAGTAATGCGCGAGTTCAATGGATGTCAGGACTGATATAAATGCCAAAATAGCCGCGTAATACGCGAGATCAAACAAAGTCTGACCTAAATAAGGTGGCAAAGTAATGCGCGAGCTCCTCGGACTCTGGCTTAAAATTATGTAGCCAAGTAATGCGCGAGTTCAATGGACGTCAGGACTGATATAAATACAAAAATAGCCGCGTAATACGCGAGTTGAACGAAGTCTGATCTGATAAGAGTGGCCAAGTAATCCGCGAATTCTTAGGGGTATAAGAATTTTTATAAAGTGTCCAAAAAATAATAATTAACACTTAGGGTCCTTTGACTCTGACCTGAATAAAGCGGCCTAGTAATGCGCGAGCACTTCGGACTCAGATTTTCAGTAAGGTGGCCAAGTAATGCGCGAGTTCAATGGTCGTCAGGACCGATATAAATGCAAAAATAGCCGAGTAATACGTGAGATCAAACGAAGTCTGACCTAAATAAAGTGGCAAAGTACTGAGCGAATTCTTAGTACATAATTTTAATATAAAGTGGCCAAGTATTGCGCGAGCTCTTCGGACTCTTTATTAAAATTATGTGGCCAAGTAATGCGCGAGTTCAATGGACGTCAGGACTGATATAAATGCAAAAATAGCCGGGTAATACGCGAGATCAAACGAAATCTGAACTAAAAAAAGGTGGCAAAGTAATGCGCGAATTCTTAGTACCGAATTTTTATATAAATTGGCCAAGTAATGCGCGAGCTCTTCGGACTCTGGCTTAAAGATATGTGGCCAAGTAATGCGCGAGTTCAATGGACGTCAGGACTGATATAAATGCAAAAATAGCCGCGTAATACGCGAGATCAAGCAAAGTCTGACCTAAATAAGGTGGCAAAGTAATGCGCCAATTCTTAGTACAGAATTTTTATATATAAAGTGGCCAAGTAATGCGCGAGTTTAATGGACGTCAGGACTGATATGAATACAAAACTAGGCGCGTAATACGCGAAATCAAACGAAATCTGACCTAAATAAGGTGGCAAATTAATGCGCGAATTCTTAGGGGTATAAGAATTTTTATAAAGTGGCCAAAAAATAATAATTAACGCGTAGGCTCGTTATACTCTGACCTGAATAAAGCGGCCAAGTAATGCGCGAGCACTTCGGACTCAGATTTTCAGTAAGGTGGCCAAGTAATGCGCGAGTTCAATGGACGTCAGGACTGATATAAATGCAAAAATAGCCGCGCAATACGCGAGATCAAACAAAGTCTGACCTAAATAAGGTGGCAAAGAAGTGCGCGAGCTCTTCGGACTCTGGCTTAAAATTATGTGGCCAACTAATGCGCGAGTTCAATGGACGTCAGGACTGATATAAATACAAAAATAGCCGCGTAATTCGCGAGTTGAACGAAGTCTGATCTGATAAGAGTGGCCAAGTAATGCGCGAATTCTTAGGGGTATAAGAATTTTTATAAAGTGGCCAAAAAATAATAATTAACACTTAGGGTCCTTAGACTCTGACCTGAATAAAGCGGCCAAGTAATGCGCGAGCACTTCGGACTCAGATTTTCAGTAAGGTGGCCAAGTAATGCGCGAGATCAAAGGACGTTAGGACTGATATAAATGCAAAAATAGCCGCGTAATACGCGAGATCAAACAAAGTCTGACCTAAATAAGGTGGCAAAGAAGTGCGCGAGCTCTTCGGACTCTGGCTTAAAATTATGTGGCCAAGTAATGCGCGAGTTCAATGGACGTCAGGACTGATATAAATACAAAAATAGCCGCGTAATACGCGAGTTGAACGAAGTCTGATCTGATAAGAGTGGCCAAGTAGTGCGCGAATTCTTAGGAGTACAGAATTTTTATATAAAGTGGCCAAAAAATAATAATTACCGCGTAGGCTCGTTATACTCTGACCTGAATAAAGCGGCCAAGTAATGCGCGAGCACTTCGGAATTATATTTTCAGTAATGTGGCCAAGTAATGCGCGAGCTCTTCGGACTCTGGCTCAAAATTATGTGGCCAAGTAATGCGCGAGCTCTTCGGACTCTGGCTTAAAATTATGTGGCCAAGTAATGAGCGAGTTCAATGGACGTCAGGACTGATATAAATGCACAAGAATCCGCGTAATACGCGAGATCAAACAAAGTCTGACCTAAATAAGGTGGCACAGTAATGCGCGAGCTCTTTCGGACTCTGATTTAAATTTATGTGGCCAATTAATGCGCGAGTTCAATGGACGTCAGGACTTATATAAATACAAAAATAGCCGCGTAATACGCGAGTTGAACGAAGTCCGATCTGATAAGAGTGGCCAAGTACTGCGCGATTACTTAGGGTTATAAGAATTTTTATAATCTGTTCAACCAATAATAATTAACGCGTAGGCTGGTTATACTCTTACCTTTATAAAGCGGCCAAGTAATGCGCGAGCACTTCGGACTCTGATTTTCAGTAAGGTGGCCAAGTAATGCGCGAGTTCAATGGACGTCAGGACTGATATAAATGCAAAAATAGCCGCGTAATACGCGAGATCAAACGAAATCTGACCTAAATAAGGTGGAAAAGTAATGCGCGAGTTCTTAGTACAGAATTTTTATATAAAGTGGCAAAGTAATGCGCGAGCTCTTCGGACTCTGGCTTAAAATGATGTGGCCAAGTAATGCGCGAGCTCTTCGGACTCTGGCTTAACATTATGTGGCCAAGTAATGCGCGAGTTCAATGGACGTCAGGACTGATATAAATGCAAAAATAGCCGCGTAATACGCGAGATCAAACAAAGTCTGACCTAAATAAGGTGGCAAAGTAATGCGCGAGCTCCTTGGACTCTGGCTTAAAATTATGTGGCCAAGTAATGCGCGAGTTCAATGGACGTCAGGACTGATATAAATGCAAAAATAGCCGCGTAATACGCGAGATCAATCAAAGTCTGACCTAAATAAGGTGGAAAAGTAATGCGCGAATTCTTAGTACAGAATTTTTATATATAAAGTGGCCAAGTAATGCGCGAGTTTAATGGACGTCAGGACTGATATAAATGCAAAAATAGCCGCGTAATACGCGAGATCAAACGAAATCTGACCTAAATAAGGTGGCAAAGTAATGCGCCAATTCTTAGTACAGAATTTTTATATATAAAGTGGCCAAGTAATGCGCGAGTTTAATGGACGTCAGGACTGATATGAATACAAAACTAGGCGCGTGATACGCGAGATCAAAACGAAATCTGACCTAAATAAGGTGGCAAAGTAATGCGCGAATTCTTAGGGGTATAAGAATTTTTATAAAGTGGCCAAAAAATAATAATTAACGCGTAGGCTCGTTATACTCTGACCTGAATAAAGCGGCCAAGTAATGCGCGAGCACTTCGGACTCTGATTTTCAGTAAGGTGGCCAAGTAATGCGCGAGTTCAATGGACGTCAGGAATGATATAAATGCAAAAATAGCCGCGTAATACGCGAGATCAAACAAAAGTCTGACCTAAATAAGGTGGAAAAGTAATGGGCGAATTCTTAGTACAGAATTTTTATATAAATTGGCCTAGTAATGCGCGAGCTCTTCGGACTCTGGCTTAAAATTATGTGGCCAAGTAATGCGCGAGTTCAATGGAGGTCAGGACTGATATAAATGCAAAAATAGCTGCGTAATACGCGAGATCAAACGAAATCTGACCTAAATAAGGTTGCAAAGTAATGCGCGAGCTCTTCGGACTCTGGCTTAACATTATGTGGCCAAGTAATGCGCGAGTTCAATGGACGTCATGACTGATATAAATGCACAGAAAGCCGCGTAATACGCGAGATCAAAGAAACCTGACCTAAAAAAGGTGGCCAAGTAATGCGCGAATTCTTAGTACAGAATTTTCATATATAAAGTGGCCAAGTAATGCGCGAGTTTAATGAACGTCAGGACTGATATGAATACAAAAATAGGCGCGTAATACGCGAGATCAAACAAAGTCTGACCTAAATAAGGTGGCAAAGTACTGCGCGAGCTCTTCGGACTCTGGCTTAAAATTATGTCGCCAAGTAATGCGCGAGTTCAATGGACGTCAGGACTGAGATAAATACAAAAATAGCCGCGTAATACGCGAGTTGAACGAAGTCTGATCTGATAAGAGTGGCCAAGTAATGCGCGAATTCTTAGGGGTATAGGAATTTTTATAAAGTGGCCAAAAAATAATAATTAACGCGTAGGCTCGTTATACTCTGACCTAAATAAGGTGGCCAAGTAATGCGCGAGCACTTCGGACTCAGATTTGCAGTAAGGTGGCCAAGTAATGCGCGAATTCGATGGACGTCAGGACTGATATAAATGCTAAAATAGCCGCGTAATACGCGAGATCAAACAAAGTCTGACCTAAATAGGGTGGCAAAGTACTGCGCGAGCTCCTCGGACTCTGGCTTAAAATTATGTGGCCAAGTAATGCGCGAGTTCAATGGACGTCAGGACTGATATAAATACAAAAATAGCCGCGTAATACGCGAGTTGAACGAAGTCTGATCTGATAAGAGTGGACAAGTAATGCGCCAATTCTTAAGGGTATAAGTATTTTTATAAAGTGGCCAAAAAATAATAATTAACGCGTAGGCTCGTTATACTCTGACCTGAATAAAGCGGCCAAGTAATGCGCGAGCACTTCGGACTCTGATTTTCAGTAAGGTGGCCAAGTAATGCGCGAGTTCAATGGACGTCAGGACTGGATATAAATGCAAAAATAGCCGCGTAATACGCGAGATCAGACGAAATCTGACCTAAATAAGGTGGCACAGTAATGCGCGAGCTCTTCGGACTCTGGCTTAACATTATGTGGCCAAGTAATGCGCGAGTTCAATGGACGTCAGGACTGATATAAATGCACAAAAAAGCCGCGTAATACGCGAGATCAAACAAAGTCTGACCTAAATAAGGTGGCACAGTAATGCGCGAGCTCTTCGGACTCTGGCTTAACATTATGTGGCCAAGTAATGCGCGAGTTCAATGGACGTCAGGACTGATATAAATGCACAAAAAGCCGCGTAATACGCGAGATCAAACGAAGTCTGACCTAAATAAGGTGGCAAAGTAATGCGCGAATTCTTAGTACAGAATTTTTATATATAAAGTGGCCAAGTAATGCGCGAGTTTAATGGACGTCAGGACTGATATGAATACAAAAATAGGGGCGTAATACTCGAGTTGAACGCAGTCTGACCTGAAAAGAGTGGCCAAGTAATGCGCGAATTCTTAGGGGTATAAGAATTTTTATAAAGCGGCCAAAAAATAATAATTAACACTTAGGGTCCTTAGACTCTGACCTGAATAAAGCGGGCAAGTAATGCGCGAGCACTTCGGACTCAGATATTCAGTAAGGTGGCCAAGTAATGCGCGAGTTCAATGGACGTCAGGACTGATATAAATGCAAAAATAGCTGCGTAATACGCGAGATCAAACAAAGTCTGACCCAAATAAGGTGGCAAAGTACTGCGCGAGCTCTTCGGACTCTGGCTTAAAATTATGTCGCCAAGTAATGCGCGAGTTCAATGGACGTCAGGACTGATATAAATACAAAAATAGCCGCGTAATACGCGAGTTGAACGAAGTCTGATCTGATAAGAGTGGCCAAGTAATGCGCGAATTCTTAGGGGTATAGGAATTTTTATAAAGTGGCCGAAAAATAATAATTAACGCGTAGGCTCGTTATACTCTGACCTGAATAAAGCGGCCAAGTAATGCGCGAGCACTTCGACTCAGATTTTCAGTAAGGTGGCCAAGTAATGCGCGAATTCAATGGACGTCAGGAATGATATAAATGCAAAAAATAGCCGCGTAATACGCGAGATCAAACAAAGTCTGACCTAAATAGGGTGGCAAAGTACTGCGCGAGCTCCTCGGACTCTGGCTTAAAATTATGTGGCCAAGTAATGCGCGAGTTCAATGGACGTCAGGACTGATATAAATACAAAAATAGCCGCGTAATACGCGAGTTGAACGAAGTCTGATCTGATAAGAGTGGACAAGTAATGCGCCAATTCTTAAGGGTATAAGTATTTTTATAAAGTGGCCAAAAAATAATAATTAACGCGTAGGCTCGTTATACTCTGACCTGAATAAAGCGGCCAAGTAATGCGCGAGCACTTCGGACTCTGATTTTCAGTAAGGTGGCCAAGTAATGCGCGAGTTCAATGGACGTCAGGACTGATATAAATGCAAAAATAGCCGCGTAATACGCGAGATCAGACGAAATCTGACCTAAATAAGGTGGCACAGTAATGCGCGAGCTCTTCGGACTCTGGCTTAACATTATGTGGCCAAGTAATGCGCGAGTTCAATGGACGTCAGGACTGATATAAATGCACAAAAAGCCGCGTAATACGCGAGATCAAACAAAGTCTGACCTAAATAAGGTGGCACAGTAATGCGCGAGCTCTTCGGACTCTGGCTTAACATTATGTGGCCAAGTAATGCGCGAGTTCAATGGACGTCAGGACTGATACAAATGCACAAAAAGCCGCGTAATACGCGAGATCAAACAAAGTCTGACCTAAATAAGGTGGCAAAGTAATGCGCGAATTCTTAGTACAGAATTTTTATATATAAAGTGGCCAAGTAATGCGCGAGTTTAATGGACGTCAGGACTGATATGAATACAAAAATAGGGGCGTAATACGCGAGTTGAACGCAGTCTGACCTGAAAAGAGTGGCCAAGTAATGCGCGAATTCTTAGGGGTATAAGAATTTTTATAAAGTGGCCAAAAAATAATAATTAACACTTAGGGTCCTTAGACTCTGACCTGAATAAAGCGGCCAAGTAATGCGCGAGCACATCGGACTCAGAGATTCAGTAAGGTGGCCAAGTACTGCGCCCGGTCAATGGACGTCAGTCCTGATATAAATGAAAAAATAGCCGCGGTAATACGCGAGATCAAACAAAGTCTGACCTAAATAAGGTGGCAAAGTACTGCGCGAGCTCTTCGGACTCTGGCTTAAAATTATGTCGCCAAGTAATGCGCGAGTTCAATGGACGTCAGGACTGATATAAATACAAAAATAGCCGCGTAATACGCGAGTTGAACGAAGTCTGATCTGATAAGAGTGGCCAAGTAATGCGCGAATTCTTAGGGGTATAAGAATTTTTATAAAGTGGCCAAAAAATAATAATTAACGCGTAGGCTAGTTATACTCTGACCTGAATAAAGCGGCCAAGTAATGCGCGAGCACTTCGGACTCTGATTTTCAGTAAGGTGGCCAAGTAATGCGCGAGTTCATTGGATGTCAGGACTGATATAAATGCAAAAATAGCCGCGTAATACGCGAGTTCAAACAAAGTCTGACCTAAATAAGGTGGCAAAGTAATGCGCGAGCTCCTCGGACTCTGGCTTAAAATTATGTGGCCAAGTAATGCGCGAGTTCAATGTACGTCAGGACTGATATAAATGCAAAAATAGCCGCGTAATACGCGAGATCAAGCAAAGTCTGACCTAAATAAGGTGGCAAAGTAATGCGCGAATTCTTAGTACAGAATTTTTATATATAAAGTGGCCAAGTAATGCGCGAGTTTAATGGACGTCAGGACTGATATGAATACAAAACTAGGCGCGTAATACGCGAGATCAAACGAAATCTGACCTAAATAAGGTGGCAAAGTAATGCGCGAATTCATAGGGGTATAAGAATTTTTATAAAGTGGCCAAAAAATAGTAATTAACGCGTAGGCTCGTTATACTCTGACCTGAATAAAGCGGCCAAGTAATGCGCGAGCACTTCGGCCTCAGATTTTCAGTAAGGTGGCCAAGTAATGCTCGAGTTCAATGGACGTCAGGACTGATATAAATGCAAAAATAGCCGCGTAATACGCGAGATCAAACGAAATCTGACCTAAATAAGGTGGCAAAGTAATGCGCGAGCTCTTCGGACTCTGGCTTAACATTATGTGGCCAAGTAATGCGCGAGTTCAATGGACGTCATGACTGATATAAATGCACAAAAAGCCGCGTAATACGCGAGATCAAACAAAGTTTGACCTAAATAAGGTGGCAAAGTAATGCGCGAATTCTTAGTACAGAATTTTCATATATAAAGTGGCCAAGTAATGCGCGAGTTTAATGAACGCCAGGACTGATATGAATACAAAAATAGGCGCGTAATACGCGAGATCGAACAAAGTCTGACCTAAATAAGGTGGCAAAGTACTGCGCGAGCTCTTCGGACTCTGGCTTAAAATTATGTCGCCAAGTAATGCGCGAGTTCAATGGACGTCAGGACTGATATAAATACAAAAATAGCCGCGTAATACGCTAGTTGAACGAAGTCTGATCTGATAAGAGTGGCCAAGTAATGCGCGAATTCTTAGGGGTATAAGAATTTTTATAAAGTGTCCAAAAAATAATAATTAACACTTAGGGTCCTTAGACTCTGACCTGAATAAAGCGGCCAAGTAATGCGCGAGCACTTCGGACTCAGATTTTCAGTAAGGTGGCCAAGTAATGCGCGAGTTCAATGGTCGTCAGGACTGATATAAATGCAAAAATAGCCGCGTAATACGCGAGATCAAACAAAGTCTGACCTAAATAAGGTGGCAAAGTAATGCGCGAGCTCCTCGGACTCTGGCTTAAAATTATGTAGCCAAGTAATGCGCGAGTTCAATGGATGTCAGGACTGATATAAATGCCTAAATAGCCGCGTAATACGCGAGATCAAACAAAGTCTGACCTAAATAAGGTGGCAAAGTAATGCGCGAGCTCCTCGGACTCTGGCTTAAAATTATGTAGCCAAGTAATGCGCGAGTTCAATGGACGTCAGGACTGATATAAATACAAAAATAGCCGCGTAATACGCTAGTTGAACGAAGTCTGATCTGATAAGAGTGGCCAAGTAATGCGCGAATTCCTAGGGGTATAAGAATTTTTATAACGTGTCCAAAAAATAATAATTAACACTTAGGGTCCTTAGACTCTGACCTGAATAAAGCGGCCAAGTAATGCGCGAGCACTTCGGACTCAGATTTTCAGTAAGGTGGCCAAGTAATGCGCGAGTTCAATGGTCGTCAGGACTGATATAAATGCAAAAATAGCCGCGTAATACGCGAGATCAAACAAAGTCTGACCTAAATAAGGTGGCAAAGTAATGCGCGAGCTCCTCGGACTCTGGCTTAAAATTATGTAGCCAAGTAATGCGCGAGTTCAATGGATGTCAGGACTGATATAAATGCCTAAATAGCCGCGTAATACGCGAGATCAAACAAAGTCTGACCTAAATAAGGTGGCAAAGTAATGCGCGAGCTCCTCGGACTCTGGCTTAAAATTATGTAGCCAAGTAATGCGCGAGTTCAATGGACGTCAGGACTGATATAAATACAAAAATAGGCCGCGTAATACGCGAGTTGAACGAAGTCTGATCTGCTAAGAGTGGCCATGTAATGCGCGAATTCTTAGGGGTATAAGAATTTTTATAAAGTGTCCAAAAAATAATAATTAACACTTAGGGTCCTTAGACTCTGACCTGAATAAAGCGGCCTAGTAATGCGCGAGCACTTCGGACTCAGATTTTCAGTAAGGTGGCCAAGTAATGCGCGAGTGCAATGGTCGTCAGGACTGATATAAATGCAAAAATAGCCGCGTAATACGCGAGATCAAACAAAGTATGACCTAAATAAGGTGGCAAAGTAATGCGCGAGCTCCTCGGACTCTGGCTTAAAATTATGTAGCCAAGTAATGCGCGAGTTCAATGGACGTCAGGACTGATATAAATGCAAAAATAGCCGCGTAATACGCGAGATCAAGCAAAGTCTGACCTAAATAAGGTGGCAAAGTAATACGCGAATTCTTAGTACAGAATTTTTATATATAAAGTGGCCAAGTAATGCGCGAGTTTAATGGACGTCAGGACTGATATGAATACAAAAATAGGCGCGTAATACGCGAGATCAAACGAAATCTGACCTAAATAAGGTGGCAAAGTAATGCGCGAATTCTTAGGGGTATAAGAATTTTTATAAAGTGGCCAAAAAATAATAATTAACGCGTAGGTTCGTTATACTCTGACCTGAATATAGCGGCCAAGTAATGCGCGAGCACTTCGGACTCTGATTTTCAGTAAGGTGGCCAAGTAATGCGCGAGTTCAATGGAAGTCAGGACCGATATAAATGCAAAAATAGCCGCGTAATACGCGAGATCAAGCAAAGTCTGACCTAAATAAGGTGGCAAAGTAATACGCGAATTCTTAGTACAGAATTTTTATATATAAAGTGGCCAAGTACTGCGCGATTTCAATGTACCTAAGGAATGATATATATGCAAATATTTCTGCTTTATACTCGTGATCAGTAAATTTCTGACATAAATAAGGTGGCAAAGTAATGCGCGAATTCTTAGTACAGGATTTTTATATAAAGTGGCCATGTAATGCGCGAGCTCTTCGGACTCTGGCTTAAAGTTTTTTGGCCAAGTAATGCGCGATTTCAGTGTTCGTCAGGACTGATATAAATGCAAAAATAGCAGCGTAATACGCGAGATCAAACAAAGTCTGACCTAAATAAGGTGGAAAAGTAATGCGCGAATTCTTAGTACAGGATCTTTATATAAAGCGGCCAAGTAATGCGCGAGCACTTCGGACTCTGATTTTCAGTAAGGTGGCCGAGTAATGCACGAGTTCAATGGACGTCAGGACTGATATAAATGCAAAAATAGCCGCGTAATACGTGAGATCATACGAAGTCTGACCTAAATAAGGTGGCAAAGTAATGCGCGAATTCTTAGTACAGGATTTTTATATAAAGTGGCCAAGTAATGCGCGAGCTCTTAGGACTCTGGCTTAAAGTTTTTTGGCCAAGTAATGCGCGAGTTCAATGGACATCAGGACCGATATAAATGCAAAAATAGCCGAGTAATACGTGAGATCAAACGAAGTCTGACCTAAATAAGGTGGCAAAGTACTGAGCGAATTCTTAGTACAGAATTTTTATATAAAGCGGCCAAGTATTGCGCGAGTTCAATGGACGTCAGGACTGATATAAATGCAAAAATAGCCGCGTAATACGTGAGATCATACGAAGTCTGACCTAAATAAGGTGGCAAAGTAATGCGCGAATTCTTAGTACAGGATTTTTATATAAAGTGGCCAAGTAATGCGCGAGCTCTTTGGACTCTGGCTTAAAGTTTTTTGGCCAAGTAATGCGCGAGTTCAATGGACGTCAGGACCGATATAAATGCAAAAATAGCCGCGTAATACGTGAGATCAAACGAAGTCTGAACTAAATAAGGTGGCAAAGTACTGAGCGAATTCTTAGTACAGAATTTTTATATAAAGTGGCCAAGTATTGCGCGAGTTCAATGGACGTCAGGACTGATATAAATGCAAAAATAGCTGCGTAATACGCGAGATCAAACGAAATCTGACCTAAATAAGGTGGCAAAGTAATGCGCGAGCTCTTCGGACTCTGGCTTAAAATTATGTGGCCAAGTAATGCGCGAGTTCAATGGACGTCAGGACTGATATAAATGCAAAAATAGCCGCGTAATACGCGAGATCAAACGAAATCTGACCTAAAAAAGGTGGCAAAGTAATGCGCGAATTCTTAGTACCGAATTTTTATATAAATTGGCCAAGTAATGCGCGAGCTCTTCGGACTCTGGCTTAAAATCATGTGGCCAAGTAATGCGCGAGTTCAATGGACGTCAGGACTGATATAAATGCAAAAATAGCCGCGTAATACGCGAGATCAAACGAAATCTGACCTAAATAAGGTGGCAAAGTAATGCGCGAGCTCTTCGGACTCTGGCTTAACATTATGTGGCCAAGTAATGCGCGAGTTCAATGGACGTCATGACTGATATAAATGCACAAAAAGCCGCGTAAGACGCGAGATCAAACAAAAGTCTGACCTAAATAAGGTGGCAAAGTAATGCGCGAATTCTTAGTACAGAATTTTCATATATAAAGTGGCCAAGTAATGCGCGAGTTTAATGAACGTCAGGACTGATATAAATACAAAAATAGGCGCGTAATACGCGAGATCAAACAAAGTCTGACCTAAATAAGGTGGCAAAGTACTGCGCGAGCTCTTCGGACTCTGGCTTAAAATTATGTCGCCAAGTAATGCGCGAGTTCAATGGACGTCAGGACTGATATAAATACAAAAATAGCCGCGTAATACGCGAGTTCAACGAAGTCTGATCTGATAAGAGTGGCCAAGTAATGCGCGAATTTTTAGGGGTATAAGAATTTTTATAAAGTGTCCAAAAAATAATAGATAACACGTAGGGTCCTTAGACTCTGACCTGAATAAAGCGGCCTAGTAATGCGCGAGCACTTCGGACTCAGATTTTCAGTAAGGTGGCCAAGTAATGCGCGAGTTCAATGGACGTCAGGACTGATATAAATTCAAAAATAGCCGCGTAATACGCGAGATCAAACAAAGTCTGACCTAATTAAGGTGGCAAAGTAATGCGCGAATTCTTAGTACAGAATTTTTATATATAAATTGGCCAAGTAATGCGCGAGTTTAATGGACGTCAGGACTGATATGAATACAAAACTAGGCGCGTAATACGCGAGATCAAACGAAATCTGACCTAAATAAGGTGGCAAATTAATGCGCGAATTCTGAGGGGTATAAGAATTTTTATAAAGTGGCCAAAAAATAATAATTAACGCGTAGGCTCGTTATACTCTGACCTGAATAAAGCGGCCAAGTAATGCCCGAGCACTTCGGACTCAGATTTTCAGTAAGGTGGCCATGTAATGCGCGAGTTCAATGGACGTCAGGACTGATATAAATGCAAAAATAGCCGCGCAATACGCGAGATCAAACAAAGTCTGACCTAAATAAGGTGGCACAGTAATGCGCGAGCTCTTCGGACTCTGGCTTAACATTATGTGGCCAAGTAATGCGCGAGTTCAATGGACGTCAGGACTGATACAAATGCACAAAAAGCCGCGTAATGCGCGAGATCAAACAAAGTCTGACCTAAATAAGGTGGCAAAGTAATGCGCGAATTCTTAGTACAGAATTTTTATATATAAAGTGGCCAAGTAATGCGCGAGTTTAATGGACGTCAGGACTGATATGAATACAAAAAAATAGGGGCGTAATAGGGGAGTTGAACGCAGTCTGACCTGATAAGAGTGGCCAAGTAATGCGCGAATTCTTAGGGGTATAAGAATTTTTATAAAGTGGCCAAAAAATAATAATTAACACTTAGGGTCCTTAGCCTCTTACCTGAATAAAGCGGCCAAGTAATGCGCGAGCACTTCGGACTCAGATATTCAGTAAGATGGCCAAGTAATGCGCGAGTTCAGTGGACGTCAGGACTGGATATAAATGCAAAAATAGCCGCGTAATACGCGAGATCAAACAAAGTCTGACCTAAATAAGGTGGCAAAGTACTGCGCGAGCTCTTCGGACTCTGGCTTAAAATTATGTCGCCAAGTAATGCGCGAGTTCAATGGACGTCAGGACCGATATAAATACAAAAATAGCCGCGTAATACGCGAGTTGAACGAAGTCTGATCTGATAAGAGTGGCCAAGTAATGCGCGAATTCTTAGGGGTATAAGAATTTTTATAAAGTGGCCAAAAAATAATAATTAACGCGTAGGCTAGTTATACTCTGACCTGAATAAAGCGGCCAAGTAATGCGCGAGCACTTCGGACTCTGATTTTCAGTAAGGTGGCCAAGTAATGCGCGATTTCATTGGATGTCAGGACTGATATAAATGCAAAAATAGCCGCGTAATACGCGAGATCAAACAAAGTCTGACCTAAATAAGGTGGCAAAGTAATGCGCGAGCTCCTCGGACTCTGGCTTAAAATTATGTGGCCAAGTAATGCGCGAGTTCAATGGACGTCAGGACTGACATAAATGCAAAAACAGCCGCGTAATACGCGAGATCAAGCAAAGTCTGACCTAAATAAGGTGGCAAAGTAATGCGCGAATTCTTAGTACAGAATTTTTATATATAAAGTGGCCAAGTAATGCGCGAGTTTAATGGACGTCAGGACTGATATGAATACAAAACTAGGCGCGTAATACGCGAGATCAAACGAAATCTGACCTAAATAAGGTGGCAAAGTAATGCGCGAATTCTTAGTACAGAATTTTCATATATAAAGTGGCCTAGTAATGCGCGAGTTTAATGAACGCCAGGACTGATATGAATACAAAAATAGGCGCGTAATACGCGAGATCGAACAAAGTCTGACCTAAATAAGGTGGCAAAGTAATGCGCGAATTCTTAGTACAGAATTTTCATATATAAAGTGGCCTAGTAATGCGCGAGTTTAATGAACGCCAGGACTGATATGAATACAAAAATAGGCGCGTAATACGCGAGATCGAACAAAGTCTGACCTAAATAAGGTGGCAAAGTACTGCGCGAGCTCTTCGGACTCTGGCTTAAAATTATGTCGCCAAGTAATGCGCGAGTTCAATGGACGTCAGGACTGATATAAATGCACAAAAAGCCGCGTAATACGCGAGATCAAACGAAGTTTGACCTAAATAAGGTGGCAAAGTAATGCGCGAATTCTTAGTACAGAATTTTCATATATAAAGTGGCCTAGTAATGCGCGAGTTTAATGAACGCCAGGACTGATATGAATACAAAAATAGGCGCGTAATACGCGAGATCGAACAAAGTCTGACCTAAATAAGGTGGCAAAGTACTGCGCGAGCTCTTCGGACTCTGGCTTAAAATTATGTCGCCAAGTAATGCGCGAGTTCAATGGACGTCAGGACTGATATAAATACAAAAATAGCCGCGTAATACGCGAGTTGAACGAAGTCTGATCTGATAAGAGTGGCCAAGTAATGCGCGAATTCTTAGGGGTATAAGAATTTTTATAAAGTGTCCAAAAAATAATAATTAACACTTAGGGTCCTTAGACTCTGACCTGAATAAAGCGGCCAAGTAATGCGCGAGCACTTCGGACTCAGATTTTCAGTAAGGTGGCCAAGTAATGCGCGAGTTCAATGGTCGTCAGGACTGATATAAATGCAAAAATAGCCGCGTAATACGCGAGATCAAACAAAGTCTGACCTAAATAAGGTGGCAAAGTAATGCGCGAGCTCCTCGGACTCTGGCTTAAAATTATGTAGCCAAGAAATGCGCGAGTTCAATGGATGTCAGGACTGATATAAATGCCTAAATTGCCGCGTAATACGCGAGATCAAACAAAGTCTGACCTAAATAAGGTGGCAAAGTAATGCGCGAGCTCCTCGGACTCTGGCTTAAAATTATGTAGCCAAGTAATGCGCGAGTTCAATGGACGTCAGGACTGATATAAATACAAAAATAGCCGCGTAATACGCGAGTTGAACGAAGTCTGATCTGATAAGAGTGGCCAAGTAATGCGCGAATTCTTAGCGGTATAAGAATTTTTATAAAGTGTCCAAAAAATAATAATTAACACTTAGGGTCCTTAGACTCTGACCTGAATAAAGCGGCCTAGTAATGCGCGAGCACTTCGGACTCAGATTTTCAGTAAGGTGGTCAAGTAATGCGCGAGTTCAATGGTCGTCAGGACTGATATAAATGCAAAAATAGCCCCGTAATACGCGAGATCAAACAAAGTATGACCTAAATAAGGTGGCAAAGTAATGCGCGAGCTCCTCGGACTCTGGCTTAAAATTATGTAGCCAAGTAATGCGCGAGTTCAATGGACGTCAGGACTGATATAAATGCAAAAATAGCCGCGTAATACGCGAGATCAAGCAAAGTCTGACCTAAATAAGGTGGCAAAGTAATACGCGAATTCTTAGTACAGAATTTTTATATATAAAGTGGCCAAGTAATGCGCGAGTTTAATGGACGTCAGGACTGATATGAATATAAAAATAGGCGCGTAATACGCGAGATCAAACGAAATCTGACCTAAATAAGGTGGCAAAGTAATGCGCGAATTCTTAGGGGTATAAGAATTTTTATAAAGTGGCCAAAAAATAATAATTAACGCGTAGGTTCGTTATACTCTGACCTGAATATAGCGGCCAAGTAATGCGCGAGCACTTCGGACTCTGATTTTCAGTAAGGTGGCCAAGTAATGCGCGAGTTCAATGGACGTCAGGACTGATATAAATGCAAAAATAGCCGCGTAATACGCGAGATCAAGCAAAGTCTGACCTAAATAAGGTGGCAAAGTAATACGCGAATTCTTAGTACAGAATTTTTATATATAATGTGGCCAAGTAATGCGCGAGTTCAATGGACGTCAGGACTGATATAAATGCAAAAATAACCGCGTAATACGCGAGATCAAACAAAGTCTGACCTAAATAAGGTGGCAAAGTAATGCGCGAATTCTTAGTACAGGATTTTTATATAAAGTGGCCATGTAATGCGCGAGCTCTTCGGACTCTGGCTTAAAGTTTTTTGGCCAAGTAATACGCGAGTTCAATAGACGTCAGGACTGATATAAATGCAAAAATAGCCGCGTAATACGAGAGATCAAACAAAGTCTCACCTCAAACACGTGGAAAAGTAATGCGCGAATTCTTAGTACAGGATCTTTATATAAAGCGGCCAAGTAATGCGCGAGCACTTCGACTCTGATTTTCAGTAAGGTGGCTGAGTAATGCACGAGTTCAATGGACGTCAGGACTGATATAAATGCAAAAATAGCCGCGTAATACGTGAGATCAAACGAAATCTGACCTAAAAAAAGGTGGCAAAGTAATGCGCGAATTCTTAGGGGTATAAGAATTTTTATAAAGTGGCCAAAAAATAATAATTAACGCGTAGGCTCGTTATACTCTGACCTGAATAACGCGGCCAAGTAATGCGCGAGCACTTCGGACTCTGATTTTCAGTAAGGTGGCCAAGTAATGCGCGAGTTCAATGGACGTCAGGACTGATATAAATGCAAAAATAGCCGCGTAATACGCGAGATCAAACAAAGTCTGACCTAAATAAGGTGGAAAAGTAATGCGCGAATTCTTAGTACAGGATCTTTATATAAAGCGGCCAAGTAATGCGCGAGCACTTCGGACTCTGATTTTCAGTAAGGTGGCTGAGTAATGCGCGAGTTCAATGGACGTCAGGACTGATATAAATGCAAAAATAGCCGCGTAATACGTGAGATCAAACGAAATCTGTCCTAAAAAAGGTGGCAAAGTAATGCGCAAATTCTTAGGGGTATAAGAATTTTTATAATGTCGCCAAAAAATAATATTTATCGCGGAGGCTCGTTATACTCTGAACTGAATAAAGCGGCCAAGTAATGCGCGAGCACTTCGGACTCTGATTTTCAGTAAGGTGGCCAAGTAATGCGCGAGTTCAATGGACGTCAGGACTGATATAAATGCAAAAATAGCCGCGTAATACGCGAGATCAAACAAAGTCTGACCTAAATAAGGTGGAAAAGTAATGGGCGAATTCTTAGTACAGAATTTTTTATATAAATTGGCCTAGTAATGCGCGAGCTCTTCGGACTCTGGCTTAAAATTATGTGGCTAAGTAATGCGCGAGTTCAATGGAAATCAGGACTGATATAAATGCAAAAATAGCCGCGTAATACGCGATATCAAACGAAATCTGACCTAAAAAAGGTGGCAAATTAATGCGCGAATTCTTAGTACAGAATTTTTATATAAATTGGCCAAGTACTGCGCGAGCTCTTCGGACTCTGGCTTAAAATTATGTGGCCAAGTAATGCGCGAGTTCAATGGACGTCAGGACTGATATAAATGCAAAAATAGCCGCGTAATACGCGAGATCAAACGAAATCTGACCTAAATAAGGTGGCAAAGTAATGCGCCAATTCTTAGTACAGAATTTTTATATATAAAGTGGCCAAGTAATGCGCGAGTTTAATGGACGTCAGGACTGATATGAATACAAAACTAGGCGCGTAATACGCGAGATCAAACGAAATCTGACCTAAATAAGGTGGCAAAGTAATGCTCGAATTCTTAGGGGTATAAGAATTTTTATAAAGTGGCCAAAAAATAATAATTAACGCGTAGGCTCGTTATACTCTGACCTGAATAAAGCGGCCAAGTAATGCTCGAGCACTTCGGACTCAGATTTTCAGTAAGGTGGCCAAGTAATGCTCGAGTTCAATGGACGTCAGGACTGATATAAATGCAAAAATAGCTGCGTAATACGCGAGATCAAACGAAATCTGACCTAAATAAGGTTGCAAAGTAATGCGCGAGCTCTTCGGACTCTGGCTTAACATTATGTGGCCAAGTAATGCGCGAGTTCAATGGACGTCATGACTGATATAAATGCACAAAAAGCCGCGTAATACGCGAGATCAAACAAAGTCTGACCTAAATAAAGGTGGCAAAGTAATGCGCGAATTCTTAGTACAGAATTTTCATATATAAAGTGGCCAAGTAATGCGCGAGTTTAATGAACGTCAGGACTGATATGAATACAAAAATAGGCGCGTAATACGCGAGATCAAACAAAGTCTGACCTAAATAAGGTGGCAAAGTACTGCGCGAGCTCTTCGGACTCTGGCTTAAAATTATGTCGCCAAGTAATGCGCGAGTTCAATGGAGGTCAGGACTGATATAAATACAAAAATAGCCGCGTAATACGCGAGTTGAACGAAGTCTGATCTGATAAGAGTGGCCAAGTAATGCGCGAATTCTTAGGGGTATAGGAATTTTTATAAAGTGGCCAAAAAATAATAATTAACGCGTAGGCTCGTTATACTCTGACCTGAATAAAGCGGCCAAGTAATGCGCGAGCACTTCGGACTCAGATTTTCAGTAAGGTGGCCAAGTAATGCGCGAATTCAATGGACGTCAGGACTGATATAAATGCAAAAATAGCCGCGTAATACGCGAGATCAAACAAAGTCTGACCTAAATAGGGTGGCAAAGTACTGCGCGAGCTCCTCGGACTCTGGCTTAAAATTATGTGGCCAAGTAATGCGCGAGTTCAATGGACGTCAGGACGGATATAAATACAAAAATAGCCGCGTAATACGCGAGTTGAACGAAGTCTGATCTGATAAGAGTGGACAAGTAATGCGCCAATTCTTAAGGGTATAAGTATTTTTATAAAGTGGCCAAAAAATAATAATTAACGCTTTGGCTCGTTATACTATATCTTTAATAAAGCGGCCAAGTAATGCGCGAGCACTTCGGACTCTGATTTTCAGTAAGGTGGCCAAGAAATGCGCGAGTTCAATGGACGTCAGGACTGATATAAATGCAAAAATAGCCGCGTAATACGCGAGATCAAACAAAGTCTGTCCTAAAAAAGGTGGCAAAGTAATGCGCGAATTCTTAGTACAGGATTTTTATATAAAGCTGTCAAGTAATGCGCGAGCACTTCGGACTCTGATTTTCAGTAAGGTGGCTGAGTAATGCGCGAGTTCAATGGACGTCAGGACTGATATAAATGCAAAAATAGCCGCGTAATACGTGAGATCAAACGAAATCTGTCCTAAAAAAGGTGGCAAAGTAATGCGCAAATTCTTAGGGGTATAAGAATTTTTATAATGTCGCCAAAAAATAATAATCAACGCGTAGGCTCGTTATACTCTGACCTGAATAAAGCGGACAAGTAATGCGCGAGCACTTCGGACTCTGATTTTCGGTAAGGTGGCCAAGTAATGCGCGAGTTCAATCGACGTCAGGACTGATAAAAATGCAAAAATAGCCGCGTAATACGCGAGATCAAACAAAGTCTGACCTAAATAAGGTGGCAAAGTAATGCGCGAATTCTTAGTACAGAATTTTTATATAAATTGGCCTAGTAATGCGCGAGCTCTTCGGACTCTGGCTTAAAATTATGTGGCCAAGTAATGCGCGAGTTCAATTGAGTTCAGGACTGATATAAATGCAAAAATAGCCGCGTAATACGTGAGATCAAACGAAATCTGTCCTAAAAAAGGTGGCAAAGTAATGCGCGAATTCTTAGTACAGAATTTTTATATAAAGTGGCCAAGTACTGCGCGAGCTCTTCGGACTCTGGCTTAAAATTATGTGGCCAAGTAATGCGCGAGTTCAATGGACGTCAGGACTGATATAAATGCAAAAATAGCCGCGTAATACGCGAGATCAAACGAAATCTGAACTAAATAAGGTGGCAAAGTAATGCGCCAATTCTTAGTACAGAATTTTTATATATAAAGTGGCCAAGTAATGCGCGAGTTTAATGGACGTCAGGACTGATATGAATACAAAACTAGGCGCGTAATACGCGAGATCAAACGAAATCTGACCTAAATAAGGTGGCAAAGTAATGCTCGAATTCTTAGGGGTATAAGAATTTTTATAAAGTGGCCAAAAAATAATAATTAACGCGTAGGCTCGTTATACTCTGACCTGAATAAAGCGGCCAAGTAATGCTCGAGCACTTCGGACTCAGATTTTCAGTAAGGTGGCCAAGTAATGCTCGAGTTCAATGGACGTCAGGACTGATATAAATGCAAAAATAGCTGCGTAATACGCGAGATCAAACGAAATCTGACCTAAATAAGGTTGCAAAGTAATGCGCGAGCTCTTCGGACTCTGGCTTAACATTATGTGGCCAAGTAATGCGCGAGTTCAATGGACGTCATGACTGATATAAATGCACAAAAAGCCGCGTAATACGCGAGATCAAACAAAGTCTGACCTAAATAAGGTGGCAAAGTAATGCGCGAATTCTTAGTACAGAATTTTCATATATAAAGTGGCCAAGTAATGCGCGAGTTTAATGAACGTCAGGACTGATATGAATACAAAAATAGGCGCGTAATACGCGAGATCAAACAAAGTCTGACCTAAATAAGGTGGCAAAGTACTGCGCGAGCTCTTCGGACTCTGGCTTAAAATTATGTCGCCAAGTAATGCGCGAGTTCAATGGACGTCAGGACTGATATAAATACAAAAATAGCCGCGTAATACGCGAGTTGAACGAAGTCTGATCTGATAAGAGTGGCCAAGTAATGCGCGAATTCTTAGGGGTATAGGAATTTTTATAAAGTGGCCAAAAAATAATAATTAACGCGTAGGCTCGTTATACTCTGACCTGAATAAAGCGGCCAAGTAATGCGCGAGCACTTCGGACTCAGATTTTCAGTAAGGTGGCCAAGTAATGCGCGAATTCAATGGACGTCAGGACTGAT
This sequence comes from Diplolepis rosae, assembly GCA_030998225.1. NCBI lineage: Eukaryota > Metazoa > Arthropoda > Insecta > Hymenoptera > Diplolepididae > Diplolepis > Diplolepis rosae. Next base: position 2,461,256 of record JAPYXD010000161.1, read on the forward strand.
ATAAATGCAAAAATAGCCGCGTAATACGCGAGATCAAACAAAGTCTGACCTAAATAGGGTGGCAAAGTACTGCGCGAGCTCCTCGGACTCTGGCTTAAAAATTATGTGGCCAAGTAATGCGCGAGTTCAATGGACGTCAGGACTGATATAAATACAAAAATAGCCGCGTAATACGCGAGTTGAACGAAGTCTGATCTGATAAGAGTGGACAAGTAATGCGCCAATTCTTAAGGGTATAAGTATTTTTTATAAAGTGGCCAAAAAATAATAATTAACGCGTAGGCTCGTTATACTCTGACCTGAATAAAGCGGCCAAGTAATGCGCGAGCACTTCGGACTCTGATTTTCAGTAAGGTGGCCAAGTAATGCGCGAGTTCAATGGACGTCAGGACTGATATAAATGCAAAAATAGCCGCGTAATACGCGAGATCAAACAAAGTCTGTCCTAAATAAAGTGGCAAAGTAATGCGCGAATTCTTAGTACAGGATTTTTATATAAAGCGGCCAAGTAATGCGCGAGCACTTCGGACTCTGATTTTCAGTAAGGTGGCTGAGTAATGCGCGAGTTCAATGGACGTCAGGACTGATATAAATGCAAAAATAGCCGCGTAATACGTGAGATCAAACGAAATCTGACCTAAAAAAGGTGGCAAAGTAATGCGCGAATTCTTAGGAGTATAAGAATTTTTATAATGTCGCCAAAAAATAATAATTAACGCGTAGGCTCGTTATACTCTGACCTGAATAAAGCGGCCAAGTAATGCGCGAGCACTTCGGACTCTGATTTTCAGTAAGGTGGCCAAGTAATGCGCGAGTTCAATGGACGTCAGGACTGATATAAATGCAAAAATAGCCGCGTAATACGCGAGATCAAACAAAGTCTGACCTAAATAAGGTGGAAAAGTAATGCGCGAATTCTTAGTACAGAATTTTTATATAAAGTGGCCAAGTAATGCGCGAGCTCTTCGGACTCTGGCTTAAAATTATGTGGCCAAGTAATGCGCGAGTTCAATGGACGTCAGGACAGATATAAATGCAAAAATAGCCGCGTAATACGTGAGATCAAACGAAATCTGACCTAAATAAGTTGGCAAAGTACTGCGCGAGCTCTTCGGACTCTGGCTTAAAATTATGTGGCCAAGTAATGCGCGAGTTCAATGGACGTCAGGACTGATATAAATGCAAAAATAGCCGCGTATAACGCGAGTTGAACGAAGTCTGATCTGATAAGAGTGGACAAGTAATGCGCCAATTCTTAAGGGTATAAGTATTTTTATAAATTGGCAAAAAATAATATTTATCGGGTAGTCTCGTTTTAATCTGACCTTAATAAAGCGGCCAAGTAATGCGCGAGCACTTCGGACTCTGATTTTCAGTAAGGTGGCCAAGTAATGCGCGAGTTCAATGGACGTCAGGACTGATATAAATGCAAAAATAGCCGCGTAATATGCGAGATCAAACGAAATCTGACCTAAATAAGGTGGCAAAGTAATGCGCGAGCTCTTCGGACTCTGGCTTAACATTATGTGGCCAAGTAATGCGCGAGTTCAATGGACGTCAGGACTGATATAAATGCACAAAAAGCCGCGTAATACGCGAGATCAAACAAAGTCTGACCTAAATAAGGTGGCACAGTAATGCGCGAGCTCTTCGGACTCTGGCTTAACATTATGTGGCCAAGTAATGCGCGAGTTCAATGGACGTCAGGACTGATACAAATGCACAAAAAGCCGCGTAATACGCGAGATCAAACAAAGTCTGACCTAAATAAGGTGGCAAAGTAATGCGCGAATTCTTAGTACAGAATTTTTATATATAAAGTGGCCAAGTAATGCGCGAGTTTAATGGACGTCAGGACTGATATGAATACAAAAATAGGGGCGTAATACGCGAGTTGAACGCAGTCTGACCTGAAAAGAGTGGCCAAGTAATGCGCGAATTCTTAGGGGTATAAGAATTTTTATAAAGTGGCCAAAAAATAATAATTAACACTTAGGGTCCTTAGACTCTGACCTGAATAAAGCGGCCAAGTAATGCGCGAGCACTTCGGACTCAGATATTCAGTAAGGTGGCCAAGTAATGCGCGAGTTCAATGGACGTCAGGACTGATATAAATGCAAAAATAGCCGCGTAATACGCGAGATCAAACAAAGTCTGACCTAAATAAGGTGGCAAAGTACTGCGCGAGCTCTTCGGACTCTGGCTTAAAATTATGTCGCCAAGTAATGCGCGAGTTCAATGGACGTCAGGACTGATATAAATACAAAAATAGCCGCGTAATACGCGAGTTGAACGAAGTCTGATCTGATAAGAGTGGCCAAGTAATGCGCGAATTCTTAGGGGTATAGGAATTTTTATAAAGTGGCCAAAAAATAATAATTAACGCGTAGGCTCGTTATACTCTGACCTGAATAAAGCGGCCAAGTAATGCGCGAGCACTTCGGACTCAGATTTGCAGTAAGGTGGCCAAGTAATGCGCGAATTCGATGGACGTCAGGACTGATATAAATGCTAAAATAGCCGCGTAATACGCGAGATCAAACAAAGTCTGACCTAAATAGGGTGGCAAAGTACTGCGCGAGCTCTTCGGACTCTGGCTTAAAATTATGTGGCCAAGTAATGCGCGAGTTCAATGGACGTCAGGACTGATATAAATACAAAAATAGCCGCGTAATACGCGAGTTGAACGAAGTCTGATCTGAAAAGAGTGGACAAGTAATGCGCCAATTCTTAAGGGTATAAGTATTTTTATAAAGTGGCCAAAAAATAATAATTAACGCGTAGGCTCGTTATACTCTGACCTGAATAAAGCGGCCAAGTAATGCGCGAGCACTTCGGACTCTGATTTTCAGTAAGGTGGCCAAGTAATGCGCGAGTTCAATGGACGTCAGGACTGATATAAATGCAAAAATAGCCGCGTAATACGCGAGATCAGACGAAATCTGACCTAAATAAGGTGGCACAGTAATGCGCGAGCTCTTCGGACTCTGGCTTAACATTATGTGGCCAAGTAATGCGCGAGTTCAATGGACGTCAGGACTGATATAAATGCACAAAAAGCCGCGTAATACGCGAGATCAAACAAAGTCTGACCTAAATAAGGTGGCACAGTAATGCGCGAGCTCTTCGGACTCTGGCTTAACATTATGTGGCCAAGTAATGCGCGAGTTCAATGGACGTCAGGACTGATACAAATGCACAAAAAGCCGCGTAATACGCGAGATCAAACAAAGTCTGACCTAAATAAGGTGGCAAAGTAATGCGCGAATTCTTAGTACAGAATTTTTATATATAAAGTGGCCAAGTAATGCGCGAGTTTAATGGACGTCAGGACTGATATGAATACAAAAATAGGGGCGTAATACGCGAGTTGAACGCAGTCTGACCTGAAAAGAGTGGCCAAGTAATGCGCGAATTCTTAGGGGTATAAGAATTTTTATAAAGTGGCCAAAAAATAATAATTAACACTTATGGTCGTTAGACTCTGACCTGAATAAAGCGGCCAAGTAATGCGCGAGCACTTCGGACTCAGATATTCAGTAAGGTGGCCAAGTAATGCGCGAGTTCAATGGACGTCAGGACTGATATAAATGCAAAAATAGCCGCGTAATACGCGAGATCAAACAAAGTCTGACCTAAATAAGGTGGCAAAGTACTGCGCGAGCTCTTCGGACTCTGGCTTAAAATTATGTCGCCAAGTAATGCGCGAGCTCTATGGACGTCAGGACTGATATAAATACAAAAATAGCCGCGTAATACGCGAGTTGAACGAAGTCTGATCTGAAAAGAGTGGCCAAGTAATGCGCGAATTCTTAGAGGTATAAGAATTTTTATAAAGTGGCCAAAAATAATAATTAACGCGTAGGCTCGTTATACTCTGACCTGAATAAAGCGGCCAAGTAATGCGCGAGCACTTCGGGCTCAGATTTTCAGTAAGGTGGCCAAGTAATGCTCGAGTTCAATGGACGTCAGGACTGATATAAATGCAAAAATAGCCGCGTAATACGCGAGATCAAACGAAATCTGACCTAAATAAGGTGGCAAAGTAATGCGCGAATTCTTAGTACAGAATTTTTATATATAAAGTGGCCAAGTAATGCGCGAGTTTAATGGACGTCAGGACTGATATGAATACAAAACTAGGCGCGTAATACGCGAGATCAAACGAAATCTGACCTAAATAAGGTGGCAAAGTAATGCGCGAATTCTTAGGGGTATAAGAATTTTTATAAAGTGGCCAAAAAATAGTAATTAACGCGTAGGCTCGTTATACTCTGACCTGAATAAAGCGGCCAAGTAATGCGCGAGCACTTCGGTCTCAGATTTTCAGTAAGGTGGCCAAGTAATGCTCGAGTTCAATGGACGTCAGGACTGATATAAATGCAAAAATAGCCGCGTAATACGCGAGATCAAACAAAGTCTGACCTAAATAAGGTGGCAAAGTAATGCGCGAGCTCTTCGGACTCTGGCTTAAAATTATGTGGCCAAGTAATGCGTGAGTTCAATGGGCGTCAGGACTGATATAAATGCAAAAATAGCCGCGTAATACGCGAGATCAAGCAAAGTCTGACCTAAATAAGGTGGCAAAGTAATGCGCGAATTCTTAGTACAGAATTTTTATATATAAAGTGGCCAAGTAATGCGCGAGTTTAATGGACGTCAGGACTGATATGAATACAAAACTAGGCGCGTAATACGCGAGATCAAACGAAATCTGACCTAAATAAGGTGGCAAAGTAATGCGCGAATTCTTAGGGGTATAAGAATTTTTATAAAGTGGCCAAAAAATAGTAATTAACGCGTAGGCTCGTTATACTCTGACCTGAATAAAGCGGCCAAGTAATGCGCGAGCACTTCGGCCTCAGATTTTCAGTAAGGTGGCCAAGTAATGCTCGAGTTCAATGGACGTCAGGACTGATATAAATGCAAAAATAGCCGCGTAATACGCGAGATCAAACGAAATCTGACCTAAATAAGGTGGCAAAGTAATGCGCGAGCTCTTCGGACTCTGGCTTAACATTATGTGGCCAAGTAATGCGCGAGTTCAATGGACGTCATGACTGATATAAATGCACAAAAAGCCGCGTAATACGCGAGATCAAACAAAGTTTGACCTAAATAAGGTGGCAAAGTAATGCGCGAATTCTTAGTACAGAATTTTCATATATAAAGTGGCCAAGTAATGCGCGAGTTTAATGAACGCCAGGACTGATATGAATACAAAAATAGGCGCGTAATACGCGAGATCGAACAAAGTCTGACCTAAATAAGGTGGCAAAGTACTGCGCGAGCTCTTCGGACTCTGGCTTAAAATTATGTCGCCAAGTAATGCGCGAGTTCAATGGACGTCAGGACTGATATAAATACAAAAATAGCCGCGTAATACGCTAGTTGAACGAAGTCTGATCTGATAAGAGTGGCCAAGTAATGCGCGAATTCTTAGGGGTATAAGAATTTTTATAAAGTGTCCAAAAAATAATAATTAACACTTAGGGTCCTTAGACTCTGACCTGAATAAAGCGGCCAAGTAATGCGCGAGCACTTCGGACTCAGATTTTCAGTAAGGTGGCCAAGTAATGCGCGAGTTCAATGGTCGTCAGGACTGATATAAATGCAAAAATAGCCGCGTAATACGCGAGATCAAACAAAGTCTGACCTAAATAAGGTGGCAAAGTAATGCGCGAGCTCCTCGGACTCTGGCTTAAAATTATGTAGCCAAGTAATGCGCGAGTTCAATGGATGTCAGGACTGATATAAATGCCTAAATAGCCGCGTAATACGCGAGATCAAACAAAGTGTGACCTAAATAAGGTGGCAAAGTAATGCGCGAGCTCCTCGGACTCTGGCTTAAAATTATGTAGCCAAGTAATGCGCGAGTTCAATGGACGTCAGGACTGATATAAATACAAAAATAGCCGCGTAATACGCTAGTTGAACGAAGTCTGATCTGATAAGAGTGGCCACGCACTGCGCGAATTCTTAGGGGTATAAGAAATATTATAAAGTGTCCAAAAAATAATATTTATCACTTAGGGTCCTTAGACTCTGACCTGAATAAAGCGGCCAAGTAATGCGCGAGCACTTCGGACTCAGATTTTCAGTAAGGTGGCCAAGTAATGCGCGAGTTCAATGGTCGTCAGGACTGATATAAATGCAAAAATAGCCGCGTAATACGCGAGATCAAACAAAGTCTGACCTAAATAAGGTGGCAAAGTAATGCGCGAGCTCCTCGGACTCTGGCTTAAAATTATGTAGCCAAGTAATGCGCGAGTTCAATGGATGTCAGGACTGATATAAATGCCTAAATAGCCGCGTAATACGCGAGATCAAACAAAGTCTGACCTAAATAAGGTGGCAAAGTAATGCGCGAGCTCCTCGGACTCTGGCTTAAAATTATGTAGCCAAGTAATGCGCGAGTTCAATGGACGTCAGGACTGATATAAATACAAAAATAGCCGCGTAATACGCGAGTTGAACGAAGTCTGATCTGCTAAGAGTGGCCATGTAATGCGCGAATTCTTAGGGGTATAAGAATTTTTATAAAGTGTCCAAAAAATAATAATTAACACTTAGGGTCCTTAGACTCTGACCTGAATAAAGCGGCCTAGTAATGCGCGAGCACTTCGGACTCAGATTTTCAGTAAGGTGGCCAAGTAATGCGCGAGTGCAATGGTCGTCAGGACTGATATAAATGCAAAAATAGCCGCGTAATACGCGAGATCAAACAAAGTATGACCTAAATAAGGAGGCAAAGTAATGCGCGAGCTCCTCGGACTCTGGCTTAAAATTATGTAGCCAAGTAATGCGCGAGTTCAATGGACGTCAGGACTGATATAAATGCAAAAATAGCGGCGAAATACGCGAGATCAAGCAAAGTCTGACCTAAATAAGGTGGCAAAGTAATACGCGAATTCTTAGTACAGAATTTTTATATATAAAGTGGCCAAGTAATGCGCGAGTTTAATGGACGTCAGGACTGATATGAATACAAAAATAGGCGCGTAATACGCGAGATCAAACGAAATCTGACCTAAATAAGGTGGCAAAGTAATGCGCGAATTCTTAGGGGTATAAGAATTTTTATAAAGTGGCCAAAAAATAATAATTAACGCGAAGGGTCGTTATACTCTTACCTGAAAATAGCGGCCAAGTAATGCGCGAGCACTTCGGACTCTGATTTTCAGTAAGGTGGCCAAGTAATGCGCGAGTTCAATGGACGTCAGGACTGATATAAATGCAAAAATAGCCGCGTAATACGCGAGATCAAGCAAAGTCTGACCTAAATAAGGTGGCAAAGTAATACGCGAATTCTTAGTACAGAATTTTTATATATAAAGTGGCCAAGTAATGCGCGAGTTCAATGGACGTCAGGACTGATATAAATGCAAAAATAGCTGCGTAATACGCGAGATCAAGCAAAGTCTGACATAAATAAGGTGGCAAAGTAATGCGCGAATTCTTAGTACAGGATTTTTATATAAAGTGGCCATGTAATGCGCGAGCTCTTCGGACTCTGGCTTAAAGTTTTTTGGCCAAGTAATGCGCGAGTTCAATGGTCGTAAGGACTGATATAAATGCAAAAATAGCAGCGTAATACGCGAGAACAAACAAAGTCTGACCTAAATAAGGTGGAAAAGTAATGCGCGAATTCTTAGTACAGGATCTTTATATAAAGCGGCCAAGTAATGCGCGAGCACTTCGGACTCTGATTTTCAGTAAGGTGGCTGAGTAATGCACGAGTTCAATGGACGTCAGGACTGATATAAATGCAAAAATAGCCGCGTAATACGTGAGATCATACGAAGTCTGACCTAAATAAGGTGGCAAAGTAATGCGCGAATTCTTAGTACAGGATTTTTATATAAAGTGGCCAAGTAATGCGCGAGCTCTTCGGACTCTGGCTTAAAGTTTTTTGGCCAAGTAATGCGCGAGTTCAATGGACATCAGGACCGATATAAATGCAAAAATAGCCGAGTAATACGTGAGATCAAACGAAGTCTGACTTAAATAAGGTGGCAAAGTACTGAGCGAATTCTTAGTACAGAATTTTTATATAAAGTGGCCAAGTATTGCGCGAGTTCAATGGACGTCAGGACTGATATAAATGCAAAAATAGACGCGTAATACGTGAGATCATACGAAGTCTGACCTAAATAAGGTGGCAAAGTAATGCGCGAATTCTTAGTACAGGATTTTTATATAAAGTGGCCAAGTAATGCGCGAGCTCTTCGGACTCTGGCTTAAAGTTTTTTGGCCAAGTAATGCGCGAGTTCAATGGACGTCAGGACCGATATAAATGCAAAAATAGCTGCGTAATACGCGAGATCAAACGAAATCTGACCTAAATAAGGTGGCAAAGTAATGCGCGAGCTCTTCGGACTCTGGCTTAAAATTATGTGGCCAAGTAATGCGCGAGTTCAATGGACGTCAGGACTGATATAAATGCACAAAAAGCCGCGTAAGACGCGAGATCAAACGAAATCTGACCTAAATAAGGTGGCAAAGTAATGCGCGAGCTCTTCGGACTCTGGCTTAAAATTATGTGGCCAAGTAATGCGCGAGTTCAATGGACGTCAGGACTGATATAAATGCAAAAATAGCCGCGTAATACGTGAGATCAAACGAAATCTGACCTAAAAAAGTTGGCAAAGTAATCCGCGAATTCTAAGTACCGAATTTTTATATAAATTGGCCAAGTAATGCGCGAGCTCTTCGGACTCTGGCTTAAAATTATGTGGCCAAGTAATGCGCGAGTTCAATGGACGTCAGGACTGATATAAATGCAAAAATAGCCGCGTAATACGCGAGATCAAACGAAATCTGACCTAAATAAGGTGGCAAAGTAATGCGCGAATTCTTAGTACAGAATTTTTATATATAAAGTGGCCAAGTAATGCGCGAGTTTAATGAACGTCAGGACTGATATGAATACAAAAATAGGCGCGTAATACGCGAGATCAAACAAAGTCTGACCTAAATAAGGTGGCAAAGTACTGCGCGAGCTCTTCGGACTCTGGCTTAAAATTATGTCGCCAAGTAATGCGCGAGTTCAATGGACGTCAGGACTGATATAAATACAAAAATAGCCGCGTAATACGCGAGTTGAACGAAGTCTGATCTGATAAGAGTGGCCAAGTAATGCGCGAATTCTTAGGGGTATAAGAATTTTTATAAAGTGTCCAAAAAATAATAATTAACACTTAGGGTCCTTAGACTCTGACCTGAATAAAGCGGCCTAGTAATGCGCGAGCACTTCGGACTCAGATTTTCAGTAAGGTGGCCAAGTAATGCGCGAGTTCAATGGTCGTCAGGACTGATATAAACGCAAAAATAGCCGCGTAATACGCGAGATCAAACAAAGTCTGACCTAAATAAGGTGGCAAAGTAATGCGCGAATTCTTAGTACAGAATTTTTATATATAAAGTGGCCAAGTAATGCGCGAGTTCAATGGACGTCAGGACTGATATAAATGCAAAAATAGCCGCGTAATACGCGAGATCAAACGAAATCTGACCTAAATAAGGTGGCAAAGTAATGCGCGAATTCTTAGTACAGAATTTTTATATAAATTGGCAAAGTAATGCGCGAGCTCTTCGGACTCTGGCTTAAAATTATGTGGCCAAGTAATGCGCGAGTTCAATGGACGTCAGGACTGATATAAATGCAAAAATAGCCGCGTAATACGCGAGATCAAACGAAATCTGACCTAAATAAGGTGGCAAAGTAATGCGCGAATTCTTAGTACAGAATTTTCATATATAAAGTGGCCAAGTAATGCGCGAGTTTAATGAACGTCAGGACTGATATGAATACAAAAATAGGCGCGTAATACGCGAGATCAAACAAAGTCTGACCTAAATAAGGTGGCAAAGTACTGCGCGAGCTCTTCGGACTCTGGCTTAAAATTATGTCGCCAAGTAATGCGCGAGTTCAATGGACGTCAGGACTGATATAAATACAAAAATAGCCGCGTAATACGCGAGTTGAACGAAGTCTGATCTGATAAGAGTGGCCAAGTAATGCGCGAATTCTTAGGGGTATAAGAATTTTTATAAAGTGTCCAAAAAATAATAATTAACACTTAGGGTCCTTAGACTCTGACCTGAATAAAGCGGCCTAGTAATGCGCGAGCACTTCGGACTCAGATTTTCAGTAAGGTGGCCAAGTAATGCGCGAGTTCAATGGTCGTCAGGACTGATATAAACGCAAAAATAGCCGCGTAATACGCGAGATCAAACAAAGTCTGACCTAAATAAGGTGGCAAAGTAATGCGCCAATTCTTAGTACAGAATTTTTATATATAAAGTGGCCAAGTAATGCGCGAGTTTAATGGACGTCAGGACTGATATGAATACAAAACTAGGCGCGTAATACGCGAGATCAAACGAAATCTGACCTAAATAAGGTGGCAAATTAATGCGCGAATTCTTAGGGGTATAAGAATTTTTATAAAGTGGCCAAAAAATAATAATTAACGCGTAGGCTCGTTATACTCTGACCTGAATAAAGCGGCCAAGTAATGCCCGAGCACTTCGGACTCAGATTTTCAGTAAGGTGGCCATGTAATGCGCGAGTTCAATGGACGTCAGGACTGATATAAATGCAAAAATAGCCGCGCAATACGCGAGATCAAACAAAGTCTGACCTAAATAAGGTGGCACAGTAATGCGCGAGCTCTTCGGACTCTGGCTGACTCTTATGTGGCCATGTAATGCGCGAGTTCAATGGACGTCAGGACTGATATAAATGCAAAAATAGCCGCGTAATACGCGAGATCAAACGAAATCGGACCTAAATAAGGTGGCAAAGTAATGCGCGAGCTCTTCGGACTCTGGCTTAACATTATGTGGCCAAGTAATGCGCGAGTTCAATGGACGTCATGACTGATATAAATGCACAAAAAGCCGCGTAATACGCGAGATCAAACAAAGTTTGACCTAAATAAGGTGGCAAAGTAATGCGCGAATTCTTAGTACAGAATTTTCATATATAAAGTGGCCAAGTAATGCGCGAGTTTAATGAACGCCAGGACTGATATGAATACAAAAATAGGCGCGTAATACGCGAGATCGAACAAAGTCTGACCTAAATAAGGTGGCAAAGTACTGCGCGAGCTCTTCGGACTCTGGCTTAAAATTATGTCGCCAAGTAATGCGCGAGTTCAATGGACGTCAGGACTGATATAAATACAAAAATAGCCGCGTAATACGCTAGTTGAACGAAGTCTGATCTGATAAGAGTGGCCAAGTAATGCGCGAATTCTTAGGGGTATAAGAATTTTTATAAAGTGTCCAAAAAATAATAATTAACACTTAGGGTCCTTAGACTCTGACCTGAATAAAGCGGCCAAGTAATGCGCGAGCACTTCGGACTCAGATTTTCAGTAAGGTGGCCAAGTAATGCGCGAGTTCAATGGTCGTCAGGACTGATATAAATGCAAAAATAGCCGCGTAATACGCGAGATCAAACAAAGTCTGACCTAAATAAGGTGGCAAAGTAATGCGCGAGCTCCTCGGACTCTGGCTTAAAATTATGTAGCCAAGTAATGCGCGAGTTCAATGGATGTCAGGACTGATATAAATGCCTAAATAGCCGCGTAATACGCGAGATCAAAAAAAGTCTGACCTAAATAAGGTGGCAAAGTAATGCGCGAGCTCCTCGGACTCTGGCTTAAAATTATGTAGCCAAGTAATGCGCGAGTTCAATGGACGTCAGGACTGATATAAATACAAAAATAGCCGCGTAATACGCTAGTTGAACGAAGTCTGATCTGAAAAGAGTGGCCAAGTAATTCGCGAATTCTTAGGGGTATAAGAATTTTTATAAAGTGTCCAAAAAATAATAATTAACACTTAGGGTCCTTATACTCTGACCTGAATAAAGCGGCCAAGTAATGCGCGAGCACTTCGGACTCAGATTTTCAGTAAGGTGGCCAAGTAATGCGCGAGTTCAATGGTCGTCAGGACTGATATAAATGCAAAAATAGCCGCGTAATACGCGAGATCAAACAAAGTCTGACCTAAATAAGGTGGCAAAGTAATGCGCGAGCTCCTCGGACTCTGGCTTAAAATTATGTAGCCAAGTAATGCGCGAGTTCAATGGATGTCAGGACTGATATAAATGCCTAAATAGCCGCGTAATACGCGAGATCAAACAAAGTCTGACCTAAATAAGGTGGCAAAGTAATGCGCGAGCTCCTCGGACTCTGGCTTAAAATTATGTAGCCAAGTAATGCGCGAGTTCAATGGACGTCAGGACTGATATAAATACAAAAATAGCCGCGTAATACGCGAGTTGAACGAAGTCTGATCTGCTAAGAGTGGCCATGTAATGCGCGAATTCTTAGGGGTATAAGAATTTTTATAAAGTGTCCAAAAAATAATAATTAACACTTAGGGTCCTTAGACTCTGACCTGAATAAAGCGGCCTAGTAATGCGCGAGCACTTCGGACTCAGATTTTCAGTAAGGTGGCCAAGTAATGCGCGAGTGCAATGGTCGTCAGGACTGATATAAATGCAAAAATAGCCGCGTAATACGCGAGATCAAACAAAGTATGACCTAAATAAGGTGGCAAAGTAATGCGCGAGCTCCTCGGACTCTGGCTTAAAATTATGTAGCCAAGTAATGCGCGAGTTCAATGGACGTCAGGACTGATATAAATGCAAAAATAGCCGCGTAATACGCGAGATCAAGCAAAGTCTGACCTAAATAAGGTGGCAAAGTAATACGCGGAATTCTTAGTACAGAATTTTTATATATAAAGTGGCCAAGTAATGCGCGAGTTTAATGGACGTCAGGACTGATATGAATACAAAAATAGGCGCGTAATACGCGAGATCAAACGAAATCTGACCTAAATAAGGTGGCAAAGTAATGCGCGAATTCTTAGGGGTATAAGAATTTTTATAAAGTGGCCAAAAAATAATAATTAACGCGTAGGTTCGTTATACTCTGACCTGAATATAGCGGCCAAGTAATGCGCGAGCACTTCGGACTCTGATTTTCAGTAAGGTGGCCAAGTAATGCGCGAGTTCAATGGACGTCAGGACTGATATAAATGCAAAAATAGCCGCGTAATACGCGAGATCAAGCAAAGTCTGACCTAAATAAGGTGGCAAAGTAATACGCGAATTCTTAGTACAGAATTTTTATATATAAAGTGGCCAAGTAACGCGCGAGTTCAATGGACGTCAGGACTGATATAAATGCAAAAATAGCTGCGTAATACGCGAGATCAAGCAAAGTCTGACATAAATAAGGTGGCAAAGTAATGCGCGAATTCTTAGTACAGGATTTTTATATAAAGTGGCCATGTAATGCGCGAGCTCTTCGGACTCTGGCTTAAAGTTTTTTGGCCAAGTAATGCGCGTGTTCAGTGGTCGTCAGGAATGATATAAATGCAAAAAAAGCCGCGTTTTAAGCGTGTTCAAACACAGTCTGACCTAAATAAGGTGGAAAAGTAATGCGCGAATTCTTAGTACCGGATCTTTATATAAAGCGGCCAAGTAATGCGCGAGCACTTCGGACTCTGATTTTCAGTAAGGTGGCTGAGTAATGCGCGAGTTCAATGGACGTCAGGACTGATATAAATGCAAAAATAGCCGCGTAATACGTGAGATCATACGAAGTCTGACCTAAATAAGGTGGCAAAGTAATGCGCGAATTCTTAGTACAGGATTTTTATATAAAGTGGCCAAGTAATGCGCGAGCTCTTCGGACTCTGGCTTAAAGTTTTTTGGCCAAGTAATGCGCGAGTTCAATGGACATCAGGACCGATATAAATGCAAAAATAGCCGAGTAATACGTGAGATCAAACGAAGTCTGACCTAAATAAGGTGGCAAAGTACTGAGCGAATTCTTAGTACAGAATTTTTATATAAAGTGGCCAAGTATTGCGCGAGTTCAATGGACGTCAGGACTGATATAAATGCAAAAATAGCCGCGTAATACGTGAGATCATACGAAGTCTGACCTAAATAAGGAGGCAAAGTAATGCGCGAATTCTTAGTACAGGATTTTTATATAAAGTGGCCAAGTAATGCGCGAGCTCTTCGGACTCTGGCTTAAAGTTTTTTGGCCAAGTAATGCGCGAGTTCAATGGACGTCAGGACCGATATAAATGCAAAAATAGCTGCGTAATCCGCGAGTTCAAACGAAATCTGACCTAAATAAGGTGGCCAAGTAATGCGCGAGCTCTTCGGACTCTGGCTTAAAATTATGTGGCCAAGTAATGCGCGAGTTCAATGGACGTCAGGACTGATATAAATGCACAAAAAGCCGCGTAAGACGCGAGATCAAACGAAGTCTGACCTAGATAGGGTGGCAAAGTAATGCGCGAGCTCTTCGGACTCTGGCTTAAAATTATGCGGCCAAGTAATGCGCGAGTTCAATGGACGTCAGGACTGATATAAATGCAAAAATAGCCGCGTAATACGCGAGATCAAACGAAATCTGACCTAAAAAAGGTGGCAAAGTAATGCGCGAATTCTTAGTACCGAATTTTTATATAAATTGGCCAAGTAATGCGCGAGCTCTTCGGACTCTGGCTTAAAATTATGTGGCCAAGTAATGCGCGAGTTCAATGGACGTCAGGACTGATATAAATGCAAAAATAGCCGCGTAATACGCGAGATCAAACGAAATCTGACCTAAATAAGGTGGCAAAGTAATGCGCGAGCTCTTCGGACTCTGGCTTAACATTATGTGGCCAAGTAATGCGCGAGTTCAATGGACGTCATGACTGATATAAATGCACAAAAAGCCGCGTAAGACGCGAGATCAAACAAAGTCTGACCTAAATAAGGTGGCAAAGTAATGCGCGAATTCTTAGTACAGAATTTTCATATATAAAGTGGCCAAGTAATGCGCGAGTTTAATGAACGTCAGGACTGATATGAATACAAAAATAGGCGCGTAATACGCGAGATCAAACAAAGTCTGACCTAAATAAGGTGGCAAAGTACTGCGCGAGCTCTTCGGACTCTGGCTTAAAATTATGTCGCCAAGTAATGCGCGAGTTCAATGGACGTCAGGACTGATATAAATACAAAAATAGCCGCGTAATACGCGAGTTGAACGAAGTCTGATCTGATAAGAGTGGCCAAGTAATGCGCGAATTCTTAGGGGTATAAGAATTTTTATAAAGTGTCCAAAAAATAATAATTAACACTTAGGGTCCTTAGACTCTGACCTGAATAAAGCGGCCTAGTAATGCGCGAGCACTTCGGACTCAGATTTTCAGTAAGGTGGCCAAGTAATGCGCGAGTTCAATGGTCGTCAGGACTGATATAAACGCAAAAATAGCCGCGTAATACGCGAGATCAAACAAAGTCTGACCTAAATAAGGTGGCAAAGTAATGCGCCAATTCTTAGTACAGAATTTTTATATATAAAGTGGCCAAGTAATGCGCGAGTTTAATGGACGTCAGGACTGATATGAATACAAAACTAGGCGCGTAATACGCGAGATCAAACGAAATCTGACCTAAATAAGGTGGCAAATTAATGCGCGAATTCTTAGGGGTATAAGAATTTTTATAAAGTGGCCAAAAAATAATAATTAACGCGTAGGCTCGTTATACTCTGACCTGAATAAAGCGGCCAAGTAATGCCCGAGCACTTCGGACTCAGATTTTCAGTAAGGTGGCCATGTAATGCGCGAGTTCAATGGACGTCAGGACTGATATAAATGCAAAAATAGCCGCGCAATACGCGAGATCAAACAAAGTCTGACCTAAATAAGGTGGCACAGTAATGCGCGAGCTCTTCGGACTCTGGCTTAACATTATGTGGCCAAGTAATGCGCGAGTTCAATGGACGTCAGGACTGATACAAATGCACAAAAAGCCGCGTAATACGCGAGATCAAACAAAGTCTGACCTAAATAAGGTGGCAAAGTAATGCGCGAATTCTTAGTACAGAATTTTTATATATAAAGTGGCCAAGTAATGCGCGAGTTTAATGGACGTCAGGACTGATATGAATACAAAAATAGGGGCGTAATACGCGAGTTGAACGCAGTCTGACCTGAAAAGAGTGGCCAAGTAATGCGCGAATTCTTAGGGGTATAAGAATTTTTATAAAGTGGCCAAAAAATAATAATTAACACTTAGGGTCCTTAGACTCTGACCTGAATAAAGCGGCCAAGTAATGCGCGAGCACTTCGGACTCAGCTATTCAGTAAGTTGGCCAAGTAATGCGCGAGTTCAATGGACGTCAGGACTGATATAAATGCAAAAATAGCTGAGTAATACGCGAGATCAAACAAAGTCTGACCTAAATAAGGTGGCAAAGTACTGCGCGAGCTCTTCGGACTCTGGCTTAAAATTATGTCGCCAAGTAATGCGCGAGTTCAATGGACGTCAGGACCGATATAAATACAAAAATAGCCGCGTAATACGCGAGTTGAACGAAGTCTGATCTGATAAGAGTGGCCAAGTAATGCGCGAATTCTTAGGGGTATAAGAATTTTTATAAAGTGGCCAAAAAATAATAATTAACGCGTAGGCTAGTTATACTCTGACCTGAATAAAGCGGCCAAGTAATGCGCGAGCACTTCGGACTCTGATTTTCAGTAAGGTGGCCAAGTAATGCGCGATTTCATTGGATGTCAGGACTGATATAAATGCAAAAATAGCCGCGTAATACGCGAGATCAAACAAAGTCTGACCTAAATAAGGTGGCAAAGTAATGCGCGAGCTCCTCGGACTCTGGCTTAAAATTATGTGGCCAAGTAATGCGCGAGTTCAATCGACGTCAGGACTGACATAAATGCAAAAACAGCCGCGTAATACGCGAGATCAAGCAAAGTCTGACCTAAATAAGGTGGCAAAGTAATGCGCGAATTCTTAGTACAGAATTTTTATATATAAAGTGGCCAAGTAATGCGCGAGTTTAATGGACGTCAGGACTGATATGAATACAAAACTAGGCGCGTAATACGCGAGATCAAACGAAATCTGACCTAAATAAGGTGGCAAAGTAATGCGCGAATTCTTAGTACAGAATTTTCATATATAAAGTGGCCTAGTAATGCGCGAGTTTAATGAACGCCAGGACTGATATGAATACAAAAATAGGCGCGTAATAGGCGAGATCGAACAAAGTCTGACCTAAATAAGGTGGCAAAGTAATGCGCGAATTCTTAGTACAGAATTTTCATATATAAAGTGGCCTAGTAATGCGCGAGTTTAATGAACGCCAGGACTGATATGAATACAAAAATAGGCGCGTAATACGCGAGATCGAAATTAAAGTCTGACCTAAATAAGGTGGCAAAGTACTGCGCGAGCTCTTCGGACTCTGGCTTAAAATTATGTCGCCAAGTAATGCGCGAGTTCAATGGACGTCAGGACTGATATAAATGCACAAAAAGCCGCGTAATACGCGAGATCAAACGAAGTTTGACCTAAATAAGGTGGCAAAGTAATGCGCGAATTCTTAAAGTACAGAATTTTCATATATAAAGTGGCCTAGTAATGCGCGAGTTTAATGAACGCCAGGACTGATATGAATACAAAAATAGGGCGCGTAATACGCGAGATCGAACAAAGTCTGACCTAAATAAGGTGGCAAAGTACTGCGCGAGCTCTTCGGACTCTGGCTTAAAATTATGTCGCCAAGTAATGCGCGAGTTCAATGGACGTCAGGACTGATATAAATACAAAAATAGCCGCGTAATACGCGAGTTGAACGAAGTCTGATCTGATAAGAGTGGCCAAGTAATGCGCGAATTCTTAGGGGTATAAGAATTTTTATAAAGTGTCCAAAAAATAATAATTAACACTTAGGGTCCTTAGACTCTGACCTGAATAAAGCGGCCAAGTAATGCGCGAGCACTTCGGACTCAGATTTTCAGTAAGGTGGCCAAGTAATGCGCGAGTTCAATGGTCATGTCAGGACTGATATAAATGCAAAAATAGCCGCGTAATACGTGAGATCAAACAAAGTCTGACCTAAATAAGGTGGCAAAGTAATGCGCGAGCTCCTCGGACTCTGGCTTAAAATTATGTAGCCAAGTAATGCGCGAGTTCAATGGATGTCAGGACTGATATAAATGCCTAAATTGCCGCGTAATACGCGAGATCAAACAAAGTCTGACCTAAATAAAGGTGGCAAAGTAATGCGCGAGCTCCTCGGACTCTGGCTTAAAATTATGTAGCCCAAGTAATGCGCGAGTTCAATGGACGTCAGGACTGATATAAATACAAAAATAGCCGCGTAATACGTGAGTTGAACGAAGTCTGATCTGATAAGAGTGGCCAAGTAATGCGCGAATTCTTAGGGGTATAAGAATTTTTATAAAGTTAATCCCAAAAAATAATAATTAACACTTAGGGTCCTTAGACTCTGACCTGAATAAAGCGGCCTAGTAATGCGCGGCAGTGAGCACTTCGGACTCAGATTTTCAGTAAGGTGGCCAAGTAATGCGCGAGTTCAATGGTCGTCAGGACTGATATAAACGCAAAAATAGCCGCGTAATACGCGAGATCAAACAAAGTATGACCTAAATAAGGTGGCAAAGTAATGCGCGAGCTCCTCGGACTCTGGCTTAAAATTATGTAGCCAAGTAATGCGCGAGTTCAATGGACGTCAGGACTGATATAAATGCAAAAATAGCCGCGTAATACGCGAGATCAAGCAAAGTCTGACCTAAATAAGGTGGCAAAGTAATACGCGAATTCTTAGTACAGAATTTTTATATATAAAGATGGCCAAGTAATGCGCGAGTTTAATGGACGTCAGGACTGATATGAATATAAAAATAGGCGCGTAATACGCGATATCTAACGAAGTCTGAACTAAATACAGTGGCAAAGTAATGCGCGAATTCTTAGGGGTATAAGAATTTTTATAAAGTGGCCAAAAAATAATAATTAACGCGTAGGTTCGTTATACTCTGAACCTGAATATAGCGGCCAAGTAATGCGCGAGCACTTCGGACTCTGATTTTCAGTAAGGTGGCCAAGTAATGCGCGAGTTCAATGGACGTCAGGACTGATATAAATGCAAAAATAGCCGCGTAATACGCGAGATCAAGCAAAGTCTGACCTAAATAAGGTGGCAAAGTAATGCGCGAATTCTTAGTACAGAATTTTTATATATAATGTGGCCAAGTAATGCGCGAGTTCAATGGACGTCAGGACTGATATAAATGCAAAAATAGCCGCGTAATACGCGAGATCAAAAATAGCCGTGTAATACGCGAGATCAAACAAAGTCTAACCTAAATAAGGTGGAAAAGTAATGCGCGAATTCTTAGTACAGGATCTTTATATAAAGCGGCCAAGTAATGCGCGAGCACTTCGGACTCTGATTTTCAGTAAGGTGGCTGAGTAATGCACGAGTTCAATGGACGTCAGGACTGATATAAATGCAAAAATAGCCGCGTAATACGTGAGATCATACGAAGTCTGATCTAAATAAGGTGGCAAAGTAATGCGCGAATTCTTAATTACAGGATTTTTATATAAAGTGGCCAAGTAATGCGCGAGCTCTTTCGGACTCTGGCTTAAAGTTTTTTGGCCAAGTAATGCGCGAGTTCAATGGACGTCAGGACCGATATAAATGCAAAAATAGCCGAGTAATACGTGAGATCAAACGAAGTCTGACCTAAATAAGCGTTGGCAAAGTACTGAGCGAATTCCCTTAGTACAGAATTTTTATATAAAGTGGCCATAGTATTGCTCGAGCTCTTCCCGGACTCTGGCTTAAAATTATGTGGCCAAGTAATGCGCGAGTTCAATGGACGTCAGGACTGATATAAATGCAAAAATAGCGGCGTAATACGCGAGATCAAACGAAATCTGACCTAACAAAGGTGGCAAAGTAATGCGCGAATTCTTAGTACCGAATTTTTATATAAATTGGCCAAGTAATGCGCGAGCTCTTCGGACTCTGGCTTAAAATTATCTGGCCAAGTAATGCGCGAGTTCAATGGACGTCAGGACTGATATAAATGCAAAAATAGCCGCGTAATACGCGAGATCAAACGAAATCTGACCTAAATAAGGTGGCAAAGTAATGCGCGAGCTCTTCGGACTCTGGCTTAACATTATGTGGCCAAGTAATGCGCGAGTTCAATGGACGTCATGACTGATATAAATGCACAAAAAGCCGCGTAAGACGCGAGATCAAACAAAGTCTGACCTAAATAAGGTTGCAAAGTAATGCGCGAATTCTTAGTACAGAATTTTCATATATAAAGTGGCCAAGTAATGCGCGAGTTTAATGAACGTCAGGACTGATATGAATACAAAAATAGGCGCGTAATACGCGAGATCAAACGAAGTCTGACCTAAATAAGGTGGCAAAGTACTGCGCGAGCTCTTCGGACTCTGGCTTAAAATTATGTGGCCAAGTAATGCGCGATTTCAATGGACGTCAGGACTGATATAAATAAAAAAATAGCCGCGTAATACGAGAGTTGAACGAAGTCTGATCTGATAAGAGTGGCCAAGTAATGCGCGAATTCTTAGGGGTATAAGAATTTTTATAAAGTGTCCAAAAAATAAGAATTAACACTTAGGGTCCTTAGACTCTGACCTGAATAAAGCAGCAACGTAATGCGCGAGCACTTCGGACTCAGATTTTCAGTAAGTTGGCCAAGTAATGCGCGAGTTCATTTGTCGTCAGGACTGATATAAATGCAAAAATAGCCGCGTAATACGCGAGATCAAACAAAGTCTGACCTAAATAAGGTGGCAAAGTAATGCGCGAATTCTTAGTACAGAATTTTTATATAAAGTGGCCAAGTACTGCGCGAGCTCTTCGGACTCTGGCTTAAAATTATGTGGCCAAGTAATGCGCGAGTTCAATGGACGTCAGGACTGATATAAATGCAAAATAGCCGCGTGATACGCGAGATCAAACGAAATCTGACCTAAATAAGGTGGCAAAGTAATGCGCCAATTCTTAGTACAGAATTTTTATATATAAAGTGGCCAAGTAATGCGCGAGTTTAATGGACGTCAGGACTGTTATAAATACAAAAATAGGCGCGTAATACGCGAGATCAAACGAAATCTGACCTAAATAAGGTGGCAAAGTAATGCGCCAATTCTTAAGGGTATAAGTATTTTTATAAAGTGGCCAAAAAATAATAATTAACGCGTAGGCTCGTTATACTCTGACCTGAATAACGCGGCCAAGTAATGCGCGAGCACTTCGGACTCTGATTTTCAGTAAGGTGGCCAAGTAATGCGCGAGTTCAATGGACGTCAGGACTGATATAAATGCAAAAATAGCCGCGTAATACGCGAGATCAAACAAAGTCTGTCCTAAAAAAGGTGGCAAAGTAATGCGCGAATTCTTAGTACAGGATCTTTATATAAAGCGGCCAAGTAATGCGCGAGCACTTCGGACTCTGATTTTCAGTAAGGTGGCTGAGTAATGCGCGAGTTCAATGGACGTCAGGACTGATATAAATGCAAAAATAGCAGCGTAATACGTGAGATCAAACGAAAACTGACCTAAAAAAGGAGGCAAAGTAATGCGCGAATTCTTAGGGGTATAAGAATTTTTATAAAGTGGCCAAAAAATAATAATTAACGCGTAGGCTCGTTATACTCTGACCTGAATAAAGCGGCCAAGTAATGCGCGAGCACTTCGGACTCTGATTTTCAGTAATGTGGCCAAGTAATGCGCGAGTTCAATGGACGTCAGGACTGATATAAATGCAAAAATAGCCGCGTAATACGCGAGATCAAACAAAGTCTGACCTAAATAAGGTGGAAAGTAATGCGCGAATTATTAGTACAGAATTTTTATATAAATTGGCCTAGTAATGCGCGAGCTCTTCGGACTCTGGCTTAAAATTATGTGGCCAAGTAATGCGCGAGTTCAATGGAGGTCAGGACTGATATAAATGCAAAAATAGCCGCGTAATACGCGAGTTGAACGAAATCTGACCTAAATAAGGTGGCAAAGTAATGCGCGAATTCTTAGTACAGAATTTTTATATAAATTGGCAAAGTAATGCGCGAGCTCTTCGGACTCTGGCTTAAAATTATGTGGCCAAGTAATGCGCGAGTTCAATGGACGTCAGGACTGATATAAATGCAAAAATAGCCGCGTAATACGCGAGATCAAACGAAATCTGACCTAAATAAGGTGGCAAAGTAATGCGCGAATTCTTAGTACAGAATTTTTATATATAAAGTGGCCAAGTAATGCGCGAGTTCAATGGACGTCAGGACTGATATAAATGCAAAAATAGCCGCGTAATACGCGAGATCAAACGAAATCTGACCTAAATAAGGTGGCAAAGTAATGCGCGAATTCTTATTACAGGATTTGTATATAAAGTGGCCAAGTAATTCGCGAGTTCAATTTACGTCAGGACTGATATAAATGCACAAGTAGCCGAGTAATACGCGAGATCAAACAAAGTCTGACCTAAATAAGGTGGAAAAGTACTGCGCGAGCTCTTCGGACTCTGGCTTAAAATTCTGTTGCCAAGTAATGCGCGAGTTCAATGGACGTCAGGACTGATATAAATACAAAAATAGCCGCGTAATACGCGAGTTGAACGAAGTCTGATCTGAAAAGAGTGGCCAAGTAATGCGCGAATTCTTAGGGGTATAGGAATTTTTATAAAGTGGCCAAAAAATAATAATTAACGCGTAGGCTCGTTATACTCTGACCTGAATAAAGCGGCCAAGTAATGCGCGAGCACTTCGGACTCAGATTTGCAGTAAGGTGGCCAAGTAATGCGCGAATTCGATGGACGTCAGGACTGATATAAATGCAAAAATAGACGCAAAATACGCGAGATCAAACAAAGTCTGACCTAAATAGGGTGGCAAAGTACTGCGCGAGCTCCTCGGACTCTGGCTTAAAATTATGTGGCCAAGTAATGCGCGAGTTCAATGGACGTCAGGACTGATATAAATACAAAAATAGCCGCGTAATACGCGAGTTGAACGAAGTCTGATCTGATAAGAGTGGACAAGTAATGCGCCAATTCTTAAGGGTATAAGTATTTTTATAAAGTGGCCAAAAAATAATAATTAACGCGTAGGCTCGTTATACTCTGACCTGAATAAAGCGGCCAAGTAATGCGCGAGCACTTCGGACTCTGATTTTCAGTAAGGTGGCCAAGTAATGCGCGAGTTCAATGGACGTCAGGACTGATATAAATGCAAAAATAGCCGCGTAATACGCGAGATCAGACGAAATCTGACCTAAATAAGGTGGCACAGTAATGCGCGAGCTCTTCGGACTCTGGCTTAACATTATGTGGCCAAGTAATGCGCGAGTTCAATGGACGTCAGGACTGATATAAATGCACAAAAAGCCGCGTAATACGCGAGATCAAACAAAGTCTGACCTAAATAAGGTGGCACAGTAATGCGCGAGCTCTTCGGACTCTGGCTTAACATTATGTGGCCAAGTAATGCGCGAGTTCAATGGACGTCAGGACTGATACAAATGCACAAAAAAGCCGCGTAATACGCGAGATCAAACAAAGTCTGACCTAAATAAGGTGGCAAAGTAATGCGCGAATTCTTAGTACAGAATTCTTTATATATAAAGTGGCCAAGTAATGCGCGAGTTTAATGGACGTCAGGACTGATATAAATACAAAAATAGGCGCGTAATACGCGAGTTGAACGCAGTCTGACCTGAAAAGAGTGGCCAAGTAATGCGCGAATTCTGAGGGGTATAAGAATTTTTATAAAGTGGCCATAAAATAATAATTAACACTTAGGGTCCTTAGACTCTGACCTGAATAAAGCGGCCAAGTAATGCGCGAGCACTTCGGACTCAGATTTTCAGTAAGATGGCCAAGTAATTCGCGAGTTCAATGGACGCCAGGACTGATATAAATGCAAAAATAGCCGCGTAATACGCGAGATCAAACAAAGTCTGACCTAAATAAGGTGGCAAAGTATACTGCGCGAGCTCTTCGGACTCTGACTTAAAATTATGTGGCCAAGTAATTCGCGAGTTCAATGGACGCCAGGACTGATATAAATGCAAAATAGCCGCGTGATACGCGAGATCAAACGAAATCTGACCTAAATAAGGTGGCAAAGTAATGCGCCAATTCTTAGTACAGAATTTTTATATATAAAGTGGCCAAGTAATGCGCGAGTTTAATGGACGTCAGGACTGTTATAAATACAAAAATAGGCGCGTAATACGCGAGATCAAACGAAATCTGACCTAAATAAGGTGGCAAAGTAATGCTCGAATTCTTAGGGGTATAAGAATTTTTATAAAGTGGCCAAAAAATAATAATTAACGCGTAGGCTCGTTATACTCTGACCTGAATAAAGCGGCCAAGTAATGCTCGAGCACTTCGGACTCAGATTTTCAGTAAGGTGGCCAAGTAATGCTCGAGTTCAATGGACGTCAGGACTGATATAAATGCAAAAATAGCTGCGTAATACGCGAGATCAAACGAAATCTGACCTAAATAAGGTTGCAAAGTAATGCGCGAGCTCTTCGGACTCTGGCTTAACATTATGTGGCCAAGTAATGCGCGAGTTCAATGGACGTCATGACTGATATAAATGCACAAAAAGCCGCGTAATACGCGAGATCAAACAAAGTCTGACCTAAATAAGGTGGCAAAGTAATGCGCGAATTCTTAGTACAGAATTTTCATATATAAAGTGGCCAAGTAATGCGCGAGTTTAATGAACGTCAGGACTGATATGAATACAAAAATAGGCGCGTAATACGCGAGATCA
Source organism: Diplolepis rosae (assembly GCA_030998225.1). Classification (NCBI taxonomy): domain Eukaryota; kingdom Metazoa; phylum Arthropoda; class Insecta; order Hymenoptera; family Diplolepididae; genus Diplolepis; species Diplolepis rosae. Next base: position 2,485,956 of record JAPYXD010000161.1, read on the forward strand.
AACAAAGTCTGACCTAAATAAGGTGGCAAAGTACTGCGCGAGCTCTTCGGACTCTGGCTTAAAATTATGTCGCCAAGTAATGCGCGAGTTCAATGGACGTCAGGACTGATATAAATACAAAAATAGCCGCGTAATACGCGAGTTGAACGAAGTCTGATCTGATAAGAGTGGCCAAGTAATGCGCGAATTCTTAGGGGTATAGGAATTTTTATAAAGTGGCCAAAAAATAATAATTAACGCGTAGGCTCGTTATACTCTGACCTAAATAAGGTGGCCAAGTAATGCGCGAGCACTTCGGACTCAGATTTGCAGTAAGGTGGCCAAGTAATGCGCGAATTCGATGGACGTCAGGACTGATATAAATGCTAAAATAGCCGCGTAATACGCGAGATCAAACAAAGTCTGACCTAAATAGGGTGGCAAAGTACTGCGCGAGCTCCTCGGACTCTGGCTTAAAATTATGTGGCCAAGTAATGCGCGAGTTCAATGGACGTCAGGACTGATATAAATACAAAAATAGCCGCGTAATACGCGAGTTGAACGAAGTCTGATCTGATAAGAGTGGACAAGTAATGCGCCAATTCTTAAGGGTATAGGAATTTTTATAAAGTGGCCAAAAAATAATAATTAACGCGTAGGCTCGTTATACTCTGACCTGAATGAAGCGGCCAAGTAATGCGCGAGCACATCGGAATCTGATTTTCAGTAAGGTGGCCAAGTAATGCGCGAGTTCAATGGAAATCAGGACTGATATAAATGCAAAAATAGCCGCGTAATACGCGAGATCAGACGAAATCTGACCACAATAAGGTGGCACAGTAATGCGCGAGCTCTTCGGACTCTGGCTTAACATTATGTGGCCAAGTAATGCGCGAGTTCAATTGAAGTCAGGACTGATATAAATGCACAAAGAGCCGCGTAATACGCGAGATCAAACAAAGTCTGACCTAAATAAGGTGGCACAGTAATGCGCGAGCTCTTCGGACTCTGGCTTAACATTATGTGGCCAAGTAATGCGCGAGTTCAATGGACGTCAGGACTGATACAAATGCACAAAAAGCCGCGTAATACGCTAGATCAAACAAAGTCTGACCTAAATAAGGTGGCAAAGTAATGCGCGAATTCTTAGTACAGAATTTTTATATATAAAGTGGCCAAGTAATGCGCGAGTTTAATGGACGTCAGGACTGATATGAATACAAAAATAGGGGCGTAATACGCGAGTTGAACGCAGTCTGACCTGAAAAGAGTGGCCAAGTAATGCGCGAATTCTTAGGGGTATAAGAATTTTTATAAAGTGGCCAAAAAATAATAATTAACACTTAGGGTCCTTAGACTCTGACCTGAATAAAGCGGCCAAGTAATGCGCGAGCACTTCGGACTCAGATATTCAGTAAGGTGGCCAAGTAATGCGCGAGTTCAATGGACGTCAGGACTGATATAAATGCAAAAATAGCCGCGTAATACGCGAGATCAAACAAAGTCTGACCTAAATAAGGTGGCAAAGTACTGCGCGAGCTCTTCGGACTCTGGCTTAAAATTATGTGGCCAAGTAATGCGCGAGTTCAATGGACGTCAGGACTGATATAAATACAAAAATAGCCGCGTAATACGCGAGTTGAACGAAGTCTGATCTGATAAGAGTGGCCAAGTAATGCGCGAATTCTTAGGGGTATAGGAATTTTTATAAAGTGGCCAAAAAATAATAATTAACGCGTAGGCTCGTTATACTCTGACCTGAATAAAGCGGCCAAGTAATGCGCGAGCACTTCGGACTCAGATATTCAGTAAGGTGGCCAAGTAATGCGCGAGTTCAATGGACGTCAGGACTGATATAAATGCAAAAATAGCCGCGTAATACGCGAGATCAAACAAAGTCTGACCTAAATAAGGTGGCAAAGTACTGCGCGAGCTCTTCGGACTCTGGCTTAAAATTATGTGGCCAAGTAATGCGCGAGTTCAATGGACGTCAGGACTGATATAAATACAAAAATATCCGCGTAATACGCGAGTTGAACGAAGTCTGATCTGATAAGAGTGGCCAAGTAATGCGCGAATTCTTAGGGGTATAAGAATTTTTATAAAGTGGCCAAAAAATAATAATTAACGCGTAGGCTAGTTATACTCTGACCTGAATAAAGCGGCCAAGTAATGCGCGAGCACTTCGGACTCTGATTTTCAGTAAGGTGGCCAAGTAATGCGCGAGTTCATTGGATGTCAGGACTGATATAAATGCAAAAATAGCCGCGTAATACGCGAGATCAAACAAAGTCTGACCTAAATAAGGTGGCAAAGTAATGCGCGAGCTCCTCGGACTCTGGCTTAAAATTATGTGGCCAAGTAATGCGTGAGTTCAATGGACGTCAGGACTGATATAAATGCAAAAATAGCCGCGTAATACGCGAGATCAAGCAAAGTCTGACCTAAATAAGGTGGCAAAGTAATGCGCGAATTCTTAGTACAGAATTTTTATATATAAAGTGGCCAAGTAATGCGCGAGTTTAATGGACGTCAGGACTGATATGAATACAAAACTAGGCGCGTAATACGCGAGATCAAACGAAATCTGACCTAAATAAGGTGGCAAAGTAATGCGCGAATTCTTAGGGGTATAAGAATTTTTATAAAGTGGCCAAAAAATAGTAATTAACGCGTAGGCTCGTTATACTCTGACCTGAATAAAGCGGCCAAGTAATGCGCGAGCACTTCGGCCTCAGATTTTCAGTAAGGTGGCCAAGTAATGCTCGAGTTCAATGGACGTCAGGACTGATATAAATGCAAAAATAGCCGCGTAATACGCGAGATCAAACGAAATCTGACCTAAATAAGGTGGCAAAGTAATGCGCGAGCTCTTCGGACTCTGGCTTAACATTATGTGGCCAAGTAATGCGCGAGTTCAATGGACGTCATGACTGATATAAATGCACAAAAAGCCGCGTAATACGCGAGATCAAACAAAGTTTGACCTAAATAAGGTGGCAAAGTAATGCGCGAATTCTTAGTAGAGAATTTTCATATATAAAGTGGCCAAGTAATGCGCGAGTTTAATGAACGCCAGGACTGATATGAATACAAAAATAGGCGCGTAATACGCGAGATCGAACAAAGTCTGACCTAAATAAGGTGGCAAAGTACTGCGCGAGCTCTTCGGACTCTGGCTTAAAATTATGTCGCCAAGTAATGCGCGAGTTCAATGGACGTCAGGACTGATATAAATACAAAAATAGCCGCGTAATACGCTAGTTGAACGAAGTCTGATCTGATAAGAGTGGCCAAGTAATGCGCGAATTCTTAGGGGTATAAGAATTTTTATAAAGTGTCCAAAAAATAATAATTAACACTTAGGGTCCTTAGACTCTGACCTGAATAAAGCGGCCAAGTAATGCGCGAGCACTTCGGACTCAGATTTTCAGTAAGGTGGCCTTGGACTGCTCGAGTTCACTGGTCGTCAGGTATGATATAAATGCAAAAATAGGCGCGTAATACGCGAGATCAAACAAAGTCTGACCTAAATAAGGTGGCAAAGTAATGCGCGAGCTCCTCGGACTCTGGCTTAAAATTATGTAGCCAAGTAATGCGCGAGTTCAATGGATGTCAGGACTGATATAAATGCCTAAATAGCCGCGTAATACGCGAGATCAAACAAAGTCTGACCTAAATAAGGTGGCAAAGTAATGCGCGAGCTCCTCGGACTCTGGCTTAAAATTATGTAGCCAAGTAATGCGCGAGTTCAATGGACGTCAGGACTGATATAAATACAAAAATAGCCGCGTAATACGCTAGTTGAACGAAGTCTGATCTGATAAGAGTGGCCAAGTAATGCGCGAATTCTTAGGGGTATAAGAATTTTTATAAAGTGTCCAAAAAATAATAATTAACACTTAGGGTCCTTAGACTCTGACCTGAATAAAGCGGCCAAGTAATGCGCGAGCACTTCGGACTCAGATTTTCAGTAAGGTGGCCAAGTAATGCGCGAGTTCAATGGTCGTCAGGACTGATATAAATGCAAAAATAGCCGCGTAATACGCGAGATCAAACAAAGTCTGACCTAAATAAGGTGGCAAAGTAATGCGCGAGCTCCTCGGACTCTGGCTTAAAATTATGTAGCCAAGTAATGCGCGAGTTCAATGGATGTCAGGACTGATATAAATGCCTAAATAGCCGCGTAATACGCGAGATCAAACAAAGTCTGACCTAAATAAGGTGGCAAAGTAATGCGCGAGCTCCTCGGACTCTGGCTTAAAATTATGTAGCCAAGTAATGCGCGAGTTCAATGGACGTCAGGACTGATATAAATACAAAAATAGCCGCGTAATACGCGAGTTGAACGAAGTCTGATCTGCTAAGAGTGGCCATGTAATGCGCGAATTCTTAGGGGTATAAGAATTTTTATAAAGTGTCCAAAAAATAATAATTAACACTTAGGGTCCTTAGACTCTGACCTGAATAAAGCGGCCTAGTAATGCGCGAGCACTTCGGACTCAGATTTTCAGTAAGGTGGCCAAGTAATGCGCGAGTGCAATGGTCGTCAGGACTGATATAAATGCAAAAATAGCCGCGTAATACGCGAGATCAAACAAAGTATGACCTAAATAAGGTGGCAAAGTAATGCGCGAGCTCCTCGGACTCTGGCTTAAAATTATGTAGCCAAGTAATGCGCGAGTTCAATGGACGTCAGGACTGATATAAATGCAAAAATAGCCGCGTAATACGCGAGATCAAGCAAAGTCTGACCTAAATAAGGTGGCAAAGTAATACGCGAATTCTTAGTACAGAATTTTTATATATAAAGTGGCCAAGTAATGCGCGAGTTTAATGGACGTCAGGACTGATATGAATACAAAAATAGGCGCGTAATACGCGAGATCAAACGAAATCTGACCTAAATAAGGTGGCAAAGTAATGCGCGAATTCTTAGGGGTATAAGAATTTTTATAAAGTGGCCAAAAAATAATAATTAACGCGTAGGTTCGTTATACTCTGACCTGAATATAGCGGCCAAGTCATGCGCGAGCACATCGGACTCTGATTTTCAGTAAGGTGGCCAAGTAATGCGCGAGTTCAAAGGACGTAAGGACTGATATAAATGCAAAAATAGCAGCGTAATACGAGAGATCAAGCAAAGTCTGACCTAAATAAGGTGGCAAAGTAATACGCGAATTCTTAGTACAGAATTTTTATATATAAAGTGGCCAAGTAATGCGCGAGTTCAATGGACGTCAGGACTGATATAAATGCAAAAATAGCTGCGTAATACGCGAGATCAAGCAAAGTCTGACATAAATAAGGTGGCAAAGTAATGCGCGAATTCTTAGTACAGGATTTTTATATAAAGTGGCCAAGTAATGCGCGAGCTCTTCGGACTCTGGATTAAAGTTTTTAGGCCAAGTAATGCGCGAGTTCAATGGACGTCAGGACTGATATAAATGCAAAAATAGCCGCGTAATACGCGAGATAAAACAAGTCTGACCTAAATAAGGTGGAAAAGTAATGCGCGAATTCTTAGTACGGGATCTTTATATAAAGCGGCCAAGTAATGCGCGAGCACTTCGGACTCTGATTTTCAGTAAGGTGGCCAAGTAATGCGCGAGTGCAATGGACGTCAGGACTGATATAAATGCAAAAATAGCCGCGTAATACGTGAGATCATACGAAGTCTGACCTAAAAAAGGTGGCAAAGTAATGCGCGAATTCTTAGTACAGGATTTTTATATAAAGTGGCCAAGTAATGCGCGAGCTCTTCGGACTCTGGCTTAAAGTTTTTTGGCCAAGTAATGCGCGAGTTCAATGGACATCAGGACCGATATAAATGCAAAAATAGCCGAGTAATACGTGAGATCAAACGAAGTCTGACCTAAATAAGGTGGCAAAGTACTGAGCGAATTCTTAGTACAGAATTTTTATATAAAGTGGCCAAGTATTGCGCGAGTTCAATGGACGTCAGGACTGATATAAATGCAAAAATAGCCGCGTAATACGTGAGATCATACGTAGTCTGACCTAAATAAGGTGGCAAAGTAATGCGCGAATTCTTAGTACAGGATTTTTATATAAAGTGGCCAAGTAATGCGCGAGCTCTTCGGACTCTGGCTTAAAGTTTTTGGCCAAGTAATGCGCGAGTTCAATGGACGTCAGGACCGATATAAATGCAAAAATAGCCGCGTAATACGCGAGATCAAACGAAATCTGACCTAAATAAGGTGGCAAAGTAATGCGCGAGCTCTTCGGACTCTGGCTTAAAATTATGTGGCCAAGTAATGCGCGAGTTCAATGGACGTCAGGACTGATATAAATGCACAAAAAGCCGCGTAAGACGCGAGATCAAACGAAATCTGACCTAAATAAGGTGGCAAAGTAATGCGCGAGCTCTTCGGACTCTGGCTTAAAATTATGTGGCCAAGTAATGCGCGAGTTCAATGGACGTCAGGACTGATATAAATGCAAAAATAGCCGCGTAATACGCGAGATCAAACGAAATCTGACCTAAAAAAGGTGGCAAAGTAATGCGCGAATTCTTAGTACCGAATTTTTATATAAATTGGCCAAGTAATGCGCGAGCTCTTCGGACTCTGGCTTAAAATTATGTGGCCAAGTAATGCGCGAGTTCAATGGACGTCAGGACTGATATAAATGCAAAAATAGCCGCGTAATACGCGAGATCAAACGAAATCTGACCTAAATAAGGTGGCAAAGTAATGCGCGAGCTCTTCGGACTCTGGCTTAACATTATGTGGCCAAGTAATGCGCGAGTTCAATGGACGTCATGACTGATATAAATGCACAAAAAGCCGCGTAAGACGCGAGATCAAACAAAGTCTGACCTAAATAAGGTGGCAAAGTAATGCGCGAATTCTTAGTACAGAATTTTCATATATAAAGTGGCCAAGTAATGCGCGAGTTTAATGAACGTCAGGACTGATATGAATACAAAAATAGGCGCGTAATACGCGAGATCAAACAAAGTCTGACCTAAATAAGGTGGCAAAGTACTGCGCGAGCTCTTCGGACTCTGGCTTAAAATTATGTCGCCAAGTAATGCGCGAGTTCAATGGACGTCAGGACTGATATAAATACAAAAATAGCCGCGTAATACGCGAGTTGAACGAAGTCTGATCTGATAAGAGTGGCCAAGTAATGCGCGAATTCTTAGGGGTATAAGAATTTTTATAAAGTGTCCAAAAAATAATAATTAACACTTAGGGTCCTTAGACTCTGACCTGAATAAAGCGGCCTAGTAATGCGCGAGCACTTCGGACTCAGATTTTCAGTAAGGTGGCCAAGTAATGCGCGAGTTCAATGGTCGTCAGGACTGATATAAACGCAAAAATAGCCGCGTAATACGCGAGATCAAACAAAGTCTGACCTAAATAAGGTGGCAAAGTAATGCGCCAATTCTTAGTACAGAATTTTTATATATAAAGTGGCCAAGTAATGCGCGAGTTTAATGGACGTCAGGACTGATATGAATACAAAACTAGGCGCGTAATACGCGAGATCAAACGAAATCTGACCTAAATAAGGTGGCAAATTAATGCGCGAATTCTTAGGGGTATAAGAATTTTTATAAAGTGGCCAAAAAATAATAATTAACGCGTAGGCTCGTTATACTCTGACCTGAATAAAGCGGCCAAGTAATGCCCGAGCACTTCGGACTCTGATTTTCAGTAAGGTGGCCATGTAATGCGCGAGTTCAATGGACGTCAGGACTGATATAAATGCAAAAATAGCCGCGCAATACGCGAGATCAAACAAAGTCTGACCTAAATAAGGTGGCACAGTAATGCGCGAGCTCTTCGGACTCTGGCTTAACATTATGTGGCCAAGTAATGCGCGAGTTCAATGGACGTCAGGACTGATACAAATGCACAAAAAGCCGCGTAATACGCGAGATCAAACAAAGTCTGACCTAAATAAGGTGGCAAAGTAATGCGCGAATTCTTAGTACAGAATTTTTATATATAAAGTGGCCAAGTAATGCGCGAGTTTAATGGACGTCAGGACTGATATGAATACAAAAATAGGGGCGTAATACGCGAGTTGAACGCAGTCTGACCTGAAAAGAGTGGCCAAGTAATGCGCGAATTCTTAGGGGTATAAGAATTTTTATAAAGTGGCCAAAAAATAATAATTAACACTTAGGGGTCCTTAGACTCTGACCTGAATAAAGCGGCCAAGTAATGCGCGAGCACTTCGGACTCAGATATTCAGTAAGATGGCCAAGTAATGCGCGAGTTCAATGGACGTCAGGACTGATATAAATGCAAAAATAGCCGCGTAATACGCGAGATCAAACAAAGTCTGACCTAAATAAGGTGGCAAAGTACTGCGCGAGCTCTTCGGACTCTGGCTTAAAATTATGTCGCCAAGTAATGCGCGAGTTCAATGGACGTCAGGACCGATATAAATACAAAAATAGCCGCGTAATACGCGAGTTGAACGAAGTCTGATCTGATAAGAGTGGCCAAGTAATGCGCGAATTCTTAGGGGTATAAGAATTTTTATAAAGTGGCCAAAAAATAATAATTAACGCGTAGGCTAGTTATACTCTGACCTGAATAAAGCGGCCAAGTAATGCGCGAGCACTTCGGAATCTGATTTTCAGTAAGGTGGCCAAGTAATGCGCGATTTCATTGGATGTCAGGACTGATATAAATGCAAAAATAGCCGCGTAATACGCGAGATCAAACAAAGTCTGACCTAAATAAGGTGGCAAAGTAATGCGCGAGCTCCTCGGACTCTGGCTTAAAATTATGTGGCCAAGTAATGCGCGAGTTCAATGGACGTCAGGACTGACATAAATGCAAAAACAGCCGCGTAATACGCGAGATCAAGCAAAGTCTGACCTAAATAAGGTGGCAAAGTAATGCGCGAATTCTTAGTACAGAATTTTTATATATAAAGTGGCCAAGTAATGCGCGAGTTTAATGGACGTCAGGACTGATATGAATACAAAACTAGGCGCGTAATACGCGAGATCAAACGAAATCTGACCTAAATAAGGTGGCAAAGTACTGCGCGAGCTCTTCGGACTCTGGCTTAAAATTATGTCGCCAAGTAATGCGCGAGTTCAATGGACGTCAGGACTGATATAAATACAAAAATAGCCGCGTAATACGCGAGTTGAACGAAGTCTGATCTGATAAGAGTGGCCAAGTAATGCGCGAATTCTTAGGGGTATAAGAATTTTTATAAAGTGTCCAAAAAATAATAATTAACACTTAGGGTCCTTAGACTCTGACCTGAATAAAAGCGGCCTAGTAATGCGCGAGCACTTCGGACTCAGATTTTCAGTAAGGTGGCCAAGTAATGCGCGAGTTCAATGGTCGTCAGGACTGATATAAACGCAAAAATAGCCGCGTAATACGCGAGATCAAACAAAGTCTGACCTAAATAAGGTGGCAAAGTAATGCGCCAATTCTTAGTACAGAATTTTTTATATATAAAGTGGCCAAGTAATGCGCGAGTTTAATGGACGTCAGGACTGATATGAATACAAAACTAGGCGCGTAATACGCGAGATCAAACGAAATCTGACCTAAATAAGGTGGCAAATTAATGCGCGAATTCTTAGGGGTATAAGAATTTTTATAAAGTGGCCAAAAAATAATAATTAACGCGTAGGCTCGTTATACTCTGACCTGAATAAAGCGGCCAAGTAATGCCCGAGCACTTCGGACTCAGATTTTCAGTAAGGTGGCCATGTAATGCGCGAGTTCAATGGACGTCAGGACTGATATAAATGCAAAAATAGCCGCGCAATACGCGAGATCAAACAAAGTCTGACCTAAATAAGGTGGCACAGTAATGCGCGAGCTCTTCGGACTCTGGCTTAACATTATGTGGCCAAGTAATGCGCGAGTTCAATGGACGTCAGGACTGATACAAATGCACAAAAAGCCGCGTAATACGCGAGATCAAACAAAGTCTGACCTAAATAAGGTGGCAAAGTAATGCGCGAATTCTTAGTACAGAATTTTTATATATAAAGTGGCCAAGTAATGCGCGAGTTTAATGGACGTCAGGACTGATATGAATACAAAAATAGGGGCGTAATACGCGAGTTGAACGCAGTCTGACCTGAAAAGAGTGGCCAAGTAATGCGCGAATTCTTAGGGGTATAAGAATTTTTATAAAGTGGCCAAAAAATAATAATTAACACTTAGGGTCCTTAGACTCTGACCTGAATAAAGCGGCCAAGTAATGCGCGAGCACTTCGGACTCAGATATTCAGTAAGATGGCCAAGTAATGCGCGAGTTCAATGGACGTCAGGACTGATATAAATGCAAAAATAGCCGCGTAATACGCGAGATCAAACAAAGTCTGACCTAAATAAGGTGGCAAAGTACTGCGCGAGCTCTTCGGACTCTGGCTTAAAATTATGTCGCCAAGTAATGCGCGAGTTCAATGGACGTCAGGACCGATATAAATACAAAAATAGCCGCGTAATACGCGAGTTGAACGAAGTCTGATCTGATAAGAGTGGCCAAGTAATGCGCGAATTCTTAGGGGTATAAGAATTTTTATAAAGTGGCCAAAAAATAATAATTAACGCGTAGGCTAGTTATACTCTGACCTGAATAAAGCGGCCAAGTAATGCGCGAGCACTTCGGAATCTGAATTTCAGTAAGGTGGCCAAGTAATGCGCGATTTCATTGGATGTCAGGACTGATATAAATGCAAAAATAGCCGCGTAATACGCGAGATCAAACAAAGTCTGACCTAAATAAGGTGGCAAAGTAATGCGCGAGCTCCTCGGACTCTGGCTTAAAATTATGTGGCCAAGTAATGCGCGAGTTCAATGGACGTCAGGACTGACATAAATGCAAAAACAGCCGCGTAATACGCGAGATCAAGCAAAGTCTGACCTAAATAAGGTGGCAAAGTAATGCGCTAATTCTTAGTACAGAATTTTTATATATAAAGTGGCCAAGTAATGCGCGAGTTTAATGGACGTCAGGACTGATATGAATACAAAACTAGGCGCGTAATACGCGAGATCAAAACGAAATCTGACCTAAATAAGGTGGCAAAGTAATGCGCGAATTCTTAGTACAGAATTTTCATATATAAAGTGGCCTAGTAATGCGCGAGTTTAATGAACGCCAGGACTGATATGAATACAAAAATAGGCGCGTAATAGGCGAGATCGAACAAAGTCTGACCTAAATAAGGTGGCAAAGTAATGCGCGAATTCTTATTACAGAATTTTCATATATAAAGTGGCCTAGTAATGCGCGAGTTTAATGAACGCCAGGACTGATATGAATACAAAAATAGGCGCGTAATACGCGAGATCGAACAAAGTCTGACCTAAATAAGGTGGCAAAGTACTGCGCGAGCTCTTCGGACTCTGGCTTAAAATTATGTCGCCAAGTAATGCGCGAGTTCAATGGACGTCAGGACTGATATAAATGCACAAAAAGCCGCGTAATACGCGAGATCAAACGAAGTTTGACCTAAATAAGGTGGCAAAGTAATGCGCGAATTCTTAGTACAGAATTTTCATATATAAAGTGGCCTAGTAATGCGCGAGTTTAATGAACGCCAGGACTGATATGAATACAAAAATAGGCGCGTAATACGCGAGATCGAACAAAGTCTGACCTAAATAAGGTGGCAAAGTACTGCGCGAGCTCTTCGGACTCTGGCTTAAAATTATGTCGCCAAGTAATGCGCGAGTTCAATGGACGTCAGGACTGATATAAATACAAAAATAGCCGCGTAATACGCGAGTTGAACGAAGTCTGATCTGATAAGAGTGGCCAAGTAATGCGCGAATTCTTAGGGGTATAAGAATTTTTATAAAGTGTCCAAAAAATAATAATTAACACTTAGGGTCCTTAGACTCTGACCTGAATAAAGCGGCCAAGTAATGCGCGAGCACTTCGGACTCAGATTTTCAGTAAGGTGGCCAAGTAATGCGCGAGTTCATTTGTCGTCAGGACTGATATAAATGCAAAAATAGCCGCGTAATACGCGAGATCAAACAAAGTCTGACCTAAATAAGGTGGCAAAGTAATGCGCGAGCTCCTCGGACTCTGGCTTAAAATTATGTAGCCAAGTAATGCGCGAGTTCAATGGATGTCAGGACTGATATAAATGCCTAAATTGCCGCGTAATACGCGAGATCAAACAAAGTCTGACCTAAATAAGGTGGCAAAGTAATGCGCGAGCTCCTCGGACTCTGGCTTAAAATTATGTAGCCAAGTAATGCGCGAGTTCAATGGACGTCAGGACTGATATAAATACAAAAATAGCCGCGTAATACGCGAGTTGAACGAAGTCTGATCTGATAAGAGTGGCCAAGTAATGCGCGAATTCTTAGGGGTATAAGAATTTTTATAAAGTGTCCAAAAAATAATAATTAACACTTAGGGTCCTTAGACTCTGACCTGAATAAAGCGGCCTAGTAATGCGCGATCACTTCGGACTCAGATTTTCAGTAAGGTGGCCAAGTAATGCGCGAGTTCAATGGACGTCAGGACTTATATAAATGCAAAAATAGCCTACTAATACGCGAGATCAAACAAAGTATGACATAAAAAAGGTGGCAAAGTAATGCGCGAGCTCCTCGGACTCTGGCTTAAAATTATGTAGCCAAGTAATGCGCGAGTTCAATGGACGTCAGGACTGATATAAATGCAAAAATAGCCGCGTAATACGCGAGATCAAGCAAAGTCTGACCTAAATAAGGTGGCAAAGTAATACGCGAATTCTTAGTACAGAATTTTTATATATAAAGTGGCCAAGTAATGCGCGAGTTTAATGGACGTCAGGACTGATATGAATATAAAAATAGGCGCGTAATACGCGAGATCTAACGAAATCTGACCTAAATAAGGTGGCAAGGTAATGCGCGAATTCTTAGGGGTATAAGAATTTTTATAAAGTAGCCAAAAAATAATAATTAACACGTAGGCTCGTTATACTCTGACCTGAATAAAGCGGCCAAGTAATGCGCGAGCACTTCGGACTCTGATTTACAGTAAGGTGGCCAAGTAAAGCGCGAGTTCAATGGACGTCAGGACTGATATAAATGCAAAAATAGCCGCGTAATACGCGAGATAAAACAAAGTCTGACCTAAATAAGGAGGCAAAGTAATGAGCGAATTCTTAGTACAGAATTTTTATATATAATGTGGCCAAGTAATGCGCGAGTTCAATGGACGTCAGGACTGATATAAATGCAAAAATAGCCGCGTAATACGCGAGATCAAGCAAAGTCTGACCTAAATAAGGTGGCAAAGTAATGCGCGAATTCTTAGTACAGGATTTTTATATAAAGTGGCCATGTAATGCGCGAGCTCTTCGGACTCTGGCTTAAAGTTTTTTGGCCAAGTAATGCGCGAGTTCAATGGACGTCAGGACTGATATAAATGCAAAAATAGCCGCGTAATACGCGAGATCAAACAAAGTCTAACCTAAATAAGGTGGAAAAGTAATGCGCGAATTCTTAGTACAGGATCTTTATATAAAGCGGCCAAGTAATGCGCGAGCACTTCGGACTCTGATTTTCAGTAAGGTGGCTGAGTAATGCACGAGTTCAATGGACGTCAGGACTGATATAAATGCAAAAATAGCCGCGTAATACGTGAGATCATACGAAGTCTGACCTAAATAAGGTGGCAAAGTAATGCGCGAATTCTTAGTACAGGATTTTTATATAAAGTGGCCAAGTAATGCGCGAGCTCTTCGGACTCTGGCTTAAAGTTTTTTGGCCAAGTAATGCGCGAGTTCAATGGACGTCAGGACCGATATAAATGCAAAAATAGCCGAGTAATACGTGAGATCAAACGAAGTCTGACCTAAATAAGGTGGCAAAGTACTGAGCGAATTCTTAGTACAGAATTTTTATATAAAGTGGCCAAGTATTGCTCGAGCTCTTCGGACTCTGGCTTAAAATTATGTGGCCAAGTAATGCGCGAGTTCAATGGACGTCAGGACTGATATAAATGCAAAAATAGCCGCGTAATACGCGAGATCAAACGAAATCTGACCTAAAAAAGGTGGCAAAGTAATGCGCGAATTCTTAGTACCGAATTTTTATATAAATTGGCCAAGTAATGCGCGAGCTCTTCGGACTCTGGCTTAAAATTATCTGGCCAAGTAATGCGCGAGTTCAATGGACGTCAGGACTGATATAAATGCAAAAATAGCCGCGTAATACGCGAGATCAAACGAAATCTGACCTAAATAAGGTGGCAAAGTAATGCGCGAGCTCTTCGGACTCTGGCTTAACATTATGTGGCCAAGTAATGCGCGAGTTCAATGGACGTCATGACTGATATAAATGCACAAAAAGCCGCGTAAGACGCGAGATCAAACAAAGTCTGACCTAAATAAGGTTGCAAAGTAATGCGCGAATTCTTAGTACAGAATTTTCATATATAAAGTGGCCAAGTAATGCGCGAGTTTAATGAACGTCAGGACTGATATGAATACAAAAATAGGCGCGTAATACGCGAGATCAAACAAAGTCTGACCTAAATAAGGTGGCAAAGTACTGCGCGAGCTCTTCGGACTCTGGCTTAAAATTATGTAGCCAAGTAATGCGCGAGTTCAATGGACGTCAGGACTGATATAAATAAAAAATAGCCGCGTAATATGCGAGTTGAACGAAGTCTGATCTGATAAGAGTGGCCAAGTAATGCGCGAATTCTTAGGGGTATAAGAATTTTTATAAAGTGTCCAAAAAATAAGAATTAACACTTAGGGTCCTTAGACTCTGACCTGAATAAAGCGGCAAAGTAATGCGCGAGCACTTCGGACTCAGATTTTCAGTAAGGTGGCAAAGTAATGCGCGAGTTCAATGGACGTCAGGACTGATATAAATGCAACAATAGCTGCGTACTACGCGAGATCAAACAAAGTCTGACCTAAATAAGGTGGCAAAGTAATGCGCGAGCTCTTCGGACTCTGGCTTAACATTATGTGGCCAAAGTAATGCGCGAGTTCAATGGTCGTCAGGACTGATATAAATGCAAAAATAGCCGCGTAATACGCGAGATCAAACAAAGTCTGACCTAAATAAGGTCGCAAAGTAATGCGCGAGCTCCTCGGACTCTGGCTTAAAATTATGTCGCCAAGTAATGCGCGAGTTCAATGGACGTCAGGACTGATATAAATAAAAAATAGCTGCGTAATACGCGAGTTGAACAAAGTCTGATCTGAAAAGAGTGGCCAAGTAATGCGCGAATTCTTAGGGGTATAAGTATTTTTATAAAGTGGCCAAAAAATAAGAATTAACACTTAGGGTCCTTAGACTCTGACCTGAATAAAGCGGCCAAGTAATGCGCGAGCACTTCGGACTCTGATTTTCAGTAATGTGGCCAAGTAATGCGCGATTTCATTGGATGTCAGGACTGATATAAATGCAAAAATAGCCGCGTAATACGCGAGATCAAACAAAGTCTGACCTAAATAAGGTGGCAAAGTAATGCGCGAGCTCCTCGGACTCTGGCTTAAAATTATGTGGCCAAGTAATGCGCGAGTTCAATGGACGTCAGGACTGACATAAATGCAAAAACAGCCGCGTAATACGCGAGATCAAGCAAAGTCTGACCTAAATAAGGTGGCAAAGTAATGCGCGAATTCTTAGTACAGAATTTTTATATATAAAGTGGCCAAGTAATGCGCGAGTTTAATGGACGTCAGGACTGATATGAATACAAAACTAGGCGCGTAATACGCGAGATCAAACGAAATCTGACCTAAATAAGGTGGCAAAGTAATGCGCGAATTCTTAGTACAGAATTTTCATATATAAAGTGGCCTAGTAATGCGCGAGTTTAATGAACGCCAGGACTGATATGAATACAAAAATAGGCGCGTAATACGCGAGATCGAACAAAGTCTGACCTAAATAAGGTGGCAAAGTAATGCGCGAATTCTTAGTACAGAATTTTCATATATAAAGTGGCCTAGTAATGCGCGAGTTTAATGAACGCCAGGACTGATATGAATACAAAAATAGGCGCGTAATACGCGAGATCGAACAAAGTCTGACCTAAATAAGGTGGCAAAGTACTGCGCGAGCTCTTCGGACTCTGGCTTAAAATTATGTCGCCAAGTAATGCGCGAGTTCAATGGACGTCAGGACTGATATAAATGCACAAAAAGCCGCGTAATACGCGAGATCAAACGAAGTTTGACCTAAATAAGGTGGCAAAGTAATGCGCGAATTCTTAGTACAGAATTTTCATATATAAAGTGGCCTAGTAATGCGCGAGTTTAATGAACGCCAGGACTGATATGAATACAAAAATAGGCGCGTAATACGCGAGATCGAACAAAGTCTGACCTAAATAAGGTGGCAAAGTACTGCGCGAGCTCTTCGGACTCTGGCTTAAAATTATGTCGCCAAGTAATGCGCGAGTTCAATGGACGTCAGGACTGATATAAATACAAAAATAGCCGCGTAATACGCGAGTTGAACGAAGTCTGATCTGATAAGAGTGGCCAAGTAATGCGCGAATTCTTAGGGTTATAAGAATTTTTATAAAGTGTCCAAAAAATAATACTTAACACTTAGGGTCCTTAAACTCTGACCTGAATAACGCGGCCAAGTAATGCGCGAGCACTTCGGACTCAGATTTTCAGTAAGGTGGCCAAGTAATGCGCAAGTTCAATGGTCGTCAGGACTGATATAAATGCAAAAATAGCCGCGTAATACGCGAGATCAAACAAAGTCTGACCTAAATAAGGTGGCAAAGTAATGCGCGAGCTCCTCGGACTCTGGCTTAAAATTATGTAGCCAAGTAATGCGCGAGTTCAATGGATGTCAGGACTGATATAAATGCCTAAATTGCCGCGTAATACGCGAGATCAAACAAAGTCTGACCTAAATAAGGTGGCAAAGTAATGCGCGAGCTCCTCGGACTCTGGCTTAAAATTATGTAGCCAAGTAATGCGCGAGTTCAATGGACGTCAGGACTGATATAAATACAAAAATAGCCGCGTAATACGCGAGTTGAACGAAGTCTGATCTGATAAGAGTGGCCAAGTAATGCGCGAATTCTTAGGGGTATAAGAATTTTTATAAAGTGTCCAAAAAATAATAATTAACACTTAGGGTCCTTAGACTCTGACCTGAATAATGCGGCCTAGTAATGCGCGAGCACTTCGGACTCAGATTTTCAGTAAGGTGGCCAAGTAATGCGCGAGTTCAATGGTCGTCAGGACTGATATAAATGCAAAAATAGCCGCGTAATACGCGAGATCAAACAAAGTATGACCTAAATAAGGTGGCAAAGTAATGCGCGAGCTCCTCCGGACTCTGGCTTAAAATTATGTAGCCAAGTAATGCGCGAGTTCAATGGACGTCAGGACTGATATAAATGCAAAAATAGCCGCGTAATACGCGAGATCAAGCAAAGTCTGACCTAAATAAGGTGGCAAAGTAATACGCGAATTCTTAGTACAGAATTTTTATATATAAAGTGGCCAAGTAATGCGCGAGTTTAATGGACGTCAGGACTGATATGAATATAAAAATAGGCGCGTAATACGCGAGATCAAACGAAATCTGACCTAAATAAGGTGGCAAAGTAATGCGCGAATTCTTAGGGGTATAAGAATTTTTATAAAGTGGCCAAAAAATAATAATTAACGCGTAGGTTCGTTATACTCTGACCTGAATATAGCGGCCAAGTAATGCGTGAGCACTTCGGACTCTGATTTTCAGTAAGGTGGCCAAGTAATGCGCGAGTTCAATGGACGTCAGGACTGATATAAATGCAAAAATAGCCGCGTAATACGCGAGATCAAGCAAAGTCTGACCTAAATAAGGTGGCAAAGTAATACGCGAATTCTTAGTACAGAATTTTTATATATATTGTGGCCAAGTAATGCTCGAGTTCAATGGACGTCAGGACTGATATAAATGCAAAAATAGCCGCGTAATACGCGAGATCAAGCAAAGTCTGACCTAAATAAGGTGGCAAAGTAATGCGCGAATTCTTAGTACAGGATTTTTATATAAAGTGGCCATGTAATGCGCGAGCTCTTCGGACTCTGGCTTAAAGTTTTTTGGCCAAGTAATGCGCGAGTTCAATGGACGTCAGGACTGATATAAATGCAAAAATAGCCGCGTAATACGCGAGATCAAACAAAGTCTAACCTAAATAAGGTGGAAAAAGTAATGCGCGAATTCTTAGTACAGGATCTTTATATAAAGCGGCCAAGTAATGCGCGAGCACTTCGGACTCTGATTTTCAGTAAGGTGGCTGAGTAATGCACGAGTTCAATGGACGTCAGGACTGATATAAATGCAAAAATAGCCGCGTAATACGTGAGATCATACGAAGTCTGACCTAAATAAGGTGGCAAAGTAATGCGCGAATTCTTAGTACAGGATTTTTATATAAAGTGGCCAAGTAATGCGCGAGCTCTTCGGACTCTGGCTTAAAGTTTTTTGGCCAAGTAATGCGCGAGTTCAATGGACGTCAGGACCGATATAAATGCAAAAATAGCCGAGTAATACGTGAGGTCAAACGAAGTCTGACCTAAATAAGGTGGCAAAGTACTGAGCGAATTCTTAGTACAGAATTTTTATATAAAGTGGCCAAGTATTGCTCGAGCTCTTCGGACTCTGGCTTAAAATTATGTGGCCAAGTAATGCGCGAGTTCAATGGACGTCAGGACTGATATAAATGCAAAAATAGCCGCGTAATACGCGAGATCAAACGAAATCTGACCTAAAAAAGGTGGCAAAGTAATGCGCGAATTCTTAGTACCGAATTTTTATATAAATTGGCCAAGTAATGCGCGAGCTCTTCGGACTCTGGCTTAAAATTATCTGGCCAAGTAATGCGCGAGTTCAATGGACGTCAGGACTGATATAAATGCAAAAATAGCCGCGTAATACGCGAGATCAAACGAAATCTGACCTAAATAAGGTGGCAAAGTAATGCGCGAGCTCTTCGGACTCTGGCTTAACATTATGTGGCCAAGTAATGCGCGAGTTCAATGGACGTCATGACTGATATAAATGCACAAAAAAGCCGCGTAAGACGCGAGATCAAACAAAGTCTGACCTAAATAAGGTGGCAAAGTAATGCGCGAATTCTTAGTACAGAATTTTCATATATAAAGTGGCCAAGTAATGCGCGAGTTTAATGAACGTCAGGACTGATATGAATACAAAAATAGGCGCGTAATACGCGAGATCAAACAAAGTCTGACCTAAATAAGGTGGCAAAGTACTGCGCGAGCTCTTCGGACTCTGGCTTAAAATTATGTAGCCAAGTAATGCGCGAGATCAATGGACGTCAGGACTGATATAAATGCCAAAATAGCCGCGTAATACGCGAGATCAAACAAAGTCTGACCTAAATAAGGTGGCAAAGTAATGCGCGAGCTCCTCGGACTCTGGCTTAAAATTATGTAGCCAAGTAATGCGCGAGTTCAATGGATGTCAGGACTGATATAAATGCCAAAATAGCCGCGTAATACGCGAGATCAAACAAAGTCTGACCTAAATAAGGTGGCAAAGTAATGCGCGAGCTCCTCGGACTCTGGCTTAAAATTATGTAGCCAAGTAATGCGCGAGTTCAATGGACGTCAGGACTGATATAAATACAAAAATAGCCGCGTAATACGCGAGTTGAACGAAGTCTGATCTGATAAGAGTGGCCAAGTAATCCGCGAATTCTTAGGGGTATAAGAATTTTTATAAAGTGTCCAAAAAATAAGAATTAACACTTAGGGTCCTTAGACTCTGACCTGAATAAAGCGGCCAAGTAATGCGCGAGCACTTCGGACTCAGATTTACAGTAAGGTGGCCAAGTAATGCGCGAGTTCAATGGTCGTCAGGACTGATATAAATGCAAAAATAGCCGCGTAATACGCGAGATCAAACAAAGTCTGACCTAGATAAGGTGGCAAAGTAATGCGCGAGCTCCTCGGACTCTGGCTTAAAATTATGTAGCCAAGTAATGCGCGAGTTCAATGGATGTCAGGACTGATATAAATGCCAAAATAGCCGCGTAATACGCGAGATCAAACAAAGTCTGACCTAAATAAGGTGGCAAAGTAATGCGCGAATTCTTAGGGGTATAAGAATTTTTTATAAAGTGGCCAAAAAATAATAATTAACGCGTAGGCTCATTATACTCTGACCTGAATACAGTGGCCAAGGAATGCGCGAGCTCTTCGGACTCAGAATTTCAGTAAGGTGGCCTTGTTATGCGCGTGTTCTTTGGAAGTCAGGACTGATATAAATGCAAAAATAGCCGCGTAATACGCGAGATCAAACAAAGTCTGACCTAAATAAGGTGGCAAAGTAATGCGCGAGCTCCTCGGACTCTGGCTTAAAATTATGTAGCCAAGTAATGCGCGAGTTCAATGGACGTCAGGACTGATATAAATGCAAAAATAGCCGCGTAATACGCGAGATCAAGCAAAGTCTGACCTAAATAAGGTGGCAAAGTAATACGCGAATTCTTAGTACAGAATTTTTATATATAAAGTGGCCAAGTAATGCGCGAGTTTAATTGACGTCAGGACTGATATGAATACAAAACTAGGCGCGTAATACGCGAGATCAAACGAAATCTGACCTAAATAAGGTGGCAAATTAATGCGCGAATTCTTAGGGGTATAAGAATTTTTATAAAGTGTCCAAAAAATAATAATTAACACTTAGGGTCCTTAGACTCTGACCTGAATACATCGGCCTAGTAATGCGCGAGCACTTCGGACTCTGATTTTCAGTAAGGTGGCCAAGTAATGCGCGAGTTCAATGGACGTCAGGACTGATATAAATGCAAAAATAGCCGCGTAATACGCGAGATCAAGCAAAGTCTGACCTAAATAAGGTGGCAAAGTAATGCGCGAATTCTTAGTACAGGATTTTTATATAAAATGGCCAAGTAATGCGCGAGCTTTTCGGACTCTGCCTTAAAGTTTTTTGGCCAAGTAATGCGCGAGTTCAATGGACGTCAGGACCGATATAAATGCAAAAATAGCCGAGTAATACGTGAGATCAAACGAAGTCTGACCTAAATAAAGTGGCAAAGTACTGAGCGAATTATTAGTACAGTTTTTTTATATTACGTGGCCTAGTATTGCGCGAGCTCTTCGGACTCTGGCTTAAAATTATGTGGCCAAGTAATGCGCGAGTTCCATGGGCGTCAGGACTGATAAAAATACAAAAATAGCCGCGTAATACGCGAGATCAAACGAAATCTGACCTAAAAAAAGGTGGCAAAGTAATGCGCGAATTCTTAGTACAGAATTTTTATATAAAGTGGCCAAGTAATGCGCGAGCTCTTCGGACTCTGGCTTAAAATTATGTGGCCAAGTAATGCTCGAGTTCAATGGACGTCAGGACTGATATAAATGCAAAAATAGCCGCGTAATACGCGAGATCAAACAAAGTCTGACATAAATAAGGTGGCAAAGTAATGCGCGAATTCTTAGTACAGAATTTTTATACATAAAGTGGCCAAGTAATGCGCGAGTTTAATGGACGTCAGGACTGATATGAATACAAAACTAGGCGCGTAATACGCGAGATCAAACGAAGTCTGACCTAAATAAGGAGGAAAATTATTGCGCTAATTCTTAGGATTATAAGAATTTTTATAAAGTGGCCAATATAATAATTAACGCGTAGGCTCGTTATACTCTGACCTGAATAAAGCGGCCAAATAATGCGCGAGCACTTCGGACTCAGATTTTCAGTAAGGTGCCCAAGTAATGCGCGAGTTCAATGGACGTCAGGACTGATATAAATGCAAAAATAGCCGCGCAATACGCGAGATCAAACAAAGTCTGACCTAAATAAGGTGGCAAAGAAGTGCGCGAGCTCTTCGGACTCTGGGTTACAGTAATGTGGCCAAGTAATGCGCGAGTTCAATGGACGTCAGGACTGATATAAATACAAAAATAGCCGCGTAATTCGCGAGTTGAACGAAGTCTGATCTGATAAGAGTGGCCAAGTAATGCGCGAATTCTTAGGGGTATAAGAATTTATATAAAGTGGCCAAAAAATAATAATTAACACTTAGGCTCCTTGGACTCTGACCTGGATAAAGCGGCCAAGTAATGTGCGAGCACTTCGGACTCAGATATTCAGTAAGGTGGCCAAGTAATGCGCGAGTTCAATGGACGTTAGGACTGATATAAATGCAAAAATAGCCGCGTAATACGCGAGATCAAACAAAGTCTGACCTAAATAAGGTGGCAAAGAAGTGCGCGAGCTCTTCGGACTCTGGCTTAAAATTATGTGGCCAAGTAATGCGCGAGTTCAATGGACGTCAGGACTGATATAAATACAAAAATAGCCGCGTAATACGCGAGTTGAACGAAGTCTAATCTGAAAAGAGTGGCCAAGTAATGCGCGAATTCTTAGTACAGAATTTTTATATAAAGTGGCCAAGTAATGCGCGAGCTCTTCGGACTCTGGCTTAAAATTCTGTGGCCAAGTAATGCGCGAGCTCTTCGGACTCTGGCTTAACATTATGTGGCCAAGTAATGCGCGAGTTCAATGGACGTCAGGACTGATATAAATGCACAAAACGCCGCGTAATACGCGAAATCAAACAAAGTCTGACCTAAATAAGGTGGCACAGTAATGCGCGAGCTCTTCGGACTCTGGTTTAAAATTATGTGGCCAAGTAATGCGCGAGTTCAATGGACGTCAGGACTGATACAAATGCACAAAAAGCCGCGTAATACGCGAGATCAAACAAAGTCTGACCTAAATAAGGTGGCAAAGTAATGCGCGAATTCTTAGTACAGAATTTTTATATATAAAGTGGCCAAGTAATGCGCGAGTTTAATGGACGTCAGGACTGATATGAATACAAAAATAGGGGCGTAATACGCGAGTTGAACGCAGTCTGACCTGAATAAAGCGGCCAAGTAATGCGCGAGTTCAATGGACGTCAGGACTGATATAAATGCAAAAATAGACGCGTACTACGCGAGATCAAACAAAGTCTGACCTAAATAAGGTGGCAAAGAAGTGATCGAGCTCTTCGGACTCTGGCTTAAAATTATGTTGCCAAGTAATGCGCGAGTTCAGTGGACGTCAGGACTGATATAAATGCACAAAAAGCCGCGTAATACGCGAGATCAAACAAAGTCTGACCTACATAAGGTGGCAAAGTAATGCGCGAATTCTTAGTACAGAATTTTTATATATAAAGTGGCCAAGTAATGCGCGAGTTTAATGAACGTCAGGACTGATATGAATACAAAAATAGGCGCGTAATACGCGAGATCAAACAAAGTCTGACCTAAATAAGGTGGAAAAGTAATGCGCGAATTCTTTGTACAGAATTTTTTATATAAAGTGGCCAAGTAATGCGCGAGCTCTTCGGACTCTGGCTTAAAATTATGTGGCCAAGTAATGCGCGAGCTCTTCGGACTCTGGCTTACAATAATGCGGCCAAGTAATGCGCGAGTTCAATGGACGTCAGGACTGATATAAATGCAAAAATAGCCGCGTAATACGCGAGATCAGACGAAATCTGACCTAAATAAGGTGGAAAAATAATGCGCGAATTCTTAGTACAGAATTTTTATATAAATCTTCCAAGTAATGCGCGAGCACTTCGGACTCTTATTTTCAGTAATGTGGCCAAGTAATGCGCGAGTTCATTGGACGTCAGGACTGATATAAATGCAAAAATAGCCGCGTAATACGCAAGATCAGACGAAATCTGACCTAAATAAGGTGGCAAAGTAATGCGCGAATTCTTAGTACAGAATTTTTATATAAAGTGGCAAAGTAATGCGCGAGCTCTTCGGACTCTGGCTTAAAATTATGTGGCCAAGTAATGCGCGAGCTCTTCGGACTCTGGCTTAAAATTATGTGGCCAAGTAATGCGCGAGTTCAATGGACGTCAGGACTGATATAAATACAAAAATAGCCGCGTAATACGCGAGATCAAACAAAGTCTGACCTAAATAAGGTGGCAAAGTACTGCGCGAGCTCCTTGGACTCTGGCTTAAAATTATGTGGCCCAGTAATGCGCGAGTTCAATGGACGTCAGGACTGATATAAATGCAAAAATAGCCGCGTAATACGCGAGATCAAGCAAAGTCTGGCCTAAATAAAGTGGCAAAGTAATGCGCGAATTCTTAGTACAGAATTTTTATATATAAAGTGGCCAAGTAATGCGCGAGTTTAATGGACGTCAGGACTGATATGAATACAAAAATAGGCGCGTAATACGCGAGATCAAACGAAATCTGACCTAAATAAGGTGGCAAAGTAATGCGCGAATTCTTAGGGGTATAAGAATTTTTACAAAGTGGCCAAAAAATAATAATTAACGCGTAGGCTCGTTATACTCTGACCTGAATAAAGTGGCCAAGTAATGCGCGAGCACTTCGGACTCTGATTTTCAGTAAGGTGGCCAAGTATGCGCGAGTTCAATGGACGTCAGGACTGATATAAATGCAAAAATAGCCGCGTAATACGCGAGATCAAACAAAGTCTGTCCTAAA
Organism: Diplolepis rosae; assembly: GCA_030998225.1. Taxonomy (NCBI): domain Eukaryota; kingdom Metazoa; phylum Arthropoda; class Insecta; order Hymenoptera; family Diplolepididae; genus Diplolepis; species Diplolepis rosae. The sequence goes on from JAPYXD010000161.1 coordinate 2,510,416, forward strand.
TAAGGTGGCAAAGTAATGCGCGAGCTCCTTGGACTCTGGCTTAAAATTATGTGGCCAAGTAATGCGCGAGTTCAATGGACGTCAGGACTGATATAAATTCAAAAATAGCCGCGTAATACGCGAGATCAAGCAAAGTCTGACCTAAATAAGGTGGCAAAGTAATGCGCCAATTCTTACTACACAATTTTTATATATAAAGTTGCCAAGTACTGCGCGAGTTCAATGGTAGTCAGTACTGATTTCACTTCATAATTAGGCTCTTAAGAAGCGAGATCAAACGAAATCTGACCTAAATAAGGTGGCAAAGTAATGCGCGAATTCTTAGGGGTATAAGAATTTTTATAAAGTGGCCAAAAAATAATAATTAACGCGTAGGCTCGTTATACTCTGACCTGAATAAAGCGGCCAAGTAATGCTCGAGCACTTCGGACTCAGATTTTCAGTAAGGTGGCCAAGTAATGCTCGAGTTCAATGGACGTCAGGACTGATATAAATGCAAAAATAGCTGCGTAATACGCGAGATCAAACAAAGTCTGACCTAAATAAGGTGGAAAAGTAATGGGCGAATTCTTAGTACAGAATTTTTATATAAATTGGCCACGTAATGCGCGAGCTCTTCGGACTCTGGATTAACATTATGTGGCCAAGTAATGCGCGAGTTCAATGGACGTCAGGACTGATATGAATGCAAAAATAGCCGCGTAATACGCGAGATCAAACAAAGTCTGACCTAAGTAAGGTGGCAAAGTAATGCGCGAGCTCCTTGGACTCTGGCTTAAAATTATGTGGCCAAGTAATGCGCGAGTTCAATGGACGTCAGGACTGATATAAATGCAAAAAATAGCCGCGTAATACGCGAGATCAAGCAAAGTCTGGCCTAAATAAAGTGGCAAAGTAATGCGCGAATTCTTAGTACAGAATTTTTATATATAAAGTGGCCAAGTAATGCGCGAGTTTAATGGACGTCAGGACTGATATGAATACAAAAATAGGCGCGTAATACGCGAGATCAAACGAAATCTGACCTAAATAAGGTGGCAAAGTAATGCGCGAATTCTTAGGGGTATAAGAATTTTTATAAAGTGGCCAAAAAATAATAATTAACGCGTAGGCTCGTTATACTCTGACCTGAATAAAGCGGCCAAGTAATGCGTGTGCACTTCGGATCTTGATTTTCAGTAAGGTGGCCAAGTAATGCGCGAGTTCAATGGACGTCAGGACTGATATAAATGCAAAAATAGCCGCGTAATACGCGAGATCAAACAAAGTCTGACCTAAATAAGGTGGAAAAGTAATGGGCGAATTCTTAGTACAGAATTTTTATATAAATTGGCCAAGTAATGCGCGAGCTCTTCGGACTCTGGCTTAAAATTATGTGGCCAAGTAATGCGCGAGTTCAATGGACGTCAGGACTGATATAAATGCAAAAATAGCCGCGTAATACGCGAGATCAAACGAAATCTGACCTAAAAAAAGGTGGCAAAGTAATGCGCGAATTCTTAGTACAGAATTTTTATATAAATTGGCCAAGTAATGCGCGAGCTCTTCGGACTCTGGCTTAAAATTATGTGTCAAGTAATGCGCGAGTTCAATGGACGTCAGGACTGATATAAATTCAAAAAATAGCCGCGTAATACGCGAGATCAAGCAAAGTCTGACCTAAATAAGGTGGCAAAGTAATGCGCCAATTCTTAGTACAGAATTTTTATATATAAAGTGGCCAAGTAATGCGCGAGTTTAATGGACGTCAGGACTGATATGAATACAAAACTAGGCGCGTAATACGCGAGATCAAACGAAATCTGACCTAAATAAGGTGGCAAAGTAATGCGCGAATTCTTAGGGGTATAAGAATTTTTATAAAGTGGCCAAAAAATAATAATTAACGCGTAGGCTCGTTATACTCTGACCTGAATAAAGCGGCCAAGTAATGCTCGAGCACTTCGGACTCAGATTTTCAGTAAGGTGGCCAAGTAATGCTCGAGTTCAATGGACGTCAGGACTGATATAAATGCAAAAATAGCTGCGTAATACGCGAGATCAAACAAAGTCTGACCTAAATAAGGTGGAAAAGTAATGGGCGAATTCTTAGTACAGAATTTTTATATAAATTGGCCAAGTAATGCGCGAGCTTTTTCGGACTCTGGCTTAACATTATGTGGCCAAGTAATGCGCGAGTTCCATGGACGTCAGGACTGATATAAATGCAAAAATAGCCGCGTAATACGCGAGATCAAACAAAGTCTGACCTAAATAAGGTGGCAAAGTAATGCGCGAGCTCCTTGGACTCTGGCTTAAAATTATGTGGCCAAGTAATGCGCGAGTTCAATGGACGTCAGGACTGATATAAATGCAAAAATAGCCGCGTAATACGCGAGATCAAGCAAAGTCTGGCCTAAATAAAGTGGCAAAGTAATGCGCGAATTCTTAGTACAGAATTTTTATATATAAAGTGGCCAAGTAATGCGCGAGTTTAATGGACGTCAGGACTGATATGAATACAAAAATAGGCGCGTAATACGCGAGATCAAACGAAATCTGACCTAAATAAGGTGGCAAAGTAATGCGCGAATTCTTAGGGGTATAAGAATTTTTATAAAGTGGCCAAAAAATAATAATTAACGCGTAGGCTCGTTATACTCTGACCTGAATAAAGCGGCCAAGTAATGCGCGAGCACTTCGGACTCTGATTTTCAGTAAGGTGGCCAAGTAATGCGCGAGTTCAATGGACGTCAGGACTGATATAAATGCAAAAATAGCCGCGTAATACGCGAGATCAAACAAAGTCTGACCTAAATAAGGTGGAAAAGTAATGGGCGTATTCGTAGTACAGGATTTTTATATCAAGGGGCCAAGTAATGCGCGAGCTCTTCGGACTCTGGCTTAAAATTATGTGGCCAAGTAATGCGCGAGTTCAATGGACGTCAGGACTGATATAAATGCAAAAATAGCCGCGTAATACGCGAGATCAAACGAAATCTGACCTAAAAAAGGTGGCAAAGTAATGCGCGAATTCTTAGTACAGAATTTTTATATAAAGTGGCCAAGTAATGCGCGAGCTCTTCGGACTCTGGCTTAAAATTATGTGGCCAAGTAATGCGCGAGTTCAATGGACGTCAGGACTGATATAAATGCAAAAATAGCCGCGTAATACGCGAGATCAAACAAAGTCTGACCTAAATAAGGTGGCAAAGTAATGCGCCAATTCTTAGTACAGAATTTTTTATATATAAAGTGGCCAAGTAATGCGCGAGTTTAATGGACGTCAGGACTGATATGAATACAAAAACTAGGCGCGTAATACGCGAGATCAAACGAAATCTGACCTAAATAAGGTGGCAAAGTAATGCGCGAATTCTTAGGGGTATAAGAATTTTTATAAAGTGGCCAAAAAATAATAATTAACGCGTAGGCTCGTTATACTCTGACCTGAATAAAGCGGCCAAGTAATGCTCGAGCACTTCGGACTCAGATTTTCAGTAAGGTGGCCAAGTAATGCTCGAGTTCAATGGACGTCAGGACTGATATAAATGCAAAAATAGCTGCGTAATACGCGAGATCAAACGAAATCTGACCTAAATAAGGTGGCAAAGTAATGCGCGAGCTCTTCGGACTCTGGCTTAACATTATGTGGCCAAGTAATGCGCGAGTTCAATGGACGTCATGACTGATATAAATGCACAAAAAGCCGCGTAATACGCGAGATCAAACAAAGTCTGACCTAAAGAAGGTGGCAAAGTAATGCGCGAATTCTTAGTACAGAATTTTCATATATAAAGTGGCCAAGTAATGCGCGAGTTTAATGAACGTCAGGACTGATATGAATACAAAAATAGGCGCGTAATACGCGAGATCAAACAAAGTCTGACCTAAATAAGGTGGCAAAGTACTGCGCGAGCTCTTCGGACTCTGGCTTAAAATTATGTCGCCAAGTAATGCGCGAGTTCAATGGACGTCAGGACTGATATAAATTCAAAAAGAGCCGCGTAATACGCGTGGTGAACGAAGTCTGATCAGATAAGAGTGGCCAAGTAATGCGCGAATTCTTAGGGGTATAAGAATTTTTATAAAGTGGCCAAAAAATAATAATTAACGCGTAGGCTCGTTATACTCTGACCTGAGTAAAGCGGCCAAGTAATGCGCGAGCACTTCGGACTCAGATTTTCAGTAAGGTGGCCAAGTAATGCGCGAGCTCTTCGGACTCTGGTTTAAAATTATGTGGCCAAGTAATGCGCGAGTTCAATGGACGTCAGGACTGATACAAATGCACAAAAAGCCGCGTAATACGCGAGATCAAACAAAGTCTGACCTAAATAAGGTGGCAAAGTAATGCGCGAATTCTTAGTACAGAATTTTTTATATATAAAGTGGCCAAGTAATGCGCGAGTTTAATGGACGTCAGGACTGATATGAATACAAAAATAGGGGCGTAATAAGCGAGTTGAACGCAGTCTGACCTGAAAAGAGTGGCCAAGTAATGCGCGAATTCTTAGGGGTATAAGAATTTTTATAAAGTGTCCAAAAAATAATAATTAACACTTAGGGTCCTTAGACTCTGACCTGAATAAAGCGGCCAAGTAATGCGCGAGCACTTCGGACTCAGATTTTCAGTAAGGTGGCCAAGTAATGCGCGAGTTCAATGGTCGTCAGGACTGATATAAATGCAAAAATAGCCGCGTAATACGCGAGATCAAACAAAGTCTGACCTAAATAAGGTGGCAAAGTAATGCGCGAGCTCCTCGGACTCTGGCTTAAAATTATGTAGCCAAGTAATGCGCGAGTTCAATGGATGTCAGGACTGATATAAATGCCTAAATTGCCGCGTAATACGCGAGATCAAACAAAGTCTGACCTAAATAAGGTGGCAAAGTAATGCGCGAGCTCCTCGGACTCTGGCTTAAAATTATGTAGCCAAGTAATGCGCGAGTTCAATGGACGTCAGGACTGATATAAATACAAAAATAGCCGCGTAATACGCGAGTTGAACGAAGTCTGATCTGATAAGAGTGGCCAAGTAATGCGCGAATTCTTAGGGGTATAAGAATTTTTATAAAGTGTCCAAAAAATAATAATTAACACTTAGGGTCCTTAGACTCTGACCTGAATAAAGCGGCCTAGTAATGCGCGAGCACTTCGGACTCAGATTTTCAGTAAGGTGGCCAAGTAATGCGCGAGTTCAATGGTCGTCAGGACTGATATAAATGCAAAAATAGCCGCGTAATACGCGAGATCAAACAAAGTATGACCTAAATAAGGTGGCAAAGTAATGCGCGAGCTCCTCGGACTCTGGCTTAAAATTATGTAGCCAAGTAATGCGCGAGTTCAATGGACGTCAGGACTGATATAAATGCAAAAATAGCCGCGTAATACGCGAGATCAAGCAAAGTCTGACCTAAATAAGGTGGCAAAGTAATACGCGAATTCTTAGTACAGAATTTTTATATATAAAGTGGCCAAGTAATGCGCGAGTTTAATGGACGTCAGGACTGATATGAATATAAAAATAGGCGCGTAATACGCGAGATCTAACGAAATCTGACCTAAATAAGGTGGCAAAGTAATGCGCGAATTCTTAGGGGTATAAGAATTTTTATAAAGTGGCCAAAAAATAATAATTAACGCGTAGGTTCGTTATACTCTGACCTGAATATAGCGGCCAAGTAATGCGCGAGCACTTCGGACTCTGATTTTCAGTAAGGTGGCCAAGTAATGCGCGAGTTCAATGGACGTCAGGACTGATATAAATGCAAAAATAGCCGCGTAATACGCGATATCAACCGAAATCTTACCTAAATAAGGAGGCTCGGTTATGCGCGAATTCTTAGTACAGAATTTTTATATATAATGTGGCCAAGTAATGCGCGAGTTCAATGGACGTCAGGACTGATATAAATGCAAAAATAGCCGCGTAATACGCGAGATCAAACAAAGTCTGACCTAAATAAGGTGGCAAAGTAATGCGCGAATTCTTAGTACAGGATTTTTATATAAAGTGGCCATGTAATGCGCGAGCTCTTCGGACTCTGGCTTAAAGTTTTTTGGCCAAGTAATGCGCGAGTTCAATGGACGTCAGGACTGATATAAATGCAAAAATAGCCGCGTAATACGCGAGATCAAACAAAGTCTAACCTAAATAAGGTGGAAAAGTAATGCGCGAATTCTTAGTACAGGATCTTTATATAAAGCGGCCAAGTAATGCGCGAGCACTTCGGACTCTGATTTTCAGTAAGGTGGCTGAGTAATGCACGAGTTCAATGGACGTCAGGACTGATATAAATGCAAAAATAGCCGCGTAATACGTGAGATCATACGAAGTCTGACCTAAATAAGGTGGCAAAGTAATGCGCGAATTCTTAGTACAGGATTTTTATATAAAGTGGCCAAGTAATGCGCGAGCTCTTCGGACTCTGGCTTAAAGTTTTTTGGCCAAGTAATGCGCGAGTTCAATGGACGTCAGGACCGATATAAATGCAAAAATAGCCGAGTAATACGTGAGATCAAACGAAGTCTGACCTAAATAAGGTGGCAAAGTACTGAGCGAATTCTTAGTACAGAATTTTTATATAAAGTGGCCAAGTATTGCTCGAGCTCTTCGGACTCTGGCTTAAAATTATGTGGCCAAGTAATGCGCGAGTTCAATGGACGTCAGGACTGATATAAATGCAAAAATAGCCGCGTAATACGCGAGATCAAACGAAATCTGACCTAAAAAAGGTGGCAAAGTAATGCGCGAATTCTTAGTACCGAATTTTTATATAAATTGGCCAAGTAATGCGCGAGCTCTTCGGACTCTGGCTTAAAATTATCTGGCCAAGTAATGCGCGAGTTCAATGGACGTCAGGACTGATATAAATGCAAAAATAGCCGCGTAATACGCGAGATCAAACGAAATCTGACCTAAATAAGGTGGCAAAGTAATGCGCGAGCTCTTCGGACTCTGGCTTAACATTATGTGGCCAAGTAATGCGCGAGTTCAATGGACGTCATGACTGATATAAATGCACAAAAAGCCGCGTAAGACGCGAGACCAAACCAAGTCCGACCTAAATAAGGTTGCAAAGTAATGCGCGTATTCTTAGTACAGAATTTTCATATATAAAGTGGCCAAGTAATGCGCGAGTTTAATGAACGTCAGGACTGATATGAATACAAAAATAGGCGCGTAATACGCGAGATCAAACAAAGTCTGACCTAAATAAGGTGGCAAAGTACTGCGCGAGCTCTTCGGACTCTGGCTTAAAATTATGTCGCCAAGTAATGCGCGAGTTCAATGGACGTCAGGACTGATATAAATAAAAAATAGCCGCGTAATACGCGAGTTGAACGAAGTCTGATCTGATAAGAGTGGCCAAGTAATGCGCGAATTCTTAGGGGTATAAGAATTTTTATAAAGTGTCCAAAAAATAAGAATTAACACTTAGGGTCCTTAGACTCTGACCTGAATAAAGCGGCCAAGTAATGCGCGAGCACTTCGGACTCAGATTTTCAGTAAGGTGGCCAAGTAATGCGCGAGTTCAATGGTCGTCAGGACTGATATAAATGCAAAAATAGCCGCGTAATACGCGAGATCAAACAAAGTCTGACCTAAATAAGGTGGCAAAGTAATGCGCGAGCTCTTCGGACTCTGGCTTAACATTATGTGGCCAAGTAATGCGCGAGTTCAATGGTCGTCAGGACTGATATAAATGCAAAAATAGCCGCGTAATACGCGAGATCAAACAAAGTCTGACCTAAATAAGGTCGCAAAGTAATGCGCGAGCTCCTCGGACTCTGGCTTAAAATTATGTCGCCAAGTAATGCGCGAGTTCAATGGACGTCAGGACTGATATAAATAAAAAATAGCCGCGTAATACGCGAGTTGAACGAAGTCTGATCTGATAAGAGTGGCCAAGTAATGCGCGAATTCTTAGGGGTATAAGAATTTTTATAAAGTGTCCAAAAAATAAGAATTAACACTTAGGGTCCTTAGACTCTGACCTGAATAAAGCGGCCAAGTAATGCGCGAGCACTTCGGACTCTGATTTTCAGTAAGGTGGCCAAGTAATGCGCGATTTCATTGGATGTCAGGACTGATATAAATGCAAAAATAGCCGCGTAATACGCGAGATCAAACAAAGTCTGACCTAAATAAGGTGGCAAAGTAATGCGCGAGCTCCTCGGACTCTGGCTTAAAATTATGTGGCCAAGTAATGCGCGAGTTCAATGGACGTCAGGACTGACATAAATGCAAAAACAGCCGCGTAATACGCGAGATCAAGCAAAGTCTGACCTAAATAAGGTGGCAAAGTAATGCGCGAATTCTTAGTACAGAATTTTTATATATAAAGTGGCCAAGTAATGCGCGAGTTTAATGGACGTCAGGACTGATATGAATACAAAACTAGGCGCGTAATACGCGAGATCAAACGAAATCTGACCTAAATAAGGTGGCAAAGTAATGCGCGAATTCTTAGTACAGAATTTTCATATATAAAGTGGCCTAGTAATGCGCGAGTTTAATGAACGCCAGGACTGATATGAATACAAAAATAGGCGCGTAATACGCGAGATCGAACAAAGTCTGACCTAAATAAGGTGGCAAAGTAATGCGCGAATTCTTAGTACAGAATTTTCATATATAAAGTGGCCTAGTAATGCGCGAGTTTAATGAACGCCAGGACTGATATGAATACAAAAATAGGCGCGTAATACGCGAGATCGAACAAAGTCTGACCTAAATAAGGTGGCAAAGTACTGCGCGAGCTCTTCGGACTCTGGCTTAAAATTATGTCGCCAAGTAATGCGCGAGTTCAATGGACGTCAGGACTGATATAAATGCACAAAAAGCCGCGTAATACGCGAGATCAAACGAAGTTTGACCTAAATAAGGTGGCAAAGTAATGCGCGAATTCTTAGTACAGAATTTTCATATATAAAGTGGCCTAGTAATGCGCGAGTTTAATGAACGCCAGGACTGATATGAATACAAAAATAGGCGCGTAATACGCGAGATCGAACAAAGTCTGACCTAAATAAGGTGGCAAAGTACTGCGCGAGCTCTTCGGACTCTGGCTTAAAATTATGTCGCCAAGTAATGCGCGAGTTCAATGGACGTCAGGACTGATATAAATACAAAAATAGCCGCGTAATACGCGAGTTGAACGAAGTCTGATCTGATAAGAGTGGCCAAGTAATGCGCGAATTCTTAGGGGTATAAGAATTTTTATAAAGTGTCCAAAAAATAATAATTAACACTTAGGGTCCTTAGACTCTGACCTGAATAAAGCGGCCAAGTAATGCGCGAGCACTTCGGACTCAGATTTTCAGTAAGGTGGCCAAGTAATGCGCGAGTTCAATGGTCGTCAGGACTGATATAAATGCAAAAATAGCCGCGTAATACGCGAGATCAAACAAAGTCTGACCTAAATAAGGTGGCAAAGTAATGCGCGAGCTCCTCGGACTCTGGCTTAAAATTATGTAGCCAAGTAATGCGCGAGTTCAATGGATGTCAGGACTGATATAAATGCCTAAATTGCCGCGTAATACGCGAGATCAAACAAAGTCTGACCTAAATAAGGTGGCAAAGTAATGCGCGAGCTCCTCGGACTCTGGCTTACAATTATGTAGCCAAGTAATGCGCGAGTTCAATGGACGTCAGGACTGATATAAATACAAAAATAGCCGCGTAATACGCGAGTTGAACGAAGTCTGATCTGATAAGAGTGGCCAAGTAATGCGCGAATTCTTAGGGGTATAAGAATTTTTATAAAGTGTCCAAAAAATAATAATTAACACTTAGGGTGTTTAGACTCTGTCCTGAATAATGCGGCCTAGTACTGCGAGAGCACTTTGGAGTCAGTTTTTCAGTAATGTGGCCAAGTAATGCGCGAGTTCAATGGACGTCAGGACTGATATAAATGCAAAAATAGCCGCGTAATACGCGAGATCAAACAAAGTATGACCTAAATAAGGTGGCCAAGTAATGCGCGAGCTCTTCGGACTCAGGCTTAAAATTATGTAGCCAAGTAATTCGCGAGTTCAATGGGCGTCAGGACTGATATAAATGCAAAAATAGCCGCGTAATACGCGAGATCAAGCAAAGTCTGACCTAAATAAGGTGGCAAAGTAATACGCGAATTCTTAGTACAGAATTTTTATATATAAAGTGGCCAAGTAATGCGCGAGTTTAATGGACGTCAGGACTGATATGAATATAAAAATAGGCGCGTAATACGCGAGATCAAACGAAATCTGACCTAATTAAGGTGGCAAAGTAATGCGCGAATTCTTAGGGGTATAAGAATTTTTATAAAGTGGCCAAAAAATAATAATTAACGCGTAGGTTCGTTATACTCTGACCTGAATATAGCGGCCAAGTAATGCGCGAGCACTTCGGACTCTGATTTACAGTAAGGTGGCCAAGTAATGCGTGAGTTCAATGGACGTCAGGACTGATATAAATGCAAAAATAGCCGCGTAATACGCGAGATCAAACAAAGTCAGACATAAATAAGGTGGCAAAGTAATACGCGACTTCTTAGTACAGAATTTTTATATATAATGTGGCCAAGTAATGCGCGAGTTCAATGGACGTCAGGACTGATATAAATGCAAAAATAGCCGCGTAATACGCGAGATCAAACGAAGTCTGACCTAAATAAGGTGGCAAAGTAATGCGCGAATTCTTAGTACAGGATTTTTATATTAAGTGTCTATGTAATGCGCGAGCTCTTCGTACTCTGGCTTAAATTTTTGTGGCCAAGTAATGCGCGAGTTCAATGGACGTCAGTACTGATATAAATGCAAAAATAGCCGCGTAATACGCGAGATCACACAACTAATAACCTAAATAAGTTGAAAAGTAATGCGCGAATTCTTAGTACAGGATCTTTATATAAAGCGGCCAAGTAATGCGCGAGCACTTCGGACTCTGATTTTCAGTAAGGTGGCTGAGTAATGCACGAGTTCAATGGACGTCAGGACTGATATAAATGCAAAAATAGCCGCGTAATACGTGAGATCATACGAAGTCTGACCTAAATAAGGTGGCAAAGTAATGCGCGAATTCTTAGTACAGGATTTTTATATAAAGTGGCCAAGTAATGCGCGAGCTCTTCGGACTCTGGCTTAAAGTTTTTTGGCCAAGTAATGCGCGAGTTCAATGGACGTCAGGACCGATATAAATGCAAAAATAGCCGAGTAATACGTGAGGTCAAACGAAGTCTGACCTAAATAAGGTGGCAAAGTACTGAGCGAATTCTTAGTACAGAATTTTTATATAAAGTGGCCAAGTAATGCTCGAGCTCTTCGGACTCTGGCTTAAAATTATGTGGCCAAGTAATGCGCGAGTTCAATGGACGTCAGGACTGATATAAATGCAAAAATAGCCGCGTAATACGCGAAATCAAACGAAATCTGACCTAAAAAAAGGTGGCAAAGTAATGCGCGAATTCTTAGTACCGAATTTTTATATAAATTGGCCAAGTAATGCGCGAGCTCTTCGGACTCTGGCTTAAAATTATCTGGCCAAGTAATGCGCGAGTTCAATGGACGTCAGGACTGATATAAATGCAAAAATAGCCGCGTAATACGCGAGATCAAACGAAATCTGACCTAAATAAGGTGGCAAAGTAATGCGCGAGCTCTTCGGACTCTGGCTTAACATTATGTGGCCAAGTAATGCGCGAGTTCAATGGACGTCATGACTGATATAAATGCACAAAAAGCCGCGTAAGACGCGAGATCAAACAAAGTCTGACCTAAATAAGGTGGCAAAGTAATGCGCGAATTCTTAGTACAGAATTTTCATATATAAAGTGGCCAAGTAATGCGCGAGTTTAATGAACGTCAGGACTGATATGAATACAAAAATAGGCGCGTAATACGCGAGATCAAACAAAGTCTGACCTAAATAAGGTGGCAAAGTACTGCGCGAGCTCTTCGGACTCTGGCTTAAAATTATGTAGCCAAGTAATGCGCGAGTTCAATGGACGTCAGGACTGATATAAATGCCAAAATAGCCGCGTAATACGCGAGATCAAACAAAGTCTGACCTAAATAAGGTGGCAAAGTAATGCGCGAGCTCCTCGGACTCTGGCTTAAAATTATGTAGCCAAGTAATGCGCGAGTTCAATGGATGTCAGGACTGATATAAATGCCAAAATAGCCGCGTAATACGCGAGATCAAACAAAGTCTGACCTAAATAAGGTGGCAAAGTAATGCGCGAGCTCCTCGGACTCTGGCTTAAAATTATGTAGCCAAGTAATGCGCGAGTTCAATGGACGTCAGGACTGATATAAATACAAAAATAGCCGCGTAATACGCGAGTTGAACGAAGTCTGATCTGATAAGAGTGGCCAAGTAATCCGCGAATTCTTAGGGGTATAAGAATTTTTATGAAGTGTCCAAAAAATAAGAATTAACACTTAGGGTCCTTAGACTCTGACCTGAATAAAGCGGCCAAGTAATGCGCGAGCACTTCGGACTCAGATTTTCAGTAAGGTGGCCAAGTAATGCGCGAGTTCAATGGTCGTCAGGACTGATATAAATGCAAAAATAGCCGCGTAATACGCGAGATCAAACAAAGTCTGACCTAGATAAGGTGGCAAAGTAATGCGCGAGCTCCTCGGACTCTGGCTTAAAATTATGTAGCCAAGTAATGCGCGAGTTCAATGGATGTCAGGACTGATATAAATGCCAAAATAGCCGCGTAATACGCGAGATCAAACAAAGTCTGACCTAAATAAGGTGGCAAAGTAATGCGCGAGCTCCTCGGACTCTGGCTTAAAATTATGTAGCCAAGTAATGCGCGAGTTCAATGGACGTCAGGACTGATATAAATACAAAAATAGCCGCGTAATACGCGAGTTGAACGAAGTCTGATCTGATAAGAGTGGCCAAGTAATCCGCGAATTCTTAGGGGTATAAGAATTTTTATAAAGTGTCCAAAAAATAATAATTAACACTTAGGGTCCTTAGACTCTGACCTGAATAAAGCGGCCTAGTAATGAGCGAGCACTTCGGACTCAGATTATCAGTAAAGAGGCAAAGAAATGCGCGAGAACGAAGGACGACAGGACTGATATAAATTGAAAAATAGGCGCGTCATACGCAAGATCAAACAAAGTCTGACCTAAATAAGGTGGCAAAGTAATGCGCGAGCTCCTCGGACTCTGGCTTAAAATTATGTAGCCAAGTAATGCGCGAGTTCAATGGACGTCAGGACTGATATAAATGCAAAAATAGCCGCGTAATACGCGAGATCAAGCAAAGTCTGACCTAAATAAGGTGGCAAAGTAATACGCGAATTCTTAGTACAGAATTTTTATATATAAAGTGGCCAAGTAATGCGCGAGTTTAATTGACGTCAGGACTGATATGAATACAAAACTAGGCGCGTAATACGCGAGATCAAACGAAATCTGACCTAAATAAGGTGGCAAATTAATGCGCGAATTCTTAGGGGTATAAGTATTTTTATAACGTGGCCAAAAAATATTAATAAACAATTAGGGTCCTGTGACTCGGTCCTCTATAAAGCGGCCTAGTAATGCGCGAGCTCTTCGGACTCTGATTTTCAGTAAGGTGGCCAAGTAATGCGCGAGTTCAATGGACGTCAGGACTGATATAAATGCAAAAATAGCCGCGTAATACGCGAGATCAAGCAAAGTCTGACCTAAATAAGGTGGCAAAGTAATGCGCGAATTCTTAGTACAGGATTTTTATATAAAATGGCCAAGTAATGCGCGAGATGTTCGGACTCTGGCTTAAAGTTTTTTGGCCAAGTAATGCGCGAGTTCAATGGACGTCAGGACCGATATAAATGCAAAAATAGCCGAGTAATACGTGAGATCAAACGAAGTCTGACCTAAATAAAGTGGCAAAGTACTGAGCGAATTCTTAGTACAGAATTTTTATATAAAGTGGCCAAGTATTGCGCGAGCTCTTCGGACTCTGGCTTAAAATTATGTGGCCAAGTAATGCGCGAGTTCAATGGACGTCAGGACTGATATAAATGCAAAAATAGCCGCGTAATACGCGAGATCAAACGAAATCTGACCTAAAAAAGGTGGCAAAGTAATGCGCGAATTCTTAGTACCGAATTTTTATATAAATTGGCCAAGTAATGCGCGAGCTCTTCGGACTCTGGCTTAAAATTATGTGGCCAAGTAATGCTCGAGTTCAATGGACGTCAGGACTGATATAAATGCAAAAATAGCCGCGTAATACGCGAGATCAAGCAAAGTCTGACCTAAATAAGGTGGCAAAGTAATGCGCCAATTCTTAGTACAGAATTTTTATATATAAAGTGGCCAAGTAATGCGCGAGTTTAATGGACGTCAGGACTGATATGAATACAAAACTAGGCGCGTAATACGCGAGATCAAACGAAATCTGACCTAAATAAGGTGGCAAATTAATGCGCGAATTCTTAGGGGTATAAGAATTTTTATAAAGTGGCCAAAAAATAATAATTAACGCGTAGGCTCGTTATACTCTGACCTGAATAAAGCGGCCAAGTAATGCGCGAGCACTTCGGACTCAGATTTTCAGTAAGGTGCCCAAGTAATGCGCGAGTTCAATGGACGTCAGGACTGATATAAATGCAAAAATAGCCGCGCAATACGCGAGATCAAACAAAGTCTGACCTAAATAAGGTGGCAAAGAAGTGCGCGAGCTCTTCGGACTCTGGGTTAAAATTATGTGGCCAAGTAATGCGCGAGTTCAATGGACGTCAGGACTGATATAAATACAAAAATAGCCGCGTAATTCGCGAGTTGAACGAAGTCTGATCTGATAAGAGTGGCCACGTAATGCGCGAATACTTAAGGGTATAAGAATTTATATAAAGTGGCCAAAAAAATATAATAATTAACACTTATGGTCGTTAGACTCTGACCTGAATAAAGCGGCCAAGTAATGCGCGAGCACTTCGGACTCAGATATTCAGTAAGGTGGCCAAGTAATGCGCGAGTTCAATGGACGTCAGGACTGATATAAATGCAAAAATAGCCGCGTAATACGCGAGATCAAACAAAGTCTGACCTAAATAAGGTGGCAAAGAAGTGCGCGAGCTCTTCGGACTCTGGCTTAAAATTATGTGGCCAAGTAATGCGCGAGTTCAATGGACGTCAGGACTGATATAAATACAAAAATAGCCGCGTAATACGCGAGTTGAACGAAGTCTGATCTGAAAAGAGTGGCCAAGTAATGCGCGAATTCTTAGTACAGAATTTTTATATAAAGTGGCCAAGTAATGCGCGAGCTCTTCGGACTCTGGCTTAAAATTATGTGGCCAAGTAATGCGCGAGCTCTTCGGACTCTGGCTTAAGATTATGTGGCCAAGTAATGCGCGAGTTCAATGGACGTCAGGACTGATATAAATGCACAAAACGCCGCGTAATACGCGAAATCAAACAAAGTCTGACCTAAATAAGGTGGCACAGTAATGCGCGAGCTCTTCGGACTCTGGTTTAAAATTATGTGGCCAAGTAATGCGCGAGTTCAATGGACGTCAGGACTGATACAAATGCACAAAAAGCCGCGTAATACGCGAGATCAAACAAAGTCTGACCTAAATAAGGTGGCAAAGTAATGCGCGAATTCTTAGTACAGAATTTTTATATATAAAGTGGCCAAGTAATGCGCGAGTTTAATGGACGTCAGGACTGATATGAATACAAAAATAGGGGCGTAATACGCGAGTTGAACGCAGTCTGACCTGAATAAAGCGGCCAAGTAATGCGCGAGTTCAATGGACGTCAGGACTGATATAAATGCAAAAATAGACGCGTAATACGCGAGATCAAACAAAGTCTGACCTAAATAAGGTGGCAAAGAAGTGCGCGAGCTCTTCGGACTCTGGCTTAAAATTATGTTGCCAAGTAATGCGCGAGTTCAATGGACGTCAGGACTGATATAAATGCACAAAAAGCCGCGTAATACGCGAGATCAAACAAAGTCTGACCTAAATAAGGTGGCAAAGTAATGCGCGAATTCTTAGTACAGAATTTTCATATATAAAGTGGCCAAGTAATGCGCGAGTTTAATGAACGTCAGGACTGATATGAATACAAAAATAGGCGCGTAATACGCGAGATCAAACAAAGTCTGACCTAAATAAGGTGGAAAAGTAATGCGCGAATTCTTAGTACAGAATTTTTATATAAAGTGGCCAAGTAATGCGCGAGCTCTTCGGACTCTGGCTTAAAATTATGTGGCCAAGTAATGCGCGAGCTCTTCGGACTCTGGCTTAGCATTATGTGGCCAAGTAATGCGCGAGTTCAATGGACGTCAGGACTGATATAAATGCAAAAATAGCCGCGTAATACGCGAGATCAGACGAAATCTGACCTACATAAGTTGGAAAAGTAATCCGCGAATTCTTAGTACAGGATATTTATATAAAGTGGCCAAGTAATGCGCGAGCACTTCGGACTCTGATTTTCAGTAATGTGGCCAAGTAATGCGCGAGTTCAATGGACGTCAGGACTGATATAAATGCAAAAATAGCCGCGTAATACGCGAGATCAAACGAAATCTGACCTAAATAAGGTGGCAAAGTAATGCGCGAATTCTTAGTACAGAATTTTTATATAAAGTGGCAAAGTAATGCGCGAGCTATTCGGACTCTGGCTTAAAATTATGTGGCCAAGTAATGCGCGAGCTCTTCGGACTCTGGCTTAAAATTATGTGGCCAAGTAATGCGCGAGTTCAATGGACGTCAGGACTGATATAAATGCAAAAATAGCCGCGTAATACGCGAGATCAAACAAAGTCTGACCTAAATAAGGTGGCAAAGTAATGCGCGAGCTCCTTGGACTCTGGCTTAAAATTATGTGGCCAAGTAATGCGCGAGTTCAATGGACGTCAGGACTGATATAAATGCAAAAATAGCCGCGTAATACGCGAGATCAAGCAAAGTCTGGCCTAAATAAAGTGGCAAAGTAATGCGCGAATTCTTAGTACAGAATTTTTATATATAAAGTGGCCAAGTAATGCGCGAGTTTAATGGACGTCAGGACTGATATGAATACAAAAATAGGCGCGTAATACGCGAGATCAAACGAAATCTGACCTAAATAAGGTGGCAAAGTAATGCGCGAATTCTTAGGGGTATAAGAATTTTTACAAAGTGGCCAAAAAATAATAATTAACGCGTAGGCTCGTTATACTCTGACCTGAATAAAGCGGCCAAGTAATGCGCGAGCACTTCGAACTCTGATTTTCAGTAAGGTGGCCAAGTAATGCGCGAGTTCAATGGACGTCAGGACTGATATAATTGCAAAAATAGCCGCGTAATACGCGAGATCAAACAAAGTCTGACCTAAATAAGGTGGCAAAGTAATGCGCGAGCTCCTTGGACTCTGGCTTAAAATTATGTGGCCAAGTAATGCGCGAGATCATTGGACGTCAGGACAGATATAAATTCAAAAATAGCCCCGTAATACGCGAGATCAAGCAAAGTCTGACCTAAATAAGGTGGCAAAGTAATGCGCCAATTCTTAGTACAGAATTTTTATATATAAAGTGGCCAAGTAATGCGCGAGTTTAATGGACGTCAGGACTGATATGAATACAAAACTAGGCGCGTAATACGCGAGATCAAACGAAATCTGACCTAAATAAGGTGGCAAAGTAATGCGCGAATTCTTAGGGGTATAAGAATTTTTATAAAGTGGCCAAAAAATAATAATTAACGCGTAGGCTCGTTATACTCTGACCTGAATAAAGCGGCCAAGTAATGCTCGAGCACTTCGGACTCAGATTTTCAGTAAGGTGGCCAAGTAATGCTCGAGTTCAATGGACGTCAGGACTGATATAAATGCAAAAATAGCTGCGTAATACGCGAGATCAAACAAAGTCTGACCTAAATAAGGTGGAAAAGTAATGGGCGAATTCTTAGTACAGAATTTTTATATAAATTGGCCAAGTAATGCGCGAGCTTTTCGGACTCTGGCTTAACATTATGTGGCCAAGTAATGCGCGAGTTCCATGGACGTCAGGACTGATATAAATGCAAAAATAGCCGCGTAATACGCGAGATCAAACAAAGTCTGACCTAAATAAGGTGGCAAAGTAATGCGCGAGCTCCTTGGACTCTGGCTTAAAATTATGTGGCCAAGTAATGCGCGAGTTCAATGGACGTCAGGACTGATATAAATGCAAAAATAGCCGCGTAATACGCGAGATCAAGCAAAGTCTGGCCTAAATAAAGTGGCAAAGTAATGCGCGAATTCTTAGTACAGAATTTTTATATATAAAGTGGCCAAGTAATGCGCGAGTTTAATGGACGTCAGGACTGATATGAATACAAAAATAGGCGCGTAATACGCGAGATCAAACGAAATCTGACCTAAATAAGGTGGCAAAGTAATGCGCGAATTCTTAGGGGTATAAGAATTTTTATAAAGTGGCCAAAAAATAATAATTAACGCGTAGGCTCGTTATACTCTGACCTGAATAAAGCGGCCAAGTAATGCGCGAGCACTTCGGACTCTGATTTACAGTAAGGTGGCCAAGTAATGCGTGAGTTCAATGGACGTCAGGACTGATATAAATGCAAAAATAGCCGCGTAATACGCGAGATCAAACAAAGTCAGACCTAAATAAGGTGGAAAAGTAATGCGCGAATTCTTAGTACAGGATTTTTATATAAAGTGGCCAAGTAATGCGCGAGCTCTTCGGACTCTGGCTTAAAATTATGTGGCCAAGTAATGCGCGAGTTCAATGGACGTCAGGACTGATATAAATGCAAAAATAGCCGCGTAATACGCGAGATCAAACGAAATCTGAACTAAAAAAAGGTGGCAAAGTAATGCGCGAATTCTTAGTACAGAATTTTTATATAAAGGGGCCAAGTAATGCGCGAGCTCTTCGGACTCTGGCTTAAAATTATGTGGCCAAGTAATGCGCGAGTTCAATGGACGTCAGGACTGATATAAATGCAAAAATAGCCGCGTAATACGCGAGATCAATCAAAGTCTGACCTAAATAAGGTGGCAAAGTAATGCGCCAATTCTTAGTACAGAATTTTTATATATAAAGTGGCCAAGTAATGCGCGAGTTTAATGGACGTCAGGACTGATATGAATACAAAACTAGGCGCGTAATACGCGAGATCAAACGAAATCTGACCTAAATAAGGTGGCAAAGTAATGCGCGAATTCTTAGGGGTATAAGAATTTTTATAAAGTGGCCAAAAAATAATAATTAACGCGTAGGCTCGTTATACTCTGACCTGAATAAAGCGGCCAAGTAATGCTCGAGCACTTCGGACTCAGATTTTCAGTAAGGTGGCCAAGTAATGCTCGAGTTCAATGGACGTCAGGACTGATATAAATGCAAAAATAGCTGCGTAATACGCGAGATCAAACGAAATCTGACCTAAATAAGGTGGCAAAGTAATGCGCGAGCTCTTCGGACTCTGGCTTAACATTATGTGGCCAAGTAATGCGCGAGTTCAATGGACGTCATGACTGATATAAATGCACAAAAAGCCGCGTAATACGCGAGATCAAACAAAGTCTGACCTAAAGAAGGTGGCAAAGTAATGCGCGAATTCTTAGTACAGAATTTTCATATATAAAGTGGCCAAGTAATGCGCGAGTTTAATGAACGTCAGGACTGATATGAATACAAAAATAGGCGCGTAATACGCGAGATCAAACAAAGTCTGACCTAAATAAGGTGGCAAAGTACTGCGCGAGCTCTTCGGACTCTGGCTTAAAATTATGTCGCCAAGTAATGCGCGAGTTCAATGGACGTCAGGACTGATATAAATACAAAAATAGCCGCGTAATACGCGAGTTGAACGAAGTCTGATCTGATAAGAGTGGCCAAGTAATGCGCGAATTCTTAGGGGTATAAGAATTTTTATAAAGTGGCCAAAAAATAATAATTAACGCGTAGGCTCGTTATACTCTGACCTGAGTAAAGCGGCCAAGTAATGCGCGAGCACTTCGGACTCAGATTTTCAGTAAGGTGGCCAAGTAATGCGCGAGCTCTTCGGACTCTGGTTTAAAATTATGTGGCCAAGTAATGCGCGAGTTCAATGGACGTCAGGACTGATACAAATGCACAAAAAGCCGCGTAATACGCGAGATCAAACAAAGTCTGACCTAAATAAGGTGGCAAAGTAATGCGCGAATTCTTAGTACAGAATTTTTATATATAAAGTGGCCAAGTAATGCGCGAGTTTAATGGACGTCAGGACTGATATAAATACAAAAATAGGCACGTAATACGCGAGTTGAACGCAGTCTGACCTGAAAAGAGTGGCCAAGTAATGCGCGAATTCTTAGGGGTATAAGAATTTTTATAAAGTGGCCAAAACATAATAATAATTAAAACTTAGGGTCCTTAGACTCTGACCTGACTAAAGCCGCCAAGTAATGCGCGAGCACTACGTCGTAAGATAATCAGTCAGGTGGCCAATAAATGCTCGATATCTATAGAAGACAGGACTGATATAAATGCACAAATAGCCGCGTAATACGCGAGATCGAGCAAAGTCTGACATAAATAAGGTGGCAAAGTACTGAGCGAGCTCTTCGGACTCTGGCTTAAAATTATGTCGCCAAGTAATGCGCGAGTTCAATGGACGTCAGGACTGATATAAATACAAAAATAGCCGCGTAATACGCGAGTTGAACGAAGTCTGATCTGATAAGAGTGGCCAAGTAATGCGCGAATTCTTAGGGGTATAAGAATTTTTATAAAGTGGCCAAAAAATAATAATTAACGCGTAGGTTCTTTATACTCTGACCTGAATAAAGCGGCCAAGTAATGCGCGAGCACTTCGGACTCAGATTTGCAGTAAGGTGGCCAAGTAATGCGCGAATTCGATGGACGTCAGGACTGATATAAATGCTAAAATAGCCGCGTAATACGCGAGATCAAACAAAGTCTGACCTAAATAATGTGGCAAAGTACTGCGCGAGCTCCTCGGACTCTGGCTTAAAATTATGTGGCCAAGTAATGCGCGAGTTCAATGGACGTTAGGACTGATATAAATACAAAAATAGGCGCGTAATACGCGAGTTGAACGCAGTCTGACCTGAAAAGTGTGGCCAAGTAATGCGCGAACTCTTTGGACTCTGGCTTAACATTATGTGGCCAAGTAATGCGCGAGTTCAATGGACTTCAGGACTGATATAAGTGCACAAAAAGCCGCGTAATACGCGAGATCAAACAAATTCTGACCTAACTAAGGTGGCAAAGTAATACGCGAATTCTTAGTACAGAATTTTTATATATAAAGTGGCCAAGTAATGCGCGAGTTTAATGGACGTCAGGACTGATATAAATGCAAAAATAGCCGCGTAATACGCGAGATCAGACGAAATCTGACCTAAATAAGGTGGAAAAGTAATGCGCGAATTCTAAGTACAGAATTTTTATATAAAGTGGCCAAGTAATGCGCGAGCTCTTCGGACTCTGGTTTAAAATTATGTGGCCAAGTAATGCGCGAGTTCAATGGACGTCAGGACTGATACAAATGCACAAAAAGCCGCGTAATACGCGAGATCAAACAAAGTCTGACCTAAATAAGGTGGCAAAGTAATGCGCGAATTCTTAGTACAGAATTTTTATATATAAAGTGGCCAAGTAATGCGCGAGTTTAATGGACGTCAGGACTGATATGAATACAAAAATGGGGGCGTAATAAGCGAGTTGAACGCAGTCTGACCTGAAAAGAGTGGCCAAGTAATGCGCGAATTCTTAGGGGTATAAGAATTTTTATAAAGTGGCCAAAAAATAATAATTAACACTTAGGGTCCTTAGACTCTGACCTGAATAAAGCGGCCAAGTAATGCGCGAGCACTTCGGACTCAGATATTCAGTAAGGTGGCCAAGTAATGCGCGAGTTCAATGGACGTCAGGACTGATATAAATGCAAAAATAGCCGCGTAATACGCGAAATCAAACTAGGTATGACCTAAATAAGGTGGCAAAGTAATGCGCGAGCTCTTCGGACTCTGGCTTAAAATTATGTGGCAAAGTAATGCGCGAGTTCAATGGACGTCAGGACTGATATAAATGCAAAAATAGCCGCGTAATACGCGAGTTGAACGAAGTGTGATCTGAAAAGAGTAACCAAGTAATGCGCGAATTCTTAGGGGTATAAGAATTTTTATAAAGTGGCCAAAAAATAATAATTAACGCGTAGGCTCGTTATACTCTGACCTGAATAAAGCGGCCAAGTAATGCGCGAGCACTTCGGACTCTGATTTTCAGTAAGGTGGCCAAGTAATGCGCGAGTTCATTGGATGTCAGGACTGATATAAATGCAAAAATAGCCGCGTAATACGCGAGATCAAACAAAGTCTGACCTAAATAAGGTGGCAAAGTAATGCGCGAGCTCCTCGGAATCTGGCTTAAAATTATGTGGCCAAGTAATGCGCGAGTTCAATGGACGTCAGGACTGATATAAATGCAAAAATAGCCGCGTAATACGCGAGATCAAACGAAATCTGACCTAAATAAGGTGGCAAAGTAATGCGCGAATTCTTAGGGGTATAAGAATCTTTATAAAGTGGCCAAAAAATAATAATTAACGCGTAGGCTCGTTATACTCTGACCTGAATAAAGCGGCCAAGTAATGCGCGAGCACTTCGGCCTCAGAATTTCAGTAAGGTGGCCAAGTAATGCTCGAGTTCAATGGACGTCAGGACTGATATAAATGCAAAAATAGCCGCGTAATACGCGAGATCAAACGAAATCTGACCTAAATAAGGTGGCAAAGTAATGCGCGAGCTCTTCGGACTCTGGCTTAAAATAATGTGGCCAAGTAATGTGAGAGTTCAATGGACGTCAGGACTGATATAAATACACAAAAAGCCGCGTAATACGCGAGATCAAACAAAGTCTGACCTAAATAAGGTGGCAAAGTAATGCGCGAATTCTTAGTACAGAATTTTCATATATAAAGTGGCCAAGTAATGCGCGAGTTTAATGAACGCCAGGACTGATATGAATACAAAAATAGGCGCGTAATACGCGAGATCGAACACAGTCTGACCTAAATAAGGTGGCAAAGTACTGCGCGAGCTCTTCGGACTCTGGCTTAAAATTATGTCGCCAAGTAATGCGCGAGTTCAATGGACGTCAGGACTGATATAAATACAAAAATAACCGCGTAATACGCGAGATCAAGCAAAGTCTGACCTAAATAAGGTGGAAAAGTAATGCGCGAATTCTTAGTACAGAATTTTTATATAAAGTGGCCAAGTAATGCGCGAGCTCTTCGGACTCTGGCTTAAAATTATGTGGCCAAGTAATGCGCGAGCTCTTCGGACTCTGGCTTAACATTATGTGGCCAAGTAATGCGCGAGTTCAATGGACGTCAGGACTGATATAAATGCAAAAATAGCCGCGTAATACGCGAGATCAGACGAAATCTGACCTAAATAAGGTGGAAAAGTAATGCGCGAATTCTTAGTACAGAATTTTCATATATAAAGTGGCCAAGTAATGCGCGAGTTTAATGAACGTCAGGACTGATATGAATACAAAAATAGGCGCGTAATACGCGAGATCAAACAAAGTCTGACCTAAATAAGGTGGAAAAGTAATGCGCGAATTCTTAGTATAGAATTTTTATATAAAGTGGCCAAGTAATGCGCGAGCTGTTCGGACTCTGGCTTAAAATTATGTGGCCAAGTATTGCGCGAGCTCTTCGGACTCTGGCTTAATATTATGCGGCCAAGTAATGCGCGAGTTCAATGGACGTCAGGACTGATATAAATGCACAAAAAGCCGCGTAATACGCGAGATCAAACAAAGTCTGACCTAAATAAGGTGGCACAGTAATGCGCGAGCTCTTCGGACTCTGGTTTAAAATTATGTGGCCAAGTAATGCGCGAGTTCAATGGACGTCAGGACTGATATAAATGCAAAAATAGCCGCGTAATACGCGAGATCAAGCAAAGTCTGACCTAAATAAGGTGGCAAAGTAATGCGCGAATTCTTAGTACAGAATTTTTATATATAAAGTGGCCAAGTAATGCGCGAGTTTAATGGACGTCAGGACTGATATGAATACAAAAATAGGCGCGTAATACGCGAGATCAAACGAAATCTGACCTAAATAAGGTGGCAAAGTAATGCGCGAATTCTTAGGGGTATAAGAATTTTTATAAAGTGGCCAAAAAATAATAATTAACGCGTAGGCTCGTTATACTCTGACCTGAATAAAGCGGGCAAGTAATGCGCGAGCACTTAGGACTCAGATTTTCAGTAAGGTGGCCAAGTAATGCGCGAGTTCAATGGACGTCAGGACTGATATAAATGCAAAAATAGCCGCGTAATAAGCGAGATCAAACGAAGTCTGACCTAAATAAGGAGGCAAAGTAATGCTCGAATTCTTAGTACAGAATTTTTATATAAATTGGCCAAGTAATGCGCGAGCTCTTCGGACTCTGGCTTAAAATTATGTGGCCAAGTAAGGTGAGAGTTCAATGAACGTCAGAACTGATATAAATGCAAAAATAGCCGCGTAATACGCGATATCAAACGAAATCTGACCTAAAAAAGTTGGCAAAGTAATGCGCGAATTCTTAGTACAGAATTTTTATATAAATTGGCCAAGTAATGCGCGAGCTCTTCGGACTCTGGCTTAAAATTATGTGGCCAAGTAATGCGCGAGTTCAATGGACGTCAGGACTGATATAAATGCAAAAATAGCCGCGTAATACGCGAGATCAAGCAAAGTCTGACCTAAATAAGGTGGCAAAGTAATGCGCCAATTCTTAGTACAGAATTTTTATATATAAAGTGGCCAAGTAATGCGCGAGTTTAATGGACGTCAGGACTGATATGAATACAAAACTAGGCGCGTAATACGCGAGATCAAACGAAATCTGACCTAAATAAGGTGGCAAAGTAATGCGCGAATTCTTAGGGGTATAAGAATTTTTATAAAGTGGCCAAAAAATAATAATTAACGCGTAGGCTCGTTATACTCTGACCTGAATAAAGCGGCCAAGTAATGCTCGAGCACTTCGGACTCAGATTTTCAGTAAGGTGGCCAAGTAATGCTCGAGTTCAATGGACGTCAGGACTGATATAAATGCAAAAATAGCTGCGTAATACGCGAGATCAAACGAAATCTGACCTAAATAAGGTGGCAAAGTAATGCGCGAGCTCTTCGGACTCTGGCTTAACATTATGTGGCCAAGTAATGCGCGAGTTCAATGGACGTCATGACTGATATAAATGCACAAAAAGCCGCGTAATACGCGAGATCAAACAAAGTCTGACCTAAATAAGGTGGCAAAGTAATGCGCGAATTCTTAGTACAGAATTTGGCTCATATATAAAGTGGCCAAGTAATGCGCGAGTTTAATGAACGTCAGGACTGATATGAATACAAAAATAGGCGCGTAATACGCGAGATCAAACAAAGTCTGTCCTAAATAAGGTGGCAAAGTACTGCGCGAGCTCTTCGGACTCTGGCTTATAAATTATGTCGCCAAGTAATGCGCGAGTTCAATGAACGTCAGGACTGATATAAATGCAAAAATAGCCGCGTAATACGCGAGTTGAACGAAGTGTGATCTGAAAAGAGTAACCAAGTAATGCGCGAATTCTTAGGGGCATAAGAATTTTTATAAAGTGGCCAAAAAATAATAATTATCGCGTAGGCTCGTTATACTCTGACCTGAATAAAGCGGCCAAGTAATGCGCGAGCACTTCGGACTCAGATTTGCAGTAAGGTGGCCAAGTAATGCGCGAATTCGATGGACGTCAGGACTGATATAAATGCTAAAATAGCCGCGTAATACGCGAGATCAAACAAAGTCTGACCTAAATAAGGTGGCAAAGTACTGCGCGAGCTCCTCGGACTCTGGCTTAACATTATGTGGCCAAGTAATGCGCGAGTTCAATGGACGTCAGGACTGATATGAATACAAAACTAGGCGCGTAATACGCGAGATCAAACGAAGTCTGACCTAAATACTGAGTCAAAGTAATGCGCGAATTCTTAGGAGTATAAGAATTTTTATAAAGTGGCCAATATAATAATTAACGCGTAGGCTCGTTATACTCTGACCTGAATAAAGCGGCCAAATAATGCGCGAGCACTTCGGACTCAGATTTTCAGTAAGGTGGCCAAGTAATGCTCGAGTTCAATGGACGTCAGGACTGATATAAATGCAAAAATAGCTGCGTAATACGCGAGATCAAACGAAATCTGACCTAAATAAGGTGGCAAAGTAATGCGCGAGCTCTTCGGACTCTGGCTTAACATTATGTGGCCAAGTAATGCGCGAGTTCAATGGACGTCATGACTGATATAAATGCACAGAAATCCGCTTACTACGCGAGATCAAACAAAGTCTGACCTAAATAAGGTGGCAAAGTAATGCGCGAATTCTTAGTACAGAATTTTCATATATAAAGTGGCCAAGTAATGCGCGAGTTTAATGAACGTCAGGACTGATATGAATACAAAAATAGGCGCGTAATACGCGAGATCAAACAAAGTCTGACCTAAATAAGGTGGCAAAGTACTGCGCGAGCTCTTCGGACTCTGGCTTAAAATTATGTCGCCAAGTAATGCGCGAGTTCAATGGACGTCAGGACTGATATAAATACAAAAATAGCCGCGTAATACGCGAGTTGAACGAAGTCTGATCTGATAAGAGTGGCCAAGTAATGCGCGAATTCTTAGGGGTATAAGAATTTTTATAAAGTGGCCAAAAAATAATAATTAACGCGTAGGCTCGTTATACTCTGACCTGAATAAAGCGGCCAAGTAATGCGCGAGCACTTCGGACTCAGATTTTCAGTAAGGTGGCCAAGTAATGCGCGAATTCAATGGACGTCAGGACTGATATAAATGCAAAAATAGCCGCGTAATACGCGAGATCAAACAAAGTCTGACCTAAATAAGGTGGCAAAGTACTGCGCGAGCTCCTCGGACTCTGGCTTAAAATTATGTGGCCAAGTAATGCGCGAGTTCAATGGACGTCACGACTGATATAAATACAAAAATAGCCGCGTAATACGCCAGATTGAACGAAGTCTGATCTGATAAGAGTGGACAAGTAATGCGCCAATTCTTAAGGGTATAAGTATTTTTATAAAGTGGCCAAAAAATAATAATTAACGCGTAGGCTCGTTATACTCTGACTTTAATAAAGCGGCCAAGTAATGCGCGAGCAATTCGGACTCTGATTTTCAGTAAGGTTGCCAAGTAATGCGCGAGTTCAATGGACGTCAGGACTGATATAAATGCAAAAATAGCCGCGTAATACGCGAGATCAGACGAAATCTGACCTAAATAAGGTGGAAAAGTAATGCGCGAATTCTTAGTACAGAATTTTTATATAAAGTGGCCAAGTAATGCGCGAGTTTAATGAACGTCAGGACTGATATGAATACAAAAATAGGCGCGTAATACGCGAGATCAAACAAAGTCTGTCCTAAATAAGGTGGCAAAGTAATGCGCAAATTCTTAGTACAGAATTTTCATATATAAAGTGGCCAAGTAATGCGCGAGTTTAATGAACGTCAGGACTGATATGAATACAAAAATAGGCGCGTAATACGCGAGATCAAACAAAGTCTGTCCTCCATAAGGTGGCAAAGTACTGCGCGAGCTCTTCGGACTCTGGCTTAAAATTATGTCGCCAAGTAATGCGCGAGTTCAATGGACGTCAGGACTGATATAAATACAAAAATAGCCGCGTAATACGCGAGTTGAACGAAGTATGATCTGATAAGAGTGGCCAAGTAATGCGCGAATTCTTAGGGGTATAAGAATTTTTATAAAGTGGCCAAAAAATAATAATTAACGCGTAGGCTCGTTATACTCTGACCTGAATAAAGCGGCCAAGTAATGCGCGAGCACTTCGGACTCAGATTTGCAGTAAGGTGGCCAAGTAATGCGCGAATTCGATGGACGTCAGGACTGATATAAATGCTAAAATAGCCGCGTAATACGCGAGATCAAACAAAGTCTGACCTAAATAAGGTGGCAAAGTACTGCGCGAGCTCCTCGGACTCTGGCTTAAAATTATGTGGCCAAGTAATGCGCGAGTTCAATGGACGTCAGGACTGATATAAATACAAAAATAGCCGCGTAATACGCGAGTTGAGACGAAGTCTGATCTGATAAGAGTGGACAAGTAATGCGCCAATTCTTAAGGGTATAAGTATTTTTATAAAGTGGCCAAAAAATAATAATTAACACGTAGGCTCGTTATACTCTGACCTGAATAAAGCGGCCAAGTAATGCGCAAGCAATTCGGACTCTGATTTTCAGTAAGGTGGCCAAGTAAAGCGCGAGTTCAATGGACGTCAGGACTGATATAAATGCAAAAATAGCCGCGTAATACGCGAGATCAAACGAAATCTGACCTAAATAATGTGGCAAAGTAAGGCGCGAATTCTTAGTACAGTATTTTTATATAAAGTGGCCAAGTAATGCGCGAGCTCTTCGGACTCTGGCTTAAAATTATGTGGCCAAGTAATACGCGAGTTCAATGGACGTCAGGACTGATATAAGTGCATAAAAAGCCGCGTAATACGCGAGATCAAACAAAGTCTGACCTAAATAAGGTGGCACAGTAATGCGCGAGCTCTTCGGACTCTGGTTTAAAATTATGTGGCCAAGTAATGCGCGAGTTCAATGGACGTCAGGACTGATACAAATGCACAAAAAGCCGCGTAATACGCGAGATCAAACAAAGTCTGACCTAAATAAGGTGGCAAAGTAATGCGCGAATTCTTAGTACAGAATTTTTATATATAAAGTGGCCAAGTAATGCGCGAGTTTAATGGACGTCAGGACTGATATGAATACAAAAATAGGGGCGTAATAAGCGAGATTGAACGCAGTCTGACCTGAAAAGAGTGGCCAAGTAATGCGCGAATTCTTAGGGGTATAAGAATTTTTATAAAGTGGCCAAAAAATAATAATTAACACTTAGGGTCCTTAGACTCTGACCTGAATAAAGCGGCCAAGTAATGCGCTAGCACATCGGACTCAGATATTAAGTAAGGTGGCCAAGTAATGCGCGAGTTCAATGGACGTCAGGACTGATATAAATGCAAAAATAGCCGCGTAATACGCGAGATCAAACAAAGTCTGACAAAAATAAGGTGGCAAAGTACTGCGCGAGCTCTTCGGACTCTGGCTTAAAATTATGTCGCCAAGTAATGCGCGAGTTCAATGGACGTCAGGACTGATATAAATACAAAAATAGCCGCGTAATACGCGAGTTGAACGAAGTCTGATCTGATAAGAGTGGCCAAGTAATGCGCGAATTCTTAGGGGTATAAGAATTTTTATAAAGTGGCCAAAAAATAATAATTAACGCGTAGGCTCGTTATACTCTGACCTGAATAAAGCCGCCAAGTAATGCGCGAGCACTTCGGACTCTGATTTTCAGTAAGGTGGCCAAGTAATGCGCGAGTTCATTGGACGTCAGGACTGATATAAATGCAAAAATAGCCGCGTAATACGCGAGATCAAACGAAATCTGACCTAAATAAGGTGGAAAAGTAATGCGCGAGCTCCTCGGACTCTGGCTTAAAATTATGTGGCCAAGTAATGCGCGAGTTCAATGGACGTCAGGACTGATATAAATGCAAAAATAGCCGCGTAATACGCGAGATCAAGCAAAGTCTGACCTAAATAAGGTGGCAAAGTAATGCGCGAATTCTTAGTACAGAATTTTTATATATAAAGTGGCCAAGTAATGCGCGAGTTTAATGGACGTCAGGACTGATATGAATACAAAACTAGGCGCGTAATACGCGAGATCAAACGAAATCTGACCTAAATAAGGTGGCAAAGTAATGCGCGAATTCTTAGGGGTATAAGAATTTTTATAAAGTGGCCAAAAAATAGTAATTAACGCGTAGGCTCGTTATACTCTGACCTGAATAAAGCGGCCAAGTAATGCGCGAGCACTTCGGCCTCAGATTTTCAGTAAGGTGGCCAAGTAATGCTCGAGTTCAATGGACGTCAGGACTGATATAAATGCAAAAATAGCCGCGTAATACGCGAGATCAAACGAAATCTGACCTAAATAAGGTGGCAAAGTAATGCGCGAGCTCTTCGGACTCTGGCTTAACATTATGTGGCCAAGTAATGCGCGAGTTCAATGGACGTCTTGACTGATATAAATGCACAAAAAGCCGCGTAATACGCGAGATCAAACAAAGTTTGACCTAAATAAGGTGGCAAAGTAATGCGCGAATTCTTAGTACAGAATTTTCATATATAAAGTGGCCAAGTAATGCGCGAGTTTAATGAACGCCAGGACTGATATGAATACAAAAATAGGCGCGTAATACACGAGATCTAACACAGTCTGACCTAAATAAGGTGGCAAAGTACTGCGCGAGCTCTTCGGACTCTGGCTTAAAATTATGTCGCCAAGTAATGCGCGAGTTCAATGGACGTCAGGACTGATATAAATACAAAAATAGCCGCTTAATACGCGAGATCAAGCAAAGTCTGACCTAAATAAGGTGGAAAAGTAATGCGCGAATTCTTAGTACAGAATTTTTATATAAAGTGGCCAAGTAATGCGCGAGCTCTTCGGACTCTGGCTTAAAATTATGTGGCCAAGTAATGCGCGAGCTCTTCGGACTCTGGCTTAACATTATGTGGCCAAGTAATGCGCGAGTTCAATGGACGTCAGGACTGATATAAATGCAAAAATAGCCGCGTAATACGCGAGATCAGACGAAATCTGACCTAAATAAGGTGGAAAAGTAATGCGCGAATTCTTAGTACAGAATTTTCATATATAAAGTGGCCAAGTAATGCGCGAGTTTAATGAACGTCAGGACTGATATGAATACAAAAATAAGCGCGTAATACGCGAGATCAAACAAAGTCTGACCTAAATAAGGTGGAAAAGTAATGCGCGAATTCTTAGTACAGAATTTTTATATAAAGTGGCCAAGTAATGCGCGAGCTCTTCGGACTCTGGCTTAAAATTATGTGGCCAAGTAATGCGCGAGCTCTTCGGACTCTAGCTTAACATTATGTGGCCAAGTAATGCGCGAGTTCAATGGACGTCAGGACTGATATAAATGCACAAAAAGCCGCGTAATACGCGAGATCAAACAAAGTCTGACCTAAATAAGGTGGCACAGTAATGCGCGAACTCTAAGGACTCTGGTTTAAAATTATGTGGCCAAGTAATGCGCGAGTTCAATGGACGTCAGGACTGATATAAATGCAAAAATAGCCGCGTAATACGCTAGATCAGACAAAGTCTGACCTAAAGAAGGTGGCAAAGTAATGCGCGAATTCTTAGTACAGGATTTTTATATATAAAGTGGCCAAGTAATGCGCGAGTTTAATGGACGTCAGGACTGATATGAATACAAAAATAGGCGCGTAATACGCGAGATCAAACGAAATCTGACCTAAATAAGGTGGCAAAGTAATGCGCGAATTCTTAGGGGTATAAGAATTTTTATAAAGTGGCCAAAAAATAATAATTAACGCGTAGGCTCGTTATACTCTGACCTGAATAACGCGGCCAAGTAATGCGCGAGCACTTCGGACTCTGATTTTCAGTAAGGTGGCCAAGTAATGCGCGAGTTCAATGGACGTCAGGACTGATATAAATGCAAAAATAGCCGCGTAATACGCGAGATCAAACAAAGTCTGACCTAAATAAGGTGGCAAAGTAATGTGCGAATTCTTAGTACAGAATTTTTATATAAATTGGCCAAGTAATGCGCGAGCTCTTCGGACTCTGGCTTAAAATTATGTGGCCAAGTAATGCGCGATTTCAATGGACGTCAGGACTGATATAAATGCAAAAATAGCCGCGTAATACGCGAGATAAAACAAAGTCAGACAGAAAAAAGGTGTAAACGTAATGCGCGAATTCTTACTACAGGATTTTTATATAAATTGGCCAAGTAATGCGCGAGCTCTTCGGACTCTGGCTTAAAATTATGTGGCCAAGTAATGCGCGAGTTCAATGGACGTCAGGACTGATATAAATGCAAAAATAGCCGCGTAATACGCGAGATCAATCAAAGTCTGACCTAAATAAGGTGGAAAAGTAATGCGCGAATTCTTAGGGGTATAAGAATTTTTATAAAGTGGCCAAAAAATAATAATTAACGCGTAGGCTCGTTATACTCTGACCTGAATAAAGCGGCCAAGTAATGCTCGAGCACTTCGGACTCAGATTTTCAGTAAGGTGGCCAAGTAATGCTCGAGTTCAATGGACGTCAGGACTGATATAAATGCAAAAATAGCTGCGTAATACGCGAGATCAAACGAAATCTGACCTAAATAAGGTGGCAAAGTAATGCGCGAGCTCTTCGGACTCTGGCTTAACATTATGTGGCCAAGTAATGCGCGAGTTCAATGGACGTCATGACTGATATAAATGCACAAAAAGCCGCGTAATACGCGAGATCAAACAAAGTCTGACCTAAATAAGGTGGCAAAGTAATGCGCGAATTCTTAGTACAGAATTTTCATATATAAAGTGGCCAAGTAATGCGCGAGTTTAATGAACGTCAGGACTGATATGAATACAAAAATAGGCGCGTAATACGCGAGATCAAACAAAGTCTGACCTAAATAAGGTGGCAAAGTACTGCGCGAGCTCTTCGGACTCTGGCTTAAAATTATGTCGCCAAGTAATGCGCGAGTTCAATGGACGTCAGGACTGATATAAATACAAAAATAGCCGCGTAATACGCGAGTTGAACGAAGTCTGATCTGATAAGAGTGGCCAAGTAATGCGCGAATTCTTAGGGGTATAAGAATTTTTATAAAGTGGCCAAAAAATAATAATTAACGCGTAGGCTCGTTATACTCTGACCTGAATAAAGCGGCCAAGTAATGCGCGAGCACTTCGGACTCAGATTTTCAGTAAGGTGGCCAAGTAATGCGCGAATTCAATGGACGTCAGGACTGATATAAATGCAAAAATAGCCGCGTAATACGCGAGATCAAACAAAGTCTGACCTAAATAAGGTGGCAAAGTACTGCGCGAGCTCCTCGGACTCTGGCTTAAAATTATGTGGCCAAGTAATGCGCGAGTTCAATGGACGTCAGGACTGATATAAATACAAAAATAGCCGCGTAATACGCCAGTTGAACGAAGTCTGATCTGATAAGAGTGGACAAGTAATGCGCCAATTCTTAAGGGTATAAGTATTTTTATAAAGTGGCCAAAAAATAATAATTAACGCGTAGGCTCGTTATACTCTGACCTTAATAAAGCGGCCAAGTAATGCGCGAGCACTTCGGACTCTGATTTTCAGTAAGGTGGCCAAGTAATGCGCAGTTCATTGGACGTCAGGACTGATATAAATGCAAAAATAGCCGCGTAATACGCGAGATCAAACGAAATCTGTCCTAAATAAGGTGGCAAAGTAATGCGCGAATTCTTAGTACAGAATTTTTATATAAAGTGGCCAAGTAATGCGCGAGCTCTTCGGACTCTGGCTTAAAATTATGTGGCCAAGTAATGCGCGAGTTCAATGGACGTCAGGACTGATATAAATGCACAAAAAGCCGCGTAATACGCGAGATCAAACAAAGTCTGACCTAAATAAGGTGGCACAGTAATGCGCGAGCTCTTCGGACTCTGTTTTAAATTTATGTGGCCAAGTAATGCGCGAGTTCAATGGACGTCAGGACTGATATAAATGCACAAAAAGCCGCGTAATACGCGAGATCAAACAAAGTCTGACCTAAATGAGGTGGCAAAGTAATGCGCGAATTCTTAGGGGTATAAGAATTTTTATAAAGTGGCCAAAAAATAATAATTAACACTTAGGGTCCTTAGACTCTGACCTGAATAAAGCGGCCAAGTACTGCGCGAGCACTTCGGACTCAGATTTTCAGTAAGGTGGCCAAGTAATGCGCGAGTTCAATGGACGTCAGGACTGATATAAATGCAAAAATAGCCGCGTAATACGCGAGATCAAACAAAGTCTGACATAAATAAGGTGGCAAAGTACTGCGCGAGCTCTTCGGACTCTGGCTTAAAATTATGTCGCCAAGTAATGCGCGAGTTCAATGGACGTCAGGACTGATATAAATACAAAAATAGCCGCGTAATACGCGAGTTGAACGAAGTCTGATCTGATAAGAGTGGCCAAGTAATGCGCGAATTCTTAGGGGTATAAGAATTTTTATAAAGTGGCCAAAAAATAATAATTAACACGTAGGCTCGTTATACTCTGACCTGAATAAAGCGGCCAAGTAATGCGCGAGCACTTCGGACTCAGATTTGCAGTAAGGTGGCCAAGTAATGCGCGAATTCGATGGACGTCAGGACTGATATAAATGCTAAAATAGCCGCGTAATACGCGAGATCAAACAAAGTCTGACCTAAATAAGGTGGCAAAGTACTGCGCGACCTCTTCGGACTCTGGCTTAAAATTATGTGGCCAAGTAATGCGCGAGTTCAATGGACGTCAGGACTGATATAAGTGCACAAAAAGCCGCGTAATACGCGAGATCAAACAAAGTCTGACCTAAATAAGGTGGCAAAGTAATGCGCGAATTCTTAGTACAGAATTTTTATATATAAAGTGGCCAAGTAATGCGCGAGTTTAATGGACGTCAGGACTGATATGAATACAAAAATAGGGGCGTAATGCGCGAGTTGAACGAAGTCTGATCTGATAAGAGTGGACAAGTAATGCGCCAATTCTTAAGGGTATAAGTATTTTTATAAAGTGGCCAAAAAATAATAATTAACGCGTAGGCTCGTTAGACTCTGACCTGAATAAAGCGGCCAAGTAATGCGCGAGCACTTCGGACTCAGATTTTCAGTAAGGTGGCCAAGTAATGCGCGAGTTCAATGGACGTCAGGACTGATATAAATGCAAAAATAGCCGCGTAATACGCGAGATCAAACAAAGTCTGACCTAAATAAGGTGGAAAAGTAATGGGCGAATTCTTAGTACAGAATTTTTATATAAAGTGGCCAAGTAATGCGCGAACTCTTCGGACTCTGGCTTAACATTATGTGGCCAAGTAATGCGCGAGTTCAATGGACGTCAGGACTGATATAAATGCACAAAAAGCCGCGTAATACGCGAGATCAAACAAAGTCTGACCTAAATAAGGTGGCACAGTAATGCGCGAGCTCTTCGGGCTCTGGTTTCATAAA
This sequence comes from Diplolepis rosae, assembly GCA_030998225.1. NCBI lineage: Eukaryota > Metazoa > Arthropoda > Insecta > Hymenoptera > Diplolepididae > Diplolepis > Diplolepis rosae. Next base: position 2,545,525 of record JAPYXD010000161.1, read on the forward strand.
TTATGTGGCCAAGTAATTCGCGAGTTCAATGGACGTCAGGACTGCTATAAATGCAAAAAAAGCCGCGTAATACGCGAGATCAAACAAAGTATGACCTAAATAAGGTGGCAAAGTAATGCGAGAATTCTTAGTATAAGAATTTTTATAATGTGGCCAAAAAATAATAATCAACACTTAGGGTCCTTAGACTCTGACCTGAATAAAGTGGCCAAGTAATGCGCGAGCACTTCGGACTCAGATTTTCAGTAAGGTGGCCAAGTAATGCGCGAGTTCAATGGACGTCAGGACTGATATAAATTCAAAAATAGCCGCGTAATACGCGAAATCAAACAAAGTCTGACATAAATAAGGTGGCAAAGTACTGCGCGAGCTCTTCGGACTCTGGCTTAAAATTATGTGGCCAAGTAATGCGCGAGTTCAATGGACGTCAGGACTGATATAAATACAAAAATAGCCGCGTAATACGCGAGATCAAACAAAGTCTGACCTACATAAGGTGGAAAAGTAATGGCCGAATTCTAAGTACAGAATTTTTATATAAATTGGCCAAGTAATGCGCGAGCTCTTCGGACTCTGGCTTAAAATTATGTGGCCAAGTAATGCGCGAATTCGATGGACGTCAGGACTGATATAAATGCTAAAATAGCCGCGTAATACGCGAGATCAAACGAAATCTGACATAAATAAGGTGGCAAAGTAATGCGCGAATTCTTAGTACAGAATTTTTATATAAATTGGCCAAGTAATGCGCGAGCTCTTCGGACTCTAGCTTAAAATTATGTGGCCAAGTAATGCGCGAGTTCAATGGACGTCAGGACTGATATAAATGCAAAAATAGCCGCGTAATACGCGAGATCAAACGAAGTCTGACCTAAATAAGGTGGCAAAGTAATGCGCAAATTCTTAGGGGTATAAGAATTTTTATTAATTGGCCAAAAAATAATAATTAACGCGTAGGGTCGTTAGACTCTGACCTCTATACAGCGGCCAAGTAATGCGCGAGCACTTCGGACTCAGATTTTCAGTAAGGTGGCCAAGTAATGCGCGAGTTCAATGGACGTCAGGACTGATATAAATGCAAAAATAGCTGCGTAATACGCGAGATCAAACGAAATCTGTCCTAAGTAAGGTGGCCAAGTAATGCGCGAGCTCTTCGGACTCTGGCTTAACATATATAAAGTGGCCAAGTAATGCGCGAGTTCAATGGACGTCATGACTGATATAAATGCACAAATAAGCCGCGTAATACGCGAGATCAAACAAAGTCTGACCTAAATAAGGTGGCAAAGTAATGCGCGAATTCTTAGTACAGAATTTTTATATATAAAGTGGCCAAGTAATGCGCGAGCTCTTCGGACTCTGGCTTAAAATTATGTGGCCAAGTAATGCGCGAGCTCTTCGGACTCTGGCTTAAAATTATGTGGCCAAGTAATGCGCGAGTTTAATGGACGTCAGGACTGATATGAATACAAAAATAGGCGCGTAATACGCGAGATCAAACAAAGTCTGACCTAAATAAGGTGGCAAAGTAATGCGCGAGCTCTTCGGACTCTGGTTTAAAATTATGTCGCCAAGTAATGCGCGAGTTCAATGGACGTCAGGACTGATATAAATACAAAAATAGCCGCGTGATACGCGAGTTGAACGAAGTCTGATCTAAATAAGGTGGCAAAGTAATGCGCGAATTCTTAGTACAGAATTTTTATATATAAAGTGGCCAAGTAATGCGCGAGTTCAATGGACGTCAGGACTGATAAAAATACAAAAATAGCCGCGTAATACGCGAGATCAAACGAAATCTGACCTAAATATGGTGGCAAAGTAATGCGCGAATTCTTAGGGGTATAAGAATTTTTATAAAGTGGCCAAAAAATAATAATTAACGCGTAGGCTCGTTATACTCTGACCTGAATAAAGCGGCCAAGTAATGCGCGAGCACTTCGGACTCTGATTTTCAGTAAGGTGGCCAAGTAATGCGCGAGTTCAATGGACGTCAGGACTGATATAAATGCAAAAATAGCCGCGTAATACGCGAGATCAAACGAAATCTGACCTAAATAAGGTGGCAAAGTAATGCGCGAATTCTTAGTACAGAATTTTTATATAAATTGGCCAAGTAATGCGCGAGCTCTTCGGACTCTGGCTTAAAATTATGTGGCCAAGTAATGCGCGAGTTCAATGGACGTCAGGACTGATATAAATGCAAAAAAAGCCGCGTAATACGCGAGATCAAACAAAGTCTGACCTAAATAAGGTGGCAAAGTAATGCGCGAATTCTTAGTACAGAATTTTTATATAAATTGGCCAAGTAATGCGCGAGCTCTTCGGACTCTGGCTTAAAATTATGTGGCCAAGTAATGCGCGAGTTCAATGGACGTCAGGACTGATATAAATGCACAAAAAGCCGCGTAATACGCGAGATCAAACAAAGTCTGACCTAAATAAGGTGGCAAAGTAATGCGCGAATTCTTAGGGGTATAAGAATTTTTATAAAGTGGCCAAAAAATAATAATTAACACGTAGGCTCCTTAGACTCTGACCTGAATAAAGCGGCCAAGTAATGCGCGAGCACTTCGGACTCTGTTTTACATTAAGGTGGCCAAGTAATGCGCGAGTTCAATGGACGTCAGGACTGATATAAATGCAAAAATAGCTGCGTAATACGCGAGATCAAACGAAATCTGACCCAAATAAGGTGGCAAAGTAATGCGCGAGCTCTTCGGACTCTGGCTTAAAATTATGTGGCCAAGTAATGCGCGAGTTCAATGGACGTCATGACTGATATAAATGCACAAAAAGCCGCGTAATACGCGAGATCAAACAAAGTCTGACCTAAATAAGGTGGCAAAGTAATGCGCGAATTCTTAGTACAGAATTTTCATATATAAAGTGGCCAAGTAATGCGCGAGTTTAATGAACGTCAGGACTGATATGAATACAAAAATAGGCGCGTAATACGCGAGATCAAACAAAGTCTGACCTAAATAAGGTGGCAAAGTACTGCGCGAGCTCTTCGGACTCTGGCTTAAAATTATGTCGCCAAGTAATGCGCGAGTTCAATGGACGTCAGGACTGATATAAATACAAAAATAGCCGCGTAATACGCGAGTTGAACGAAGTCTGATCTGATAAGAGTGGCCAAGTAATGCGCGAATTCTTAGGGGTATAAGAATTTTTATAAAGTGGCCAAAAAATAATAATTAACGCGTAGGCTCGTTATACTCTGACCTGAATAAAGCGGCCAAGTAATGCGCGAGCACTTCGGACTCAGATTTTCAGTAAGGTGGCCAAGTAATGCGCGAACTCAATGCACGTCAGGACTGATATAAATGCAAAAATAGCCGCGTAATACGCGAGATCAAACAAAGTCTGTCCTAAATAAGGTGGCAAAGTACTGCGCGAGCTCCTCGGACTCTGGCTTAAAATTATGTGGCCAAGTAATGCGCGAGTTCAATGGACGTCAGGACTGATATAAATACAAAAATAGCCGCGTAATACGCGAGTTGAACGAAGTCTGATCTGATAAGAGTGGACAAGTAATGCGCCAATTCTTAAGGGTATAAGTATTTTTATAAAGTGGCCAAAAAATAATAATTAACGCGTAGGCTCGTTATACTCTGACCTTAATAAAGCGGCCAAGTAATGCGCGAGCAATTCGGACTCAGATTTTCATTAAGGTTGCCAAGTAATGCGCGAGTTCAATGGACGTCAGGACTGATATAAATGCAAAAATAGCCGCGTAATACGCGAGATCAGACGAAATCTGACCTAAATAAGGTGGAAAAGTAATGCGCGAATTCTTAGTACAGAATTTTTATATAAAGTGGCCAAGTAATGCGCGAGCTCTTCGGACTCTTGCTTTATTTTATGTGGCCAAGTAATGCGCGAGTTCAATGGACGTCAGGACTGATATAAATGCACAAAAAGCCGCGTGATACGCGAGATCAAACAAAGTCTGACCTAAATAAGGTGGCACAGTAATGCGCGAGCTCTTCGGACTCTGGTTTAAAATTATGTGGCCAAGTAATGCGCGAGTTCAATGGACGTCAGGACTGATACAAATGCACAAAAAGCCGCGTAATACGCGAGATCAAACAAAGTCTGACCTAAATAAGGTGGCAAAGTAATGCGCGAATTCTTAGTACAGAATTTTTATATATAAAGTGGCCAAGTAATGCGCGAGTTTAATGGACGTCAGGACTGATATGAATACAAAAATAGGGGCGTAATAAGCGAGTTGAACGCAGTCTGACCTGAAAAGAGTGGCCAAGTAATGCGCGAATTCTTAGGGGTATAAGAATTTTTATAAAGTGGCCAAAAAATAATAATTAACACTTATGGTCGTTAGACTCTGACCTGAATAAAGCGGCCAAGTAATGCGCGAGCACTTCGGACTCAGATATTCAGTAAGGTGGCCAAGTAATGCGCGAGTTCAATGGACGTCAGGACTGATATAAATGCAAAAATAGCCGCGTAATACGCGAGATCAAACAAAGTCTGACATAAATAAGGTGGCAAAGTACTGCGCGAGCTCTTCGGACTCTGGCTTAAAATTATGTCGCCAAGTAATGCGCGAGTTCAATGGACGTCAGGACTGATATGAATACAAAACTAGGCGCGTAATACGCGAGATCAAACGAAATCTGATCATAAATAAGGTGGCAAAGTAATGCGCGAATTCTTAGGGGTATAAGAATTTTTATAAAGTGGCCAAAAAATAATAATTAACGCGTAGGCTCGTTATACTCTGACCTGAATAAAGCGGCCAAGTAATGCGCGAGCACTTCGGACTCTGATTTTCAGTAAGGTGGCCAAGTAATGCGCGAGTTCAATGGACGTCAGGACTGATATAAATGCAAAAATAGCCGCGCAATACGCGAGATCAAACAAAGTCTGACCTAAATAAGGTGGCAAAGAAGTGCGCGAGCTCTTCGGACTCTGGCTTAAAATTATGTTGCCAAGTAATGCGCGAGTTCAATGGACGACAGGACTGATATAAATGCACAAAAAGCCGCGTAATACGCGAGATCAAACAAAGTCTAATCTAAATAAGGTGGCAAAGTAATGCGCGAATTCTTAGTACAGAAATTTTATATAAAGTGGCCAAGTAATGCGCGAGTTTAATGGACGTCAGGACTGATATGAATACAAAAATAGGGGCGTAATGCGCGAGTTGAACGCAGACTGACCTGAAAAGAGTGGCCACGTAATGCGCGAATACTTAAGGGTATAAGAATTTATATAAAGTGGCCAAAAAAATATAATAATTAACACTTATGGTCGTTAGACTATGACCTGAATAAAGCGGCCAAGTAATGCGCGAGCACTTCGGACTCAGATATTCAGTAAGGTGGACAAGTAATGCGCGAGTTCAATGGACGTCAGGACTGATATAAATGCAAAAATAGACGCGTAATATGCGAGATCAAACAAAGTCTGACCTAAATAAGGTGGCAAAGAAGTGCGCGAGCTCTTCGGACTCTGGCTTAAAATTATGTTGCCAAGTAATGCGCGAGTTCAATGGACGTCAGGACTGATACAAATGCACAAAAAGCCGCGTAATACGCGAGATCAAACAAAGTCTGACCTAAATAAGGTGGCGAAGTAATGCGCGAATTCTTAGTACAGAATTTTCATATATAAAGTGGCCAAGTAATGCGCGAGTTTAATGAACGTCAGGACTGATATGAATACAAAAATAGGTGCGTAATACGCGAGATCAAACAAAGTCTGACCTAAATAAGGTGGAAAAGTAATGCGCGAATTCTTAGTACAGAATTTTTATATAAAGTGGCCAAGTAATGCGCGAGCTCTTCGGACTCTGGCTTAAAATTATGTGGCCAAGTAATGCGCGAGCTCTTCGGACTCTGGCTTAAAGTTATGTGGCCAAGTAATTCGTGAGTTCAATGTAAGCCGGGACTGATATAAATGCAAAAATAGCCGCGTAATACGCGATATCAAACGAAATCTGACCTAAATAAGGTGGCAAAGTAATGCGCGAATTCTTAGTACAGTATTTTTATATAAAGTGTCCAAGTAATGCGCGAGCACTTCGGACTCTGATTTTCAGTAAGGTGGCCAAGTAATGCGCGAGTTCAATGGACGTTAGGACTGATATAAATGCAAAAATAGCCGCGTAATACGCGAGATCAAACAAAGTCTGACCTAAATAAGGTGGCAAAGTAATGCGCGAATTCTTAGTACAGAATTTTTATATATAAAGTGGCCAAGTAATGCGCGAGTTTAATGGACGTCAGGACTGATATGAATACAAAAATAGGCGCGTAATACGCGAGATCAAACGAAATCTGACCTAAATAAGGTGGCAAAGTAATGCGCGAATTCTTAGGGGTATAAGAATTTTTATAAAGTGGCCAAAAAATAATAATTAACGCGTAGGCTCGTTATACTCTGACCTGAATAAAACGGCCAAGTAATGCGCGAGCACTTCGGACTCTGATTTTCAGTAAGGTGGCCAAGTAATGCGCGAGTTCAATGGACGTCAGGACTGATATAAATGCAAAAATAGCCGCGTAATACGCGAGATCACACGAAATCTGACCTAAATAAGGTGGAAAAGTAATGCGTGAATTCTTAGTACAGAATTTTTATATAAAGTGGCCAAGTAATGCGCGAGCTCTTCGGACTCTGGCTTAAAATTATGTGGCCATGTAATGCGCGAGTTCAATGGACGTCAGGACTGATATAAATGCTAAAATAGCCGCGTAATACGCGAGATCAAACGAAATCTGACATAAAAAAGGTGGCAAATTAATGCGCGATTTATTATTATATAATTTTTATATAAATTGGCCAATTAATGCGCGAGCTCTTCGGACTCTGGATTGAAATTATGTGGCCAAGTAATGCGCGAGTTCAATGGACGTCAGGACTGATATAAATGCAAAAATAGCCGCGTAATACGCGAGATCAAGCAAAGTCTGACCTAAATAAGGTGGCAAAGTAATGCGCCAATTCTTAGTACAGAATTTTTATATATAAAGTGGCCAAGTAATGCGCGAGTTTAATGGACGTCAGGACTGATATGAATACAAAACTAGGCGCGTAATACGCGAGATCAAACGAAATCTGACATAAATAAGGTGGCAAAGTAATGCGCGAATTCTTAGGGGTATAAGAATTTTTATAAAGCGGCCAAAAAATAATAATTAACGCGTAGGCTCGTTATACTCTGACCTGAATAAAGCGGCCAAGTAATGCTCGAGCACTTCGGACTCAGATTTTCAGTAAGGTGGCCAAGTAATGCTCGAGTTCAATGGACGTCAGGACTGATATAAATGCAAAAATAGCTGCGTAATACGCGAGATCAAACGAAATCTGACCTAAATAAGGTGGCAAAGTAATGCGCGAGCTCTTCGGACTCTGGCTTAACATTATGTGGCCAATTAATGCGCGAGTTCAATGGACGTCATGACTGATATAAATGCACAAAAAGCCGCGTAATACGCGAGATCAAACAAAGTCTGACCTAAATAAGGTGGCAAAGTAATGCGCGAATTCTTAGTACAGAATTTTCATATATAAAGTGGCCAAGTAATGCGCGAGTTTAATGAACGTCAGGACTGATATGAATACAAAAATAGGCGCGTAATACGCGAGATCAAACAAAGTCTGACCTAAATAAGGTGGCAAAGTACTGCGCGAGCTCTTCGGACTCTGGCTTAAAATTATGTCGCCAAGTAATGCGCGAGTTCAATGGACGTCAGGACTGATATAAATACAAAAATAGCCGCGTAATACGCGAGTTGAACGAAGTCTGATCTGATAAGAGTGGCCAAGTAATGCGCGAATTCTTAGGGGTATAAGAATTTTTATAAAGTGGCCAAAAAATAATAATTAACGCGTAGGCTCGTTATACTCTGACCTAAATAAGGTGGCCAAGTAATGCGCGAGCACTTCGGACTCAGATTTGCAGTAAGGTGGCCAAGTAATGCGCGAATTCGATGGACGTCAGGACTGATATAAATGCTAAAATAGCCGCGTAATACGCGAGATCTAACAAAGTCTGACCTAAATAAGGTGGCAAAGTACTGCGCGAGCTCCTCGGACTCTGGCTTAAAATTATGTGGCCAAGTAATGCGCGAGTTCAATGGACGTCAGGACTGATATAAATACAAAAATAGCCGCGTAATACGCGAGTTGAACGAAGTCTGATCTGATAAGAGTGGACAAGTAATGCGCCAATTCTTAAGGGTATAAGTATTTTTATAAAGTGGCCAAAAAATAATAATTAACGCGTAGGCTCGTTATACTCTGACCTGAATAAAGCGGCCAAGTAATGCGCGAGCACTTCGGACTATGATTTTCAGTAAGGTGGCCAAGTAATGCGCGAGTTCAATGGACGTCAGGACTGATATAAATGCAAAAATAGCCGCGTAATACGCTAGATCAGACGAAATCTGACCTAAATAAGGTGGAAAAGTAATGCGCGAATTCTTAGTACAGAATTTTTATATAAAGTGGCCAAGTAATGCGCGAGCTCTTCGGACTCTGGCTTAAAATTATGTGGCCAAGTAATGCGCGAGTTCAATGGACGTCAGGACTGATATAAATGCACAGAAAGCCGCGTAATACGCGAGATCTAACAAAGTCTGACCTAAATAAGGTGGCACAGTAATGCGCGAGCTCTTCGGACTCTGGTTTAAAATTATGTGGCCAAGTAATGCGCGAGTTCAATGGACGTCAGGACTGATACAAATGCACAAAAAGCCGCGTAATACGCGAGATCAAACAAAGTCTGACCTAAATAAGGTGGCAAAGTAATGCGCGAATTCTTAGTACAGAATTTTTATATATAAAGTGGCCAAGTAATGCGCGAGTTTAATGGACGTCAGGACTGATATGAATACAAAAATAGGGGCGTAATAAGCGAGTTGAACGCAGTCTGACCTGAAAAGAGTGGCCAAGTAATGCGCGAATTCTTAGGGGTATAAGAATTTTTATAAAGTGGCCAAAAAATAATAATTAACACTTAGGGTCCTTAGACTCTGACCTGAAGAAAGCGGCCAAGTAATGCGCGAACACTTCGGACTCAGATTTTCAGTAAGGTGGCCAAGTAATGCGCGAGTTCAATGGACGTCAGGACTGATATAAATACAAAAATAGCCGCGTAATACGCGAGTTGAACGAAGTCTGATATGATAAGAGTGGACAAGTAATGCGCCAATTCTTAAGGGTATAAGTATTTTTATAAAGTGGCCAAAAAATAATAATTAACGCGTAGGCTCGTTATACTCTGATCTTAATAAAGTGGCCAAGTAATGCGCGAGCTCTTCGGACTCTGTTTTTAAGTAAGGTGGCCAAGTAATGCGCGAGTTCAATGGACGTCAGGACTGATATAAATGCAAAAATAGCCGCGTAATACGCGAGATCAAACAAAGTCTGACATAAATAAGTTGGCAAAGTACTGCGCGAGCTCTTCGGACTCTGGCTTAAAATTATGTCGCCAAGTAATGCGCGAGTTCAATGGACGTCAGGACTGATATAAATACAAAAATAGCCGCGTAATACGCGAGTTGAACGAAGTCTGATCTGAATAGAGTGGCCAAGTAATGCGCGAATTCTTAGGGGTATAAGAATTTTTATAAAGTGGCCAAAAAATAATAATTAACGCGTAGGCTCGTTATACTCTGACCTGAATAAAGCGGCCAAGTAATGCGCGAGCACTTCGGACTCTGATTTTCAGTAAGGTGGCCAAGTAATGCGCGAATTCAATGGACGTCAGGACTGATATAAATGCAAAAATAGCCGCGTAATACGCGAGATCAAACAAAGTCTGACCTAAATAAGGTGGCAAAGTACTGCGCGAGCTCCTCGGACTCTGGCTTAAAATTATGTGGCCAAGTAATGCGCGAGTTCAATGGACGTCAGGACTGATATAAATACAAAAATAGCCGCGTAATACGCGAGTTGAACGAAGTCTGATCTGATAAGAGTGGCCAAGTAATGCGCGAATTCTTAGGGGTATAAGAATTTTTATAAAGTGGCCAAAAAATAATAATTAACACGTAGGCTCGTTATACTCTGACCTGTATAAAGCGGCCAAGTAATGCGCGAGCACTTCGGACTCTGATTTTCAGTAAGGTGGCCAAGTAATGCGCGAGTTCAATGGACGTCAGGACTGATATAAATACAAAAATAGCCGCGTAATACGCGAGTTGAACGAAGTCTGATATGATAAGAGTGGACAAGTAATGCGCCAATTCTTAAGGGTATAAGTATTTTTATAAAGTGGCCAAAAAATAATAATTAACGCGTAGGCTCGTTATACTCTGACCTGAATAAAGCGGCCAAGTAATGCGCGAGCACTTCGGACTCAGATTTTCAGTAAGGTGGCCAAGTAATGCGCGAATTCAATGGACGTCAGGACTGATATAAATGCAAAAATAGCCGCGTAATACGCGAGATCAAACAAAGTCTGACCTAAATAAGGTGGCAAAGTACTGCGCGAGCTCCTCGGACTCTGGCTTAAAATTATGTGGCCAAGTAATGCGCGAGTTCAATGGACGTCAGGACTGATATAAATACAAAAATAGCCGCGTAATACGCGAGTTGAACGAAGTCTGATCTGATAAGAGTGGACAAGTAATGCGCCAATTCTTAAGGGTATAAGTATTTTTATAAAGTGGCCAAAAAATAATAATTAACGCGTAGGCTCGTTATACTCTGACCTGAATAAAGCGGCCAAGTAATGCGCGAGCACTTCGGACTCCGATTTTCAGTAAAGTGGCCAAGTAATGCGCGAGTTCAATGGACGTCAGGACTGATATAAATGCAAAAATAGGCGCGTAATACGCGAGATCAACGAAGTCTGACCTCAATAATGTGGAAAAGTAATGCGCGAATTCTAAGTACAGAATTTTTATATAAAGTGGCCAAGTAATGCGCGAGCTCTTAGGACTCTGGCTTAAAATTATGTGGCCAAGTAATGCGCGAGTTCAATGGACGACAGGACTGATATAAATGCACAAAAAGCCGCGTAATACGCGAGATCAAACAAAGTCTAATCTAAATAAGGTGGCAAAGTAATGCGCGAATTCTTCGTACAGAATTTTTATATATAAAGTGGCCAAGTAATGCGCGAGTTTAATGGACGTCAGGACTGATATGAATACAAAAATAGGGGCGTAATAAGCGAGTTGAACGCAGTCTGACCTGAAAAGAGTGGCCAAGTAATGCGCGAATTCTTAGGGGTATAAGAATTTATATAAAGTGGCCAAAAAAATATAATAATTAACACTTATGGTCGTTAGACTCTGACCTGAATAAAGCGGCCAAGTAATGCGCGAGCACTTCGGACTCAGATATTCAGTAAGGTGGCCAAGTAATGCGCGAGTTCAATGGACGTCAGGACTGATATAAATGCAAAAATAGCCGCGTAATACGCGAGATCAAACAAAGTCTGACCTAAATAAGGTGGCAAAGTACTGCGCGAGCTCTTCGGACTCTGGCTTAAAATTATGTCGCCAAGTAATGCGCGAGTTCAATGGACGTCAGGACTGATATAAATACAAAAATAGCCGCGTAATACGCGAGTTGAACGAAGTCTGATCTGATAAGAGTGGCCAAGTAATGCGCGAATTCTTAGGGGTATAAGAATTTTTATAAAGTGGCCAAAAAATAATAATTAACGCGTAGGCTAGTTATACTCTGACCTGAATAAAGCGGCCAAGTAATGCGCGAGCACTTCGGACTCTGATTTTCAGTAAGGTGGCCAAGTAATGCGCGAGTTCATTGGACGTAAGGACTGATATAAATGCAAACATATCCTCGTAATACGCGAGATCAAACAAAGTCTGACCTAAATAAGGTGGCAAAGTAATGCGCGAGCTCCTCGGACTCTGTCTTAAAATTATGTGGCCAAGTAATGCGCGAGTTCAATGGACGTCAGGACTGATATAAATGCAAAAATAGCCGCGTAATACGCGAGATCAAACAAAGTCTGACCTAAGTAAGGTGGCAAAGTAATGCGCGAAATCTTAGTACAGAATTTTTATATATAAAGTGGCCAAGTAATGCGCCAGTTCAATGAACGTCAGGACTGATATGAATACAAAAATAGGGGCGTAATAAGCGAGTTGAACGCAGTCTGACCTGAAAAGAGTGGCCAAGTAATGCGCGAATTCTTAGGGGTATGAGAATTTTTATAAAGTGGCCAAAAAGTAATAATTAACACTTAGGGTCCTTAGACTCTGACCTGAATAAAGCGGCCAAGTAATACGCGAGCACTTCGGACTCAGATATTCAGTAAGGTGGCCAAGTAATGCGCGAGTTCAATGGACGTCAGGACTGATATAAATGCAAAAATAGCCGCGTAATACGCGAGATCAAACAAAGTCTGACCTAAATAAGGTGGCAAAGTACTGCGCGAGCTCTTCGGACTCTGGCTTAAAATTATGTGGCCAAGTAATGCGCGAGTTCAATGGACGTCAGGACTGATATAAATACAAAAATAGCCGCGTAATACGCGAGTTGAACGAAGTCTGATCTGAAAAGAGTGGCCAAGTAATGCGCGAATTCTTAGGGGTATAAGAATTTTTATAAAGTGGCCAAAAAATAATAATTAACGCGTAGGCTAGTTATACTCTGACCTGAATAAAGCGGCCAAGTAATTCGCGAGCACTTCGGACTCTGATTTTCAGTAAGGTGGCCAAGTAATGCGCGAGTTCATTGGATGTCAGGACTGATATAAATGCAAAAATAGCCGCGTAATACGCGAGATCAAACAAAGTCTGACCTAAATAAGGTGGCAAAGTAATGCGCGAGCTCCTCGGACTCTGGCTTAAAATTATGTGGCCAAGTAATGCGCGAGTTCAATGGACGTCATGACTGATATAAATGCACAAAAAGCCGCGTAATACGCGAGATCAAACAAAGTTTGACCTAAATAATGTGGCAAAGTAATGCGCGAATTCTTAGTACAGAATTTTCATATATAAAGTGGCCAAATAATGCGCGAGTTTAATGAACGCCAGGACTGATATGAATACAAAAATAGGCGCGTAATACGCGAGATCGAACACAGTCTGACCTAAATAAGGTGGCAAAGTACTGCGCGAGCTCTTCGGACTCTGGCTTAAAATTATGTCGCCAAGTAATGCGCGAGTTCAATGGACGTCAGGACTGATATAAATACAAAAATAGCCGCGTAATACGCGAGTTGAACGAAGTCTGATCTGATAAGAGTGGACAAGTAATGCGCCAATTCTTCAGGGGTATAAGTATTTTTATAAAGTGGCCAAAAAATAATAATTAACGCGTAGGCTCGTTATACTCTGACCTGAATAAAGCGGCCAAGTAATGCGCGAGCACTTCGGACTCAGATTTTCAGTAAGGTGGCCAAGTAATGCGCGAATTCAATGGACGTCAGGACTGATATAAATGCAAAAATAGCCGCGTAATACGCGAGATCAAACAAAGTCTGACCTAAATAAGGTGGCAAAGTACTGCGCGAGCTCCTCGGACTCTGGCTTAAAATTATGTGGCCAAGTAATGCGCGAGTTCAATGGACGTCAGGACTGATATAAATACAAAAATAGCCGCGTAATACGCGAGTTGAACGAAGTCTGATCTGATAAGAGTGGACAAGTAATGCGCCAATTCTTAAGGGTATAAGTATTTTTATAAAGTGGCCAAAAAATAATAATTAACGCGTAGGCTCGTTATACTCTGACCTGAATAAAGCGGCCAAGTAATGCGCGAGCACTTCGGACTCCGATTTTCAGTAAAGTGGCCAAGTAATGCGCGAGTTCAATGGACGTCAGGACTGATATAAATGCAAAAATAGCAGCGTAATACGCGAGATCAAACGAAATCTGACCTAAATAAGGTGGAAAAGTAATGCGCGAATTCTTAGTACAGAATTTTTATATAAAGTGGCCAAGTAATGCGCGAGCTCTTCGGACTCTGGTTTAAAATTATGTGGCCAAGTAATGCGCGAGTTCAATGGAAGTCAGGACTGATACAAATGCACAAAAAGCCGCGTAATACGCGAGATCAAACAAAGTCTGACCTAAATAAGGTGGCAAAGTAATGCGCGAATTCTTAGTACAGAATTTTTATATATAAAGTGGCCAAGTAATGCGCGAGTTTAATGGACGTCAGGACTGATATGAATACAAAAATAGGGGCGTAATAAGCGAGTTGAACGCAGTCTGACCTGAAAAGAGTGGCCAAGTAATGCGCGAATTCTTAGGGGTATAAGAATTTTTATAAAGTGGCCAAAAAATAATAATTAACACTTAGGGTCCTTAGACTCTGACCTGAATAAAGCGGCCAAGTAATGCGCGAGCACTTCCCACTCTGATATTGAGTAAGGTGGCCAAGTAATGCGCGAGTTTAATGGACGTCAGGACTGATATAAATGCAAAAATAGCCGCGTAATACGCGAGATCAAACGAAATCTGACCTAAATAAGGTGGCAAAGTAATGCGCGAGCTCTTCGGACTCTGGCTTAAAATTATGTGGCCAAGTAATGCCCGAGTTCAATGGACGTCAGGACTGATATAAATACAAAAATAGGCGCGTACTACGCGAGTTGAACGAAGTCTGATCTGATAAGAGTGGCCAAGTAATGCGCGAATTCTTAGGGGTATAAGAATTTTTATAAAGTGGCCAAAAAATAATAATTAACACTTAGGGTCCTTAGACTCTGACCTGAATAAAGCGGCCAAGTAATGCGCGAGCACTTCGGACTCAGATTTTCAGTAAGGTGGCCAAGTAATGCGCGAGTTCAATGGACGTCAGGACTGATATAAATGCAAAAATAGCCGCGTAATACGCGAGATCAAACAAAGTCTGACCTAAATAAGGTGGCAAAGTACTGCGCGAGCTCTTCGGACTCTGGCTTAAAATTATGTCGCCAAGTAATGCGCGAGTTCAATGGACGTCAGGACTGATATAAATACAAAAATAGCCGCGTAATACGCGAGTTGAACGAAGTCTGATCTGAAAAGAGTGGCCAAGTAATGCGCGAATTCTTAGAGGTATAAGAATTTTTATAAAGTGGCCAAAAAATAATAATTAACGCGTAGGCTAGTTATACTCTGACCTGAATAAAGCGGCCAAGTAATGCGCGAGCACTTCGGACTCTGATTTTCAGTAAGGTGGCCAAGTAATGCGCGAGTTCATTGGATGTCAGGACTGATATAAATGCAAAAATAGCCGCGTAATACGCGAGATCAAACAAAGTCTGACCTAAATAAGGTGGCAAAGTAATGCGCGAGCTCCTCGGACTCTGGCTTAAAATTATGTGGCCAAGTAATGCGCGAGTTCAATGGACGTCAGGACTGATATAAATGCAAAAATAGCCGCGTAATACGCGAGATCAAGCAAAGTCTGACCTAAATAAGGTGGCAAAGTAATGCGCGAATTCTTAGTACAGAATTTTTATATATAAAGTGGCCAAGTAATGCGCGAGTTTAATGGACGTCAGGACTGATATGAATACAAAACTAGGCGCGTAATACGCGAGATCAAACGAAATCTGACCTAAATAAGGTGGCAATGTAATGCGCGAATTCTTAGGGGTATAAGAATTTTTATAAAGTGGCCAAAAAATAGTAATTAACGCGTAGGCTCGTTATACTCTGACCTGAATAAAGCGGCCAAGTAATGCGCGAGCACTTCGGCCTCAGATTTTCAGTAAGGTGGCCAAGTAATGCTCGAGTTCAATGGACGTCAGGACTGATATAAATGCAAAAATAGCCGCGTAATACGCGAGATCAAACGAAATCTGACCTAAATAAGGTGGCAAAGTAATGCGCGAGCTCTTCGGACTCTGGCTTAACATTATGTGGCCAAGTAATGCGCGAGTTCAATGGACGTCATGACTGATATAAATGCACAAAAAGCCGCGTAATACGCGAGATCAAACAAGGTTTGACCTAAATAAGGTGGCAAAGTAATGCGCGAATTCTTAGTACAGAATTTTCATATATAAAGTGGCCAAATAATGCGCGAGTTTAATGAACGCCAGGACTGATATGAATACAAAAATAGGCGCGTAATACGCGAGATCGAACACAGTCTGACCTAAATAAGGTGGCAAAGTACTGCGCGAGCTCTTCGGACTCTGGCTTAAAATTATGTCGCCAAGTAATGCGCGAGTTCAATGGACGTCAGGACTGATATAAATACAAAAATAGCCGCGTAATACGCGAGTTGAACGAAGTCTGATCTGATAAGAGTGGCCAAGTAATGCGCGAATTCTTAGGGGTATAAGAATTTTTATAAAGTGTCCAAAAAATAATAATTAACACTTAGAGTCCTTAGACTCTGACCTGAATAAAGCGGCCAAGTAATGCGCGAGCACTTCGGACTCAGATTTTCAGTAAGGTGGCCAAGTAATGCGCGAGTTCAATGGTCGTCAGGACTGATATAAATGCAAAAATAGCCGCGTAATACGCGAGATCAAACAAAGTCTGACCTAAATAAGGTGGCAAAGTAATGCGCGAGCTCCTCGGACTCTGGCTTAAAATTATGTAGCCAAGTAATGCGCGAGTTCAATGGACGTCAGGACTGATATAAATACAAAAATAGCCGCGTAATACGCGAGTTGAACGAAGTCTGATCTGATAAGAGTGGCCAAGTAATGCGCGAATTCTTAGGGGTATAAGAATTTTTATAAAGTGTCCAAAAAATAATAATTAACACTTAGGGTCCTTAGACTCTGACCTGAAAAAAGCGGCCTAGTAATGCGCGAGCACTTCGGACTCAGATTTTCAGTAAGGTGGCCAAGTAATGCGCGAGTTCAATGGTCGTCAGGACTGATATAAATGCAAAAATAGCCGCGTAATACGCAAGATCAAACAAAGTCTGACCTAAATAAGGTGTCAAAGTAATGCGCGAGCTCCTCGGACTCTGGCTTAAAATTATGTAGCCATGTAATGCGCGAGTTCAATGGACGTCAGGACTGATATAAATGCAAAAATAGCCACGTAATACGCGAGATCAAGCAAAGTCTGACATAAATAAGGTGGCAAAGTAATACGCGAATTCTTAGTACAGAATTTTTATATATAAAGTGGCCAAGTAATGCGCGAGTTTAATGGACGTCAGGACTGATATGAATACAAAAATAGGCGCGTAATACGCGAGATCAAACGAAATCTGACCTAAATAAGGTGGCAAAGTAATGCGCGAATTCTTAGGGGTACAAGAATTTTTATAAAGTGGCCAAAAAATAATAATTAACGCGTAGGTTCCTTAGACTCTGACCTGAATAAAGTGGCCAAGTAATGCGCGAGCACTTCGGACTCTAATTTTCAGTAAGGTGGCAGAGTAATGCGCGAGTTCAATGGACATCAGGACTGATATAAATGCAAAAATAGCCGCGTAATACGCGAAATCAAACAAGTCTGACCTAAATAAGGTGGAAAAGTAATGCGCGAATTCTTAGTACAGAATTTTTATATCTAACGTGGCCTAGTAATGCGCGAGTTCAATGGACGTCAGGACTGATATAAATGCAAAAATAGCCGCGTAATACGCGAGATCAAACGAAATCTGACCTAAATAAGGTGGCAAAGTAATGCGCGAATTCTTAGTACAGGATTTTTATATAAAGTGGCAAAGTAATGCGCGAGCTCTTCGGACTCTGGCTTAAAGTTTTTTGGCCAAGTAATGCGCGAGTTCAATGGACGTCAGGACTGATATAAATGCAAAAATAGCCGCGTAATACGCGAGATCAAACAAAGTCTGACCTAAATAAGGTGGAAAAGTAATGCGCGAATTCTTAGTACAGGATCTTTATATAAAGCGGCCAAGTAATGCGCGAGCACTTCGGACTCTGATTTTCAGTAAGGTGGCTGAGTAATGCACGAGTTCAATGGACGTCAGGACTGATATAAATGCAAAAATAGCCGCGTAATACGTGAGATCATACGAAGTCTGACCTAAGTAAGGTGGCAAAGTAATGCGCGAATTCTTAGTACAGGATTTTTATATAAAGTGGCCAAGTAATGCGCGAGCTCTTCGGTCTCTGGCTTAAAGTTTTTTGGCCAAGTAATGCGCGAGTTCAATGGACGTCAGGACCGATATAAATGCAAAAATAGCCGAGTAATACGTGAGATCAAACGAAGTCTGACCTAAATAAGGTGGCAAAGTACTGAGCGAATTCTTAGTACAGAATTTTTATATAAAGTGGCCAAGTATTGCGCGAGCTCTTCGGACTCTGGCTTAAAATTATGTGGCCAAGTAATGCGCGAGTTCAATGGACGTCAGGACTGATATAAATGCAAAAATAGTCGCGTAGTACGCGAGATCATACGAAATCTGACCTAAAAAAGGTGGCAAAGTAATGCGGGAATTCTTAGTACAGAATTTTTATATAAAGTGGCCAAGTAATGCGCGAGCTCTTCGGACTCTGGCTTAAAATTATGTGGCCAAGTAATGCGCGAGTTCAATGGACGTCAGGACTGATATAAATGCAAAAATAGCCGCGTACTACGCGAGATCATACGAAATCTGACCTAAATAAGGTGGCAAAGTAATGCGCGAGCTCTTCGGACTCTGGCTTAACATTATGTGGCCAAGTAATGCGCGAGTTCAATGGACGTCATGACTGATATAAATGCACAAAAAGCCGCGTAAGACGCGAGATCAAACAAAGTCTGACCTAAATAAGGTGGCAAAGTAATGCGCGAATTCTTAGTACAGAATTTTCATATATAAAGTGGCCAAGTAATGCGCGAGTTTAATGAACGTCAGGACTGATATGAATACAAAAATAGCCGCGTAATACGCGTGTTGAACGAAGTCTGATCTGATAAGAGTGGCCAAGTAATGCGCGAATTCTTAGGGGTATAAGAATTTTTATAAAGAGTCCAAAAAATAATAATTAACACTTAGGGTCCTTAGACTCTGACCTGAATAAAGCAGCCAAGTAATGCGCGAGCACTTCGGACTCAGATTTTCAGTAAGGTGGCCAAGTAATACGCGAATTCAATGGTCGTCAGGACTGATATAAATGCAAAAATAGCCGCGTAATACGCGAGTTGAACGAAGTGTGATCTGAAAAGAGTAACCAAGTAATGCGCGAATTCTTAGGGGCATAAGAATTTTTATAAAGTGGCCAAAAAATAATAATTATCGCGTAGGGTCCTTAGACTCTGACCTGAATAAAGCAGCCAAGTAATGCGCGAGCACTTCGGACTCAGATTTTCAGTAAGGTGGCCAAGTAATGCGCGAGTTCAGTGGACGTCAGGACTGATATAAATGCACAAAAAGCCGCGTGATACGCGAGATCAAGCAAAGTCTGACCTAAATAAGGTGGCAAAGTAATGCGCGAATTCTTAGTACAGAATTTTTATATATAAAGTGGCCAAGTAATGCGCGAGTTTAATTGACGACAGGACTGATATGAATACAAAAATAGCCGCGTAATACGCGAAATCAAACGAAGTCTGACCTAAATAAGGAGGCAAAGTAATGCGCGAATTCTTAGGAGTATAAGAATTTTTATAAAGTGGCCAATATAATAATTAACGCGTAGGCTCGTTATACTCTGACCTGAATAAAGCGGCCAAGTAATGCGCGAGCACTTCGGACTCTGATTTTCAGTAAGGTGGCCAAGTAATGCGCGAGTTCAATGGACGTCAGGACTGATATAAATGCAAAAATAGCAGCGTAATACGCGAGATCAAACAAAGTATGACCTAAATAAGGTGGCAAAGTAATGCGCGAGCTCCTCTGACTCTGGATTTAAATTATGTTGCCAAGTAATGCGCGAGTTCAATGGACGTCAGGACTGATATAAATACAAAAATAGCCGCGTAATACGCGAGTTGAACGAAGTCTGATCTGATAAGAGTGGCCAAGTAATGCGCGAATTCTTAGGGGTATAAGAATTTTTATAAAGTGTCCAAAAAATAATAATTAACACTTAGGGTCCTTAGACTCTGACCTGAATAAAGCGGCCTAGTAATGCGCGAGCACTTCGGACTCAGATTTTCAGTAAGGTGGCCAAGTAATGCGCGAGTTCAATGGTCGTCAGGACTGATATAAATGCAAAAATAGCCGCGTAATACGCGAGATCAAACAAAGTCTGACCTAAATTAGGTGGCAAAGTAATGCGCGAGCTCCTCGGACTCTGGCTTAAAATTATGTAGCCAAGTAATGCGCGAGTTCAATGGACGTCAGGACTGATATAAATGCAAAAATAGCCGCGTAATACGCGAGATCAAGCAAAGTCTGACCTAAATAAGGTGGCAAAGTAATACGCGAATTCTTAGTACAGAATTTTTATATATAAAGTGGCCAAGTAATGCGCGAGTTTAATTGACGACAGGACTGATATGAATACAAAAATAGGCGCGTAATACGCGAGATCAAACGAAATCTGACCTAAATAAGGTGGCAAAGTAATGCGCGAATTCTTAGGGGTATAAGAATTTTTATAAAGTGGCCAAAAAATAATAATTAACGCGTAGGCTCGTTATACTCTGACCTGAATAAAGCGGCCAAGTAATGCGCGAGCACTTCGGACTCTGATTTTCAGTAAGGTGGCCAAGTAATGCGCGAGTTCAATGGACGTCAGGACTGATATAAATGCAAAAATAGCCGCGTAATACGCGAGATCAAGCAAAGTCTGACCTAAATAAGGTGGCAAAGTAATGCGCGAATTCTTAGTACAGAATTTTTATATAAAGTGGCCAAGTAATGCGCGAGCTCTTCGGACTCTGGCTTAAAGTTTTTTGGCCAAGTAAAGCGCGAGTTCAATGGACGTCAGGACTGATATAAATGCAAAAATAGCCGCGTAATACGCGAGATCAAACAAGTCTGACCTAAATAAGGTGGAAAAGTAATGCGCGAATTCTTAGTACAGGATCTTTATATAAAGCGGCCAAGTAATGCGCGAGCACTTCGGACTCTGATTTTCAGTAAGGTGGCTGAGTAATGCACGAGTTCAATGGACGTCAGGACTGATATAAATGCAAAAATAGCCGCGTAATAGTTGAGATCATACGAAGTCTGACCTAAATAAGGTGGCAAAGTAATGCGCGAATTCTTAGGGGTATAAGAATTTTTATAAAGTGGCCAAAAAATAATAATTATCACTTAGGGTCCTTAGACTCTGACCTGAATAAAGCGGCCAAGTAATGCGCGAGCACTTCGGACTCAGATATTCAGTAAGGTGGCCAAGTAATGCGCGAGTTCAATGGACGTCAGGACTGATATAAATGCAAAAATAGCCGCGTAATACGCGAGATCAAACAAAGTCTGACATAAATAAGGTGGCAAAGTACTGCGCGAGCTCTTCGGACTCTGGCTTAAAATTATGTCGCCAAGTAATGCGCGAGTTCAATGACCGTCAGGACTGATATAAATACAAAAATAGGCGTGTAATACGCGACTTGAACGAAGTCTGTTCTGAAAAGAGTGGCCAAGTAATGCGCGATTTCTTAGAGGTATAAGAATTTTTATACAGTGGCCAAAAATAATAATTAAGGCGTAGGCTCGTTATACTCTGACCTGAATAAAGCGGCCAAGTAATGCGCGAGCACTTCGGACTCAGATTTGCAGTAAGGTGGCCAAGTAATGCGCGAATTCGATGGACGTCAGGACTGATATAAATGCAAAAATAGCCGCGTAATACGCGAGATCAAACAAAGTCTGACCTAAATAAGTTGGCAAAGTACTGCGCGAGCTCTTCGGACTCTGGCTTAAAATTATGTGGCCAAGTAATGCGCGAGTTCAATGGACGTCAGGACTGATATAAATACAAAAATAGCCGCGTAATACGCGAGATGAACGAAGTCTGATCTGATAAGAGTGGACAAGTAATGCGCCAATTCTTAAGGGTATAAGTATTTTTATAAAGTGGCCAAAAATAATAATTAACGCGTAGGCTCGTTATACTCTGACCTGAATAAAGCGGCCAAGTAATGCGCGAGCACTTCGGACTCTGATTTTCAGTAAGGTGGCCAAGTAATGCGCGAGTTCAATGGACGTCAGGACTGATATAAATGCAAAAATAGCCGAGCAATACGCGAGATCAAACAAAGTCTGACCTAAATAAGGTGGCAAAGAAGTGCGCGAGCTCTTCGGACTCTGGCTTAAAATTATGTTGCCAAGTAATGCGCGATTTCAATGGACGTCAGGACTGATATAAATGCACAAAAAGCCGCGTAATACGCGAGATCAAACAAAGTCTGACCTAAATAAGGTGGCAAAGTAATGCGCGAATTCTTAGTACAGAATTTTTATATATAAAGTGGCCAAGTAATGCGCGAGTTTAATGGACGTCAGGACTGATATGAATACAAAAATAGGGGCGTAATGCGCGAGTTGAACGCAGTCTGAC
This sequence comes from Diplolepis rosae, assembly GCA_030998225.1. Lineage (NCBI taxonomy): Eukaryota > Metazoa > Arthropoda > Insecta > Hymenoptera > Diplolepididae > Diplolepis > Diplolepis rosae. The sequence goes on from JAPYXD010000161.1 coordinate 2,567,849, forward strand.
CTGAAAAGAGTGGCCAAGTAATGCGCGAATTCTTAGGGGTATAAGAATTTTTATAAAGTGGCCAAAAAATAATAATTAACACTTAGGGTCCTTAGACTCTGACCTGAATAAAGCGGCCAAGTAATGCGCGAGCACTTCGGACTCAGATATTCAGTAAGGTGGACAAGTAATGCGCGAGTTCAATGGACGTCAGGACTGATATAAATGCACAAAAAGCCGCGTAATACGCGAGATCAAACAAAGTCTGACCTAAATAAGGTGGCAAAGTAATGCGCGAATTCTTAGTACAGAATTTTTATATATAAAGTGGCCAAGTAATGCGCGAGTTTAATGGACGTCAGGACTGATATGAATACAAAAATAGGCGCGTAATACGCGAGATCAAACGAAATCTGACCTAAATAAGGTGGCAAAGTAATGCGCGAATTCTTAGGGGTATAAGAATTTTTATAAAGTGGCCAAAAAATAATAATTAACGCGTAGGCTCGTTATACTCTGACCTGAATAAAGCGGCCAAGTAATGCGCGAGCACTTCGGACTCTGATTTTCAGGAAGGTGGCCAAGTAATGCGCGAGTTCAATGGACGTCAGGACTGATATAAATGCAAAAATAGCCGCGTAATACGCGAGATCAAACAAAGTCTGACCTAAATAAGGTGGAAAAGTAATGGGCGAATTCTTAGTACAGAATTTTTATATAAATTGGCCAAGTAATCCGCTAGCTCTTCGGACTCTGGCTTAAAATTATGTGGCCAAGTAATGCGCGATTTCAATGGACGTCAGGACTGATATAAATGCAAAAATAGCCGCGTAATACGCGAGATCAAACGAAATCTGACCTAAATATGGTGGCAAAGTAATGCGCGAATTCTTAGTACAGAATTTTTATATAAATTGGCCAAGTAATGCGCGAGCTCTTCGGACTCTGGCTTAAAATTATGTGGCCAAGTAATGCGCGAGTTCAATGGACGTCAGGACTGATATAAATGCAAAAATAGCCGCGTAATACGCGAGATCAAGCAAAGTCTGACCTAAATAAGGTGGCAAAGTAATGCGCGAATTCTTAGGGGTATAAGAATTTTTATAAAGTGGCCAAAAAATAATAATTAACGCGTAGGCTCGTTATACTCTGACCTGAATAAAGCGGCCAAGTAATGCTCGAGCACTTCGGACTCAGATTTTCAGTAAGGTGGCCAAGTAATGCTCGAGTTCAATGGACGTCAGGACTGATATAAATGCAAAAATAGCTGCGTAATACGCGAGATCAAACGAAATCTGACCTAAATAAGGTGGCAAAGTAATGCGCGAGCTCTTCGGACTCTGGCTTAACATTATGTGGCCAAGTAATGCGCGAGTTCAATGGACGTCATGACTGATATAAATGCACAAAAAGCCGCGTAATACGCGAGATCAAACAAAGTCTGACCTAAATAAGGTGGCAAAGTAATGCGCGAATTCTTAGTACAGAATTTTCATATATAAAGTGGCCAAGTAATGCGCGAGTTTAATGAACGTCAGGACTGATATGAATACAAAAATAGGCGCGTAATACGCGAGATCAAACAAAGTCTGACCTAAATAAGGTGGCAAAGTACTGCGCGAGCTCTTCGGACTCTGGCTTAAAATTATGTCGCCAAGTAATGCGCGAGTTCAATGGACGTCAGGACTGATATAAATACAAAAATAGCCGCGTAATACGCGAGTTGAACGAAGTCTGATCTGATAAGAGTGGCCAAGTAATGCGCGAATTCTTAGGGGTATAAGAATTTTTATAAAGTGGCCAAAAAATAATAATTAACGCGTAGGCTCGTTATACTCTGACCTGAATAAAGCGGCCAAGTAATGCGCGAGCACTTCGGACTCAGATTTTCAGTAAGGTGGCCAAGTAATGCGCGAGTTCAATGGACGTCAGGACTGATATAAATGCAAAAATAGCCGCGTAATACGCGAGATCAAACGAAATATGACCTAAATAAGGTGGAAAAGAAATGCGCGAATTCTTAGTACAGAATATTTATATAAAGTGGCCAAGTAATGCGCGAGCTCTTCGGACTCTGGCTTAAAATTATGTGGCCAAGTAATGCGCGAGTACAATGGAAGACAGGAATGATATAAATGCACAAAAAGCAGCGTAATACGCGAGATCAAACAAAGTCTAATCTAAATAAGGTGGCACAGTAATGCGCGAGCTCTTCGGACTCTGGCTTAAAATTATGTGGCCAAGTAATGCGCGAGTTCAATGGACGTCAGGACTGATACAAATGCACAAAAAGCCGCGTAATACGCGAGATCAAACAAAGTCTGACCTAAATAAGGTGGCAAAGTAATGCGCGAATTCTTAGGGTTATAAGAATTTTTATAAAGTGGCCAAAAAATAATAATTAACACTTAGGGTCCTTAGACTCTGACCTGAATAAAGCGGCCAAGTAATGAGCGAGCACTTCGGACTCAGATATTCAGTAAGGTGGCCAAGTAATGCGCGAGTTCAATGGACGTCAGGACTGATATAAATGCAAAAATAGCCGCGTAATACGCGAGATCAAACAAAGTCTGACATAAATAAGGTGGCAAAGTACTGCGCGAGCTCTTCGGACTCTGGCTTAAAATTATGTCGCCAAGTAATGCGCGAGTTCAATGGACGTCAGGACTGATATAAATACAAAAATAGCCGCGTAATACGCGAGTTGAACGAAGTCTGATCTGATAAGAGTGGCCAAGTAATGCGCGAATTCTTAGGGGTATAAGAATTTTTATAAAGTGGCCAAAAAATAATAATTAACGCGTAGGCTCGTTATACTCTGACCTGAATAAAGCGGCCAAGTAATGCGCGAGCACTTCGGACTCAGATTTTCAGTAAGGTGGCCAAGTAATGCGCGAATTCAATGGACGTCAGGACTGATATAAATGCAAAAATAGCCGCGTAATACGCGAGATCAAACAAAGTCTGACCTAAATAAGGTGGTCTTAGGGGTATAAGAATTTTTATAAAGTGGCCAAAAAATAATAATTAACACTTAGGGTCCTTAGACTCTGACCTGAATAAAGCGGCCAAGTAATGCGCGAGCACTTCGGACTCAGATATTCAGTAAGGTGGACAAGTAATGCGCGAGTTCAATGGACGTCAGGACTGATATAAATGCACAAAAAGCCGCGTAATACGCGAGATCAAACAAAGTCTGACCTAAATAAGGTGGCAAAGTAATGCGCGAATTCTTAGTACAGAATTTTTATATATAAAGTGGCCAAGTAATGCGCGAGTTCAATGGACGTCAGGACTGATATAAATGCAAAAATAGCCGCGTAATAGGTGAGATCAAACGAAATCTGACCTAAATAAGGTTGCAAAGTAATGAGCGAATTCTTAGGGGTATAAGAATTTTTATAAAGTGGCCAAAAAATAATAATTAACGCGTAGGCTCGTTATACTCTAACCTGAATAAAGCGGCCAAGTAATGCGCGAGAACTACGGACTCTGATTTTCAGGAAGGTGGCCAAGTAATGCGCGAGTTCAATGGACGTCAGGACTGATATAAATGCAAAAATAGCCGCGTAATACGCGAGATCAAACAAAGTCTGACCTAAATAAGGTGGAAAAGTAATGGGCGAATTCTTAGTACAGAATTTTTATATAAATTGGCCAAGTAATGCGCGAGCTCTTCGGACTCTGGCTTAAATTTATGTGGCCAAGTAATTCGCGATTTCAATGGACGTCAGGACTGATATAAATGCAAAAATAGCCGCGTAATACGCGAGATCAAACGAAATCTGACCTAAATAAGGTGGCAAAGTAATGCGCGAATTCTTAGTACAGAATTTTTATATAAATTGGCAAAGTAATGCGCGAGCTCTTCGGACTCTGGCTTAAAATTATGTGGCCAAGTAATGCGCGAGTTCAATGGACGTCAGGACTGATATAAATGCAAAAATAGCCGCGTAATACGCGAGATCAAACGAAGTCTGACCTAAATAAGGAGGCAAAGTAATGCGCGAATTCTTAGGGGTATAAGAATTTTTATAAAGTGGCCAAAAAATAATAATTAACGCGTAGGCTCGTTATACTCTGACCTGAATAAAGCGGCCAAGTAATGCTCGAGCACTTCGGACTAAGATTTTCAGTAAGGTGGCCAAGTAATGCTCGAGTTCAATGGACGTCAGGACTGATATAAATGCAAAAATAGCTGCGTAATACGCGAGATCAAACGAAATCTGACCTAAATAAGGTGGCAAAGTAATGCGCGAGCTCTTCGGACTCTGGCTTAACATTATGTGGCCAAGTAATGCGCGAGTTCAATTGACGTCATGACTGATATAAATGCACAAATAGCCGCGTAATACGCGAGATCAAACAAAGTCTGACCTAAATAAGGTGGCAAAGTAATGCGCGAATTCTTAGTGCAGAATTTTTATATATAAAGTGGCCAAGTAATGCGCGAGTTTAATGAACGTCAGGACTGATATGAATACAAAAATAGGCGCGTAATACGCGAGATCAAACAAAGTCTGACCTAAATAAGGTGGCAAAGTACTGCGCGAGCTCTTCGGACTCTGGCTTAAAATTATGTCGCCAAGTAATGCGCGAGTTCAATGGACGTCAGGACTGATATAAATACAAAAATAGCCGCGTAATACGCGAGTTGAACGAAGTCTGATCTGATAAGAGTGGCCAAGTAATGCGCGAATTCTTAGGGGTATAAGAATTTTTATAAAGTGGCCAAAAAATAATAATTAACGCGTAGGCTCGTTATACTCTGACCTGAATAAAGCGGCCAAGTAATGCGCGAGCACTTCGGACTCAGATTTTCAGTAAGGTGGCCAAGTAATGCGCGAGTTCAATGGACGTCAGGACTGATATAAATGCAAAATTAGCCGCGTAATACTCTATATCATTCGAATTGTGACCTTACTCAGGTGGCAATGTAATGCGAGTATTCTTAGTAAAGAATTTTTATATAAAGTGGCCAAGTAATGCGCGAGCTCTTCGGACTCTGGCTTAACATTATGTGGCCAAGTAATGCGCGAGTTCAATGGACGTCAGGACTGATATAAATGCACAAAAAGCCGCGAAATACTCGAGATCAAACAAAGTCTGACCTAAATAAAGTGGCGAAGTAATGCGCGAGCTCTTCGGACTCTGTTTTAAATTTATGTGGCCAAGTAATGCGCGAGTTCAATGGACGTCAGGACTGATATAAATGCACAAAAAGCCGCGTAATACGCGAGATCAAACAAAGTCTGACCTAAATAAGGTGGCAAAGTAATGCGCGAATTCTTAGGGGTATAAGAATTTTTATAAAGTGGCCAAAAAATAATAATTAACACTTAGGGTCCTTAGACTCTGACCTGAATAAAGCGGCCAAGTAAAGCGCGAGCACTTCGGACTCAGATTTTCAGTAAGGTGGCCAAGTAATGCGCGAGTTCAATGGACGTCAGGACTGATATAAATGCAAAAATAGCCGCGTAATACGCGAGATCAAACAAAGTCTGACATAAATAAGGTGGCAAAGTACTGCGCGAGCTCTTCGGACTCTGGCTTAAAATTATGTCGCCAAGTAATGCGCGAGTTCAATGGACGTCAGGACTGATATAAATACAAAAATAGCCGCGTAATACGCGAGTTGAACGAAGTCTGATCTGATAAGAGTGGCCAAGTAATGCGCGAATTCTTAGGGGTATAAGAATTTTTATAAAGTGGCCAAAAAATAATAATTAACGCGTAGGCTCGTTATACTCTGACCTGAATAAAGCGGCCAAGTAATGCGCGAGCACTTCGGACTCAGATTTTCAGTAAGGTGGCCAAGTAATGCGCGAATTCAATGGACGTCAGGACTGATATAAATGCAAAAATAGCCGCGTAATACGCGAGATCAAACAAAGTCTGACCTAAATAAGGTGGCAAAGTACTGCGCGAGCTCCTCGGACTCTGGCTTAAAATTATGTGGCCAAGTAATGCGCGAGTTCAATGGACGTCAGGACTGATATAAATACAAAAATAGCCGCGTAATACGCGAGTTGAACGAAGTCTGATCTGATAAGAGTGGACAAGTAATGCGCCAATTCTTAAGGGTATAAGTATTTTTATAAAGTGGCCAAAAAATAATAATTAACGCGTAGGCTCGTTATACTCTGACCTGAATAAAGCGGCCAAGTAATGCGCGAGCACTTCGGACTCTGATTTTCAGTAAGGTGGCCAAGTAATGCGCGAGTTCAATGGACGTCAGGACTGATATAAATGCAAAAATAGCCGCGCAATACGCGAGATCAAACAAAGTCTGACCTAAATAAGGTGGCAAAGAAGTGCGCGAGCTCTTCGGACTCTGGCTTAAAATTATGTTGCCAAGTAATGCGCGAGTTCAATGGACGTCAGGACTGATATAAATGCACAAAAAGCCGCGTAATACGCGAGATCAAACAAAGTCTGACCTAAATAAGGTGGCAAAGTAATGCGCGAATTCTTAGTACAGAATTTTTATATATAAAGTGGCCAAGTAATGCGCGAGTTTAATGGACGTCAGGACTGATATGAATACAAAAATAGGGGCGTAATGCGCGAGTTGAACGCAGTCTGACCTGAAAAGAGTGGCCAAATAATGCGCGAATTCTTAGAGGTATAAGAATTTTTATAAAGTGGCCAAAAAATAATAATTAACACTTAGGGTCCTTAGACTCTGACCTGAATAAAGCGGCCAAGTAATGCGCGAGAACTTCGGACTCAGATATTCAGAAAGATGGACAAGTAATGCGCGAGTTCAATGGACGTCAGGACTGATATAAATGCACAAAAAGCCGCGTAATACGCGAGATCAAACAAAGTCTGACCTAAATAAGGTGGCTAAGTAATGCGCGAATTCTTAGTACAGAATTTTTATATATAAAGTGGCCAAGTAATGCGCGAGTTTAATGGACGTCAGGACTGTTATAAATACAAAAATAGGCGCGTAATACGCGAGATCAAACGAAATCTGACCTAAATAAGGTGGCAAAGTAATGCGCGAATTCTTAGGGGTATAAGAATTTTTATAAAGTGGCCAAAAAATAATAATTAACGCGTAGGCTCGTTATACTCTGACCTGAATAAAGCGGCCAAGTAATGCGCGAGCTCTTCGGACTCTGATTTTCAGTAAGGTGGCCAAGTAATGCGCGAGTTCAATGGACGTCAGGACTGATATAAATGCAAAAATAGCCGCGTAATACGCGAGATCAAACAAAGTCTGACCTAAATAAGGTGGAAAAGTAATGGGCGAATTCTTAGTACAGGATTTTTATATAAAACGGCCAAGTAATGCGCGAGTTCAATGGAAGTCAGGACTGATATAAATACAAAAATAGGCGCGTAATACGCGAGTTGAACGCAGTCTGACCTGAAAAGAGTGGCCAAGTAATGCGCGAATTCTTAGGGGTATAAGAGTTTTTATAAAGTGGCCAAAAAATAATAATTAACACTTAGGGTCCTTAGACTCTGAACTGAATAAAGCGGCCAAGTAATGCGCGAGGACTTCGGACTCAGATTTTCAGTAAGGTGGCCAAGTAACGCGCGAGTTCAATGGACGTCAGGACTGATACAAATGCACAAAAAGCCGCGTAATACGCGAGATCAAACAAAGTCTGACCTAAATAAGGTGGAAAAGTAATGCGCGAATTCTTAGGGGTATAAGAATTTTTATAAAGTGGCCAAAAAATAATAATTAACACTTAGGGTCCTTAGACTCTGACCTGAATAAAGCGGCCAAGTAATGCGCGAGCACATCGGACTCATATGTTCTGTAAGGTGGACAAGTAATGCGCGAGTTCAATGGACGTCAGGACTGATATAAATGCACAAAAAGCCGCGTAATACGCGAGATCAAACAAAGTCTGACCTAAATAAGGTGGCAAAGTAATGCGCGAATTCTTAGTACAGAATTTTTATATATAAAGTGGCCAAGTAATGCGCGAGTTCAATGAACGTCAGGACTGATATGAATACAAAAATAGGCGCGTAATGCGCGAGTTGAACGCAGTCTGACCTGAAAAGAGTGGCCAAGTAATGCGCGAATTCTTAGGTGTATAAGAATTTTTATAAAGTAGCAAAAAAATAATAATTAACGCGTAGGCTCGTTATACTCTGACCTGAATAAAGCGGCCAAGTAATGCGCGAGCACTTCGGACTCTGATTTTCAGTAAGGTGGCCAAGTAATGCGCGAGTTCAATGGACGTCAGGACTGATATAAATGCAAAAATAGCCGCGTAATACGCGAGATCAAACAAAGTCTGACCTAAATAAGGTAGCAAAGAAGTGCGCGAGCTCTTCGGACTCTGGCTTAATATTATGTTGCCAAGTAATGCGCGTGTTCAATGGACGTCAGGACTGATATAAATGCACAAAAAGCCGCGTGATAAGCGAGATCAAACAAAGTCTGACCTAAATAAGGTGGAAAAGTACTGCGCGAATTCTTAGTACAGAATTTTCATATATAAAGTGGCCAAGTAATGCGCGAGTTTAATGAACGTCAGGACTGATATGAATGCAAAAATAGGCGCGTAATACGCAAGATCAAACAAAGTCTGACCTAAATAAGGTGGAAAAGTAATGCTCGAATTCTTAGTACAGGATTTTTATATAAAGTGGCCAAGTAATGCGCGAGCTCTTCGGACTCTGGCTTAAAATTATGTGGCCAAGTAATGCGCGAGCTCTTCGGACTCTGGCTTAACATTATGTGGCCAAGTAATGCGCGAGTTCAATGGACGTCAGGACTGATATAAATGCAAAAATAGCCGCGTAATACGCGAGATCAGACGAAATCTGACCTAAATAAGGTGGAAAAGTAATGCGCGAATTCTTAGTACAGAATTTTTATATAAAGTGTCCAAGTAATGCGCGAGCACTTCGGACTCTGATTTTCAGTAAGGTGGCCAAGTAATGCGCGAGTTCAATGGACGTCAGGACTGATATAAATGCAAAAATAGCCGCGTAATACGCGAGATCAAACGAAATCTGACCTAAATAAGGTGGAAAAGTAATGCGCGAATTATTAGCACAGAATTTTTATATAAAGTGGCCAAGTAATGCGCGAGCTCTTCGGACTCTGGCTTAAAATTATGTGGCCAAGTAATGCGCGAGCTCTTCGGACTCTGGCTTAACATTATGTGGCCAAGTAATGCGCGAGTTCAATGGACGTCAGGACTGATATAAATGCAAAAATAGCCGCGTAATACGCGAGATCAAACAAAGTCTGACCTAAATAAGGTGGCAAAGTAATGCGCGAGCTCCTTGGACTCTGGCTTAAAATTATGTGGCCAAGTAATGCGCGAGTTCAATGGACGTCAGGACTGATATAAATGCAAAAATAGCCGCGTAATACGCGAGATCAAGCAAAGTCTGACCTAAATAAGGTGGCAAAGTAATGCGCGAATTCTTAGTACAGAATTTTTATATATAAAGTGGCCAAGTAATGCGCGAGTTTAATGGACGTCAGGACTGATATGAATACAAAAATAGGCGCGTAATACGCGAGATCAAACGAAATCTGACCTAAATAAGGTGGCAAAGTAATGCGAGAATTCTTAGGGGTATAAGAATTTTTATAAAGTGGCCAAAAAATAATAATTAACGCGTAGGCTCGTTATACTCTGACCTGAATGAAACGGCCAAGTAATGCGCGAGCACTTCGGACTCTGATTTTCAGTAAGGTGGCCAAGTAATGCGCGAGTTCAATGGACGTCAGGACTGATATAAATGCAAAAATAGCCGCGTAATACGCGAGATCAAACAAAGTCTGACCTAAATAAGGTGGAAAAGTAATGGGCGAATTCTTAGTACAGAATTTTTATATAAATTGGCCAAGTAATGCGCGAGCTCTTCGGACTCTGGCTTAAAATTATGTGGCCAAGTAATGCGCGAGTTCAATGGACGTCAGGACTGATATAAATGCAAAAATAGCCGCGTAATACGCGAGATCAAACGAAATCTGACATAAAAAAGGTGGCAAAGTAATGCGCGAATTCTTAGTACAGAATTTTTATATAAATTGGCCAAGTAATGCGCGAGCTCTTCGGACTCTGGCTTAAAATTATGTGGCCAAGTAATGCGCGAGTTCAATGGACGTCAGGACTGAAATAAATGCAAAAATAGCCGCGTAATACGCGAGATCAAGCAAAGTCTGACCTAAATAAGGTGGCAAAGTAATGCGCCAATTCTTAGTACAGAATTTTTATATATAAAGTGGCCAAGTAATGCGCGAGTTTAATGGACGTCAGGACTGATATGAATACAAAACTAGGCGCGTAATACGCGAGATCAAACGAAATCTGACATAAATAAGGTGGCAAAGTAATGCGCGAATTCTTAGGGGTATAAGAATTTTTATAAAGCGGCCAAAAAATAATAATTAACGCGTAGGCTCGTTATACTCTGACCTGAATAAAGCGGCCAAGTAATGCTCGAGCACTTCGGACTCAGATTTTCAGTAAGGTGGCCAAGTAATGCTCGAGTTCAATGGACGTCAGGACTGATATAAATGCAAAAATAGCTGCGTAATACGCGAGATCAAACGAAATCTGACCTAAATAAGGTGGCAAAGTAATGCGCGAGCTCTTCGGACTGTGTATTAAAATTATGTGGACAATTAATGAGCGAGTTCATTGGAAGTGATGACTGATATAAATGCACAAGAAGCCGCGTAATACGCGAGATCAAACAAAGTCTGACCTAAATAAGGTGGAAAAGTAATGCGCGAATTCTTCGGACTCTGGCTTAAAATTATGTGGCCAAGTAATGCGCGAGTTCAATGGACGTCAGGACTGATATAAATGCAAAAATATCCGCGTAATACGCGAGATCAAGCAAAGTCTGACCTAAATAAGGTGGCAAAGTAATGCGCGAATTCTTAGTACAGAATTTTTATATATAAAGTGGCCAAGTAATGCGCGAGTTTAATGGACGTCAGGACTGATATGAATACAAAACTAGGCGCGTAATACGCGAGATCAAACGAAATCTGACCTAAATAAGGTGGCAAAGTAATGCGCGAATTCTTAGGGGTATAAGAATTTTTATAAAGTGGCCAAAAAATAGTAATTAACGCGTAGGCTCGTTATACTCTAACCTGAATAAAGCGGCCAAATAATGCGCGAGCACTTCGGACTCTGATTTTCAGTAAGGTGGCCAAGTAATGCGCGAGTTCATTGGATGTCAGGACTGATATAAATGCAAAAATAGCCGCGTAATACGCGAGATCAAACAAAGTCTGACCTAAATAAGGTGGAAAAGTAATGCGCGAGCTCCTCGGACTCTGGCTTAAAATTATGTGGCCAAGTAATGCGCGAGTTCAATGGACGTCAGGACTGATATAAATGCAAAAATAGCCGCGTAATACGCGAGATCAAGCAAAGTCTGACCTAAATAAGGTGGCAAAGTAATGCGCGAATTCTTAGTACAGAATTTTTATATATAAAGTGGCCAAGTAATGCGCGAGTTTAATGGACGTCAGGACTGATATGAATACAAAACTAGGCGCGTAATACGCGAGATCAAACGAAATCTGACCTAAATAAGGTGGCAAAGTAATGCGCGAATTCTTAGGGGTATAAGAATTTTTATAAAGTGGCCAAAAAATAGTAATTAACGCGTAGGCTCGTTATACTCTGACCTGAATAAAGCGGCCAAGTAATGCGCGAGCACTTCGGCCTCAGATTTTCAGTAAGGTGGCCAAGTAATGCTCGAGTTCAATGGACGTCAGGACTGATATAAATGCAAAAATAGCCGCGTAATACGCGAGATCAAACGAAATCTGACCTAAATAAGGTGGCAAAGTAATGCGCGAGCTCTTCGGACTCTGGCTTAACATTATGTGGCCAAGTAATGCGCGAGTTCAATGGACGTCATGACTGATATAAATGCACAAAAAGCCGCGTAATACGCGAGATCAAACAAAGTTTGACCTAAATAAGGTGGCAAAGTAATGCGCGAATTCTTAGTACAGAATTTTCATATATAAAGTGGCCAAGTAATGCGCGAGTTTAATGAACGCCAGGACTGATATGAATACAAAAATAGGCGCGTAATACGCGAGATCGAACACAGTCTGACCTAAATAAGGTGGCAAAGTACTGCGCGAGCTCTTCGGACTCTGGCTTAAAATTATGTCGCCAAGTAATGCGCGAGTTCAATGGACGTCAGGACTGATATAAATACAAAAATAGCCGCGTAATACGCGAGATCAAGCAAAGTCTGACCTAAATAAGGTGGAAAAGTAATGCGCGAATTCTTAGTACAGAATTTTTATATAAAGTGGCCAAGTAATGCGCGAGCTCTTCGGACTCTGGCTTAAAATTATGTGGCCAAGTAATGCGCGAGCTCTTCGGACTCTGGCTTAACATTATGTGGCCAAGTAATGCGCGAGTTCAATGGACGTCAGGACTGATATAAATGCAAAAATAGCCGCGTAATACGCGAGATCAGACGAAATCTGACCTAAATAAGGTGGAAAAGTAATGCGCGAATTCTTAGTACAGAATTTTCATATATAAAGTGGCCAAGTAATGCGCGAGTTTAATGAACGTCAGGACTGATATGAATACAAAAATAAGCGCGTAATACGCGAGATCAAACAAAGTCTGACCTAAATAAGGTGGCAAAGTAATGCGCGAATTCTTAGTACAGAATTTTTATATAAAGTGGCCAAGTAATGCGCGAGCTCTTCGGACTCTGGCTTAAAATTATGTGGCCATGTAATGCGCGAGCTCTTCGGACTCAGATTTTCAGTAAGGTGGCCAAGTAATGCTCGGGTTCAATGGACGTCAGGACTGATATAAATGCAAAAATAGCCGCGTAATACGCGAGATCAAACGAAATCTGACCTAAATAAGTTGGCAAAGTAATGCGCGAGCTCTTCGGACTCTAGCTTAAAATTATGTGGCCGAGTAATGAGCGAGTTCAATGGACGTCAGGACTGATATAGGTGCACAAAAAGCCGCGTAATAAGCGAGATCAAACAAAGTTTGACCTAAATAAGGTGGCAAAGTAATGCGCGAATTCTTAGTACAGAATTTTTATATAAAGTGGCCAAGTAATGCGCGAACTCTTTGGACTCTGGCTTAACATTATGTGGCCAAGTAATGCGCGAGTTCAATGAACGCCAGGACTGATATGAATACAAAAATAGGCGCGTAATACGCGAGATCGAACACAGTCTGACCTAAATAAGGTGGCAAAGTACTGCGCGAGCTCTTCGGACTCTGGCTTAAAATTATGTCGCCAAGTAATGAGCGAGTTCAATGGACGTCAGGACTGATATAAATACAAAAATAGCCGCGTAATACGCGAGATCAAGCAAAGTCTGACCTAAATAAGGTGGAAAAGTAATGCGCGAATTCTTAGTACAGAATTTTTATATAAAGTGGTCAAGTAATGCGCGAGCTCTTCGGACTCTGGCTTAAAATTATGTGGCCAAGTAATGCGCGAGTTCAATGGACGTCAGGACCGATATAAATGCAAAATTAGCCGCGTAATACGCGAGATCAGACGAAATCTGACCTAAATAAGGTGGAAAAGTAATGCGCGAATTCTTAGTACAGAATTTTCATATATAAAGTGGCCAAGTAATGCGCGAGTTTAATGAACGTCAGGACTGATATGAATACAAAAATAAGCGCGTAATACGCGAGATCAAACAAAGTCTGACCTAAATAAGGTGGAAAAGTAATGCGCGAATTCTTAGTACAGAATTTTTATATAAAGTGGCCAAGTAATGCGCGAGCTCTTCGGACTCTGGCTTAAAATTATGTGGCCAAGTAATTCGCGAGCTCATCGGACTCTGGCTTAACATTATGTGGCCAAGTAATGCGCGAGTTCAATGGACGTCAGGACTGATATAAATGCACAAAAAGCCGCGTAATACGCGAGATCAAACAAAGTCTGACCTAAATAAGGTGGCAAAGTAATGCGCGAGCTCTTCGGACTCTGGCTTAAAATTATGTGGCCAAGTAATGCGCGAGTTCAATGGACGTCAGGACTGATATAAATGCAAAAATAATCGCGGAATATGCGAGATCAAACGAAGTCTGACCTAAATAAGGTGGCAAAGTAATGCATGAATTCTTAGTACAGAATTTTTATATATAACGTGGCCAAGTAATGCGCGAGTTCAATGGACGTCAGGACTGATATAAATAAAAAAATAGGCGCGTAATCCGCGAGATCAAACGAAATCTGACCTAAATATGGTGGCAAAGTAATGCGCGAATTCTTAGGGGTATAAGAATTTTTATAAAGTGGCCAAAAATAATAATTAACGCGTAGGCTCGTTATACTCTGACCTGAATAAAGCGGCCAAGTAATGCGCGAGCACTTCGGACTCTGATTTTCAGTAAGGTGGCCAAGTAATGCGCGAGTTCAATGGACGTCAGGACTGATATAAATGCAAAAATAGCCGCGTAATACGCGAGATCAAACAAAGTCTGACCTAAATAAGGTGGAAAAGTAATGCGCGAATTCTAAGTACAGAATTTTTATATAAATTGGCCAAGTAATGCGCGAGTTCTTCGGACTCTGGCTTAAAATTATGTGGCCAAGTAATGCGCGATTTCAATGGACGTCAGGACTGATATAAATGCACAAAAAGCCGCGTAATACGCGAGATCAAACACAGTCTGACATGAAAAGAGTGGCCAAGTAATGCGCGAATTCTTAGTACAGAATTTTTATATAAATTGGCCAAGTAATGCGCGAGCTCTTCGGACTCTGTGTTAAAATTATGTGGCCAAGTAATGCGCGAGTTCAATGGACGTCAGGACTGATATAAATGCAAAAGTAACCGCATAATACGCGATATCAAACAAAGTCTGACCTAAATAAGGTTGCAAAGTAATGCGCCAATTCTTAGTACAGAATTTTTATATATAAAGTGGCCAAGTAATGCGCGAGTTTAATGAACGTCAGGACTGATATGAATAAAAAACTAGGCGCGTAATACGCGAGATCAAACGAAATCTGACCTAAATAAGGTGGCAAAGTAATGCGCGAATTCTTAGGGGTATAAGAATTTTTATAAAGTGGCCAAAAAATAATAATTAACGCGTAGGCTCGTTATACTCTGACCTGAATAAAGCGGCCAAGTAATGCTCGAGCACTTCGGACTCAGATTTTCAGTAAGGTGGCCAAGTAATGCTCGGGTTCAATGGACGTCAGGACTGATATAAATGCAAAAATAGCTGCGTAATACGCGAGATCAAACGAAATCTGACCTAAATAAGGTGGCAAAGTAATGCGCGAGCTCTTCGGACTCTGGCTTAACATTATGTGGCCAAGTAATGCGCGAGTTCAATGGACGTCATGACTGATATAAATGCACAAAAAGCCGCGTAATACGCGAGATCAAACAAAGTCTGACCTAAATAAGGTGGCGAATTAATGCGCGAATTCTTAGTACAGAATTTTCATATATAAAGTGGCCAAGTAATGCGCGAGTTTAATGAACGTCAGGACTGATATGAATACAAAAATAGGCGCGTAATACGCGAGATCAAACAAAGTCTGACCTAAATAAGGTGGCAAAGTACTGCGCGAGCTCTTCGGACTCTGGCTTAAAATTATGTCGCCAAGTAATGCGCGAGTTCAATGGACGTCAGGACTGATATAAATACAAAAATAGCCGCGTAATACGCGAGTTGAACGAAGTCTGATCTGATAAGAGTGGCCAAGTAATGCGCGAATTCTTAGGGGTATAAGAATTTTTATAAAGTGGCCAAAAAATAATAATTAACGCGTAGGCTCGTTATACTCTGACCTGAATAAAGCGGCCAAGTAATGCGCGAGCACTTCGGACTCAGATTTTCAGTAAGGTGGCGAAGTAATGCGCGAATTCAATGGACGTCAGGACTGATAAAAATGCAAAAATAGCCGCGTAATACGCGAGATCAAACAAAGTCTGACCTAAATAAGGTGGCAAAGTACTGCGCGAGCTCCTCGGACTCTGGCTTAAAATTATGTGGCCAAGTAATGCGCGAGTTCAATGGACGTCAGGACTGATATAAATACAAAAATAGCCGCGTAATACGCGAGTTGAACGAAGTCTGATCTGATAAGAGTGGACAAGTAATGCGCCAATTCTTAAGGGTATAAGTATTTTTATAAAGTGGCCAAAAAATAATACTTAACGCGTAGCCTCGTTATACTCTGACCTTAATTCAGAGGCCCAGTATTGCGCGAGCACTTCGGTCTCTGATTTTCAGTTCGGTTGCCAAGTAATGCGCGAGTTCAATGGACGTCAGGACTGATATAAATGCAAAAATAGCCGCGTAATACGCGAGATCAGACGAAATCTGACCTAAATAAGGTGGAAAAGTAATGCGCGAATTCTTAGTACAGAATTTTTATATAAAGTGGCCAAGTAATGCGCGAACTCTTCGGACTCTGGCTTAACATTATGTGGCCAAGTAATGCGCGAGTTCAATGGACTTCAGGACTGATATAAGTGCACAAAAAGCCGCGTAATACGCGAGATCAAACAAATTCTGACCTAAATAAGGTGGCACAGTAATGCGCGAGGTCTTCGGACTCTGGTTTAAAATTATGTGGCAAAGTAATGCGCGAGTTCAATGGACGTCAGGACTGATATAAATGCACAGAAAGCCGCGTAATACGCGAGATCAAACAAATTCTGACCTAAATAAGGTGGCAAAGTAATGCGCGAATTCTTAGTACAGAATTTTTATATATAAAGTCGCCAAGTAATGCGCGAGTTTAATGGACGTCAGGACTGATATGAATACAAAAATAGGGGCGTAATAAGCGAGTTGAACGCAGTCTGACCTGAAAAGAGTGGCCAAGTAATGCGCGAATTCTTAGGGGTATAAGAATTTTTATAAAGTGGCCAAAAAATAATAATTAACACTTAGGGTCCTTAGACTCTGACCTGAATAAAGCGGCCAAGTAATGCGCGAGCACTTCGGACTCTGATTTTCAGTAAGGTGGCCAAGTAATGCGCGAGTTCAATGGACGTCAGGACTGATATAAATGCAAAAATAGCCGCGTAATACGCTAGATCGAACGAAGTCTGACCTAAATAAGTTGGCAAAGTACTGCGCGAGCTCTTCGGACTCTGGCTTAAAATTATGTGGCCAAGTAATGCGCGAGTTCAATGGACGTCAGGACTGATATAAATACAAAAATAGCCGCGTAATACGCGAGTTGAACGAAGTCTGATCTGAAAAGAGTGGCCAAGTAATGCGCGAATTCTTAGGGGTATAAGAATTTTTATAAAGTGGCCAAAAATAATAATTAACGCGTAGGCTCGTTATACTCTGACCTGAATAAAGCGGCCAAGTAATGCGCGAGCACTTCGGACTCTGATTTTCAGTAAGGTGGCCAAGTAATGCGCGAGTGCAAAGGACGTTAGGACTGATATAAATGCAAAAATAGCAGCGCAATACGCGAGATCAAACAAAGTCTGACCTAAAAAAGGTGGCAAAGAAGTGCGCGAGCTCTTCGGACTCTGGCTTAAATTTATGTTGCCAAGTAATGCGCGAGTTGAATGGACGTCAGGACTGATATAAATGCACAAAAAGCCGCGTAATACGCGAGATCAAACAAAGTCTGACCTAAATAAGGTGGCAAAGTAATGCGCGAATTCTTAGTACAGAATTTTTATATATAAAGTGGCCAAGTAATGCGCGAGTTTAATGGACGTCAGGACTGATATGAATACAAAAATAGGGGCGTAATGCGCGAGTTGAACGCAGACTGACCTGAAAAGAGTGGCCAAGTAATGCGCGAATTCTTAGGGGTATAAGAATTTTTATAAAGTGGCCAAAAAATAATAATTAACACTTAGGGTCCTTAGACTCTGACCTGAATAAAGCGGCCAAGTAATGCGCGAGCACTTCGGACTCAGATATTCAGTAAGGTGGACAAGTAATGCGCGAGTTCAATGGACGTCAGGACTGATATAAATGCAAAAATAGACGCGTAATATGCGAGATCAAACAAAGTCTGACCTAAATAAGGTGGCAAAGAAGTGCGCGAGCTCTTCGGACTCTGGCTTAAAATTATGTTGCCAAGTAATGCGCGAGTTCAATGGACGTCAGGACTGATATAAATGCACAAAAAGCCGCGTAATACGCGAGATCAAACAAAGTCTGACCTAAATAAGGTGGCAAAGTAATGCGCGAATTCTTAGTACAGAATTTTCATATATAAAGTGGCCAAGTAATGCGCGAGTTTAATGAACGTCAGGACTGATATGAATACAAAAATAGGTGCGTAATACGCGAGATCAAACAAAGTCTGACCTAAATAAGGTGGAAAAGTAATGCGCGAATTCTTAGTACAGAATTTTTATATAAAGTGGCCATTTAATGCGCGAGCTCTTCGGACTCTGGCTTAAAATTATGTGGCCAAGTAATTCGCGAGCTCTTCGGACTCTGGCTTAACATTATGTGGCCAAGTAATGCGCGAGTTCAATGGACGTCAGGACTGATATAAATGCAAAAATAGCCGCGTAATACGCGAGATCAGACGAAATCTGACCTAAATAAGGTGGCAAAGTAATGCGCGAATTCTTAGTACAGAATTTTTATACAAAGTGACCAAGTAATGCGCGAGCACTTCGGACTCTGATTTTCAGTAAGGTGGCCAAGTAATGCGCGAGTTCAATGGACGTCAGGACTGATATAAATGCAAAAATAGCCGCGTAATACGCGAGATCAAGCAAAGTCTGACCTAAATAAGGTGGCAAAGTAATGCGCGAATTCTTAGTACATGATTTTTATATATAAAGTGGCCAAGTAATGCGCGAGTTTAATGGACGTCAGGACTGATATGAATACAAAAATAGGCGCGTAATACGCGAGATCAAACGAAATCTGACCTAAATAAGGTGGCAAAGTAATGCGCGAATTCTTAGGGGTATAAGAATTTTTATAAAGTGGCCTAAAAATAATAATTAACGAGTAGGCTCGTTATACTCTGACCTGAATGAAACGGCCAAGTAATGCGCGAGCACTTCGGACTCTGATTTTCAGTAAGGTGGCCAAGTAATGCGCGAGTTCAATGGACGTCAGGACTGATATAAATGCACAAAAAGCCGCGTAATACGCGAGATCAAACAAAGTCTGACCTAAATAATGTGGAAAAGTAATGGGCGAATTCTTAGTACAGAATTTTTATATAAATTGGCCAAGTAATGCGCGAGCTCTTCGGACTCTGGCTTAAAATTATGTGGCCAAGTAATGCGCGAGTTCAATGGACGTCAGGACTGATATAAATGCAAAAATAGCCGCGTAATACGCGAGATCAAACGAAATCTGACATAAAAAAGGTGGCAAAGTAATGCGCGAATTCTTAGTACAGGATTTTTATATAAATTGGCCAAGTAATGCGCGAGCTCTTCGGACTCTGGCTTAAAATTATGTGGCCAAGTAATGCGCGAGTTCAATGGACGTCAGGACTGATATAAATGCAAAAATAGCCGCGTAATACGCGAGATCAAACAAAGTCTGACCTAAATAAGGTGGCAAAGTAATGCGCCAATTCTTAGTACAGAATTTTTATATATAAAGTGGCCAAGTAATGCGCGAGTTTAATGGACGTCAGGACTGATATGAATACAAAACTAGGCGCGTAATACGCGAGATCAAACGAAATCTGACATAAATAAGGTGGCAAAGTAATGCGCGAATTCTTAGGGGTATAAGAATTTTTATAAAGCGGCCAAAAAATAATAATTAACGCGTAGGCTCGTTATACTCTGACCTGAATAAAGCGGCCAAGTAATGCTCGAGCACTTCGGACTCAGATTTTCAGTAAGGTGGCCAAGTAATGCTCGAGTTCAATGGACGTCAGGACTGATATAAATGCAAAAATAGCTGCGTAATACGCGAGATCAAACGAAATCTGACCTAAATAAGGTGGCAAAGTAATGCGCGAGCTCTTCGGACTCTGGCTTAACATTATGTGGCCAATTAATGCGCGAGTTCAATGGACGTCATGACTGATATAAATGCACAAAAAGCCGCGTAATACGCGAGATCAAACAAAGTCTGACCTAAATAAGGTGGCAAAGTAATGCGCGAATTCTTAGTACAGAATTTTCATATATAAAGTGGCCAAGTAATGCGCGAGTTTAATGAACGTCAGGACTGATATGAATACAAAAATAGGCGCGTAATACGCGAGATCAAACAAAGTCTGACCTAAATAAGGTGGCAAAGTACTGCGCGAGCTCTTCGGACTCTGGCTTAAAATTATGTCGCCAAGTAATGCGCGAGTTCAATGGACGTCAGGACTGATATAAATACAAAAATAGCCGCGTAATACGCGAGTTGAACGAAGTCTGATCTGATAAGAGTGGCCAAGTAATGCGCGAATTCTTAGGGGTATAAGAATTTTTATAAAGTGGCCAAAAAATAATAATTAACGCGTAGGCTCGTTATACTCTGACCTGAATAAAGCGGCCAAGTAATGCGCAAGCACTTCGGACTCTGATTTTCAGTAAGGTGGCCAAGTAATGCGCGAGTTCAATGGACGTCAGGACTGATATAAATGCAAAAATAGCCGCGTAATACGCTAGATCGAACGAAGTCTGACCTAAATAAGTTGGCAAAGTACTGCGCGAGCTCTTCGGACTCTGGCTTAAAATTATGTGGCCAAGTAATGCGCGAGTTCAATGGACGTCAGGACTGATATAAATACAAAAATAGCCGCGTAATACGCGAGTTGAACGAAGTCTGATCTGATAAGAGTGGACAAGTAATGCGCCAATTCTTAAGGGTATAAGTATTTTTATAAAGTGGCCAAAAATAATAATTAACGCGTAGGCTCGTTATACTCTGACCTGAATAAAGCGGCCAAGTAATGCGCGAGCACTTCGGACTCTGATTTTCAGTAAGGTGGCCAAGTAATGCGCAAGTTCAATGGACGTCAGGACTGATATAAATGCAAAAATACCCGCGTAATACGCTAGATCAAACGAAAACTGACCTAAATAAGGTCGAAAAGTAATGCGCGAATTCTTAGTACAGAATTTTTATATAAAGTGGCCAAGTAATGCGCGAGCTCTTCGGACTCTGGCTTAACATTATGTGGCAAAGTAATGCGCGAGTTCAATGGACGTCAGGACTGATATAAATGCACAAAAAGCCGCGTAATACGCGAGATCAAACAAAGTCTGACCTAAATAAGGTGGCACAGTAATGCGCGAGCTCTTCGGACTCTGGTTTAAAATTATGTGGCCAAGTAATGCGCGAGTTCAATGGACGTCAGGACTGATACAAATGCACAAAAAGCCGCGTAATACGCGAGATCAAACAAAGTCTGACCTAAATAAGGTGGCAAAGTAATGCGCGAATTCTTAGTACAGAATTTTTATATATAAAGTGGCCAAGTAATGCGCGAGTTTAATGGACGTCAGGACTGATATGAATACAAAAATAGGGGCGTAATAAGCGAGTTGAACGCAGTCTGACCTGAAAAGAGTGGCCAAGTAATGCGCGACTTCTAAGGGGTATAAGAATTTTTATAAAGTGGCCAAAAAATAATAATTAATACTTAGGGTACTTAGACTCTGACCTGAATAAAGCGGCCAAGTAATGCGCGAGGACTTCGGACTCTGTTTTTCAGTAAGGTGGCCAAGTAATGCGCGAGTTCAATGGACGTCAGGACTGATATAAATACAAAAATAGCCGCGTAATACGCGAGTTGAACGAAGTCTGATATGATAAGAGTGGACAAGTAATGCGCCAATTCTTAAGGGTATAAGTATTTTTATAAATTGGCCAAACAAGAATAAGTAACCCGTAGGCTCGTTATACTCTGACCTGAATAAAGCGGCCAAGTAATGCGCGAGCACTTCGGACTCTGATTTTCAGTAAGGTGGCCAAGTAATGCGCGAGTTCAATGGACGTCAGGACTGATATAAATGCAAAAATAGCCGCGTAATACGCGAGATCAAACAAAGTCTGACATAAATAAGGTGGCAAAGTAATGCGCGAGCACTTCGGACTCTGGCTTAAAATTATGTCGCCAAGTAATGCGCGAGTTCAATGGACGTCAGGACTGATATAAATACAAAAATAGCCGCGTAATACGCGAGTTGAACGAAGTCTGATCTGATAAGAGTGGACAAGTAATGCGCCAATTCTTAAGGGTATAAGTATTTTTATAAAGTGGCCAAAAAATAATAATTAACACGTAGGCTCGTTATACTCTGACCTGAATAAAGCGGCCAAGTAATGCGCGAGCACTTCGGACTCTGATTTTCAGTAAGGTGGCCAAGTAATGCGCGAGTTCAATGGACGTCAGGACTGATATAAATGCAAAAATAGCCGCGTAATACGCTAGATCAGACAAAGTCTGACCTAAAGAAGGTGGAAAAGTAATGCGCGAATTCTTAGTACAGGATTTTTATATAAAGTGGCCAAGTAATGCGCGAGCTCTTCGGACTCTGGCTTAAGATTATGTGGCCAAGTAATGCGCGAGTTCAATGGACGTCAGGACTGATATAAATGCACAAAAAGCCGCGTAATACGCGAGATCAAACAAAGTCTGACCTAAATAAGGTGGCACAGTAATGCGCGAGCTCTTCGGACTCTGGTTTAAAATTATGTGGCCAAGTAATGCGCGAGTTCAATGGACGTCAGGACTGATACAAATGCACAAAAAGCCGCGTAATACGCGAGATCAAACAAAGTCTGACCTAAATAAGGTGGCAAAGTAATGCGCGAATTCTTAGTACAGAATTTTTATATATAAAGTGGCCAAGTAATGCGCGAGTTTAATGGACGTCAGGACTGATATGAATACAAAAATAGGGGCGTAATAAGCGAGTTGAACGCAGTCTGACCTGAAAAGAGTGGCCAAGTAATGCGCGAATTCTTAGGGGTATAAGAATTTTTATAAAGTGGCCAAAAAATAATAATTAACACTTAGGGTCGTTAGACTCTGACCTGAATAAAGCGGCCAAGTAATGCGCGAGCACTTCGGGCTCAGATATTCAGTAAGGTGGCCAAGTAATGCGCGAGTTCAATGGACGTCAGGACTGATATAAATACAAAAACAGCCGCGTAATACGCGAGTTGAACGAAGTCTGATATGAAAAGAGTGGACAAGTAATGCGCCAATTCTTAAGGGTATAAGTATTTTTATAAAGTGGCCAAAAAATAATAATTAACGCGTAGGCTCGTTATACTCTGACCTGAATAAAGCGGCCAAGTAATGCGCGAGCACTTCGGACTCTGATTTACAGTAAGGTGGCCAAGTAATGCGCGAGTTCAATGGACGTCAGGACTGATATAAATGCAAAAATAGCCGCGTAATACGCGAGATCAAACAAAGTCTGACATAAATAAGGTGGCAAAGTACTGCGCGAGCTCTTCGGACTCTGGCTTAAAATTATGTCGCCAAGTAATGCGCGAGTTCAATGGACGTCAGGACTGATATAAATACAAAAATAGCCGCGTAATACGCGAGATTGAACGAAGTCTGATCTGATAAGAGTGGCCAAGTAATGCGCGAATTCTTAGGGGTATAAGAATTTTTATAAAGTGGCCAAAAAATAATAATTAACGCGTAGGCTCGTTATACTCTGACCTGAATAAAGCGGCCAAGTAATGCGCGAGCACTTCGGACTCAGATTTTCAGTAAGGTGGCCAAGTAATGCGCGAGTTCAATGGACGTCAGGACTGATATAAATGCAAAAATAGCCGCGTAATAGGTGAGATCAGACGAAATCTGACCTAAATAAGTTGGAAAAGTACTGCGGGAATTCTTAGTACAGAATTTTTATATAAAGTGGCCAAGTAATGATCGTGCTCTTCGTACTCTGGCTTAAAATTATGTGGCCAATTAATGCGCGAGTTCAATGGACGTCAGGACTGATATAAATGCACAAAAAGCCGCGTAATACGCGAGATCAAACAAAGTCTGACCTAAATAAGGTGGCAAAGTAATGCGCGAATTTTTAGTACAGAATTTTTATATATAAAGTGGCCAAGTAATGCGCGAGTTAATTGGACTTCAGGAGTGATATGAATACAAAAATAGGGGCGTAATAAGCGAGTTGAACGCAGTCTGACCTGAAAAGAGTGGCCAAGTAATGCGCGAATTCTTAGGGGTATAAGAATTTTTATAAAGTGGCCAAAAAATAATAATTAACATTTAGGGTCCTTAGACTCTGACCTGAATAAGGCGGCCAAGTAATGCGCGAGCACTTCGGACTCAGATATTCATTAAAGTGGCCAAGTAATGCGCGAGTTCAATGGACGTCAGGACTGATATAAATGCAAAAATAGCCGCGTAATACGCGAGATCAAACAAAGTCTGACCTAAATAAGGTGGCAAAGTACTGCGCGAGCTCTTCGGACTCTGGCTTAAAATTATGTCGCCAAGTAATGCGCGAGTTCAATGGACGTCAGGACTGATATAAATACAAAAATAGCCGCGTAATACGCGAGATTGAACGAAGTCTGATCTGATAAGAGTGGCCAAGTAATGCGCGAATTCTTAGGGGTATAAGAATTTTTATAAAGTGGCCAAAAAATAATAATTAACGCGTAGGCTCGTTATACTCTGACCTGAATAAAGCGGCCAAGTAATGCGCGAGCACTTCGGACTCTGGTATTCTGTAAGGTGGCCAAGTAATGCGCGAGTTCATTGGATGTCAGGACTGATATAAATGCAAAAATAGCCGCGTAATACGCGAGATCAAACAAAGTCTGACCTAAATAAGGTGGCAAAGTAATGCGCGAGCTCCTCGGACTCTGGCTTAAAATTATGTGGCCAAGTAATGCGCGAGTTCAATGGACGTCAGGACTGATATAAATGCAAAAATAGCCGCGTAATACGCGAGATCAAGCAAAGTCTGACCTAAATAAGGTGGCAAAGTAATGCGCGAATTCTTAGTACAGAATTTTTATATATAAAGTGGCCAAGTAATGCGCGAGTTTAATGGACGTCAGGACTGATATGAATACAAAACTAGGCGCGTAATACGCGAGATCAAACGAAATCTGACCTAAATAAGGTGGCAAAGTAATGCGCGAATTCTTAGGGGTATAAGAATTTTTATAAAGTGGCCAAAAAATAGTAATTAACGCGTAGGCTCGTTATACTCTGACCTGAATAAAGCGGCCAAGTAATGCGCGAGCACTTCGGCCTCAGATTTTCAGTAAGGTGGCCAAGTAATGCTCGAGTTCAATGGACGTCAGGACTGATATAAATGCAAAAATAGCCGCGTAATACGCGAGATCAAACGAAATCTGACCTAAATAAGGTGGCAAAGTAATGCGCGAGCTCTTCGGACTCTGGCTTAACATTATGTGGCCAAGTAATGCGCGAGTTCAATGGACGTCATGACTGATATAAATGCACAAAAAGCCGCGTAATACGCGAGATCAAACAAAGTTTGACCTAAATAATGTGGCAAAGTAATGCGCGAATTCTTAGTACAGAATTTTCATATATAAAGTGGCCAAATAATGCGCGAGTTTAATGAACGCCAGGACTGATATGAATACAAAAATAGGCGCGTAATACGCGAGATCGAACACAGTCTGACCTAAATAAGGTGGCAAAGTACTGCGCGAGCTCTTCGGACTCTGGCTTAAAATTATGTCGCCAAGTAATGCGCGAGTTCAATGGACGTCAGGACTGATATAAATACAAAAATAGCCGCGTAATACGCGAGTTGAACGAAGTCTGATCTGATAAGAGTGGACAAGTAATGCGCCAATTCTTAAGGGTATAAGTATTTTTATAAAGTGGCCAAAAAATAATAATTGACGCGTAGGCTCGATATACTCTGACCTGAATAAAGCGGCCAAGTAATGCGCGAGCACTTCGGACTCAGATTTTCAGTAAGGTGGCCAAGTAATGCGCGAGTTCAATGGACGTCAGGACTGATATAAATGCAAAAATAGCCGCGTAATAGGTGAGATCGGACGAAATCTGACCTAAATAAGGTGGAAAAGTAATGCGCGAATTCTTAGTACAGAATTTTTATATAAAGTGGCCAAGTAATGAGCGAGCTCTTCGGACTCAGGATTTAAATAATGTGGCCAAGTAATGCGCGAGTTCAATGCAAGTCAGGACTGATACAAATGCACAAAAAGCCGCGTAATACGCGAGATCAAACAAAGTCTGACCTAAATAAGGTGGCAAAGTAATGCGCGAATTCTTAGTACAGAATTTTTATATATAAAGTGGCCAAGTAATGCGCGAGTTAAATGGACGTCACGACTGATATGAATACAAAAATAGGGGCGTAATAAGCGAGTTGAACGCAGTCTGACCTGAAAAGAGTGGCCAAGTAATGCGCGAATTCTTAGCGGTATAAGAATTTTTATAGAGTGGCCAAAAAATAATAATTAACACTTAGGGTCCTTAGACTCTGACCTGAATAAGGCGGCCAAGTAATGCGCGAGCACTTCGGACTCAGATTTTCAGTAAGGTGGCCAAGTAATGCGCGAGTTCAATGGACGTCAGGACTGATATAAATGCAAAAATAGCCGCGTAATACGCGAGATCAAACGAAATCTGACCTAAATAAGTTGGCAAAGTACTGCGCGAGCTCTTCGGACTCTGGCTTAAAATTATGTGGCCAAGTAATGCGCGAGTTCAATGGACGTCAGGACTGATATAAATACAAAAATAGCCGCGTAATACGCGAGTTGAACGAAGTCTGATCTGAAAAGAGTGGCCAAGTAATGCGCGAATTCTTAGAGGTATAAGAATTTTTATAAAGTGGCCAAAAATAATAATTAACGCGTAGGCTCGTTATACTCTGACCTGAATAAAGCGGCCAAGTAATGCGCGAGCACTTCGGACTCTGATTTTCAGTAAGGTGGCCAAGTAATGCGCGAGTTCATTGGATGTCAGGACTGATATAAATGCAAAAATAGCCGCGTAATACGCGAGATCAAACAAAGTCTGTCCTAAATAAGGTGGCAAAGTAATGCGCGAGCTCTTCGGATTCTGGCTTAAAATTATGTGGCCAAGTAATGCGCGAGTTCAATGGACGTCAGGACTGATATAAATGCAAAAATAGCCGCGTAATACGCGAGATCAAACAAAGTCTGACCTAAATAAGGTAGCAAAGTAATGCGCGAATTCTTAGTACAGAATTTTTATATATAAAGTGGCCAAGTAATGCGCGAGTTTAATGGACGTCAGGACTGATATGAATACAAAACTAGGCGCGTAATACGCGAGATCAAACGAAATCTGACCTAAATAAGGTGGCAAAGTAATGCGCGAATTCTTAGGGGTATAAGAATTTTTATAAAGTGGCCAAAAAATAGTAATTAACGCGTAGGCTCGTTATACTCTGACCTGAATAAAGCGGCCAAGTAATGCGCGAGCACTTCGGCCTCAGATTTTCAGTAAGGTGGCCAAGTAATGCTCGAGTTCAATGGACGTCAGGACTGATATAAATGCAAAAATAGCCGCGTAATACGCGAGATCAAACGAAATCTGACCTAAATAAGGTGGCAAAGTAATGCGCGAGCTCTTCGGACTCTGGCTTAACATTATGTGGCCAAGTAATGCGCGAGTTCAATGGACGTCATGACTGATATAAATGCACAAAAAGCCGCGTAATACGCGAGATCAAACAAAGTTTGACCTAAATAATGTGGCAAAGTAATGCGCGAATTCTTAGTACAGAATTTTCATATATAAAGTGGCCAAATAATGCGCGAGTTTAATGAACGCCAGGACTGATATGAATACAAAAATAGGCGCGTAATACGCGAGATCGAACACAGTCTGACCTAAATAAGGTGGCAAAGTACTGCGCGAGCTCTTCGGACTCTGGCTTAAAATTATGTCGCCAAGTAATGCGCGAGTTCAATGGACGTCAGGACTGATATAAATACAAAAATAGCCGCGTGATACGCGAGTTGAACGAAGTCTGATCTGATAAGAGTGGACAAGTAATGCGCCAATTCTTAAGGGTATAAGTATTTTTATAAAGTGGCCAAAAAATAATAATTGACGCGTAGGCTCGATATACTCTGACCTGAATAAAGCGGCCAAGTAATGCGCGAGCACTTCGGACTCAGATTTTCAGTAAGGTGGCCAAGTAATGCGCGAATTCAATGGACGTCAGGACTGATATAAATGCAAAAATAGCCGCGTAATACGCGAGATCGAACACAGTCTGACCTAAATAAGGTGGCAAAGTACTGCGCGAGCTCTTCGGACTCTGGCTTAAAATTATGTCGCCAAGTAATGCGCGAGTTCAATGGACGTCAGGACTGATATAAATACAAAAATAGCCGCGTGATACGCGAGTTGAACGAAGTCTGATCTGATAAGAGTGGACAAGTAATGCGCCAATTCTTAAGGGTATAAGTATTTTTATAAAGTGGCCAAAAAATAATAATTGACGCGTAGGCTCGTTATACTCTGACCTGAATAAAGCGGCCAAGTAATGCGCGAGCACTTCGGACTCTGATTTTCAGTAAAGTGGCCAAGTAATGCGCGAGTTCAATGGACGTCAGGACTGATATAAATGCAAAAATAGCCGCGTAATACGCGAGATCAGACGAAATCTGACCTACATAAGGTGGAAAAGTAATGCGCGAATTCTTAGTACAGAATTTTTTTATATAAAGTGGCCAAGTAATGCGCGAGCTCTTCGGACTCTGGCTTAAAATTATGTGGCCAAGTAATGCGCGAGTTCAATGGACGACAGGACTGATATAAATGCACAAAAAGCCGCGTAATACGCGAGATCAAACAAAGTCTAATCTAAATAAGGTGGCAAAGTAATGCGCGAATTCTTAGTACAGAATTTTTATATATAAAGTGGCCAAGTAATGCGCGAGTTTAATGGACGTCAGGACTGATATGAATACAAAAATAGGGGCGTAATAAGCGAGTTGAACGCAGTCTGACCTGAAAAGAGTGGCCAGGTAATGCGCGAATTCTTAGGGGTATAAGAATTTTTATAAAGTGGCCAAAAAAATATAATAATTAACACTTATGGTCGATAGACTCTGACCTGAATAAAGCGGCCAAGTAATGCGCGAGCACTTCGGACTCAGATATTCAGTAAGGTGGCCAAGTAATGCGCGAGTTCAATGGACGTCAGGACTGATATAAATGCAAAAATAGCCGCGTAATACGCGAGATCAAACAAAGTCTGACCCAAATAAGGTGGCAAAGTACTGCGCGAGCTCTTCGGACTCTGGCTTAAAATTATGTCGCCAAGTAATGCGCGAGTTCAATTTACTTCAGGACTGATATAAATACAAAAATAGCCTCGTAATACGCTAGTTTAACTAATTCTGATCTGATAAGAGTGGCCAAGTAATGCGCGAATTCTTAGGGGTATAAGAATTTATATAAAGTGGCCAAAAAATCATAAGTAACTCGAAGGCTCTTTATACTCTGACCTGAATAAAGCGGCCAAGGAAAGCGCGAGCACGTAGGACTCTGATGTTAAGTAAGGTGGCCAAGTAATGCGCGAGTTCATTGGACGTCAGGACTGATATAAATGCAATAATAGCCGCGTAATACGCGAGATCAAACAAAGTCTGACCTAAATAAGGTGGCAAAGTAATGCGCGAGCTCTTCGGACTCTGTCTTAAACTAATGTGGCCAAGTAATGCGCGAGTTCAATGGACGTCAGGACTGATATAAATGCAAAAATAGCCGCGTAATACGCGAGATCAAACGAAGTCTGACCTAAATAAGGTGGCAAAGTAATGCGCGAATTCTTAGTACAGCATTTTTATATATAAAGTGGCCAAGTAATGCGCGAGTTTAATGGACGTCAGGACTGATATGAATACAAAAATAGGGGCGTAATAAGCGAGTTGAACGCAGTCTGACCTGAAAAGAGTGGCCAAGTAATGCGCGAATTCTTAGGGGTATAAGAATTTTTATAAAGTGGCCAAAAAATAATAATTAACACTTAGGGTCCTTAGACTCTGACCTGAATAAAGCGGCCAAGTAATGCGCGAGCACTTCGGACTCAGATATTCAGTAAGGTGGCCAAGTAATGCGCGAGTTCAATGGACGTCAGGACTGATATAAATGCAAAAATAGCCGCGTAATACGCGAGATCAAACAAAGTCTGACCTAAATAAGGTGGCAAAGTACTGCGCGAGCTCTTCGGACTCTGGCTTAAAATTATGTCGCCAAGTAATGCGCGAGTTTAATGGACGTCAGGACTGATATAAATACAAAAATAGCCGCGTAATACGCGAGATGAACGAAGTCTGATCTGATAAGAGTGGCCAAGTAATGCGCGAATTCTTAGGGGTATAAGAATTTTTATAAAGTGGCCAAAAAATAATAATTAACGCGTAGGCTAGTTATACTCTGACCTGAATAAAGCGGCCAAGTAATGCGCGAGCACTTCGGACTCTGATTTTCAGTAAGGTGGCCAAGTAATGCGCGAGTTCATTGGATGTCAGGACTGATATAAATGCAAAAATAGCCGCGTAATACGCGAGATCAAACAAAGTCTGACCTAAATAAGGTGGCAAAGTAATGCGCGAGCTCCTCGGACTCTGGCTTAAAATTATGTGGCCAAGTAATGCGCGAGTTCAATGGACGTCATGACTGATATAAATGCACAAAAAGCCGCGTAATACGCGAGATCAAACAAAGTTTGACCTAAATAATGTGGCAAAGTAATGCGCGAATTCTTAGTACAGAATTTTCATATATAAAGTGGCCAAATAATGCGCGAGTTTAATGAACGCCAGGACTGATATGAATACAAAAATAGGCGCGTAATACGCGAGATCGAACACAGTCTGACCTAAATAAGGTGGCAAAGTACTGCGCGAGCTCTTCGGACTCTGGCTTAAAATTATGTCGCCAAGTAATGCGCGAGTTCAATGGACGTCAGGACTGATATAAATACAAAAATAGCCGCGTAATACGCGAGTTGAACGAAGTCTGATCTGATAAGAGTGGACAAGTAATGCGCCAATTCTTAAGGGTATAAGTATTTTTATAAAGTGGCCAAAAAATAATAATTAACGCGTAGGCTCGTTATACTCTGACCTGAATAAAGCGGCCAAGTAATGCGCGAGCACTTCGGACTCAGATTTTCAGTAAGGTGGCCAAGTAATGCGCGAATTCAATGGACGTCAGGACTGATATAAATGCAAAAATAGCCGCGTAATACGCGAGATCAAACAAAGTCTGACCTAAATAAGGTGGCAAAGTACTGCGCGAGCTCCTCGGACTCTGGCTTAAAATTATGTGGCCAAGTAATGCGCGAGTTCAATGGACGTCAGGACTGATATAAATACAAAAATAGCCGCGTAATACGCGAGTTGAACGAAGTCTGATCTGATAAGAGTGGACAAGTAATGCGCCAATTCTTAAGGGTATAAGTATTTTTATAAAGTGGCCAAAAAATAATAATTAACGCGTAGGCTCGTTATACTCTGACCTGAATAAAGCGGCCAAGTAATGCGCGAGCACTTCGGACTCCGATTTTCAGTAAAGTGGCCAAGTAATGCGCGAGTTCAATGGACGTCAGGACTGATATAAATGCAAAAATAGCAGCGTGATACGCTAGAGCAGACACACTATGACCTAAATAAGGTGGAAAAGTAATGCGCGAATTCTTAGTACAGAATTTTTATATAAAGTGGCCAAGTAATGCGCGAGCTCTTCGGACTCTGGTTTAAAATTATGTGGCCAAGTAATGCGCGAGTTCAATGGACGTCAGGACTGATACAAATGCACAAAAAGCCGCGTAATACGCGAGATCAAACCAACTCTGACCTAAATAAGGTGGCAAAGTAATGCGCGAATTCTTAGTACAGAATTTTTATATATAAAGTGGCCAAGTAATGCGCGAGTTTAATGGACGTCAGGACTGATATGAATACAAAAATAGGGGCGTAATAAGCGAGTTGAACGCAGTCTGACCTGAAAAGAGTGGCCAAGTAATGCGCGAATTCTTAGGGGTATAAGAATTTTTATAATGTCGTCAAAAAATAATAATCAACACTTAGGGTCCTTAGACTCTGACCTGAATAAAGCAGCAAAGTAATGCGCGAGCACTTCGGACTCAGATTTTCAGTAAGGTGGCCAAGTAATGCGCGTGTTCAATGGACGTCAGGACTGATATAAATGCACAAAAAGCCGCGTGATACGCGAGATCAAACAAAGTCTGACCTAAATAAGGTGGCAAAGTACTGCGCGAGCTCTTCGGACTCTGGCTTAAAATTATGTCGCCAAGTAATGCGCGAGTTCAATGGACGTCAGGACTGATATAAATACAAAAATAGCCGCGTAATACGCGAGTTGAACGAAGTCTGATCTGATAAGAGTGGCCAAGTAATGCGCGAATTCTTAGGGGTATAAGAATTTTTATAAAGTGGCCAAAAAATAATAATTAACGCGTAGGCTAGTTATACTCTGACCTGAATAAAGCGGCCAAGTAATGCGCGAGCACTTCGGACTCTGATTTTCAGTAAGGTGGCCAAGTAATGCGCGAGTTCAATGGACGTCAGGACTGATATAAATGCACAAGAAGCAGCGTAATACGCGAGATCAAACAAAGTCTGACCTAAATAAGGTGGAAAAGTAATGCGCGAATTCTTAGTACAGAATTTTTATATAAAGTGGCCAAGTAATGCGCGAGCTCTTCGGACTCTGGTTTAAAATTATGTGGCCAA
This sequence comes from Diplolepis rosae, assembly GCA_030998225.1. Lineage (NCBI taxonomy): Eukaryota > Metazoa > Arthropoda > Insecta > Hymenoptera > Diplolepididae > Diplolepis > Diplolepis rosae. The sequence goes on from JAPYXD010000161.1 coordinate 2,600,470, forward strand.
GTAATGCGCGAGTTCAATGGACGTCAGGACTGATACAAATGCACAAAAAGCCGCGTAATACGCGAGATCAAACAAAGTCTGACCTAAATAAGGTGGCAAAGTAATGCGCGAATTCTTAGTACAGAATTTTTATATATAAAGTGGCCAAGTAATGCGCGAGTTCAATGGACGTCAGGACTGATATGAATACAAAAATAGGGGCGTAATAAGCGAGTTGAACGCAGTCTGACCTGAAAAGAGTGGCCAAGTAATGCGCGAATTCTTAGGGGTATAAGAATTTTTATAAAGTGGCCAAAAAATAATAATTAACACTTAGGGTCCTTAGACTCTGACCTGAATAAAGCGGCCAAGTAATGCGCGAGCACTTCGGACTCAGATATTCAGTAAGGTGGCCAAGTAATGCGCGAGTTCAATGGACGTCAGGACTGATATAAATGCAAAAATAGCTGCGTAATACGCGAGATCAAACAAAGTCTGACCTAAATAAGGTGGCAAAGTACTGCGCGAGCTCTTCGGACTCTGGCTTAAAATTATGTCGCCAAGTAATGCGCGAGTTCAATGGACGTCAGGACTGATATAAATACAAAAATAGCCGCGTAATACGCGAGTTGAACGAAGTCTGATCTGATAAGAGTGGCCAAGTAATGCGCGAATTCTTAGGGGTATAAGAATTTTTATAAAGTGGCCAAAAAATAATAATTAACGCGTAGGCTAGTTATACTCTGACCTGAATAAAGCGGCCAAGTAATGCGCGAGCACTTCGGACTCTGATTTTCAGTAAGGTGGCCAAGTAATGCGCGAGTTCATTGGATGTCAGGACTGATATAAATGCAAAAATAGCCGCGTAATACGCGAGATCAAACAAAGTCTGACCTAAATAAGGTGGCAAAGTAATGCGCGAGCTCCTCGGAATCTGGCTTAAAATTATGTGGCCAAGTAATGCGCGAGTTCAATGGACGTCATGACTGATATAAATGCACAAAAAGCCGCGTAATACGCGAGATCAAACAAAGTTTGACCTAAATAATGTGGCAAAGTAATGCGCGAATTCTTAGTACAGAATTTTCATATATAAAGTGGCCAAATAATGCGCGAGTTTAATGAACGCCAGGAGTGATATGAATACAAAAATAGGCGCGTAATACGCGAGATCGAACACAGTCTGACCTAAATAAGGTGGCAAAGTACTGCGCGAGCTCTTCGGACTCTGGCTTAAAATTATGTCGCCAAGTAATGCGCGAGTTCAATGGACGTCAGGACTGATATAAATACAAAAATAGCCGCGTAATACGCGAGTTGAACGAAGTCTGATCTGATAAGAGTGGACAAGTAATGCGCCAATTCTTAAGGGTATAAGTATTTTTATAAAGTGGCCAAAAAATAATAATTAACGCGTAGGCTCGTTATACTCTGACCTGAATAAAGCGGCCAAGTAATGCGCGAGCACTTCGGACTCAGATTTTCAGTAAGGTGGCCAAGTAATGCGCGAATTCAATGGACGTCAGGACTGATATAAATGCAAAAATAGCCGCGTAATACGCGAGATCAAACAAAGTCTGACCTAAATAAGGTGGCAAAGTACTGCGCGAGCTCCTCGGACTCTGGCTTAAAATTATGTGGCCAAGTAATGCGCGAGTTCAATGGACGTCATGACTGATATAAATCAAAAAAAAGCGTCGTAATACGCGAGTTGAACGAAGTCTGATCTGATAAGAGTGGACAAGTAATGCGCCAATTCTTAAGGGTATAAGTATTTTTATAAAGTGGCCAAAAAATAATAATTAACGCGTAGGCTCGTTATACTCTGACCTGAATAAAGCGGCCAAGTAATGCGCGAGCACTTCGGACTCCGATTTTCAGTAAAGTGGCCAAGTAATGCGCGAGTTCAATGGACGTCAGGACTGATATAAATTCAAAAATAGCAGCGTAATACGCGAGATCAGACGAAATCTGACCTAAATAAGGTGGAAAAGTAATGCGCGAATTCTTAGTACAGAATTTTTATATAAAGTGGCCAAGTAATGCGCGAGCTCTTCGGACTCTGGTTTAAAATTATGTGGCCAAGTAATCCGCGAGTTCAATGGACGTCAGGACTGATATAAATGCACAAAAAGCCGCGTAATACGCGAGATCAAACAAAGTCTGACCTAAATAAGGTGGCAAAGTAATGCGCGAATTCTTAGTACAGAATTTTTATATAAAGTGGCCAAGTAATGCGCGAGTTCAATGGACGTCAGGACTGATATGAATACAAAAATAGGTTCGTAATACGCGAGTTGAACGCAGTCTGACCTGAAAAGAGTCGCCAAGTAATGCGCGACTTCTTAGGGGTATAAGAATTTTTATAAAGTGGCCAAAAAATAATAATTAACACTTAGGGTCCTTAGACTCTGACCTGAATAAAGCGGCCAAGTAATGCGCGAGCACTTCGGACTCAGATATTCAGTAAGGTGGCCAAGTAATGCGCGAGTTCAATGGACGTCAGGACTGATATAAATGCAAAAATAGCCGCGTAATACGCGAGATCAAACGAAGTCTGACCTAAATAATGTGGCAAAGTAATGCGCGAGCTCTTCGGACTCTGGCTTAAAATTATGTGGCCAAGTAATGCGCGAGTTCATTGGACGTCAGGACTGATATACATACAAAAATAGCCGCGTAAGCCGCGAGTTGAACGAAGTCGGCTCTGAAAAGAGTGGCCCCGGACTGCGCTAATTCTTAGGGGTATAAGAATTTTTATAAAGTGGCCAAAAAATAATAATTAACACTTAGGGTCCTTAGACTCTGACCTGAATAAAGCGGCCAAGTAATGCGCGAGCACTTCGGACTCAGATTTTCAGTAAGGTGGCCAAGTAATGCGCGAGTTCAATGGACGTCAGGACTGATATAAATGCAAAAATAGCCGCGTAATACGCGAGATCAAACAAACTCAGACCTAAATAAGGTGGCAAAGTACTGCGCGAGCACTTCGGACTCTGGCTTAAAATTATGTCGCCAAGTAATGCGCGAGTTCAATGGACGTCAGGACTGATATAAATACAAAAATAGCCGCGTAATACGCGAGTTGAACGAAGTCTGATCTGATAAGAGTGGCCAAGTAATGCGCGAATTCTTAGGGGTATAAGAATTTTTATAAAGTGGCCAAAAAATAATAATTAACGCGTAGGCTAGTTATACTCTGACCTGAATAAAGCGGCCAAGTAATGCGCGAGCACTTCGGACTCTGATTTTCAGTAAGGTGGCCAAGTAATGCGCGAGTTCATTGGATGTCAGGACTGATATAAATACAAAAATAGCCGCGTAATACGCGAGATCAATCAAAGTCTGACCTAAATAAGGTGGCAAAGTAATGCGCGAGCTCTTCGGACTCTGGCTTAAAATTATGTGGCCAAGTAATGCGCGAGTTCAATGGACGTCAGGACTGATATAAATGCAAAAATAGCCGCGTAATACGCGAGATCAAACAAAGTCTGACCTAAGTAAGGTGATAAAGTAATGCGCGAATTCTTAGTACAGAATTTTTATATATAAAGTGGCCAAGTAATGCGCGAGTTTAATGGACGTCAGGACTGATATGAATACAAAACTAGGCGCGTAATACGCGAGATCAAACGAAATCTGACCTAAATAAGGTGGCAATGTAATGCGCGAATTCTTAGGGGTATAAGAATTTTTATAAAGTGGCCAAAAAATAGTAATTAACGCGTAGGCTCGTTATACTCTGACCTGAATAAAGCGGCCAAGTAATGCGCGAGCTCTTCGGACTCAGATTTTCAGTAAGGTGGCCAAATAATGCTCGAGTTCAATGGACGTCAGGACTGATATAAATGCAAAAATAGCCGCGTAATACGCGAGATCAAACGAAGTCTGACCTAAATAAGGTGGCAAAGTAATGCGCGAGCTCTTCGGACTCTGGCTTAACATTATGTGGCCAAGTAATGCGCGAGTTCAATGGACGTCATGACTGATATAAATGCACAAAAAGCCGCGTAATACGCGAGATCAAACAAGGTTTGACCTAAATAAGGTGGCAAAGTAATGCGCGAATTCTTAGTACAGAATTTTCATATATAAAGTGGCCAAATAATGCGCGAGTTTAATGAACGCCAGGACTGATATGAATACAAAAATAGGCGCGTAATACGCGAGATCGAACACAGTCTGACCTAAATAAGGTGGCAAAGTACTGCGCGAGCTCTTCGGACTCTGGCTTAAAATTATGTCGCCAAGTAATGCGCGAGTTCAATGGACGTCAGGACTGATATAAATACAAAAATAGCCGCGTAATACGCGAGTTGAACGAAGTCTGATCTGATAAGAGTGGCCAAGTAATGCGCGAATTCTTAGGGGTATAAGAATTTTTATAAAGTGTCCAAAAAAAAATAATTAACACTTAGTGTCCTTAGACTCTGACCAAAATAAAGCGGCCAAGTAATGCGCGAGCTCTTCGGACTCAGATTATCAGTAAGGTGGCCAAGTAACGCGCGAGTTCAATGGTCGTCAGGACTGATATAAATGCAAAAATAGCAGCGTAATACGCGAGATCAAACAAAGTCTGACCTAAATAAGGTGGCAAAGTAATGCGCGAGCTCCTCGGACTCTGGCTTAAAATTATGTAGCCAAGTAATGCGCGAGTTCAATGGACGTCAGGACTGATATAAATACAAAAATAGCCGCGTAATACGCGAGTTGAACGAAGTCTGATCTGATAAGAGTGGCCAAGTAATGCGCGAATTCTTAGGGGTATAAGAATTTTTATAAAGTGTCCAAAAAATAATAATTAACACTTAGGGTCCTTAGACTCTGACCTGAAAAAAGCGGCCTAGTAATGCGCGAGCACTTCGGACTCAGATTTTCAGTAAGGTGGCCAAGTAACGCGCGAGTTCAATGGTCGTCAGGACTGATATAAATGCAAAAATAGCCGCGTAATACGCAAGATCAAACAAAGTCTGACCTAAATAAGGTGTCAAAGTAATGCGCGAGCTCCTCGGACTCTGGCTTAAAATTATGTAGCCATGTAATGCGCGAGTTCAATGGACGTCAGGACTGATATAAATGCAAAAATAGCCACGTAATACGCGAGATCAAGCAAAGTCTGACATAAATAAGGTGGCAAAGTAATACGCGAATTCTTAGTACAGAATTTTTATATATAAAGTGGCCAAGTAATGCGCGAGTTTAATGGACGTCAGGACTGATATGAATACAAAAATAGGCGCGTAATACGCGAGATCAAACGAAATCTGACCTAAATAAGGTGGCAAAGTAATGCGCGAATTCTTAGGGGTACAAGAATTTTTATAAAGTGGCCAAAAAATAATAATTAACGCGTAGGTTCGTTATACTCTGACCTGAATATAGCGGCCAAGTAATGCGCGAGCACTTCGGACTCTGATTTTCAGTAAGGTGGCCAAGTAATGCGCGAGTTCAATGGACATCAGGACTGATATAAATGCAAAAATAGCCGCGTAATACGCGAGATCAAGCAAAGTCTGACCTAAATCATGTGGCCAAGTAATACGCGAATTCTTAGTACAGAATTTTTATATATAAAGTAGCCAAGTAATGCGCGAGTTCAATGAACGTCAGGACTGATATAAATGCAAAAATAGCCGCGTAATACGCGAGATCAAACGAAGTCTGACCTAAATAAGGAGGCAAAGTAATGCGCGAATTCTTAGTACAGGATTTTTATATAAAGTGGCCATGTAATGCGCGAGCTCTTCGGACTGTGGCTTAAAGTTTTTTGGCCAAGTAATGCGCGAGTTCAATGGACGGCAGGACTGATAGAAATCCAAAAATAGGCGCGTAATCCGCGAGATCAAACAGAGTCGGACCGAAATAAGGTGGAAAAGTAAGGCGCGAATTCTTAGTACAGGAGCTTTATATAAAGCGGCCAAGCAATGCGCGAGCACTTCGGACTCTGATTTTCAGTAAGGTGGCTGAGTAATGCACGAGTTCAATGGACGTCAGGACTGATATAAATGCAAAAATAGCCGCGTAATACGTGAGATCATACGAAGTCTGACCTAAGTAAGGTGGCAAAGTAATGCGCGAATTCTTAGTACAGGATTTTTATATAAAGTGGCCAAGTAATGCGCGAGCTCTTCGGTCTCTGGCTTAAAGTTTTTTGGCCAAGTAATGCGCGAGTTCAATGGACGTCAGGACCGATATAAATGCAAAAATAGCCGAGTAATACGTGAGATCAAACGAAGTCTGACCTAAATAAGGTGGCAAAGTACTGAGCGAATTCTTAGTACAGAATTTTTATATAAAGTGGCCAAGTATTGCGCGAGCTCTTCGGACTCTGGCTTAAAATTATGTGGCCAAGTAATGCGCGAGTTCAATGGACGTCAGGACTGATATAAATGCAAAAATAGCCGCGTAATACGCGAGATCAAACGAAATCTGACCTAAAAAAGGTGGCAAAGTAATGCGCGAATTCTTAGTACCGAATTTTTATATAAATTGGCCAAGTAATGCGCGAGCTCTTCGGACTCTGGCTTAAAATTATGTGGCCAAGTAATGCGCGAGTTCAATGGACGTCAGGACTGATATAAATGCAAAAATAGCCGCGTAATACGCGAGATCAAACGAAATCTGACCTAAATAAGGTGGCAAAGTAATGCGCGAGCTCTTCGGACTCTGGCTTAACATTATGTGGCCAAGTAATGCGCGAGTTCAATGGACGTCATGACTGATATAAATGCACAAAAAGCCGCGTAAGACGCGAGATCAAACAAAGTCTGACCTAAATAAGGTGGCAAAGTAATGCGCGAATTCTTAGTACCGAATTTTCATATATAAAGTGGCCAAGTAATGCGCGAGTTTAATGAACGTCAGGACTGATATGAATACAAAAATAGCCGCGTAATACGCGTGTTGAACGAAGTCTGATCTGATAAGAGTGGCCAAGTAATGCGCGAATTCTTAGGGGTATAAGAATTTTTATAAAGAGTCCAAAAAATAATAATTAACACTTAGGGTCCTTAGACTCTGACCTGAATAAAGCAGCCAAGTAATGCGCGAGCACTTCGGACTCAGATTTTCAGTAAGGTGGCCAAGTAATGCGCGAATTCAATGGTCGTCAGGACTGATATAAATGCAAAAATAGCCGCGTAATACGCGAGTTGAACGAAGTCTGATCTGATAAGAGTGGCCAAGTAATGCGCGAATTCTTAGGGGTATAAGAATTTTTATAAAGTGTCCAAAAAATAATAATCAACACTTAGGGTCCTTAGACTCTGACCTGAATAAAGCAGCCAAGTAATGCGCGAGCACTTCGGACTCAGATTTTCAGTAAGGTGGCCAAGTAATGCGCGTGTTCAATGGACGTCAGGACTGATATAAATGCACAAAAAGCCGCGTGATACGCGAGATCAAACAAAGTCTGACCTAAATAAGGTGGCAAAGTAATGCGCGAATTCTTAGTACAGAATTTTTATATATAAAGTGGCCAAGTAATGCGCGAGTTTAATTGACGACAGGACTGATATGAATACAAAAATATGCGCGTAATACGCGAGATCAAACGAAATCTGACCTAAATAAGGAGGCAAAGTAGTGCGCGAATTCTTAGGAGTACAGAATTTTTATATAAAGTGGCCAAAAAATAATAATTAACGCGTAGGCTCGTTATACTCTGACCTGAATAAAGCGACCAAGTAATGCGCGAGCACTTCGGACTCTGATTTTCAGTAAGGTGGCCAAGTAATGCGCGAGTTCAATGGACGTCAGGACTGATATAAATGCAAAAATAGCCGCATAATACGCGAGATCAAACAAAGTCTGACCCAAATAAGGTGGCAAAGTAATGCGCGAGCTCTTCGGACTCTGCCTTAACTTTATGTGGCCAAGTAATGCGCGAGTTCAATGGACTTCAGGACTGATATAAATACAAAAATAGCCGCGTAATACGCGAGTTGAACGAAGTCTTACCTGAAAAGAGTGGCCAAGTAATGCGCGAATTCTTAGGGGTATAAGAATTTTTATAAAGTGTCCAAAAAATAATAATTAACACTTAGGGTCCTTAGACTCTGACCTGAATAAAGCGGCCTAGTAATGCGCGAGCACTTCGGACTCCGATTTTCAGTAAAGTGGCCAAGTAATGCGCGAGTTCAATGGTCGTCAGGACTGATATAAATGCAAAAATAGCCGCGTAATACGCGAGATCAAACAAAGTCTGACCTAAATTAGGTGGCAAAGTAATGCGCGAGCTCCTCGGACTCTGGCTTAAAATTATGTAGCCAAGTAATGCGCGAGTTCAATGGACGTCAGGACTGATATAAATGCAAAAATAGCCGCGTAATACGCGAGATCAAGCAAAGTCTGACCTAAATAAGGTGGCAAAGTAATACGCGAATTCTTAGTACAGAATTTTTATATATAAAGTGGCCAAGTAATGCGCGAGTTTAATTGACGACAGGACTGATATGAATACAAAAATAGGCGCGTAATACGCGAGATCAAACGAAATCTGACCTAAATAAGTTGGCAAAGTAATGCGCGAATTCTTAGGGGTATAAGAATTTTTATAATGTGGTCAAAAAATAATAATTAACGCGTAGGCTCGTTATACTCTGACCTGAATAAAGCGGCCAAGTAATACGCGAGCACTTCGGACTCTGATTTTCAGTAAGGTGGCCAAGTAATGCGCGAGTTCAATGGACGTCAGGACTGATATGAATGCAAAAATAGCCGCGTAATACGCGAGATCAAGCAAAGTCTGACCTAAATAAGGTGGCAAAGTAATGCGCGAATTCTTAGTACAGGATTTTTATATAAAGTGGCCAACTAATGCGCGAGCTCTTCGGACTCTGGCTTAAAGTTTTTTGGCCAAGTAATGCGCGAGTTCAATGGACGTCAGGACTGATATAAATGCAAAAATAGCCGCGTAATACGCGAGATCAAACAAAGTCTGACCTAAATAAGGTGGAAAAGTAATGCGCGAATTCTTAGTACAGGATTTTTATATAAAGCGGCCAAGTAATGCGCGAGCACTTCGGACTCTGAGTTTCAGTAAGGTGGCTGAGTAATGCACGAGTTCAATGGACGTCAGGACTGATATAAATGCAAAAATAGCCGCGTAATACGTGAGATCATACGAAGTCTGACCTAAATAAGGTGGCAAAGTAATGCGCGAATTCTTAGTACAGGATTTTTATATAAAGTGGCCAACTAATGCGCGAGCTCTTAGGACTCTGGCTTAAAGTTTTTTGGCCAAGTAATGCGCGAGTTCAATGGACGTCAGGACCGATATAAATGCAAAAATAGCAGCGTAATACGCGAGATCAAACGAAATCTGACCTAAATAAGGTGGCAAAGTAGTGCGCGAATTTTTAGTACAGGACTTTTATATAAAGTGGCCAAGTAATCCGCGAGCTCTTCGGACTCTGGCTTAAAATTATGTGGCCAAGTAATGCGCGAGTTCAATGGACGTCAGGACTGATATAAATGCAAAAATAGCCGCGTAGTACGTGAGATCAAACGATGTCTGACCTAAATAAGGTGGCAGAGTAATGCGCGAATTCTTAGTACCGAATTTTTATATAAATTGGCCAAGTAATCCGCGAGCTCTTCGGACTCTGGCTTAAAATTATGTGGCCAAGTAATGCGCGAGTTCAATGGACGTCAGGACTGATATAAATGCAAAAATAGCCGCGTAATACGCGAGATCAAACAAAGTCTGACCTAAATAAGGTGGCAAAGTAATGCGACAAATCTTAGTACAGGATTTTTATATAAAGTGGCCAAGTAATCCGCGAGATCTTCGGACTCTGGCTTAAAGTAATTTGGCCAAGTAATGCGCCAATTATTTGGGGTATAAGAATTTTTATAAAGTGGCCAAAAAATAATAATTAACGCGTAGGCTCGTTATACTCTGACCTGAATAAAGCGGCCAAGTAATGCGCGAGCACTTCGTACTCAGATTTTCAGTAAGGTGGCCAAATAATGCTCGAGTTCAATGGACGTCAGGACTGATATAAATGCAAAAATAGCCGCGTAATACGCGAGATCAAACGAAATCTGACCTAAATAAGGTGGCAAAGTAATGCGCGAGCTCTTCGGACTCTGGCTTAACATTATGTGGCAAAGTAATGCGCGAGTTCAATGGACGTCATGACTGATATAAATGCACAGAAAGCCGCATAGTACGCAAGATCAAACAAAGTCTGACCTAAATAAGGTGGCAAAGTAATGCGCGAATTCTTAGTACAGAATTTTAATATATAAAGTGGACAAGTAATGCGCAAGTTTAATGAACGTCAGGACTGATATGAATACAAAAATAGGCGCGTAATACGCGAGATTAAACAAAGTCTGACCTAAATAAGGTGGCTAAGTAATGCGCGAGCTCTTCGGACTCTGTCTTAAATTTATGTGGCCAAGTAATGCGCGAGTTCAATGGACGTCAGGACTGATATAAATGCAAAAATAGCCGCGTAATACGCGAGATCAAACAAAGTCTGACCTAAATAAGGTGGCAAAGTAATGCGCGAATTCTTAGTACAGAATTTTTATATAAAGTGGCCAAGTAATGCGCGAGTTCAATGGACGTCAGGACTGATATAAATGCAAAAATAGCCGCGTAATACGCGAGATCAAGCAAAGTCTGACCTAAATAAGGTGGCAAAGTAATGCGCGAATTCTTAGTACAGGATTTTTATATAAAGTGGCCAAGTAATGCGCGAGCTCTTCGGACTCTGGCTTAAAGTATTTTGGCCAAGTAATGCGCCAATTCTTAGGGGTATAAGAATTTTTATAAAGTGGACAAAAAATAATAATTAACGCGTAGGCTCGTTATAATCTGACCTGAATAAAGCGGCCAAGTAATGCGCGAGCACTTCGGACTCAGATTTTCAGTAAGGTGGCCAAGTAATGCTCGAGTTCAATGGACGTCAGGACTGATATAAATGCAAAAATAGCCGCGTAATACGCGAGATCAAACGAAGTCTGACCTGAATAAGGTGGCAAAGTAATGCGCGAGCTCTTCGGACTCTGGCTTAACATTATGTGGCCAAGTAATGCGCGAGTTCAATGGACGTCATGACTGATATAAATGCACAAAAAGCCGCGTAAGACGCGAGATCAAACAAAGTCTGACCTAAATAAGGTGGCAAAGTAATGCGCGAATTCTTAGTACAGAATTTTCATATATAAAGTGGCCAAGTAATGCGCGAGTTTAATGAACGTCAGGACTGATATGAATACAAAAATAGGCGCGTAATACGCGAGATTAAACAAAGTCTGACCTAAATAAGGTGGCGAAGAAATGCGCGAGCTCTTCGGACTCTGGCTTAAAATTATGTGGCCAAGTAATGCGCGAGTTCAATGGACGTCAGGACTGATATAAATGCAAAAATAGCCGCGTAATACGTGAGATCAAACAAAGTCTGACCTAAATAAGGTGGCAAAGTACTGCGCGAGCTCCTCGGACTCTGGCTTAAAATTATGTGGCCAAGTAATGCGCGAGTTCAATGGACGTCAGGACTGATATAAATACAAAAATAGCCGCGTAATACGCGAGTTGAACGAAGTCTGATCTGATAAGAGTGGCCAAGTAATGCGCGAATTCTTAGGGGTATAAGAATTTTTATAAAGTGACCAAAAAATAATAATTAACGCGTAGGCTCGTTATACTCTGACCTGAATAAAGCGGCCAAGTAATGCGCGAGCACTTCGGACTCAGATTTTCAGTAAGGTGGCCAAGTAATGCCCGAGTTCAATGGACGTCAGGACAGATATAAATGCACAAAATGCCGCGTAATACGCGAGATCAAACAAAGTTTGACCTAAATAAGGTGGCAAAGTAATGCGCGAATTCTTAGTACAGAATTTTTATATATAAAGAGGCCAAGTAATGCGCGAGTTTAATGAACGTCAGGACTGATATGAATACAAAAATAGGCGCGTAATACGCGAGTTGAACGCAGTCTGACATGAAAAGAGTGGCCAAGTAATGCGCGAATTTTTAGGGCTATAAGAATTTTTATAAAGTGGCCAAAAAATAATAATTAACACTTAGGGTCCTTATACTCTGACCTGAATAAAGCGGCCAAGTAATGCGCGAGCACTTCGGAAGCTGATTTTCAGTAAGGTGGCCAAGTAATGCGCGAGGTCAATGGATGTCAGGACTGATATAAATGCAAAAATAGCCGCGTAATACGCGAGATCAAACAAAGTCTGACCTAAATAAGGTGGCAAAGTAATGCGCGAGCTCCTCGGACTCTGGCTTAAAATTATGTCGCCAAGTAATGCGCGAGTTCAATGGACGTCAGGACTGATATAAATGCAAAAATAGCCGCGTAATACGCGAGATCAAGCAAAGTCTGACCTAAATAAGGTGGCAAAGTAATGCGCGAATTCTTAGTACAGAATTTTTATATATAAAGTGTCCAAGTAATGCGCGAGTTTAATGGACGTCAGGACTGATATAAATGCAAAAATAGCCGCGTAATACGCGAGATCAAACAAGGTCTGACCTAAATAAGGTGGCAAAGAAGTGCGCGAGCTCTTCGGACTCTGGCTTAAAATTATGTGGCCAAGTAATGCGCGAGTTCAATGGACGTCAGGACTGATATAAATACAAAAATAGCCACGTAATACGCGAGATCAAGCAAAGTCTGACCTAAATAAGGTGGGAAAGTAATGCGCGAATTCTTAGTACAGAATTTTTATATATAAAGTGGCCAAGTAATGCTCGGGTTCAATGGACGTCAGGACTGATATAAATGCAAAAATAGCCGCGTAATACGCGAGATCAAACGAAATCTGACCTAAATAAGGTGGCAAAGTAATGCGCGAGCTCTTCGGACTCTGGCTTAACATTATGGGGCCAAGTAATGCGCGAGTTCAATGGACGTCATGACTGATATAAATGCACAGAAAGCCGCGTAATACGCGAGATCAAACAAAGTCTGACGTAAATAAGGTGGCAAAGTAATGCGCGAATTCTTAGTACAGAATTTTCATATATAAAGTGGCCAAGTAATGCGCGAGTTTAATGAACGTCAGGACTGATATGAATACAAAAATAGGCGCGTAATACGCGAGATCAAACAAAGTCTGACCTAAATAAGGTGGCAAAGTACTGCGCGAGCTCTTCGGACTCTGGCTTAAAATTATGTCGCCAAGTAATGCGCGAGTTCAATGGACGTCAGGACTGACATAAATGCAATAATAGCCGCGTAATACGCGAGATCAAGCAAAGTCTGACGTAAATAAGGTGGCAAAGTAATGCGCGAATTCTTAGTACAGAATTTTAATATAAAGTGGCAAAGTAATGCGCGAGTTCAATGGACGACAGGACTGATATAAATGCAAACATAGCCGCGTAATACGCGAGATCAAACAAAGTCTGACCTAAATAAGGTGGCAAAGAAGTGCGCGAGCTCTTCGGACTCTGTCTTAAAATTATGTGGCAAAGTAATGCGCGAGTTCAATGGACGTCAGGACTGATATAAATACAAAAATAGCCGCGTAATACGCGAGTTGAACGAAGTATGATCTGATAAGAGTGGCCAAATAATGCGCGAATTCTTAGGGGTATAAGAATTTTTATAAAGTGGCCAAAAAATAATAATTAACGCGTAGGCTAGTTATACTCTGACCTGAATAAAGCGGCCAAGTAATGCGCGAGCACTTCGGACTCAGATTTTCAGTAAGGTGGCCAAGTAATGCGCGAGTTCAATGGACGTCAGGACTGATATAAATGCACAAGAAGCCGCGTAATACGCGAGATCAAACAAAGTCTGACCTAAATAAGGTGGCAAAGTAATGCGCGAATTCTTAGTACAGAATTTTTATATACAAAGAGGCCAAGTAATGCGCGAGTTTAATGAACGTCAGGACTGATATGAATACAAAAATAGGCGCGTAATACGCGAGTTGAACGCAGTCTGACATGAAAAGAGTGGCCAAGTAATGCGCGAATTTTTAGGGGTATAAGAATTTTTATAAAGTGGCCAAAAAATAATAATTAACACTTAGGGTCCTTAGACTCTGACCTGAATAAAGCGGTCAAGTAATGCGCGAGCACTTCGGACTCAGATTTTCGGTAAGGTGGCCAAGTAATGCGCGAGTTCAATCGACGTCAGGACTGATAAAAATGCAAAAATAGCCGCGTAATACGCGAGATCAAACAAAGTCTGACCTAAATAAGGTGGCAAAGTACTGCGAGAATTATTAGGTGTATAATAATTTTTATAAAGTGGCCAAAAAATAATAATTAACGCGTAGGCTCGATATACTCTGACCTGAATAAAGCGGCCAAGTAATGCGCGAGCACTTCGGACTCTGATTTTCAGTAAGGTGGCCAAGTATGCGCGAGTTCAATGGACGTCAGGACTGATATAAATGCAAAAATAGCCGCGTAATACGCGAGATCAAACAAAGTCTGTCCTAAATAAGGTGGCAAAGTAATGCGCGAATTCTTATTACAGGATTTTTATATAAAGTGGCCCAGTAATGCGCGAGCTCTTCGGACTCTGGCTTAAAGTTTTTTGGCCAAGTAATGCGCTAGTTCAATGGACGTCAGGACTGATATAAATGCAAAAATAGCCGCGTAATACGCGAGATCAAACAAAGTCTGACCTAAATAAGGTGGAAAAGTAATGCGCGAATTCTTAGTACAGGATCTTTATATAAAGCGGCCAAGTAATGCGCGAGCACTTCGGACTCTGATTTTCAGTAAGGTGGCTGAGTAATGCACGAGTTCAATGGACGTCAGGACTGATATAAATGCAAAAATAGCCGCGTAATACGAGAGATCAAACAAAGTCTGACCTAAATAAGGTGGCAAAGTAATGCGCGAATTCTTAGTACAGAATTTTTAAATATAAAGTGGCCAAGTAATGCGCGAGTTTAATGGACGACAGGACTGATATGAATACAAAAATAGGCGCGTAATACGCGAGATCAAACGAAATCTGACGTAAATAAGGTGGCAAAGTAATGCGCGAATTCTTAGGGGTATAAGAATTTTTATAAAGTGGCCAAAAAATAATAATTAACGCGTAGGCTCGTTATACTCTGACCTGAATAAAGCGGCCAAGTAATGCGCGAGCACTTCGGACTCAGATTTTCAGTAAGTTGGCCAAGTAATGCGCGAGTTCAATGGACGTCAGGACTGATATAAATGCACAAAAAAGCCGCGTGATACGCGAGATCAAACAAAGTCTGACCTAAATAAGGTGGCAAAGTAATGCGCGAATTCTTAGTCCAGAATTTTTATATATAAAGAGGCCAAGTAATGCGCGAGTTTAATGAACGTCAGGACTGATATGAATACAAAAATAGGCGCGTAATACGCGAGTTGAACGCAGTCTGACATGAAAAGAGTGGCCAAGTAATGCGCGAATTTTTAGGGGTATAAGAATTTTTATAAAGTGGCCAAAAAATAATAATTAACACTTAGGGTCCTTAGACTCTGACCTGAATAAAGCGGTCAAGTAATGCGCGAGCACTTCTGACTCAGATTTTCAGTAAGGTGGCCCAGAAATGCGCGAGTTCAATGGACGTCAGGACTGATATAAATGCAAAAATAGCCGCGTAATACGCGAGATCAAACAAAGTCTGACCTTAAAAAGGTGGCAAAGTAATGCGCGAATTCTTAGGGGTATAAGAATCTTTATAAAGTGGCCAAAAAATAATAATTAACGCGTAGGCTCGATATACTCTGACCTGAATAAAGCGGCCAAGTAATGCGCGAGCACTTCGGACTCTGATTTTCAGTAAGGTGGCAGAGTAATGCGCGAGTTCAATGGACATCAGGACTGATATAAATGCAAAAATAGCCGCGTAATACGCGAAATCAAACAAGTCTGACCTAAATAAGGTGGCAAAGTAATGCCCGAATTCTTAGTACAGAATTTTTATATATAAAGTGGCCAAGTAATGCGCGAGTTTAATGGACGTCAGGACTGATATGAATACAAAAATAGGCGCGTAATACGCGAGATCAAACGAAATCTGACCTAAATAAGGTGGCAAAGTAATGCGCGAATTCTTAGGGGTACAAGAATTTTTATAAAGTGGCCAAAAAATAATAATTAACGCGTAGGTTCGTTATACTCTGACCTGAATATAGCGGCCAAGTAATGCGCGAGCACTTCGGACTCTGATTTTCAGTAAGGTGGCCAAGTAATGCGCGAGTTCAATGGACATCAGGACTGATATAAATGCAAAAATAGCCGCGTAATACGCGAGATCAAGCAAAGTCTGACCTAAATAAGGAGGCAAAGTAATCCGCGAATTCTTAGTACATAATTTTTATATAAAGTGGCCAAGTAATGCGCGAGTTCAATGGACGTCAGGACTGATATAAATCCAAAAATAGCAGCGTAATACGCGAGATCAAGCAAAGTCTGACCTAAATAAGGTGGCAAAGTAATGCGCGAATTCTTAGTACAGGATTTTTATATAAAGTGGCCATGTAATGCGCGAGCTCTTCGGACTCTGGCTTAAAGTTTTTTGGCCAAGTAATGCGCGAGTTCAATGGACGTTAGGACTGATATAAATGCAAAAATAGCAGCGTAATACGCGAGAACAAACAAAGTCTGACCTAAATAAGGTGGAAAAGTAATGCGCGAATTCTTAGTACAGGATCTTTATATAAAGCGGCCAAGTAATGCGCGAGCACTTCGGACTCTGATTTTCAGTAAGGTGGCTGAGTAATGCACGAGTTCAATGGACGTCAGGACTGATATAAATGCAAAAATAGCCGCGTAATACGTGAGATCATACGAAGTCTGACCTAAGTAAGGTGGCAAAGTAATGCGCGAATTCTTAGTACAGGATTTTTATATAAAGTGGCCAAGTAATGCGCGAGCTCTTCGGTCTCTGGCTTAAAGTTTTTTGGCCAAGTAATGCGCGAGTTCAATGGACGTCAGGACCGATATAAATGCAAAAATAGCCGAGTAATACGTGAGATCAAACGAAGTCTGACCTAAATAAGGTGGCAAAGTACTGAGCGAATTCTTAGTACAGAATTTTTATATAAAGTGGCCAAGTATTGCGCGAGCTCTTCGGACTCTGGCTTAAAATTATGTGGCCAAGTAATGCGCGAGTTCAATGGACGTCAGGACTGATATAAATGCAAAAATAGCCGCGTAATACGCGAGATCAAACGAAATCTGACCTAAAAAAGGTGGCAAAGTAATGCGCGAATTCTTAGTACCGAATTTTTATATAAATTGGCCAAGTAATGCGCGAGCTCTTCGGACTCTGGCTTAAAATTATGTGGCCAAGTAATGCGCGAGTTCAATGGACGTCAGGACTGATATAAATGCAAAAATAGCCGCGTAATACGCGAGATCAAACGAAATCTGACCTAAATAAGGTGGCAAAGTAATGCGCGAGCTCTTCGGACTCTGGCTTAACATTATGTGGCCAAGTAATGCGCGAGTTCAATGGACGTCATGACTGATATAAATGCACAAAAAGCCGCGTAAGACGCGAGATCAAACAAAGTCTGACCTAAATAAGGTGGCAAAGTAATGCGCGAATTCTTAGTACCGAATTTTCATATATAAAGTGGCCAAGTAATGCGCGAGTTTAATGAACGTCAGGACTGATATGAATACAAAAATAGCCGCGTAATACGCGTGTTGAACGAAGTCTGATCTGATAAGAGTGGCCAAGTAATGCGCGAATTCTTAGGGGTATAAGAATTTTTATAAAGAGTCCAAAAAATAATAATTAACACTTAGGGTCCTTAGACTCTGACCTGAATAAAGCAGCCAAGTAATGCGCGAGCACTTCGGACTCAGATTTTCAGTAAGGTGGCCAAGTAATGCGCGAATTCAATGGTCGTCAGGACTGATATAAATGCAAAAATAGCCGCGTAATACGCGAGTTGAACGAAGTCTGATCTGATAAGAGTGGCCAAGTAATGCGCGAATTCTTAGGGGTATAAGAATTTTTATAAAGTGTCCAAAAAATAATAATCAACACTTAGGGTCCTTAGACTCTGACCTGAATAAAGCAGCAAAGTAATGCGCGAGCACTTCGGACTCAGATTTTCAGTAAGGTGGCCAAGTAATGCGCGTGTTCAATGGACGTCAGGACTGATATAAATGCACAAAAAGCCGCGTGATACGCGAGATCAAGCAAAGTCTGACCTAAATAAGGTGGCAAAGTAATGCGCGAATTCTTAGTACAGAATTTTTATATATAAAGTGGCCAAGTAATGCGCGAGTTTAATTGACGACAGGACTGATATGAATACAAAAATATGCGCGTAATACGCGAGATCAAACGAAATCTGACCTAAATAAGGTGGCAAAGTAATGCGCGAATTCTTAGGGGTATAAGAATTTTTATAAAGTGGCCAAAAAATAATAATTAACGCGTAGGCTCGTTATACTCTGACCTGAATAAAGCGGCCAAGTAATGCGCGAGCACTTCGGACTCTGATTTTCAGTAAGGTGGCCAAGTAATGCGCGAGTTCAATGGACGTCAGGACTGATATAAATGCAAAAATAGCAGCGTAATACGCGAGATCAAACAAAGTCTGACCTAAATAAGGTGGCAAAGTAATGCGCGAGCTCCTCGGACTCTGGCTTAAAATTATGTAGCCAAGTAATGCGCGAGTTCAATGGACGTCAGGACTGATATAAATACAAAAATAGCCGCGTAATACGCGAGTTGAACGAAGTCTGATCTGATAAGAGTGGCCAAGTAATGCGCGAATTCTTAGGGGTATAAGAATTTTTATAAAGTGTCCAAAAAATAATAATTAACACTTAGGGTCCTTAGACTCTGACCTGAATAAAGCGGCCTAGTAATGCGCGAGCACTTCGGTCTCAGATTTTCAGTAAGGTGGCCAAGTAATGCGCGAGTTCAATGGTCGTCAGGACTGATATAAATGCAAAAATAGCCGCGTAATACGCGAGATCAAACAAAGTCTGACCTAAATTAGGTGGCAAAGTAATGCGCGAGCTCCTCGGACTCTGGCTTAAAATTATGTAGCCAAGTAATGCGCGAGTTCAATGGACGTCAGGACTGATATAAATGCAAAAATAGCCGCGTAATACGCGAGATCAAGCAAAGTCTGACCTAAATAAGGTGGCAAAGTAATACGCGAATTCTTAGTACAGAATTTTTATATATAAAGTGGCCAAGTAATGCGCGAGTTTAATTGACGACAGGACTGATATGAATACAAAAATAGGCGCGTAATACGCGAGATCAAACGAAATCTGACCTAAATAAGGTGGCAAAGTAATGCGCGAATTCTTAGGGGTATAAGAATTTTTATAATGTGGTCAAAAAATAATAATTAACGCGTAGGCTCGTTATACTCTGACCTGAATAAAGCGGCCAAGTAATGCGCGAGCACTTCGGACTCTGATTTTCAGTAAGGTGGCCAAGTAATGCGCGAGTTCAATGGACGTCAGGACTGATATAAATGCAAAAATAGCCGCGTAATACGCGAGATCAAGCAAAGTCTGACCTAAAAAAGGTGGCAAAGTAATGCGCGAATTCTTAGTACAGGATTTTTATATAAAGTGGCCAAGTAATGCGCGAGCTCTTCGGACTCTGGCTTAAAGTTTTTTGGCCAAGTAATGCGCAAGTTCAATGGACGTCAGGACTGATATAAATGCAAAAATAGCCGCGTAATACGCGAGATCAAACAAAGTCTGACCTAAATAAGGTGGAAACGTAATGCGCGAATTCTTAGTACAGGATTTTTATATAAAGCGGCCAAGTAATGCGCGAGCACTTCGGACTCTGATTTTCAGTAAGGTGGCTGAGTAATGCACGAGTTCAATGGACGTCAGGACTGATATAAATGCAAAAATAGCCGCGTAATACGTGAGATCATACGAAGTCTGACCTAAATAAGGTGGCAAAGTAATGCGCGAATTCTTAGTACAGGATTTTTATATAAAGTGGCCAAGTAATGCGCGAGCTCTTCGGACTCTGGCTTAAAGTTTTTTAGCCAAGTAATGCGCGAGTTCAATGGACGTCAGGACTGATATAAATGCAAAAATAGCAGCGTAATACGCGAGATCAAACGAAATCTGACCTAAATAAGGTGGCAAAGTAGTGCGCGAATTTTTAGTACAGGACTTTTATATAAAGTGGCCAAGTAATCCGCGAGCTCTTCGGACTCTGGCTTAAAATTATGTGGCCAAGTAATGCGCGAGTTCAATGGACGTCAGGACTGATATAAATGCAAAAATAGCCGCGTAATACGCGAGATCAAACGAAATCTGACCTAAAAAAGGTGGCAGAGTAATGCGCGAATTCTTAGTACCGAATTTTTATATAAATTGGCCAAGTAATGCGCGAGCTCTTCGGACTCTGGCTTAAAATTATGTGGCCAAGTAATGCGCGAGTTCAATGGACGTCAGGACTGATATAAATGCAAAAATAGCCGCGTAATACGCGAGATCAAGCAAAGTCTGACCTAAATAAGGTGGAAACGTAATGCGCGTATTCTTAGTACAGGATTTTTATATAAAGTGGCCAAGTAATGCGCGAGCTCTTCGGACTCTGGCTTAAAGTATTTTGGCCAAGTAATGCGCCAATTCGTAGGGGTATAAGAATTTTTATAAAGTGGCCAAAAAATAATAATTAACGCGTAGGCTCGTTATACTCTGACCTGAATAAAGCGGCCAAGTAATGCGCGAGCACTTCGTACTCAGATTTTCAGTAAGGTGGCCAAATAATGCTCGAGTTCAATGGACGTCAGGACTGATATAAATGCAAAAATAGCCGCGTAATACGCGAGATCAAACGAAATCTGACCTAAATAAGGTGGCAAAGTAATGCGCGAGCTCTTCGGACTCTGGCTTAACATTATGTGGCCAAGTAATGCGCGAGTTCAATGGACGTCATGACTGATATAAATGCACAAAAAGCCGCGTAAGACGCGAGATCAAACAAAGTCTGACCTAAATAAGGTGGCAAAGTAATGCGCGAATTCTTAGTACAGAATTTTCATATATAAAGTGGCCAAGTAATGCGCAAGTTTAATGAACGTCAGGACTGATATGAATACAAAAATAGGCGCGTAATACGCGAGATTAAACAAAGTCTGACCTAAATAAGGTGGCAAAGAAGTGCGCGAGCTCTTCGGACTCTGGCTTAAATTTATGTGGCCAAGTAATGCGCGAGTTCAATGGACGTCAGGACTGATATAAATGCAAAAATAGCCGCGTAATACGCGAGATCAAACCAACTCTGACCTAAATAAGGTGGCAAAGTAATGCGCGAATTCTTAGTACAGAATTTTCATATATAAAGTGGCCAAGTAATGCGCGAGTTCAATGGACGTCAGGACTGATATAAATGCAAAAATAGCCGCGTAATACGCGAGATCAAACAAGGTCTGACCTAAATAATGTGGCAAAGTAATGCGCGAATTCTTGGTACAGGATTTTTATATAAAGTGGCCAAGTAATGCGCGAGCTCTTCGGACTCTGGCTTAAAGTTTTTTGGCCAAGTAATGCGCCAATTCTTAGGGGTATAAGAATTTTTATAAAGTGGCCAAAAAATAATAATTAACGCGTAGGCTCGTTATAATCTGACCTGAATAAAGCGGCCAAGTAATGCGCGAGCACTTCGGACTCAGATTTTCAGTAAGGTGGCCAAGTAATGCTCGAGTTCAATGGACGTCAGGACTGATATAAATGCAAAAATAGCCGCGTAATACGCGAGATCAAACGAAGTCTGACCTAAATAAGGAGGCAAAGTAATGCGCGAGCTCTTCGGACTCTGGCTTAACATTATGTGGCCAAGTAATGCGCGAGTTCAATGGACGTCATGACTGATATAAATGCACAAAAAGCCGCGTAAGACGCGAGATCAAACAAAGTCTGACCTAAATAAGGTGGCAAAGTAATGCGCGAATTCTTAGTACAGAATTTTCATATATAAAGTGGCCAAGTAATGCGCGAGTTTAATGAACGTCAGGACTGATATGAATACAAAAATAGGCGCGTAATACGCGAGATTAAACAAAGTCTGACCTAAATAAGGTGGCAAAGAAGTGCGCGAGCTCTTCGGACTCTGGCTTAAAATTATGTGGCCAAGTAATGCGCGAGTTCAATGGACGTCAGGACTGATATAAATGCAAAAATAGCCGCGTAATACGCGAGATCAAACAAAGTCTGACCTAAATATGGTGGCAAAGTACTGCGCGAGCTCCTCGGACTCTGGCTTAAAATTATGTGGCCAAGTAATGCGCGAGTTCAATGGACGTCAGGACTGATATAAATACAAAAATAGCCGCGTAATACGCGAGTTGAACGAAGTCTGATCTGATAAGAGTGGCCAAGTAATGCGCGAATTCTTAGGGGTATAAGAATTTTTATAAAGTGACCAAAAAATAATAATTAACGCGTAGGCTCGTTATACTCTGACCTGAATAAAGCGGCCAAGTAATGCGCGAGCACTTCGGACTCAGATTTTCAGTAAGGTGGCCAAGTAATGCCCGAGTTCAATGGACGTCAGGACAGATATAAATGCACAAAATGCCGCGTAATACGCGAGATCAAACAAAGTTTGACCTAAATAAGGTGGCAAAGTAATGCGCGAATTCTTAGTACAGAATTTTTATATATAAAGAGGCCAAGTAATGCGCGAGTTTAATGAACGTCAGGACTGATATGAATACAAAAATAGGCGCGTAATACGCGAGTTGAACGCAGTCTGACATGAAAAGAGTGGCCAAGTAATGCGCGAATTTTTAGGGCTATAAGAATTTTTATAAAGTGGCCAAAAAATAATAATTAACACTTAGGGTCCTTATACTCTGACCTGAATAAAGCGGCCAAGTAATGCGCGAGCACTTCGGAAGCTGATTTTCAGTAAGGTGGCCAAGTAATGCGCGAGGTCAATGGATGTCAGGACTGATATAAATGCAAAAATAGCCGCGTAATACGCGAGATCAAACAAAGTCTGACCTAAATAAGGTGGCAAAGTAATGCGCGAGCTCCTCGGACTCTGGCTTAAAATTATGTCGCCAAGTAATGCGCGAGTTCAATGGACGTCAGGACTGATATAAATGCAAAAATAGCCGCGTAATACGCGAGATCAAGCAAAGTCTGACCTAAATAAGGTGGCAAAGTAATGCGCGAATTCTTAGTACAGAATTTTTATATATAAAGTGTCCAAGTAATGCGCGAGTTTAATGGACGTCAGGACTGATATAAATGCAAAAATAGCCGCGTAATACGCGAGATCAAACAAGGTCTGACCTAAATAAGGTGGCAAAGAAGTGCGCGAGCTCTTCGGACTCTGGCTTAAAATTATGTGGCCAAGTAATGCGCGAGTTCAATGGACGTCAGGACTGATATAAATACAAAAATAGCCACGTAATACGCGAGATCAAGCAAAGTCTGACCTAAATAAGGTGGGAAAGTAATGCGCGAATTCTTAGTACAGAATTTTTATATATAAAGTGGCCAAGTAATGCTCGTGTTCAATGGACGTCAGGACTGATATAAATGCAAAAATAGCCGCGTAATACGCGAGATCAAACGAAATCTGACCTAAATAAGGTGGCAAAGTAATGCGCGAGCTCTTCGGACTCTGGCTTAACATTATGGGGCCAAGTAATGCGCGAGTTCAATGGACGTCATGACTGATATAAATGCACAAAAAGCCGCGTAATACGCGAGATCAAACAAAGTCTGACCTAAATAAGGTGGCAAAGTAATGCGCGAATTCTTAGTACAGAATTTTCATATATAAAGTGGCCAAGTAATGCGCGAGTTTAATGAACGTCAGGACTGATATGAATACAAAAATAGGCGCGTAATACGCGAGATCAAACAAAGTCTGACCTAAATAAGGTGGCAAAGTACTGCGCGAGCTCTTCGGACTCTGGCTTAAAATTATGTCGCCAAGTAATACGCGAGTTCAATGGACTTCAGGACTGACATAAATGCAATAATAGCCGCGTAATACGCGAGATCAAGCAAAGTCTGACGTAAATAAGGTGGCAAAGTAATGCGCGAATTCTTAGTACAGAATTTTAATATAAAGTGGCAAAGTAATGCGCGAGTTCAATGGACGTCAGGACTGATATAAATGCACAAAAAGCCGCGTAATACGCGAGATCAAACAAAGTCTGACCTAAATAAGGTGGCAAAGAAGTGCGCGAGCTCTTCGGACTCTGTCTTAAAATTATGTGGCCAAGTAATGCGCGAGTTCAATGGACGTCAGGACTGATATAAATACAAAAATAGCCGCGTAATACGCGAGTTGAACGAAGTATGATCTGACAAGAGTGGCCAAATAATGCGCGAATTCTTAGAGGTATAAGAATTTTTTATAAAGTGGCCAAAAAATAATAATTAACGCGTAGGCTAGTTATACTCTGACCTGAATAAAGCAGCCAAGTAATGCGCGAGCACTTCGGACTCAGATTTTCAGTAAGGTGGCCAAGTAATGCGCGAGTTCAATGGACGTCAGGACTGATATAAATGCACAAAAAGCCGCGTGATACGCGAGATCAAACAAAGTCTGACCTAAATAAGGTGGAAAAGTAATGCGCGAATTCTTAGTACAGAATTTTTATATACAAAGAGGCCAAGTAATGCGCGAGTTTAATGAACGTCAGGACTGATATGAATACAAAAATAGGCGCGTAATACGCGAGTTGAACGCAGTCTGACATGAAAAGAGTGGCCAAGTAATGCGCGAATTTTTAGGGGTATAAGAATTTTTATAAAGTGGCCAAAAAATAATAATTAACACTTAGGGTCCTTAGACTCTGACCTGAATAAAGCGGTCAAGTAATGCGCGAGCACTTCGGACTCAGATTTTCGGTAAGGTGGCCAAGTAATGCGCGAGTTCAATCGACGTCAGGACTGATAAAAATGCAAAAATAGCCGCGTAATACGCGAGATCAAACAAAGTCTGACCTAAATAAGGTGGCAAAGTAATGCGCTAATTCTTAGGGGTATAAGAATTTTTATAAAGTGGCCAAAAAATAATAATTAACGCGTAGGCTCGATATACTCTGACCTGAATAAAGTGGCCAAGTAATGCGCGAGCACTTCGGACTCTGATTTTCAGTAAGGTGGCCAAGTATGCGCGAGTTCAATGGACGTCAGGACTGATATAAATGCAAAAATAGCCGCGTAATACGCGAGATCAAACAAAGTCTGACCTAAATAAGGTGGCAAAGTAATGCGCGAATTCTTATTACAGGATTTTTATATAAAGCGGCCAAGTAATGCGCGAGCTCTTCGGACTCTGGCTTAAAGTTTTTTGGCCAAGTAATGCGCGAGTTCAATGGACGTCAGGACTGATATAAATGCAAAAATAGCAGCGTAATACGCGAGATCAAACAAAGTCTGACCTAAATAAGGTGGAAAAGTAATGCGCGAATTCTTAGTACAGGATCTTTATATAAAGCGGCCAAGTAATGCGCGAGCACTTCGGACTCTGATTTTCAGTAAGGTGGCTGAGTAATGCGCGAGTTCAATGGACGTCAGGACTGATATAAATGCAAAAATAGCCGCGTAATACGAGAGATCAAACAAAGTCTGACCTAAATAAGGTGGCAAAGTAATGCGCGAATTCTTAGTACAGAATTTTTATATATAAAGTGGCCAAGTAATGCGCGAGTTTAATGGACGACAGGACTGATATGAATACAAAAATAGGCGCGTAATACGCGAGATCAAACGAAATCTGACGTAAATAAGGTGGCAAAGTAATTCGCGAATTCTTAGGGGTATAAGAATTTTTATAAAGTGGCCAAAAAATAATAATTAACGCGTAGGCTCGTTATACTCTGACCTGAATAAAGCGGCCAAGTAATGCGCGAGCACTTCGGACTCAGATTTTCAGTAAGGTGGCCAAGTAATGCGCGAGTTCAATGGACGTCAGGACTGATATAAATGCACAAAAAGCCGCGTGATACGCGAGATCAAACAAAGTCTGACCTAAATAAGGTGGCAAAGTAATGCGCGAATTCTTAGTACAGGATTTTTATATATAAAGAGGCCAAGTAATGCGCGAGTTTAATGAACGTCAGGACTGATATGAATACAAAAATAGGCGCGTAATACGCGAGTTGAACGCAGTCTGACATGAAAAGAGTGGCCAAGTAATGCGCGAATTTTTAGGGGTATAAGAATTTTTATAAAGTGGCCAAAAAATAATAATTAACACTTAGGGTCCTTAGACTCTGACCTGAATAAAGCGGTCAAGTAATGCGCGAGCACTTCGGACTCAGATTTTCAGTAAGGTGGCCAAGTAATGCGCGAGTTCAATGGACGTCAGGACTGATACAAATGCAAAAATAGCCGCGTAATACGCGAGATCAAACAAAGTCTGACCTAAATAAGGTGGCAAAGTAATGCGCGAATTCTTAGGGGTATAAGAATTTTTATAAAGTGGCCAAAAAATAATAATTAACGCGTAGGCTCGATATACTCTGACCTGAATAAAGCGGCCAAGTAATGCGCGAGCACTTCGGACTCTGTTTTTCATTTAGGTGGCCAAGTAATGCGCGAGTTCAATGGACGTCAGGACTGATATAAATGCAAAAATAGCCGCGTAATACGCGAGATCAAACAAAGTCTGACCTAAATAAGGTGGCAAAGTAATGCGCGAATTCTTAGTACAGGATTTTTATATAAAGCTGTCAAGTAATGCGCGAGCTCTTCGGACTCTGGCTTAAAGTTTTTTGGCCAAGTAATGCGCGAGTTCAATGGACGTCAGGACTGAAATAAATGCAAAAATAGCCGCGTAATACGCGAGATCAAACAAAGTCTGACCTAAATAAGGTGGAAAAGTAATGCGCGAATTCTTAGTACAGGATCTTTATATAAAGCGGCCAAGTAATGCGCGAGCACTTCGGACTCTGATTTTCAGTAAGGTGGCTGAGTAATGCACGAGTTCAATGGACGTCAGGACTGATATAAATGCAAAAATAGCCGCGTAATACGTGAGATCAAACGAAGTCTGACCTAAATAAGGTGGCAAAGTAATGCGCGAATTCTTAGTACAGGATTTTTATATAAAGTGGCCAAGTAATGCGCGAGGTCAGTGGACGTCAGGACCGATATAAATGCAAAAATAGCCGCGTAATACGCGAGATCAAACAAAGTCTGACCTAAATAAGGTGGCAAAGTTATGCGCGAGCTCCTCGGACTCTGGCTTAAAATTATGTGGCCAAGTAATGCGCGAGTTCAATGGACGTCAGGACTGATATAAATGCACAAAAAGCCGCGTAATACGCGAGATCAAACAAATTCTGACCTAAATAATGTGGCATAGTTATTCGCGAATTCTTATTACAGTTTTTTTATATATATTTGCCAAGTAATGCGGGAGTTTAATTGACGTCAGGACTGACATGAATACAAAAATAGGGGCGTAATACGCGAGTTGAACGCAGTCTGACCTGAAAAGAGTGGCCAAGTAATGCGCGAATTCTTAGGGGTATAAGAAATTTTATAAAGTGGCCAAAAAATAATAATTAACGCGTAGGCTCGTTATACTCTGACCTGAATAAAGCGGCCAAGTAATGCGAGAGTTCAATGGACGTCAGGACTGATATAAATACAAAAATAGCCGCGTAATACGCGAGTTGAACAAAGTCTGATCTGAAAAGAGTGGCCAAATAATGCGCGAATTCTTAGAGGTATAAGAATTTTTATAAAGTGGCCAAAAAATAATAATTAACACTTAGGGTCCTTAGACTCTGACCTGAATAAAGCGGCCAAGTAATGCGCGAGCACTTCGGACTCTGATTTTCAGTAAGGTGGCCGAGTAATGCGCGAGTTCAATGGACGTCAGGACTGATATAAATGCAAAAATAGCCGCGTAATACGTGAGATCAAACGAAGTCTGACCTAAATAAGGTGGCAAAGTACTGAGCGAATTCTTAGTACAGAATTTTTATATAAAGTGGCAAAGTACTGCGCGACCTCTTCGGACTCTGGCTTAAAATTATGTGGCCAAGTAATGCGCGAGTTCAATGGACGCCAGGACTGATATAAATGCAAAAATATCCGCGTAATACGCGAGATCACACGAAATCTGACCTATATAAGGTGGCAAAGTAATGCGCGAATTCTTAGTACAGAATTTTTATATAAAGTGGCCAAGTAATGCGCGAGCTCTTCGGACTCTGGCTTAAAATTATGTGGCCAAGTACTGCGCGAGTTCAATGGACGCCAGGACTGATATAAATGCAAAAATAGCCGCGTAATACGCGAGATCAAACGAAATCTGACCTAAATAAGGTGGCAAAGTAATGCGCGAGCTCTTCGGACTCTGGCTTAACATTATGTGGCCAAGTAATGCGCGAGTTTAATGGACGTCATGACTGATATAAATGCACAAAAAGCCGCGTAAGACGCGAGATCAAACAAAGTCTGACCTAAATAAGGTGGCAAAGTAATGCACGAATTCTTAGTACAGAATTTTCATATATAAAGTGGCCAAGTAATGCGCGAGTTTAATGAACGTCAGGACTGATATAAATACAAAAATAGCCGCGTAATACGCGAGTTGAACAAAGTCTGACCTAAATAAGGTGGAAAAGTAATGCGCGAATTCTTAGTACAGGATTTTTATATAAAGTGGCCAAGTAATGAGCGAGCTCTTCGGACTCTGGCTTAAAGTTTTTTGGCCAAGTAATGCGCGAGTTCAATGGACGTCAGGACTGATATAAATGCAAAAATAGCCGCGTAATACGCGAGATCAAACAAAGTCTGACCTAAATAAGGTGGAAAAGTAATGCGCGAATTCTTAGTACAGGATTTTTATATAAAGTGGCCAAGTAATGAGCGAGCTCTTCGGACTCTGATTTTCAGTAAGGTGGCTGAGTAATGCACGAGTTCAAGGGACGTCAGGACTGATATAAATGCAAAAATAGCCGCGTAATACGCGAGATCAAGCAAAGTCTGACCTAAATAAGGTGGCAAAGTAATGCGCGAATTCTTAGTACAGGATTTTTATATAAAATGGCCAAGTAATGCGAGAGCTTTTCGGACTCTGGCTTAAAGTTTTTTGGCCAAGTAATGCGCGAGTTCAATGGACGTCAGGACTGATATAAATGCAAAAATAGCCGCGTATTACGTGAGATCATACGAAGTCTGACCTAAATAAGGTGGCAAAGTAGTGCGCGAATTCTTAGTACAGGATTTTTATATAAAGTGGCCAAGTAATGCGCGAGCTCTTCGGACTCTGGCTTAAAGTTTTTTGGCCAAGTAATGCGCGAGTTCAATGGACGTCAGGACCGATATAAATGCAAAAATAGCCGAGTAATACGTGAGATCAAACGAAGTCTGACCTAAATAAGGTGGCAAAGTACTGAGCGAATTCTTCGTACAGAATTTTTATATAAAGTGGCCAAGTATTCCGCGAGCTCTTCGGACTCTGGATTAAAGTTTTTTGGCCAAGTAATGCGCGAGTTCAATGGACATCAGGACCGATATAAATGCAAAAATAGCCGAGTAATACGTGAGATCAAACGAAGTCTGACCTAAATAAGGTGGAAAAGTAATGCGCGAATTCTTAGTACAGGATCTTTATATAAAGCGGCCAAGTAATGCGCGAGCACTTCGGACTCTGATTTTCAGTAAGGTGGCTGAGTAATGCACGAGTTCAATGGACGTCAGGACTGATATAAATGCAAAAATAGCCGCGTAATACGTGAGATCATACGAAGTCTGACCTAAATAAGCTGGCAAAGTAATGCGCGAATTCTTAGTACAGGATTTTTATATAAAGTGGCCAAGTAATGCGCGAGCTCTTCGGACTCTGGCTTAAAATTATGTGGCAAAGTAATGCGCGAGTTCAATGGACGTCAGGACAGATATAAATGCAAAAATAGCCGAGTAATACGTGAGATCAAACGAAGTCTGAACTAAATAAGGTGGCAAAGTACTGAGCGAATTCGTAGTACAGAATTTTTATATAAAGTGGCCAAGTATTCCGCGAGCTCTTCGGACTCTGGCTTAAAATTATGTGGCCAAGTAATGCGCGAGTTCAATGGACGTCAGGACTGATATAAATGCAAAAATAGCCGCGTAATACGCGAGATCAAACGAAATCTGACCTAAAAAAGGTGGCAGAGTAATGCGCGAATTCTTAGTACCGAATTTTTATATAAATTGGCCAAGTAATGCGCGAGCTCTTCGGACTCTGGCTTAAAATTATGTGGCCAAGAAATGCGCGAGTTCAATGGACGTCAGGACTGATATAAATGCAAAAATAGCCGCGTAATACGCGAGATCAAGCAAAGTCTGACCTAAATAAGGTGGCAAAGTAATGCGCCAATTGTTAGTACAGAATTTTTATATATAAAGTGGCCAAGTAATGCGCGAGTTTAATGGACGTCAGGACTGATATGAATACAAAACTAGGCGCGTAATACGCGAGATCAAACGAAATCTGACCTAAATAAGGTGGCAAATTAATGCGCGAATTCTTAGGGGTATAAGAATTTTTATAAAGTGGCCAAAAAACAATAATTAACGCGTAGGCTCGTTATACTCTGACCTGAATAAAGCGGCCAAGTAATGCGCGAGCACTTCGGACTCAGATTTTCAGTAAGGTGGCCAAGTAATGCTCGAGTTCAATGGACGTCAGGACTGATATAAATGCAAAAATAGCCGCGTAATACGCGAGATCAAACGAAATCTGACCTAAATAAGGAGGCAAAGTAATGCGCGAGCTCTTCGGACTCTGGCTTTAAATTATGTGGCCAAGTAATGCGCGAGTTCAATGGACGTCATGACTGATATAAATGCACAAAAAGCCGCGTAAGACGCGAGATCAAACAAAGTCTGACCTAAATAAGGTGGCAAAGTAATGCGCGAATTCTTAGTACAGAATTTTCATATATAAAGTGGCCAAGTAATGCGCGAGTTTAATGAACGTCAGGACTGATATAAATACAAAAATAGCCGCGTAATACGCGAGTTGAACGAAGTCTGATCTGATAAGAGTGGCCAAGTAATGCGCGAATTCTTAGGGGTATAAGAATTTTTATAAAGTGACCAAAAAATAATAATTAACGCGTAGGTGGCAAAGTACTGAGCGAATTCTTAGTACAGAATTTTTATATAAAGTGGCCAAGTATTGCGCGAGCTCTTCGGACTCTGGCTTAAAATTATGTGGCCAAGTAATGCGCGAGTTCAATGGACGTCAGGACTGATATAAATGCAAAAATAGCCGCGTAATACGCGAGATCAAACGAAATGTGACCTAAAAAAGGTGGCAACGTAATGCGCGAATTCTTAGTACCGAATTTTTATATAAATTGGCGAAGAAATGCGCGAGCTCTTCGGACTCTGGCTTAAAATTATGTGGCCAAGTAATGCGCGAGTTCAATGGACGTCAGGACTGATATAAATGCAAAAATAGCCGCGTAATACGCGAGATCAAACGAAATCTGACCTAAATAAGGTGGCAAAGTAATGCGCGATCTCTTCGGACTCTGGCTTAACATTATGTGGCCAAGTAATGCGCGAGTTTAATGGACGTCATGACTGATATAAATGCACAGAAAGCCGCGTAAGACGCGAGATCAAACAAAGTCTGACCTAAATAAGGTGGCAAAGTAATGCGCGAATTCTTAGTACAGAATTTTCATATATAAAGTGGCCAAGTAATGCGCGAGTTTAATGAACGTCAGGACTGATATAAATGCAAAAATAGCCGTGTAATACGCGAGATCAAACAAAGTCTGACCTAAATAAGGTGGCAAAGTAATGCGCGAATTCTTAGTACAGGATTTTTATATAAAGTGGCCAAGTAATGCGCGAGCTCTTCGGACTCTGGATTAAAGTTTTTTGGCCAAGTAATGCGCGAGTTCAATGGACGTCAGGACTGATAAAAATGCAAAAATAGCCGCGTAATACGCGAGTTCAAACAAAGTCTGACCTAAATAAGGTGGCAAAGTAATGCGCGAATTCTTAGGGGTATAAGAATTTTTATAAAGTGGCCAAAAAATAATAATTAACGCGTAGGCTCGATATACTCTGACCTGAATAAAGCAGCCAAGTAATGCGCGAGCACTTCGGACTCTGATTTTCAGTAAGGTGGCCAAGTATGCGCGAGTTCAATGGACGTCAGGACTGATAAAAATGCAAAAATAGCCGCGTAATACGCGAGATCAAACAAAGTCTGACCTAAATAAGGTGGCAAAGTAATGCGCGAATTCTTAGTACAGAATTTTTATATAAAGTGACCAAGTAATGCGCGAGCTCTTCGGACTCTGGCTTAAAGTTTTTTGGCCAAGTAATGCGCGAGTTCAATGGACGTCAGGACTGATATCAATGCCCAAACAGCCGCGTAATACGCGAGATCAAACAACGTCTGACCTAAATAAGGTGGAAAAGTAATGCGCGAATTCTTAGTACAGGATCTTTATATAAAGCGGCCAAGTAATGCGCGAGCACTTCGGACTCTGATTTTCAGTAAGGTGGCTGAGTAATGCACGAGTTCAATGGACGTCAGGACTGATATAAATGCAAAAATAGCCGCGTAATACGTGAGATCAAACGAAGTCTGACCTAAATAAGGTGGCAAAGTAATGCGCGAATTCTGAATTTTTATATAAAGTGGCCAAGTAATGCGCGAGGTCAGTGGACGTCAGTACTGATATAAATGCAAAAATAGCCGCGTAATACGCGAGATCAAACGAAATCTGACCTAAATAAGGTGGCAAAGTAATGCGCGAGCTCCTCGGACTCTGGCTTACAATTATGTGGACAAGTAATGCGCGAGTTCAATGGACGTCAGGACTGATACAAATGCACAAAAAGCCGCGTAATACGCGAGATCAAACAAAGTCTGACCTAAATAAGGTGGCAAAGTAATGCGCGAATTCTTAGTACAGAATTTTTATATATAAAGTGGCCAAGTAATGCGCGAGTTTAATGGACGTCAGGACTGATATGAATACAAAAATAGGGGCGTAATACGCGAGTTGAACGCAGTCTGACCTGAAAAGAGTGGCCAAGTAATGCGCGAATTCTTAGGGGTATAAGAATTTTTATAAAGTGGCCAAAAAATAATAATTAACGCGTAGGCTCGTTATACTCTGACCTGAATAAAGCGGCCAAGTAATGCGCGAGTTCAATGGACGTCAGGACTGATATAAATACAAAAACAGCCGCGTAATACGCGAGTTGAACGAAGTCTGATCTGATAAGAGTGGCCAAGTAATGCGCGAATTCATAGGGGTATAAGAATTTTTATAAAGTGGCCAAAAAATAATAATTAACAATTAGGGTCCTTAGACTCTGACCTGAATAAAGCGGCCAAGTAATGCGCGAGAACATCGGACTATGATATGCGCTACGTTGGCCCAGTAATGCTCAAGGGCCATGGACGTCAGGACTGAGATAAATGCAAAAATAGCCGAGTAATACGTGAGATCAAACGAAGTCTGACCTAAATAAGGTGGCAAAGTACTGAGCGAATTCTTAGTACAGGATTTTTATATAAAGTGGCCAAGTAATGCGCGAGCTCTTCGGACTCTGGCTTAAAGTTTTTTGGCCAAGTAATGCGCGAGTTCAATGGACGTCAGGACCGATATAAATGCAAAAATAGCCGAGTAATACGTGAGATCAAACGAAGTCTGACCTAAATAAGGTGGCAAAGTACTGAGCGAATTCTTAGTACAGAATTTTTATATAAAGTGGCCAAGTATTCCGCGAGCTCTTCGGACTCTGGCTTAAAGTTTTTTGGCCAAGTAATGCGCGAGTTCAATGGACGTCAGGACCGATATAAATGCAAAAATAGCCGAGTAATACGTGAGATCAATCAACGTCTGACCTAAATAAGGTGGAAAAGTAATGCTCGAATTCTTAGTACAGGATCTTTATATAAAGCGGCCAAGTAATGCGCGAGCACTTCGGACTCTGATTTTCAGTAAGGTGGCCAAGTAATGCGCGAGTTCAATGGACGTCAGGACAGATATAAATGCAAAAATAGCCGCGTAATACGCGAGATAAAACTAGTCTGACCTAAATAAGGTGGGAAAGTAATGCGCGAATTCTTAGTACAGGATTATTATATAAAGTGGCCAAGTAATGCGCGAGCTCTTCGGACTCTGGCTTAAAGTTTTTTGGCCAAGTAATGCGCGAGTTCAATGGACGTCAGGACCGATATAAATGCAAAAATAGCCGAGTAATACGTGAGATCAAACGAAGTCTGACCTAAATAAGGTGGCAAAGTACTGAGCGAATTCTTAGTACAGAATTTTTATATAAAGTGGCCAAGTATTCCGCGAGCTCTTCGGACTCTGGTTTAAAATTAGGTGGCCAAGTAATGCGCGAGTTCAGTGGACGTCAGGACTGATATAAATGCAAAAATAGCCTTGTAATACGCGAGATCAAACGAAATCTGACCTAAAAAAGGTGGCAGAGTAATGCGCGAATTCTTAGTACCGAATTTTTATATAAATTGGCCAAGTAATGCGCGAGCTCTTCGGACTCTGGCTTAAAATTATGTGGCCAAGTAATGCGCGAGTTCAATGGACGTCAGGACTGATATAAATGCAAAAATAGCCGCGTAATACGCGAGATCAAGCAAAGTCTGACCTAAATAAGGTGGCAAAGTAATGCGCCAATTCTTAGTACAGAATTTTTATATATAAAGTGGCCAAGTAATGCGCGAGTTTAATGGACGTCAGGACTGATATGAATACAAAACTAGGCGCGTAATACGCGAGATCAAACGAAATCTGACCTAAATAAGGTGGCAAATTAATGCGCGAATTCTTAGGGGTATAAGAATTTTTATAAAGTGGCCAAAAAATAATAATTAACGCGTAGGCTCGTTATACTCTGACCTGAATAAAGCGGCCAAGTAATGCGCGAGCACTTCGGACTCAGATTTTCAGTAAGGTGGCCAAGTAATGCTCGGGTTCAATGGACGTCAGGACTGATATAAATGCAAAAATAGCCGCGTAATACGCGAGATCAAACGAAATCTGACCTAAATAAGGTGGCAAAGTAATGCGCGAGCTCTTCGGACTCTGGCTTAACATTATGTGGCCAAGTAATTCGCGAGTTCAATGGACGTCATGACTGATATAAATGCACAAAAAGCCGCGTAAGACGCGAGATCAAACAAAGTCTGACCTAAATAAGGTGGCAAAGTAATGCGCGAATTCTTAGTACAGAATTTTCATATATAAAGTGGCCAAGTAATGCGCGAGTTTAATGAACGTCAGGACTGATATGAATAAAAAAATAGGCGCGTAATACGCGAGATTAAACAAAGTCTGACCTAAATAAGGTGGCAAAGTACTGCGCGAGCTCTTCGGAATCTGGCTTAAAATTATGTCGCCAAGTAATGCGCGAGTTCAATGGACGTCAGGACTGATATAAATACAAAAATAGCCGCGTAATACGCGAGTTGAACGAAGTCTGATCTGATAAGAGTGGCCAAGTAATGCGCGAATTCTTAGGGGTATAATAATTTTTATAAAGTGACCAAAAAATAATAATTAACGCGTAGGTGGCAAAGTACTGAGCGAATTCTTAGTACAGAATTTTTATATAAAGTGGCCAAAGTATTGCGCGAGCTCTTCGGACTCTGGCTTAAAATTATGTGGCCAAGTAATGCGCGAGTTCAATGGACGTCAGGACTGATATAAATGCAAAAATAGCCGCGTAATACGCGAGATCAAACGAAATCTGACCTAAAAAAGGTGGCAAAGTAATGCGCGAATTCTTAGTACCGAATTTTTATATAAATTGGCCAAGTAATGCGCGAGCTCTTCTGACTCTGGCTTAAAATTATGTGGCCAAGTAATGCGCGAGTTCAATGGACGTCAGGACTGATATAAATGCAAAAATAGCCGCGTAATACGCGAGATCAAACGAAATCTGACCTAAATAAGGTGGCAAAGTAATGCGCGAGCTCTTCGGACTCTGGCTTAACATTATGTGGCCAAGTAATGCGCGAGTTTAATGGACGTCATGACTGATATAAATGCACAAAAAGCCGCGTAAGACGCGAGATCAAACAAAGTCTGACCTAAATAAGGTGGCAAGGTAATGCACGAATTCTTAGTACAGAATTTTCATATATAAAGTGGCCAAGTAATGCGCGAGTTTAATGAACGTCAGGACTGATATAAATGCAAAAATAGGCGCGTAATACGCGAGATCAAACAAAGTCTGACCTAAATAAGGTGGAAAAGTAATGCGCGAATTCTTAGTACAGGATTTTTATATAAAGTGGCCAAGTAATGCGCGAGCTCTTCGGACTCTGGCTTAAAGTTTTTTGGCCAAGTAATGCGCGAGTTCAATCGACGTCAGGACTGATATAAATGCAAAAATAGCCGCGTAATACGCGAGAACAAACAAAGTCTGACCTAAATAAGGTGGAAAAGTAATGCGCGAATTCTTAGTACAGGATCTTTATATAAAGCGGCCAAGTAATGCGCGAGCACTTCGGACTCTGATTTTCAGTAAGGTGGCTGAGTAATGCACGAGTTCAATGGTCGTCAGGACTGATATAAATGCAAAAATAGCCGCGTAATACGCGAGATCAAGCAAAGTCTGACCTAAATAAGGTGGCAAAGTAATGCGCGAATTCTTAGTACAGGATTTTTATATAAAGTGGCCAAGTAATGCGCGAGCTCTTCGGACTCTGGCTTAAATTTTTTTGGCCAAGTAATGCGCGAGTTCAATGGACGTCAGGACTGATATAAATGCAAAAATAGCCGCGTAATAGGTGAGATCATACGAAGTCTGACCTAAATAAGGTGGCAAAGTAATGCGCCAATTCTTAGTACAGAATTTTTATATATAAAGTGGCCAAGTAATGCGCGAGCTCTTCGGACTCTGGCTTAAAGTTTTTTGGCCAAGTAATGCGCGAGTTCAATGGACGTCAGGACCGATATAAATGCAAAAATAGCCGAGTAATACGTGAGATCAAACGAAGTCTGACCTAAATAAGGTGGCAAAGTACTGAGCGAATTCGTAGTACAGAATTTTTATATAAAGTGGCCAAGTATTCCGCGAGCTCTTCGGACTCTGGCTTAAAATTATGTGGCCAAGTAATGCGCGAGTTCAATGGACGTCCGGACTGATATGAATAAAAAAATAGCCGCGTAATACGCGAGATAAACAAGGTCTGACCTAAATAAGGTGGCAAAGTACTGCGCGAGCTCTTGCGAATCTGGCTTAAAATTATGTGGCCAAGTACTGCGCGAGTTCAATGGACGTCAGGACTGATATAACTGCACAAAAAGCCGCGTAAGACGCGAGATCAAACAAAGTCTGACCTAAATAAGGTGGCAAGGTAATGCACGAATTCTTAGTACAGAATTTTCATATATAAAGTGGCCAAGTAATGCGCGAGTTTAATGAACGTCAGGACTGATATAAATGCAAAAATAGCCGCGTAATACGCGAGATCAAACAAAGTCTGACCTAAATAAGGTGGAAAAGTAATGCGCGAATTCTTAGTACAGGATTTTTATATAAAGTGGCCAAGTAATGCGCGAGCTCTTCGGACTCTGGCTTAAAGTTTTTTGGCCAAGTAATGCGCGAGTTCAATGGACGTCAGGACTGATATAAATGCAAAAATAGCCGCGTAATACGCGAGATAAAACAAGTCTGACCTAAATAAGGTGGAAAAGTAATGCGCGAATTCTTAGTACAGGATCTTTATATAAAGCGGCCAAGTAATGCGCGAGCACTTCGGACTCTGATTTTCAGTAAGGTGGCTGAGTAATGCACGAGTTCAATGGTCGTCAGGACTGATATAAATGCAAAAATAGCCGCGTAATACGCGAGATCAAGCAAAGTCTGACCTAAATAAGGTGGCAAAGTAATGCGCGAATTCTTAGTACAGGATTTTTTATATAAAGTGGCCAAGTAATGCGCGAGCTCTTCGGACTCTGGCTTAAAGTTTTTTGGCCAAGTAATGCGCGAGTTCAATGGACGTCAGGACTGATATAAATGCAAAAATAGCCGCGTAATACGTGAGATCATACGAAGTCTGACCTAAATAAGGTGGCAAAGTAATGCGCGAATTCTTAGTACAGGATGTTTATATAAAAAGGCCAAGTAAAGGGCGAGAACTTCGGACTCTGGCTTAAAGTTTTTTGGCCAAGTAATGCGCGAGTTCAATGGACGTCAGGACCGATATAAATGCAAAAATAGCCGAGTAATACGTGAGATCAAACGAAGTCTGACCTAAATAAGGTGGCAAAGTACTGAGCGAATCCTTAGTACAGACTTTTTATATAAAGTGGCCAAGTACTGCGCGAGCACTTCGGACTCTGGCTTAAAGTTTTTTGGCCAAGTAATGCGCGAGTTCAATGGACATCAGGACCGATATAAATGCAAAAATAGCCGAGTAATACGTGAGATCAAACGAAGTCTGACCTAAATAAGGTGCAAATGTAATGCGCGAATTCTTAGTACAGGATCTTTATATAAAGCGGCCAAGTAATGCGCGAGCACTTCGGACTCTGATTTTCAGTAAGGTGGCTGAGTAATGCACGAGTTCAATGGACGTCAGGACTGATATAAATGCAAAAATAGCCGCGTAATACGTGAGATCATACGAAGTCTGACCTAAATAAGGTGGCAAAGTAATGCGCCAATTCTTAGTACAGAATTTTTATATATAAAGTGGCCAAGTAATGCGCGAGCTCTTCGGACTCTGGCTTAAAGTTTTTTGGCCAAGTAATGCGCGAGTTCAATGGACGTCAGGACCGATATAAATGCAAAAATAGCCGAGTAATACGTGAGATCAAACGAAGTCTGACCTAAATAAGGTGGCAAAGTACTGAGCGAATTCGTAGTACAGAATTTTTATATAAAGTGGCCAAGTATTCCGCGAGCTCTTCGGACTCTGGCTTAAAATTATGTGGCCAAGTAATGCGCGAGTTCAATGGACGTCAGGACTGATATGAATAAAAAAATAGGCGCGTAATACGCGAGATTAAACAAAGTCTGACCTAAATAAGGTGGCAAAGTACTGCGCGAGCTCTTCGGAATCTGGCTTAAAATTATGTCGCCAAGTAATGCGCGAGTTCAATGGACGTCAGGACTGATATAAATACAAAAATAGCCGCGTAATACGCGAGTTGAACGAAGTCTGATCTGATAAGAGTGGCCAAGTAATGCGCGAATTCTTAGGGGTATAAGAATTTTTATAAAGTGACCAAAAAATAATAATTAACGCGTAGGTGGCAAAGTACTGAGCGAATTCTTAGTACAGAATTTTTATATAAAGTGGCCAAGTATTGCGCGAGCTCTTCGGACTCTGGCTTAAAATTATGTGGCCAAGTAATGCGCGAGTTCAATGGACGTCAGGACTGATATAAATGCAAAAATAGCCGCGTAATACGCGAGATCAAACGAAATCTGACCTAAAAAAGGTGGCAAAGTAATGCGCGAATTCTTAGTACCGAATTTTTATATAAATTGGCCAAGTAATGCGCGAGCTCTTCGGACTCTGGCTTAAAATTATGTGGCCAAGTAATGCGCTAGTTCAATGGACGTCAGGACTGATATAAATGCAAAAATAGCCGCGTAATACGCGAGATCAAACGAAATCTGACCTAAATAAGGTGGCAAAGTAATGCGCGAGCTCTTCGGACTCTGGCTTAACATTATGTGGCCAAGTAATGCGCGAGTTTAATGGACGTCATGACTGATATAAATGCACAAAAAGCCGCGTAAGACGCGAGATCAAACAAAGTCTGACCTAAATAAGGTGGCAAGGTAATGCACGAATTCTTAGTACAGAATTTTCATATATAAAGTGGCCAAGTAATGCGCGAGTTTAATGAACGTCAGGACTGATATAAATGCAAAAATAGCCGCGTAATACGCGAGATCAAACAAAGTCTGACCTTAATACTGTGGAAAAGTAATGCGCGAATTCTTAGTACAGGATTTTTATATAAAGTGGCCAAGTAATGCGCGAGCTCTTCGGACTCTGGCTTAAAGTTTTTTGGCCAAGTAATGCGCGAGTTCAATGGACGTCAGGACTGATATAAATGCAAAAATAGCCGCGTAATACGCGAGATAAAACAAGTCTGACCTAAATAAGGTGGAAAAGTAATGCGCGAATTCTTAGTACAGGATCTTTATATAAAGCGGCCAAGTAATGCGCGAGCACTTCGGACTCTGATTTTCAGTAAGGTGGCTGAGTAATGCACGAGTTCAATGGTCGTCAGGACTGATATAAATGCAAAAATAGCCGCGTAATACGCGAGATCAAACAAAGTCTGACATAAATAAGGTGGCAAAGTAATGCGCGAATTCTTAGTACAGGATTTTTATATAAAGTGGCCAAGTAATGCGCGAGCTCTTCGGACTCTGGCTTAAAGTTTTTTGGCCAAGTAATGCGCGAGTTCAATGGACGTCAGGACTGATATAAATGCAAAAATAGCCGCGTAATACGTGAGATCATACGAAGTCTGACCTAAATAAGGTGGCAAAGTAATGCGCGAATTCTTAGTACAGGATTTTTATATAAAGTGGCCAAGTAATGCGCGAGCTCTTCGGACTCTGGCTTAAAGTTTTTTGGCCAAGTAATGCGCGAGTTCAATGGACGTCAGGACCGATATAAATGCAAAAATAGCCGAGTAATACGTGAGATCAAACGAAGTCTGACCTAAATAAGGTGGCAAAGTACTGAGCGAATTCTTCGTACAGAATTTTTATATAAAGTGGCCAAGTATTCCGCGAGCTCTTCGGACTCTGGCTTAAAGTTTTTTGGCCAAGTAATGCGCGAGTTCAATGGACATCAGGACCGATATAAATGCAAAAATAGCCGAGTAATACGTGAGATCAAACGAAGTCTGACCTAAATAAGGTGGCAAAGTAATGCGCGAATTCTTAGTACAGGATTTTTATATAAAGTGGCCAAGTAATGCGCGAGGTCAGTGGACGTCAGGACCGATATAAATGCAAAAATAGCCGCGTAATACGCGAGATCAAACAAAGTCTGACCTAAATAAGGTGGCAAAGTAATGCGCGAGCTCCTCGGACTCTGGATTTCAATTATGTGGACAAGTAATGCGCGAGTTCAATGGACGTCAGGACTGATACAAATGCACAAAAAGCCGCGTAATACGCGAGATCAAACAAAGTCTGACCTAAATAAGGTGGCAAAGTAATGCGCGAATTCTTAGTACAGAATTTTTATATATAAAGTGGCCAAGTAATGCGCGAGTTTAATGGACGTCAGGACTGATATGAATACAAAAATAGGGGCGTAATACGCGAGTTGAACGCAGTCTGACCTGAAAAGAGTGGCCAAGTAATGCGCGAATTCTTAGGGGTATAAGAATTTTTATAAAGTGGCCAAAAAATAATAATTAACGCGTAGGCTCGTTATACTCTGACCTGAATAAAGCGGCCAAGTAATGCGCGAGTTCAATGGACGTCAGGACTGATATAAATACAAAAACAGCCGCGTAATACGCGAGTTGAACGAAGTCTGATCTGATAAGAGTGGCCAAGTAATGCGCGAATTCATAGGGGTATAAGAATTTTTATAAAGTTGCCAAAAAAAAATAATTAACACTTAGGGTCCTTAGACTCTGACCTGAATAAAGCGGCCAAGTAATGCGCGAGCACTTCGGACTCAGATTTTCGGTAAGGTGGCCAAGTAATGCGCGAGTTCAATGGACGTCAGGACCGATATCAATGCGAAAATAGCCGCGTAATACGAGAGATCAAACGAAGTCTGACCTAAATAAGGTGGCAAAGTACTGAGCGAATTATTAGTACAGGATTTTTATATAAAGTGGCCAAGTAATGCGCGAGCTCTTCGGACTCTGGCTTAAAGTTTTTGGCCAAGTAATGCGCGAGTTCAATGGACGTCAGGACCGATATAAATGCAAAAATAGCCGAGTAATACGTGAGATCAAACGAAGTCTGACCTAAATAAGGTGGCAAAGTACTGAGCGAATTCTTAGTACAGAATTTTTATATAAAGTGGCCAAGTAATCCGCGAGCTCTTCGGACTCTGGCTTAAAGTTTTTTGGCCAAGTAATGCGCGAGTTCAATGGACGTCAGGACTGATATAAATGCAAAAATAGCCGCGTAATAC
The DNA here is from genome assembly GCA_030998225.1 of Diplolepis rosae. Lineage (NCBI taxonomy): Eukaryota > Metazoa > Arthropoda > Insecta > Hymenoptera > Diplolepididae > Diplolepis > Diplolepis rosae. Next base: position 2,642,497 of record JAPYXD010000161.1, read on the forward strand.
GCGAGATCAATCAAAGTCTGACCTAAATAAGGTGGAAAAGTAATGCGCGAATTCTTAGTACAGGATCTTTATATAAAGCGGCCAAGTAATGCGCGAGCACTTCGGACTCTGATTTTCAGTAAGGTGGCCAAGTAATGCGCGAGTTCAATGGACGTCAGGACAGATATAAATGCAAAAAAAGCCGCGTAATACGTGAGATCAAACGAAATCTGACCTAAAAAAGGTGGCAAAGTAATGCGCGAATTCTTAGTACAGGATTTTTATATAAAGTGGCCAAGTAATGCGCGAGCTCTTCGGACTCTGGCTTAAAGTTTTTTGGCCAAGTAATGCGCGATTTCAATGGACGTCAGGACCGATATAAATGCAAAAATAGCCGAGTAATACGTGAGATCAAACGAAGTCTGACCTAAATAAGGTGGCAAAGTAATGCGCGAATTCTTAGTACAGAATTTTTATATAAAGTGGCCAAGTAATGCGCGAGCTCTTCGGACTCTGGCTTAAAATTATGTGGCCAAGTAATGCGCGAGTTCAATGGACGTCAGGACTGATATAAATGCAAAAATAGCCGCGTAATACGCGAGATCAAACGAAATCTGACCTAAATAAGGTGGCAAAGTAATGCGCGAATTCTTAGTACAGTATTTTTATATAAAGTGGCCAAGTAATGCGCGAGCTCTTCGGACTCTGGCTTAAAATTATGTGGCCAAGTAATGCGCTAGTTCAATGGACGTCAGGACTGATATAAATGCAAAAATAGCCGCGTAATACGCGAGATAAAACAAGTCTGACCTAAATAAGGTGGAAAAGTAATGCGCCAATTCTTAGTACAGAATTTTTATATATAAAGTGGCCAAGTAATGCGCGAGTTTAATGGACGTCAGGACTGATATGAATACAAAACTAGGCGCGTAATACGCGAGATCAAACGAAATCTGACCTAAATAAGGTGGCAAATTAATGCGCGAATTCTTAGGGGTATAAGAATTTTTTATAAAGTGGCCAAAAAAATAATAATTAACGCGTAGGCTCGTTATACTCTGTCCTGAATAAAGCGGCCAAGTAATGCGCGAGCACTTCGGAATCTGATAATCAGTAAGGTGGACAAATAATCCTCGAGTTCAATGGACGTCAGGACTGATATAAATGCAAAAATAGCCGCGTAATACGCGAGATGAAACGAATTCGGACCTAAATAAGGTGGCAAAGTAATGCGCGAGCTCTTCGGACTCTGGCTTAACATTATGTGGCCAAGTAATTCGCGAGTTCAATGGACGTCATGACTGATATAAATGCACAAAAAGCCGCGTAAGACGCGAGATCAAACAAAGTCTGACCTAAATAAGGTGGCAAAGTAATGCGCGAATTCTTAGTACAGAATTTTCATATATAAAGTGGCCAAGTAATGCGCGAGTTTAATGAACGTCAGGACTGATATGAATAAAAAAATAGGCGCGTAATACGCGAGATTAAACAAAGTCTGACCTAAATAAGGTGGCAAAGTACTGCGCGAGCTCTTCGGAATCTGGCTTAAAATTATGTCGCCAAGTAATGCGCGAGTTCAATAGACGTCAGGACTGATATAAATACAAAAATAGCCGCGTAATACGCGAGTTGAAAGAAGTCTGAACTGAAACGAGAGGCCAAGTAATGCGCCAATACTAAGGGGTATAAGAATTTTTATAAAGTGACCAAAAAATAATAATTAACGCGTAGGTGGCAAAGTACTGAGCGAATTCTTAGTACAGAATTTTTATATAAAGTGGCCAAGTATTGCGCGAGCTCTTCGGACTCTGGCTTAAAATTATGTGGCCAAGTAATGCGCGAGTTCAATGGACGTCAGGACTGATATAAATGCAAAAATAGCCGCGTAATACGCGAGATCAAACGAAATCTGACCTAAAAAAGGTGGCAAAGTAATGCGCGAATTCTTAGTACCGAATTTTTATATAAATTGGCCAAGTAATGCGCGAGCTCTTCGGACTCTGGCTTAAAATTATGTGGCCAAGTAATGCGCGAGTTCAATGGACGTCAGGACTGATATAAATGCAAAAATAGCCGCGTAATACGTGAGATCAAACGAAATCTGACCTAAATAAGGTGGCAAAGTAATGCGCGAGCTCTTCGTACTCTGGCTTAAAATACTGAGGCCAAGAAATGCGCGAGTTTAATGGACGTCATGACTGATATAAATGCACAAAAAGCCGCGTAAGACGCGAGATCAAACAAAGTCTGACCTAAATAAGGTGGCAAGGTAATGCACGAATTCTTAGTACAGAATTTTCATATATAAAGTGGCCAAGTAATGCGCGAGTTTAATGAACGTCAGGACTGATATAAATGCAAAAATAGCCGCGTAATACGCGAGATCAAACAAAGTCTGACCTAAATAAGGTGGAAAAGTAATGCGCGAATTCTTAGTACAGGATTTTTATATAAAGTGGCCAAGTAATGCGCGAGCTCTTCGGACTCTGGCTTAAAGTTTTTTGGCCAAGTAATGCGCGAGTTCAATGGACGTCAGGACTGATATAAATGCAAAAATAGCCGCGTAATACGCGAGATCAATCAAAGTCTGACCTAAATAAGGTGGAAAAGTAATGCGCGAATTCTTAGTACAGGATCTTTATATAAAGCGGCCAAGTAATGCGCGAGCACTTCGGACTCTGATTTTCAGTAAGGTGGCTGAGTAATGCACGAGTTCAATGGTCGTCAGGACTGATATAAATGCAAAAATAGCCGCGTAATACGCGAGATCAAGCAAAGTCTGACCTAAATAAGGTGGCAAAGTAATGCGCGAATTCTTAGTACAGGATTTTTATATAAAGTGGCCAAGTAATGCGCGAGCTCTTCGGACTCTGGCTTAAAGTTTTTTGGCCAAGTAATGCGCGAGTTCAATGGACGTCAGGACTGATATAAATGCAAAAATAGCCGCGTAATACGTGAGATCATACGAAGTCTGACCTAAATAAGGTGGCAAAGTAATGCGCGAATTCTTAGTACAGGATTTTTATATAAAGTGGCCAAGTAATGCGCGAGCTCTTCGGACTCTGGCTTAAAGTTTTTTGGCCAAGTAATGCGCGAGTTCAATGGACGTCAGGACCGATATAAATGCAAAAATAGCCGAGTAATACGTGAGATCAAACGAAGTCTGACCTAAATAAGGTGGCAAAGTACTGAGCGAATTCTTCGTACAGAATTTTTATATAAAGTGGCCAAGTATTCCTCGAGCTCTTCGGACTCTGGCTTAAAGTTTTTTGGCCAAGTAATGCGCGAGTTCAATGGACATCAGGACCGATATAAATGCAAAAATAGCCGAGTAATACGTGAGATCAAACGAAGTCTGACCTAAAAAAGGTGGAAAAGTAATGCGCGAATTCTTAGTAAAGGATCTTTATATAAAGCGGCCAAGTAATGCGCGAGCACTTCGGACTCTGATTTTCAGTAAGGTGGCTGAGTAATGCACGAGTTCAATGGACGTCAGGACTGATATAAATGCAAAAATAGCCGCGTAATACGTGAGATCATACGAAGTCTGACCTAAATAAGGTGGCAAAGTAATGCGCCAATTCTTAGTACAGAATTTTTATATATAAAGTGGCCAAGTAATGCGCGAGCTCTTCGGACTCTGGCTTAAAGTTTTTTGGCCAAGTAATGCGCGAGTTCAATGGACGTCAGGACCGATATAAATGCAAAAATAGCCGAGTAATACGCGAGATCAAACGAAATCTGACCTAAAAAAGGTGGCAGAGTAATGCGCGAATTCTTAGTACCGAATTTTTATATAAATTGGCCAAGTAATGCGCGAGCTCTTCGGACTCTGGCTTAAAATTATGTGGCCAAGTAATGCGCGAGTTCAATGGACGTCAGGACTGATATAAATGCAAAAATAGCCGCGTAATACGCGAGATCAAGCAAAGTCTGACCTAAATAAGGTGGCAAAGTAATGCGCCAATTCTTAGTACAGAATTTTTATATATAAAGTGGCCAAGTAATGCGCGAGTTTAATGGACGTCAGGACTGATATGAATACAAAACTAGGCGCGTAATACGCGAGATCAAACGAAATCTGACCTAAATAAGGTGGCAAATTAATGCGCGAATTCTTAGGGGTATAAGAATTTTTATAAAGTGGCCAAAAAATAATAATTAACGCGTAGGCTCGTTATACTCTGACCTGAATAAAGCGGCCAAGTAATGCGCGAGCACTTCGGACTCAGATTTTCAGTAAGGTGGCCAAGTAATGCTCGTGTTCAATGGACGTCAGGACTGATATAAATGCAAAAATAGCCGCGTAATACGCGAGATCAAACGACATCTGACCTAAATAAGGTGGCAAAGTAATGCGCGAGCTCTTCGGACTCTGGCTTAACATTATGTGGCCAAGTAATGCGCGAGTTCAATGGACGTCATGACTGATATAAATGCACAAAAAGCCGCGTAAGACGCGAGATCAAACAAAGTCTGACCTAAATAAGGTGGCAAAGTAATGCGCGAATTCTTAGTACAGAATTTTCATATATAAAGTGGCCAAGTAATGCGCGAGTTTAATGAACGTCAGGACTGATATAAATACAAAAATAGCCGCGTAATACGCGAGTTGAACGAAGTCTGATCTGATAAGAGTGGCCAAGTAATGCGCGAATTCTTAGGGGTATAAGAATTTTTATAAAGTGACCAAAAAATAATAATTAACGCGTAGGTGGCAAAGTACTGAGCGAATTCTTAGTACAGAATTTTTATATAAAGTGGCCAAGTATTGCGCGAGCTCTTCGGACTCTGGCTTAAAATTATGTGGCCAAGTAATGCGCGAGTTCAATGGACGTCAGGACTGATATAAATGCAAAAATAGCCGCGTAATACGCGAGATCAAACGAAATCTGACCTAAAAAAGGTGGCAAAGTAATGCGCGAATTCTTAGTACCGAATTTTTATATAAATTGGCCAAGTAATGCGCGAGCTCTTCGGACTCTGGCTTAAAATTATGTGGCCAAGTAATTCGCGAGTTCATTTGACGTCAGCACACATATAAAAGCAAGAATACCCGCGTAATACGCGAGGTCAAACGATATCTGACCTAAAAAAGGTGGCAAAGTAATGCGCGAGCTCTTCGGACTCTGGCTTAACATTATGTGGCCAAGTAATGCGCGAGTTTAATGGACGTCATGACTGATATAAATGCACAAAAAGCCGCGTAATACGCGAGATCAAACAAAGTCTGACCTAAATAAGGTGGCAAAGTAATGCGCGAATTCTTAGTACAGAATTTTTATATATAAAGTGGCCAAGTAATGCGCGAGCTCTACGGACTCTGGCTTAAAGTTTTTTGGCCAAGTAATGCGCGAGTTCAATGGACGTCAGGACTGATACAAATGCAAAAATAGCCGCGTGATACGCGAGATCAAACAAAGTCTGACCTAAATAAGGTGGCAAAGTAATGCGCGAATTCTTAGGGGTATAAGAATTTTTATAAAGTGGCCAAAAAATAATAATTAACGCGTAGGCTCGATATACTCTGACCTGAGTAAAGCGGCCAAGTAATGCGCGAGCACTTCGGACTCTGATTTTCAGTAAGGTGGCCAAGTAATGCGCGAGTTCAATGGACGTCAGGACAGATATAAATGCAAAAATAGCAGCGTAATACGCGAGATCAAACAAAGTCTGACCTAACTAAGGTGGCAAAGTAATGCGCGAATTCTTAGTACAGGATTTTTATATAAAGCGGCCAAGTAATGCGCGAGCTCTTCGGACTCTGGCTTAAAATTATGTGGCCAAGTAATGCGCGAGTTCAGTGGACGTCAGGACTGATATAAATGCAAAAATAGCCGCGTAATACGCGAGATCAAACAAAGTCTGACCTAAATAAGGTGGAAAAGTAATGCGCGAATTCTTAGTACAGGATCTTTATATAAAGCGGCCAAGTAATGCGCGAGCACTTCGGACTCTGATTTTCAGTAAGGTGGCTGAGTAATGCGCGAGTTCAATGGACGTCAGGACTGATATAAATGCAAAAATAGCCGCGTAATACGTGAGATCAAACGAAATCTGACCTAAAAAAGGTGGCAAAATAATGCGCGAATTCTTAGTACAGAATTTTTATATAAAGTGGCCAAGTAATGCGCGAGGTCAGTGGACGTCAGGACCGATATAAATGCAAAAATAGCCGCGTAATACGCGAGATCAAACAAAGTCTGACCTAAATAAGGTGGCAAAGTAATGCGCGAGCTCCTCGGACTCTGGCTTACAATTATGTGGACAAGTAATGCGCGAGTTCAATGGACGTCAGGACTGATACAAATGCACAAAAAGCCGCGTAATACGCGAGATCAAACAAAGTCTGACCTAAATAATGTGGCAAAGTAATGCGCGAATTCTTAGTACAGAATTTTTATATATAAAGTGGCCAAGTAATGCGCGAGTTTAATGGACGTCAGGACTGATATGAATACAAAAATAGGGGCGTAATACGCGAGTTGAACGCAGTCTGACCTGAAAAGAGTGGCCAAGTAATGCGCGAATTCTTAGGGGTATAAGAATTTTTATAAAGTGGCCAAAAAATAATAATTAACGCGTAGGCTCGTTATACTCTGACCTGAATAAAGCGGCCAAGTAATGCGCGAGTTCAATGGACGTCAGGACTGATATAAATACAAAAACAGCCGCGTAATACGCGAGTTGAACGAAGTCTGATCTGATAAGAGTGGCCAAGTAATGCGCGAATTCATAGGGGTATAAGAATTTTTATAAAGTGGCCAAAAAATAATAATTAACAATTAGGGTCCTTAGACTCTGACCTGAATAAAGCGGCCAAGTAATGCGCGAGCACTTCGGACTCTGATTTTCCGTAAGGTGGCCCAGTAATGCGCGAGTTCAATGGACGTCAGGACCGATATAAATGCAAAAATAGCCGAGTAATACGTGAGATCAAACGAAGTCTGACCTAAATAAGGTGGCAAAGTACTGAGCGAATTCTTAGTACATGATTTTTATATAAAGTGGCCAAGTAATGCGCGAGCTCTTCGGACTCTGGCTTAAAGTTTTTTGGCCAAGTAATGCGCGAGTTCAATGGACGTCAGGACCGATATAAATGCAAAAATAGCCGAGTAATACGTGAGATCAAACGAAGTCTGACCTAAATAAGGTGGCAAAGTACTGAGCGAATTCTTAGTACAGAATTTTTATATAAAGTGGCCAAGTATTCCGCGAGCTCTTCGGACTCTGGCTTAAAGTTTTTTGGCCAAGTAATGCGCGAGTTCAATGGACGTCAGGACCGATATAAATGCAAAAATAGCCGAGTAATACGTGAGATCAAACGAAGTCTGACCTAAATAAGGTGGAAAAGTAATGCGCGAATTCTTAGTACAGGATCTTTATATAAAGCGGCCAAGTAATGCGCGAGCACTTCGGACTCTGATTTTCAGTAAGGTGGCTGAGTAATGCACGAGTTCAATGGACGTCAGGACTGATATAAATGCAAAAATAGCCGCGTAATACGTGAGATCATACGAAGTCTGACCTAAATAAGGTGGCAAAGTAATGCGCGAATTCTTAGTACAGGATTTTTATATAAAGTGGCCAAGTAATGCGCGAGCTCTTCGGACTCTGGCTTAAAGTTTTTTGGCCAAGTAATGCGCGAGTTCAATGGACGTCAGGACCGATATAAATGCAAAAATAGCCGAGTAATACGTGAGATCAAACGAAGTCTGACCTAAATAAGGTGGCAAAGTACTGAGCGAATTCTTAGTACAGAATTTTTATATAAAGTGGCCAAGTATTCCGCGAGCTCTTCGGACTCTGGCTTAAAATTATGTGGCCAAGTAATGCGCGAGTTCAATGGACGTCAGGACTGATATAAATGCAAAAATAGCCGCGTAATACCCGAGAACAAACCAAATCTGACCTAAAAAAGGTGGCAGAGTAATGCGCGAATTCATAGTACCGAATTTTTATATAAATTGGCCAAGTAATGCGCGAGCTCTTCGGACTCTGGATTAAAATTATGTGGCCAAGTTATGCGCGAGTTCAATGGACGTCATGACTGATATAAATGCAAAAATAGCCGCGTAATACGCGAGATCAGACAAAGTCTGACCTAAATAAGGTGGCAAAGTAATGCGCCAATTCTTAGTACAGAATTTTTATATATAAAGTGGCCAAGTAATGCGCGAGTTTAATGGACGTCAGGACTGATATGAATACAAAACTAGGCGCGTAATACGCGAGATCAAACGAAATCTGACCTAAATAAGGTGGCAAATTAATGCGCGAATTCTTAGGGGTATAAGAATTTTTATAAAGTGGCCAAAAAATAATAATTAACGCGTAGGCTCGTTATACTCTGACCTAAATAAGGTGGCAAAGTAATGCGCGAGCACTTCGGACTCAGATTTTCAGTAAGGTGGCCAAGTAATGCTCGGGTTCAATGGACGTCAGGACTGATATAAATGCAAAAATAGCCGCGTAATACGCGAGATCAAACGAAATCTGACCTAAATAAGGTGGCAAAGTAATGCGCGAGAACTTCGGACTCTGGCTTAACATTATGTGGCCAAGTAATTCGCGAGTTCAATGGACGTCATGACTGATATAAATGCACAAAAAGCCGCGTAAGACGCGAGATCAAACAAAGTCTGACCTAAATAAGGTGGCAAAGTAATGCGCGAATTCTTAGTACAGAATTTTCATATATAAAGTGGCCAAGTAATGCGCGAGTTTAATGAACGTCAGGACTGATATGAATAAAAAAATAGGCGCGTAATACGCGAGTTCAACGACACCTGACCTAAATAAGGTGGCCAAGTAATGCGCGAGCTCTTCGGACTCTGGCTTAAAATTATGTGGCCAAGTAATGCGCGAGTTCAATGGACGTCAGGACTGATATAAATGCAAAAATAGCCGCGTAATACGCGAGATCAAACGAAATCTGACCTAAATAAGGTGGCAAAGTAATGCGCGAGCACTTCGGACTCTGGCTTAACATTATGTGGCCAAGTAATGCGCGAGTTTAATGGACGTCATGACTGATATAAATGCACAAAAAGCCGCGTAAGACGCGAGATCAAACAAAGTCTGACCTAAATAAGGTGGCAAAGTAATGCGCGAATTCTTAGTACAGAATTTTCATATATAAAGTGGCCAAGTAATGCGCGAGTTTAATGAACGTCAGGACTGATAAAAATGCAAAAATAGCCGCGTAATACGCGAGATCAAACAAAGTCTGACCTAAATAAGGTGGAAAAGAAAGGCGCGACTTCTGAGTACCGGAGTTTTATATAGAGTGGCCAAGTAATGCGCGAGCTCTTCGGACTCTGGATTAAAGTTTTTTGGCCAAGTAATGCGCGAGTTCAATGGACGTCAGGACTGATACAAATGCAAAAATAGCCGCGTAATACGCGAGATCAAACAAAGTCTGACCTAAATAAGGTGGCAAAGTAATGCGCGAATTCTTAGGGGTATAAGAATTTTTATAAAGTGGCCAAAAAATAATAATTAACGCGTAGGCTCGATATACTCTGACCTGAATAAAGCGGCCAAGTAATGCGCGAGCACTTCGGACTCTGATTTTCAGTAAGGTGGCCAAGTATGCGCGAGTTCAATGGACGTCAGGACTGATATAAATGCAAAAATAGCCGCGTAATACGCGAGATCAAACAAAGTCTGTCCTAAATAAGGTGGCAAAGTAATGCGCGAATTCTTAGTACAGGATATGTATATAAAGAGGCCAAGTAATGCGCGAGCTCTTCGGACTCTGGCTTAAAGTTTTTTGGCCAAGTAATGCGCGAGTTCAATGGACGTCAGGACTGATATAAATTCAAAAATAGTTGCGTGATACGCGAGATCAAACAAAGTCTGACCTAAATAAGGTGGAAAAGTAATGCGCGAATTCTTAGTACAGGATCTTTATATAAAGCGGCCAAGTAATGCGCGAGCACTTCGGACTCTGATTTTCAGTAAGGTGGCTGAGTAATGCGCGAGTTAAATGGACGTCAGGACTGATATAAATGCAAAAATAGCCGCGTAATACGCGAGATCAAACGAAATATGACCTAAATAAGGTGGCAAAGTAATGCGTGAATTCTTAGTACAGAATTTTTATATAAAGTGGCCAAGTAATGCGCGAGGTCAGAGGACGACAGGACAGATATAATTGCAAAAGTATCCGCGTAGTACGCGAGATCAAACAAAGTCTGACCTAAATAAGGTGGCAAAGTAATGCGCGAGCTCCTCGGACTCTGGCTTACAATTATGTGGACAAGTAATGCGCGAGTTCAATGGACGTCAGGACTGATACAAATGCACAAAAAGCCGCGTAATACGCGAGATCAAACAAAGTCTGACCTAAATAAGGTGGCAAAGTAATGCGCGAATTCTTAGTACAGAATTTTTATATATAAAGTGGCCAAGTAATGCGCGAGTTTAATGGACGTCAGGACTGATATGAATACAAAAATAGGGGCGTAATACGCGAGTTGAACGCAGTCTGACCTGAAAAGAGTGGCCAAGTAATGCGCGAATTCTTAGGGGTATAAGAATTTTTATAAAGTGGCCAAAAAATAATAATTAACGCGTAGGCTCGTTATACTCTGACCTGAATAAAGCGGCCAAGTAATGCGCGAGTTCAATGGACGTCAGGACTGATATAAATACAAAAACAGCCGCGTAATACGCGAGTTGAACGAAGTCTGATCTGATAAGAGTGGCCAAGTAATGCGCGAATTCATAGGGGTATAAGAATTTTTATAAAGTGGCCAAAAAATAATAATTAACAATTAGGGTCCTTAGACTCTGACCTGAATAAAGCGGCCAAGTAATGCGCGAGCACTTCGGACTCTGATTTTCAGTAAGGTCGCCAAGTAATGCGCGAGTTCAATGGACGTCAGGACCGATATAAATGCAAAAATAGCCGAGTAATACGTGAGATCAAACGAAGTCTGACCTAAATAAGGTGGCAAAGTACTGAGCGAATTCTTAGTACAGGATTTTTATATAAAGTGGCCAAGTAATGCGCGAGCTCTTCGGACTCTGGCTTAAAGTTTTTTGGCCAAGTAATGCGCGAGTTCAATGGACGTCAGGACCGATATAAATGCAAAAATAGCCGAGTAATACGTGAGATCAAACGAAGTCTGACCTAAATAAGGTGGCAAAGTACTGAGCGAATTCTTAGTACAGAATTTTTATATAAAGTGGCCAAGTAATCCGCGAGCTCTTCGGACTCTGGCTTAAAGTTTTTTGGCCAAGTAATGCGCGAGTTCAATGGACGTCAGGACCGATATAAATGCAAAAATAGCCGAGTAATACGTGAGATCAAACGAAGTCTGACCTAAATAAGGTGGAAAAGTAATGCGCGAATTCTTAGTACAGGATCTTTATATAAAGCGGCCAAGTAATGCGCGAGCACTTCGGACTCTGATTTTCAGTAAGGTGGCTGAGTAATGCACGAGTTCAATGGACGTCAGGACTGATATAAATGCAAAAATAGCCGCGTAATACGTGAGATCATACGAAGTCTGACCTAAATAAGGTGGCAAAGTAATGCGCGAATTCTTAGTACAGGATTTTTATATAAAGTGGCCAAGTAATGCGCGAGCTCTTCGGACTCTGGCTTAAAGTTTTTTGGCCAAGTAATGCGCGAGTTCAATGGACGTCAGGACCGATATAAATGCAAAAATAGCCGAGTAATACGTGAGATCAAACGAAGTCTGACCTAAATAAGGTGGCAAAGTAGTGCGCGAATTTTTAGTACAGGACTTTTATATAAAGTGGCCAAGTAATCCGCGAGCTCTTCGGACTCTGGCTTAAAATTATGTGGCCAAGTAATGCGCGAGTTCAATGGACGTCAGGACTGATATAAATGCAAAAATAGCCGCGTAATACGAGAGATCAAACGAAATCTGACCTAAAAAAGGTGGCAGAGTAATGCGCGAATTCTTAGTACCGAATTTTTATATAAATTGGCCCAGTAATGCGCGAGCCCTTCGGACTCTGGCTTAAAATTATGTGGCCAAGTAATGCGCGAGTTCAATGGACGTCAGGACTGATATAAATGCAAAAATAGCCGCGTAATACGCGAGATCAAGCAAAGTCTGACCTAAATAAGGTGGCAAAGTAATGCGCGAATTCTTAGTACAGAATTTTTATATATAAAGTGGCCAAGTAATGCGCGAGTTTAATGGACGTCAGGACTGATATGAATACAAAACTAGGCGCGTAATACGCGAGATCAAACGAAATCTGACCTAAATAAGGTGGCAAATTAATGCGCGAATTCTTAGGGGTATAAGAATTTTTATAAAGTGGCCAAAAAATAATAATTAACGCGTAGGCTCGTTATACTCTGACCTAAATAATGCGGCAAAGTAATGCGCGAGCACTTCGGACTCAGATTTTCAGTAAGGTGGCCAAGTAATGCTCGAGTTCAATGGACGTCAGGACTGATATAAATGCAAAAATAGCCGCGTAATACGCGAGATCAAACGAAATCTGACCTAAATAAGGTGGCAAAGTAATGCGCGAATTCTTAGTACAGAATTTTTATATAAAGTGGCCAAGTATTCCGCGAGCTCTTCGGACTCTGGCTTAAAGTTTTTTGGCCAAGTAATGCGCGAGTTCAATGGACGTCAGGACCGATATAAATGCAAAAATAGCCGAGTAATACGTGAGATCAAACCAATTCTGTCCTAAATAATGTGGAAAAGTAATGCGCGAATTCTTAGTACAGGATCTTTATATAAAGCGGCCAAGTAATGCGCGAGCACTTCGGACTCTGATTTTCAGTAAGGTGGCTGAGTAATGCACGAGTTCAATGGACGTCAGGACTGATATAAATGCAAAAATAGCCGCGTAATACGTGAGATCATACGAAGTCTGACCTAAATAAGGTGGCAAAGTAATGCGCGAATTCTTAGTACAGGATTTTTATATAAAGTGGCCAAGTAATGCGCGAGCTCTTCGGACTCTGGCTTAAAGTTTTTTGGCCAAGTAATGCGCGAGTTCAATGGACGTCAGGACCGATATAAATGCAAAAATAGCCGAGTAATACGTGAGATCAAACGAAGTCTGACCTAAATAAGGTGGCAAAGTACTGAGCGAATTCTTAGTACAGAATTTTTATATAAAGTGGCCAAGTATTCCGCGAGCTCTTCGGACTCTGGCTTAAAATTATGTGGCCAAGTAATGCGCGAGTTCAATGGACGTCAGGACTGATATAAATGCAAAAATAGCCGCGTAATACGCGAGATCAAACGAAATCTGACCTAAAAAAGGTGGCAGAGTAATGCGCGAATTCTTAGTACCGAATTTTTATATAAATTGGCCAAGTAATGCGCGAGCTCTTCGGACTCTGGCTTAAAATTATGTGGCCAAGTAATGCGCGAGTTCAATGGACGTCAGGACTGATATAAATGCAAAAATAGCCGCGTAATACGCGAGATCAAGCAAAGTCTGACCTAAATAAGGTGGCAAAGTAATGCGCCAATTCTTAGTACAGAATTTTTATATATAAAGTGGCCAAGTAATGCGCGAGTTTAATGGACGTCAGGACTGATATGAATACAAAACTAGGCGCGTAATACGCGAGATCAAACGAAATCTGACCTAAATAAGGTGGCAAATTAATGCGCGAATTCTTAGGGGTATAAGAATTTTTATAAAGTGGCCAAAAAATAATAATTAACGCGTAGGCTCGTTATACTCTGACCTGAATAATGAGGCCAAGTAATGCGCGAGCACTTCGGACTCAGATTTTCAGTAAGGTGGCCAAGTAATGCTCGGGTTCAATGGACGTCAGGACTGATATAAATGCAAAAATAGCCGCGTAATACGCGAGATCAAACGAAATCTGACCTAAATAAGGAGGCAAAGTAATGCGCGAGCTCTTCGGACTCTGGCTTAACATTATGTGGCCAAGTAATTCGCGAGTTCAATGGTCGTCATGACTGTTATAAATGCACAAAAAGCCGCGTAAGACGCGAGATCAAACAAAGTCTGACCTAAATAAGGTGGCAAAGTAATGCGCGAATTCTTAGTACAGAATTTTCATATATAAAGTGGCCAAGTAATGCGCGAGTTTAATGAACGTCAGGACTGATATGAATAAAAAAATAGGCGCGTAATACGCGAGATTAAACAAAGTCTGACCTAAATAAGGTGGCAAAGTACTGCGCGAGCTCTTCGGAATCTGGCTTAAAATTATGTCGCCAAGTAATGCGCGAGTTCAATGGACGTCAGGACTGATATAAATACAAAAATAGCCGCGTAATACGCGAGTTGAACGAAGTCTGATCTGATAAGAGTGGCCAAGTAATGCGCGAATTCTTAGGGGTATAAGAATTTTTATAAAGTGACCAAAAAATAATAATTAACGCGTAGGTGGCAAAGTACTGAGCGAATTCTTAGTACAGAATTTTTATATAAAGTGGCCAAGTATTGCGCGAGCTCTTCGGACTCTGGCTTAAAATTATGTGGCCAAGTAATGCGCGAGTTCAATGGACGTCAGGACTGATATAAATGCAAAAATAGCCGCGTAATACGCGAGATCAAACGAAATCTGAACTAAAAAAGGTGGCAAAGTAATGCGCGAATTCTTATTACCGAATTTTTATATAAATTGGCCAAGTAATGCGCGAGCTCTTCGGACTCTGGCTTAAAATTATGTGGCCAAGTAATGCGCGAGTTCAATGGACGTCAGGACTGATATAAATACAAAAATGGCCGCGTAATACGCGAGATCAAACGAAATCTGACCTAAATAAGGTGGCAAAGTAATGCGCGAGCTCTTCGGACTCTGGCTTAACATTATGTGGCCAAGTAATGCGCGAGTTTAATGGACGTCATGACTGATATAAATGCACAAAAAGCCGCGTAAGACGCGAGATCAAACAAAGTCTGACCTAAATAAGGTGGCAAAGTAATGCGCGAATTCTTAGTACAGAATTTTCATATATAAAGTGGCCAAGTAATGCGCGAGTTTAATGAACGTCAGGACTGATATAAATGCAAAAATAGCCGCGTAATACGTGAGATCAAACAAAGTCTGACCTAAATAAGGTGGAAAAGTAATGCGCGAATTCTTAGTACAGGATTTTTATATAAAGTGGCCAAGTAATGCGCGAGCTCTTCGGACTCTGGCTTAAAGTTTTTTGGCCAAGTAATGCGCGAGTTCAATGGACGTCAGGACTGATACAAATGCAAAAATAGCCGCGTAATACGCGAGATCAAACAAAGTCTGACCTAAATAAGGTGGCAAAGTAATGCGCGAATTCTTAGGGGTATAAGAATTTTTATAAAGTGGCCAAAAAATAATAATTAACGCGTAGGCTCGATATACTCTGACCTGAAGAAAGCGGCCAAGTAATGCGCGAGAACTTCGGACTCTGACTTTAAGTAAGGTGGCCAAGTATTGCGCGAGTTCAATGGACGTCAGGACTGATATAAATGCAAAAATAGCCGCGTAATACGCGAGATCAAACAAAGTCTGACCTAAATAAGGTGGCAAAGTAATGCGCGAATTCTTAGTACAGGATTTTTATATAAAGCGGCCAAGTAATGCGCGAGCTCTTCGGACTCTGGCTTAAAGTTTTTTGGCCAAGTAATGCGCGAGTTCAATGGACGTCAGGACTCATATAAATGCAAAAATAGCAGCGTAATACGCGAGATCAGACAAGTCTGACCTAAATAAGGTGGAAAAGTAATGCGCGAATTCTTAGTACAGGATCTTTATATAAAGCGGCCAAGTAATGCGCGAGCAATAGGGACACAGAGTTTCAGTAAGGTGGCTGAGTAATGAGCGAGTTCAATGGACGTCAGGACTGATATAATTGCAAAAATAGCCGCGTTATACGTGAGTTCAAACGAACTCTGACCTAAAAAAGGTGGCAAAGTAATGCTCGAATTCTTAGTACAGAATTTTTATATAAAGTGGCCAAGTAATGCGCGAGGTCAGGGGACGTAAGGAATGATATAAATGCAAAAATACACGCCTAATACGCGAGATCAAACGACATATGACCTAAATAAGGAGGCACCGTAATGCGCGAGCTCCTCGGACTCTGGCTTACAATTATGTGGCCACGTAATGCGCGAGTTCAATGGACGTCAGGACTTATATAAATGCACAAAAAGCCGCGTAATACGCGAGATCAAACAATCTCTGACCTAAATAAGGTGGCAAAGTAATGCGCGAATTTTTAGTACAGAATTTTTATATATAAAGTGGCCAAGTAATGCGCGAGTTTAATGGACGTCAGGACTGATATGAATACAAAAATAGGGGCGTAATACGCGAGTTGAACGCAGTCTGACCTGAAAAGAGTGGCCAAGTAATGCGCGAATTCTTAGGGGTATAAGATTCTTTATATTTTGGCCAAACAATAATAATTAAGCCTTAGGTTCTTTTTACTTTGACCTGAATAAAGCGGCCAAGTAATGCGCGAGTTCAATGGACGTCAGGACTGATATAAATACAAAAATAGCCGCGTAATACGCGAGTTGAACAAAGTCTGATCTGAAAAGAGTGGCCAAATAATGCGCGAATTCTTAGAGGTATAAGAATTTTTATAAAGTGGCCAAAAAATAATAATTAACACTTAGGGTCCTTAGACTCTGACCTGAATAAAGCGGCCAAGTAATGCGCGAGCACTTCGGACTCTGATTTTCAGTAAGGTGGCCAAGTAATGCGCGAGTTCAATGGACGTCAGGACCGATATAAATGCAAAAATAGCCGCGTAATACGCGAGATAAAACTAGTCTGACCTAAATAAGGTGGCAAAGTACTGAGCGAATTCTTAGTACAGAATTTTTATATAAAGTGGCCAAGTATTGCGCGAGCTCTTCGGACTCTGGCTTAAAATTATGTGGCCAAGTAATGCGCGAGTTCAATGGACGTCAGGACTGATATAAATGCAAAAATAGCCGCGTAATACGCGAGATCAAACAAAGTCTGACCTAAATAAGGTGGCAAAGTAATGCGCGAGCACTTCGGACTCTGGCTTAAAGTTTTTTGGCCAAGTAATGCGCGAGTTCAATGGACGTCAGGACTGATATAAATGCAAAAATAGCCGCGTAATACGCGAGATCAAACAAAGTCTGACCTAAATAAGGTGGAAAAGTAATGCGCGAATTCTTAGTACAGGATTTTTATATAAAGTGGCCAAGTAATGCGCGAGCTCTTCGGACTCTGGCTTAAAGTTTTTTGGCCAAGTAATGCGCGAGTTCAATGGACGTCAGGACTGATATAAATGCAAAAATAGCCGCGTAATACGCGAGATCAAACAAAGTCTGACCTAAATAAGGTGGAAAAGTAATGCGCGAATTCTTAGTACAGAATTTTTATATAAAGTCGCCAAGTAATGCGCGAGTTCAATGGACGTCAGGACTGATATAAATGCAAAAATAGCCGCGTAATACGCGAGATCAAACAAAGTCTGACCTAAATAAGGTGGAAAAGTAATGCGCGAATTCTTAGTACAGGATTTTTATATAAAGTGGCCAAGTAATGCGCGAGCTCTTCGGACTCTGGCTTAAAATTATGTGGCCAAGTAATGCGCGAGTTCAATGGACGTCAGGACTGATATAAATGCAAAAATAGCCGCGTAATACGCGAGATCAAACAAAGTCTGACCTAAATAAGGTGGAAAAGTAATGCGCGAATTCTTAGTACAGGATTTTTATATAAAGTGGCCAAGTAATGCGCGAGCTCTTCGGACTCTGGCTTAAAGTTTTTTGGCCAAGTAATGCGCGAGTTCAATGGACGTCAGGACTGATATAAATGCAAAAATAGCCGCGTAATACGCGAGATCAAACAAAGTCTGACCTAAATAAGGTGGAAAAGTAATGCGCGAATTCTTAGTACAGGATCTTTATATAAAGCGGCCAAGTAATGCGCGAGCACTTCGGACTCTGATTTTCAGTAAGGTGGCTGAGTAATGCGCGAGTTCAATGGACGTCTGGACTGATATAAATGCAAAAATAGCCTCGTTATACGTGAGATCATACGAAGTCCGACCTAAATAAGGTGTCAAAGTAATGCGCGAATTCTTAGTACAGGATTTTTATATAAAGTGGCCAAGTAATGCGCGAGCTCTTCGGACTCTGGCTTAAAGTTTTTTGGCCAAGTAATGCGCGAGTTCAATGGACGTCAGGACCGATATAAATGCAAAAATAGCCGAGTAATACGTGAGATCAAACGAAGTCTGACCTAAATAAGGTGGCAAAGTACTGAGCGAATTCTTAGTACAGAATTTTTATATAAAGTGTCCAAGTAATCCGCGAGCTCTTCGGACTCTGGCTTAAAATTATGTGGCCAAGTAATGCGCGAGTTCAATGGACGTCAGGACTGATATAAATGCAAAAATAGCCGCGTAGTACGCGAGATCAAACGAAATCTGACCTAAAAAAGGTGGCAGAGTAATGCGCGAATTCTTAGTACCGAATTTTTATATAAATTGGCCAAGTAATCCGCGAGCTCTTCGGACTCTGGCTTAAAATTATGTGGCCAAGTAATGCGCGAGTTCAATGGACGTCAGGACTGATATAAATGCAAAAATAGCAGCGTAATACGCGAGATCAAGCAAAGTCTGACCTAAATAAGGTGGCAAAGTAATGCGCCAATTCTTAGTACAGAATTTTTATATATAAAGTGGCCAAGTAATGCGCGAGTTTAATGGACGTCAGGACTGATATGAATACAAAACTAGGCGCGTAATACGCGAGATCAAACGAAATCTGACCTAAATAAGGTGGCATATTAATGCGCGAATTCTTAGGGGTATAAGAATTTTTATAAAGTGGCCAAAAAATAATAATTAACACGTAGGCTCGTTATACTCTGACCTGAATAAAGCGGCCAAGTACTGCGCGAGCACTTCGGACTCAGATTTTCAGTAAGGTGGCCAAGTAATGCTCGGGTTCAATGGACGTCAGGACTGATATAAATGCAAAAATAGCCGCGTAATAGGTGAGATCAAACGAAGTCTGACCTGAATAAGGTGGCAAAGTACTGCGCGAGCTCTTCGGACTCTGGCTTAACATTATGTGGCCAAGTAATGCGCGAGTTCAATGGACGTCATGACTGATATAAATGCACAAAAAGCCGCGTAAGACGCGAGATCAAACAAAGTCTGACCTAAATAAGGTGGCAAAGTAATGCGCGAATTCTTAGTACAGAATTTTCATATATAAAGTGGCCAAGTAATGCGCGAGTTTAATGAACGTCAGGACTGATATGAATACAAAAATAGGCGCGTAATACGCGAGATTAAACAAAGTCTGACCTAAATAAGGTGGCAAAGTACTGCGCGAGCTCTTCGGAATCTGGCTTAAAATTATGTCGCCAAGTAATGCGCGAGTTCAATGGACGTCAGGACTGATATACATACAAAAATAGCCGCGTAATACGCGAGTTGAACGAAGTCTGACCTTAAAAAAGTGGCCAAAGTAATGCGCGAATTCTTAGGGGTATAAGAATTTTTATAAAGTGGCCAAAAAATAATAATTAACACGTAGGTGGCAAAGTACTGAGCGAATTCTTAGTACAGAATTTTTAATTATAAAGTGGCCAAGTATTGCGCGAGCTGTTGGTACTGTGTTTTTCTGTTATGTGGCCAAGTAATGCGCGAGTTCAATGGACGTCAGGACTGATATAAATGCAAAAATAGCCGCGTAATACGTGAGATCAAACGAAATCTGACCTAAAAAATGTGGCAAAGTAATGCGCGAATTCTTAGTCACGAATTTTTATATAAAGTGGCCAAGTAATGCGCGAGCTCTTCGGACTCTGGCTTAAAATTATGTGGCCAAGTAATGCGCGAGTTTAATGAACGTCAGGACTGATATAAAATGCAAAAATAGCCGCGTAATACGCGAGATCAAACGAAATCTGACCTCAACACGGTGTCCTAGTCATGCGCGCGCTCTTCGTACTCTGGCTTACCACTATGTGTCCAAGTAATGCGCGAGTTCAATGGACGTCATGACTGATATAAATGCACAAAAAGCCGCTTAAGACGCGAGATCAAACAAAGTCTGACCTAAATAAGGTGGAAAAGTAATGCGCGAATTCTTAGTACAGGATCTTTATATAAAGCGGCCAAGTAATGGGCGAGTTAATTGGACGTCAGGACTGATATAAATGCAAAAATAGCCGCGTAATACGCGAGATCAAACAAAGTCTGACCTAAATAAGGTGGCAAAGTTATGCGCGAGCTCCTCGGACTCTGGCTTAAAATTATGTCGCCAAGTAATGCGCGAGTTCAATGGACGTCAGGACTGATATAAATGCAAAAATAGCCGCGTAATACGCGAGATCAAGCAAAGTCTGACCTAAATAAGGTGGAAAAGTAATGCGCGAATTCTTAGTACAGAATTTTTATATATAAAGTGGCCAAGTAATGCGCGAGTTCAATGGACGTCAGGACTGATATAAATGCAAAAATAGCCGCGTAATACGAGAGATCAAACGAAATCTGACCTAAATAAGGTGGCAAAGTAATGCGCGAGCTCTTCGGACTCTGGCTTAACATTATGTGGCCAAGTAATGCGCGAGTTCAATGGACGTCAGGACCGATATAAATGCAAAAATAGCCGAGTAATACGTGAGATCAAACGAAGTCTGACCTAAATAAGGTGGCAAAGTACTGAGCGAATTCTTAGTACAGAATTTTTATATAAAGTGGCCAAGTATTCCGCGAGCTCTTCGGACTCTGGCTTAAAATTATGTGGCCAAGTAACGCGCGAGTTCAATGGACGTCAGGACTGATATAAATGCAAAAATAGCCGCGTAATACGCGAGATCAAACGAAAACTGACCTAAAAAAGGTGGCACAGTAATGCGCGAATTCTTAGTACCGAATTTTTATATAAATTGGCCAAGTAATGCGCGAGCTCTTCGGACTCTGGCTTAAAATTATGTGGCCAAGTAATGCGCGAGTTCAATGGACGTCAGGACTGATATAAATGCAAAAATAGCCGCGTAATACGCGAGATCAAGCAAAGTCTGACCTAAATAAGGTGGCAAAGTAATGCGCCAATTCTTAGTACAGAATTTTTATATATAAAGTGGCCAAGTAATGCGCGAGTTTAATGGACGTCAGGACTGATATGAATACAAAACTAGGCGCGTAATACGCGAGATCAAACGAAATCTGATCTAAATAAGGTGGCAAATTAATGCGCGAATTCTTAGGGGTATAAGAATTTTTATAAAGTGGCCAAAAAATAATAATTAACGCGTAGGCTCGTTATACTCTGACCTGAATAAAGCGGCCAAGTAATGCGCGAGCACTTCGGACTCAGATTTTCAGTAAGGTGGCCAAGTAATGCTCGAGTTCAATGGACGTCAGGACTGATATAAATGCAAAAAAATAGCCGCGTAATACGCGAGATCAAACGAAATCTGACCTAAATAAGGTGGCAAAGTAATGCGCGAGCTCTTCGGACTCTGGCTTAACATTATGTGGCCAAGTAATGCGCGAGTTCAATGGACGTCATGACTGATATAAATGCACAAAAAGCCGCGTAAGACGCGAGATCAAACAAAGTCTGACCTAAATAAGGTGGCAAAGTAATGCGCGAATTCTTAGTACAGAATTTTCATATATAAAGTGGCCAAGTAATGCGCGAGTTTAATGAACGTCAGGACTGATATGAATACAAAAATAGGCGCGTAATACGCGAGATTAAACAAAGTCTGACCTAAATAAGGCGGCAAAGTACTGCGCGAGCTCTTCGGAATCTGGCTTAAAATTATGTCGCCAAGTAATGCGCGAGTTCAATGGACGTCAGGACTGATATAAATACAAAAAAATAGCCGCGTAATACGCGAGTTGAACGAAGTCTGATCTGATAAGAGTGGCCAAGTAATGCGCGAATTCTTAGGGGTATAAGAATTTTTATAAAGTGACCAAAAAATAATAATTAACGCGTAGGCTCGTTATACTCTGACCTGAATAAAGCGGCCAAGTAATGCGCGAGCACTTCGGACTCAGATTTTCAGTAAGGTGGCCAAGTAATGCGCGAGTTCAATGGACGTCAGGACTGATATAAATGCAAAAATAGCCGCGTAATACGCGAGATCAAACAAAGTCTGACCTACATAAGGTGGCAAAGTACTGCGCGAGCTCCTCGGACTCTGGCTTAAAATTATGTGGCCAAGTAATGCGCGAGTTCAATGGACGTCAGGACTGATATAAATACAAAAATAGCCGCGTAATACGCGAGTTGAACGAAGTCTGATCTGATAAGAGTGGCCAAGTAATGCGCGAATTCTTAGGGGTATAAGAATTTTTATAAAGTGACCAAAAAATAATAATTAACGCGTAGGCTCGTTATACTCTGACCTGAATAAAGCGGCCAAGTAATGCGCGAGCTCTTCGGACTCAGATTTTCTGTAAGGTGGCCAAGTAATGCGCGAGTTCAATGGACGTCAGGACTGATATAAATGCACAAAAAGCCGCGTAATACGCGAGATCAAACAAAGTCTGACCTACATAAGGTGGCAAAGTAATGCGCGAATTCTTAGTACAGAATTTTTATATAAAGTGGCCAAGTATTCCGCGAGCTCTTCGGACTCTGGCTTAAAATTATGTGGCCAAGTAACGCGCGAGTTCAATGGACGTCAGGACTGATATAAATGCAAAAATAGCCGCGTAATACGCGAGATCAAAACGAAATCTGACCTAAAAAAGGTGGCAGAGTAATGCGCGAATTCTTAGTACCGAATTTTTATATAAATTGGCCAAGTAATGCGCGAGCTCTTCGGACTCTGGCTTAAAATTATGTGGCCAAGTAATGCGCGAGTTCAATGGACGTCAGGACTGATATAAATGCAAAAATAGCCGCGTAATACGCGAGATCAAGCAAAGTCTGACCTAAATAAGGTGGCAAAGTAATGCGCCAATTCTTAGTACAGAATTTTTATATATAAAGTGGCCAAGTAATGCGCGAGTTTAATGGACGTCAGGACTGATATGAATACAAAACTAGGCGCGTAATACGCGAGATCAAACGAAATCTGATCTAAATAAGGTGGCAAATTAATGCGCGAATTCTTAGGGGTATAAGAATTTTTATAAAGTGGCCAAAAAATAATAATTAACGCGTAGGCTCGTTATACTCTGACCTGAATAAAGCGGCCAAGTAATGCGCGAGCACTTCGGACTCAGATTTTCAGTAAGGTGGCCAAGTAATGCTCGGGTTCAATGGACGTCAGGACTGATATAAATGCAAAAATAGCCGCGTAATACGCGAGATCAAACGAAATCTGACCTAAATAAGGTGGCAAAGTAATGCGCGAGCACATCGGACTCTGGCTTAACATTATGTGGCCAAGTAATGCGCGAGTTCAATGGACGTCATGACTGATATAAATGCACAAAAAGCCGCGTAAGACGCGAGATCAAACAAAGTCTGACCTAAATAAGGTGGCAAAGTAATGCGCGAATTCTTAGTACAGAATTTTCATATATAAAGTGGCCAAGTAATGCGCGAGTTTAATGAACGTCAGGACTGATATGAATACAAAAATAGGCGCGTAATACGCGAGATTAAACAAAGTCTGACCTAAATAAGGTGGCAAAGTACTGCGCGAGCTCTTCGGAATCTGGCTTAAAATTATGTCGCCAAGTAATGCGCGAGTTCAAGAGACGTCAGGACTGATATAAATACAAAAATAGCCGCGTAATACGCGAGTTGAACGAAGTCTGATCTTAAAAGAGTGGCCAAGTAATGCGCGAATTCTTAGGGGTATAAGAATTTTTATAAAGTGACCAAAAAAAAATAATTAACGCGTAGGCTCGTTATACTCTAACCTGAATAAAGCGGCCAAGTAATGCGCGAGCACTTCGGACTCTGATTTTCAGTAATGTGGCCAAGTAATGCGCGAGTTCAATGGACGTCAGGACTGATATAAATGCAAAAATAGCCGCGTAATACGCGAGATCAAACAAAGTCTGACCTAAATAAGGTGGCAAAGTACTGCGCGAGCTCCTCGGACTCTGGCTTAAAATTATGTGGCCAAGTAATGCGCGAGTTCAATGGACGTCAGGACTGATATAAATACAAAAATAGCCGCGTAATACTCGAGTTGAACGAAGTCTGATCTGAAAAGAGTGGCCAAGTAATGCGCGAATTCTTAGGGGTATAAGAATTTTTATAAAGTGACCAAAAAATAATAATTAACGCGTAGGCTCGTTATACTCTGACCTGAATAAAGCGGCCAAGTAATGCGCGATCACTTCGGACTCCTTTTTTCTGTAAGGTGGCCAAGTAATGCGCGAGTTCAATGGACGTCAGGACAGATATAAATGCAAAAAAAGCCGCGTAATACGTGAGATCAAACAAAGTTTGACCTAAATAAGGTGGCAAAGTAATGCGCGAATTCTTAGTACAGAATTTTTATATATAAAGAGGCCAAGTAATGCGCGAGTTTAATGAACGTCAGGACTGATATGAATACAAAAATAGGCGCGTAATACGCGAGTTGAACGCAGTCTGACATGAAAAGAGTGGCCAAGTAATGCGCGAATTTTTAGGGCTATAAGAATTTTTATAAAGTGGCCAAAAAATAATAATTAATACTTAGGGTCCTTATACTCTGACCTGAATAAAGCGGCCAAGTAATGCGCGAGCACTTCGGAAGCTGATTTTCAGTAAGGTGGCCAAGTAATGCGCGAGGTCAATGGATGTCAGGACTGATATAAATGCAAAAATAGCCGCGTAATACGCGAGATCAAACAAAGTCTGACCTAAATAAGGTGGCAAAGTAATACGCGAGCTTCTCGGACTCTGGCTTAAAATTATGTCGCCAAGTAATGCGCGAGTTCAATGGACGTCAGGACTGATATAAATGCAAAAATAGCCGCGTAATACGCGAGATCAAGCAAAGTCTGACCTAAATAAGGTGGCAAAGTAATGCGCGAATTCTTAGTACAGAATTTTTATATATAAAGTGTCCAAGTAATGCGCGAGTTTAATGGACGTCAGGACTGATATAAATGCAAAAATAGCCGCGTAATACGCGAGATCAAACAAGGTCTGACCTAAATAAGGTGGCAAAGAAGTGCGCGAGCTCTTCGGACTCTGGCTTAAAATTATGTGGCCAAGTAATGCGCGAGTTCAATGGACGTCAGGACTGATATAAATACAAAAATAGCCGCGTAATACGCGAGATCAAGCAAAGTCTGACCTAAATAAGGTGGGAAAGTAATGCGCGAATTCTTAGTACAGAATTTTTATATATAAAGTGGCCAAGTAATGCTCGTGTTCAATGGACGTCAGGACTGATATAAATGCAAAAATAGCCGCGTAATACGCGAGATCAAACGAAATCTGACCTAAATAAGGTGGCAAAGTAATGCGCGAGCTCTTCGGACTCTGGCTTAACATTATGGGGCCAAGTAATGCGCAGAGTTCAATGGACGTCATGACTGATATAAATGCACAAAAAGCCGCGTAATACGCGAGATCAAACAAAGTCTGACCTAAATAAGGTGGCAAAGTAATGCGCGAATTCTTAGTACAGAATTTTCATATATAAAGTGGCCAAGTAATGCGCGAGTTTAATGAACGTCAGGACTGATATGAATACAAAAATAGGCGCGTAATACGCGAGATCAAACAAAGTCTGACCTAAATAAGGTGGCAAAGTACTGCGCGAGCTCTTCGGACTCTGGCTTAAAATTATGTCGCCAAGTAATGCGCGAGTTCAATGGACGTCAGGACTGATATAAATGCAAAAATAGCCGCGTAATACGCGAGATCAAGCAAAGTCTGACCTAAATAAGGTGGCAAAGTAATGCGCGAATTCTTAGTACAGAATTTTTATATATAAAGTGGCCAAGTAATGCGCGAGTTTAATGGACGTCAGGACTGATATAAATGCAAAAATAGCCGCGTAATACGCGAGATCAAACAAAGTCTGACCTAAATAAGGTGGCAAAGAAGTGCGCGAGCTCTTCGGACTCTGTCTTAAAATTATGTGGCCAAGTAATGCGCGAGTTCAATGGACGTCAGGACCGATATAAATGCAAAAATAGCCGCGTAATACGCGAGATCAAACGAAGTCTGACCTAAATAAGGTGGCAAAGTAATGCGCGAATTCTTAGTACAGAATTTTTATATATAAAGTGGCCAAGTAATGCGCGAGTTTAATGGACGTCAGGACTGATATGAATACAAAAATAGGCGCGTAATACGCGAGATCAAACGAAATCTGACGTAAATAAGGTGGCAAAGTAATGCGCGAATTCTTAGGGGTATAAGAATTTTTATAAAGTGGCCAAAAAATAATAATTAACGCGTAGGCTCGTTATACTCTGACCTGAATAAAGCAGCCAAGTAATGCGCGAGCACTTCGGACTCAGATTTTCAGTAAGGTGGCCAAGTAATGCGCGAGTTCAATGGACGTCAGGACTGATATAAATGCACAAAAAGCCGCGTAATACGCGAGATCAAACAAAGTCTGACCTAAATAAGGTGGAAAAGTAATGCGCGAATTCTTAGTACAGAATTTTTATATATAAAATGGCCACGTAATGCGCGAGTTTAATGAACGTCAGGACTGATATGAATACAAAAATAGGCGCGTAATACGCGAGTTGAACGCAGTCTGACATGAAAAGAGTGGCCAAGTAATGCGCGAATTTTTAGGGGTATAAGAATTTTTATACAGCGGCCAAAAAATAATAATTCACACTTAGGGTCCTTAGACTCTGACCTGAATAAAGCGGGCAAGTAATGCGCGAGCACTTCGGACTCAGATTTTCAGTAAGGTGGCCAAGTAATGCGCGAGTTCAATCGACGTCAGGACTGATAAAAATGCAAAAATAGCCGCGTAATACGCGAGATCAAACAAAGTCTGACCTAAATAAGGTGGCAAAGTAATGCGCGAATTCTTAGTACAGGATTTTTATATAAAGCGGCCAAGTAATGCGCGAGCTCTTCGGACTCTGGCTTAAAATTATGTGGCCAAG
This sequence comes from Diplolepis rosae, assembly GCA_030998225.1. NCBI lineage: Eukaryota > Metazoa > Arthropoda > Insecta > Hymenoptera > Diplolepididae > Diplolepis > Diplolepis rosae. The sequence continues at coordinate 2,669,454 of JAPYXD010000161.1, forward strand.
TAATGAGCGAGTTCAATGGACGTCAGGACTGATATAAATGCAAAAATAGCCGCGTAATACGCGAGATCAAACAAAGTCTGACCTAAATAAGGTGGAAAAGTAATGCGCGAATTCTTAGTACAGGATCTTTATATAAAGCGGCCAAGTAATGCGCGAGGTCAGTGGACGTCAGGACCGATATAAATGCAAAAATAGCCGCGTAATACGCGAGATCAAACAAAGTCTGACCTAAATAAGGTGGCAAAGTAATGCGCGAATTCTTAGTACAGGATTTTTATATAAAGCGGTCAAGTAATGCGCGAGCACTTCGGACTCTGATTTTCAGTAAGGTGGCTGAGTAATGAGCGTGTTCAATGGACGTCAGGACTGATATAAATGCAAAAATAGCCGCGTAATACGCGAGATCAAGCAAAGTCTGACCTAAATAAGGTGGCAAAGTAATGCGCGAATTCTTAGTACAGGATTTTTATATAAAGTGGCCAAGTAATGCGCGAGCTCTTCGGACTCTGGCTTAAAGTTTTTTGGCCAAGTAATGCGCGAGTTCAATGGACGTCAGGACCGATATAAATGCAAAAATAGCCGAGTAATACGTGAGATCAAACGAAGTCTGACCTAAATAAGGTGGCAAAGTACTGAGCGAATTCTTAGTACAGAATTTTTATATAAAGTGGCCAAGTATTCCGCGAGCTCTTCGGACTCTGGCTTAAAATTATGTGGCCAAGTAATGCGCGAGTTCAATGGACGTCAGGACTGATATAAATGCAAAAATAGCCGCGTAATACGCGAGATCAAACGAAATCTGACCTAAAAAAGGTGGCAGAGTAATGCGCGAATTCTTAGTACCGAATTTTTATATAAATTGGCCAAGTAATGCGCGAGCTCTTCGGACTCTGGCTTAAAATTATGTGGCCAAGTAATGCGCGAGTTCAATGGACGTCAGGACTGATATAAATGCAAAAATAGCCGCGTAATACGCGAGATCAAGCAAAGTCTGACCTAAATAAGGTGGCAAAGTAATGCGCCAATTCTTAGTACAGAATTTTTATATATAAAGTGGCCAAGTAATGCGCGAGTTTAATGGACGTCAGGACTGATATGAATACAAAACTAGGCGCGTAATACGCGAGATCAAACGAAATCTGACCTAAATAAGGTGGCAAATTAATGCGCGAATTCTTAGGGGTATAAGAATTTTTATAAAGTGGCCAAAAAACAATAATTAACGCGTAGGCTCGTTATACTCTGACCTGAATAAAGCGGCCAAGTAATGCGCGAGCACTTCGGACTCAGATTTTCAGTAAGGTGGCCAAGTAATGCTCGAGTTCAATGGACGTCAGGACTGATATAAATGCAAAAATAGCCGCGTAATACGCGAGATCAAACGAAATCTGACCTAAATAAGGTGGCAAAGTAATGCGCGAGCTCTTCGGACTCTGGCTTAACATTATGTGGCCAAAGTAATGCGCGAGTTCAATGGACGTCATGACTGATATAAATGCACAGAAAGCCGCGTAAGACGCGAGATCAAACAAAGTCTGACCTAAATAAGGTGGCAAAGTAATGCGCGAATTCTTAGTACAGAATTTTCATATATAAAGTGGCTAAGTAAAGCGCGAGTTTAATGAACGTCAGGACTGATATGAATACAAAAATAGGCGCGTAATACGCGAGATTAAACAAAGTCTGACCTAAATAAGGTGGCGAAGTACTGCGCGAGCTCTTCGGAATCTGGCTTAAAATTATGTCGCCAAGTAATGCCCGAGTTCAATGGACGTCAGGACTGATATAAATACAAAAATAGCCGCGTAATACGCGAGTTGAACGAAGTCTGATCTGATAAGAGTGGCCAAGTAATGCGCGAATTCTTAGGGGTATAAGAATTTTTATAAAGTGACCAAAAAATAATAATTAACGCGTAGGTGGCAAAGTACTGAGCGAATTCTTAGTACAGAATTTTTATATAAAGTGGCCAAGTATTGCGCGAGCTCTTCGGAATCTGGCTTAAAATTATGTGGCCAAGTAATGCGCGAGTTCAATGGACGTCAGGACTGATATAAATGCAAAAATAGCCGCGTAATACGCGAGATCAAACGAAATCTGACCTAAAAAAGGTGGCAAAGTAATGCGCGAATTCTTAGTACAGAATTTTTATATAAAGTGGCCAAGTAATGCGCGAGCTCTTCGGACTCTGGCTTAAAATTATGTGGCCAAGTAATGCGCGAGTTCAATGGACGTCAGGACTGATATAAATGCAAAAATAGCCGCGTAATACGCGAGATCAAACGAAATCTGACCTAAATAAGGTGGCAAAGTAATGCGCGAGCTCTTCGGACTCTGGCTTAACATTATGTGGCCAAGTAATGCGCGAGTTTAATGGACGTCAGGACTGATATAAATGCAAAAATAGCCGCGTAATACGCGAGATCAAACAAAGTCTGACCTAAATAAGGTGGCAAAGTAATGCGCGAATTCTTAGGGGTATAAGAATTTTTATAAAGTGGCCAAAAAATAATAATTAACGCGTAGGCTCGATATACTCTGACCTGAATAAAGCGGCCAAGTAATGCGCGAGAACTTCGGACTCTGATTTTCAGTAAGGTGGCCAAGTAATGCGCGAGTTCAATGGACGTCAGGACTGATATAAATGCAAAAATAGCCGCGTAATACGCGAGATCAAACAAAGTCTGACCTAAATAAGGTGGCAAAGTAATGCGCGAATTCTTAGTACAGGATTTTTATATAAAGCGGCCAAGTAATGCGCGAGCTCTTCGGACTCTGGCTTAAAGTTTTTGGCCAATTAATGCGCGAGTTATATGGACTTCAGGACCGATATAAATGCAAAAATAGCCGCGTAATACGCGAGATCAAACAAAGTCTGACCTAAATAAGGTGGAAAAGTAATGCGCGAATTCTTAGTACAGGATCTTTATATAAAGCGGCCAAGTAATGCGCGAGCACTTCGGACTCTGATTTTCAGTAAGGTGGCTGAGTAATGCGCGAGTTCAATGGACGTCAGGACTGATATAAATGCAAAAATAGCCGGGAAATACGTGAGATCAAACGAAATCTGACCTAAAAAATGTGGCAAAGTAATGCGCGAATTCTTAGTACAGAATTTTTATATAAAGTGGCCAAGTAATGCGCGAGGTCAGTGGACGTCAGGACCGATATAAATGCAAAAATAGCCGCGTAATACGCGAGATCAAACAAAGTCTGACCTAAATAAGGTGGCAAAGTAATGCGCGAGCTCCTCGGACTCTGGCTTAAAATTATGTGGCCAAGTAATGCGCGAGTTCAATGGACGTCAGGACTGATACAAATGCACAAAAAGCCGCGTAATACGCGAGATCAAACAAAGTCTGACCTAAATAAGGTGGCAAAGTAATGCGCGAATTCTTAGTACAGAATTTTTATATATAAAGTGGCCAAGTAATGCGCGAGTTTAATGGACGTCAGGACTGATATGAATACAAAAATAGGGGCGTAATACGCGAGTTGAACGCAGTCTGACCTGAAAAGAGTGGCCAAGTAATGCGCGAATTCTTAGGGGTATAAGAATTTTTATAAAGTGGCCAAAAAATAATAATTAACGCGTAGGCTCGTTATACTCTGACCTGAATAAAGCGGCCAAGTAATGCGCGAGTTCAATGGACGTCAGGACTGATATAAATACAAAAACAGCCGCGTAATACGCGAGTTGAACGAAGTCTGATCTGATAAGAGTGGCCAAGTAATGCGCGAATTCTTAGGGGTATAAGAATTTTTTATAAAGTGGCCAAAAAATAATAATTAACACTTAGGGTCCTTAGACTCTGACCTGAATAAAGAGGGAGAAGTAATGCGCGAGCACTTCGGACTCCGATTTTCAGTAAGGTGGCCAAGTAATGCGCGAGTTCAATGGACGTCAGGACAGATATAAATGCAAAAATAGCCGCGTAATACGTGAGATCAAACGAAGTCTGACCTAAATAAGGTGGCAAAGTACTGCGCGAATTCTTAGTACAGAATTTTTATATAAAGTGGCCAAGTAATGCGCGAGCTCTTCGGACTCTGGCTTAAAATTATGTGGCCAAGTAATGCGCGAGTTCAATGGACGTCAGGACTGATATAAATGCAAAAATAGCCGCGTAATACGCGAGATCAAACGAAATCTGACCTAAATAAGGTGGCAAAGTAATGCGCGAATTCTTAGTACCGAATTTTTTATATAAATTGGCCAAGTAATGCGCGAGCTCTTCGGACTCTGGCTTAAAGTTTTGTGGCCAAGTAATGCGCGAGTTCAATGGACGTCAGGACTGATATAAATGCACAAATAGCCGCGTAATACGCGAGATCAAACAAAGTCTGACCTAAATAAGGTGGAAAAGTAATGCGCGAATTCTTAGTACAGGATTTTTATATAAAGCGGCCAAGTAATGCGCGAGCACTTCGGACTCTGATTTTCAGTAAGGTGGCCAAGTAATGCGCGAGTTCAATGGACGTCAGGACTGATATAAATGCAAAAATAGCCGCGTAATACGCGAGATCAAACGAAATCTGACCTAAATAAGGTGGCAAAGTAATGCGCGAGCTCTTCGGACTCTGGCTTAACATTATGTGGCCAAGTAATGCGCGAGTTTAATGGACGTCATGACTGATATAAATGCACAAAAAGCCGCGTAAGACGCGAGATGAAACTAACTCTGCCCTAAATAAGGTGGCATAGTAAGGCGCGAATTCTTAGTACAGAATTTTCATATATAAAGTGGCCAAGTAATGCGCGAGTTTAATGAACTTCAGGACTGATATAAATGCAAAAATAGCCGCGTAATACGCGAGATCAAACCAATTCTGACCTAAATAAGGTGGAAAAGTAATGCGCGAATTCTTAGTACAGGATTTTTATATAAATATGCCAAGTAATGCGCGAGCTCTTCGGACTCTGGCTTAAAGTTTTTTGGCCAAGTAATGCGCGAGTTCAATGGACGTCAGGACCGATATAAATGCAAAAATAGCCGCGTAATACGCGAGATAAAACTAGTCTGACCTAAATAAGGTGGGAAAGTAATGCGCGAATTCTTAGTACAGGATTTTTATATAAAGCGGCCAAGTAATGCGCGAGCACTTCGGACTCTGATTTTCAGTAAGGTGGCCAAGTAATGCGCGAGTTCAATGGACGTTAGGACTGATATAAATGCAAAAATAGCAGCGTAATACGCGAGATCAAACAAAGTATGACCTAAATAAGGTGGCAAAGTAATGCGCGAGCTCCTCGGACTCTGGCTTAAAATTATGTGTCCAAGTAATGCGCGAGTTCAATGGACGTCAGGACCGATATAAATGCAAAAATAGCCGCGTAATACGCGAGATCAAGCAAAGTCTGACCTAAATAAGGTGGCAAAGTAATGCGCGAATTCTTAGTACAGAATTTTTATATATAAAGTGGCCAAGTAATGCGCGAGTTTAATGGACGTCAGAACTGATATGAATACAAAAATAGGCGCGTAATACGCGAGATCAAACGAAATCTGACATAAATAAGGTGGCAAAGTAATGCGCGAATTCTTAGGGGTATAAGAATTTTTATAAAGTGGCCAAAAAATAATAATTAACGCGTAGGCTCGTTATACTCTGACCTGAATAAAGCGGCCAAGTAATGCGCGAGCACTTCGGACTCAGATTTTCAGTAAGGTGGCCAAGTAATGCGCGAGTTCAATGGACGTCAGGACTGATATAAATGCACAAAAAGCCGCGTGATACGCGAGATCAAACAAAGTCTGACCTAAATAAGGTGGAAAAGTAATGCGCGAATTCTTAGTACAGGATCTTTATATATAAAGAGGCCAAGTAATGCGCGAGTTTAATGAACGTCAGGACAGATATGAATACAAAAATAGGCGTGTAATACGCGAGTTGAACGCAGTCTGACATGAAAAGAGTGGCCAAGTTATGCGCGAATTTTTAGGGGTATAAGAATTTTTATAAAGTGGCCAAAAAATAATAATTAACACTTAGGGTCCTTAGACTCTGACCTGAATAAGGCGGTCAAGTAATGCGCGAGCACTTCGGACTCAGATTTTCAGTAAGGTGGCCAAGTAATGCGCGAGTTCAATGGACGTCAGGACTGATACAAATGCAAAAATAGCCGCGTAATACGCGAGATCAAACAAAGTCTGACCTAAATAAGGTGGCAAAGTAATGCGCGAATTCTTAGGGGTATAAGAATTTTTTATAAAGTGGCCAAAAAATAATAATTAACGCGTAGGCTCGTTATACTCTGACCTGAATAAAGCGGCCAAGTAATGCGCGAGCACTTCGGACTCAGATTTTCAGTAAGGTGGCCAAGTAATGCTCGGGTTCAATGGACGTCAGGACTGATATAAATGCAAAAATAGCCGCGTAATACGCGAGATCAAACGAAATCTGACCTAAATAAGGAGGCAAAGTAATGCGCGAGCTCTTCGGACTCTGGCTTAACATTATGTGGCCAAGTAATGCGCGAGTTCAATGGACGTCATGACTGATATAAATGCACAAAAAGCCGCGTAAGACGCGAGATCAAACAAAGTCTGACCTAAATAAGGTGGCAAAGTAATGCGCGAATTCTTAGTACAGAATTTTCATATATAAAGTGGCTAAGTAAAGCGCGAGTTTAATGAACGTCAGGACTGATATGAATACAAAAATAGGCGCGTAATACGCGAGATTAAACAAAGTCTGACCTAAATAAGGTGGCAAAGTACTGCGCGAGCTCTTCGGAATCTGGCTTAAAATTATGTCGCCAAGTAATGCGCGAGTTCAATGGACGTCAGGACTGATATAAATACAAAAAATAGGCGCGTAATACGCGAGATCAAACGAAATCTGACATAAATAAAGTGGCAAAGTAATGCGCGAGCTCTTCGGACTCTGGCTTAACATTATGTGGCCAAGTAATGCGCGAGTTTAATGGACGTCATGACTGATATAAATGCACAAAAAGCCGCGTAAGACGCGAGATCAAACAAAGTCTGACCTAAATAAGGTGGCAAAGTAATGCGCGAATTCTTAGTACAGAATTTTCATATATAAAGTGGCCAAGTAAAGCGCGAGTTCAATGAACGTCAGGACTGATATAAATGCAAAAATAGCCGCGTAATACGCGAGATCAAACAAAGTCTGACCTAAATAAGGTGGAAAAGTAATGCGCGAATTCTTAGTACAGGATTTTTATATAAAGTGGCCAAGTAATGCGCGAGCTCTTCGGACTCTGGCTTAAAGTTTTTTGGCCAAGTAATGCGCGAGTTCAATGGACGTCAGGACTGATACAAATGCAAAAATAGCCGCGTAATACGCGAGATCAAACAAAGTCTGACCTAAATAAGGTGGCAAAGTAATGCGCGAATTCTTAGGGGTATAAGAATTTTTATAAAGTGGCCAAAAAATAATAATTAACGCGTAGGCTCGATATACTCTGACCTGAATAAAGCGGCCAAGTAATGCGCGAGCACTTCGGACTCTGATTTTCAGTAAGGTGGCCAAGTAATGCGCGAGTTCAATGGACGTCAGGACTGATATAAATGCAAAAATAGCAGCGTAATACGCGAGATCAAACAAAGTCTGACCTAAATAAGGTGGCAAAGTAATGCGCGAATTCTTAGTACAGCATTTTTATATAAAGCTGCCAAGTAATGCGCGAGCTCTTCGGACTCTGTTTTAAATTTATGTGGCCAAGTAATGCGCGAGTTCAATGGACGTCAGGACTGATATAAATGCACAAGAAGCCGCGTAATACGCGAGATCAAACAAAGTCTGACCTAAATAAGGTGGAAAAGTAATGCGCGAATTCTTAGTACAGGATCTTTATATAAAGCGGCCAAGTAATGCGCGAGCACTTCGGACTCTGATTTTCAGTAAGGTGGCTGAGTAATGCGCGAGTTCAATGGACGTCAGGACTGATATAAATGCAAAAATAGCCGCGTAATACGTGAGATCAAACGAAATCTGACCTAAAAAAGGTGGCAAAATAATGCGCGAATTCTTAGTACAGAATTTTTATATAAAGTGGCCAAGTAATGCGCGAGGTCAGTGGACGTCAGGACCGATATAAATGCAAAAATAGCCGCGTAATACGCGAGATCAAACAAAGTCTGACCTAAATAAGGTGGCAAAGTAATGCGCGAGCTCCTCGGACTCTGGCTTAAAATTATGTGGCCAAGTAATGCGCGAGTTCAATGGACGTCAGGACTGATATAAATGCACAACAAGCCGCGTAATACGCGAGATCAAACAAAGTCTGACCTACATAAGGTGGCAAAGTAATGCGCGAATTCTTAGTACAGAATTTTTATATATAAAGTGGCCAAGTAATGCGCGAGTTTAATGGACGTCAGGACTGATATGAATACAAAAATAGGGGCGTAATACGCGAGTTGAACGCAGTCTGACCTGAAAAGAGTGGCCAAGTAATGCGCGAATTCTTAGGGGTATAAGAATTTTTATAAAGTGGCCAAAAAATAATAATTAACGCGTAGGCTCGTTATACTCTGACCTGAATAAAGCGGCCAAGTAATGCGCGAGTTCAATGGACGTCAGGACTGATATAAATACAAAAACAGCCGCGTAATACGCGAGTTGAACGAAGTCTGATCTGATAAGAGTGGCCAAGTAATGCGCGAATTCTTAGGGGTATAAGAATTTTTATAAAGTGGCCAAAAAATAATAATTAACACTTAGGGTCCTTAGACTCTGACCTGAATAAAGCGGAGAAGTAATGCGCGAGCACTTCGGACTCTGATTTTCAGTAAGGTGGCCAAGTAATCCGCGAGTACAATGGACGTCAGGACCGATATAAATGCAAAAATAGCCGAGTAATACGTGAGATCAAACGAAGTCTGACCTAAATAAGGTGGCAAAGTACTGAGCGAATTCTGAGTACAGAATTTTTATATAAAGTGGCCAAGTAATGCGCGAGCTCTTCGGACTCTGGCTTAAAATTATGTGGCCAAGTAATGCGCGAGTTCAATGGACGTCAGGACTGATATAAATGCAAAAATAGCCGCGTAATACGTGAGATCAAACGAAATCTGACCTAAAAAAGGTGGCAAAATAATGCGCGAATTCTTAGTACAGAATTTTTATATAAAGTGGCCAAGTAATGCGCGAGCTCTTCGGACTCTGGCTTAAAATTATGTGGCCAAGTAATGCGCGAGTTCAATGGACGTCAGGACTGATATAAATGCAAAAATAGCCGCGTAATACGTGAGATCAAACGAAGTCTGAACTAAATAAGGTGGCAAAGTAATGCGCGAGCTCTTCGGACTCTGGCTTAACATTATGTGGCCAAGTAATGCGCGAGTTTAATGGACGTCATGACTGATATAAATGCACAAAAAGCCGCGTAAGACGCGAGATCAAACAAAGTCTGACCTAAATAAGGTGGCAAAGTAATGCGCGAATTCTTAGTACAGAATTTTCATATATAAAGTGGCCAAGTAATGCGCGAGTTTAATGAACTTCAGGACTGATATAAATGCAAAAATAGCCGCGTAATACGCGAGATCAAACAAAGTCTGACCTAAATAAGGTGGAAAAGTAATGCGCGAATTCTTAGTACAGGATTTTTATATAAAGTGGCCAAGTAATGCGCGAGCTCTTCGGACTCTGGCTTAAAGTTTTTTGGCCAAGTAATGCGCGAGTTCAATGGACGTCAGGACTGATATAAATGCAAAAATAGCCGCGTAATACGCGAAATCAAACAAGTCTGACCTAAATAAGGTGGAAAAGTAATGCGCGAATTCTTAGTACAGGATTTTTATATAAAGCGGCCAAGTAATGCGCGAGCACTTCGGACTCTGATTTTCAGTAAGGTGGCCAAGTAATGCGCGAGTTCAATGGACGTTAGGACTGATATAAATGCAAAAATAGCCGCGTAATACGCGAGATCAAACAAAGTCTGACCTAAGTAAGGTGGCAAAGTAATGCGCGAGCTCCTCGGACTCTGGCTTAAAATTATGTGTCCAAGTAATGCGCGAGTTCAATGGACGTCAGGACCGATATAAATGCAAAAATAGCCGCGTAATACGCGAGATCAAGCAAAGTCTGACCTAAATAAGGTGGCAAAGTAATGCGCGAATTCTTAGTACAGAATTTTTATATATAAAGTGGCCAAGTAATGCGCGAGTTTAATGGACGTCAGGACTGATATGAATACAAAAATAGGCGCGTAATACGCGAGATCAAACGAAATCTGACATAAATAAGGTGGCAAAGTAATGCGCGAATTCTTAGGGGTATAAGAATTTTTATAAAGTGGCCAAAAAATAATAATTAACGCGTAGGCTCGTTATACTCTGACCTGTATAACGCGGCCAAGTAATGCGCGAGCACTTCGGACTCAGATTTTCAGTTAGGTGGCTGAGTTATGCGCGAGTTCAATGGCCGTCAGGACTGATATAAATGCACAAAAAGCCGCGTAATACGCGAGATCAAACAAAGTCTGACCTAAATAAGGTGGCAAACGAATGCGCGAATTCTTAGTACAGAATAATTATATATTAAGTGGCCAAGTAATGCGCGAGTTCAATGAACGTCAGGACAGATATGAATACAAAAATAGGCGTGTAATACGCGAGTTGAACGCAGTCTGACATGAAAAGAGTGGCCAAGTAATGCGCGAATTTTTAGGGGTATAAGAATTTTTATAAAGTGGCCAAAAAATAATAATTAACACTTAGTGTCCTTAGACTCTGACCTGAATAAAGCGGTCAAGTAATGCGCGAGCACTTCGGACTCAGATTTTCAGTAAGGTGGCCAAGTAATGCGCGAGTTCAATGGACGTCAGGACTGATATAAATGCAAAAATAGCCGCGTAATACGCGAGATCAAACAAAGTCTGACCTAAATAAGGTGGCAAAGTAATGCGCGAATTCTTAGGGGTATAAGAATTTTTATAAAGTGGCCAAATATAATAATTAACGCGTAGGCTCGTTATACTCTGACCTGAATAAAGCGGCCAAGTAATGCGCGAGCACTTCGGACTCTGATTTTCAGTAAGGTGGCCAAGTAATGCGCGAGTTCAATGGACGTCAGGACTGATATAAATGCACAAATAGCCGCGTAATACGCGAGATCAAACAAAGTCTGACCTAAATAAGGTGGAAAAGTAATGCGCGAATTCTTAGTACAGGATCTTTATATAAAGCGGCCAAGTAATGCGCGAGCACTTCGGACTCTGATTTTCAGTAAGGTGGCTGAGTAATGCACGAGTTCAATGGACGTCAGGACTGATATAAATGCAAAAATAGCCGGGTAATACGTGAGATCAAACGAAGTCTGACCTAAATAAGGTGGCAAAGTAATGCGCGAATTCTTAGTACAGGATTTTTATATAAAGTGGCCAAGTAATGCGCGAGGTCAATGGACGTCAGGACCGATATAAATGCAAAAATAGCCGCGTAATACGCGAGATCAAACAAAGTCTGACCTAAATAAGGTGGCAAAGTAATGCGCGAGCTCCTCGGACTCTGGCTTAAAATTATGTGGCCAAGTAATGCGCGAGTTCAATGGACGTCAGGACTGATACAAATGCACAAAAAGCCGCGTAATACGCGAGATCAAACAAAGTCTGACCTAAATAAGGTGGCAAAGTAATGCGCGAATTCTTAGTACAGAATTTTTATATATAAAGTGGCCAAGTAATGCGCGAGTTTAATGGACGTCAGGACTGATATGAATACAAAAATAGGGGCGTAATACGCGAGTTGAACGCAGTCTGACCTGAAAAGAGTGGCCAAGTAATGCGCGAATTCTTAGGGGTATAAGAATTTTTATAAAGTGGCCAAAAAATAATAATTAACGCGTAGGCTCGTTATACTCTGACCTGAATAAAGCGGCCAAGTAATGCGCGAGTTCAATGGACGTCAGGACTGATATAAATACAAAAACAGCCGCGTAATACGCGAGTTGAACGAAGTCTGATCTGATAAGAGTGGCCAAGTAATGCGCGAATTCTTAGGGGTATAAGAATTTTTATAAAGTGGCCAAAAAATAATAATTAACACTTAGGGTCCTTATACTCTGACCTGAATAAGGCGGCCAAGTAATGCGCGAGCACTTCGGACTCTGATTTTCAGTAAGGTGGCCAAGTAATGCGCGAGTTCAATGGACGTCAGGACTAATATAAATGCAAAAATAGCCGCGTAATACGCGAGATCAAACAAAGTCTGACCTAAATAAGGTGGCAAAGTAATGCGCGAATTCTTAGTACAGGATTTTTATATAAAGCGGCCAAGTAATGCGCGAGCTCTACGGACTCTGGCTTACAGTTTTTTGGCCAAGTAATGCGCGAGTTCAATGGACGTCAGGACTGATATAAATGCAAAAATAGCAGCGTAATACGCGAGATCAAACGAAGTCTGACCTAAATAAGGAGGCAAAGTAATGCGCGAATTCTTAGTACAGGATTTTTATATAAAGTGGCCAAGTAATGAGCGAGTTTAATGGACGTCAGGACTGATATAAATGCAAAAATAGCCGCGTAATACGCGAGATCAAACAAAGTCTGACCTAAATAAGGTGGCAAAGTAATGCGCGAGCTCCTCGGACTCTGGCTTAAAATTATGTCGCCAAGTAATGCGCGAGTTCAATGGACGTCAGGACTGATATAAATGCAAAAATAGCCGCGTAATACGCGAGATCAAGCAAAGTCTGACCTAAATAAGGTGGGAAAGTAATGCGCGAATTCTTAGTACAGAATTTTTATATATAAAGTGGCCAAGTAATGCTCGAGTTCAATGGACGTCAGGACTGATATAAATGCAAAAATAGCCGCGTAATACACGAGATCAAACGAAATCTGACCTAAATAAGGTGGCAAAGTAATGCGCGAGCTCTTCGGACTCTGGCTTAACATTATGTGGCCAAGTAATGCGCGAGTTCAATGGACGTCATGACTGATATAAATGCACAAAAAGCCGCGTAAGACGCGAGATCAAACCAAGTCTGACATAAATAAGGGGGCAAAGTTTTGCGCGAATTCTTAGTACAGAATTTTTATATATAAAGTGGCCAAGTAATGCGCGAGTTCAATGGACGTCAGGACTGATATAAATGCAAAAATAGCCGCGTAATACGCGAGATCAAACAAAGTCTGACCTAAATAAGGTGGCAAAGTAATGCGCGAATTCTTAGTACAGGATTTTTATATAAAGCGGCCAAGTAATGCGCGAGCTCTTCGGACTCTGGCTTAAAGTTTTTTGGCCAAGTAATGCGCGAGTTCAATGGACGTCAGGACTGATATAAATGCAAAAATAGCCGCGTAATATGCGAGATCAAACAAAGTCTGACCTAAATAAGGTGGAAAAGTAATGCGCGAATTCTTAGTACAGGATCTTTATATAAAGCGGCCAAGTAATGCGCGAGTTTAATGGACGTCAGGACTGATATAAATGCAAAAATAGCCGCGTAATACGCGAGATCAAGCAAAGTCTGACCTAAATAAGGTGGGAAAGTAATGCGCGAATTCTTAGTACAGAATTTTTATATATAAAGTGGCCAAGTAATGCTCGAGTTCAATGGACGTCAGGACTGATATAAATGCAAAAATAGCCGCGTAATACACGAGATCAAACGAAATCTGACCTAAATAAGGTGGCAAAGTAATGCGCGAGCTCTTCGGACTCTGGCTTAAAATTATGTCGCCAAGTAATGCGCGAGTTCAATGGACGTCAGGACTGATATAAATGCAAAAATAGCCGCGTAATACGCGAGATCAAGCAAAGTCTGACCTAAATAAGGTGGGAAAGTAATGCGCGAATTCTTAGTACAGAATTTTTATATATAAAGTGGCCAAGTAATGCTCGAGTTCAATGGACGTCAGGACTGATATAAATGCAAAAATAGCCGCGTAATACACGAGATCAAACGAAATCTGACATAAATAAGGTGGCAAAGTAATGCGCGAGCTCTTCGGACTCTGGCTTAACATTATGTGGCCAAGTAATGCGCGAGTTCAATGGACGTCATGACTGATATAAATGCTCAAAAAGCCGCGTAAGACGCGAGATCAAACAAAGTCTGACCTAAATAAGGTGGGAAAGTAATGCGCGAATTCTTAGTACAGAATTTTTATATATAAAGTGGCCAAGTAATGCGCGAGTTTAATGGACGTCAGGACTGATATAAATGCAAAAATAGCCGCGTAATACGCGAGATCAAGCAAAGTCTGACCTAAATAAAGTGGCAAAGTAATGCGCGAATTCTTAGTACAGAATTTTTATATAAAGTGGCCAAGTAATGCGCGAGTTTAATCGACGTCAGGACTGACATAAATGCAATAATAGCCGCGTAATACGCGAGATCAAACCAATTCTGAGCTAAATAAGGTGGCAAAGAAGTGCGCGAGCTCTTCGGACTCTGGCTTATAATCATGTGGCCAAGTAATGCGCTAGTTCAATGGACGTCAGGACTGATATAAATGCAAAAATAGCCGCGTAATACGCGAGATCAAGCAAAGTCTGACCTAAATAAGGTGGGAAAGTAATGCGCGAATTCTTAGTACAGAATTTTTATATATAAAGTGGCCAAGTAATGCTCGAGTTCAATGGACGTCAGGACTGATATAAATGCAAAAATAGCCGCGTAATACACGAGATCAAACGAAATCTGACCTAAATAAGGTGGCAAAGTAATGCGCGAGCTCTTCGGACTCTGGCTTAACATTATGTGGCCAAGTAATGCGCGAGTTCAATGGACGTCATGACTGATATAAATGCACAAAAAGCCGCGTAATACGCGAGATCAAGCAAAGTCTGACCTAAATAAGGTGGGAAAGTAATGCGCGAATTCTTAGTACAGAATTTTTATATATAAAGTGGCCAAGTAATGCGCGAGTTTAATGGACGTCAGGACTGATATAAATGCAAAAATAGCCGCGTAATACGCGAGATCAAGCAAAGTCTGACCTAAATAAAGTGGCAAAGTAATGCGCGAATTCTTAGTACAGAATTTTTATATATAAAGTGGCCAAGTAATGCGCGAGTTTAATGGACGTCAGGACTGATATAAATGCAAAAATAGCCGCGTAATACGCGAGATCAAACAAAATCTGACCTAAATAAGGTGGCAAAGAAGTGCGCGAGCTCTTCGGACTCTGACTTAAAATTATGTGGCCAAGTAATGCGCGAGTTCAATGGACGTCAGGACTGATATAAATGCAAAAATAGCAGCGTAATACGCGAGATCAAACAAAGTCTGACCTAAATAAGGTGGCAAAGAAGTGCGCGAGCTCTTCGGACTCTGGCTTATAATCATGTGGCCAAGTAATGCGCGAGTTCAATGGACGTCAGGACTGATATAAATACAAAAATAGCCGCGTAATACGCGAGTTGAACGAAGTATGATCTGATAAGAGTGGCCAAGTAATGCGCGAATTCTTAGGGGTATAAGAATTTTTATAAAGTGGCCAAAAAATAATAATTAACGCGTAGGCTAGTTATACTCTGACCTGAATAAAGCGGCCAAGTAATGCGCGAGCACTTCGGACTCTGGCTTAAAATTATGTGTCCAAGTAATGCGCGAGTTCAATGGACGTCAGGACCGATATAAATGCAAAAATAGCCGCGTAATACGCGAGATCAAACAAATTCTGACCTAAATAAGGTGGCAAAGTAATTCGCGAATTCTTAGTACAGAATTTTTATATAAAGTGGCCAAGTAATGCGCGAGTTTAATAGACGTCAGGACTGACATAAATGCAATAATAGCCGCGTAATACGCGAGATCAAACAAAGTCTGACCTAAATAAGGTGGCAAAGTAATGCGCGAGCTCCTCGGACTCTGGCTTAAAATTATGTGTCCAAGTAATGCGCGAGTTCAATGGACGTCAGGACCGATATAAATGCAAAAATAGCCGCGTAATACACGAGATCAAACGAAATCTGACCTAAATAAGGTGGCAAAGTAATGCGCGAGCACTTCGGACTGTGATTTTCAGTAAGGTGGCTGAGTAATGCACGAGTTCAATGGACGTCAGGACTGATATAAATGCAAAAATAGCCGGGTAATACGCGAGATCAAGCAAAGTCTGACCTAAATAAGGTGGGAAAGTAATGCGCGAATTCTTAGTACAGAATTTTTATATATAAAGTGGCCAAGTAATGCTCGAGTTCAATGGACGTCAGGACTGATATAAATGCAAAAATAGCCGCGTAATACACGAGATCAAACGAAATCTGACCTAAATAAGGTGGCAAAGTAATGCGCGAGCTCTTCGGACTCTGGCTTAACATTATGTGGCCAAGTAATGCGCGAGTTCAATGGACGTCATGACTGATATAAATGCACAAAAAGCCGCGTAATACGCGAGATCAAGCAAAGTCTGACCTAAATAAGGTGGGAAAGTAATGCGCGAATTCTTAGTACAGAATTTTTATATATAAAGTGGCCAAGTAATGCGCGAGTTTAATGGACGTCAGGACTGATATAAATGCAAAAATAGCCGCGTAATACGCGAGATCAAGCAAAGTCTGACCTAAATAAAGTGGCAAAGTAATGCGCGAATTCTTAGTACAGAATTTTTATATATAAAGTGGCCAAGTAATGCGCGAGTTTAATGGACGTCAGGACTGATATAAATGCAAAAATAGCCGCGTAATACGCGAGATCAAACAAAATCTGACCTAAATAAGGTGGCAAAGAAGTGCGCGAGCTCTTCGGACTCTGACTTAAAATTATGTGGCCAAGTAATGCGCGAGTTCAATGGACGTCAGGACTGATATAAATGCAAAAATAGCAGCGTAATACGCGAGATCAAACAAAGTCTGACCTAAATAAGGTGGCAAAGAAGTGCGCGAGCTCTTCGGACTCTGGCTTATAATCATGTGGCCAAGTAATGCGCGAGTTCAATGGACGTCAGGACTGATATAAATACAAAAATAGCCGCGTAATACGCGAGTTGAACGAAGTATGATCTGATAAGAGTGGCCAAGTAATGCGCGAATTCTTAGGGGTATAAGAATTTTTATAAAGTGGCCAAAAAATAATAATTAACGCGTAGGCTAGTTATACTCTGACCTGAATAAAGCGGCCAAGTAATGCGCGAGCACTTCGGACTCTGGCTTAAAATTATGTGTCCAAGTAATGCGCGAGTTCAATGGACGTCAGGACAGATATAAATGCAAAAATAGCCGCATAATACGCGAGATCAAGCAAAGTCTGACCTAAATAAGGTGGCAAAGTAATGCGCGAATTCTTAGTACAGAATTTTTATATATAAAGTGGCCAAGTAATGCGCGAGTTTAATGGACGTCAGGACTGATATAAATGCAAAAATAGCCGCGTAATACGCGAGATCAAACAAAGTCTGACCTAAATAAGGTGGCAAAGTAATGCGCGAGCTCCTCGGACTCTGGCTTAAAATTATGTGTCCAAGTAATGCGCGAGTTCAATGGACGTCAGGACCGATATAAATGCAAAAATAGCCGCGTAATACACGAGATCAAACGAAATCTGACCTAAATAAGGTGGCAAAGTAATGCGCGAGCACTTCGGACTGTGATTTTCAGTAAGGTGGCTGAGTAATGCACGAGTTCAATGGACGTCAGGACTGATATAAATGCAAAAATAGCCGGGTAATACGTGAGATCAAACGAAGTCTGACCTAAATAAGGTGGCAAAGTAATGCGCGAATTCTTAGTACAGGATTTTTATATAAAGTGGCCAAGTAATGCGCGAGGTCAATGGACGTCAGGACCGATATAAATGCAAAAATAGCCGCGTAATACGCGAGATCAAACAAAGTCTGACCTAAATAAGGTGGCAAAGTAATGCGCGAGCTCCTCGGACTCTGGCTTAAAATTATGTGGCCAAGTACTGCGCGAGTTCATTGGACGTCAGGACTGATACAAATGCACAAAAAGCCGCGTAATACGTGAGGTCAAACAAAGTCTGACCTAAATAAGGTGGCAAAGTAATGCGCGAATTCTTAGTACAGAATTTTTATATATAAAGTGGCCAAGTAATGCGCGAGTTTAATGGACGTCAGGACTGATATGAATACAAAAATAGGGGCGTAATACGCGAGTTGAACGCAGTCTGACCTGAAAAGAGTGGCCAAGTAATGCGCGAATTCTTAGGGGTATAAGAATTTTTATAAAGTGGCCAAAAAATAATAATTAACGCGTAGGCTCGTTATACTCTGACCTGAATAAAGCGGCCAAGTAATGCGCGAGTTCAATGGACGTGAGGACTGATATAAATGCACAAAAAACCGCGTAATACGCGAGATCAAACAAAGTCTGACCTAAATAAGGTGGCAAAGTAATGCGCGAATTCTTAGTACAGAATTTTTATATATAAAGTGGCCAAGTAATGCGCGAGTTTAATGGACGTCAGGACTGATATGAATACAAAAATAGGGGCGTAATACGCGAGTTGAACGCAGTCTGATCTGATAAGAGTGGCCAAGTAATGCGCGAATTCTTAGGGGTATATGAATTTTTATAAAGTGGCCAACAAATAATAATTAACACTTAGGGTCCTTATACTCTGACCTGAATAAAGCGGCCAAGTAATGCGCGAGCACTTCGGACTCTGATTTTCAGTAAGGTGGCCAAGTAATGCGCGAGTTCAATGGACGTCAGGACTGATATAAATGCAAAAATAGCCGCGTAATACGCGAGATCAAACAAAGTCTGACCTAAATAAGGTGGCAAAGTAATGCAGGAATTCTTAGTACAGGATTTTTATATAAAGCGGCCAAGTAATGCGCGAGCTCTTCGGACTCTGGCTTAAAGTTTTTTGGCCAAGTAATGCGCGAGTTCAATGGACGTCAGGACTGATATAAATGCAAAAATAGCCGCGTAATACGCGAGATCAAACAAAGTCTGACCTAAATAAGGTGGAAAAGTAATGCGCGAATTCTTAGTACAGGATCTTTATATAAAGCGGCCAAGTAATGCGCGAGTTTAATGGACGTCAGGACTGATATAAATGCAAAAATAGCCGCGTAATACGCGAGATCAAACAAAGTCTGACCTAAATAAGGTGGCAAAGTAATGCGCGAGCTCCTCGGACTCTGGCTTAAAATTATGTCGCCAAGTAATGCGCGAGTTCAATGGACGTCAGGACTGATATAAATGCAAAAATAGCCGCGTAATACGCGAGATCAAGCAAAGTCTGACCTAAATAAGGTGGGAAAGTAATGCGCGAATTCTTAGTACAGAATTTTTATATATAAAGTGGCCAAGTAATGCTCGAGTTCAATGGACGTCAGGACTGATATAAATGCAAAAATAGCCGCGTAATACACGAGATCAAACGAAATCTGACCTAAATAAGGTGGCAAAGTAATGCGCGAGCTCTTCGGACTCTGGCTTAACATTATGTGGCCAAGTAATGCGCGAGTTCAATGGACGTCATGACTGATATAAATGCACAAAAAGCCGCGTAAGACGCGAGATCAAACAAAGTCTGACCTAAATAAGGTGGGAAAGTAATGCGCGAATTCTTAGTACAGAATTTTTATATATAAAGTGGCCAAGTAATGCGCGAGTTTAATGGACGTCAGGACTGATATAAATGCAAAAATAGCCGCGTAATACGCGAGATCAAGCAAAGTCTGACCTAAATAAAGTGGCAAAGTAATGCGCGAATTCTTAGTACAGAATTTTTATATATAAAGTGGCCAAGTAATGCGCGAGTTTAATGGACGTCAGGACTGATATAAATGCAAAAATAGCCGCGTAATACGCGAGATCAAACAAAATCTGACCTAAATAAGGTGGCAAAGAAGTGCGCGAGCTCTTCGGACTCTGGCTTAAAATTATGTGGCCAAGTAATGCGCGAGTTCAATGGACGTCAGGACTGATATAAATGCAAAAATAGCAGCGTAATACGCGAGATCAAACAAAGTCTGACCTAAATAAGGTGGCAAAGGAGTGCGCGAGCTCTTCGGACTCTGGCTTATAATCATGTGGCCAAGTAATGCGCGAGTTCAATGGACGTCAGGACTGATATAAATACAAAAATAGCCGCGTAATACGCGAGTTGAACGAAGTATGATCTGATAAGAGTGGCCAAGTAATGCGCGAATTCTTAGGGGTATAAGAATTTTTATAAAGTGGCCAAAAAATAATAATTAACGCGTAGGCTAGTTATACTCTGACCTGAATAAAGCGGCCAAGTAATGCGCGAGCACTTCGGACTCTGATTTTCAGTAAGGTGGCCAAGTGATGCGCGAGTTCAATGGATGTCAGGACTGATATAAATGCAAAAATAGCCGCGTAATACGCGAGATCAAACAAAGTCTGACCTAAATAAGGTGGCAAAGTAATGCGCGAGCTCCTCGGACTCTGGCTTAAAATTATGTGTCCAAGTAATGCGCGAGGTCAGTGGACGTCAGGACCGATATTAATGCAAAAATAGCCGAATAATACGCGAGATCAAGCAAAGTCTGACCTAAATAAGGTGGCAAAGTAATGCGCGAGCTCCTCGGACTCTGGCTTAAAATTATGTGGCCAAGTTATGCGCGAGTTCAATGGACGTCAGGACTGATATAAATGCACAAATAGCCGCGTAATACGCGAGATCAAACAAAGTCTGACCTAAATAAGGTGGCAAAGTAATGCGCGAATTCTTAGTACAGAATTTTTATATATAAAGTGGCCAAGTAATGCGCGAGTTTAATGGACGTCAGGACTGATATGAATACAAAAATAGGGGCGTAATACGCGAGTTGAACGCAGTCTGACCTGAAAAGAGTGGCCAAGTAATGCGCGAATTCTTAGGGGTATAAGAATTTTTATAAAGTGGCCAAAAAATAATAATTAACGCGTAGGCTCGTTATACTCTGACCTGAATAAAGCGGCCAAGTAATGCGCGAGTTCAATGGACGTCAGGACTGATATAAATACAAAAACAGCCGCGTAATACGCGAGTTGAACGAAGTCTGATCTGATAAGAGTGGCCATATAATGCGCGAATTCTTAGAGTCATAAGAATTTTTATAAAGTGGCCAAAAAATAATAATTAACACTTAGGGTCCTTAGACTCTGACCTGAATAAAGCGGCCAAGTAATGCGCGAGCACTTCGGACTCTGATTTTCAGTAAGGTGGCCAAGTAATGCGCGAGTTCAATGGACGTCACGACCGATATAAATGCAAAAATAGCCGAGTAATACGTGAGATCAAACGAAGTCTGACCTAAATAAGGTGGCAAAGTACTGAGCGAATTCTTAGTACATGATTTTTATATAAAGTGGCCAAGTAATGCGCGAGCTCTTCGGACTCTGGCTTAAAATTATGTGGCCAAGTAATGCGCGAGTTCAATGGACGTCAGGACTGATATAAATGCAAAAATAGCCGCGTAATACGCGAGATCAAACGAAATCTGACCTATATAAGGTGGCAAAGTAATGCGCGAATTCTTAGTACAGCATTTTTATATAAAGTGGCCAAGTAATGCGCGAGCTCTTCGGACTCTGGCTTAAAATTATGTGGCCAAGTAATGCGCGAGTTCAATGGACGCCAGGACTGATATAAATGCAAAAATAGCCGCGTAATACGCGAGATCACACGAAATCTGACCTATATAAGGTGGCAAAGTAATGCGCGAGCTCTTCGGACTCTGGCTTAACATTATGTGGCCAAGTAATGCGCGAGTTTAATGGACGTCATGACTGATATAATTGCACAGAAAGCAGAGTAATAATCGAGATAAAACAAATTCTGACCTAAATAAGGTGGCAAAGTAATGCGCGAATTCTTAGTACAGAATTTTTATATAAAGTGGCCAAGTAATGCGCTAGTTCAATGGACGTCAGGACTGATATAAATGCAAAAATAGCCGCGTAATACGCGAGATCAAACAAAGTCTGACCTAAATAAGGTGGAAAAGTAATGCGCGAATTCTTAGTACAGGATTTTTATATAAAGTGGCCAAGTAATGCGCGAGCTCTTCGGACTCTGTCTTAAAGTTTTTTGGCCAAGTAATGCGCGAGTTCAATGGACGTCAGGACTGATATAAATGCAAAAATAGCCGCGTAATACGCGAGATCAAACAAAGTCTGACCTAAATAAGGTGGAAAAATAATGCGCGAATTCTTAGTACAGGATTTTTATATAAAGCGGCCATGTAATGCGCGAGCACTTCGGACTCTGATTTTCAGTAAGGTGGCCAAGTAATGCGCGAGTTCAATGGACGTCAGGACTGATATAAATGCAAAAATAGCCGCGTAATACGCGAGATCAAACAAAGTCTGACCTAAATAAGGTGGCAAAGTAATGCGCGAGCTCCTCGGACTCTGGCTTAAAATTATGTGTCCAAGTAATGCGCGAGTTCAATGGACGTCAGGACCGATATAAATGCAAAAAATAGCCGCGTAATACGCGAGATCAAGCAAAGTCTGACGTAAATAAGGTGGCAAAGTAATGCGCGAATTCTTAGTACAGAATTTTTATATATAAAGTGGCCAAGTAATGCGCGAGTTCAATGGACGTCAGGACTGATATAAATGCACAAAAAGCCGCGTAATACGCGAGATCAAACAAAGTCTGACCTAAATAAGGTGGCAAAGTAATGCGCGAATTCTTAGTACAGAA